>JAGFBZ010000534.1:1555000-2987866 GCA_018398805.1 Hirundichthys speculiger
CCAAAAGAAAAACGAGAGACCACCGGTTCTGAGCATCAGATTTTCAAATATGGCTCAGAAATAGAGCTGAACGATTTTATCGATTCTGCGATATATATCGATATTGTATTTCCCCAGAGAGTATCGATTTTTCAGCCACGGGTATCGATATTCTAAGCTCCTTTCAAAACCCCCGTGTCCCACCTTGAAAAGCTTGCAAGTACCGTATTTTCTGGACTATAAAGCGCACCTGAATATAAGCTGCACCCATTAAAATATAAACGAAATATAAATTCATAGAAAAGCCGCATCTCTGTATAAGCCTCATGGTTTAAAGCGTGGGACAAACGTAGCGGCTTATAGTCCGGAAAATACGGTAACAATTTGCACTGTTTAAATAAGTAAAACTATTTTTCTCAACAAATCTTTTATTCATTTTGTCCAGCATTTGCAAGCTGCCTGTCAGCCATATAATGTGTAACTGATGCTTTCAGTTCAATAAATTCAAACAAAGTCATTGGAAAACTCACAAGATGTCACCAAAATCACTTTATCCCTTTAAAATCTTGCAGGAAATTATGTAAATGTATTGTAAGATGAATATCGATATATATCGTATAGTGAGCTGAATATCGTGTATCATATCATATCGTTAGATTAGTGTATCGCTACAGCCCTACTCAGAAAGCTAGCGTAGCGGTCCGCACCCAATTTGGAAACAAGATTCTAATTTCAAGGATTTTGGAGCAGCGATTAATGTGGACGTTTACTTTTCTCACGTGACTGCTGGTTGTTTTGTTTTGTTTTATTTTGTTTTAATAACCTTTCATACATTTGTTCTAATATTCTTGTTAGTGGCAGTAATTTGATCCTTATGCACCTCGACCGAGTGAAAGGGATCAAACGTTTGCTTGTTCAGGTGTGCTGGGAGAATTTTAAAACACCTTCAGCAGCTTTCATAATGTGCTCGTGAAACCGCTGTTGGCGCAACTTGCTTGTTGTCTTGCAACAAAGCCCAAAGTGGACCTGCACAGTTTAAGGGAACTAGTTTTGTTTTGAGAAATTTCAACCGCACCTTTTTTTTTCCTTTTCTTTTTTCACAGAGATGTTGAAATAGGAACGAGACGACAAAAATCTGACTGTACATATTACCTGTTTAATGTAACATTCGGCATTAATCATTGTTATAAGCTATCTTTTCACTTTTGAATGTCTTTATTTTTCATATTTTCGCATTGTGAAATTTTTTTTTTTTTGGAAAACTTACCAAATGGCCAAAGTGTATAATACTTATATACGTTATTGTAGATAAGACAAATACGCAAGCAAATAATGAAAACAGTTGAAGTGATTGGAATCATTCAGTTGTCGCTTAAGTTGATTCTGAATTTAACTGTGCAATTATCTATGCATTCTTTTGGTCTAGAGAAAATGGAAGTCATGAAGAAGTCTTGCATGCCCTCGAATGGTTGAAAGAGAGACTGTATGTATTAAAAAGAAATATTTTTATTTTATTTATTCTATTTTATAAAGGTATATACTGACTTTATTAGTTGGGGCAAGTAAAGTCTCTTGACGGCGTCATCGTCTCAATCCCTGGTCGACTCTGAACACTACAACGAGCTTCGCTTTGCAGTAAAAAACAGCAGATAAAGGAATATGTATTCACATTGTACAGCGCTCACTCGGGGCCGGGGGTCCACTGTTGTACGGGTGGAGGCGGGAGCAGCGGTGGACTCCTGGCGCTCCCGTCAAGCTCTCACGTAAACAACAACAACAAACACACACACTCCATTACAATAGATGGACGTGTTGGCTTCCATTTGCTGCTCACTGATTTGTACACTTTATCGATGTAACCAGTTGTGAGAATAAACAGCATTATAAAATACAGCCACCAGGTCTCCATTTTTCTGTGTGTAGAGGGTCTCCCCCCACCCCCACCCCCACCCCATATATATTTAACCTCATGTTTCCTGGCGGATCATGATTTGGTTTCCCGTAAAATGAAGCTGAATCTGCCGTCGTAATGATTCAAAACGCTGCTGGAGAGACTTTTATTGATTAGGGGAATTGTTTAGTAGCAGTAGAATCACAATGAGTGAAATAGGTCGTGTATTAAGACACAAACAAAAATAGGTAAGATATGAAAAAAGGACAAATGCATAGAAAATAAGTAAAAATATGACATCTGGAAGTATCATTTCCTAATTCGGACAAAAATTCTCCTATGAAAAATGTATGACTGTTTACATTTACTATATTAAAAATGACACGGCTGTAAGAACCTAAGACTATAAACATCACGACCTAGCCTTGCTAAGATGTGAGTCTTTTAGTTATTTTTTTGAATTCCTCATGCAATTGGAAGACGGGTGAGGCACACGTTTCTGGAGACGGTTTTATGACGGTTGTTCAGGGATGTGTGTTCCTTTAGTTTTCTCTTCAGAACACCTGAAGGCTGCTCTGTCAAATTTAATTCAGATGGTGTACGTTAACAAATAAGATTTTTTTTACATTTTTTTTCTAGGAACAATTTATTCAGTTGCTTCAGATCGCCACAGTGCTGGAATAACCCGTCTTTGCTAGAACAGAAGGCATTTTATCAATTTGTTGGACGCATGCAGCCCCATATCACCACACTCCCACTGCCGTGCTTCACTGCAAAGACGCTACAGAAGTCTTGGGGTGGCTTTTTGTTTTGATGTCCCATTTCTTAATTAAAACAAAAAAATCAAGGTTTTTGAAACCCTGAGCTCTGATGATGTCATTTTAGAAAGAAATTTCATTAATGTAAAATAAGACAGTTGTTGGTCATGCGTTAATGTCTGCTGAATGAGCAGATGTTTAAAAGATCTAAGATGGGGTGAGTGACCGCAACAAGAGTCAGCCTGACTGCAGCGTCGTCTTTATAATCCAGGCAGAGATATGATGGATGAGGATGCTGACGTGTTGCTGATCTGAGAGCTGGTGGTCTGAGGTGGAGGCTGGGAGACGGAGCTGCCCCTCCTGCCTGGTGGAGAACCAGAGGACGGGGAGGATATTGGTGGCAGGACAAAGTCTGCAGCCTTCAACCCTTCATGTCCAGTTGCCCCTTTTTGTGGCTTAACCGCGCGTCTTGCCGGTTTAGCGGTACCCTTCGCTGTTCTCTCCTCTTTAGGCCGTATGTTTTCCCTCTTGGAGGCGTTGGGAGTGGGTGGAGCAGGTGAGGGATGGTTTCCAGACAGGGAAGGTGAGCTCCACGTCCGTCTGCTGTGATTTCACTGCTGGATTGCCGCTGATCTTGTGTGCAAGAGCTGTCATTAGAGACAACTGGCTGGACGGTTTAGCAGAGGAGATTAATGTCAGCGTAAGCCGCGGTATCCGTCTTGGTTTACTTCTCGTCTGCTGCGTCTTGTTCACTTTTTTCTTTGGGGGTTTCTTCTGGCCTTGAGGTTGTTGCTTTTGGACCGTGGCAGCCCTTTTGGTTTGCTTCGAGTGTTTTTTTGCCATCCGCTTGCGTCTTTTCTTCTTTTCTCCCTTATCACCTTCCTTTTCCTCACTATCCTTCAAATCTCCTTCATCTTTCCCCTCTTCTGGGTCTGAAGACGCCCCTGGGCCTGTCCATCCTCAGGTTCCCCTCCTTTCTGCCTCTCTTGGCTGGATGGAGATGAAGATTTGCTTGTAGCTGAAGCAGCTCGATTCCTCCTGCTTTTCTCCTTTTTGCCAGTTTTGGGAGGTTCAGGGATTATCCCTCCCAGGAGGCCCTTTGCTGCTGCCCTTGCTAGAACATCCTGGACTGTTTCTACTTTAGTAGGATCAGCCTGCAGCAAAAAAAAAAGAAAGAAAGAAAGAGGCAAGGCATTGCAAGATTAAGATGTGGCAACACAACACCATTGACTGCTTATCTTCTAGTGACCATCGCATCAATGATGGACGCTCTGGTGATTATTTCTGCTTTCTTCTACCATTTTCTTATTTCATCTTATTTCTTATTTTTTTGTGGAAAACATGAAACAAAATTTCATGAAAGCATCTCAAACGTAAAACACCAGAGAACCACCAAAAAAGGAAACAGCAGCAACTCCTTCAACATTTATAAATTAGCACAGTATTTATCCGCCAAACAATTAATAAGCCTAAACGAAGATGATGTTAAAAGTCAACATGTGAAAGAAGAGTTTTCACTAACGTGTTTGTAGGATGCTTATATGTGTAGTTTAATTCAGAAGTGCTGTAAACTCCACTTCCCATAAAAAAAAAAAAATTATAGCATTTACAGCAGCTCTGTTTTAGTGATTTCTCTTTATTCTTGATTTGTTGATTTGTTGTTCAGTGTGGTGGATGAGAAGGATAACCCATCACAAGTTTAATAATATTGCTCCTTGTTTTGTAGATGGTCATCGCTGTTTTCCCATCTCACAACCCGATCTTTTGTTTCACGTATATGTTCTGTCAGGCTCTGTTCTAACTTTGTTACAGGCAATCAAACCAAGATTTTTAAATACGTCTTTAATACCAACTTCAATTTTTGGCCTTTAATAATCTTTTCCGATCTGAACTGTCGATCTGTTTCATCATAGCTTCATGTAGGGATTTAAATGACGATGATAATTTAGGTTGTCGGTTTCTTCTGGATTTTAACAACAGCTAGCATTGTGGTTCCTCACAGGTTTCAGACAGGCGGTGCTCAGCACTAACTCTGTCTAAAAGCTGAAGCATCGAGGGCAGCTCTCAGAGGACAGCCCTGCTTCAGACCTCCTTCAACCTCAGAGGACTCGGCTAGAGCACCGTTGACCTTCACACATTGGATTTCACATAAACACATCTGACCACATGAATAAAAGATGAGGCAGACGTATGCTTTTAGTACAGCCAGGAGATTATCGCTGGAAATGTAATCAGAAACTACTCTAGATCTAATTCTGACATTTAAAATCCTTCCGTTTTTTTTTAAGGTCTAACGATCTAAACTTTTCATACTTCCCCTGTCTTCCTCTGTGAGGAGACAAAAGCAGATCTTGGAGGCTGTTGGGGTTTGAACTGAAAGCTAATGTTAGCTTTCTGACATGTTCACAACCATGATGCTCTTGAGCATGATCAGCTTACTCTTGTCCACCATATTGATTTAGCATGTTAGCAAGCTGGCATTTAATAAGCAAATAGAAGTGCTCTTTTGAAAGTGAAAATACAAATGAAGCTGGTTGAGTACTTGACATATTTACACCTTATTGACGATACTACCAGAAATGGTCTTACAGCTCCCGCTTGGTCTGGAGTCTGGTCGCGGGGGCAGCAGCTTCAGCAGAAAGGCCAAGACCTCCCTCCCCCCCCCGGCTGCTTCCACCAGCTCCTCTGAGAAAACCCAGAGGCGCTCCCAGGCCAGCTGAGAGATATAATCTCTCCAGCGTGTCCTGGGTCTGGCTATAGCAATAGCAATATGGTGTTTGGTGTCCAGGGAGGCAACCAGGGGGCGTCCTAACCAGAGGTGTTTCGGGCATGTTCAACTGGGAGAATCTAGCTACAGCATTATGGTGGCTACGCAAGCACTTCAAATGGTGCTATTTTTATCCGTTAGTGGTAGTAATGCGTTGCATTTGGGGCTTTTTGCAGACACGGCCACTTCCAAGTGAGGAAAGGGTTTTTCTGCCTTTCATTTTCTACCTTTAAACCACCGTGGCGTCCAACTGTGATGCTGCACAGTATAGATCAGTGGTGCGCAAACTGTGGTACAAGTACCACCAGTGGTACGCGAGCGCTCTCTGGTGGCATTGGTACGAATGCACACCTCAATGCTTCAGATCAGCAAACTGCCCAAACATCTGCTTTTATAGTGCAGTCACTTGTGCTGATGATTAATACATCAACTGCATTTGTTCAGTAGCACCTGGCTGATATTTCACCTTCTTCATTCTTGTAGCAGGAAGTCGTACTTGGTTTTTCAGACTGCTTCTGCATTTTGGCTTTGTTTTTGTTAAATAATGTCAAGTTGTAGTGTGTCACATGTTGTCGGTCTTCCAAGGTTTTAGTTGCATAATTTTAAGACTTGCTAAGGACCACATGGTTTTCCTTATTATGTCCTGATATGTGAAATGTGCAACTTTTTAGAGCCTATACATTCCCATCTGGCTGTATAATATATCTGTCACTGCTGAAGCAAATTTACTGTCATTCCTTGCTTACCCAAAAGCTTAATTTGCGTATACATGAGTCATAAACACTGTAATATGTTTTAAAAAAGGATTAACAGATATTCATTGATTTATTCCATTGAACTTGGAAGAATCATTTATAAAAACGCATAAACCTTTACACACTGAACACAGCTGAAATCCCTCTACATGCAGGCACATTTTTTTTTTTTTTCAGGCTTCAGGGATTCAAAGGAGCGCCATCTCATTTCCTTCTGCTGCATTTTTCTCTTTTTTATGAGAGGAGCAAGAGGGAATAAAGAAAAGGGGGAAAAGAGATGAAGCAAACCAGTGATGCAACAACACTGGAGGGTTTGTAGGGAAGCTGGAAGGACGAGGCAGAAATATCCATTCATCTTTGCTGTGACGCTCTGAAATGTAGCTGTGACTTTGGCATATTTCATCTTTAACTTGTGTCTTTTTTTATTGAGTATCGGAATAATGCTGCAGTGTTTCCACGGAGCAATACTTTACATTTGTGTTTGTGTGTGTGCTGATTGACCTCCCGGCAGACAGTAAAAGAGTGCAGCCTCAGCACTTCTGAAAGGTCTCATTGCGAAGTAATCACACGCACATATACACTCACACCGACATAAATTGTTGAGCACAAACACTCCCACAAAATCTCTGGGTTGGGGATCGAAGGGGAACGTTTTTCCCCCACTTTGCTCTCTGCCCCCCCACCCCTTTACCTGCCGTGACAGCCTGGCGACGAAGCAGCCGTTGGTGAGCTCAGACGGCTGGAGTCTGAAGAACCTGGAGTCTGCTGTGTCTCCTGATGAGGAGTCTTCAGGGAAAATTGGGCCGTTCACCCTGAGAGAGCAGCACAGCGCAGCTGATGCAGAAGGTGCTACATATTGATTCATCACTGCCACATTAGTTCACAGGCGCATTTCTGTTGGTGTCTCCGCAAGAGAACTGGCAGTTTTAAAAAATAGAAACAAGGTACCAGAAATACTTCTTTGAATTTAGCTTGGATGGCTTTTTGCTTCTGTGTGTGTTCATGCAAGTAGGAAATGTTAGTTCTGTAAAAAGAAAAATGAGTTTGGGCGGTATGTAAAATGTAAATGAAAACAAATACAGTGATGTAAAAATCTCATGAACCCATGTTTTAAATTCAAAATAGAAAATTCTAAAAGTGAGACACATCATTTCATGAATGATATTAGCTCATTTTGAATTTGATGACCGCAACACGTCTCAAAAAACTGAGACGGGGGTGATGTTAACACTGTGTAGTATCCTCTCTGTTCCCAAAGCTACTCCGTGTTGCAGTACCACTTCTGACCACATGTGGGCAGCACATCACAAGAAAGCTCACGCATCAGCCCCTGGTGTAAGACAGTGCACTGCACCTCTAGTAGGACAATGTGGTATTATGTGGCATTATATGAAAAGAAAGGCAGAGAGAGACGGAGATAATGAGACAAATGAAAGTCACCAGAAAGTTAAGACAAGGAAATATGACGATGCTGATGTAGCACTTGACTTCACTGTGACTATGATGCGATTGATGCACTTTAAATCTTTACAGACTAAAAAACGATGTCAATAAAGTTATTCTTTGTTATAAGTTGATGTATATTTCTTTCTTTTTTGTTTCCATTAATGTTAATAGGGATACAGTGTTATGCAGAGGTGTACTTATAACAATTTTATAGACAAATAATACTATTTAAAGTCAGGGTGGAGAGAGGAAGGGAGGGTGGGGGGTGCGCCAAAAATTTTTCGTCTTCCTAGGGAGGCAACAGAAAATAATTGAGAAGCACTGCCTTAGTCCATTTTAACCTTTCTGTCGTGTTCGGGTCAAATCTGACCGATTTCCTACTTCCGTCAATCATAAATATTGTGTTTTACATTTGATTGTCTCAGGGCCTTATGATATCCTCCACACTAGCCATTTGAACATATATAATTGCTGATCACCATTTTCTCTGAATTTTGAGTAGTTTATTCAACTTTGTAACACCTGTGGTGTTCCCGGTCAAAAATGACCGCCAAAGGAAATTAATGGGTGACCCTAGATTGTGTTCAATCAATCAGATTGTACACAACCACAAATACACCACCATACAAACACACACACACACACACACACACACACACACACACACCCCACCCCCCCCACGTGAACCCCTTTCAGACTGAATAAATAGGTGTCTCCTATTCCCACCTCATTCCTGTGCTTATGTGCCCATCCCCCCACATGAACCACACTTTCCAAACTAAATGTATAACACTAACACTTGTTCCACATTTCAAAGTCAACAATTAGGTGTTTGTTATGAGAACCGTCTCTTTCCCAGGCTTATGTGACCATCCCCCCACGTGAACCGCACTTTCCGATACAAAATGTATCATATCTTCTCAGAGACCCCTTATATATAGTTTTTTTTGTGTGCATTGCCCTCATTTTACTATGAACACATTGACTAGGCGCCCGATCAGATGATTTCTTGTCAGAGAAGCTCTGGACCTTTTATTTCAACCTGATGAACAGGGGATTGAAGTTCAACTATAAATAGAGGACGATGTCTCAGAAATAGAAGACAACATTGATCCTGATTTTGATCCAGACCATTGTGAGACCGACCAGTCAACAGATGGCGAGGAAGAGGCTCCAGAGGAAGACACACCTGAGGAGTCCAAGGATGGCAATTTGCTCTGGTATTCATCCACCCAGGAAAGAGGAGGCAGAGCAAGAATAGAAAATATTGTTAGGATGCCGCTCCTGTGTGTGAAAACACATGCCCCCTACCCCACCCCCCACCCACCCACACACACACACACACACACACACACACATACAAATGATAGGCTCCTGGGTGGATGAATACCAGAGCAAATTGCCATCCTTGGACTGGAATATCACGAGACAGCTCCCACCGCTACACCGGGCTGTGGGCTCGAACGTGAATGTTCAGCACCGCACAGCTCCCACCACTTCTCCGGGCTGTGGGAGCTATCCAGTGCTGAACATGGATGTTCAGTACCGGACAACTCCCACCACTTCAGCACCGGACAGCTCCCAAAGCCCGGAGAAGTGGTGGGAGCTGTACAGTGCTCAATGTGGATGTTCAGCACCGGACAGCTCCCACCACTTCAGCACTGGACCGTTCCCAATGCCCGGAGAAGTGGTGGGAGCTGTCCAGTGCTGAACGTGAATGTTCAGCACCGGACAGCTCCCACCACTTCACAGGGCTTTGGGAGCTGTCCGGTGCTGAACATCCACAGCTCCCACCACTTCAGCACCGGACAGCTCCCAAAGCCCGGAGTAGTGGTGGGAGCTGTCCAGTGCTGAACGTGAATGTTCAGCACCGAACAGCTCCCACCACTACTCTGGGCTTTGGGAGCTGTCCAGTACTGAACGTGAATGTTCGAGCCCACAGCCCAGTGTAGTGGTGGGAGCTGTACTGTGATATTCCAGTCCAAGGATGGCAATTTGCTCTGGTATTCATCCACCCAGGAAAGAGGAGGAAGAGCAAGAGTAGAAAATATTGTTAGGATGCCACTCACAAATGATAGGCTCATGTTGATGTGTGAATTTGGTCACTGTTTTGATTTTTGTTACTTTCTTTTTACAATAAATTGATAATTTTGGAATACAGTTTACTATTTCTGTGTCTATTTTATGTATATTCACTGCAGTTATTCATATAAACCAGTGGTCTGAGACATTGTTTACAGCTGAAAAAGGAGTTAAATAAAATTTGGTGTTAATCAGTGGTTTTTCTGTTAATGTAGGAGCAGTTAAAACAGGCCGGTCAAATTTGACCGGGCAATAAAGTAAGGGGGGAGAAACGAACATGACACAAAGGTTAAATGAGCCTCGGCCTTGAGAGGATGTTGCATTTTTGGACTTCTTTTGTTTTCTTAAACCAACATTTTTGGATGGTGCATCAAACTGTATTCTTCAGCAGTGATGTCTGGAAGTGTTCCTGAGCTTATGAAGTGATTTCCATCACAGAATTATGCCTGTTTTTGATGCAGTGCCACATGAAGGCGCAAAGATAACAGGCCTTCAGTACTGATTTCTGCCCTTGTCTCATGCACACAGAGATTTCTTCATATTCTCAGAATATACTGTATCATATACGGATGCTGCACATGATGAGACATTCAGTCTTTGAAGTTTTACACCGAGGAACATGAAGCCTGTGTCTCTCAACCTACCTGTGCTCTTTTGTATACCCAGTCATGCCAAGCGTCACCTGTCACAGTCTCCCTAGACCTTGAACGGGTTGACGTCGAACTGTTGCAAAACTAAACGGAGAGTTCTGTCCATCAAGAGTTGGTGAATTTTCAACTTTTCCCACTTTTTTGCCATCAAATTCAAAATAAGCCAACATTTTTAATGAAAGGGAATGAAAAATCTCACATCTAATATGCTTTTGTAGTCTGTTGAATAAAATATGTGGTGTGTAGTGCAGTATTTGGTCGTGCAACAGGAAAAGTTACCATCAGTGCTTCAGTTCTCAAGTGTAGGCAGAGCAAGTCAGTGGATTGGAGATTAGGTGAACCGGGTACCTCTCAGTGTATTTCTGTTCAAAGCCTTTTGCCACATGTCATGTCAGTAGGTGTACATTATAGATCTACTTCTTCAGTATTAGATATTTAACTCGATGTCCGATGACCAACCCTGACAAACAAAACACAGTATAAATGTTCAGATATAGAGATGCTGTGCTGATGAGATTGGACATTTTTGGAGATATTCAGAATTTTTAACCCATTGGCTGCCACTGACGCAATGGCAGCCAAAGAGTTAAAGGGTAAGCGAGCAGCGCCGTTTCCCTGCTCTCTGTGGTTTAAAGTTTCCCGTCTGCTGCACCGCTGAGCACATTGAAAATTACTGATGGGTGTCGGCAGAAGTGGGCTTTGTTGTACCTGTAACCACACTCAACAATGATGTCACAGCGACACGCCTCTGAGTGCAGCTCACAGTCAATAGACCTGCTGCTTTGACTGTAAGTTGTTAAAAGGAGTTAAAAGGAGAGATCACAGATATACCGGAGGTATATTTTGTATGATTATTGCGCTCCTGTGTCTTATGCTAAAGGAGACTCATTCCACCTTTAAGATTATTGCCTGAAACAGAATATTCAGTGTTTGATGTCCCAAAGAGGACGAATGTACAACTGGACGGTTTATAGCCTTTGACTTGATAAATGGCTTAAACACCAGAGGGATATTAGGAGAACACTTTTGTGGAGCAGCAAGCACAAAGCAGACATGTTTTCCATCCCACTGACCCCAGCAGTAGGATTAAATGTTCCCACGGCAACCGCAGCTAATCCTTTATAGTATCATCACTCCAAGGTCTCGCAGGCTCTTTTCCCACATCTTTATGCATTTAAATACAGCAGGGAGTATACAGTACACAATATGAAGACATGGCTCTTTGTGTAGGGAACCAAAGGAGAGTCGGTTTAACAGCCCGACTCTCATCAAGCATCTGAAAAAATAAAGGAGGATCCATCTTTTTCCAAAACAGTCTAACAGCAGACTTCCACTGTGGGGTCTCTTCAGGTGCAGGATCCACACTCAGGTCTCCTCAGAGTGTATATAAATAACTGGACAAACTCACTGTGACATCACGGCTACATTTCTGAAAAGCGGATTTGAAGCCCATATTTTTTGGACCTCTGGGGGATGCCGCCTAAGTTCACAACATCCACAAATCTCCTCTTTGGTCTTCCTCTTTTCCTCAGTGCCACGGTCTCTAAACCAAACAACACTGCTTCATACCGCTGTCTTGTACACCTCAGATGTCGCTACCAGAATGATATTTAAAAAAGAGGACAAATGTCAGAGACCAAATAAAGCACCTTCCGAGGTTTGTCAGAAGAACCTAGCCAGCTAGCCATCCATCACTAGCTGCAAGGTGAGGCTAGCTGCTGTCCAGCTGGACTTCAGACAGTCTTCGTCCTCGGCTAAAGACCACTTTGCTGCCAAGTCTTTGGCTTTGCCTAAGACGGTGAGTCAGTTGGTGGCTTCTGCACCTGGCTGAAGTTTACTGTGCTCTCAGTGCTAAGTCTGAAGATTAGTGTCACATTAGCATCAATAATTAACAAGTCGCTTCACCATAAAGCAGTGGAACGTCTTTGTGTCATTAAAACTAAAAAACAATTTTTTAAGTTATATTGTTGAGCCTTTGTTTCCATACTTTAAGTTTATGTTTCACATGTTACTTCCGTCTTTGACATGCTTTTATTTGGCATTTTGTGCATTATTTCTGGGGCTGATGGTGGAGGCGACTTCAGAGTGGAGCCATCACTGGTCTGACCCACCCTATAGACTAGAAATCCTGGTAGATCTGTCTTTACATACATGCCAAAAAAATCTAATCAAATTAACAATGGAAAAATAAAAGCTTGAACCGAGCTGCAGCAGTGTACTAGAATTGGTGCCTGTTTTTCATGAAACCTAAATTTTTTTTTTTTACAAAAAGTTGACAACTGCATGACTGGTTTCAAGTTGCAACTCGTCAATTCTCCAGTCTTGCAGTTTCAAGTCACGTCAACCATGGATTGCTCAAAACTCTTTTTTTGAATGACTATAAACAAAGGCCTTGCTGTGTACAAAGACTGTGTGTGCAGAAGACATCTGCTGAAGGAGGCCCAGCAGTGCGAATGCATGCATGCAGTTGGGACGCAGCAGTTCAGCAGAGTGACTGCGATGCACACTCCAAGCCAATCGTAGCTGCACGAAGGAAGATGGCGTGTGAGTGTGCGTGTCTGCTGTACCTGAAGGGCAGCAGTTTAGGGTGAGTCTGCGTTTTCGCCAACACTCTCCCCACCAGCTGTTCATTTTCCTCAGGATACACCGAGCGTGTGCAGTAGACCACAGTCTGGACCTTTGGGACTGACAGATGAAGCGGAGCTCTCGTGATAGCGCTCGTATCTCACCAACAGCATGCACACAGCAAACTGCAGCACACTGAGTGGTGTGTTTATCTGTAGCTCTGTATACTTCTTTCTGGATCCTGAAATGAGCAGTGTATTTGCCTGAAAGGTCCCTGGGTCAGCGTGTACTCACATGTGAGAGCATGTGCTAGCAGGCGCTCCTGTCGGTTGGCCAGAGAGTGGATTTTGCTTTTGGAAACAGAAGCGTGACCCAAGTGGGGCAGCAGGTCCCAGTCTGTTGAGAAATTATTTAGCATTAGAAACACACAAACTCTTCATATTACCATCATTATTTCTGGTTTCAATTTTTCATTGTGGCTACTCGTCCATCCCCTGTCCACTTCACCCATCAGCCCCCATGTAGCCACTGGGACTCCTCTTACATCTCCAGCCTTCATACCTCCGTGTTCACTGTGCATGACGGCCACGGGGTCGCTGAGCGCGGAGGACGAGCACTGAGGCAGCACTATGATGACCTTTAGTCTCTGAACGGCGGCGTCCCACTCGTTCAGATCGCAGAATGCTTCCGACAGGACTCGAACATCTACGATGGGATGCAGCAAAGGACGAATGCACACTTAGGCCACATTAATTTGCTTTTATAAAGTGCACTTGGAGTTGTTTATTACAGGTCCGGGCTTCTAAATGCATCAAGCATTGAGTGGTATTGAGCATTGGCTGTTGCACAACTTTCGGGCCAACAATAGAGCCGGACAGGGCAACGTGATATGCGGGTATCAAGTGCGACCAAAGCTAAACACTTCATTATCCCTCCCGCACATTAAGCTGTAGCTGTGGGTCCAAAGCTTTTTTGAATGATGCACCCCCCCAGAAGAAGATAAGCCCATCAGATCATCTCAAGTTCCCCGTCATCACACCACCTCTTCTTTTGCACTATGTTTAAAATGAGTTCATTTGGACTTGTCTCCACCTGTAATGGTGTGGCTACCTTCTTAAGCTTCTGTCTAGTTGGTAACAGGTGCAAAACTACAGAAACAAATTATTTATTTATAAAAATTTACTAGACATGCAATTAACCATGAATTTTCTCTGTTTCAACAATTTCAACAGTTTAAACCTTTGATTTCCTAATTTTTCTGTAGTCATATGAGATTCATAAATATTTATCCGATCAATGAAAGAATGAAAAGTGCCCAGCAGAGCACGTTCATCTGTGGTGAATCCTGGGGAGACCCCAGACCCTAACCCTAACCTGCTAAACCAGGAACAATGACTCAGTACTCAGATGAGTTAGTAACATTATTTAAAGCAGCACAGAGGAGCTTTGGTAATTCCTACCTCAGAGGGTCTCTCTATTAGCATGGAGGCATAAACTGTTGAACGAGAACTGGACAAACTCTCTGATGTCTTTCATAAGATTTTTGAACAGTAGTTTTGAAGCTCAGGTTTTTTTTAGGCCTAAGGAGGACACCATGTTGGCAGGAACGAAGTTTGCACAACCCTGGTTATCCTCAGATGGGCAAATGTTTGGAACAAACAAACCTGACAGTCACATGGAACGAGCCAAATTTAATTCAGTTACCACGAGCAACCTGTTTTAGCTTAGCTTAGCTCATATAAACCTGTGGTGCCAGGTATCATTACCTTACATTCGTACTGACTGAATCTTTCTTTGCATCAGATGTTGTTTCGGTAGCGACATTGAAAAGGAGAGCTGCCAGAGCCAAAACAAAGACTGCCGGAGCTCCTGCCAGTCTCTGCTAGAGGTACCTCTGGCCCTTTAGCTAAAGGGGTTCATGCAGCAGCAGAAGGAGTTGGACTCCAACAACAGCCTGGCCCCTTCCAGGCTGGACTTGAATGCTGCAGGCAGGGGCGCCGCTAGGGATTTTGGGCCCCATGAAAAGAATCTTTACAGGGCCCCCCAACACAGCGGCGAAATTTGTTGATGCTATTTTTGATCATCATTAGGGGCCTCTCTGGGCCCCCCTCAATCATGGGCCCCTAAAATCCGTATCCTTTACCCCCCTTTTCGGCGCCCCAGGCTGCAGGGGCAAAAGTGGCAGGCAAGGCAGTGACCAGCTCAGGTCTGCTGACCCAGTTATCAGCCGTCGCTTCAGGCTACAGGTCGTTCAACAGTCTTGTGCCCTGAACCCTTCCAGGAGAAGCCAGAGCTGATTTCAACAGTCTGCTAGTATAAATAACAGAACAACAAGCCATACTATTCATACTTTTGTTCGGTAAATCTCTTGTTTTCTCATTTTCATTATTAACTTTCTTGAATCTCTCAGTTGCCTCTGCCATGATGTCCACTGGAGTTCTGTGAGTTGGTTTCAACACCGTTGATGTCTGACGTAAGTGCTGTAAAGCAATACGTGATTGAAGTGAGAGGCGACCAGGATCCCTACAACTGGCTGGTTCTTGCCGATAGTAGAGAGGAGACCGTAGCTTCCAAAGAGTAGTCAAATACTCCTTCAAATGAAATTGAAACTGATATTTTAATGTGGAAAAACTCCTCTGTGTCGCTTTAAATCCAAAATACGTGTTAGGTGTGTCACAGAGCATGGCGATGTCTTCAAAGGATAATCAAACACTGTAACCGAGAGGACAGGTGTATCCTGTAACTAGAGACAGTAAAGTCACTGACAGTCAATCATAATATAGTATATCACAGATCTCTTTAGACTTGAACAATGTTGGGATTCGGTCATCAATATCTAAAGCTGTTTTACGTTTCACCTCTAATGCAGCTGTGGTCCACTGCCCACATCATCCCATCTCATCTCACGTGATTGAGTTACTCACTTTTGACATCCATTTGTGCGTGCAGCGCTTGCATCTCCTGAACTTGTGAAGGTGAATGATCAGCACCGCAGAGCAGCACTCGGCCCGAGCGGGCAGCGGCCACGACGGCTACGTGAGCCGCTGTCACAGCCGAGAAGGAGCCCGCCACCAGGACGTCTCCTTCATCGAACAGCAGGGGTTGTAACACACTGACCGCCACGCACACACTCCTGTCCTACAAAGAGATGGCCAGTTGCACGCAGGTATGTTATTCACACATGGAGGGCTTTTGTTCTTTTTCTTTTTTTCCTGATTAAAATTGTTCCTAACATTTTAGACGGCTGTGCTGTTAATCCAGTACAACTCAGCTGCAGAAATATTACTCTGCATTGCAACGAAATGTCAAGCCAGAGTGAAAAGCAAAACTCCTGCTCCATCTCCCTGCAGTATTGTGAAGTGTTATTGAAAGTAGAGGATGGACTATTAATTCGCAAATGAAGCCTTAAGACACATTAGCCCCTTTAAGAACAGTCATTCTGCTCTCTCGTCTAAATCCTCTCTAACGTTGGCCGCTATGCTCCAATAATGTAGTGATGCTGAATACAAACGTTACTGATGGTCCATAAAGATGCCACCTGGAAAATTTGCAGATGTTTGTGATGAATGGCTGTCCTGCAAAAAATGATGGAGTAATCTGGATTTTAATCATTGGTGCATTTTCATCTCGAGTTCAGTCCTCTCGTCTTTTTTTCTTCTCCTCTTTTTTTCTTTTTTAGGTTGTGAAGATCATACCCAGTGATGCCCATCCCCTCATACAGTGTTTTTGGCTTTTAAGTTTTACACTGACTTGGATAGGGTTATAAAACGTGCCCGAACTTCTGGAGATAAAAGAACTACTACTTCTCCCTGTGCCGTGGCACTGCGACACTCATGTGGGCCTGATGCTCCCAGGAGAGGAGAAGTTGCATTTATACGCCGCTCACTCTTCGCATGCACATGTCTACCTGAATGTTCAGCAGGTGCGTGGTGGAGAGGGGGCTGCGCTGGAGGAGAGCACCCAGACGCTGGGAGAAGACGAGGGTATCCGGACAGAGGGGGTCCGTGCAGAACGCTGACTCCGTCACGTCAGTCGTGTTTTCTGCTTCGTCCAGGCCGGCGCTCCGTAGAGCTTCACACACCTCATCGAGACTACGGAGGGGAGATGAAAACATGTTGGCTGTTAGAGACCAAACTGGGCCTCATGGACACGCTTGCTGTGAACTTAACCCAGCTGTCATTGTAGCCAAGTGTCAGGCTGCAGTGAAGAAAGTCAAAGTAAATATTGGACATTAAAATAAAGCCGGAGTAACAAAAAGGACAGTTTAAAACAGCTGTCTCAATTAGGGCTGTAGCAATACACTAATCTCACGATACGATATATATCGATATTCATCTTAAGATACATTTACATCATTTTCTAAAAGATTTTAACGGGACAAAGGGATTTTGGTCACATCTTGTGAGTGTTTCAATTACTTTGAACTAATTGAACTGAAAAGTAGGTGACTGCAGACAGCGCCGCAGATAGTGTCAGAAAGGAGGCCTCTGATTGGTCAATTCTACAGCCGCGTAGAAAAGAGCGCGTCATCAAAGAACTGAGGAAGTACACACATCTGTACGATTCTGGTTCTCCACACTACAAAGACAGAACATATTCTAGTAATTCATGGAGGGAGATAGCGATTAATGTGGGTCTAGATACGACCGAGACGGTGAGGAAGTTGAAAAACGCAAGAGATACGTTTAGTAAGTTTAGCTAGTTCGTGATTGTCCCTCTTGCATTGTGGCGTGGAATAACATAGCGCAGACGCGCTTCAAAATTGAGCATAAATCAAAAGTAACTGCGGGATACCGGCGACAAGATAACTGCGACACATTGCTGCGAGAGTAAACACAGCCCTTAAAGCCGACGTTTTCCACCACTGAATACGGTCTCAAATCCTGACAAATAAAGTAGGGAATGGACTCGGTAATTTTCTGCGACCTAGGTGAAGTAGATGAAAACTGGTGGCAACAGCCGCCGTCACTGTCCAGAGTGGTTTGTTTCGGATTGCGCCGCAACTTCTTGGGCTCGCTCTCAGTTAGCATTAACTTGTCCGGGTGGTGACGTTTCAGGTGGGCTCGCAGGTTGGTGGTATTTCCAGAGTACTTCACGTTTGTGTGACACAGCTTGCGAACCGCCATACTTTTGTCTAAATCTTCGTTTTCCTTTTTCTTTTTAAAACCGAACTGCTCCCACACATCTGCTTTTAAGCACGCAGGCGCTGGGTTTATACTCGCCGCCAATCTCCTGACTGGCTCAACTCTAACTGGAAGAGAAAGAAGCTTCTGGATAACCTGTTAGAAACGCTCTACAGCGACACTAGCGGCTGGAGGACTTAATGGCTCTTCATGCACTTTGCAGGAAGAGCACTCGTGCGGGACACGAGGGTTTTGAAGGGAGCTTAGAATATCGATACCTGCGGCTAAAATATCGATACTCTCTGGGGAAATAAAATATTGATATATATTACAGAATCGATAAAATCACTCAGCCCCAGTCCCAATGTTATAGTTGAACTTGGATCTTATGCTTGGGAGTCAGGTGTCTGCCCCCCCTCCTCCCCTCCAACCTCTGCACCACTGTCAGCATTGGCTGAATACCAAATATTTTTCCCTCTGCGTGGGGACAGATTGACACAGACGGATACCTACGTCCTCTCATAAATAAGCCACCGCTCGGTCCGTGTTTCCTGTTGATAAGCCGGCACAAGAGAATGACATTTTCCTGTTGCCGTTTACCACCGGCGAGCCCGGCGCTTCAGATTTCGTTCCAGGATGGCAGCGTGCAGGCTGTGGAGCAGCTCCCCGTGAGTCGCATCGTGACAGTTAAGGGGTACCCTGCACATCGAAGAGCCGCGATCAAGTGTCGGGGTGTGATCGGATGAGAATGAGTTGTTGATGAAGATGGATCAGGGTTTAACTAAGCCTTTAGCCTCAGGTTACAGGACTGCTGCGCCCATCTGCCTCATACGCCCCTAGGCAAACATCACTCACAGTTACATTTAATGTGGACAACCTATTAAAAAAAGAAGCTGATTAGTGAATTAAAGATGAATCTCCCTGTCAAAACTTCACACTAACTTCCCCAAATACCAAACCACAAAGAGGGAAGGTGGATAAAACCAGTGTAGTTGAGATACATGTCCTTAATAGCATCAAAAACAGACAAAAACAAGCTTGGGATAATAGCAAGTCTGGGGTCAGTTCAAGCAAATGTGGTGTGTTTCATCAGGCGGTTCTGAAAACTTAAATGGAAATGGAAGAGATTAAGAGTGCAGGATGTTCTTGCTGAGCAGAAGCCTGTACCTCGCCTGGAGCGTGTTGATCCATGCGTATATCGGCAGGCATTTCGCCCTGCGCTGTTTGGTTCTGACAGGAATCAGGCAGAAAACAAGACACACTCCGCAGGTTCTGGTTCACTCTGCAGTGAGCCAGAGATGATGCCAGCTTCGTCTTCCACCTGCAGCGAGCACATCACAGCCATCTTCATCAGAGACATACCGACCATAAACGCTCACATTTGACTTCTACACCCACTTCTGCAGACTCTTCTCCAGCTCCCTCACTTCCTGGATGACTTCCTGCCCTTCCTTTGCTGGATGTTTGTGCAGAAGAAACTTTCTGTCCTGGAAGTCGAACAGCATCACCATCGCCAGCGGCAACAAGTCGTTGCCCTGCAAAACATGGCGTATTATAGATTTTTTTTTTTTTTGGTAACATCACAAATTAAAAAAGTGAGTATTAGACAAGTTTAGGACTGTGTTTTTGTTTGTTCACTGTCTGGTAGCGAGTTTCCGTTTCACTCAGAATTTATTCGTTAAACTCACTGTCAGTGCTGCTTTTATGTGTCAAAATTGTTAAGCTTTGGGGGGAAAATGTTTCAAATACACTTAAGTTAAATCACACCTCAAAGAACTGATGTTAAAGGCCTGACTCTGGGAAGAGTGGTGATGCTGAGAGGTCTTGACAAAATAGCAGAATGTGAGAATATCAGAGCTTAGAATCTGAGTTAATCGAAATTAAAGGGGACATATTGTCTGAAAAAAAACCCCCAAACAATTAACCCCAGAGCTTATATCTGGGCGTCTGAAGTAATGACCAACTAAAAAACTGAGAAACCTCAACCTTTCACCGTGCTTGGGAATGGAGGAGTGTGAAAACATGTTATTCAATGAGCAGTTCAGACGTGCAGGGTCCTGTGACATCACAGATTCAGATCAGAGTAGAATTATTCAGCGTTTCACATCTCTATCTGCACCCAAGACCCTCTGGAGTGAAGAGCACAAAGCTGTAACACCTGATTTAAAAAGAGGCACGCGGTGCAGTGGGGGGGAGTTGAGTAGGTATCCACACCTCCTTAAAGCAGCTATGAAAAGAGATGTGATTTAAAAGCGTGTTTTTGTACTGTAAAAAATGTAATTTCGATCCCAGGGAAGTGTCAGCTTTTGAAAGAAGCTTCTTTCTTTCCATTTTGTGACGTATATCACTCTAACTTACATATATCTGTCTATATAAATCCGACGTTGCCGCTGATGGTGCAACTGAATCTTTCATAAAAGTAAAAGTAGGTCTTGAAATGTTCATATTGTGATACTTTTACCATGAAGCAAGGCTTAAAGGCAGGATAAGAGATTTTTGGAGGACGTCATTACTCTGAAATTTGAAACAAAACATCAACAGAGGTGTGGACTCAAGTCACATGACTTGGACTTGAGTCAGACTTGAGTCACTAATTTGGCGACTTCTGAGAATCGTTTGGGTACAAAAACTATAAAGTGGTGGGGGGTGCGGGCGGCATGTTCCCCCCACTCTGTTTGAAGACAGGTTTCTTTTTTTTTTCTTTTATTTTACTTGTGAAATGAGCAGCAAACAGATGATGAGGTGACGTTCACTGAACGTGACAAAAGTGTTCTGGGATAGAAATAGCACAGAATCACTTACCCTACCTTTAAATGAAAAGGCATCTCTTTCTATATTTGGACAAAGAGAAATTAAAGAAAAATATTTTCATTCATTTCTTCTCAGCATTAGTGCCACGTACAAGTGAATTTATTTCTCTGTAGCTTCTGATTTCTGATTTTTCTGCTGATTTTGAATCCAATTCATAGTGACCCCGATGTGGAAAACTCAAGAAAGCTTTGCGAAATGTCTTTTCTGAAATAATGTATTTATAATATTGTGCTGTTTTGACTTTTCATTGTGTGTGGGTGTTTTTTTTTTTTGATGATGTTTTTTGCATGAGCTTCACAAGCACTGTAATAAAAGTATTCACATTATCCAGCTCATCTTTTATCTCACGCTTTAAGGTTGCACAGTTTCTTTTTAACATCAGCTCCAACTCTGTCCCTGATGACTCCAATCTTCTCTTTTGATCCTCGGCTATTTTTGATCAAACTTTAATAACTAGTATAATAATGAGGCAGGGCTGTCGGCTCAAGTTAATGGGACTTGCTTTCAGCTTTGTCCGATGCATCAAAATATATTTAGAGAAATAAATAAAGACACAGCTGGAAATTACCTTGAGACAATGATTGAGCAAAATCTACAAACATTTTCAGAAATTGTTCCCCAGTGGACAGCAATACCAGTTTTGCACTTCGAGTCTTTTGTGAGAAAATGTAATTGCATTTTGGACATTTTTGCAATTTTTTTTTTCTATTGCTTGCATTTCATTTTGGCAGTTCTATTACTTTTTATTGTTATTTTATGTCTCATTTGCATCTTGTCTTGGTTATATTGTGTTTCTTTCTGCAGCATGACTGACCACCTGCAGCCCGAAGCTCGTGCCCCGCGGGTCTGTCCAGATCTCACTATTGGAGTCCGGACTGATCAAAACACCGGGTGACAGCGAAACCGTCCAAGCCAAGACGAATGAGTCAAAACGCACAAAAGGCTCTGTAAAAGTGAAATGGACTTTCTCTTAAAGTTTATGTGCACAGGAAATGGAATATGCATCAAGCAGAGAAAACATCTAAGGAGATTGCAGAAACTACCAAAATTGGGTTAAAAACTGTCCAACGCATTATTAAAAACTGGAAGGATAGCGGGGACCCATCATCTTTGCGGAGGAATTGTGGCCGGAAAAAAAAATCCTCAATGATCGTGATTGGCGATCACTTAAATGTTTGGTGAGATCAAATCGAAGAAAAACAACAGTAGAACTCAGGGCTGTTTAATAGGGAAGGTAAGGGCATTTCCACACGCACAATGCTAAGGGAACTCAAGGGATTGGCGCTGAACATCTGTGTAGCTTTAAGAAAACCACTAATCAATGAGGCTAACTGGAAAAAAGGCTTCAATTTGCTGGGGAGCATAAAGATTGGACTCTGGAGCAATGGAAGAAGGTCATGTGGTCTGATGAGTCCAGATTGACCCTGTTCCAGAGTGATGGGAGCATCAGGGTAAGAAGAGAGGTAGATGAAGTGATGCTCCCATCATGCCTAGTTCCTACTGTACCAGCCTGTGGGGGCAGTGTTCTGATCTGGGTTTGCTGCAGTTGGTCAGGTCCAGGTTCAGCAACAGTATGAGCTCAAAGAATGAGGTCAGCTGACTTCCTGAATATACTGAATGACCAGGTTATTCCATCAATGGATTTTCTCTTCCCTAATGGCACGGGCATAATACAAGATGACAACGCCAGGATTCATCGGGCTCAAATTGTGAAAGACTGGTTCAGGGAGCATGAGACATCATTTTCACACATGGACACAGAGTCCAGACCTGAACCCCATTGAGAATCTTTGGGATGAGCTGGAGAAGGCTTTGTGCAGCAGTCAGACTCTACCATCATCAATGCAAGATCTTGGTGAAAAATTAATGCAACACTGGATGGAAATAAATCTGGTAACAAAGCTTTAGTTTATCGAAACAATGCCACAGAGTAAATGACCTTTTTTGTTTGGTGGCGACTTTTTTTTGGCCAGGCAGTGCATGTTGTTGTAAAGATGTGTTTTGAATAATCAAAAGGTATGTGGTTGGTTTTATAGTTTCGCTTGCAGACTAAAGATATCTCATCTTATTCCCTCACGAATCCCTGAATAAAGTTTCCATTCACACACAGAAATACAGGAGCTGAAGGTGTTCTCTTTATGTGGCTGCACCTCATTTTATAGCATTATTCACATCATTGGGGGGAGGGGATGGGGTAGGGGGGTGGAGGGCGTCTTCTTCTCGCTTGCTTGCATCACCTATAACCAGCATATAACAAGCCAGACTACAGGCGATCTGAATACAAATGGCATTTAAACCGCAGCCCACGGAGAGCACTAATGCGTTTTATCTGAAGCCAGAAAGCTCCCAAACAGTTTCACGGTCCATGTGTGTTTATTCAGATTCGGCTTTGTGAACACTCAAAATGTCAAAGCAGATGGTACTCACGACACGCTGAGATGTGTGGAAGCAGCTGTTTCTCATGACGTCCTCGAGTAAATCTTGATCTAGGAGGAAAATAATGTCACTGATGAGCAGAGAAGAGGCAAGCATCAGCTAAATCTCATCCAACGGGCGAGAAATCTGAGCAGTAAAAGTTGGTCACCGTGCACGCAGTTTTAGCTTTAGTCTTTCTATATGCCAGGACGTGCTTTCATCTGAGCAAAAGTGATGCAATTAGCAACTAAAAATGTTGTTACACTACATTATCTTACTTTAAAAATAAAAAAAACCCGATTTGTTCACAGAAATTATCCAGAATTACCGAGATGTTCCTTGACACAGATGTTGTGGCAGGCGTTTTTTTAAAAACAGCATTACATGACAATTTTATGGGACCTCTACAGTCAGCACACGCTAACGTACTGAAATAAAGTTCTCCACTCTGATGTCCTACCCAGTTAAAAATTCCATCTTCTGAGATAAATGGGACACACCATAAAAGCTTCTCCTTTTTCTTTTGTACAATTAAAAGCAATCCCCTGCATGTCAGGTCAAAAGTGCCACTGCTCTAATAAAGCAAACAGACTGTTCCATTAAGCGTGTTTATGTGTGTGTCTATTGCATGCGTCTCTTATCACCTCCTGCGCAGGCATCTGCTGCACCTCCAGCTGAAGTCATTTGCAGTAACATGGAGAAATGAAACGTATGACTGTGTGCTGTTCATTCTGCAGTCTGCAGTCCGAGTGCTTTTCTAATAGCAAATGTTGGAGTTGATGTGCACCGCTGCCACGCTGCTACTCATTATGGAGATAAGGCTTCCTCATAGGAGGTGGGGTACAGGTCCAAAGGGGTGGCAGGAGACTATATCAAATTAATTTCTCCATGGCTTTAACCAGCAGCTCACTTTCTCCGGTCCGGGTATGTTCTTTAAATGGATGCAAAGAACCACATTTGGATGATAATATTGTCCTAAACCTGTTGGCTTCGGACAGACTGATCTTACATTTGAGCGTGTTGAAGGCCAGCTGGTAGGCCTGCCTCTGGGTGGCTTTGTCGTCGCTCTCAAACAGGGGCGCGTCTGTCTTCTGTTCGTACGGCAGAACTTGAGGTGTAACTGGCTTTCTCTGGACGCAGCTGCTGGAAGATGGCAGCTGCCTGCAGGTAGACCTCATCTGACGGAGGACAGACTGGGGACGAGGAGGAACAGGGGGATGTATGAGACGTAAGGATTTAGAGGGGTCTAGAACAGGGTTTGACCGCCATTTAAACAGGGATTTAATCTACAGTATGTTAAAGGCAACACTTTCATTTCTTTACATTCAGTATGAACCCAAGATATTTTATGTTCTTGTCAGCTTTATTTCACTTGTTAACATGCAACTTCTTTTGCATTTCAGGCCTGCAGCACCCGACAAAAAATACTGGGGACGTAAATCTTTCATGTTATTCATATAAAGTCTTCTCACAAAACTGACATTGACACTAAGTAATAATTCAATAAGTTGTAACAGTTGCTCTTTTGCACCGTTCTTCCTGCAGGCATGTCTTAAAGTGTGATCAATATGAGCTCGTCATTGTTGCATTTTTTTTGGTTCTAAATTCTTCATTAATTTCATATTTGTACAGAAAGTGGTTTTCACTTTGTCTCGTTGAATGCGTGGACATCCCTGGAAAAGATGCAGCCTCAACGGAAACGTACATAGCTCTAAAAATCTTGATTTACTTTTCTGCAACATTAATGTTGACATGACGAGACTGACTTTGCCAAGGACACAGATACAACCGCGTGTCAACACCGAGCTTGATGTTTGCATGTAATTACTGAAAACAGTCCAGGTCAGTGGTGCGCAAACTGTGGTGTGCATACCACTGGTGGTACGGGAACGCTTTCTAGTGGTACGCAGAGAAATGTCATGACTTTCCACGTTTTTTCCACATTTTCACTTTTAAAAAAAATCGGAAACATGCAATGCATTATAAATAGAACATTTCAAACAAAATGTGTAGCTTGAGATAATTAAAACTGATTTTAAAAAAAAATATTTGTTGCAAATGTACTCTGCTTACGTAGGCACGTACAGGTTACACGGAATCATGGGATCACTAACATGGGATCATTTCAAATTGTTGGTGCGAGCAGTGGGAACGTAAATGCGAAGGGTAAATAAATGTAATATTACAACCTCGAAATGAGTTTAAAAGCGTGGCTAAGTGGAGGGCAAAGACAGAGAAAAGAAAAGTTGGATGGAGAGGATAATGGTTCGAGCAATGTGACTGCAGATCTGAGCTAGCGAAAGATGCAACGCTGACCCTGAAATGCCTGTGGCTTCTTCAAACAGAAAGCGCTGCAAAGCTGCACGAAAATATGACCCAACATATCTCGAGATTGGGTTCTTTTGGAGCGGAGCCGAGGAAGAACCAAAGCCACAATATGTTGTGTGTTCTGAAGTACTTTGCATCAAAGGACTGTGCTCAGAGAGACAGGCACACCCCTCTCATCAGGTATGCAGGTTATCCATATTCAGCAACATGCCGGTATCTCTGTGGTTCATTTTTATGCCATTCTGATATCTATGTTAAAGTGGTGATTGTCTGCTAAATTTTGCTGCTCATAAAGTCAGTTTTTCATGGATACTGCTTTTGTACCAAATTACAAAATCCTATTGACGTCGGGAGGGGCTCAGAGTAGAACCGCTGCTCCTCCGCATCGAGAGAAGCCAGATGAGGTGGCTCGGGCATCTGGTTAGGATGCCTCCTGGACGCCTCCTGGTGAGGTGTTCCGGGCACGTCCCACTGGGAGGAGACCCCGGGGAAGACCCAGGACACGCTGGAGGGACTATGTCTCTCGGCTGGCCTGGGAACGCCTCGGCATCCCCCCAGAGGAGCTGGAGGAAGTGGCCGGGGAGAGGGGGGTCTGGGCCTCCTTACTCCGGCTGATGCCCCCGCGACCCGACCTCGGATAAGCGGAAGAAGACGGTACGGTACGGTGCTATTGACGTCGTCTCCCTAAAATAACGACAGTATACAGGGGTTTTCTTTTAAAGGCAGGTTAAGCGGTTTTTGGAGGACAGCGTGTCATGTTTACTCAAAGATATTTGAAATAAAACACCCCTCCATAAACTCTAAAGCCTTTCCCCATCACGTACGAGCACAAACTCTACCCCTGTCAGCGACTGCAGGTTTGAAATTGAGATATTAACAAATAACCTGAAAAAGTCAAATTAAACAGAAGAATGATTGGAATTAGTTTAAATTGGCTTTTTTTTTGTGTATCGTCCCAACTTTTCTGTGTTTTTAACCACAAATGTGTTTTCACTACCTAAATGTCAAATTATCTGCAGTGACAAAGACAAACCCCTAAAAGACTGAAAGTCTGATAAAGTTTCAGTTATCTTTGTTGTTTCTCTCTGCTTCAGACGACGCTCTGAGCTCATCCAGCTGGCTGCAACCTGAGGCCTATACATATGAAGTCTTTCATTTCAAAATAAAAGCACTTGCATTTTGTTTGGCGCTTGGTTGCTGCTTTTGTGTGCAAACACTTTTCTTGAAGCTAAGTTTGCTGTGAAAGGAGGCTGAATTCAGATCTGGGGTTGAATCTCACCTTGGGAACGAGAGCTTGAACGAAGATCAAGAAGAGGAAGTAAAGAGGAGAGGGTCTTGCTGTGGTCTTGATGAGAACTGAGCTCCTTTTCCAGAGCAGAGCTCGTATTCACATCCTCACTGGAGCCCGCTATAAGACAACATTTTTATTATGATCAGAGCATTTTTTTCAGTCTCAGTTTTTCCTTAAGTATTTCATTCATGACTCAACCTATATGTTCTTTCCTCTCTCGGGCTCCCGTGAGTGTCTGATAACTGAGTGTTTGTAGAGTTGAACCTGAGCCCTGCAAATCTAAATAAGATGCCCAGACATGCGATCCGCCCTCTGCTTTCTGTGAATGTGAAACGGTGCTGCTGCGCATATTGTGCGTAATTGGGCTCCTCGTGACGCAATCAGACGGCTGTTCAGATGCATCCACATGAATAAATGATGAACTCCTGTCCACCCCCGGACAAAGGTCCAGCTCCAACTGACCTGTTTAACTCATCTGTGTGCAAACATGTGTTTCCATCAAACTGAGGGATGTCACGTTGACTTTCATTAATTTAAACTCTGAAATCAAATCTGCATTCAGACTTTACAGTTTATGTCCCTGTAACCAGAGGTTCAAGTGCACAAACTCACCCACACATGATTTAAGTGATGGAGGACAGTTTAAAAGGAAAAAAAAAATGATTTGAACAACCAAAAGTGCAGGACCACCAGCCTCGAATTAAACAAGACTAATGGACAGAGTGTAATCCGCTTTTACTGCACCCGTCAGTGTTTAAGCACAAAGTTGGAGTTGATCAGAAATGTACAGCTTGTCCAATAAGGTCACGTCAGAGCAAACGGGATAAACTAATGAATATCAAAGAGCGGTGATTTAATGAGCGTCAAACAGTTTCCTGCACTCTGCAGACAAAAACTCTAAGTCCACTTAAGAAGAGCAGGGCTGGAAGAAAAGGCTACAGCGGCTTAGTGTAATCTGCATACGGGATGATGAGCTGTTTAAAACTGCATAGCGGGTCTTACCGTTGTCATTCAGAAGCCTCCTGGTGGAAACAGCACTCATGTTCATGGAGAAACGCAGCCTAAGCAAGTATCCAGAGCCCTGCTAGAAACTGAAAAACTCCTGCTTCCTCTCTACTCTACTCTGGCTCTCGGCTTCATACCTCTCATCACCTCTCTGTCATGCATGGCTTTGTCCAGGAGTGTGCCAAAGCCTTCCTGAGTTTGAACCGCCATGGCAACAATATGATAATGAAGAGGGGCCTCTGGGACAGAAACACAGTAAAACACACATGGTCTCCAGTGCTGTCGTCCTCTAGCAGCACTATCAGAGCCCTTTAACTGGTTCCTTAAACCGATAATAATCAATCAGCTGCAGATCCATGCTGACCACAGACTCTGGGGTAATCAAGTAAAGTCACCTTTGTTCAGGCGGTATGTTTTCATTGGACGCAAACTATTAAAATATACTGTAAATGACTAAAAGAAGTCAGGAATTCAACTTTAAATCTGGGCAATAACAAAGTGAATGGCAACATAAATATAAAGAAGGTAAATAAAACCTGTAACTGATCATTTCAGTCGCTTTTCTCACTTGGCCACTTCTTTATTTTAAAGATGTGTGTAAATTTTAAAATCTAGTCCACATTCATGCAAAAAGGCTGTAATATCCCCCCCCCCCAAAAAAACACATTATTTATGCTTTGATACTTTATTCTGTCAGAAAATGAACAAATGATACAAAAAGAAATGACAGGTCGTATTGTCATCCTGTGATGTGCAGTTATAAAAATGTTAATTTATCACTTTTCATCCTATTACATCATGTGCAACTCGCGCCGGAGATTGCAGTTGAATTGAATCATGCTTTATTGATAACCAAAGGGAAATGATGTTGTTTCAGTATGAATTGAGTGTAAATAAGTATAAATATTAAATATATATAAATATTTAAAATGAGTCCAAAAAAAAAAAAAAAAAAAAAAAACTGCTGGAAAGTTGTGGGGAGGGAGATGTTTGAGATCTCCAGATTGCCCTGAATGCATCAGTGTTTTATCTGTAACCTGGTCACATCATGCTCTCCCAGAACTCTCCCAGAAGACACCACGGATGGAAATACACAAACAGCAGTCCAGTGTCTGGGGTGGAAGGAGGCTCCTCTACAGCAGCGTGTCCAGGATTAACACCTCCCTCCTGCTGGTAGCCTCCTGTTAGTCTGGAAGTCAGGTAGAGGTGCCAATCTGTGCTGCAGGGAATTTGGTGTGCTCAGTAGTCGACTTATGAGTGTTATGATGGTGCATCATGTGATTTCTTTAATATTTTAATCTATACTATGTCGAGCAAAAAAAAAAAGAAAGTGGTTGGACGACTATGTACTATATGGACTCACATAGATAACAGAATGTGATGGGAGTCAGTGTCATCCATCTGCATGATTTGCAATGCCAAGTTAAGTAATTCTAGTCTAGCTCCATGACCCTAGTGAGGATAAAGCGGGTTCAGAAAATGAATGATAAAAACAATAAATAAGTAAGGTATGTAATTCATGCAGTCCATGCATTGTATTGGTTTTGTTTTTTGAACAGTGTGTCAGGTTTGAGGCAGAATGGAGGACCCAGGCGCAGGAGTTTAAAAAAAAGAAAAAGGATTTATTTTACCAAAACAAAACCAAAATCCACAAAAGTAATCCAAAAGGGGAAAAAAGACTAAATCCAAAACAAACCAAAAAATTCTACAAAAGTCATCAAAACAAGATTCCAGGTGTAACAAACAGAAGAACACTCATGGGACACGACATACAATTTACGGGGCATTAAAGAAAAACGGACCAGCACAGACAGGGGAGATGACAAGACTTAAATACACAGGGAACCAACGAGAGGCAGGTGCAGACAATCAGGATAACAAGAGGGAAGGAAGCAAAGCTGAAAACAACGGAGACAAGATAGACCTTCAAAGTAAAACAGGAAACAGGTGACACAAAAGACAGGGATTGACGGCAACTTAACACAGAACAAAGAAAAACCCAAAATGGCCATCATGGCCATCCCAGACCATGACACAGTGATGTTAATGCACAGTTCATCTTGTGCACCAGTAAAACATAAAACTATGTCTTGAATTTGAAAAAAATATTTTATTTTTCAATAAAGAAGGGTTCGGTGAATGTGCATATAAAACTGGTTGGGTTCAGTACCTCCAACAAGATTAAGAACCACTGTCCAACAGGTATGCTGCTATGGTGTTATGTGTAAATATATTATATATAGTTGTGTCCTGCACAGCTCGAGTGCAGCTCTCCTGGATGTGCCCTTCGTGCCATCTTGTTTTTTTGGACTTCGTCATGTTATGGCAGATTGAAAACATCCAACTTGCTTTTACGACTTTTTTATAGATGGACCCAAGTCTCGACTTTTGAGTTTAAATAGAACGCTGCATAATTTTCTAGCAGCCTAGATTTTGTGAAAAACATGGTACTACATAGCATCTTCATTCCATTTATGTACCAGTGATCTCACGTATAAACCCCAGTTCCAAAAGAGTTGGAATGCTGTGTAAAATGTAAATAAAAACAGACTGCAATGGTTTGTAATTCTCATAAAGCCATATTTTATTCCCAGTAGAACATAAGGAACATATCAAATGTTGAAACTCAGACATTTTAGCATTCCATGGAAAATATTAACTCATTTTGACTTTAATGGCAACAACACATCTCAAAGGAGACTGAATTTATGACAACTAATTGGGTTAACTGGCAGCAGGTGAGTCACATGACTGGGTATAAAAGGAGCATTTCAGAGAGGCAGAGCCTCTCTAATGCAAAGATGAGCAGAGGTTCTCAAATCTGCGACAAACATCTAAAAATTGTGGAACGAGTTCAAAAAAATGTTTATCATCTCAAAATAGCAAAGACTTTGAATATTCCACCATCTGCAATACATGATATCATTAAAAGACTTGGGAGGAGTGTCTGTGTGAGAGGGACAAGGTCAAAGGTCAAAAGCCTGCATCTTTGATTTTATTATGTTGAATTAGTGTCTATGGTGTGGGCAGCTGGAACATCTGGAAAGACTCCATCAATGCTGAAGAGTTCAAAGAGGTTTTAAAGCAACATATGCTCCCATCCAGACAACGTCTCTTTCAGGAAAGTCCTTGGATATTTCAGCAAGACAATGTTAAAATCACATACTGCATCCGTCACAACAGCATGGCTTCTCAGGAGAAGAGTCCTGGTGCTGAACTGGTCTGGCTGCAGTCCAGAGCTTTCACCAATACAAAACATCATAAATCTGGCAACGGAGGACCAGGACTGTTGAGAAGCCAGAATCCTGCATCAGACAACATTCCTCTCCTGAAACTCCATCTACTGGTCTCCCACTTCCCAGATGTCTACAGACAGTGGTTAAAGAAGAGGCGATGCTACACGATAATAAACATCACCCTGTCCCAACTTTTTTGACATGAGTTCCTTCCATCAAAGTCAAGGCTAATACTGTATTTCCACAAAATGGTAAAATGTTTCAACTTATGTGTTCCCTACTTATATGTTCCTTCTGTTCTACTGGGAATAAAATGTAGGTTCATGAGATATACACATCATTACATTCTGTTTATATCTGAGTTTCATCTAGGGTCCCAACTTTTTTGGACTTTGGGTTGTACTCTATTGCAAGTGGAAGAAGGAATAGTTTACACAGTCTCTCGGAGCCTGAGGTCACTGGACCAGAACCTACTAATGGTCCCTTGTACCCGTTTCAGGACCTGAGGAGACCACTCCTTCCAGGCTGTCGGGCTGAGACTCTGAAACCAGCTTCCTCTCTCCTTACATTCTTTGGCCTCTGTCGATGCTTTTAAGCGTAATCTCAAAACCCACTTGTTCCTCGAAGCATTTTACCTCCAGCAGATTAGGGGTTATTTTAAGACCATCGTGTTATTTTAATTTTATACTTTTCTGTGTTTGTAATCTTAACAGTGTTTTTATTTCCATTTTATTGTATTTTGCAGTTTGCCGCATTAGTATCGTATCATTCCTCTGTGAAGCACTTTGTGACTTCTGTCTGTGAAAGTCCTTATATAAATAAACTTTGCTTGCCTGCTTGTTTAAACCTAAACCTCCTTGCTCACATGTTTTCTCCTCTCCTATTTCCTTGGTGTCTTCTCTTCAATCCGTCTGGATTTGGGGGGTTTATTCAAGGCGCTACAGGAGCTCTGGACAAAAAAAAAAATAGCTGCAGACTCAGCCGTCTCCATATGCAGGGATAAAAAAATATACAAAGAAAGCATGGGATACTCCTCTGTACACAGATCCTTCAGGCTCTTTGGGCTCCATTTCCTCCTCTGGATAACAGGAAGGCAGCGCTGCCATCTGATGCACACTGCCCCCTGCTGACCACTGTGATGCAGTACAACACACCACATGCAGCAGTACTGACAAAGATACGGATAGATGTCTTCAGGAAGATTAGGTTCACCTGTAATTACAGATTGATGTCAAACTTCCTCCCTTTCGAAACAGATACTTGAGCTGAAACGCAGCGAAATGTGTCACCTGGACATCTGCAGTCTCTTTCTAATACAACCATCGAAGTGTCTGCACAAGCAGTTGAATGTTGTTGGGGAACCGATAATGTTTAAAGCTTAAGGACAATCTGTGTGAAGCTCAAGTGAAAGGTTTTACACGCCTTCAATAAAATCTCAATTTAACAAATAAAGTGAACGTTTATTCTGGCACCCCACGATGAGAAGTATTGAGCTTAGATTAGGCAGACCCTCAAAGGAATCTAGTTCTCTTTGCAAAATGAAGTCAACTTGCTCCAGCTGATCAAGTGCTGCACTGAGTTACTGTGATAACATTTTGGAGACCTAAAAGAGAAAACTTCATGGGTAAAATAACTGACTGAGACAAAAAAACAGCTTTTTTTCTTCTTTTTTTCCCCAACTCACAAAAAAGTCAAACTTTTAGATTATCTCATTTTGATTTTTTAATCTCTGTTTGTTTTTGTTCTTTTTTTTTTTCTCAAACAGTATTATTTTTCTCAGTTAACAGTTATTTTCAGAGGACACTCAGCTAATTTTCATTCCACTACTAAACAGCATATAACATGCAATTTGAAAGCAATGATATCACGCAGATTTATTTGTATCACATATTTCATGCACTTAAATGCAGAAGGCATTAACATGACAGATACAAAATCAGCATAAAATAAGATAAAAAAATAAGATAAAAAAATAAATCAGCATAAAAATACAGATTAAAATACCAAAGGAAATAATCATACAATAAACAAAAGTAGAGAACTTTATTATAACAGTGGGTGCGGACATGTTTCATAAAAGTATCTATAATAAATTAAATGCAGAATTTTTTAAATTAAAACAATAAAAAAAAAAACTAAATCTAAAATGGGTTTTTAAAAACTGCTGCATTTGGAGGAACCTTAAAGCCATTTTTATGTAGCAATATCACTTCTGGCCACATGGGGGCAGCACATCATAAGAAAGATAATGTGTTCGCCATTGATCTGAGACACAATGAAGTGCGCCTCTACTGGGACAAAGTGGTATTACAATAGGTGCCGATTATGACTTCCTGTGTTTTATTTTCCACCTGTTCTTTACCTTTACCTTGCCCAGTTCACACAGCCAGTATGTTCTACAGCTGTAGGGTGTTGGAGGAACAGTGTTTCTTTCCACTCCTGGTAGACCTCTGTTCTGTTTTAGGAGGTCGCAACTGCAATGTAATGGTGTAATGATGTAATGGTGGTGCAAGGATGGGTGCAGAGGATGAAGTCAGTTTGTCATGGGGAAGGTGAACAGTCTGGTGAACCATCTGATGGCTGCGTTCAAGGTCTGCTGTCAGAATATTGAGCCAACTGACGAGGAAGGAAATAAGCAGGAAAACAGGAGAATTCCTCTGGGTTTTCACCCACAGCAGTTAGGACCAGCTTGACTCGCTGTCTTATGAACTTTCTCGCTTCACCTGTATCACAAGTTACAGAGTGACCCCTGTTGCCATGCCTAGCAATCTGGAGGAGCTTCCACAGGCTAAAGCTGGGCTGTCATCCAAGGCCAACACTGCTGTGTGTTCTCCATCCAAATAGAAACTATATTTATTTTATCTTTTTATTGTCATTCATTCAGTGCTGTTTTTTTTATTCAGCACTGACTGAATAAGGATGTCAGATCAGAGATACTGGGAACTTGTTGGTGACTGTGGACTGCAAAGTAGAGTAAACTGACTGACGGGAATACAGAGTCTTTGTGAGACCACTGTGAATGCCAAATGGAGAGAGGAGGCGGCATTAAGAAGGGATCTCCAGTGTGTTTTTATATTGCAGTGTCTGTGTGGCTTAACTTTAAGTACTTTACTGGACAGACAGGCCAATTTCCAGCTTTTGGGACAATCTTAGAATAAGACATAGATATGGCCAATGTGACTGCAGTATTTGCATCATACCAGCAGAGGGAGACATTTTTCTGTGCAGCCACATTAAGGCGAGTCGTCAACGAAAACTGGTTCATGGTCTTTGCTTATTAAGAGTGCATTTATTGAAACTTGCATTAGTATTTTCTAATCTTATATATTTAGATTTAAAAAAAAAATATATATATATATAAACCCAGAGCCGACAGAAGCAGAAATAAACTCAGTGTCTGAATTAGAGTGAACTGTAAGGGTCTCACATGACAGATTTGCTGAGTGTGCGGATGCTTGATGAAGTAGAACTTGCTGGAGAGGGAAAGAGAGGAGTTTATCAGTGTGTGGAAAAACCAGAGTGTGCGTTTGGGGCCAAATGAGCCTCACTTCTCTGCGGGTGAGAGTACAGCTGGAGAGATTATCCCGTCCAACACGCGTCATCAATGTCGCCTCACAACAGGGCCCCAGTTGCTCTGGATGTTTGGTGTTTGTGTGCGTATGTGTGTCTGTGTGTATCCAGTTCAATAATCGACTCAGCTGGAGACGGCGGGCTGTGCGGCCATAAGCCGACCTGGAATTTTCTCAATAAAGGTTAATCTTTAACGGGAAGCAGCTCAGTGCTAGAGTATGTTTCTTTCTTGTTGTTTTTTCTTTTTAAATTCATCAGTTTATCTACGGATGCTGTCTCAGTGAAACTATCACACAAATGCCATTCAGTCTTAATGAGGGAACACTTTCCTTATGGTTATATGATATCTGGTTTAATGACTATAAATTGATCTACTGTATTGGAAAGACAATCAATAAAATGAAAAACAAGTGTTATGCCCTGCAATCTGTAGCTTTGTTGACTCTTTAGCTTTGTTGCTAAGCTATAAGGAGCAAAGTTTGATGCTATTTTCATGTTTGTAGGCCAAAGTTAACTACGGTGCACGAGCTAGCTAATAGTTAGCTTAGCACAAAGACTGGAAACTGTTGGAAGCAGCTGAAGTAGCTCTGTGGATAAAATTCAGAAATACTTCCAGCACTTTTACAGCTCAATTGTGAAAACCCCAACTGTGTCATAGAAGTTTAAACTGTATCTTAAACATCACCAGAAACTGTTTTAGAAGACTAAAGCTGAGAAACATTTTCTCATAGGCCTCCAAAATAAAATGATGAACCTGCATAAACTTCACAGATGTTGTTAAAAAATAAATCGAACTATATCTTTGTATATTGTAGTTTCGAAGGCTGTGTTATGAGACTCCGTGAGAAACTTAAACATGTTATCACATGGAAAAAGTTTTTATGTCTTTGCTCAAAAATCACTGACTGACACTAAGAGAAAATACACAAGTTATAACCAAGAGAAGACGTAAGCCAAAAACTAGCATATTAGCATATCTTCCCACATTGGTTAAAAAAAAAAGAAATAAATCTATTGCAGTAATAGTCGTTGATCTGATTTGTGTTTGTGTTTGAGTTTGATTTGAGACTCATGTTTGACTGGAAATCAGTCAGTGTGTGGGTGCTTGTGTGTGTGCGCGTGTGTGTGTGCGTGTGTGTGCGTGCTCTAAAAATAACATGGAAATATGACTGAGGTGCATCTACAAAAAACACAAGATGTCTGGAACAATGTCCCATACAGATATAACCACATGAGAAGCTGTTTGGCTTTAAATTCCACCACAATGTTGGGCAAACAACAATCATTACATTTTCAGCAGAAACACCTCATACCCAACATGTCTGTAATAGCGGTGGAGAGGTGATGCTTCAGAGCTGTTTTGCAGCCACAGGACCTGAGAACCTCGCAGTCTTTGAATTGCATATGCACTTCTTTGTCAACCATGAAGTCATTTGTCAACCAAAGTATTCTAGGAGCAAATGTTAATTGTCTGACTGCCAAGACTCGGTCGAAATTGGATCATGCAAAAGCACGCCAGCAAATCTACGTACATCAGAATGGTTGAAAACTAAAATAAACATAGTTTTGGAACAACCTAGTCAAAGTCTAGACCCTCTCACCAACTGAAATGTTTTTGCAGGATTTAAAAGGGATCTGTGTATAAACGAATGCCCCAAAACCTCATAGAAGTGAAGTGATGCTGTAAAGCAGAATCTGTCTAAATTCCTCAACAATATGAGAGACGGATAAAGCTATACAGTAAATGACATCTTGGATTTTATGGATCTGAAAGTGTATTTAGGATCATGATCCTGTTCTAGAACCACAACTCTGCTCAACTTCACCTTTTCTTTTGTTAGATTATATTTAATCCTAAAATTTGTTAGCACTAATTGAATCCATTCTTCTCTCTACTATTGTAAATTTCCTGAAAATGTAATCCCACATCACGGTCATGTCACCATCACATTAGACGGTGGATGAGGTGCTCTTTCATGAGACTCTTTTTCCTCCAAACATGCTTTTTCCTACTGCAGCCCAAAAGTTTTATTTTCACTTTATAAATCCAAAAGATTGGTTTCCAGTTAGAGTTTTTCAGACGTTCTTTTGCAAATGTTCGATATTTGCTATAATGACACGGGAAATGTTTTCTTCTGATGACTCCTTTATTAAGGTCATATTTGTGCAGGTGCGTGTGCAGTGCAACGGAGCACCACCACTTCAAAGTCCATCAAATCATCCCTCATGTCTGCAGCCAGATGGAGATTTGTTTCTGGCTTTCTAACAATCCTAGGAGCACATATTGCAAAAGATTTTCTAAGTCTTCAATTTCTTAATTTGATGACAAACGAAAACTCCAACATCTTTTCATGGCCATCTCTCTCTATATGTTTTTATTCAGGGAGTGCATGGAAGCTGTGTGGAGGAGCCAGTGACACCTTTATAGCCACTCTCCCTCTATTGAGCCAAAGCTGAGCCGACTGAGGCCAAACAGGGCTAAATGGGGCTAGTGGCAGTGTAATGTAGAAGGGGGTTTTACAGTCCCTCATCTCTCCAGTTTATTTTATGTCTCTCATTAACTATAATTATGACAGACTTGCTTCACTTACAGCTGTTATCAGCATTTGTCTCAGATACGGCAGGTTCTCTTTGCAGTTTTAACTTCAGCTGTTTGTTGTATCGTCTCTTGCCGTTTACTCTCTCGCTTCCTGCGTGCTGCTTGTGCCAAGTGATGAGCATTGCTGTTCATTTTAGAGTACTGAATCACTAAAATTAGTTCATAAAAAAAACGATAACACCAGCTCTTTCAGTACTTGATTGGAGCTCTGACTGCATATCAAACTGAGACATGACCTTTTTTTTCTTTGGCTCATGATTCTCAGAGTATACCAGTGCTGTCGCTTTGACAAACGCACCAGATTCCTTTGAATAATCTTTACATTTGAGGAGTTTCCTTGCTGAATACTTGGAGATAAATGCTGGTTTTGAATTATTTTATGTCTCTATGTAGTGGACGGATGAAACATTACAATTTGTAATGTAATTAATCACAATTAACTAAATACAAAGCCTCTAGTTAATGAGATTAAAAAATTTAATTGTGTTCCAACAGTTTTCAAAGCAACAGAGATAAAAGGAGGGGAGGGGGTGCAAACTTTTTGGACACTACTGTTTATTTACTTGATTTTTCAGCTCTTAAATTATTCATCTCATTGTCTTATACCTAAATGACACCAACTTTTTTTCATGTCTGAAAAGTATGTTTTCAGCAGTCGGCTAAACAACTGATGGCAAAATGAAGATAAATGTCATTAACACCAACAAGATACTTCTACATGTTAAAGTACACATACTTTACTTCTCCTCAACACTTGTAAACTCCAGCTCCTGAACTCCTAACTAGCCCTGATCTTGAACTAAACCTGACCTTCACCCAGTGTCTCCCAGCAGGATTGTGTAAGATGATTATTGCCTCACAACATGAGTTTTACACGAGCATACACAGGCAGATCACTTGATACGATTTGACACCATGAATCCAGTTCACCGCCGCATACAACAGGAACATAATCTAAGTTTTCCTCCGTTCTCAGTTTTCTTTTTGGTGTACGAGAGGGCTTGATTGCATCTGATTGTTGCAGGCGAATAGCTACACTGCCCCGTCTTTGTGTGCCTTTGTAGGGCATCATAAGAGCATTAGTGGAGTGTTTTTCTGGGAATCTTTTGTCTGAGTCTCACGTCTCTCTTACTATTGTGTAGCAACGAGGGCAGGGTTTTTCAGCTGCTTATGGTATGAGATTGTTTGCTTTTGTTTACACACTGTGAGAAGGCAGTATGTGCAATGTCTGCGAGTATGTGTGTGGGTGAAAAGCTGCCATTAAAGAATAATAATAACTCTGATTTAGTATACTTTAGGCTTTTCACGACACTAAATCAGAAAAAAATGTGGCACAGTATGGTAAATACAATAATGGGTCAAAGCCTATGTGCAGCCAGTAATGATTAAAAAAAAAAAAAAAGAGAGAGAGAAGATGTTAATACAAATAAGGTGTCAACCTTCCAAAGAACTACACAACCCTTAAAGCAACAATCTGTCTTTTGTTTGTTTTTTATCTCATGGGGACCCCCCGACAGCATAAACATGGTTCAGCACTGTGTGGTACCAGTCACAATTGTGACTGGTACCACACAGACAGTGGTACTTGTGGATTTGTTGACCAGCTGAAACCCATAATTACCAGCAAATGAAGTGAAGCCTATGGAACCAACAGGAATTACAAAAGAAGAAGCATTTTACACCTCATGTCCACTTGCTTCTGGGCACCAATGACATACAGTATACTGCGAAAAGTATTCGCTCACCTGCCTTGACTCACATATGAGCTTTAGTTCATCCCATTCCTAATCAATTTGATCTGGCTCCACCTTTGCAGCTAGAACAGCTTCAGCTCTTCTGGGAAGGCTGTCCACAAGGTTTAGGAGTGTGTTTATGGAGGTTTTTGATCATTCTTCCAGAAGAACATTTGTGAGGTCAAACACTGATGTTGGACCAGAAGGCCTGGCTCTCAGTCTCTGCTCTAATTCATCTCAAAGGTCTTCTATCAGGTTGAGATCAGGACTCTGTGCAGGCCAGTCAAGTTCTTCCACACCAGATTCTGCCATTCATGTCTTTATGGACCTTGCTTGGTGCACTGGTGCACAGTGATGTTGGAAGAGAAAGGGGCCAGATCCAAACTGTTCCCACAAAGTTGGGAGCATGAAATTGTCCAAAATGTATTGGTCTGCTGAGGCATTCAGAGCTCTTTTCACCAGCTCCTGAAAAACAACCCCACACCATAATCCCCCCTCCACTAAACTTTACACTTGGCACAATGCAGTCAGACAAGTACCGTTCTCCTGGCAACCACCAAACCCAGACTGTTCCATCAGATTACCAGATGGAGAACTGTAATTCATCCCTCCAGAGAACGTTCCTCCACTGCTCTAGAGTCCAGTGGTGGCTGCTTTACACCACTGCATCTGAACCGTTGCATTGTACTTGGTGATGTCTGGCTTGGATGCAGCTGCTGTCACCATGGAAACCCATTCATGAAGCTCTCTGCACTGTTGTTGAGCTAATCTGAAGGCCACATGAAGTTTGGAGGTTACTGACTCTGCAGAAAGTTGGCAACCTCTTTGTACTATGTTCTTCAGCCTCCTCTGACCCCACTCCATCAGTTTACGTGTCCTACCACTTCATGGCTGAGCTGCTGTCGTTCCCAAACACTTCCATTTCCTTATAATACAGCTGACAGTTGACTGTGGAATATTTAGGAGCAAGGAAATTTCACATCTGGATTTGTTTCACAGGTGTCATCCTATCACAGTTCCACGCTGGAATTCACTGAGCTCCTGAGAGAGACCTATTCTTTCACAAATATTTGTAGAAACAGTTTGCATGCCTAAGTGCTTAATTTTATACACCTGTGGCCATGGAAGTGACTGGAACACCTGATTTGGATAATTTGGATGGGTGAGCAAATAATATTGGCAATATAGTATACCAAAAAGTCTATTAATACTCATGGGAACACCTGCCACTGTAATTTCTGATGTAGTTACTTAACTCCTTCATCTAGTGTTTTTCAGAGTGTTGCTTGCCTCATGTGCATTAAAGAATTTCAACTCTAGCAGGGATTTTCAGAGGGAACCTACACACAACAGGCAGCATTATGGCTTGGTGGTCAGCACTGTTGCTTCACAGCAAGAAGGTTCCTGGTTCCAACCTCAGCAGGGGCCTTTCTGTGTGGAGTTTGCATGTTCTCCCCATGTTTGTGTGGGTTTCCTCCGGGTACTCCGGCTTCCTCCCACAGTCCAAGGACATGCATGTTAGGTTAATTAGTAGTTCTAAATTACCCATAGGAGTGATGACCACCAAACCCCAAAGGTAATTCAATTTCCATTTATCCCCATGTTAAAATGCCCAACTTTGCCTCAGACGCCAGCAGTAATCCCAGCATGGTGACAAAGACCAGCTCCCCAGAGCAGCTCTCATCACAGCCCTCCTGCAACAGTCTGGAAGTGGCCTTCTTAATGGGAGGAGAACCATTAAGCTCAGGTGTGTCTCCTTAGGCTGACGACTCTCCACCTGCAACAGAAAGAAGCCAAAAACAACCACCACCACCACCTGGTGTACAGGTGGAGGAGTCGTCACACAGAATAAACTTATCTATAGCCTGGTCTAAAAAAAAAAAACAGGGTTTTGGTCTCCACAGCTTGAATTCATATCCATGACATCAGGTAAAATTATATAAAGCAACAAAATTATGAATAGTTCATACTCTTTTGATTGATGGTTTGCATAGCCAATGGCAAGCTGTCATCGCTACACAGTGATCCCTTGCCACTTTGTGATTTGAGTTCCGCGGTTTTAGTGCTTCGCTGATTTTTTTCAGAAATATATATAATTTTTTAAAAAATTAAAAAACATCACAGGATTTTGTGGCGTTCTCTCACAGTGAAGAAATGTTGTGAGCCAGCCTGGCCCCTTTAAGAAGGTGGCCTTATGGGTAATGGAGTGTGTGTGACTTGGGACGGCAGAAGAAAACGGGGTTAGATGAAAAGTGGAGTGAGCATAAACAGCAGCCCAGCGTGTATAGATTTACATTCTCTGTTAACTGACAGGAGCTAAACAATACAACCTGTGTGATATTACAAGTGTTCGTTCCATGTAGAGAAAACTGGACTTTTTGTTTTGTTGTTGTTAGCATGTTAGCCGCTAATTACGAGCCAAAATAAATTTTTAGAGTCTGTGGTTTACAACTTACAACTAGGGTTGCCACCCATCCCGTAAAATACGGAATTGTCCTTTATTTGAGAAAAAAATGGTGCATCCCGTATTGAACTAATACGGGACGTGATTTGTCCCGTATTTTCATTAACGCCCCATACACACGTCTGTCACACACACATCAACACTAAATTTAACAATAATGAACAAAATAAAATACAGGAAACATTTAGGCCAGCAAAATCTTTGTGGCGGGACAACAGGACCTGCTGCGTTCTGTGCCCATATCTTTATATGTGTCATCTTGTCACTCTCAGTGGCCGCCCCCTCCCCACGCTGTCACGGTTGCCTAGTTACCACAGACGCCGGTGCTGCGCTGCTACCTGCGCATTTTAAAAATGTCTACTCCATAGGGTTGCCACCCGTCCCGTTATTTTCATGTCTGGAAAGTGGCAACCCTACTGAGAGCACAATTTAATAAACCGTGCGCACAGATTGATAAACCATGCGCACAAACTGAGAGCTCGGGTTGCCACCCGTCCTGTAAAATACGGAATTGTCCCTTATTTTCATGTCTGGAAGGTGGCAACCCTACTTACAACTGCAATGGGTGGTGAAATACTGAATACTGCATCATAGTTAGCCATAATTTAGCCAATGTGACCTATCTCTAAAACTCAATATGCACCCTGTTAAATTGTTTGCCATGCTGTGGTCAACTGATAGTAACTTCCTAATTAACAGAAATGAAAGAAGTAGCAAGCAAACACCTGACAAAGACAAAGAACAGCTAGCCAGCTAAATTCTCTTTACAAAATTTTGTTCCATCTGAGACAAGGTGAAAACTTTCTTGGCATGCGATAGCCCACACGGCTGGGTAGGAACCAACACAGGAAACACTAGTTCCAGGAGATAAACATCGCACGTAAAATATTTTGAATATCTTATATGTTCTATTTTCATTTTCTTTTTCATTTCAGAGTCTGTTTTTATTTCCATACGTACATTAAATTACCAACTCATCGTTTTAATTTAAGTTAGTTTTATGCTAGTCTAAAAGGGACCATGTGAGAGATATATTAAATCACAGTGGGCAGTTTGAAGGGGTTCAAAACCCAAGTGAACCTTGGTTGTTTTATGTTTCTCAGGCAGCTTTTCAGTTTTCTCAATGTTAGTTCATAAACTGGAGAGTTCTCTGTTGATTTGAACTGAAGGGAATCTGAAAGTTTTAACTGAGGTGAATTTGTCTTTTAACATATAAAAGGTGACTGTGCAGCAGTGCAATGATCAGTGATCAGTACTTCTAACCAAAGCGCATGTGCAAAGAACAACTAAAAAATGATAAATGACTGAAAAAAAAAAAACAGATAGAGGAACTCAAGTTGTGTAGATAGAGATGATTATTTGCATGTTGGGGAAAAAAAAACTTTTCACTTCAAAGCAAATCAAACATGTTCTCCAGGATGTGCTTACATATTTCCTCAGTGATTACTGTAAGGGAAGAAATTCACCATGAGATGCATATCATTATGAAACTTCAAAATAAATGAGGCAGCTGGGAAAACAGAACAAATCTGTGAGGTTGTAGAACAAGTTTCTGAAGTAATGAGGGAGAAATGATACATCTTAGACAACAAAATTTAGTTTGCATAAAAAAATAAAAAAAAAGATAACTGCTTACCGAATGGACTAATTGTTCTTTTATGTTTGCGGACTTTACACAAGGGCTTTAATTAAGGGTTTTGTTAAAACTAAACTAAAAACTTTATGGAAATATTTATTGGAGAATTTCTGTTCTCAAGGGGCAACATATGGTTTTTCTCATTTAAACAAACCAGGAAGTGCAGTTCTTTGGATGACCACTGGAGGCTCCAAACGTGTGTTCACCTCCACTGAGCCCCAAACTCAAATCTCCAACTTCACATACATTAACAGCCCGGTACAAAAAAAATGTTGGGGAGAGGGCTGGTTCCTTTGGCTAGATTTAACATCCATGACAACTTTATGAAGGATGAATTTTTATGTACCTCATCGTGTAAAATTATACAGATCTACAAATGATCTTATCGCTGTCTGACAGAGAATTCCACCTGCTGAAGACCAGACTAGAGACAAAATGACCTGAAAATAGAAAGATGTCTGCAGTGAAGACCAGGGGCCGCATTCACTCACAGATCCTTCAGATATGGTGAGCTGGAAGCCGGAAAAAAGGGTGAGTTAACTCAACATGAAATAAGACAAACAAAGTCAATTAAAACTACAAGTTAAGGTTTTGTCTCTTATTAGTCTCTATTAAAATCCCGTTTAACTGCAGTGCCGATGACAGCAGAGGTTTTGTGTAACAGCAGTGTGTACGGATAGCTGCTCAGGCAGCAGTGGACGACCTTTCAGTTGGACTTTAAGTTTTTTATTTTTTTTATTTTAAAGTTTATTTTAACCATGTATGAACTATCTAAAACTTTATAGACTTTAGACAGGCTTTAGTTCTACTTAACTGATTCCACTTGTGATACTGTAATAATGGTGGAAAACTCATCTGTGCAGGGGTTTTTTTTTCCCATAATGTACGTAAATTGCTAAAGCTCATCTGTGAAATCTGAAGATTATCTGTAGGATTACAGACGCTGAACATGCGTCCTACGTTCTGCTGCTGCAGTCGAGGCCTGCAGCAGCCGTTAAGCAGACATTTAAGTCAAACGTATTGAGCAACTGCTCCAGCAGCCCGGCCCCTTCCCTGTCAGAGTTCAGCCACTCTGTTGAAACGTTATTTCTCCGTGTGATCACGTCTGACTCAATCTCAGTTTCCTATGCACACACACACACACACACACTGGCAAGTTCCCTACTGTGTGAGGGAGTGTGTGTGGGGACTTTATCTGAATGTATACGTGTGTGTGTGTGTGTGTGTTGATACTCTGAACACAAATCCAGCTTCCTCACTTCTCTCTTCTGTCTGACTGCTGCTGGTGTCGTTCAGCACAGTGTTTTCTCCCTCTCACTCGGTTTCTCTGTCTCCATGACAACTGGCTGTCACAAAGACGTCGCACTCGCCACGCACCTGAGATCAGGAAGAAGGAGGCGCCTGGTGCCGCCCACGCCAGACTTTCTAAGGAATTCAGGTAGGCAAACACACCGACGCACACTCAGACTTGCCCCGTGTTGACTGTGAGGCGAATTCTGCACGTCCGGAGTGTTGAAACTGTGCTACATGATCAAACAAGTGCAATATTTTGAGTAAAGAAAGAGAATTAGGAGAATGTGTGGGGAAGCGAAGAAGCAGCAGCATGTGAGAAACACCAGTTCAGCCTGTATCCCCACCGTTTTACTTTCAGTTCAGCTGTAAAGCAGAAGACAACAGAAACTGTTGACGAGATTTACCTGCGTCTCGTCCTCACACTTAACTGTTAAACAGAGGAAATCTTAGAGAGCGTCTGGGTGAGCTGTTATTACTGAGAGTTGTCATTAAAGAGGGATCAACATTACGCACGTCAAAGAGTGAACCTCGTGGCTTAAAGACAGCATGTCATCATGACCTCAGGGGTGAATACGTGTGTGTGAATGTGTAAAAGGTCGGTCTGCGTGGGATCGTCGCTAATAAGCGGGTGGTGGTTGGTGGTGGATGCCACTGATCACACGTGAGCTGTTGGATGATGTGCAAAGGAAACCCCTTTAGAGGAATGTAATTGAGGCTCCTGTGATTCAGGACTGGCTGTTCGGACACACACACACACACACACACACACATGCTTTCACACAAACAGGTTGAACAGGGGCGCAAGAGGATAGCATTTCCCATCCGGAATGATAGGAGGGAAGGACGGAGGAAGGGAGGGAGGGAGGGAGGAGGTGTGTGGAGAGTTTGGGCAGTTTTGATTCTGGTTTGGTGAGTTTTAGGCGCAGGCGGCGAGTACCACGCACAAGTGTCAAAAGAGTCAGCGTGAAAGACGGACGAACGGAAAGAATCACAGGGAGACGGAGGAGAGGACCGACTGAGTTTGGACGCTCCAGCAGCAGCAGCAGCGCCTCCACCTGACATCATGCGACCTTGACTCGAGTGCTGCATCACGGTTTGCTGTAAGGTGGATCGTTTTTATGTCTCCTGGGATGAGGCGGTTATTCTCCGGGATGATTAGCGTGTTGGTGTGTGCGCTCAGAAGTTTTTTCCCTTCCTCTCCCTCCCTCATCTCTCCCCCTTCTCGGCTCTTAGGAATGTGGGGCTTATGTCAGTGAGAGTCAGGTACAGACTCACTAATTACCGCTGCCCTTCCTCTCTCCATCTCTCCCTCCCTCCTTATTTCTCTGTAGTTCTCTCCTTCAACTCCGTCACCTCCTGCTCTCTCCTCCACTTTGAGACCTTGCCTGCTCCCGCCTTCTCCTGTCTCCTGCTGTTACGTCTACAAGCGTTGTCGTGACTGGGACAGAGGAGAGGACAAACAGAGAGGATCTGAGTCAGAAACCGAAAAAACTGTAAAAGGAGAAGAGAAACTCTGACTTGCCCTGTTCCATGGTGTGTGTGTGTGTGTGTGTTTAGCTGTGTGTGTGTGTGTGCGGTGTGTTTGCTCTGAGTATCTGAGATCTTTTCTCACTGTGCGTTTGGGGAACCTGTCACTGAAGACAGGAGGTGTCTTGACAGCCTGCAAGAGGTCAGAGAAAACCAGATAAGCAGCACAAAAGTGGAGAGCAAGAGAAGGGAAAGATGAGAAAGTGACCAGTTGGATCGTTGCTTTTGAGCGGTGAAAGAAGACCCAACAGCGACGCCGTGACCGCACGTCCCATCATCCGACAGGTCGGCTGGAAACTCATCGCATGCCTCCGCTCTGTCGTGTTTCTCTGCGTTCTGTTCCTCGTCTCTGTCTTGATCTTTCACAGTTATGCTGTAGGGGTAGTTGGGGGACATCGAGTGTTTTCTCACCTGGAGGCTTCAGAGCACACATAGACACACAGTGGGTTTCTAGAAGGACATTTCTTCAGCTGGTCCGGTGATCACAGTGACCCAGCTGACTGCTGTAACCTTCACTGCAAGGTTACGGGACAAGGACTGGATGTTTATTTGTGTATGTGTGCGCCGCGTGTGCAATTGATGTCTTGTCTAGTCACTTTGTGTATGTGTGTGTTTCGAAAACTGGTCGAGCAGGGCGCCAGTCAGCCTTGAGTGTCCTGTTGTTGTACAAACAAGACTTAGTTGTGTGCATGAGTGTGTGCGCATGCAGCAGGAGCAGCATGTGTATCTGTGCTTGATAGTTCATATCCAGCTGATTTTTTCAAGAACAGATGTCTCCTGGTTTTTCTCTTGATGGCTGTGTACGTTTTGATGGATGTTCTGTGTTTGCAAAGGTCTCCACTTTCAAATTTTAGTCTTATCATATATGTAAAAATTACCCATTTTCCTCTCAGAAACTAAAATATAACTTTCAGTCTAACCAAGACTTACAGAGCCAATGAAAATACAAAATAAGACAGAAATGGAGGGATGCGGGGGTCCTACCATATTATGCTGATATTTAGTGACAACATACAGTAAATTACCTTATACATCCACATTATAGGAACCAAGCTTTCTTTTGGGCGCCAAGAGGATACCATGATGGAGTAAAGCAGTAAATATTTTGGTGAGCAGCAGCACTAATTAATTTTTGTAATCTTTAAGCTCTTTGGCTCCCCCTACAGGCAGTGGAGGTTAAGTTTCTTTTTCAGCACTGTCTACGATTAACTTTTGTTCGGTCTTTTTCTCGGTCACTTTCTCTTTTTTTCTTCTGTCATTACTTTCTGGAGGGCCACTGCTGTATCTCAGTTAGCTAGTTTTATCGTTGTTGATGTGTCTCATAGCACCTCGAGCCATATGCAGCTGTCCCACTGGGACGGGATCAGGAACTTTGTTCTGGTTTTTGCCTATAGCAGGCAGGGATGATCGCTGCAGCTAGATGGCCCTTCGTAAACGTGAGCAAATATTCCTCCAAATGAAATGAAATGAAATCAAAACTCGGTGTCTGGAACCACGTTTCAAGTCAGAAGAACCACAGGAGACTCAACCGTTGTGAGGCTTTCCAACGTAGAGCTAGCTGTCGTCACTGCTAGCTATTGTTAGCATTAGCCTACCTATTCATAACAACACTGCACATAAATACAGTAGTCTGTATGTCTAATTTAAAATGAATAAAACAAGACAGAAGTGATATAAAGAGCAAAATTACCTGAGTTTTTTTATTTATTTAAAGGATTGTAGTAGCAGTCAGGGTTGGTCAGAGTCAGCCGGGGTTTCTCTCAGTTAAAATTCCAACTTAAGGGAGCATTCCAGTTGAAACTTCCAAATTGGAAGTTGGAAAGTCCCACTTCTGACTACAAATGGAGCGAACGATAAAGCTACTGCGCCCTGATGCTGTGTTTGACGTTGGGTGTTTCTGACTTTTTGACATACTTATAAATAGCCAATCAATTCTTCTTCCTGCTCGGTACACAAGTATGATGCTTTGAAACAATCCTCTCCATCCTGAAGGATTTGATTGGCTAGCATTAGCTGTGTAGCTGCAATGTGATTAGCTGGAGCTCGCGTTGATAAGGTGGTAGAGCTTAAGAGCAGAGGTACCTTCAGTTCCTGGGGTCATCTGGTTTAATGCGTAGTGATGCATTTGCACGCACAATTGCTTGTTGTATAGTGCACACGCAGCTCGACTCCAAAGGGGTCTCGAGGAGTTAGCAGGACGCATCGCTAACTGGTCGAGATCCCTTTGGATGTGTCAAAAAACGGATAACGTTTTCATGAAAGTCAATACTGGATACGGTCACACTTAAAATTTAAAACAAAAAGTACCCTGAAAGTGGGCGCCAAAGAAATACATCCTTTTTAAGTTCTGTTTCTGTTTCACCTCCAGGTTTCCTGACACTTTACTGGAAACTGCATAAATCTGTCTTTCTGCCAAGAAACATGCTCATCACCTCTGACACACACGTTACAGGAGTGGTTCAGACGTTGCAGCCATCCCAATTTAGGTTTGTGTTTTTAGGTTAGTCTCAGGGTAAACGTTAGGGAACGCATCCAGGAAAGTTGTGTAACTGACTATATTGTCCTCTGGAAACTACAACAATGAAAACTGTAAATCCTCTGACATGGGAGGTTTCTGAAAGGTGTGTGCCTGTTGAAGTGCTGGTCAGACCTGATGAGTCGATGACACGCGGCTTCTTGGTGCTGCTTGATGCAAACCTACAGCTAAAATTAGATGCCAGTAAAATTCTTATTATATGATTGTTCTAATTCCGGTTGGCTTCATACAGTAGCTGTGGCTTTGTCACAGATTAATCCAAGACGTGATCCATTTTTGGAACGATACTTATCTCTAGACTCACTGCCTCGCATTCCACAGCCTCAAAAAGGAAGAGACAATCATCAAAAACAAGAGTTTATATCTCGACTTTTTTTCCTAGTTTGACCTTGCTGGTACATGTTTGGACTTTTTAATTTTCAGGAAGACATGTCAGATGGTTGAAACAGAAAAACATTAAGAGACATTTTTTTTTTTTTCATTTTTCAGAAGCAGGATGCAGATTTTTGTTCATTAAACCTCAAGCATAAGGAAGAGAAACAGCTTAAGCTGCATGAATTACACCCCCCCCCCCCCCCACACACACAGTACATGATAGTGTCACATGACTGTCACATGATCATCTCATGCTGATGGTGGGGAAGCACAGATTCGGTCTACTGTGTATGTGACAAACCCATAGACCTTATCCAGTAAAAGTGAGGCAGAAATCTAAGGCAGCAGTGTACGGCAGAGGGAGAGAAGGGAACCTGTTAGCACTATTGTGCTGTTTATGAAACACCTGTAACAAGATCTGATCTCTTCTCTCTCCCATTCTTTCTGTTTGTCACAAACACACACATACCTGGAGAGCACAATGGCCACATTCTTCCCCTCTTTCAACCCCCCCACCTTCCTCTTTAGCTCCTTTCTGACCGGGCCAAACACAGAGCAGCAGGGAAGGGAAGCAGTAAACAGGTAGGACATTAGAGCAACAGGTAGGAACAGGAGGGGGAACAGGTGAAAAATGCTTTAATGAGCTCATTTGCACCCGCTAAACGAAGGGAAAAAGTGGCCGCATCGCAACGTTATATTATGTCTTCCTTTCGCAGACTGTTGTGGTTGTTTGTCGTAGAAGACCCAAACTCAAGGGTGGCAGGCAGTCTGCTCCAAAAACAAAGGATTTATAAATCAAACGCAAAGCACTGCAGAGAAGAAAAATCCAAAAACATAAATCAAACAAATGGCAGGAAACAAAAACCCACTAAGAATGGGAAGAACAGGAAAAATACTGAAGCAACACTGAGAACCCGGCAGGAAACGAAGGAACCCGAGGTATTTAAATGACGAATCCAGGTTCGGCAATCAGTAACAGGACTCAGGTGTGAAACACGGACTGTAAGTATACTAAACTGAGACCACAAAGTTGTTTCATAATAAAACAGGAACTAAAACAAAGACATAATTCAAAGAGGAACAATGAAAACTGGAACATTAATGCAAATAAAACAACATAAGGAGAGACCAGCATTAAAAAGCAGAGTAGCTTGTCATTCCTGCTTATTTGTCATAAACAGGTAAAAGCTACTTTTTTACAACTTTATTTAGCATTGTAGAGTATTGTTGATAGTCTTTTCTCCTGTCTTTGGCTCTGTTGCCTTTAATTTAGAGTATCTGGTTGTTGATGGATCAAGCTCTGGCCCTGTCACGTGGTCCCTGGACGCGCCATAGTGTGTGTTTATGTGAGTGAAAAACACACTGTAGAAAAAAAACACAGTTAGTAGAACTGGTCTGTATTAAAAAGGTGCTACGTGAGCTCAAAGCTGTTTAACACGAACAGGGCTGCCTGATCGCCTGGTCCCAGTTTTTTGATCCTTCACTTTGAGTCCTCAGGTCCAGCTGGACCAACGAAGAACTTCACGTTGTCGTTACGAAAATATCTCTGAGATATCTCTTTTCCTGAGGGTACACATTTTGTTGGTGGAGAACAAAGTCTCTGTGTCAATGTGCATTAGATTGGCAGTTGTGATTCAAAGTTAAACTGTCAAAGTCAGTGTTGCCAACACAAACGATTCACGGAAATCTACACACAACCTCGAGCCCACGATCTGATGAAGCTCAAGCCGAGAGAGTCCTGGTGGACACTCGCAGACTCGGAGAGTACAGCATCTCACAGGTTTATCATTTTAAACTCTGGTGTATTTGATGTAGTTATAGTTTGTATTATAAACTGAATTTCTGCCAGTATCTCTGCCTAAATATTACAGTCAGTATTTAACCTGGTTTTAAGGAGCTGAGGTCATTACAGAGGGTCGGAAGAAGTGAAGAGTTTTTCAATCAGCACTGTAGTTTCTACCCTTAATCAAACACAAAGAATCCACATTTGGCAAACGTAAGCAGACAAGCAAGTTTTTCTTTTTTACAAATCAGTTTCACTTTCATTTGAAGGAGGATTTGATCATTTCATTTGAAAAAAAAACAAAACATAATCTTTTCTCACCTTGTGTGTACGTGGGTGGGGGTGGGCTTCATGCAACGCCTCATTCATGAGCGTCCAAGAGTCACTATTCAAACCAACTAAGATGTCCGCAGAATTGCTAATGACACGTTGGATCAAAATGTTTTTACTCCAAAAGGGCTAATAGTCATTCACAAGCATTCCTGCTCAACCGGACAACATGTTGGGTCTTTTTTTTTTTTTGGCACCAGTCTGGTTGTCACTTTTCCCACATGACATCGTCGTTTCTCCGATTGGTTATTTGTCCATCCAGTCGTGTGTCGAGGCACACCCCACACCCCCCACCCCTGGAAATTAAAATCAAATCCAGAGGAACTAGTCTAATTCTTCGTATCCAAGAGGAAAATAGTTAGGGTGGCTAGTCAGGCAAGCCACAAAGAGACTAAAATAAGTAATGACATAAGAAAAAACAAGATAGTGACCAAAAAGCCCAAGCAAGAGAAATGTTGGGACAGTGATTTAGCCTCCACTTCTACAGAACGACCCACTGAGCTAAAACAAAATGAAAAAAGTTTGAATGTGCTGCTTTAAGATAAGGAACTACGCTGCCAGATTTCTGGTGAGGAATGTTTGCCTGTTGTTTTTGGAGCACTGTCTAAACGATGAAAAGAAATTCAGCATCTTTCCAGAATTAGTTCGAGCTGCTTTCAGTTTGAAACGAACACAGTCAAAAGGGAAACTCTCACCCTGATCTGGCTCAGGTGGCTGCAGTCTGCAACTTGACCTCTTGATGTCACTGCATCTCACACACTGCCACGGTACTAAACGTATTTTCACCCGAAACTTTAGTTGTTGATTTACATACAATAACCTACAATATGAGTTTAACTTAAATTGCCATTTCAGTTAAATCATTAACTCTCAGAAACCCATGTGTGACCCTTGAGTTCTGATCACACACACACATGCAGTAAACCCATCATCTTTCCCAACCACCTCACTGGTGCTGCCTAAAGTCAGCGTCAATTAAATGATAGGAGAATACTCAAGAGGGTTCCTCTACTCATAGCATAATTATTGGAAACAATTAGTGAGATTACTGTTTGATCTCTCGGAGGCGATCATGCTGACTGATTTCTTCAGTGACATGGATTACATGTCTCTCACTTTGACCAAACACCAAAACCTGGATTTATATGATAATGATTTAATCATAACTGTCTGCCCGGATTGATTTCACAACGTTTAAGTGAGGAAAAGTGCTCCGGTGAGACGAGGCAGTTGTGCAACTGTCTCTCCTGCCAGAACGTGGCAGGACTGCGGAGTGCATAAACAAGTAGCATCCAATCAGTGCGAAGGAAAGATCAGCCCTCCTCCACCCCCGTTTCCCCTCCGTCCCCTGCCTTACACTGTTCAACCTTTGACCCGTGCGTAACCCCCTGCCCCCCCCCCCCCCACCCCCCACCCCCTGTGCGGTGACACTGCTGAACCCTCTGTCCTCCCTCCTTATCCTGCTCGACTCCCTCCTCCTGTCCTCCAACCTGCTTGTACACTAATGCTCTTATTATGCTTCATTTCACCGTGAGTTTCATAAGCCACTTCTTTTAGGTTAAAGGAGTGAGGAAAGAGGCATAGGAAAGGACGGGACTTATGTACTCATACATACACTGCCCTATTGTGCCTCGGTATTTGCAGTGAGGTGATCCCCTCCTTTTTTAATTCCAACACAAGTATTTACACAGAACAACGACATTTGCACTGGAGAAGGTTTTTGATGGGATCGCTTTAAGACCAATCTAGGAGAGAACCATATGGTATAAACATATATTTTCATTTTAGAATACACCTGAAGTCATTTAGATGTATTGTTGGACTCGCTTGCTCACGTGCACACACTCAGCATCCTGCTGCCTGTTCTCAAACACACTCTTCCGTGCATACCTGCTGCTACACACAATGGGCTAGTTGTCTGGACAGCAGGCCATGAGGCAAGGTGTTTGTGCATCTGCGTATGTGTGTGTGTTGTATGTGATTTGATTCTGGTAGGGAAGTCAAGAAAATCTGGAGTGTGGGGGAGTGTGTAGAAGTGAGCAGATCTGAGGGACAGAAACTACACACTGTACGACACTGCATCTCATGACAGAGCTCCAGCTCAAGCACACACACACACACACACACACACACACACACATACGCACACACATACGCGCGCTGCCCCCCTACGCTGTGCCAGAATGGAATGTTCCATGGGTCGAGTCTGACTGTGAACCCATTCACAAAACCGACACAAAGTAGTCACACGAAAGCCATCACGCAGACAAACACGCACACACATGCATTTCATGTACAATCAGACTTTTTCTTCAATGTTTCATCAATCATCTGCACATATTACCCCCCCCCCCCCCCCTTGTTACGTTCCCCCATTATCCTCTTTGTCAGTGAGCAGTTTCAGAGTACGAGCAGAACAGGTGTGTTGTATACAGCTTCAGTTTCTCAGGATGTTTTTTTTTTTTTTTTTTTTTTAACCCGGTCATTAAGTACCCTTTCCTGTAAATTTGCGTGACACTGCTCAGCGGTTTAACCATTGTGTGTCTATTTGGGGCGTCATTGAGGGGGTTGAGCAGCGGTGAATTCTAGCAGCTTTTCATTCAGCTCTTATCTGGCTGTTTTACTTTCCTCTTCTCGCTTTACTGAGGCCAGGCGTGTGTGTGCCGCTACGTGTACGAGAGAACATTTTGTCTTTCCTAGGCACAAAAGACTCTGAAGATTTCATGGTTAGGACTGCCAAATGATTAAATATCTGTATATTTTGAGCATATGTGTGCGGATGCTCATGAAGTTCTCTTTTCAAGTGTTCATTCAGGTTTCCTATCATCCAAAAATGCCTTATATGTGGAATGTAGCCAAGAGCAAAATCTATCCCATGAAAAGTCTTTTTTTTTAAATGAAATTTCCCCATGAAATCCAATTTACATTTATGACATTCAAATACTGAGTAAAGCAAATCCTTTCCTTATTTGCATGTAGACGTGTCATGTCAGACACTAATTACTAAAACCATCTTATAAAACTGACACTGATACTTCGCTGAATTGGGGAGCTATTTTTCTTCTTTCTGGCGATTCAGACATACCAACAGAACGAATCCAGGTGACGTCACGGGCGTCTTTTTGGACATCTCGAGGTGTACGTTCATGGATGTGTGGTTCAGGTTTCATGTTCATCCGCAGCAGCTCGCTCCAGTCTGCGGCAATTACAAAACAACAACAAAACATGTGTCAAAAGTTCAGCCTCGCCCCCGGTGATCACTGAACATCACAGCTGCAGAGAAAGCCCCAGAGACGAAACCAAAACGAGGCCGAACAGCTCCTCTCGTAGTGGACGCTGGATCGGAGGTTCTCTGGTTCGAAGTCCATTTGCTGATTAAGGTGTCTCAAGTGCAAAATAGTGCCCTTTTTTCCTCCTTTAAAACAGTCTAAAATACTTTTTTTCAAGTTAAAATATCAGTTTCAGGTGTTCTTGGGCAAATCATTGTACTCCACAGCGCCCCAGGTGGTATATGTACGATTTATATAATAGATCTTGGAAATTCATATAAAATTTACAGTGTATATTGTACTTAAGGTGTGAAGACCCAGTGAGTGCCTGGCTTACTCTGTTTAGGCATTGTCTCTTCCTTTGAAAATTCACTCGATTGACCTTTATTTGGCTTTTTCTGTCATGATAACATGGGCCTCGTTTCAAGTACGCCATTGTTTCCCACTGTGCTTGATTCGCAAACTTCTCTACCAAGATGGCAAAATAGACTGAAAATAGATGGTCAATCAGATACGCTCTATTCCTCTTCAAAATGAAGTGTGAATTTAACACTTCAAGTGTTTAATGTTATAAACAGGACTGCTACAATGCATTAGCACTGAGCTAGCCAAACTAGCTTTGTATCTGGCAACTATCCAGTTAAAGGGAGAAACTGTGGAGTTAAAACAACCCTCAGTCTACAAGATGGTGAAAGTGGAGACTTTCATTAGAGACCAAAATAATAAGAATCAAAACAGGTTTGAGTCAGAACAGGATATGTGTTAGCGACAACAATAGCAATTAATGTTCGCACATCGGACAAACGGAGCTGCGTCAAAATAAATTGCTATGTGAAGTTTTTTAAAAGACTCATTCATGTGATAGTGTGGAGGGGGTCCCTACAGACAGACGGAAGTCATTTTAGCTTTTTAAGTAGACAACAAGTGCTAGAGGTGGGCAGATTGATCCAAATATCAATAAAATCGATACCAACCCTGGCATTGATATCGAATGATACTCGTGTAAAAAGATTGATAGTCAAGCTTTTTTTTGACAGCAAAATACTGAATTATCACAATCAACATTTTTGTGTAAATATAGTTATCCCTCACACTTCGCGGTCTCAGCAATCGCGGTCTCAGTACATCGTGGTGGTTGAAAAAATATTAATCAGCGAAAAAAAATATTAGAAAAAATGAAAAAGAAAATTAAAATAAAGCGCGTGAGGCTGAAGCGAAACACATCACATCAAGAACGAGTCCCGGGAAGCAACAAGAGTTGACACGGGATACCCCATGAACGAAAATCGAGACCTGTGATTGGCTGCTATGACGGACATTACTGTGCCGTCGGTTGTCTGAACGCTGATTGGTTGACACGTGTCCCCGCATCTCCCATCTCTTGCTCTCGTCAGCTACGCACAGAGGAAAGATCATCAAAGTGAGTGTACGTTTCGTAGATTTTGCGTATGCGCGTACATGTATACTGTATGTGCATGTACATCCACATCGCGGTTTTCACTATTCGATAACCAAAATTCCCAGAATCGCCCACCTCTAACAAGTGCATAAAAAGGACGGCTCGTATGGGCATCTCCGTCTAGTTGCTAACAACTTTTTATAAGTCCATACAAGTCAACTACTGATGTTGGGCAAACTACAAAAAAAGAGGAATTAATGGCCGTTGCTTCTAAGACTTGCCTATTTTGTTATGAAGATATAAGTACTGATCCACCTCTATGGAAGCAGAGGCCATGAATTTTCCTCCATGAACATCACATGCAGTCAGCGAAGGCGACACATTAAACGTTATTGTAATTCAGCAGTTTGAAACATACAGGAAGGAATCCTGTACTTGTTTCACCTGATCTTTTCAGGTGCAGGCAGGACCTCTTTTAGTCTCTTGTTTCGTCCGCTAGCTGCCTTCGCTCTGTCACATGACAGTTTCAGTTAATTCCCAGTGTTGGGAGGAAGGACAGTCATCCATGTTGACGCTGCAGTGGTTAGTGGTTCTTGGCCGGATAATAATCAGCTAGTGTGGTTAAATGTAGTTTGTGTGAGTGTTTCGCCTTTGGCTGAAGTTTTTGACCTCTTTCAGATCTTTTTTTTTCAGTATCTCTCTTGCCTTCTGCCCTCCTCTTCTCCTTGACCTTGACAGTGAACGTAGCACCTAAACACACACTCGTAGCTCGTCTGCCACTGGTTAGAGGCACGCCACATGACTACGAGTGGAGTGTCAGCTGACCATATTCTGGGCAAAAGGGGAAATGTCTTTCATCAGAGTGGAAAAAAAAAAAAAAGGTCGAACCTTATTGTCAGTTCCTTTATGTGCGCGTGTGTCTTTTTTGTGCTGAGTCATTGTGTTAATCAGAAGGACGACACCAGGATTGGCTGACGATAGTTAGAGGATGTGAGGTGACCGTTTGGATAAGGAAGTGTTACAACAGAACAGAGCCAAACATTTCCCTGTTAGTTTGAGTACAATCTCACTAATGGAGGATTTTTAAGCAGAACACATTTGACAAATGTAGCGTTTCTGTCCCAACGCGGGCCTAACTGCCTGTCTTTTGTATTCACGTGCATTCACGTGCATTTAAGCTTGTGACATCCTGAAGGCGCTTGCTTCCAGATGAAATGTGAATCTTTTAAACACTCATGTTCTCCACATATGCAGAACGATTATTTTTTCTCCACACAGAAAAGTTAATGGGGGCCACTAACTGGCCACTAAAGGCATGTGACAGAAGAACTTCAGGATGTTTCGAAAGGGTTCTTTTATTCGGGACACGTGAACACATACAGTCGGATGTTCGTATCAGAAGCGCTGCTGACAGCTGCAGAAGGTGGGATCTTCTTTCTGTTGGATGTATTTTCACAAGAAACAGGCGCTCTGACCTGCTGCGGCCTTCCAGCCAGTCTCACGTTTCCTGCTGGGTTGACACACATGTCAGGACATTTCTTTAATGTTTTTGTTTCCAGTAACGGGAGAAGAGAGTTTGACGTTTACATGCAATACAGAGCAGCCCCCCTCTCCCCTCCAGCGACATTGTTTCAGTTAATGTTGCTGACATCTGTGCTGAAATGTGCTTACCCAGTAAAGATATTAGACTTGACGAGCGCTGCTGATGTGGACGTCCTTGAGGAAGATAGCTAATGGTTTTTTCTTTTTTGGCAACCTAGTGAAGCAAAGTTGGTTTTGCTACAAAATTATCAGTCTGAAATAGAGCAAAAACAAAAAAAAACTTGTATTTTTAGGGGTGTTTTGTTCGTACTTGATACATTGATATAAAAAAAGCGATACCGGTGAACACACAAGACTGCAATCACTCAAACGGAGAGAAGACGTCTGCACATAAAGTACTGGTCCGCAATCATTTCTGAATAGCTAGGAACGTATAGAGCGACGCAGACAGCATGTGCTCCCCCTCCATCCGTCTCTGTCACCGTTGTGAGGCTGTTTGTGTACAGCTTCTTCTGGTTCACAGGAGACCTGCAGGGCCAGTTCCTCCATGTCTCTCTTCTGTCTCTGTCTCTGATGGCTATCGTCACCGCATTGTGTGATCTTCATAGTGTGACGCTGTGCTTTTAGGGCTCTTCTGTTGAATGCATTTTATGGATTGCATTTGTCTGTGTGATGATACTACGGGAGGTTAAGTTGAACTTTTATTGGGTTTTAGTTCTGACTTTTCCAATTCCACCAATTTTTCTTAATGTTGTCCATAATCCAATGCTTTAAGAGGAAGCAGGGTCTTTAAACTCAGAAACCATTCACAGATTTGACAGTTTTATTCAGGAGAGTGTTCTCTCTCAAGAGCCAGTTTCGGCAGCGGAGGATCAGCATCCAAAGGGCCAAGCCTTTGGCTGCTGCCCAAGATGGATTGCATCTGACCCATTTGGCTTCTCCTGCAGGTGGTGAGTCGAGGGGGGGGTGAAACACATGTGGCTCATTCAGGCTGAGCCCGACCAGGCCCAGCCCCAGCAGTAAAGGCCCGTCCTGAAGGCCTGGACCCCGGGGTTGGCGTCGTTGTCCCTAGCCCGGGCAGGGGACGTGGAGTTATTTCTATCGCGCTTATTGTGGTTTGTCGTCCTGGATCAATTTGCCCTGGGAGACTCGATCAGGGGCAATTTTACTTGGCAATATATTTCTTGAGATCATTTTTATACAATTTCTGTACACTTACAAAGTTAAAATTACTTTGGTTTGTCTACAGGAACCCTATCCAGCCTCATCAGAGGTTTAAAATAGCGATTAGCTTTGGTCGATTGCCCAGAGTGCTAATCGTAATTGCCATATCGGTGCAAAGACATTCCTTTCTATCTCAAATCTGCCTTGTTTCATGTCATTTTGTTCCCTTTACACTCCTGGGCATCTAAAAGTAGACCCAGGGCTGTTTTAACTGCGGAATGTTCCTTTAACGTTCTTGATGCTACATACTGATCACCAATGACACCTTCTACCATGAGACACCTATAACTGTCTTTTTAATGAATCAATAAGAAATAAAAATACCATAAAAACAGTTGGGATTACAGACTTTTAGACAAATACATTTGAATGACCATCATGTTAAAAGAATCATTGTAGTATCTTCTGAAACTTATCTAAACAGCCATAGAGCAAATCATTACTAAAGGTTATTTACTTCGTTTTGTTTCTTCCTTTGTTTTATTGTTTGCTTTTATCTTTGTCTTGGAGTTCGGTTGAACCCACTAATGATTATGTGACCATATGAAGGCCATTAACATGTTGCATATCATACGAGTCTGAGCAAACAAGCTTTGACTTCATATGTGTGTGTACTCTTCTCTACGTAACCGCATGCATGTGTGTGTGCGTGCGATTGCTCGTGTGATACAGTGCGCTGGCTATAAAGTCATCTAGGTGTTTGAGTCCCTCTCCCCGACCTTTAAAATAGGTTTATGGCTCTGTATGGCCTTCACTCCCACCTTTTTTACACCCTGGTGGAGAGATTTCCCCATCGAAAAACTTTGAACTGCCTATCTACACACACCATGTCTATGAGAGTTTGCTGCCAAAAAGGTCAGAATCAGTGATTGCATGTCCTTCATTAACAGAGTTGTTGGTTAATGTGTAACACGTACAATGGCAATAGCACACACACACACACATGCCACTCTATACTGAAATAGAGTGGCACCCCGTCTGATAGCTCTGCGGTCCCTGTTCTTTTTAAGGGTTCGCTAAGGTTATGTAAACTTCCACACATTGTCAATGTGCTGTCCTTCCCGCTCTCTCCGACTCTCTCTGTTTCTGGCAAATATGACTGGAATGTGACAGCTTCAGTCTGGTTTGCATTGTCCTTATCTTTGATGTGTTTAGCTGCTTGCCACCATTAAACTTTTGGTTCTTACTTAACACAACACGGCAAGTGAAACTACATGCGATACTCACTGTGAAGTCTGTGATGTGATACTTGTAGCTTGATGAGTTACCGTAAATGGGCTTGAAATGGACAATGCATTTGCATTCAAATGCATTTAAACATCTATTTCAAATGCATGCTCATTTATTTGATTTTTACATATTTGTTTTTTTTTTCTTTGTTTGGTGCAGAAGTACCTTGCATTTGTAGAGGCAGGAAGCAAGCTGTTGGTGTGTTTTACCACTGCAAAATCACGTACCGAAAAACCAACTAGACAGGATCACCGCTCGCGTAGCTGTCAGTGCTGATCTTTTCCTTGCAGAACTCACAGGAACACTAGCCTGGATGTTCTTGCGAGGTTCTGCGCGTCGACGCTCTCCCCCGTTTCGTCCTCACCCTCGCGCTAAATCAGTGCCAACCGAATCAGTGGGAGTTTTGCACGGTCACGCTCAAAATCGTTTTCGTGTCACGCAAAAGCCCCAAATGCAGCGGTAACGACCAGTTTCAACTGGTGCTGCCACCTAGAGGATACCGTTTTGCTGTACTTAGCACCTGTTGAAGGGATGATGATTTTACTAACCTGTTACTACAATTAACAATTAGCTAACCAAAGAAAAAAATACGTAATACGTTATATTCAACATCTGATATGTAATCTGATATGCAATACCAAAGACACAGCGACATGGGATTTAAGCCTGATTTATACTCGAATGTCAGGTCGTCTGCGTCACCTACGCAGGTGATGCAGAGATGGCCCCCCACCCTACGCAGACACTCTGGTGCACCTACCCAAAATTGTAGGTCGATGCAGACAGTGCCGAAGAGAGGAGAGGAAGGGGGCCTCTGATTGGTCAATTCTACATCCGCGTAGAAAAGAATGCGTCATCGAATAAATGAGGAAGTACCCACATCTGTACGATTCTGGTTCTCTGCATTACAAAGACAGCACATATTCTAGTAATTCATGGAGGGAGATTGCGATGAATGTGGGTCTGGATACGGCCGAGACGGTGAGGAAGTGGAATAAAACGCAAGAGATAAGTTTAGTAAGTTTAGCTAGTTCGTGATTGTCCCTCTTGCGTTGTGGCGTGGAATAACATAGCGGAGACCGCGCAAGTATAAATCAAAAGATGACGGCGGATCTCTGCGACAAGCTGACAGCGACACATTGCCGCCAGAGTATACACGGCCCTTTAGCGGCATGTTGATCTGTTTGTTGATTTCTTTAGCTTGAGGCTGCAAACATTTCAACTAAAACTCCAGGGAGCCACATCTTACTTGTTTCCTTCCTTTTCTTACAGTAACACATGCTTCAAAAAATGTTTCCTCCAGCGCAACCAGGAAGTTCAAGGTCGTGTTTCAGTGGAAGTTCTTGGCAATTTTGAATTAGACTGCTATAGACTTTGGGATTAAGTGTCAAAATTGGAAGCTTTCTGATCCTTTATTTGGATGAAACTTGGATGAAACTCTAAACTACAGTGACAAAACGTGATATTATCACAGTCCTCCGGCACAAGCTCATGACTTTTCCTTGATTGTCGTCAATCATTTGTCTGTCACACCCTGTGCCCTTTTATCCCTTACCTTCCCTTTTGTATGACTCCTTATCAGGTGAGCATGAGAGAGATTGAAGCAGGGAGAAAAAAAAAAAAGGCCTGTGTGTTTGTGTGTGTGTGTGTGTGTGTGTGGGGGGGGGGGGTTACCTGTCCTGAGTGGCCCCACCTCCCTACTTCTGGCTACTTGGACTGATTAACACTAAAGCAGCCTTGCTCAGCACTCCACATGTCTTCACGTCTCACGGCTGCTGCCTGTCAACACCAACGCCGTGTGAATGGATAGAGACAGAGAGAGCTTCTAGACAAGTGTGAGGTGGCCGCCAAAAGCAGAGCACGCTGACTTCATCCCCTTGGCCTGTCAATCAGTTTCTGCGCTGGGACACAGGTAAACTGTTCGTGGAAGTGTGTGCTCTTTGAAGGATGCTAGTTCTTACCGCTGTGGCAGTTTGAAAGTTTAAGAATCAGATTCATTTGGCTGACTGTGGTCTCTCATTTTTCAAAGACAGCCTCATCATTTTCTAGTAAGTTGTGCCTCTGACTGTTGACCCCTTTGCTTTTCGGGTTTTGCCGTCTGTTTTGTCCCTTTCTCTCTGGGAGTCAGACTGATTGAAGAAAAGGCAACAAAGGCACTCAGACCAATCAGTGATTGGAATGGAGATCAAGTTGTCCTTTCAGTGAAACCAGTGGAACCAGTGGAGTGGCATGACGCTGTGTGTGTGTGTGTATTTAGAGAGGGGGATTTAGACATTTAAAAAAACCCTTCAGGGACAACATAAGAGAAGCTGGTATTATCGTCAACAGACTTCCGGGTTCTTCGTCACACAACATGTGGACTTTTGCCCCAGTGAGGTGAGCTGTTTGTTTAGTGTGTGTGTGTGTGTAGGTGTGTGCGTGCATGGGATCCGCATTGATTCGCTGACATTAGATCCAGTGCTTAAGAAACAAACAAACAAAAAAAGCAGTGATGCGTAGCAGCATGAGTCGGCTTTTTATGATTTAATTTACTTTTTGGAAGGACGTGCTTGAAGTGGACAAAAGTTATTCGAGCCGTTTCTGGAGTTTGAGCCGCTCTGCTGTGTTTGTCAACAGGGTGGACCCAAGTCTGGACAAAGGTTAGCGTGTTTGTAATCCTCTGAAGCAAGTAAGTAAGGATGATTTGAAAAAAAAAAAAGGTAACAGGCAGTCATTTGGTTCTGTTTTTGATGCGATACAAGGTTGAAAAGATAATAAATACAGTGTATAACATTTTACAAACATTATGTTCATTAGTGGTTATCCATGATCATTTTTGTACATTTTTAAAAGGCAAAAGAGATGAAAAAACAGAACCATTACACACTTAGAGTTAAAGCAGTGCAAAGGAGCTTTTTCAAAATATTTAGCTCTGCAGCTCCCCCTACAGGAGTGGAGGTTAAATAGCTTTAAAGCTATGATGTCAACTGTTGCTCGGTGAGCTAATTCTATCGTTTCGATGTACAGTGTGACATATCATAAAGTGAGAGACAGTCTTCGAGAGACAACCGTGAAGGGTGTCCAAAGTTACTTGACTATATTTTTGCGGATAGCAGGAGGAGGAGACCCTGAGAGCTAGACGAGGCTTCCTGAAAGGCAGCAAATATTCCTTCAAATGAAATTGAAAGTGATATTTTAACTTGAAAGAAAGTATTTTTGACTGTTTTAAAGGAGACATACTGTGGAGGGAAAAAAAGTCACTTTTTTTCACTTGAGAGGTCAGTATCTATTCAAAATCATAGAACTATCAGGACCTTCTGGGGGCTACTTTAATCTGAAAATATGTCATGTGGTGAGCTGTTCAGACTCGCATGGTACTGTGATATCACAGACCCAGATTAACATAGAAATATCCAGCTTCTGCATCTTTATCTCCATGCAGTTCTTACAGTTTTCTGCATTATCTGGACCTCTGAAGTTGCAAAGCTGTACCGCAAATTTCTTAAAGGGCACTTTTTGCAGAAGAGGAGGGTGGATTTGAGTCAAGTGTCTGACACACCACCTCCTGACAACAGAACTGCAAAGATGTGCTTGAAAAGGGAGCTTTTGTATTGTATCCTTGTGATATTTTGATCAAAACATGACAGACTTTTCATCAATATCTCAGGAAATTGTGTGAACTTTTAACATTGTTTTACATCTTCTTTATTGACCAACTTTTGTTTTTCTTTATCTGACAATTTGATGGCCTGAATTATTCAAGCACAACAAAGCGTTGTATATTGAATCTTACCCAAAGCAGCCTTCTTAAAAGCTCCTTTATTAAATGCCAAAATGATCTTAACTTTTCATGTACACATTTCGGTGCTGACACTTATTTTGATAGATAGATAGATTATTTTGATATTCAGATACCATTAGTGCACCCCCACATCTCCTCCCTCAGGGCTATCTGAAGAAAACTACAAGTCCTCTTACTTATTTGTTTACCTGTTCCCACCTGCTCCTTTAAAACCAAAGACCCCCCTCTGCCTTGCACACTCATGGGCACACGCTTTCAGGGTTGCCACTGAAGATTTTATCGTTAGCATGACTTGATCAACGGCAGGAATAATTGTTTGAAACAATGTCTGCTTTGGCCTTGAGCGAGCTAGCTGATTACCCTGAGGAATGTGTTTGACTTAGGGAGCAAAGCCCCTGAAGCTGAAGCAGCTCCTCTGATTAGCAGTGACTATGTAGCTGAATGAGAGGCTCCGCTGTTTATAACTGTTGCACAGGACGCGATAAATCTAACTCGCAGCCCTGTCCATGTTTGAAATAGTGTTTCAACTCACTGTGCTCGAGTCAGACTGTGCTGTTTTTGAGTGACATTTCGTGAAATAAATGTGATAAATGTGAAGGTCCTGGAGGCAGGTTAGGGAGGGGGCGGTTAAATGAACTGGAATCATCCCTCTGCGGTGAAGCTGGTGTGTGCTGGAGGCGGTCAGGCCCGTTTAACTTTGAAGGGCTTTCTAGCGCTGAGGGTGGCCCAAATGTTCAGTCCTCTCCCTCTCTCTCTCTGTTCGTTAGCCTCTCTCACTCCTTTCTCCATCTTGTCTTTTCCTCCTCAAGCCTACCCCCCACCACCACCACCACCACCTTCCTCCCTCCCCCTCCCTGCTGCTCGTCTTTGAGCTTGGGTGAGTCAGAGGAATGATGGTGACAGGTACATGGACGGAAGGAAGAAAAAAAACAGAAAAGTGAAGGCAATGGAGAACAGAAGCAGGGGCAAATATGGGGTGGGAGGGGGGGCTCAGACCTTGGAAAATGTAGCCTAGTGTGTATTCAGCTGTAATTAATGTAATCAAGAAAATTCTTCAGATAATGCAGATTCCTTCTTCCCAAACGACACTGTGATTCAATTCTCCATTCGTCCCGTTTGCAGCCGAGGCCACACGAGGACGTCACGTGGCCTGAGAGGTTAGCCGCAGTGCTCACGTCTCTCTTGTCAGGTTTCATTTGCCTGCAGCCTTCTTCGACGACGTACGAAAGGTGTGGCGGGGGCGACACGGGCAGAAGCGTGTCATTCTTTGCGACCTTAAGCGACGGAGCAGTTAGAGATGCTCGAAGTCTGTTTCACATTGTTGGGACAGTTTCTGCGGCTGAGCGGGAGGAGCAGCTTCCTGTAAAACACAGAGCGGCCTGATCAGCGTGATGTTCTGAAAGAGGTCGTATCGTTCTTCAGAAACGAACAGCGAGACCTGTGCTCTTGCAGCAAGCTACTCATTTACCGATATGGATGACTTGTCATAATCATTCAGTCATTCAGTCTTGTCAGCCAAGATACCGATTACCAGTGCTGCATTGTGGCTGGGTTTATTCCAGATTATTCATTGTTTTGACTATGGAGCAGATTGTCGAACAAACCCCTGCATCTGTGTGAGTGTGTTCCCACCCTGTGCTGTTATTCTCGACTCACTTCTTTGTAATCGTGTTCCAGCGTAAACTAGGAATCAATGGCAGCAATGTAGTCTCAACCATGAGAAATTAGTCCGTCACCGAGATCAAAGACCAGTTAAAATCAATGCATTCTTTATAATTGGTTTAAAGTATATATCTGATGACGCTCTTTGCGTCTCATTGTCAACAAATCCCAGGAACAGGCCAGGCTCAACAATGATCCCCTTGTTCCTTCGTGCCATAGACTTCTGCTGTGGTCTCAGCTCTGTACAGCAGAGATCTTTGGCCTTACGGGGGGGTGGGGGGGCTATAAAAAGGACTGCTCAGGCACCTTTCTGGTCACCGACACCTTGTTATATGGCCATATAAGTCAACAGTCGAATGTCACGCAAACTACTGTCATTACATTTGGAACTCGACCAGTGCTTCAATATTTATGACAGAATAGGAAACAGAGGCCATGAATTTTCCTCCTTTCGGGTCTCTTGACATTCAATAGTCGACTTGAACAAACCCGAAACAACGGCGGCGACTTGAAGGTGATCAGCCTGGAACCGGCCTTTTTAGTGCACTTTAAACAAGCTTTAATTTACTCCAGATTTGTCCACAGGGGCCTTATAACTTATGTGGAATAGCAATTATTGAGTCTTGTCAGAGGCTTAAAACAGTTATTTATTTTGAATGTAGGTCAGTTGGCCCAGGCGCTGACATGAAAGCATATTCCATTCATTCTCATTCAAAAATGTTACACTCCTTATCGTCTGACGATAGACCTAGGCTTGTTTAAACTCAAGAATGTTCCTTTATAATACCATTTTTGTGTGACACACTTTGGGACTCACACATGGCCCAACTGTACGAGAACATAAAAGCCTGGATACAACCACCATCCAGCTATCTGGCACCTCAACACACCAGCTTTTAAAGATGAAAATGTCTATACATGTTGACATTTTAAAGATTTATGTAGAAAAGGCTAAATTGATTTCTATAGCAATCAGAAGATATGTAAGCAAACCTGCCTTATTTGATTTCATGGACTGTTTGAATTTAGCACAAACTTGTATGTTACCTTGTGTGTGTGTTGAATGAGTGATGCCTGAACAATGATTTAGTGGACAGGTCCAATGATTAGGTGGAGAATTAATGTTTCTTTGATCCATCTCTCCATTCCTGGTGTGGAGTTTAAAGGTTAACCGGTGACCTGATGGACCGATTGTTCTGCTGTGCGGCAGAGCCCTCGGAGGAGTGCCTGAGCTCCCATTGGCTCCCACTAATGACAGGCAGTTAATCTTTGATTTAGACGAACCCCCAACCTTAAATGGACACCTGACTTCACGGACAGCCCCGCCCTCATCTCTTTTCACTTTTCCAGTTCTCAATTCATGGCCGGTAAAGAAAAAAAAAAAAGTTGCACTCATCTATTTATCACACAAACGCACGTTTTACACACACATTTGGGTCAAAAACAAAGTTTGACATTGTAATAACCATTCCTTTTTGTTCAGAAAAGCACAAACACCCAGATAAATACTTCTTAAATGTCTCAAAACAAAAATATGTACACATTTTGAATTTCGTCTGTGTGTTTGAGTGTGTTTTTTGTAAATATTTCTCTCTTTAAAAGAGGAGTGTGCTCCTGCAACTCTAACACGATGCCCATTTCTCATTTTTATAACTGAGAATTTATTTATAGACTTTGTTCAATTTTTGTGTGAGATATTCTCTGATGTTTCTCAGTGATTTCAGTAAAAGTGACGGTTGTTCTCCGTCTATTATCTCCACACAAACTCGTAGAACCAGTCATATCCATTCTATGGTTTTCAGATGTCATTGTTTTGTAATCAGATTACACAGACTTTGTTACGTATGACCTATGACCCATGACCCTGTTTGTAGAAGCAACATCTTGCTGAGATCACTTCTTCCTTTGTCATGGAAATCCATTTGGATCGTAATATCCTCATAAAGATAAATCAGGGGTGCTACTGCCCCCGTGTATCAATCAGTCTATTACGATCTGTCAGCAGCAGTTAAATCTGCTCATGAATCACTGATCTGTCTGCTATAAACACTTTCTTACCGTTTGTTTTAAGGAGCACGTTGGTTTCAGTAGCAGCTGAAACTCAGTGCTCTTGACCACTCTTTTTTTCTCTCCTTCGCTTTCCTCTCACTCCCACTTTTTTCACTTTCCAGGGTGATTTGGGTGCTTTTTAGACAGAAACTTTTCGTAAAGTGAGTGCCAGTCTCCTCTGACTGTTTTTTTTCTCACTCTCTGTCTGCTCTCTTGACTGCCCAGAAAGGTGTGTGTTGTTTGCTTAAGTTAAGCGGCGCAAGGAGCACGTTCGACGTTGTTATGTACAAAAAGCAAAGGCAGACACATGACAGCACACACACACTCACACACACACTGAAGTTGAAGTCTTGTGCTGACATGGCATAAATCTGTAGTGGTCACTCCCGGTCAGAATTTCCAAATATCTTTTCACTGTGACACAAACATAAGGAAGTTTTCAAAACCCCCCGTTTGAACATTTCCTGCCCTTTCCTCCGATTTCTGCATCTCTAAGCAGAAAACCTTTAACCGCCATTAAAACTTCATTTCCCATCATGCACCTTTCTGTTAAGGCACATCACCACATGTCACCACTGCTTGATGAGGATGTGTGTGACACTGTAAGCTCAGACCTTTCACTAAAACTCAACATAAAAGCAAAAGTTTTATTTTTTATTTTAAAGCTTTAGTGAAAAGTTTGAGCTTTTTCATAAACCTTCAGAGTTACTTATTTTTGTTAAAAAAAAGTCTCATGAGGTGTCTGGGCTCCAACCCAAGCAAAGATTTGTTGCGTCCTCATAACCAAACATACATTTCTTCCAACACATTTGTGAAAAAAACAAAAAAACAAAAATGTTTGTACAAAGCAGAAGTTGATCACTCCTTCCTAGGAGCGTTTCAAAATCATTAGGATGTTATGTTACTTAAGTGGGCGTTATGATGAGTTCCCTTTCATCAAAACAACCTACCTTCGTTCCTCGACATTCAACTGTCTGACCATGAACACCTGTCATTTTACAGATATACTGGAATGTAGAGCAAACAGGTTGTTAGGAGATGTTAACCTGATGTTACAAAAGTGTTTCGTGTCATAAATCATTTAGCATGAACTTGTATGTTACTTGTAACTTCTATCAATGACCAACCAATACTCTACAGTATGTTAACCTTCTTATCTTTTGTTGCGTCTTCTTAGAAGAATTTCTCCCAAATCCTGCACCAAGGTAGGAGTTTTTAGCAGGAATGTTTGTTAGAACGTACTGTGGCGTCTTTGTATGCACGTGTGCATTGGGCAAGGGTCGGACGTTTTGATGAATAGGATGTGTCGTGTCAGTTCGTGAACGTGCATGCCCCCTTTAGTCAGGTCAGATTATTGCCTTGACAGGTGTAATCTGACCCATCAATGCAGTAGTTAGCTGAAGTCCCAAAGTCTCGTACTTGGAGAGTTCTTGAGACCCAGTTTAACCGTGTTTGATCGGCATAGAACACCTTGTTCATCAGCTTTTTTCTTTCTAAGCTTACAATGACATCGAAGGTAAGAATTCATCATTGCAGCACTTTAGATAAGTCTGCAGATTCCTGTATACAATCTATGTATACTTTAACACAAGTAAGGCGACTCCCAGGAGCAGTTTCAGGTGAACTTACTCCTCCTGTAGACTCTGATTCAGTTATTTTATTACTCCGTCTCTTTATGTATGGCTTCAAAGTGGGGCATTATTAGAATGGAGCCAAGCCACCAAAATTCAACCGTTTTATCATAAGGAAGCATTTAAGCGACTTGCTGCGAGCCTGACTTCATGACACGCATGTGAGGCTACACGCTGTCTCTAGCTGTTATAGTCAAAAAACACTGAGAAGAACGATCTTTGATAAACAATGTAAACCATGAAAGTCTGGTTTATGCTTCTACGTTAAATCGTAGAGAAATGTTACTATGCGTCGAGTTCGCACAGACCCTGAGACATACGATTTGTCCGCTTAGTAGCATCCTTATCCTTCTACCCATTCCCTACTACTTCTTCTTTGTCATTCTCAAGCCGGGTAAAAAGATAGGTTGCTGCAGTGTCAGTAAACGTTACAGTTACATTTATCACCGTCAATTCATGTAGGATCTGTTTTATTTGCACCGTTGCTTTCTGAGCTACATAAGAGAAAGAAAGAAAAGGAAGCTCAGAAGTACTGGCTACAGTGCTGCAGAAGAGAACCCGCAGTGCCACCTAGTGTTTGGTGGCTTAATTACACAATGGCACAAACAGCTATGGACAGCTGTGAAGACCAAGTACGATCCCGTATGTAGGCTGCGTCATAGTTGCTACGTAGAACCATAAGTTTTGTTTAAAATGAAGTTGCATTCACAGAAAAACTCAAGTAAAACTCACTGAAGAACCCTTGATTAGACTGTTTCACCACCATTATTTATGTGCTCTAATGGTCCTCTTGAGTAACTTTCAACAGAAGTTAAACTGAGATCCACCTACATATACATACAAACACACAAAATACCTGCTTTAGCTCCTCCCTCTCAGCTCTCGTGGCTGCAGCTTTGAGCTCAGTGTGTGTGTGTGTGTGTGTGTGTGTGGGTGTAGAGGAGGCTGGACTGCTCAGTGCCCTGCTGTACCTGTCTCTCATGGAGGTGGACTAACACTCCGAGAGCAGGCGGCCAGGCAGCGGAGCGCTGTGAATCCACAGGGGTAGATATCCTCCTCTACGATCCTCTCAGCTTCTGCTTCCCCTTTTTTTTCTCTTTCCTATGACTGTCCTTCTGCTTTAACATATCCTTCTGCAGAGTTTTTACTTTATTTCATTTTCATGTCCTCATCTCTGTGTCTTTGCCATGCAGACATGTATTGTCCTAGAATGACAGCTTTCTGTGACCTTGCAGGGATTATGATAATTGTGATTTTTTTTTTTTTTTTTTTTTTTTTTTTTTTTTTTTTAGCAGTCAGGACTATGTATGCCTCTCAGACTTGAAGTGAAATTCTGTGTCCACGAGTCATCTCGTGTCCCACCTGCTGTCGGTGTGTGTTTTCTGTGGCAACAACAGATTAGGGTTAACAGTTTGAGCGTTGCAGTTTTGTTGATCCTGTTCTGCTCACTTGTGACACTGTTGTCAGCAGCTGCCGGGGGGATGCTGCGAATCATTTACCTCCACGTGTCCACGTGTGCGCAGACACGTAAGATGGCAGCTTCCTTACACCTGTTTTCCTCAGTCCACTGGAGCACTAACAGCTAAGTGACAGATACGTAGATCTTCTATGCTCTGTAACCTGCTTTAAAGTGGACCGTGTTGGCTTACAGACTTATGGAGAAGATCTGCAGTTTAATCTTTGAAAAATAGTCACACAAATGACATAAAGCTGTGAGGAACTGCACTTTATGAAGCCAGAGCTTACAGGCTCATTTGTTGAGCAGTAGCCAGCCTGTGTTTATGAAATGATCCTTAAGGAAGCCCATAAAAGCTTTTTGTCTGCTCATAAAGCTATCCAGTCCTCAATAACATCCTGTTAATATGCACAGAATCAGGTGCTTCTATCAATCATAAACATAACGTAATGGGCACTCAGCAAGTGAAGCTTTTCCTTACTTGGCTTCCTGCGTTAACCTTTGACCAGGTGAACTCTGGGTCTGAGCCCTGATTATGTTTAACCTGAGAGCTGCCGGCTCTTCCCGTTAGGCCCGACATAAGAGGTTCAAGCCAGAGCAGAGGAATCTAGGTGCTCATAACTTTTGATAATCCTTTTTTTTTTTTTTTTTAACAGGCAGATACATCATCTGTAAAATCTTTATACCCTCTGTGAACAAAGACCGTGATTTGTGTTCACCAGAGTTAATTATCTACCTGGTTCTGCATCAGGTTTCCTCCTCAGCTCTTTGGCTGTGACACGTGATCGCACGTACCTCCTGCAGATCCAGAGCTTTCTCACACTTGGTGACGGAAAAGCTGCAAACGCGTGATTGTTTTTCACTGTCCTGTAACATTCTCTTCTCTCTGTTCCTCTTGTTGCTTTTTATTATCAGTTTTTTTTTCTCTTTACAGTGACACACTTTGTCACACACATTTAGACGCACCAGATGTACTGACTGTTCTGGTATCTTTAAGGTCTGCTTCACTTCTGTTACAGTCAGCACTGAGGAAGTTCAGAATATCTCCAAGTGGTCAAAAGCAGGAAGCGGGTTAGCCCGCACCGAGAATAGAGTTTTGACACACAGGCAAAAGATGTCCAGAAAAAGGGGATTTATGAGTCTTTACCACACAGTGTGACATAGCTGCCTCTTTATCACCTTGAAGAACTCCCAAAGCGATGATTGTCCTCCCTTTGTCATCAGACTGGCAAGATAACGCCGATAAGACGTGGAGTCATGTCAGTGATAGGAAGGACGGAGGGAGGACACGTCGAGCAGGGGAAAGAGATCGACACTGAAACGATTATGACGGAGGTGTTAAAATGTAGCGGGCCACTGGGACAACATTGACTGAGGCCTTTGGAGGTCATTTTTTTTCTGCACTTTAAAGGAAAAGGAAACTAAATCCTCACTGAGCAGAATCACAGTCCACCTTTACATCCATCCAGTACCTGTTCATAGCGCAGTCTTTGAAAAGTGTGCTTTTATGGAAAGCTCATGTCATCCTGACCTGTGTCAGCACAGGAGGAAACAGCAGCATGTGTTTCCTCACAATTGGCTTTTGCCTTGTTTTGACCTTCTTGTCAAAATAGTTCACATCAACCAGAAAAAGAGCACTTCATATTTTGGGCTTTTAATGTGCCTAAATGTGAAGGATCTCCCTTTTTTCTAATCAAGCAAAATGATGTTTGCGTAGCTGATTTGTGGTCACTCTAAGCCCTCCAACCTTGGTAGAAGTAACAAATGAACAGGTGCGCATGTGTGTGTGTGTGTGTGTGTGTGTGTGGGAGAGTGGGATTTTGGGGCAGGTCAAAGAGTCTGCACATTACCATGGTTACTTGGCTTTGCAGTGTTTCACCTTTGTTGTGACAGCCTCACCCATCTCCGTCAATGTCTGGGCAGTCTTATGACGCACAAAACGCGCTGCCCACCGAGCTAAGATGGGTTTTTTTTTCCTATTTTTTTTTAAATTTTCATGCAGGTCATCTAGTCTGACCACAAGACGCTACTGTTGTAGCTGTGATTGGTTGCTGCGGGGTTGTACGCCGAGAGGAGATTTTGAGGATTTAAAATGCTGTGGGTTTTTCCGTTCTGAATGCTGGCTGTGTTGGAAAATAACAGAGTAAGAGGTTTATGTTTGGGAAGCCGATTTCTGATTGTTCTCTGTTGCTTTTTTAGGGCTGCGCCCCACACATTGTATAACATTCATATTGATAAGAGGGTTGAAAGTCCAAACACCGACCTTGTGGTCTGTGTGCGTGTGTGTGTGTGCTTGCTTGTGTGCATCAAGTTAATGTACAGCAAATTAATGTGCACAGTTTTTTGTCACAGTACGGGGTCATATTTCACAAAGAATTCCTCGTGTAGCTTAATTCCAACTCTTCTTATTTCTGACACACACACACACACACACACTGAGCATGTGACCCAGTCACACTCAGTGAACCTTGATCTGGAGTTTTCAGGGTTTACAGCCCTTCATGCTGCCTGATAGGGGTCAGAGGTCAGCAAGGGATCTGAGGGACTCAACAAAACAAGGTTGTAAAATCCCTGATAGAGGAAGGCGCCCTGAGGATTTATAGATGCTGAGTTTCCACTCTTGTGTTTGTGTCAAATAATGTGCTGTAGCTAGTTTGTAAGGTAATCTTACAGTCTTTGGTCGCTGTTAGTCATTTTGGTCCACCTCAGCTCGCAGCCATTTTGTCAGCCTGTCTTCTGATCAATATTCTAACCGTCAATACTAAGTACGCCAAGTTTGGACTTGAGCCCATAGGTGGCAAGGTTGAGTCAGGAGGACAGACTCTGGAGGACGGGAAGACACACTTAAGGTGTTTTTGCTACTGCTACAGCATGACAGCTCAGCTAGCACGCTAACGCATCTTTAAAAACGTCTGCAGTTTACGTGAACATTAAAAAAAAAAAAAACCCTCTCGATATTAATAAGACTAAAAATAGGACCGTGGACTGGCAAAACTGTTAGAACTATTACTTTGTATGACTTTTTAGAATTGGTTTTAAGCTTTTCTTATTTAAGTTGTGTTATGACTAAAGTTCTGTGAAGAAAAATAAAATCATAAAGGCTCTGTCTTGATAGCCTGCCCAGTCATACCCAATCACCCTGCGATAATTCTCTATCGTGAAATGGACTGGTAGCTATCCCATTATCAGCCACTTCTACTGGTACAGAACATACCGAACCAATTCCAATCTTTATGCTCAAGAGCCACTATTCAGAACATTTAATATTGCTACCAAATTGCTAATAATACCTTGAAGACAGTTTTACTGCGAAACCAACGCAAAAACGTATTTTTTGTTGATACTAGTCTGGTTGTTGTTCTGCCTGTGTCACATGCTTCCTTTCTCTGGTTGGCTGTGTGCCTGTCCAATGGCGTGCAGAGGCAGTTTCTTCTGGATCCGTTGGTACTGCCCTCTGAAAGTCAATGTCAACTCCAGAGTAACCAGACTAATTATTTGCATCAAAGAATGACTTTCTATTTAAGCTGTCTTTTGTGAGGTTTTTCCGATGCCATTACAGCTACCCATTGACGTGAAATGCATTCTGGGATACTCTGGTATCTCACATCTACACAACTTGACACTAGATGCATTCCTAAAACAGACAGAGTAAGAATACATCTGGGGATTACAGTGATACTTTGCCAGATGTGAACTATGAATTGGAACAGTAGTTTGGCTGTGACTGATGACACTTCACAACTACTCAAGAACACAAGTACAGAGAACAAAAAAAGCCTTTGTTTTACGACAATTTTTAATGTGTGTAGCTATTTTTTTCTCCCACTTTACCTTCTGTGATCAACATAGTTTAATATACCTCCACCTGTGTATGTAGATGTGTTCGGGGTGCCGGCTGGCGTGGTGACCGGTGACCTAGTCCTCTGACCATCTCACCTCAGTGCTGCTACCTGCATCTGTTTATGTAGTCATTTCATTCAGTCATTTTTGTGCTCTCGTCTCTCTGTCCTCCATCCTCTCTCTGTCCTGTCTTCCCTCTCTTTTTCTTTCTTTACCCGGCTGGCCTTCGGCAGGAAGGTCCCCCCATATGAGCCAGGTCCTGCTCAAGGTTTCTTCCTCTTAAAGTGGAGTTTTTCCTTGCCACGGTTTGGCTTAAAGGTTTTTTTTCTCCCTCTGGAGGAGTTTTTTTTTACTTGCCATTATCCTTGAATTTGGATATAATATTATAATTTTAGTTAATGATTTTTGCTCGGAGGTCATGCTCTGGGTCTCTGTAAAGCGCCTAGAGACAATTAACATCGTAACGGACGCTATACAAATAAAAACTGAATTGAATTGAATATACTTAGATAAAATTGTCTCTCTCATCTCTTTTCAGGCCCCACAACTGATTGGATGGTTTAGTCAGAATGACAGCCGAAGATCCTGCTTCTTCTTCAACAATGAGCAACAACGCTGCCCACTCCAAAAGCTCCAAAGCCTCCAGTGCCTCCCACCATTCTCTCCACGGACAGAACAACGTCCCAGAGGGCGTTGCAGGTGCTCCCAACGAGGGTTCACTGGTGGCCTTGATGACGCGCACCGGATACAGCATGGTCCAGGAAAATGGCCAGCGTAAATATGGACCCCCTCCCAGCTGGAGCGGCCCAGCTCCCCCTCGAGGGTGTGAAATCTTTGTCGGCAAGATCCCGCGAGACGTTTATGAGGACGAGTTGGTCCCAGTGTTCGAGAGCGTGGGACGCATCTATGAGATGCGACTGATGATGGACTTTGATGGGAAAAATCGGGGGTACGCATTCGTGATGTACACAGAGAAGCACGAGGCCAAGAGGGCCGTGCGTGAGCTCAATAACTATGAGGTGCGGCCCGGGCGGCTGCTGGGCGTCTGCTCCTCTGTGGACAACTGCCGTCTTTTCATTGGTGGCATTCCCAAGACCAAGAAGCGCGAGGAGATCCTGGAGGAGGTCTCCAAAGTGACAGAAGGCGTGTTGGATGTGATAGTTTATGCCAGCGCTGCAGACAAGATGAAGAACCGAGGCTTTGCCTTTGTTGAGTATGAGTCACATCGTGCGGCTGCCATGGCTCGCAGGAAGTTGATGCCTGGGCGTATTCAGCTGTGGGGCCACCAGATCGCGGTGGACTGGGCCGAGCCAGAGATTGACGTGGATGAAGACGTGATGGAGACGGTGAAAATCCTCTACGTTAGGAATCTGATGATGGAAACCAGCGAAGAGACTATCAGAGAGGTGGGGCTTGAATGTATGAATGATTTTTATGTAATAACAAGACCATGTTACACTCTTGTCTGGGTTCTCAGTTTCATTTTTGGGGTTACTATGATTAAGAAGGAACAGCAACCATCTGCCACTTGGAAGGTGGGTGGACAATCAGTCCAAAAAAGTCCAAAAAGTCCTTTGAATGGTCAAGAAAAAAAGAGGAGTGCTTTGTGAATACAGTCCATTAACCTCGGTCAAAGCAAGTTAATTTGTATAGCACATTTCATACAAAAATGCAACTCAATGTACTTTCCAAAGGCATTAAGAAGAAGATAGTAGAAAAAAAATGAAATAAATTAAATCAGAATGAAATCACAAAGAACAAATTTAGACAAAAACTAGAAAAGCACTCAGAGAGCGCAGACCTCCGCCAAGCGAAACAATTCCCACGTATAGTGATTTACAGATTGCTATAAAATCCGCCTTCTGGATCAGATCCGGATCAGCCTTTGAAATTTGATAGAGGTTCCCATTGTCAATCCCTGAGTCAAATTTCATGAGTTTTGGGCAATAATTAACGGAGATATTACGAAACAAAATTTTCGGCCCCATTGACCGCAATGTTATCAAAAATTTGAAAGTGATCCTGAATCCAGGATTTCTTCCGGATTCTGGATCACTTTTTTCCAGCCAAAATTATATCAGTTCTTCCTTTTCACATTTCTGACAACTCCTGAAAATGTCATCAAAATCTTGTACACAGACAGACAGACAGATAAATGCCAGCAAAAACATTACCTCCTTGGCGGAGGAAATGAATAAAACAGAGCTGAGAAGACATAAGTAAAAACAGTGCAGCAATAGGAGCAACATAAAATTGGATTTTGAAAAACAGCAGTTTTTAGTTTAACTTTAAAAGTGGCTAGAGTTGGGAAACAATCAATATCATCACGAAATTTGCTCCACCTCTGTGCAGCTACTACAGCCTATTATCATTTAGACTTGGTTTGCATGCTTTAAAGTGCCATATGCAAGATTTACACTTTAAAAAATGTGTAAATCAACCAAATGAATAAAAGTCTATAAAGAAACAAAACAAAAACACCACTGATATTAATATTCTGACACCATACTAAACATATAGATTCATAGTGTTGGCAGGAGCATGACTGAAAATGGTGGCTGGGGATGGCCTAGTAGGCCTTGTAATACCTCTTTTTCCCACCAGAGGTGCTCTTCATCGTGTCCTACATCAGTGGCTGACACATGAACTTTCTTGTGATATATCATTGGGTCAGAAATGTTATTGTTACATAGTATGTTTTTAATGTTGAAAAAGTCACATTTTGTCACATTCTGCCTGAAATAGTTTTACCTTTTAAGTCTACTGTGGTTTGTTAAAAATGTCAAAATATGAGAATTTCTTTGTACAAGCAATGTGAAGGTTGCCACTTGGCAGACATTATACAACTGTAGAAGAATATATGTTATGGAAGTTAAACCTTTGACTGCATTAGGGACAGAATAACATGGTTTGGCCTTTGTAATTATACTGAATATTTACACATATGTATAAAACAACGCAAAATTACAATATTCCCTTTCTTTAATGATTCACCCTCACTGAATTTTTTTTTGACAAATCAAGTGGCATTTCTTTCTCTGTCTCTGTTTTCCAGGTCTTCAGCCAGTGGAACCCTGGATGTGTGGAGCGTGTGAAGAAAATCCGTGATTATGCTTTCGTCCACTTTATATCCCGGGAAGATGCCGTGCAGGCTATGGATCACCTCAATGGGACAGAGATAGAAGGGTCCTGCATCGAGGTGACGCTTGCCAAGCCGGTCGACAAAGAGCAATACTCCCGCCAGAAGGCCTCCAAGGGGGCAGTTACTGCCCCTCCAGAAGCTACGCAGCAGAACTACGTTTACCAGTGTGACCCCTACACTTTGGCGTACTATGGTTACCCTTACAACACCCTCATTGGACCCAACAGGGACTACTTTGTAAAAGGTTAGCGTTAAATGTTTATGCTTTCCAAATGATCAGTTGCAAAAGCTGTTGTTTCTCTCAACAGTTTTTTTTTTAGATATATAAATGTTGATGGCTACAGAAGCTCTGCAGGCCAGATTTCAGAAGTTGTTTAAGCAATGATAAACACAGTGATGCAAGAATTGATTTGTAAATGCTCATAATGACTAAGACATTCATGATTTAATCTTTGATGACAGGAACGTCATTTTTGAAAATTCTCTAGCTTGATGAGGGGTTGTGACTTAAAATCAGAGAGATGTTTAAAGGCAAAGACAAAACAAGCTGATGGACCAATGAATGCTAATCCCGTTACCTTTAATGATTGATTAAGTGTGGTTTTGGGTGGAGAAGGAAAATCTACTTGACTTTCAACAATCATTGTGTTTTGGTTTTCTCTCCAAAGGATCCTCAATGATACAGAACAATGGTAATCTCTCTCATCCATATTCCTTCTTGTTACTTCAATGAACAATGAGCTTTCTTGCCACATTACGAGCATTTTCTAACACCATCCTTTTCCTGCTGTGCTGTCACCTCCCATTTCATGCTGGGTTATTGCAGGGCTCTCACCAAAATACTACACATCTTAGAGTGCCATTTCATGAACTTGCATAACTGCATCGGAGTTATAGAGTCAGAACAGAAGCCAGAGTTGGTCCAAACGCCTCCACATATAATCCTAAACAAATATTTGTTGGCATTTCTGTTGGCAACTGTCCTGTACAGGCAGACTGCTGCTTCAAATTGGAGCTAAATGAGTTTCCCTTTTGATGGACATGAGAAGAACTGTCAAACAAGTTCTAAACCCAACGTAAAATCTTGTCGCCCAAGTCTTAAACCACACCTACTCTCATGGTTGTATTTTAAGCAGGTACTGTACGAGGTCGTGGTCGTGCTGCCGCAGGTAATCGTACGCCTGGACCGCGAGGGTCGTACCTCGGGGGTTACTCTGCCGGTCGTGGCATCTACAGCCGCTACCACGAGGGCAAGACCAAACAGCCCGAAAAGTCCTATGAGCTGGTGCCCGGTCTGGAGCTTGCTGCCTCTGTCAACCCAGTTGGCATCAAACCTGGCACAAGTCAGTGAGACAGACATTCCCGTCCATGTCTTTGCCCATCTCCAAAGCCTTTACTAAACCTCTCTCCTTTGTGGTTTGAGGAACATTTCACAATTGGGATGACAGCTGTTACTGGATGGTCGTGTGAAAGAGACTTCCTCTATGTAATTTACCCTAAAGAAAGATTACACTAAACCTTCGTCCTTTTTTATCATGACCAGAAAGTAACTGCCTTGTTTCATTCCTCATCCTGTCCTTTCTCCTCATCTGAAATTTGTCTTTGTGGGTGTTCAGACTGAAACGGTGCTGTGTTGAGGAAACATGAGGGGCTGCATTGGTCCGTTCTTGCTTTATTTATTAGTGAAATTCAGTTAAGGAAGTCCAGTAATACATTTAAAGGCAGTAAAAGACAAATCTTATTAGGAAGATTTCTACAACTGTGTTACCTAAATAAATGGGTAAACAACTGAACTTACTTGATTGGCTTTGCTGGATAAATGCACACTGTGTCATGGCAAAATTTTTAATTTTTTTGAGTTTCAATCACCCCCAATTTAGTATGTTTTTTCCCCCCACAGTGCCGGTACCTGTCTGAATGTGGTTGTAGATATGTGCTCCCACAATTGCATTCAGCTCCCTCTTCGACTCTTATATAACAATCTTTGCTTTTTTTTTTCATCTTAAAAAGAGCCAAAAAATTTAGAAAGGAAAAACAATTCGGTCTTTCACGAAATACTATAACGTAATTTATCTGTATGATGTCGCTCTGATTTGTTTCAGTCAAAAATGGAGCTGAAATGCAAAACTAAACACTAACTAGAGATGATCTCGTCCACTTCAGTGTGATCACTTCAAGCATAATGCCAGTGTTCTGATGAGTTGAGGATTATTTAAAGTAACATTATCCAACTAGAAAGGGTGTGACAGCAAAGCCACGTGACCTCTTTTCTCATTCCCAGCTATTAAATTCATTTTGTTTCCACCTTCTTTTCTTCCAGTAAGCAGGAAAAAAAAAATGCTGCTTTACGGGTTCAAAAGTCAGGAAACAGAAACAGAAAATGATTTTGGGTTTCAGGGTGAATCATCCTAACTCGCGTCTTTATACGGCGCAAGTATAAATGGAAGAATCTTCACAGTAAGAAAAGAAAAACATCTTTAAAAATGCAAACACTGGCATTATTCTTCAATCTGCAATTTAATCACTAAATCCAAATTGTTTTTCAATATAATCACAAAATTGAACTGCCTGTCATTGCTATTAACATCATGTATTTGACGATCACATGTCCATTTGGTAAAGTGGACCTCGGTGATGTTCCTCCTGGAGTGAACTGACCTCAATCTGGAGCTCGGTCTCAGTCTCCGTCTGTGTGGAATCACAGGATCTCCACTGGATTGAAAAGACTTGTGTATCTGAAACAATGGCTGATGTTGTGTTTGCTGTGTGGTGTGTATGACCTTGTGTGGGTGTGTGCGTGTTGAAGCAAGGGCGTTAATCCACAGCTGAGTACCGTCATAATCCAAATCACACCCTAACGCCAGTTTGTATAATTTATCCCCCCCCCCCAAACCCCCCCTTTAGCCTCAATTGTACCCTTCTTCCCCATATTGGCTTTTTTCTTCAGTATTTCATATTCTTTTCATGGATGACCTTCAGATCTGAGCATGATTGCATGCATGCATGTATATATGTATGTGGCCTGTCTCTTTTCCACTTGTACTATTCTCTGCTGCTGTGGCCCTCTCTGTTATCCAGACTTTCATTTTTTTTTTTTTTAAATCTTTCTGTGTGCAGTGGCATTGCCTGCTCTGGGTGCACAGTACCCAGTATTCAGCGCCACCCCTGCAGCCAAGCTGCTCGAGGAGGGGAAGGTGCACACTGTGGAGCATCTTATTAACCCTCTGGCTATGCAACACCCTGAACACGCCAACCCCTCTGCTGCTGCCACTGCTGCCACGGTCCTGCCCGCTGTGTCCACCCCGCCGCCCTTCCAGGTGGGTCTTATGAAATGAGAGTACATTTCTTCCAATACATGAAACGTTGACTATTGTCTTGGATTGTCACATTCATGGGCATTTCTCACTGAGGTCCAATTCTGATGTTTGTCTCCCATCATTACCCAGGGCCGTCCAATCACTCCTGTCTATGCCATGGCCCACAACGTGCAGCGCATCCCCACAGCGGGCAGCCTGTATGGACACGGGTACATCCCCATCACAAACTACGCCGCCAACGCAGCTTCCCTGGCTGCTCTGCAGAAAAACGCGGCGGTGGCGGCCGCGGCTTACGGGGGCTACGCCGGCTACGCCGTGCCGCAGGCCTTCCCCGCCACAGCCTTCCAGCTGCCCATCCACGACGTCTACCAGACGTACTGATCCGGAGGCTCAGACCAAGTTATCCAGCCTGTGACTGAATGACATCTCAGCAGTGCCGAACTTTAGAGGGACTTGTAGCAAATATCGAGAGCACAGGCGGTGACAAATGACAGGCAGACGTCTCCAATCTGCCGCTGGCATCCTCAGTGTATCATGGACCCAAACATGGTGACCACCTCAGTCAGGCACCGTCACCGGTTTCTTCTCATTATTTTAGCAAACACACAAATACACCTTCCTCACAGCTCCCATTAACAAAGTCTATTTTTTTTTGTCCTCCTCTGTCCCATGAAACCGCCATTTTGTTGCAACTGCAACAGAAACACTGAAGGTACATTCAAGTATTTATGACGAGAAGATATATTTAAGATTTTATTCTTGGTAGGTCTCTCTTTTTATTTCATTTTGGTACTAGACCTCTGAAGTAGACCTTTACACTTAAGTGTAAAAAAAAAAAAAGAAAAGAAAGAGAAGTTAATTGAAAGGAAGTAAAAGTACATCAGGAACTACTGATAAAAGCAGATACCACTAACTTTGGAAATACTAATGTTTTGTAGTTTGTTTGTTTTTTTCATTAATATGTATATTATTCATGCCAGTTGTACATGCTGTAGGTGACTGTGTCCGTCCATGTTGGTTGAGTGTTTCTGCTTGGAACATGGCTGTTTGGTACATTTTGGTTCATTTAGTTTTAGAGTTTTTCGGTTGTTTTAAATGAAGGCTTTAGGTGTTCTAGGTGTTTTTTTTTTGTGTGTGTTTTTTTTTTGACTGTACTGACTTTGCTTATTTTTATGATCCCTCTTTAATATCCTGAAACATTTGTCTTGGTTCACTGTGTCAACATATTTTGTATGAGCCAAAAGTCAGAAAGAAAACTGGAAAGCATTTTAAATGAAAGCCAGTAGCATTGAAAGACCTACTTTGAAATGTTCCCCCATCTTTAGAAACTGGGATGATAGGGGACTGAGACTGAATAGATGTTAGTTTCTTTATTTTTTCTCATTTATATGCGTTTTTATTATTCTTTTTGAATTGCTTCACTGTTATAAGGTGAACAAAAATGGACAAAAATGAGAGACTTCACTCCGTCACTGAAACGGCTCTTGTATTTGTAGATGCTAAACGAAATACTAAATACACTCCAGCCTGATGACTTTAGAAAGACTTTGTCCCTGGCTAAAGTGCCTTACATCTCCGTATGGTATGTGTTAATGCTTTTCACTGTGCCTTGTTTATCGAAACAAGCCCGTGTGGTTGAAACCAAGAGGAACAGACCCCATTTGGTGCTCAACACCCAAGTCTTTTCTATTTGTATTGACAATGAACTCAACTTTTGGTATCACTGTATCACGGTGAGACGAGTGTATTTCGACCTCTGCAGTCATCTGCAGTAAGGCTATCCCTTCTTTTCAATGCTCCAGCGGTAACACTGCATATGCACGTCTCCTCTTTATCTTTCATCCTCCAGACTGCGTTCGACCGAGGTGCACTTATACGTATTTATAACCAGAAAGAGATGGCCTCTTTCAGATGAAGAGATATTAAGTAATGAGCATGAACTCTGGCTTGTATTCACTGTTATTATGTGTGACAGTTTTGATTACCAGATAAAGCAGAACATGCTAAACAAGCCTTATGAGTGTTAGAAAGGCACTTGTAAAACTGTCCTGTATGTTGGAAAGAAGTAGAATACTGGACTGGAGTAATACCTCACCCTGAAATATGCAAGTAGCCATACAATAATGGATGTACTGCAACTCTCCATTTAGTTCAAGCAGCTGCTGATCAGCAAGTCACTCAAAAATACTCCCAGGTATACACGTCAAGCTTTTTTCCCCCCTATTGGCTTCTAAATAAGTTTTTTTTTTTCAATTTGGTAAAGTTCCACTAACTTTCCCACTAAACTTGTTGATACATAAAAGTCTGAATTTGTTGAAGTCTGGATTTTGACATCATGGATGTGACGATAACTTATTGGTCCATATGTGTGTGAATTTTGAATCTCACTCCATCCTGTGCGTTGTCTCTCCACTGAAACTGAACGTTTTGCAAAGAACTAACTGATGCTACTTTTATTTTGATGAAAATAAGTTAGGAGATATATTTAATATATGCATTACATTTGTTATGTATGAAGTGAAAAGAAAAGGTATAATATATTCAAAAAACATGTTTCTTTTCCTTATTTACACCTTGTGTAGGGATAAAATTCAGAGTAACAAAAGTAGAAAAATATGTTTTTTCTTTGTTTTTTTTTTGCCAAGGCGTCCGATAGTTTTGAAATATTAAACATTAATCGTGCTGTTATCTGTAATATACTTGGTGTTATGAGGGGGAACACGAAAATGCTTCATGTTCAGCTAAAGTTTAGCAGTTGCAGCAAAATTGAAGCTGGCCCCACTGAGGCGTTACAACCTGCTGGCACTTTGAGCTGGTGGTGTTGCAACTCCGCATGTCAGTTACAGCTTAACAACTGAAGGTTCAACAATGATTTGGCTGCAACTGAAACCTCATGTATCTAAAGGCAGATAAAACGACATCCTCCTGGTCCTGCCTTCCACTCTGAACACTTGCTTAATTTTCTCTTGTCTGCATTTCACCCACACTGCATCAGCAGAGGATGAACGCTCTGTGTCAGTGGAGTGAAGATATGTATGCCTAGTTTCATATAGGTGTTACCATTTAAGCCTTTCTTAGTGTGTGCCTTATTGCCAACATGTTGCTGTTGCTATGCCTTTGTAGACCTATGCGGACTCTTTTCTATCTGAAGGTTTGTTTTAAAAGAAAAGGACAACCTTATTCTCCTGTTCTGCATTGTTATATTTATAGTGATAAAGTAAGCGAATAAAGTGTTTTTTTTGAAAGGATGCAATGCTTCTGTCAGTCCTTCAAGCCCTCACATTTGATAAGCCATGCCAGTGAGACTTATGCTTTGGAGTTAAGAGCAGCAAAATGTATTTAAAGGGTCAAAAGTCTCCTGACGGCTTCAGAAGCAAATGACCTATCCCTGACCTCACACATCAGCTATTAACAGAGCTTTCTGAAGTTAAAACAATCCTTTGACTATTTGTCAGGTGGGAAGGACTGTAAACTGTTATGATCCAAAGTGGAAAGAATCGAAGCAGTTTTGTGTGAGAATGGAAAATGTGTTTACAGCAAAAAAAAAAAAAAAAAAAAGGCAATTAACACTAGCACAGGGCGAAATGGAGTTACGTCAAGAGAAATTGCTATTTTCAGCCTCTGACAAAGCTCGAAAATCTCATTCCAGTGAAGTAATTGTGTGGATAGGGTCACTACAGACAAATCAAGGTCATTTAACTTTGACTGTGTACAAAAAGTCTTTTAAAATTATTTTTTGTATAGGCATATTTGTCGAGTTGTCGAGTCACTGCCATCTTGTTATCACCCCGTACAAGTCTAGTACCAACGTCATGAAAAGTGCTGTCACAAATGAAGGACAGTGTATGGCCTCTGGTTCCATAGAACTGGATTGGTCATTATATATTCATAACAAAATAGACAACTGTTAGAATCAGAGGCCATGAACTCTCCTCCTTTTGTGTCTATGGACAATAGTTGGTATTGTTGGTAAATACCATATTGCCATCATAATGCTAAAACCACATAGCTAGCTGAATTAAACGACTCACGTCTCCACCTGCTGAGTCAAAACAAGAAGGAAAGTCATCATTTTTAGAGCAACAGAGATGAATTGGGAGTCTTTTTATTATTATTTTATTATATTGTGCATGTTGGCACATGGACATAAATACTTAAATACCCAAATTTTGAATCAGAAAATATTTTTGATGCTGTTATTGATGACAATCACTAAAAATTGCTTCAGTTCATGCCATTTTGGTTCCTAACAATAGTTTACATGCCTTACCATTTAATTATAAACCTTGAGTTGTTTTATTTCCTGAATGTTCCTTCAAGTGTTGTATCATGTTGAAGAGAGAAGAGAAAGTTTGAAAGTCGTTTCATAACCTGCCCTGTGGAAGGTCAACTTTACTCGAAAAACATGCAGTAGCCCTGCAGGGGCCTCATAGAGAGTTCATGGTTCACCAGGTTGTCTAACTGGTTGCCCGTTTCACCATTAAAATGTAGTGACAAAGCAACTACCATTAGTGCTGGTTGAATTATGCATTAAATATCAATATGACACTGCTACTAGTCACTAAATATCAGTTCAGATATCTTTAGGAGTTAAAATTTGATTCCATCTCAAGAAAATCAATGGACATCAGATAACCATTTCAAGTCTTTTTTGTCCTATCTAGGGTACTTCTAAAATTGCTTTACACCCATCATACCTCCGATTTCTGATTACTTTAGAACGATAAAGAAAAATATAATGAATAACGCAACTTCCTTTAAAAAATGATGTTGTCTTAAGTGTCTACTGATTGGTCAGTTTCTCTGGTCAACATGTAGGGGAGAGTGGGGTATTGTGAGACATCCCCTGTATCTAGGCAATACAACACATCTGTGGTCGTTTGAGCAATTCATTTTTAAGGCCCGTCCATTTCACCTTGGCCATGAAGAATATGACCACATTGTGCTGTGATAAGCATGTGTTTTGTACAAAAATATATTTTTGGGATGTAAAAGTATTTTTTTTCTGTTTTCAACATAATCAACTCTTGTGCTAAATGCAATTGATTCAAGTGGACAAACTCTTATCTCATTTAATGTTGAACTATCAACTTTTGAAAAACATGTGACAATGCTACCTAAAGATTGGCCTGAATTGCGCAGAGAGGTTGTTTTTTATAAAATGGTGGTGGTGGATTAAAGTGAGATAAATGCGATGGGGCAAAATAAGACACTGTCTCACTTTGCCGCCGGAGGCAAAGTAAGACAGATGTTTTGTTTTTCATGTCATAAACAGTTTCAAAAATCCATCATGCCAAGAAAATACGACAGGAAGACAACCTGGGACAAAACCTCCCTTGAACAGATGGAAAGTGCAGCCACTGAGGTCAAGGAGGAAAAGAAGTCTTCAAGAGGTGTTTCAAGGGATCGAAATATTGACAAGTCAAGCCTCCTATAAGGAAAAAAGAGAAAGGGGAAGTGAAACCAGTAGCCTGGGGTTCGGTGATCCAGGCAAAGGGAATTTTCACTGATGAGATGGAAGAAGAACTTTCCAAACACCTGAAAGAACTTGCTGAACAGTCCTGTCTCCAGCTAAGTGCCGCACACTGGCATTTGAATATGCAGAAAGAAACCATGACTTTATTCCTGACAACTGGAAAGAGACGCAGTGTGCAGGTAAGCCAGGGTGTGCAAGACATCATATGATTTGGTACAATCATATGGTAACTAAGGATGATCTTCCCACAAGGCTAAATCTTATAATAATGGATTGTCTATAGGTCAAAAATGGTTTCGCAGCTTCCGAGCACGTTGCCAACTTTCTGTCTGAACTCCAGCAGCAACATCCCTTGGAAGGGCCACTGCCTTCAATAGAACGACTGTTGGGGAGTTCTTTGATAATCTGGCAGTAGTCATGGACAGGTGACAGAATTAATTCTTCCACTGCATATGTTTTATTCGGGCTTTATCTGTAAGATTAGGTTTGGATTCTAATCAGTTTCTTCCCTTTCTCCTTATCTTTAACATACATAAATTACCCCCAAACATGATTTTCAACGTGGATGAAACAGGTACAAAAGACCTCAGCAGGTAAGATACACGACACACAAGACTGACATGTGTAGCTTGTAATAACATATTAACCAGCTAGTTATTGAAAGAATGCTGAAACTACTATTTCTAATGTTGTTCCCTGCACTGGAAAGTGGATGAAGTGACAACAGAGACTAGGAGCCTAGTATCTGTAGGCTACTACTGAACCTTTAGTGCAGTAGTAGCCTACAGATTGAACATGCCATTGGTTCTGAACTTTCTGTTGGATTCAGGTTGTGACACAAAGAGGGAAAAAGCAAGTTGGTTCTGTCACATCTTCTAAGACAGGGGAACTGGTAACTGGTGTGTGTGCTGTTAATGCTGCTGGGGATGCTGCACCTCCCATGTTTGTCTTTCCCAGAATAAAGTTTAAAGACTGCTTCATGATCAATGCACCTCCAGGAGCAAAGTGTACCTCCACCAGAACAGGATGGATGAATGAAGATGCCTGGGCCGAGTTCCTCCATCACCTGATAAACCACACTTACTGGATATGTGTCTCCGCAGGAAATCATTGCACTTCCCAAATGTTAGTGGAATCTGGGAAATTTGTAATGTTCAACAAATATAAATTTGCTTAGGTTAGCTGGCTCCAGTAAACGTTTAATGTTAACAAGTTATAGTTAGGTAAGATTAGCATGCTCTCGTAAAGCTTTTTCATATACCTGTACAACTTCTGTTCCCTGGTCAGGAATGGAATTCAGAGCTCTGAATTTAGCAACAATTAGAAAAAACTTTGAGAAGTTACTCACCTTTCAACAATGGCAAGTCAAGAAAAGCAGCCATATTTGAGCCGCATTTGAGTCCAAACTGAATCCAGAGTATGAAAGCTGTCAACTGGAAAAACAGCAGCAACAAAAATTGCATACTGACATGTCTGAGACTGTTGTCAAGCTAAAGCTAAAACTGAAGCAGCCTTGCTAAAGCTGGAAAATGATCGTTGCATGCTCACAACCAAATGCACGTCTTCCAAGACACTATGGAAGCAGACTGTAAAAAGCAGAACCTGATCACTCCTTCTTTTCAGCTGTTAAAAACTTTTACACAATGTGTATTTTGCATAGAAATACGACAACAACTCATACATCTCTTTTCTTGAGCTTCCAATGACATCTAAGGTAAGAACCCATTGTTGGAACATGTTCGATTAGTTCAAAAACACAGAAAAGTGTAAAGTGTAAATGTAAAGTGTAAGACTACAGCTATTTGTAACACATATAAACTACCGGTAAATAAAGATAATAGAAAGATATAGATCTAAGAAGAAGTTCCCCAGTTTAAAATTGTAAGAAGAATTTGACACAGTAAAGGACACAGAAAGAAAAATATCAACATTAAATATAACTAAAAGAAGATCTGGACAAATCTCTGCATGTAAAAGAAGAGAAATAGTTAGAGTAGTAGTGAAATTCAATGCAACAGTGATCTTTGAGTACTCATGCAGCATTGCTCTGAATCAGAAATGATTATGCGGTGACATTTTCTGGACGGGCTCAAGAAAACTTTGGAAAACTACTAAGGTTCATCACACTGTATCCACAAACAAAGTTCAAATTCTTCTGTTCCAAGAAAATAGCATTAAAAAAAATCTGAATCGCTGCCACTTTCTCAACAAAATAACTTTTTAAAAAATGAACTGAGGCAAAGTTGAAAATTGTCCCGCAGTGTGAGAAATATTTTTTTTAGAAAATAATGAACGCTTCCAATCGACTGTGACCATCCAACAGCTCTCAGTTCAAAACCCAGCATCCATTATGGTATGAGCCCTGTGACGGCACCATTAATGCTCATAGATATACATGTTTTAGAGCAACATGTGCTTCCGTCAAGGTAATGTTTCTGTAACCTACTATCATTTGTACACTCTGAAATGTACGTTGGGTAACTTGAAGGTCCCTTTTCAAAGCATGGCATGTTCTCCCCATGTTTTGTAGGTTTTCACCAACTTCCTTCCGCTGCCCAAAAACAGAAACATGAAAGGCTGATTAGTGATTCTAACTTGTCTGTATAAGCTAGTGTGAGTGTGCATGGTTGATTGCCTTGTTTACACACGTGGACAAAATTGTTGGTACCCCTCAGTTAAAGAAGGAAAAACCCACAATTCTCACTGAAATCACTTGAAACTTACAAAAGTAACAATAAATAAAAATTTATTGAAAATCAAATAATCAAAATCAGCCATCACTTTTGAATTGTTGATCAACATAATTATTAAAAAAAAAAACAAACTAATGAAATAGGGCTGGACAAAAATGATGGTACCCATAACTTAATATTTTGTTGCACAACCTTTTGAGGCAATTACTGCAATTAAACGATTTCTGTATTTGTCAATGAGCGTTCTGCAGCTGTCAACAGGTATTTTGGCCCACTCCTCATGAGCAAACTGCTCCAGTTGTCTCAGGTTTGATGGGTGTCTTCTCCAAATGGCATGTTTCAGCTCCTTCCACAGATGTTCAATGGGATTCAGATCTGGGCTCATGGAAGGCCACTTTAGAATAGTCCAACGCTTTTCTCTCAGCCATTCTTGGGTGTTTTTGGCTGTGTGTTTTTGGATCGTTGTCCTGTTGGAAGACCCATGACCTGCGACTGAGACCAAGCTTTCTGACACTAGGCAGCACATTTCTCTCCAGAATGCCTTGATAGTCTTCAGATTTCATTTTACCTTGCACACATTCAAGACACCCTGTGCCAGATGCAGCAAAGCAGCCCCAAAACATTACTGAGCCTCCTCCATGTTTCACCGTAGGGACAGTGTTCTTTTCTTCGTATGCTTGGTTTTTGAGTCTATGAACATAGAGTTGATGTGCCTTACCAAAAAGCTCCAGTTTGGTCTCATCTATCCAAAGGACATTCTCCCAGAAGCTTTGTGGCTTGTCAACATGCATTTTTGCAAATTCCAGTCTCGCTTTTTTATGATTTTTTTCAGCAGTGGTGTCGTCTCCCATGAAGTCCACTTTGGCTCAAACAACGACGAATGGTGCGATCTGACACTGATGTACCTTGGCCTTGGAGTTCACCTTTAATTTCTTTGGAGGTTGTTCTGGGCTCTTTGGATACAATTCGAACGATCCGTCTCTTCAATTTGTCATCAATTTTCCTCTTGCGGCCACGTCCAGGGAGGTTGGCTACTGTCCCGTGGGTCTTGAACTTCTGAATAATATGAGCCACTGTTGTCACAGGAACTTCAAGCTGTTTAGAGATGGTCTTATAGCCTTTACCTTTAAGATGTTGTCTATAATTTTTTTTCGGATGTCCTGGGACAATTCTCTCCTTCGCTTTCTGTTGTCCATGTTCAGTGTGGTACACACCTTTTCACCAAACAGCAAAGTGACTACTTGTCTGCCTTTAAATAGGCAGACTGACTGATTATGAGTTTGGAAACACCTGTGATGTCAATTAAAGGACACACCTGAGTTAATCATGTCACTCTGGTCAAATAGTTTTCAATCTTTTATAGAGGTACCATCATTTTTGTCCAGCCCTATTTCATTAGTTTGTTTTTTAAATAATTATGTTAATCAACAATTCAAAAGTGATTTTGATTATTTGATTTTCAATAAATTTTTATTTATTGTTACTTTTGTAAGTTTCAAGTGATTTCAGTGAGAACTGTGGGTTTTTCCTTCTTTAACTGAGGGGTACCAACAATTTTGTCCACGTATGTATCTATAAGTGGCCATGTGAAGGACTGGTAACCCGTCCAGGGTGTACCCCATTTTCCACACAGTGACAGCTATGATAGGCTCCAGTTGACCTTGAATATGATAAAAGGGGTATGAAAAATGGATGAATGGATAGAAGGAAAAGCTGTCGAGCAGCTGAATTCCTATATCAAGCAAGAAAGGGAAAACATTTTACTGTGAACTACAGAAATAACAGGATTTTTTTTTGTACTCTCTTTATAAAGATTTAAATGATTATTAAATTGCTGTATGATTTTTTTTAACACAGTGTTCCACAACTTTATATAAAAAAAGGAAAACAGAAAATCGAAATTCACATTTCTTTGGAATTTCATATGTCGACAACAAGAATGTATTGCAGCTCAATACGGAGTGCCAATTCAGTGAACCATGGGCCATTTTCCAGAAATATTTTCTCCAACTTGACAAACACTCAAGTCATGCCTGGTTCATCATTCTACATTTTGGTGAGAGTAAGTTAAGACTTTAAGCATGTGTGCTCTAATGTTGCCATCTGGTGGCAAATACGCTTTATCATAACGGCCTGCAGCAGTGTCCAGACCAGTCAGTGCAGGTTTTCAGTGGCAGCCATGTTAGCTCCAGTCATCACTGCTGAAAAGCACATTCAGTATTTTTGTAAAGTTAAAATGTAAATTCAGCACCTAACCAGAGCAAGACATTGCTTATACAGTTTATGTTTTACAACTTAAAACACAGAGCACAAAAATACTGACTAAATAGACTGTATGTACATGTATAACAGACTGTAAAATAAGAGATAAATGTATGGAGCATTTTATCACATTATGTGGTAGTATATATCACTACCTGTAAATTAAATATCACTATATACTGACTTATGATTTACATAAAACTTGCAAAAGCACACCAAGAGGTATTGCTGTCCCGAGCATTGTGGAATTTAATATTCACTACAACTCCCATGATGCATCGGCAGCTGTCTGTGTACGCCCTGCGATTGCACGGCTCCCGATTCCTCTGTAGATTTGTAAATCTAACAGCTACACTGACACCATTCATGAAAGGCGCGGGGAGACATCCAGATGGTTGTGGTAGCAGCTCAAGCGCGCTGGCGCTCTTGAACGTAGCCTCAGTTTATATTTGGCTTAAAGGAGACGCAACAAAGCGCACAAAATGGCTGTGCTCTAGGCCCGGGCGAATAAGTACGTTTACTATGGCTTTAAGAACGAGAAAATAGTGTCTGCTTCTTTAAAATTATATCGGTTTATTGCTGAATAGATAATTAAGAAAAGTTTCAAGTTTCTAACCAATAAATATATTAATTTAATTTTCGTCGAAGCCAACAGAAAATGCATCACTGTTGGACAAGGGCCGCTTGCAATCAAATCGTCTTTAAAGCAGATGTGGTCAGTTTTTTCTCACTTTTCATGTAAACCAGCTTGACTTAAAGAGGAATCTAAGGTAGGCTGTAGTGTCCTCACGGTGATGGAACAAGCCGGCGACCGAGCCGGGGATGTAAATAAAGGTGACGAGCCGACGGAGGACAAGGCCGCAGAAAAGACCTCGGTCACCAGTACGGGGGGTACACCGCGGAGGGCGCTCAGAGAGCGCGGGGGAGGCCGACCTAGGTCCGGCGTCTCCGCTTCGGCTACGGACGTCAACGGTGCTGCGTCGAGCCCACTGACCTCAGGTCGGGTTTTAAGAGACAGGTCGACGAGGGCAGTACCGGCCTGGCTGAAAGACTCCAAGAGTGACGACGACGACGACGAAGATGAACCGAGCCCGGACAGCGGTGCGAGTAAGCGGAGGAAAGTTTCAAACTCCAGACGAAAGAGAAATTCAGAATCTGCGGGTCCGGCGGAGACGGGAGAAGGGGTCGCGGGAGACAGCCTTCAAGGCATAGAGTAAGTTTTCTGTTGAACAGCATTAATTCATAGATAACGGTCTACAAGAGGAACACAGTTGTTTATAATGATCCTTCAAGACTTTCAACGTGTGTGATTGGGGTCTGTTCCTGTCAAAAGCACGCCTTCAGCATGGCTCGTCCCCTTCCTGCTGACTGCATGGGTGGAGTAAAACTTACCTGTCAATAAAGATGCTCTAAATTTTAATGTCTTCAACTTCAAATTCAGGATTTTATTTGAGTGATGATCACTGATGTCATGTCTCTTTTGAGGGAATAAAATGTAAGATATACATTTTTGCATCCTTTAGTTCAGACGACCTCAACAAATCTGCCACAGATGTTCAAGGTAAGAAACCTCCTAATATGTCTGTTGTTATAACCTCACACCTTTGATTAGTCATTTATGCTCTTCATGGCATATATACAGTTGAAAACAGAAGTTTACATACAGTATGGAAAAAGATGCATTACCCTTTTTTCCTCATTTTATGACATGGAGTAAACTTTTCCTGTTTTAACTGTTTTAATTCATTTAGGATCCCCTAAATTATTTATATTGGCTAAATGCCATAATAACGAGATAGTTTTTTTTATTACTTTCCTCAAAGTCAGAAGTTGGCATGCATTTCATTGGGTCAGACGTACTGGGTATTCTTCAACAAGCTTCTCATAATGGTTTGCTGGAATTTTGTCCCAGTCCTCCTGACAGAGCTGGAGCAACTGAGTCAGGTGTTGAGGCCAACTTGCCTCCACATGGTATAGAATTGACATCGGGGCTTTGTGATGGCCACTCCAAAACAACAACTTTGTTGTCTGTAAGCCCCTCTGTAACTAATTTGGCAGTACGTTTAAGCTCATTTGGAGGACCCATTTGGACCCAGGTTTTAACTCCATGGCTGATGTCTTGAGGCGTTGCTTCAATATTTATATGTTTATACTTTCATAAAGCTGCCGTCTGTTTTCTGAAGTGCACCAGTCCGTCTTACAGCAAAACACCCCCCACAACATGACACTGCCACCCCCGTACTTCACAGTTAGGATGGTGTTATCAGGCTCGCAAGCTTCCTCCTTTTTCCTCCAAATGTAACGATGGTCATTATGGCCAAACAGTTAAATTTTACACTCAAAAAAAAAAAAAAAAAACAATTTGTTGGATTTACTTAATAAAATCCTTGTAACAATTTGCACTTATACTGACTAAGTAACTTTTACTGTCACAGGAGTAAGTAAATCTTACTCGCCAGTATCAAGTATAATGTACTTAATTCTAGGCTTAACATCCAAGAATATTGAGTAACTATTATTACAATTATGTTTAAGCATACATATTATTTATTTAAACTAATTAAGTAAAGTCTACTTACCTATTTTCACAGACAGTAATGACAATGTTAATGAAATTAAGTAAAACTTATAATTTAGAGTTACGAAATAACTAAGATTTTATTACTTTTTTCATATTCAGTTACGTAGTTTAATGATCTTAAATTACTTATTATAATTATGCACATATTATTAATCTATTGACAACTGTTGATTAATCTTGATACATCACAAATCACAGCCACAATCCAATTCAAACTATTTAGTCAACAGTCAAACTCGTGGTGCCCACAGAGACTGTAGCTTTACTTTTTCTTAACTAAAATGCAGCATCAAGAAAGTCACTCTAAATTAAACTTACATGAAAAAATAAAATAAAAATATCACTGTGTTGTAACGAATACAACTTTTTAAATCTATAATCTGCAATCAGTTGCAGTGTACATTTGGAGACGCTTAATTCCCATCCAGTTCAAGGAACAGTTTGAAACACCTCAACATTTGAAAAACCTCAAATGTGTGGCGCAGTGCTGGAGGGTTGAGGGCATAAATGAGTCCCTATAGGCAGCGTGGAAGCTTTGGCTGCATCCACAAACATCTTCCCTGCCTTCAAGGAAGGATGGACACATCAACAGGATCGGATCTTCTCCATCAGTGCCATGAACGGCCATGATCTTCACAATGTGTAGCGTTGCATCACCGCGGCTGTCCTCCTGTATACAACATACAAGAAGAATTTAGACAATGTTATAAATGTATTAAAAAATATAATTACTTCAATTGTTTGATGAGAAAAAAAGGAAATGAATGTTAACTTCCATGATTAAAGGACCTGCTCAGTTTACATTAAACTCAGTAAATTCCAATTTTAAAGTAAAAGCTAGTGGCTCAAGATGGCTACATTTCACAAATTTACTTTGCCTGGAAACTCCAGTGAGTTTGTAACCCCAGAAGAGTGTCACATGCACCCCTCCGCTAAACAATAACTAGATTGGGCTAACCAGGCAGTCTTCAGAAAGTGCCTCCTCTTTCTCACTGGGGTAAAGGATAAGGCTGCAGATAATAGTGTCGTGTCTCATGTCAATGCTTTGGTTCTGCGAACAGATAAATATTGTCAAAACTCAACCCCTTATTTGTGCACAATGTGAACTCTGCAACAAACAGTGACTTGAGCCCAAAGCAAGAGCCATTTGTGGAAACATGGAGTGTGGAGGAATATAGAAGCAACGAAGTGTAGGAGTCAGTGCTGTATGTGCATGGACAAGTGTACAGTGTGAACAAGGACACCTGACTCAGTCTGCCCCTGGTGTGTGGTAGTCTAGCTTGTACATGAACGTCTGCTTGAGGGGAATCGTCATAATTGTTCTGGATTCTGCCTTGATCTGAATCTGAATAGGAACTGAGCCCAGTGGTACAAGACACAAGGGTGGCACGAACATTACGTACATGCTAACGAACATAAAGCCGCAGCTGCACCGTTGGCTTGGAAAGTCGCGCATATCGCGCCTTGCAGACGGCTCTGTCCCTCTCTCACACGCACAGACATACATTTTCACACATATGCAGTTTGAATTGAATTTTTTTTTTTGAATTAGAATTTTATTTCAAACAAACATGTACATAAAAAAATCTAAAACAAAAACAGCAAAGAAAAAAAAACAAATAGTAACATCTTTATATACACATATGCTTGAAAAAGGAGTAGGAAGAAGTGCATACTTTTTCTAAGTTCCTACCCCTTATAACTCTATAAATTTTATAGCATCGCCATACTATATCTATATAGTAATATATATATATATATATATATATATCCCTATAAATACAGTCCACATAACCACTAATTAAACACGCCTATTATAGAAAATACAATAATTATATAATCTATATAAAACACTATAAACTACACAAATCCCCATAAATATATATATATGCTACATACATAAAAATATACACATATATTACATAACCACAACTATCCCTCCAACATACAATATATACCACATAAATATTCATATAAATATGTAAACATATCTTTAGCAAGTATAATATACCATTTTCCCCTATTTTTTTATTTATTTATTTAATTTTATTTTTTTTTTTTTATTCATCACACTCCTCGTTAACCCATTTCTTCTTCCATATACCTGTTTATAATTAATTTTTTGTATCTCTTTTTAAACATACGGTTGAAGTTAAGTAATACATATGCACTACTGGATACTTGAATTTCCAATCGGATCAATAGTGTTTCTAAATGTGGAGAAAAATTGTTTAAAGGCATAGTAATATAAGTGTATGTAAACGTCTGACTGCGAAGAGACTAATAAAAATTACCTCTCTCATCAATCTGTCATTTAACAAATAGAAATGATTCTTGGTGACCCTAACTGACCTCTAAAACAGGAAATGTTTATTTTGATTTAATGTCCGACAGTGAGGGGAAAAAAAGGTGAGATGTCTTTTCGTACGGAGTATATAAACGTCTGGCTTCAACCGTATGTTTGATTGTGCGCCTTTATCCTGTCATTGGAGCCATTTCCTCCCGACGCCCACCAGCCCAGACCGGTGCCAAGCCCCCAGCTGGCAGGGTCGCCCGGGGGTCCGCCAAGCCTGTGTGCAAGACTGAACCTGAAATCGAGAATCCAGCTGGTGAGCAGCCTGTTCAGTTGTGGGCCTAACAGTCACAAAACAATAGGGCTGAAACATCTGAAACGGCAGTAAATCTGTCAGTTGGTGCATTTCCATTGTCCTTGAAATTGTGCCAACTGGACCTTTGAATCAAAAATAGGCCTAATGCAAACATGTGAGCTTCACAGAAACTCCCATGCAAAAACGCTTTCACACTCACACCAGTTGGTTTTCAGGTAAATAAATAAATAGGAATATTTTGCTGAACTTCAGTGGAAATGCCTTTTTCACATCGACAGGTCGTATGACGCGCCATAGTAGCGGGCTCCTTTGGGGATGATGTGGGAGGCGCAGTATGAGGAGTTATTCCCTCGTGTGCATCCTAAAGCTGTGAATCCACGACTCCTTGACATCGAGGACAGCGTTCTTCCTGAAACTCCTTAGACAGGGCTTGAAGCATTTTGTTTTAGACATGCACTTTTTTCATGACGGCCCAAGTGGTTGCAGAAATAGAAATTAATCGGACAAAGTTGATTAATAGATTGTATTTTTGGGTATAGATTGTATTTGGCTTTGTTGCATAACATGTTGTAACGTTTTGTTGAGATTTCTAAATATCGCTTCAGATAATTGCCAAAAAAAAAAAAAATCCATGGAGGCAGGTGTACTGACCTCTGGTTTCATGTATGTATCAGTATGTATCGGTGGATCACAAATCAGGGTTTTGATGCTGCTCTTCAGTACTTCCAACTGTTCACTTACATAGACGGGAGGAGAAAAAAAGGTTTTGTTGAAAGATATATATATTTTTTGTTGTTGTTGTTGTCATGTTACACTTAAGTTTTTTGAAGATGAGATGAGAGGTTGTTTTCTTTTCATCTCTCCTGACCTCGTTATATCTTTCTCTTTCATGCAGCATCAGACGGAGAGCTGAACGAAGAAGAGAAGTATGACGTGTAAGTATCCTTTCGAACCCCTTGGACAGAGGATGACAAGCAAGTTGCATTCTTTTACAAAAATGGCATAAAATGTGATAGTATTACACATGTGTAGAGCCTTTATTTCCCATCTGTCCATGCAGAAAGTTTCCGTTTGTCATATGAAGAGTGTTTGTGGATTTGAGTGAACTGACCCTTTAATGACGGTGCTCAGTCAGAGTTATATAAACGGTTAATCTTTGAGACACACACTGTCTGGTTATGGTTTTACATGTAAAACAGAAAAATGATTTACTTTGCCGACCCCGAGTACGCTCCTCCATTGCAAATATATATTTGATAAAAGAGTGTTCAGGCTATTTGTTGTTAAAAGAATAATTTATGTTAATTAATTTGGGGGACTTCATTATCAGTGTTGACATCAGGATTATGACTGACCCTAGGCCCTCAGCCACAGATGTAAGTCAACGCTCCACCATGTAGAAGATGTATCACACAAACAAGACCCAGAGACGCAGGCGGCTTTCTTTGGCCCTGAGGCTGTTTAAAAATTCATTTGGAAATCTTTCATTTTGGATGCTGGTCCTCTGGGGTAAAGATGACTAGAACGACTCAACTTGTTGTTAGTTCACACATTAAAAGCCAGTAAATGAGAAAGAGATAGCACGTCTCCGAAGTGAATTATAAATAGATCTCTTTATTGACCATTGGTGCTTGTAAGTTGCTCAAGAGTGTGATTAAACGAGAGCCTAAAGCTTCATTCTGATAGTTGAAGGGATTCACCAATAAAAGACAGTACTGTTTTCAGTAACTTTTGTTTTCGGTCACCACTGTTTTAACAGGAGTAGTCTCAACTTTATGAGCCACACAAGTCTAAATCCTCACTCTGGCATCTGTCACTTAACAAAGGCTCTGCACTGCTCTCCTGAGAAACCATTAACTGAACTTTATGGTCCGTCAGTGAAAAGAGAGAGGAGGAGCGTGAGAAGGCTGCCGAGCAGGTCCTGGATGACGAAGAGCCTCCATTTCAGGATGACCCAAATGATCTAAACTACCAACCGAGGATTCAGAGGTACACTTTACCTAAGCACGCCACTTGACGTTGTTCAGGTAGTGTGAAATGCTGTTTGAAGTAAAATAAAACCTCTTTCTTTTTTTTCAGCAGCGAAGAGGAGGAAGAGGCAATCAGCAGTGATGAAGATGTTCCCTTTAGAGATGATTTAAATGACCAGAGCTATGATCCGAGGGCTGAAAGGTTTGTCTCTATGGACGAGGTTAACTCAGTATTTTTTCCCTGTATTTAGACATAATTAAACATTAGAACCATTTTTGTCTTTAAATGGGTATATTTTATTATTTTTCCCAGGGATGCCCCTAAACCAAAGCGCAAAGCCCCTCCAAGACATAAGGAGAAGAAAGAAAAAGATAAAGCACCCAAGAAAGAGAAAGAGGTTGCAGAGATAAAAGTGGAAAGTTCAGACAACACTGAGTCCGTGCAGGAGGAAGTAAAACTGGAAGAAGAAATAGCTGAAGACCCAGATGGACCCAGGAAGTAAGTGGAGTACAGGATGGTATGTTTTATGTAAGAAATGATACCTGTAAGAGTCGCAGTAGTTCATGGTCTGTCAGTCGAAGGGCTTTATAAACCATTTACTCACATTTTGTACGACTTAACTTTGCACCAGTTTGAACTGTTGCAGCTGGGAAATGTGACCTTCTTCACTCAGCTCTTCAAACGATGGTTTGATTCTTCCCAACTTATGACAGTCATGCACCGTATATTGTACAGAAAATAACACCATGTATTTATCAGAGAAAGAGCTCGCTGTGACCCGTAAACGGCAGCGCTGGCGAACCTAATGATGTAGCATTACACAGCTTTCATTTGCTGCTGCTCTCTGCAGCATTTAAAGGTAGTTCTTGAGTTATAAGTCAACAAAAAGACATTAAAATCATTAAATCCCACTTAGAGAAAGATGATCCATTCATTACAAATGATGTCATGTTTATTTGAAAAAAAAAACTGTTCAACTCAATATCTCGCTCATCAAACGTGCAGCTATTTCAGTGTCACAAAAAAAACAACTAAACATGTTTGTTTTTATCCATTCTTAACTGCATTTCTGCTAAGTGTTTTGGTAATCAAGAGTTTCTCTTACAGAAAATTAAACTGCTGTTTTATTTCAAATAAGAAATTAACTTGAAGGGATTTGTTTCATTTGGTGTCGTGTTTGAAATGTGTGTTTTTTTCCCTCTTGAAACTCTTGTTTAATCTGATTTTTCCTTTTTTTTCTCCCTTTCTCATAAAGCAAATTAATTTTTCGCAAATTTGAATATCTGTCATCAAATCATTTATTAATCTGTAATGTGTTTAAAGATGGAAAACAAGTGTGGTTACGAACAAACTTCTGAAAAGTTGATTTCTTTTTTGTTTCAGGAGAGGCCGTCGGAAAAAAGATGACAAAACTCCACGGCTGCCGAAAGAGAAGGTGAGGGTGACATTTGACATCGCCATATAAAATTAATTTCATAAATAATCTTGTTGGCATGTTCAGAAGGAGCTTCATTTGATACTTGTATTTATTTTCTGTTACATTGAATTGCAGCGTGATAAATGAAGAAATTAGCATAATACAGCATTTAAGACTAACATTGCCTGTAGACATGTTGAGCAATGAATTTATACACCGCCTGTAGACATTAACGTTCGGAGCCAGGGTTTATATTTGGTTTGTTTCACTCATCCAGGAAGAAGCCCCCGGTGCAGTACGTGCGCTGTGAAATGGAAGGATGTGGGACGGTGTTGGCTCACCCTCGATACCTTCAGGTGGGTCTCATGCCCCACATATCTGTTTATGTCCAGACCCATTTAATTCCTGATTTTAAAAGTGCAGTTTATGAATGACGGTGAAAGGCAAAGCCAGGTGTGCACGCATACATGCACATGCACCAATCATTAACTCTGAGATGAGTGTCTGTGGAGACAAACTTTCTCATAGAAATCGAATCTTGTTGCCCATAAAAATTGGGTAATTTACCATAAAAATATCAGCATGACTACTGAATACTAACCACATCGGAGAGGAGATAATTTAGATGTGCCCGATGATGTGACAGGAACACGTTATTAAATACTGATTGGTCCGTCCAGCAAAGGCATGATGGGTAAAATCCAGCTATATATTTTCTGTCCCCATTTCATCCTGATCCTGTCCAAGGTGATATATAACCCTAGACAAGCTGCCAATCCATCAGAGGATCTTAGTAGTACTATGATGATGATGATAATGCATTTTATACTATACATCAGTGATTCCAAAGTGTAGGCCGTGGCCCCCTGGTGGGCCCGTCGTGGTACTGCAGGTGGGCCGTGAGAGGTCATTTAAATTAAACAAATATGTTTTAAATCCTCTATTTTTTTAAAATATGTTTTTAATTACTGTAAAATATTAACGACATGATTTAAAAACATTAAGAATAAAAAAAAAACCAACCAGTTAAGTGTTATTCAATTTATTTCTTGACCCCTTTACATTAATATCAGAACATAGCTTCTAGTCCTGAATGTTGAACATTTATGATTAAAGGTTTCGGTGGGGCTGAGATTTTTCGCATTTCAAGTTGGGCCTTGGTATTCTGAAGTTTGGGAATGGCTGCTATACATGTTATCAAAACACTAAAATCTTGTCCCCTAACACCTTCCAGCTGCTTAAACTTATAAGTTGAATTTTCAACATTAACATTGACCCCATTAGATCTGTTAATGCCGGTATAGCAAGACAGATTATGCCAGGTGATTTTTACCATTTATTTATTCCTCCCAGTTAGGAAAAAGGCAAAATCCCAGATTCAAGGAAAGTATCTATAGTTTTTTTTCTTATTAATTAACTTTCCAAGAACCTGATTTGAGGTATTAATGGTGTCTAATTGAATAGGCCTGCTGTCAGCCATTCACATAAAGTTTAGTTGGTGGGGAAATTGCTCCCCTTTAGAAGACATGATGTTGATCACAGTTATGATTAAAGGTTCGGTGGGCAGCTGAGATTTTTCGCATTTCAAGTTGGGCCTTGGTATTCTGAAGTTTGGGAATGGCTGCTATACATGTTATCAAAACACTAAAATCTTGTCCCCTAACACCTTCCAGCTGCTTATAAACTTATAAGTTGAATATTTTCTTTCAACATTAACATGACACCTCCAGTAATTACTAGATCTGTTAATGCCGGTATAGCAAGACAGATTGTGCCAGGTGATTTTTACCATTTATTTATTCCTCCCAGTTAGGAAAAAGGCAAAATCCCAGATTCAAGGAAAGTATCTATAGTTTTTTTTCTTATTAACTTTCCAAGAACCTGATTTGAGGTATTAATGGTGTCTAATTGAATAGGCCTGCTGTCAGCCATTCACATAAAGTTTAGTTGGTGGGTAAATTGCTCCCTTTAAATAAATAGATAGTGTATAAAATTTCAACCTGTCTCAGGAACAAGCAGTCATCTCACCCTGCTTGAAATCCGCTGTAATCATCCCAATGCTTAAAAAGACGCCCACAACCAGCCTCAGTGACTTCCATCCCAAAGCACCACTCCAGTCATCACCAAGTGCTTTGAGGAACTGGTTTTGAGACACATCAAAGCCTGCCCCCCCACCCCCACCCTGGACCCGCACCAGTTTGTGTATCTATATTGCGTATAGCATATCGATGAGTACTGAAAAGCTATTTCTGCCGTCCTGTTAACACAGAATATGCCAGGTAGACACACAGCTGATAACCTCACAGCTAAACTGGTTGATGCAGTGGAGACGTGAGGACTTAAGCCTGATTTATACTCGAACGTCAGGTCGTCTGCGTAGGTGACGCAGACGACACAGAGATGGCCCTCCACCCTACGCAGACATTACGCAGACACTCCGGTGCACCTCCCCAAAACTGTAGGTTGACGCAGACAGTGTCGCAGAGATGAGAGAAAGGAGGCCTCTGATTGGTCAATTTTACATCCGCATAGAAAAGAGCGCATTGAAGAAATGAGGAAGTACCCACATCTGTACAATTCTGGTTCTCCACACCACAAAGACAGCACATATTCTAGTAATTCATGGAGGGAGATTGCGATGAATGTGGGTCTGGATACGGCCGAGACGGTGAGGAAGTCAAAAAAAAGTAAGAGATACATTTCGTAAGTTTAGCTAGTTCATGATTGTCCCTCTTGCGTTGTGGCGTGGAATAACATAGCGCAGAGTGCGCGAGTATAAATCAAAAGTGACGGCGGCATTTCTGCGACAAGCTGACGGCGACACATTGCTGCGAGAGTATACACCGCCCTTTAGTGGTAAAGTGTCCGCATGTGCACGACAACGCGCACAATATTGTGGCAGCCAACCGTCCTGGACGGGTCAACTGGAACTAGATCCCCTATTTTGCACATACACTGCAGCTGGCGGTAAATGACGAATTTAATGTGTTTGTGCATCGGGTTATTGTTGCAGCGGGGCGGCTTGTCAGAATAGCGTGTCGGAATAGCGGCATTTCAGGATGGTGATATGTCTAAATGGTGGTATGTCGGTATGGCAGCATGGAAGGGCATTTAAATCGGTTAACGGTTATTAATCGTTAAAGGGCATCGGTTAACAGTCATTAAAAAAAAATCCAAAATATGCATCCCTTGTGTGCATCAAATAACTTGGTGCTGAACATCACCAAGACCAAGGAACTCATCCTGGAGTTCAGGAGGAACAGAGCAGCCGCCGCCCCTCTGTACATCAACAATGAACGTGTAGTTTAGTCATTCAATTCCTCAGCGTTCACATCTCTCCTGACCTGTCCTGGTCAGTCAACACCACAGTGCTGGTCAAGAAGGACCAGCAGCAGCTACACTTTCTGAGGATGCTCAGGAAGGAGAAGGTTAAACACACAGCTGCTGGTGACCTTCTACGGCTCCACCATCGAGAGCCTGCTGACCTACGCCGTGGCAGTGTGGTACTGCATGGAGGCTGACAGTAGGAGACTGCAGAGGGTGGCAAATACCCCACAAAAGGTCACCAGCTGCCCTCTGCCTTCCTTGACCAACATCTACAACTCCCACTGTGTGAGCGGGGCCAGAAACATTTTAAAGGACATCATCCACACACTTCACGTCCATTCATACTAGAACTAATAGACTCAGGGACAACTATTTTCCCAAAGCTGTTTCCATACTAAACTCAAATAGCGCTAATGCTAAACTGAACTGACATATTTGCAGTGACCACTGCACCACGTGTAAGCTCCCTCAGTCATCTTTTTATTGTGTATTTATATTTATATTGCTGAATCTTTTAATTGTTGACTGTGTGGATGTTTACAGAGCTGCTCTTTAAATCTCATTATACAGAGTATAATGACAATAAAGGTTTCCTATTCCTATATCTATATCAAAATGTTTAATTTTGGGTTTGTCTTTTCTTTTTTTTTCTTTGCACACCAGCACCATATAAAGTACCAGCACTTACTCAAGAAGAAGTACGTCTGCCCTCACCCTTCTTGCGGGAGGCTTTTCCGGCTCCAGAAGCAGCTGCTGCGTCATGCGAAGCACCACACGGGTACGCGTGCACAGATCATTCAGTCTTAACTGATGACGGAAGTAAGTTGAGAATATAAAAACCTGTCTGTGCTTTCCTTTATTAATTCCAGACCAGAGAGACTACATCTGTGAGTTCTGCGCCCGAGCCTTCAAGAGCTCCCACAATCTGGCTGTTCACCGCATGATACACACTGGAGAGAAGCCTCTGCAGTCAGTACTTCTCTGGTTATTAGCTTTTGTTGTCTCTCTTTTTTTTTTTAAGATTATTTTTCAAACATTTCCTCCTCGCTGTTGTTGATAGGTGTGAGATTTGTGGCTTCACGTGTCGCCAGAAGGCATCTCTCAACTGGCACATGAAGAAGCACGACGCCGACGCCACCTACCAGTTCTCCTGCTCCATTTGTGGCAAGAAGTTTGAGAAGAAGGACTGTGTGGTGGCCCACAAGGCCAAGAGCCACCCAGAGGTGCTGATTGCCGAGGCGCTTGCAGCGAACGCCGGCGCTCTTATCACGACCCCTGCCTCTTTGCTGGAGCTGCCGGCAAACCCGATACAGACGGCATCGCCGGCGGTCACCGGTGTGGATGTGAGCCAGCTTGGGCAGGATGGTCAGGGAGACCACATGAGTCCGGATGGGCAGCATGTGGCTCAGGTGTCCCAGATGAGTCACGTGGCCCAACAAGTGAGTCATCAGGTGGTTTTACTGGGGCAAGACCAGAGTCTCCATACCATGCAGGTCCCAGTGACAATTGCCCTGTCCCCTATTGACCCCCCCTCGCCGGCTGACAACCAGCAGCAGACGCAGCTCCAGCTCCAGATGCCCGTCCAGTTTGTGCAGACTGCTCAACAGCCACAGCTGACCCTCCACCCCAGTTCAGTGGTGACGCAGCATCAATCCCAGCTACAGCCTCTGCAGACGTACCCTTCCCAGCAGCAGAGCCCGGGGCAGACGCAGATCCTCCAGATGACCTTCCAGCCAGTCAGCCAGTCCCAGACCCACGTTCAGCAAATCCCCATCTTGGCAACCTCCCAGCAGCTTCATAGCCTGCAGACAGCTGCTCCAAGCCCTCCTCTGTTGTCCACCTCCCAATCCTCACTCCCAGGATCCAGGTTCCACCAACGGCGACAGCTTTATTCTGGACAATCCAGTGCTCTCCTCCTCCTCTCCGTCAGGCAGCTCCCTGCAGCCGACCGAAGTCGTGGGTGGGGGCGGGGTAGTCTGGGATCAGACAGGACAGGGGGAAGTTCTGGCTGACGGCACTGAGAGACATACGCAGCAGACCCTCATGTAAGACAAGGATGGTGCTCACAAGGCAGAAGATGGATACCTTACATACCATATTGCCAAGTTTGAGGTAAATGTAGGATCACCAATATATTATTTACCGTTCACACTGGTAGGTTTTTAGAATATCTGTATCAGGGAAAGATATGTGTTTGTGTATGTTGTTGCTTTTGTACATAACAGTCCTGTAACTAGAAGTTTTTGTCTTTATATATTGATGTTGCTATTATGCAATAAGTTAGCCCACCTGAGGAATATACAGAGAATCAAATGCCTAATGTTTGGCATCAAATAATTTAATTTATCAGAAAGATTCACACAGAACACACTTGAGTTAGGAACTTCTGTGTTCGAGGTGAGTAAGCCTTTCATTTACTGTGGAGTTGTGCTGGTTTCTTATTAGACAATATTCAAAGAGTGAACACTAAAAGACTTAAGCTGACAAAGATGTGGAAAACATGTCAAAACCCTGTAAAACATGTTTAACTTGCCTGCAAAGAATCACAAAATATACATATTTCTGATTTTGGCAGTCATTAAACCCATGTCACTGACATTTGTGCAGCCATTTGTCAAACTTGACTGTTTGAGCCTTTAAAGGAATATTAACCTATATAGTCTTATTTCTTTCTGAAGTCCTGTCATAAGCATTCAAAGTTAACGTCTGACAGCAAATCACGTGAGCACGTTCATTAACCGCGAGCACCATCACTAACTTGTCAGTTCGAACTGAAGTGTTATGTCACTTGATAAGGAAACGTATGTAGAAACTTTAAATATCTGATCTCTCACATTAGGGTTTGTTTTAGCACAAACACACAAGGAAACTGTTCATTTATAAAACTGTAAATAAATGTCTTAACATTTATCCAAAAGGTTTTCATTTATTGCTTGAGAACTCAGTTTAGGCACAAACCCAACAGTTTTGTTCTTTCCTACAAGGACACCACTATATTTCATCAGTTTTCTGGCTTTATATTATTTCTAAATACATTTTTTTGTATAACATATGGAAATAAAAACTTTATTTTATCATGTAGATACTAACATGTATTATTTTTGGGGTCAGTTGACCCCAAATATTAACTGTAAAAGTTAACAAGTCTTTGAGAGTTAGTACATTAATAATACATCACATCCCATATTGTTACAAGTTTGTCACACTCTAGCTGGTCCTGCCTTGTTTCTGTCAAACTAATATAGAAGAAAACATGGAATGCTTCTAGCAACATTGTAGATGGAAATATTGTCCTGTTGTCAGTACTTCTGCACTCCTCCAGAATGAGCGGCCCAGTGCTGGCGTGGAAGTGGGTTACATCTTCCCAAGTGTCCTCATCACTTCCAGGTTTGTCATCTGAGTGATCTCAACCTCAACTGATGGTATAATGAAGAGCTCAGATGCAGATTTTATGTCTCGGGCATGGCTGACAGCATACCTGGTGGGGGCTGGAACCATTTTGATCACATTTGTGGTGCTACGTCTACCCTGTTATGTGGGGAAAGGGACCATAAAGACATAAGGCTCTCATCCTAATCAGACAAGGATGCCTCAGTCAACATCCTTCTTGTGGCTTTCTCTGACCCATTCTCCTCCATGCCACTTTCACTCTTAAAGAGCTGCGACGAAACCTCAGTGGCAGAAAAACCTTTGCTTCGATTCTCAACTAAGAGACAACACAATAGGAGCACCCACTGAGCATCAAGAGAAGTAGATTAGAAAGCTGCTGTGCAAACTTATACTTTTGCTTCTCCTCCATGTTGTGTGACCCATCGGTGTAGGAGGTGAGTGGAAATACTAGGAAACCGTTTTCTCCTCCTCAGTCATGTGAACGGTTTGTGGTTCTTGACATAAACGTGTGTTTGTCAAGTTGGAGCCTTAAAAATAGGGGAAGTTCTTTTTTCAAGATTTTAAAGTCAAAGTGACATTAAAACACAAAAGATATGAAGCAAAAAAGTCAATTTAGAGGTATTAGACATTGAGTGCAGGGATAAGAGGAGGGTTAAGCAAGAACAACTGGCTCACCATGTGTTTATGGGAGAGGGCCCACTTCTGGTGGATATAATGTATAATCTAGCATCTTCATCTACAGTTCTATAAAGCTAGTAAATCACTAAATGATCAAAAATGCATTAATTGTACAAACAGACTCAGAGAACACAATCTTTAGGACATATTCATCTGCTCTCTGTTCCTCTGCATAGCATACTGCTTCAGTGCTCTTTTAGGTGGAATCAGGGTGTTGCTCAGTCCAACTTTCCTCTTCTTTGCTTGCTGCCCTTCTGGCTCTGACTCCTTTGACTCCATCTGGGGGTTCCCGGGTCCAGTGCCCCCCGGACCTTCAGCTGGGACTGGTGTTTCCTCACTCATCTGTGTGTGAGAGTCACTGGTAGTCTGTGTCTGAAGGTCGCTGTCATGAGCAAATTTGCACTTGATCCCAAACCTGCACCTGCCATCTTTCCTGTAAGACACACATATCCTTTTGCCGCCTATCTGGGAGGGTTTCGCCTGCAGCGTGAGGGGGACGTGTTTCTGCAGGGCGCTGAGTTTCTGCTCTGCTTGAGCCCTGAAGGGGTTTGCAAACACGCTGCTGTCAGAGGAGGCGTTCAGGGACGGGGAGGGTAGTCTGTTTGGGTTGGGGGAAGACGCAGGGAGGCTGGGCGGGCAGGCTGCTGGAGACGCTGTTGTTGGGGGACGTGGTGTCGATGCTGGGGGCCCCGGATCCCCCTCATCATCATCATCATCATCATCATCTTCCTCTGATTCACTGGAAGCTGAGCCGGACTCCAGTAAGAAGTTTCGGGTCTTTTTCAAGGCGACTGCCTCATTAATATAGCTTGAAAACAAAAACAAAACGGAGTTACTGGAAGAAATATGGAACACCATTACTATTTGACAACCACCGACAGCTTTTACTCACCCAACTTTACCGTCGTTTACGTCGTCTTTTTCTGCGTCGCTGTCAGAATCGGAAGACACTCCGTAAACAACCAGGGAGTTCATATTGATGCTCAGCTAGCTGCTCTGTGACTCGGTCTAAAAATAAAACCGCGATAAAAAAAAAAATGTTTTTGGATAACTGTTTCCTCGAAGGTTAGAGATATCGAGTTATGAAAATAAAACAGAAAATGGTATACAATTATTTAAATGTCCTCTATTAAGAAGTACTCGGAAATGCTAGAACTGGACCTGGTGCTGTTGTTGTCACAGGCTCCTTCTCTGCACTGACACCTAGAGGATGGGAGTGGTACTGCACCTGAAATCAACAGCAACCGCCGATCAATAAAATTCACCAAATGATAGTATATATATATATGTATATATATTTTTTTTTATTTGCTATCAACATACGTTTTGGGGACATTAAAGACTCTCAAGTTTTGTTTGTTCTATTAAGCAGGACACCTATTGGCCTATTGATCGCATATTTTAAAAAGCTTTTTTGCCTTTCTTTTGAAGAAAGGTGTCTATTGATGTAATATTTTAGGAAATTAAATTCAAAAATCCCTGAAGGTAAATTAATTTATTTTATTTCTGTTATGGTCTAACCTTTATCTATTCTAATATTAGATCAGTATGCTGTTGTTAGCATAAGAGCTTCTATCATGGATGATACAAGGTATAACACACATATATAAATAATATATTAGGGTTTAGGGGCTAGTTACTTTTTCACACAGGGCCAGGTTGGCTTAAATTCTTTCTTTCCCTTAATTAAAGAAATAATCATTTGAAAACTATTTACTCAGGTCATCTTTGTCTAATATTAAAATTTGAAGACAATCAATTTTTACTGCACATCATTCTGTATCATTCATTCATCCATCCATCCATCCATCCATGCCCGTTTAGTCTTATCTAGGGTCACGGGCATCTGCTGCAGCCTATCCCAGCTCTGTTTGGGCAAAAGGCAGGGGTACACCCTGGACACGTCACCAGTCCATCACAGGGCCACATGTAGACGAACAACCACACACACTCACAATCACTCCTGCGGGGAATTTAGAACCACCAATTAACCTAACATGCATATCTTTGGATTATGGGAGGAAGCCAGAGTACCCGGAGAAAACCCACACAAGCACTGGGAGGTTTAAAGATCATTTCCAAACAACGCTCTTTTCATCATTCTACAGTGAGAAAGGTTATTTACATGTGATAAATATTCAAGACGGTTGCCATTCTTCAAAGAAGTGGACTTACTTTTCCTGTGTGTACGTGTGAGTGGATGTGAATGTGTCCTTCGCTTCCTTTAACATACTTTATTAACCCTTGACATCCCGATTCTGTCAGAGAGGACTAAAATCACCAAGAGTGAAGCACAAAAGGACCGACAAAGATGCAAGGCAGTGATGTATGTGGTGTTTGTGTGGTGTGCTGTGTTGTACAGTTGAAACCAGTAGTTTGCATACACTAAATAAAAAGACAACCTTTTTTTTTTCCTTAGTGTCTGAGATTAAATAATACTAAACTTCTCCTGTCTTAGGTCAGTTAGGATTACTTACTAAATACCAGACTAATTACTAAGATCATTTTTTTTGTTTGCTTTCTTTGCAGGGACGGGGGGGCAGACTAGTGGCCTTTATTTAGAGTGAAGAGGAGATAGGAAACTGTGGCAAAGAGAGTGGGGAAGTCACGCAATAAATGGCTGCAGGCTGGGAGTTGAACTGCGACTGCTGCATGAGGAATGCAGCCTTGTACGTGGGCGGCCCGCTTAAACCACTGAGCTACGCAGCGGTCCAGTTAGGGAATTTTTAAGAGAATTTTCTTTTTTTTTTTGATAGCTTTCCTCAAAGTCAGACGTTTACATACATTTCCTCAGTATTTGGCAGCATTGGGTGAAACATTTTGGGTATCCTTCCACAAGCTTCTTACAATAGTTTTCTGGAAGTTTGGTCCATTCCAACGGGTTTGTAGGCTGCCTTGGTCTCTTCTCAATAGGATATATAGGACTGAGATCAGGGCTTTGACGGCCACACCAAAACACTGACTTGGCTGTCATGAAGTTTCTTTGTTTCTACTTTGGCTGTAAGCTTAGTTCATTGTCCATTTCAAAATCCATTTGTGCCCAATCTTTAACTTCCTGGCTGATGTTGAGATGTTGCTTCAATATTTCTACATAATGTTCTTTTCTCAAAGTGCCATCTGTTTTCTGAAGTGCGCCAGTCCCTCCTGCACCAAAACACCCCCACAACATGACACTGCCACCCCCGTACTTCACAGTTAGGATGTTCGCAGGCTCGCAAGCTTCCTCCTTTTTCCTCCAAATGTTACGTTGGTCATTATGGCCAAACACTTCAGTTTTAGTTTCAACAGACCACAGGACATGTCTTTGAAAACTAACGTCTTTGTCCCTGTGTGCATTTGCAAACTCTAATCAGGCTTTTTTTTTTTAAGTCGCTTTTGGAGTAATGGCTTCTCCCTCGCTGAATGTCCTTCTCTGGGGCACAGAACCCATCTCCTTCCTGAGCGGTGTGATGGCTGGACATTCCCATGGTGTTTATACTTGCATATAATTGTTTGAACAGATGAACGTGGCACCTTCAGGCATCTGGACATTAGACACAAGAATGGACCAGACTTTTGGAGGTTCACAATTTTCTTCCTGATATCTTGCCTAATCTCTTTTGATATATATATATAAAACAGACATGGAGAATGGTAAAAATATGTGAACTTTACAGTTCGGGTAGCAGCTCAGGTAACAATATTAACAATTCTGACAAAAAAAAATTCTACACTACAACAAAACTTTCGCGTCATTCCTCCATGTTACATCAGATCTGCCCCATGTGTTCACTGTCGTGCTGTTCTCTTACTGGTTACTGCAGTGCGGCTCCATCTAGTGGCACAGATGTGTAATGACAAGAAAGTCTAGTCCTCAATTATAAAACAAATTCAGTTCTGTGGCCCATTTTTTAATTTTGTATTTTTGATCCAAGTCTAGAATTGAAATATAAAAAAACAGGCTTTTTTTTCTTTCATTTTTTGTGTTAGATTAAAAAATGAAAAAACATAATAAATGCCACTTTTTATTACTTTTTTAAATTTTTGATTGACATTTGAAAATGGAAACAATGAATGATACACGGATTGGTAAAAATCCGTGTATCATTCGTTCTTTCCATTTTTAACTGTCAATCAAAAATTGAAAAAGGAAAAAGGGGCGTTTTATTTCGTTTTTGAATCCAACATAAAAAACAAAAAATGCCCGATTTTTCGTATTTCAATTTCAGACTTGGATCAAAAATACGAAATTAAAAAATGGGCCACGGGACCGAATTTGTCTTTAATATTTTAATTGGTCCTGTTGACGTGACCCGGAAGTGGTTTTGTGCGGCAGTTCCGGTATCATGGCGGCGCTAGAATCAAATACTAGTTTGATCAAGGACTTATTCAACAGCGGTTTGACACACGCTGAAATTTCCTGCTCGTTGCAGCAGATGGGTATCCTGTAGTGATGGTGAGATGAAGCCTCATGAGGCATCGAACCATTTGAGCCGATCGGTTTCAGAAAGGGTTCATTACTAGAAGCTTCATTTGCACATGACACCACCTACTGGACAGGTTTATAATCACAGGCAGCTGGATCTCACAGCTGTTGGTGGCGCATTGAATATTTGTCTGTCATGGCCCTTGGGAATGACTATGAATTACAAAGAACATCAATGACTATGAATTACAAAGAATGCATGGCCAAATAAATTCTCCACATACATTATCACATATGTGTATAATAAAATCTGAAGGGTTGTATTCTGTGTGTGTGTAAAGTTTCCCAGTATGGAAGTATCATATTATATGGCAGGTTGTGTAATGTTTTGTTGTGTAATGTAGGCAGAAGACAGTGAAAGTGCTGGTCAAACTGGGAAGACGGAACTGAATATGTTTGTGTAACTTGAACAATGATGTACAGGACAGGGAAAACTTTAGTCATTTTTATTAAGAAGTAACAGTCTCTCAACAGCTTTTCAACAATTCCTTTTTTTTTTTTTTTTTTTACACAACCTCTCTGGCCTTTCTCATGGTACATAAGATGTTGTGTGCACAAAGGCGCAAATAATATTTTTAAAAAGTAGGTTGTCTGATAATCAAGGTCAAAACTTTTCTACTGTCATTACACATCTGCGCCACTAGATGGCGCTGCATCAACGTAAACAGTAGGTGAATGGAGCGTCACAGTGAACAGATGGAGCAGATCTAATGATAAATGGCGTAAGCACGCATGGCTCGAACAAAGGGGCTTGAAAGTTTTGATGCAGCCCAGTTTTTTTTTTTTTTTTTTTTTTTTTAAACAGACTGAATTGTTAATATTGCTAGCCGGGTTGCTACCGGAACTGCCGCACAAAGCCACTTCTGGGTCACGTCAACCAGACAAATTAAATATTAAAAACGAAATTCGGTCCCGTGGCCCGTTTTTTAATTTCGTATTTTTGATCCAAGTCTAAAATTGAAATACGAAAAACCGGGCATTTTTTGTTTTTTGTGTTGGATTAAAGAACGAAAAACGAAATAAAACGCCCCTTTTTCCTTTTTCAATTTTTGATTGACAGTTGAAAATGGAAAGAATGAATGATACACGGATTGGTAAAGTTACTAAACTTTAACATGGACATTTTCATTTTAAAGTTCTCCCAGACGGAGGATTCAACAGAATCAAGATTATTTGTAACAACTGCCAAGTTGAACTCCCTGTTAAAAGTTTCTGCTGTTACCTCAGAAATTTCCTGTTTTAATGTTCTGATTGTGCTGAGCCACAATCATTTTGTTGGATTTTTTTGTAGACTTTTTTTTTTTTTCATAAAAACAGGATGACATTAATGCCCTGGCAGTGGCAATAAGCGGATGTTTTATTTTACATTTTTTTTAAGAGGAGATTTACACTAAATATGTGTTACTGACAAGTGCTGATGATAAAAGTGTTTAAACAACAAATGGTATGACACTTTATTTCATATGACAGCAGAACATTTCAATAAAAGTGCATTTTACACTCCTTTTAATTCATTATTTGATTTTGCGGATACGATGCGATTAATCGTGATTAATCAGGGAAATAATGCGATTAATGGCGATTAAAATTTTTAATCGTTGCCCAGCCCTTATATATATATATATATATATATATGTGTGTGTGTGTGTGTCCTTATTATACAATGCATGTAACTCCTGGTTTCAAATGTATACATGACAGTTGCTTGCAGGGATGATAAGGAGCTGTGGCTCTTCTCTGATAGGTCTATTTGTATCAGTCTATTATCATCTGTGCAACGGGAAGCAGTTGAAAGTTGTCCAGGCGGTATTCCACTTAAATTTAGCCCATCTCTGCGTGTGTCACTACCAGTAAAGCAGATAAGCCCCTCATGAATAAGTAGATGGGCTCCTCCTTCAAAGCCTCCTCCTGCTCCCTGCCCGGCATCAGGTTCCCGGGGGAGAGGGCGGAGAGTTGGCCTCAAACTCCGTAACACAAGCAGCGAACAGCGAGGGAAACTAGCTTTACCGGAAACTACTGGGCTGTAATTGGCGATTTCCAGTTTGGACCTCGCGTGGAGATGAACGGGAATCCGGTGCCGGGGCACGCGGCTGTTTGAGGGCTGACCCCCGAAGCTTCCAGTAGTTCCACTCTGAGCTGAGGTAGCTGGAGGTGCGATGGCAGGCAGGAGGACCAGAAGCATGAACGGCTCGAACCTGAGCCGGACCACGCCGAGCCGGGCCGCGGCTGTTGCCGCGCTGCTCCAGCACGAGTGCTCCGTCTTACTGGAGCTCTACGTGAGTACCGGAGACTGCAACCTGCCAGCAGGTCCCAGTCGAGTGCAGGGACGCGTGTGTGCGCGTGTGTGTGTCAAAGGGGGGGAGAAAATAGGCCAGAGTGAAATGGAAAATTAACAGTTTCTGTGTGAATGTGTGTGTGTGTGTGTGTATTCAGTGAAGTGTCAGTCAAGTGTGTTTTGAGAGATCGGATAAAAAAGTACAGAAGAGGGATGAAAGAGGTGTGTGCACAAGCACGATAAGAAGAAGGGAAGTTGTGCGTGTGTGTGCACATTTGTGTGTTAACAAGACAGGACTCTTGACATCCAGGAAAGTAGGAGGAAGGAATGGAAAGTGAGGGGGGGGGGGGGGGGGGGGGTGGATTCAGCTGGAATGACAGAGGTGGGCGTTTTTTTTTTTTTTTCAGCAATGTGGTAAATGTCTGGGCCTGAACCCTTGGTCCTCGGGCCTCGGGCCTCGGGCCTGTGTCTCTTGGCCCGTTGGTGTGAGAGCTACTGGTTATTGACCAGCCTCTATCTCAGGAAGAGCAAGAACTCCAGGCTGGAATCCAAGAAGCTGCTCCCTGGTCTCTGGCCAGTTGGCTGCCTCATATCCTCAAACTTCCTGCGTCTCCCTGCCAGCATGGGTGCAGTCTGGCAAAAAAAAAACAACTTGAAATCCACTTCATGTCTGGGGAACTGTGAGGGCTAGGGATGCACGATAACTGTTTTTTTTAAACCGATAACCGATAACTTTCAGCTCCTAAAGGCAGATACTGATAACCGATAACACACACATATACCTAAGATCATTACATCAATACTATGAACAAAACCAAAAACGGTTTTGACTCTTTATATGAACAAATATTTATTTTTTACAATGAAAAACTATTGGCAAGCCTCTCAAACATTTTCATAAAGCTATCAAACAAACCTATTTGATATCTCACATCAACTTAAATAAGCTGCATTACTGACTGATATAAAAAATAAAGGCTACTTGAACTTATGGAAATACATGCATCAAAATTACAAACTGAAAAAATGCATTCCTAAATGACAATAAAAAATAATGCACAGGTCATAATGTACTGACACAAGTTAGACTTGTCTGTGTAAATAAACTGAAAAAGTGGTTCCATTCAAATGAATGCCTTTAATTAAAGTAAATGAGGTTTAGTAGTTTTTTTTTTTAATCTCATGGAAGCTTTAGATGAGAGAGATGATGGCGATGAGCAGAGAGGAGAGGGGAGGAGAGGGGAGGGGTTGACTTGCTCCTGGCTTGCTCACGTTAGCTCACGTTAGCTCGTGTTAGCTCACGTTAGCGCGATTTTAAAACTCCATGGAAGCGACGGTTATGTTTCAGGTGTCACCAGTCTCGGTCCTGGAGGGCCGGTGTCCTGCAGGTTTTGCATGTTTCCCTGCTTTAACACACCTGATCCTAATTAATGGCCACCACCACCTTGTCATCAAGGTCAGCACATGTCTGTTAATGACACAGCCACTTGTATCAGGGTGTGAAGAAGGAGGGAAACATCTAAAACCTGCAGGACACGGCCCTTGAGGACCGAGATTGGTGACCCCTGTTCTACATCATCGCCGCCATGTTTTTTTTTTCAGTGCACTGTTCCGCAATGCTGCACTCAAGGTGTAACGTAAAATCCTCCGTTCCCTCGTTTGCTCGTCGTTCTTTCGGCCTTATCTATTTTTTCGATATTTTATGTGTAACATGTGGGAAAATACTGCGAATATCAATTAAAGTCAGCAACTACCAAAATTATGACCGAGTTAACAAGTTGTTTTCTGGCATGAGGGGGTATTCTTGATTTTCCTTACTGAGAAATCATTTTTCTGATTATGCCGACATCACTTGAACATAACATTCACTGCCGGTCATTCAAGGCTCAGAGGGAGCGAGGCACTGCCGTGTTGACAGAAATATATGTTATCGGGGCCATTTGTCGTGATATCGGAGTTATCGGGATGACGTCATAATTTCCTGTTATCGGCCCGATAGTTATCATGCATAACTAGTGAGGGCCATAGTAAACCTTCACATAGCACATATTGTATATTACACTGACACTTTTTATTTTTTTTTGCATCCATAGACCACAGATGTTATCTTCATGAAGTGCTCTGTAATAGACAATTTGCTTAATCTGACACCACAAAAGAATTATAATGTCCCCATTAACCGCTAAAAATAAGGGATCACTGTAGATGCTAAATGCACGGTGGAGTTTTCTACTTATGTCTTTTTAGTAAAACTACGTTGCTGTAATAGAAATAAGACACAGCCATACACTGACGTTTTGGTTTGAATATTGCAAATTGTATTGTTATTGCAATTTTCAACTATGATATTGCGTATTAGATATTTTAAGATTGATAAGATCGTGCAGCCCAGTGGTCTACTGTCTTTGAAATGCCAAGTGTTAATGACATATTTGACCGATCAGATGGGATCTCACTGATGCCAGTTTAGATGCTAACTAGGCGAAAGAGGCGAATTAGGAAAACTCGGGCACTAAAGCTATGGGTCAGTTTGAGCCATGAATCAGAAAGATATTATCTCCAAATTCTAATGTATTTGTTTATATATCGGCAGTCACATCACCGTTGCAGTTTTCACCAATCATGTCACATATTGCGTTTTTCTAATATCGTGCAGACCTTCTCCTCGATTCTTTCTGATCAAGCTCATCTCAAACACCTCTTGCCAGTATCCTCAAAACGCAGCTAGGATCGTCCCAGTGGATGAGACCAGTGAGCCAGTTCACTACAGTGGGGTTCATTCAGAGGTCTTTAGTCATCTCTGTTGCAGACATGACCTCAGGTCAAGAGACTCCTCATCAGTTTCAGTTCTATGTGTCATTTCCTTTTGCAAGCCTTAAAATCTCCTTTGTTGCTCACAAAGTGAACAAATTTGGGCTTCTGGATAAACCGCAGAAGACATTGCTTAACTGGGAGTTGTCTGACTTCTAGCTGGTACAAAGGTCCACATTTTGCTGCCATATATTCTCAGTGATGGGGGGAGGGAGGCGGTCAGGGAACCCATATAACCTCAGTGAAAACTCATTGGAGTCTATTTTGCAGACCTGGAGTTCACTCACTGAAATTAGCTGATGTAGTTTAGAGCTACTTGGATTTAAAAAAAAAATAAAATGAAGCTTGCTGCTCATAAGAAGCATCTGTTGATGTGAACCATACCCTGCATACAAGATCGATCAAGATTAGTTGATCTGCATAAGTACTCTTGCGTAACAGCGATTTGCCTGAAGACATCAACGGAACTGGCGAATATCTCTGTTCGGGAGTTTATTGGCACAAGTTATTGAACAGGCAGGGTATCAATGCCAGAACATAATGGAGGAAGCTGCTTTAAAAAAAAAAAAAAAAGAGAGAGAGAGAGAGAGAACACATCAAAGAACACAATGTCTATCTGGCAGAGGGACTGGGAAAATGTTTTCTGAACTGATCAGTGTTTCCCACATGTTCACTTATTCGTGGCGGCCCGCCACAAATAAATTTTTCAGCTTTTGACTCGCCCTCGCCTCCAGACAGTTTACTTTGTGAATTGTTGTCGTTTCAATTCTGGCGCATTGTGATGCCGCCTGAAATTTATAAATCGCAGAAGAAGAACTCACGGAGGGCCTATTATTATGTCTGAGAATGAGGAGGCACGAAACTGTTTCACACAGCAACTTCACTTTACTTCCACACGTGAAAGCAGCAGCAACAACAACCAGAATGCACAAATCGAATGAACGCACAGGCTTAACCAATCGAACTCCAAGCCACGCACGCATCACAACACAGGCAAGGCTGTAGAGTCGAGTGCAGCACCATCGATCATGTTAATAGGCGTGCACACATAACATGTATAAATCGAGAAGACGCAGAAGAAGTCGTGGTGGAAGAGACGTGATTCAAGCGACGAAAAATACGGTGTAAGATGTGCCGTTACAAAGTGGTAAAATAAGCCCAAAGGTGGTCTGAAAAAACTCTAACTCATCATGTTATACCAGCCCGTGTCTCTAGATGCTCAACACGTGCAGACATGTTATCCTGCTGGTAATGCACGTTAGCCGACAGGCACCTGTTGAGCTGCTGCCGTAGCGCTCTAATGTGGCCTACATACTGCCCCTACTTCTGTTCACCCCTTTACACAGATGAGTATAGAGAAATATTTTCTGAAGAAGAAAAGACCTCGTCTTGAAGAGGAGCTAGGCTCCGTATCTGTATATACTGCTTTCAATTTAAGCTTAGTATATGTGTGTGTATGGTGCTGCCAATGAAACTAAAGTTTAGTTGTTCGTAAAGAATATGCAGCACTGTGTACAGAATCAAAACATCATCTTCATGGTGAAATAAAGTGGAGGGAGCATCATGATTTGGACTTGCTTGTTAACATTATATCGTATAGGATAATGCCAGAGTGGCCGTTCTGTGTTTCTTTGGTTTCTTACCTTGGTCTTGATTAAGCACATCTTGGTTTAGTCTTTCACCCATATCTGGAAAAACAATTTCATGGGAATATTTGATAATATTCTTTCTGGGTATAGAGTCATTTCCTGATGTAGTCATAACTGCCTGCAGTAACATTCCTTCTGCAGTCTCAGCTTTAAACATTAACTTCCACCATAATTTTCAGAGCACATAGTTCACTTCGGGCGACTCTTTCACGCTAGTCCCAACTTGCATGCAGGATTCAATTTTAATGCCTCAATACACAAAGTGGCCTTTGGGATTCACAACTGAAACTAAAGCTAAGATGTCAGCTGTAATCTTGCGTGGGATGGAAGCCAGCAACACAATCAACCAAATGTCAAATATGCCGTTATTGTGACATATCTGTCAGGTGTTGTATTGTTTGTGGAAAATTTCTGTTAGCAATCCTGCGTTACCACTAATGCAGTTGTGTAATAGGCCCACAGGTTTTCTGCAGAACATTATTATAGCATTTTAGTATCATCACAGGGTATCACACACGCTTTTATTCAACTCCAATTTCTGGGGGCCACGATAAATTTCAAAAATCCTCTTGAGTGACAAAAATTTGGGGTTCAAAAATACCAGTCACTGCAAAACAGTGCTAGCACTGGAATCTGTTCAGGTCCAGTATGAGTGAAAAACAGCAGTAATCTTGAAAGCATAGTGTGAAAGTATTACAAGTGTCTACAAGTTTATCAGGGTATTGTATTGAAATATTCTTGGCTAGTAGTTCTCTTTTATTATCAGATTATTACCAGTTTATATCCATCAGTTACAATAACGGTGGCTGTAGGTGGGATGTCTTTAGTGAAATTAGTTGAAAGTAATTGGGTGCAATGTCCAGAATATTCCAGTATCTTTACTGAAGACAAAACTGGTATTTTATATGAAGTTTCTGCTTCATTTCTTGCTGCTTGATGTTGCTGAAACTACAACATTTGAAAGTGAAAGCTGTCCTGCGTTTTGATGCTGCCATAACAACATCCCTTGAGTTACCAGCCCCTACTTCTTAGTTAGCTTTAGGCAGCGCAGGTACTTTGCCAAATTTAGGGAAAGATTATAATTTTCAAAGACCACTTGTGTACAACAACAAAATTATATAGCGCCTTTTCAGACTGACACCATTTTGATCCCTCTCAAAACTCCACCTTCATTGTCCTTTCTATGGTGCGGTTAGGCAACAATGTATAGTTTTTATAATGATGAGAATTAACACATAACACTGCCATGGTTTCCTCTGCAGGGTGGGCTGGGCTCACCCTTAGAGAGAGGTTTAGACATTCAGTCATACAAGACTCAAAGTAGAGATGCTGCCAGGAGGAAGCTGAGGCAGGCTGGACATCTGGTTACAATGTCTCATGGACCATTCTTGGGGAGGTGTTTTGGGCGTGAACAACCTGGAGGAGGCTCTGAGGTATACTAAGGACATACTGGAGAAATTACATCTATCTGGGAACTAGAGATGTTTCGATACCTTTTTTTTCCCCCTCCTGATACCGATTCCGATTCTTGAGCTGTGGGTATCGACCAATACCGAGTACCGATCCGAGTATGATATTTAAAAAAAATAGCAAAAAATTGCCTGACTGTAGCATAATTATCATTGTTGTAAAACATGAATAAATACAGCAAATTCAAGCAATTTATGTCTATATTTATTTCCAAATAGAGCAGTATAAAACAGTATTGGAAAATTAATTTTTTTTTTTTTTTTTTTGCTGGTAGTGTAACAGAAGTAACCAGTAAATAAGTCATTGAATATAAATCACTTGGTATCAGATTGGTGCCTTGACTCCCGTACTCACCAATACCGGCATTTTTGGCAGTATTGGAGCAATTTCCGATATTGGTATTGGAATCGTAACAACACTACTGGGAACACCTCAGATTCTCCCGGTGGAGCTGCCAGGGAGACCAGGGAGAGGAAGGTCTGAGCTCCTGCAACTTGATCCTGGAAAAGTGATCAGATGAATGTTATCCTTTCACTTGATACTGCTCTGAAGCTAATTGTAAAGCAATATTGGAAAGTATTCAGTACCTTTATAGCCCCTGCCTCTTTTCATATATGAACAACTCCTCAGCGTGACACCATTTTTGTGCCTCGGTTCCACCTTTGGAGGTAGTTACAGGGACAGAGGGAATTACTAAAAGTGAACATCGGCAGCTTAACTGGGACAGCTTTTTTTGTGCCAGTATGGCACAACTTTCATTTGAAAAAGGCTCAGACTCATGTTTTGAATCTCGGCTTTGCATGGTCACTTGAAGCACAGTTCGCTTCCTTCATGTCTTGTCTTTTACGTTACACTCATAGCTTCTTCGCTGTACCTTAATTTATATCGTACTGACGTAAAAGTGGGACCAGTTTGAGCGTGCAGCTCTGGGCAAGGGTTGCCAAACTCTGTTTCATCCCGGGACACATAATCACCGTGATTACCATCAAAGGGCCAGTCATTCTTTGGTTTCTCAACCAGCTGTGTTGTCAGATTACCCGCTAGTTCCTGGACTCGGTCTGTGATGGTGTCCCTTGACAAACTGGCGTCAAGATCCTTTTTCTGGCGAGGACAAACCTTCTCATATACATTTGGCTTGCTCTAATTTAAAAATGTGTCTTCCAAAAGACACTTTAGTGTTGGAACTTTGAATTCTTGATCCTTTTGTTGCTTTTCTTGGTCACTGAGGTCAGCTTACTTCACTCTTCATTTGGTGTCAAAGTGCAACAGCTATGCTACGGTATCCTATAAAAATGTAAACTTTTTTTCCTATATTGTGAAATCAGAAATTACTCTCTTTTTTGCTGTAAAAGATCAACTTCTGCAACATTTTTCACTTTGCAATTGCAACTTTTTTTCTGTAAAATCATGACTTTTTGACTTAAAATTGCTACTTTTCATCATGGATTTAGCATGTGGGCTTGGAGGTTTTTGGAGTGGTCTTGGCAATTAAGTGGAAAAAACTGTTATCTGTAATGTCTGTTTTCTTGTCCAAAACAAACGGAAAAAAAACAAAAACAAAGTCACACCCAGACAAAACTGTTCAGGATTGCATCATATTGTGTGCGGTGTCACTGCTAGTTCACCAGAACTGAGCCACTAATTCACCTCACCCCACCTCCAGTCAGAGAGAGGTGAATTAGCAGTTCACTTCCCCAAACCTCTATAAATATTATTTTTAGAAGTTTGGGAAAGGACTGTGAGTTAACTTGAACAGTCCTTCATCCTCTGTCAACTATTTTAAATACAGGGATCAAATTCCGTTAAAATTAACATGGACTGAATAATTGCTTAAACTCTCCTCTCATGCACTTTACTTTTAAACGTCCTCCTTCCCTTCTCTGCTCGTTCTTGAATTATTGATATTTAAATCTCACATTTGTTCCTGTTCTCTTGTCTTTTTTCTTTTCTTTTTTGTCTTTTGCCCTCAAGAGAAAGAAGGAGAGCTTCCCTGCAGATGTGGATGATGGCCGTATGGTTTCTGTCCCTCCTCCTTCCTCCCAGCTGGACTCCAGAGACAGGCTCTGGCGCCTCCACTCTGCTTTGCTGCAGTGCCACAGCTTGCTGGAGAGAGCCATTGACAAAGAGGAAGAGGAGCTGGGTGGTGGGGCGAAGGGGGAGTACCAGAATCAGAGGAAGACAGTGAAGGAAAGACTTTGGTTCCTCTTAATAAACACTGGAGAACTCCTCAAGGCTGCTGATGGAACTACCATTTCGAATCCTAGTTTGGAGGGCTTGGAGGTAGGTGTTAATGTCCGCAGAGCTGTCACGGTACTTTCACTCCTTGGTTTGTTCATAAACTTGGTTTGGTTTCTTTTATTACAGAGAAAACGCTAAACATACATAAATGCTCATTGGACAGATGTGTTGGCCATGAGAACAAATATATATATATTAAAGCCACTCTATGTTGCAATACCACTTCTGCCGTGTGGACAAATAGCACCTGACAATACTGGGCTAATGAGTGGGGATGGTCCAGCACGTCTTGTAATGCCATTTTGTTATGTCTTAAGGCCTCGTTGTACTTCTCTGACTCCGTACAACTTAAGTCACGCAGTCGTATTGACAGAAACATGGACCTTTCTGAGTTCTCCGTTGCTTGGTGGGTGTTGCAAAGCAATTCACTGCCAGAGGGATAGGGGGCCCTGGTGTCCTTCTGACGACCAGCCTACTAACCCATGATATATGGTCATGGATTGTTTATTTACATCCCAGCTGCCACACAAAGACACACGCAGCGAAGAATGGCGACCGGCGGCGAGAGACTTCCGATTGAGCTGGAGCTGATCAGCACTTGAGCAGCGATCACTCTTGTTGCAAAGGACGAGACGAGATCGAAAGAGGATACGAGTACGGAGGTGGCGTGTACGTCCACTGAACGAGTCGAGGCAGAGGACGAGCAAATATTCAGCTCTCGTTCAACCTGTTGTAGCAAATTTTATAATCTCTGTTTTAGCCACTAAAAGATTCTGAGTGAGACCAAGAATAAACTTGAATAACGAGACTTGGCTATGACTGGAATACAGTTAGTTTATACTCCAATTGCATGCAAAAGGGGTCAGACCTACACCTCAGCATGATGCAGGAAAGACCAAGAACATCAGTAAACCAAGTGATTTAACAGAAGGCTGGAATATACCAGACGAAATATGAGGGATAACCACTTGCAGGCATCATTGATGGAGACACACAGGAGAAAAAACCCAGTTAGATAAAAGGATCAAGGCCAGAACATAACATCAGAAATGATATCATTTCTGATATTATGAATCATGACATTTACATTTCATTACACAACCTCTGAGGGAAATGGGAAATATACAAAGTGATGCACCTCAGATATTAGATATTAAATCTGGTGGTGGTGTTGTTACGTTAGGAAACCGGAATAGTGATTCCGGAAATGATGTAGTTAGTGTACTAATCAGAGGCTTGCGCTATCCATAGGTTCTCTGTTGTTTTAGATGGATGGTTATAAAATTGGGGAGATCCCCGTCATTCATCGGAGAGCTGGTTGGAGAGGGTTTGTGACGTCGGAGAGGGGTCTGTGTGTCGACAGATATAGAGAAGTATAAATCAGCCTTCACACCAGGGGCTGACACACAAATGTTTTTGTGAAACGCTGCCACCATGTGGTCATAAGCAGTATTGCAATCTATTAATTATGGCTTGGATCAGATATCCAGTTTTTTTTTTTGTTTTTTTTTTGCAAACAGCCAGTTGCAAAGCCTTCAGCTCTAATTCACTAGTGGCTGTGAATGTAACCTGCAATAATTCTTAATTTCATTTTAGTTCATTTTTTTAGTTCATTTTAGTGAACTAATAGAGACCTCAGCTGTGTGGCACATTTAAAACTGAATGACGGTTAGTTCCTGTAATACTTTAATATTTAGTCATAAATTTATGAATGCCGATCCTGTTGAAATAAAAGAAGAGGCTCTTTCCTTCTTTTGCATCCACTGACAAAAGTTTGTGTGAATCAGTGGTTGACTTGTACAGAGTTATTCCGATGTCATAGATGGAAATTCCTATACAAACAGTATTTTTTTTTTTTAATTACACTTTTTGTACACATACAAAGTAAAAATCACCTAGTTTGTCTGTAGGGACCGTAGCCCACAATCACTTAATTGAAATTACATTTTTGAGCATTGTCAGAGGCTTAAAATAACAATTTATTTTGATTTATCATGACATGATGAACTGCTGCAGATTAGTTGCTATCCTGGTGATTTCTTTGCATTTCTTGTATTTATCACTCTCATCAAATAGTTAAGTTAAAAGATGATTTGATTTACTGTTGGAGAGAAATATTTTGTTCCACTGGAGTTGCCAAAAATCAAACAAAACTGTGACTCGCTAATCAGCCCAAAGATGCTGTATTTCATTGGACCTGTTTTGGTACAGTACGTTTTCTAACCAGCAAGACCACACCAATATTCACAAAGATGATTCAAATAGAAACCACATTGTTTTTTTGGAAAGGCAGGGGAGCCTTAATCTGGTTATTTTGGTGCAAATGTTGTGGTCACGGTGGACGAAAAAGAACCACATCAAACAGCAATACGAACCTGAGTTTGGATAAACTAAAGCCGTCGGTGTGAAAGCAGCCTCAGTTAAAGAGCTGCATGAAACACTCGCTGTGTTTAGTTTATTCAAACTATAATTGTGCAGTTGATGTATCATCCGACACGCCAAAGCAACAGATAAGTCTTTGGTTAAGCCAGTGATTCCCAAGGTGTGGGCCTCGGCCCCCTGGTGGGCTGTCTTGGTACTTTATTATTATTATTATTATTATTATTATTATTATTATTATTATTATTATTATTATTATTATTATTATTATTATTCTAGCTGCTTCTTCTTCTTCTAGCTGCTTCTAGCTTCCTCTTCTTCTTCTTCTTCTTCTAGCTTCTTCTTATACCAGCTTCATCCAGAACCTTTGGGTCATAGCCGGGGGTGGAACTGTGGAGCATGTGCAGAGGGCGTAGGCCAGCTTCAGTCCAGTCAAACATTTACATGCAGGGACTAGCCCGATTTCTGCCACATTCTCTAGGTGTGTTTGTCCAGCTTTGAGTCAGAGTGAGATGTTCACATGCATTTTAAATCCACGATTTCAGCTGAACTAATGCAGTAGTTAGATTTTTCTTTTCCTAACGTCACATAAACGCACTGACTGAGGCTGGGCTATTCTTCATTTTCTCATTGGCAGTTAGATGCTCCGACCAGTCTGTTCCAGCTGAAGCTTTGGGTGTACCGGATCTTCAAAGAGGTGGACCACTGGAGCAAGACGGCCGTCACCACCTTGAAAGAGCTGCCGTCGGCCATTGAGAAGGGACGAGCGAGGACCGTGTCAGCGAGGAGCATCAGAAGCACTCGGAGATGAGATGGAGACGAGAAGATGGGTGTGTGGGTGATGAGGAATAATGTGAGAGAAAAAGAGGTTGGAGGAGGAAAATGACAGGGCTCTGTGCAGGAGATGAGAGTGGAGCAAGGTGTTCGGCCAGGGCCAAGGTCAAAAGCCGACTGATACGGAGAAAAAGAGATGACAGGCAGCTGAGAGAGGCTCAGATCTTTATCGATGACCAGGGTCAGAGGAATCACATTTAGAGAGCAGGATCTTCGAACAACAAATCTCGGATGTTTGTTTTAGAGGTTACTCTAATACGTATATTTATTTATTGTTTGTATTTGAAGACAAGTGTTCATACTTAAAGTTCAGAGTTTCTTTTGCTTTCTTTCTTTCTTTTTTAAGAAGATGATGCTTTCACTTGGCTTTTCCTTCTCTTGAATGTACCACTCTTGATGCAGCTGTCGTTGTTGATGTACGGATGCTACAACACGCTGCAGGTTACAGGTTAAGTGGGTCAGTATTCTCAAGATTTACACTTCTGGTTTCAGTACTGCTCTTATTCAACTCAATATTTATATTTCAACGTGAAGATGTGGAGAGTATGAGGGTAATAATATGTAACAGCACCCTCTAGTGTTTATATAGGGTGGTTACTTTGAATCCTTTATTTGTTATTTCTTGATTTTCTCAGTTACACTTATCTCTAATGCAATTTTTTTTTCTGTTTTATATGGCATGTTTATTAGCAATAAAAATCACCATAAATGGTAGGTGCAGTGAAAACACAATGAAGAGAGCTAAAGGGCTGCAAAATGAAGTAACAGCACAATTTTTGTTCAGAAAATCCAAACTAGTTTTGAATTTCAGACACAGATTATACGTACTCAAAGTAGCAAAGCAAAGGTTAACCAGAAGGTCAAGCTACACAGCCCTGAAAAAGGTCCGGAAAAAAAATCATATCTCAGATAATGATGGTCAGTTTGAACAAAAATTTAAGTAAATTATTGATCATATCGAGTTGGCAGCTGCAACTGGTTAAACTATGTAAGAGAGAAATTAATCAGAAATGACCCTCTTACCTCCCAGTCAAACCCAGGTTGCAGTTTTAATTAAATTAGTCACAGGCACTGACACAGATTGTTTTTAAAAATGCATGAAGCTTTGGTGTAAGTGAAGGAGGAGATCGAGTAAATGGGATTGGATCCTCTGCAGCAATAAGATCCATGAAACTGAGCAGTGCAAAACAGCCGAAGAGATAATGGAAGAGGTTAAACAGAGTTTTTAATGTGAAAGCCAGAACCAAAAAGAGGGACCATTTATATTTGATTTTTTTATTTTTTTTTTTTTGGACAGATTTTTTTGAGACATTTGTGAGCTGTTTCGCTGTTAGTCGGTGCACTGGAAGTATATTGTTTGATTGATGCAGGGTTTTGTGAGCTGTTTTCTGGCATCAGAAAAGTAAATGTTCCTTCTGCAACGATGCAGACTTGCATTTGCTTCTTATGAGTCATATTGGTTAATTGCAAAAACATATTTTCAATATAATTGAAAAGAATGTCCTGATACGTTAAATTAATATTCAGTGTTGTTGCAAATATTGTATGTTTCAGTCATGTGTTGACAAATTTTTGATTTCAAATCCCGTTAACAGATCATTTTTCTGTGTTCTTTAGATTTATTATTTTCTTGATTATAGGTGCAGCTTGATCAAAAGCACCCAGAATATAAACAGCCAATAATTTTTTTTTTTTTTTTTTTTCTCTCAACACCACTTCTTCTAGTCTGGGTTGCAGCATTGGTCTCACACACAGCAGCCTACAAAGCAAACAAACGAGGACATTTGCTGCAGTTTCATACAAATACTGTTAATGTTATGCATTTTCTTAAGACATAACTGCTGTGAAAGAATCAGATGAACATTTTATTCCTCAAAGTCACTGTTTTCTCGTAGCAGTTGGAGCTATCGCTCAATCATTCCTCTGTAGTTTGTGGTACGCATATTTCTTTTCTCCACTGACTGAAGCAGACATGAATGTCAGAGAACATTGTGGTGAGAACAACACCAGCTTTTCCTGCACCCAGAGTTAAAAGGGCCAGTTGCGTTGTCTGTAGCTTAGTTGATGTTTAGTCTTTAGCCAAGTGTTAAACCCCTAGATGATGTAGGAGAGCGCTTATCATGACTTCGTGGTTGCCACGCGTATCCTGCGTTCCTGTTTTGGCCACGTCGCTTGTGCACGTCCCTGGAAAAATGTACGTGAGATGCAGTGTTCATTTGAATACTGGAGGTGCTGGTGTTGGCCGGTGCAGCAGTCGACTTCAAGTGAGCTATCACGAAGCTCCGCTGCAGTTGCGGCTAGCTGTGTGTGTGGTGTTGTGTTGAACAATGGTGGCAATTGGACACATCAAATGAGGACAAACAAAAATACTGTTGATGTTCCTCGTCGCCAATTTCTCGCATTGGTGAAACGAGACGAACAAATTCCGACCCCGACGACACTGATTTAATGCTCTATCGTATCATCTCCACTGGTGCTGGTGGTGTTTCTCTGGAGGGACCACTACAAAAAGAAAATACCTTCACCTGTGCCGCCTTATAAAATACGGTTGCATTTTTAACTCTGGGTCTCCATTCTGCTGCCCAAGCAGATACCTCTGGTATTACACGCCCTGCCCGCATAGTACGGCAGCAAGAAACAACAGAATGGGTTGTGCATGCAACTGGATGTGAATGCTTGATCAAACTACAAGTATATCCCTGGCCTAAAACTCTGTTCCACGAATCATCAGCACCTGTAAATGTAACTGAAGGGTAGTTACATCAGCCACTAGAGGTCTCTTTTCCTATCTGCTTGTTAAAAGCAGTGCAAGGGAAATGTGGGATTTTTTTTTTGCCCCGTAGGTGTGGAGGTTAAGACACTGTCAAAGATTAACTTTTGTTTTTGTCTCTTGCCCAGGTACTCTCTCGTATTCTCCTCTGTAATTCCTTTCTTCAAAGTTAAGGCTGGTGTTCATTGGGTCTTTCTCTGTGGAAAGCAAGAAGGCATGGTCATTGCCTATGCAAAGCATCTTGGGACGGGAGGGCGTCCAGGCCGAGCTTCAAAATGTTGGCCCCAGCTTTATGCAAATGACAGTGTCCATCTGCGTAAGGGCGTTATACAATCAAAGTAGACATTGTTCCCTGTGCTTGATAGTAGGGTTCTTCTTAGGTCCGTTGCTTCCAATGAAACATATCAAAACATAGTATGCAAAAACTCAGTTACACGTTTAACCATGGCGCAGAAACCAATGGTGGCCATAGCAGGCTTCTAACATCTTTGTTATCCTTCACTGTCTGCGAATGGGGACGAGTGTTGGAGTGAGGGTTGGACGAAAGGTTGAAAGCAGGAGTCCTTTTGTTTACTTGGGTTATCCGGTTAAATTTCTTGCTTATACTTATGCATTATGTCAAAACGGCGACATTTTATGAAAACCGCAGATGTGGCTGTAACATGAAATGTTTAAGTACACCTCTCGAGAGAACATTTCTGCCCGACAAAATATAAGTGGTGCGTCTGCCCACAAAATCACTTGTGGAACAAGTGGTTTTACTCACCTCTGCCATGATTTCCGCTGTGGCTACGTAAGGTAGTTTCATGGTTGTTGATGTGTGACACAGTGCCGTAAAACAAGACACAGGTGTTGCAAGAGACGACCGGGACAGGACTCCAAAGCTACTTTGGTTGTTTTTTGTCAATAGTAGGGAGGGGAGACTGTGAGATCCCGATGAGACTCCCGAAAAAGTAATCAAACATTCACCCTCCATACTAATTTTAATATTTACCCTCATTTAGCTCCATGCAGGGTGCTCCCTCTAAATTTATATACTTTATTTATTCACCAGGCTCATAATATTGTACTGAAACATGCACACCCACACAAACGCACATGTAAATCGTGTTTAGCCTTTGGGGATGTTACTTTTAGCCCAATATTCATATTCATGTTGTTTCTGCTTATAAGTCATATCCATCTCGTAAAATTGGCAGTATCATGCAGCAGATTTACAGTCATGGAAAAAATTATTAGACCACCCTTGTTTTCTTCAGTTTCTTGTTCATTTTAATGCCTGGTACAACTAAAGGTACATTTGTTTGGACAAACATAACAATAACCACAAAGATTGCTCATAAGAGTTTTATTTAAGAGTTGATATCTTACCATTTTCCATGGTTTTCTTGATTATAACCAAAATCACTTAAGTTTTTACATCAATAGCTATGGCGTTGTACTGCCAAAAACACTGCTTTTATGCATTCAGTGTTTTCTTTTCTGTGTTTTAGTCACATGATGACGTTTAGTGGTACCAGGTATTAAAATGAACAAGAAAGTGAAGAAAAAATGGTGGTCTAATAATTTTTTCCATGACTGTAAGTCACTAATCAAGGCTGTTGGGATGGCTTTTGGCGTCGTCTCTGTCTGTGCAACTCGGAGTGACCCTTAAAGGTGGGGTTAGGTGTTTTTTTTTTTGCAGCACTTTTTACAATATTGCCTGAAAACCTTTTCACATTCCCATTACACCCACTGAAATAAAATGTTTGCAAAAAAGCTAAACGTTTGGTCCAGTCTAGAGGGTATAATCAGAGAATAACTCTGACCAATCAATGTACTGATCATCTTTACATTTATTGGCTGCCTAATACGTCCATCAAATATCAATGCACTCCCACCAACCCCTCTCTCCCTCCCTGCAGTTCATGTAGTCTTGAATCGTGTGAAGGCATGGTTTCGAGGGGTGAGCTGAAGAGGAGGAGGCAGAGCCTTTGGGAGGAGGGAGGGAGTGTATATTTTCAAAATCTCACTTGAGTTGGATTGTTGGAACCGTTTTTTCAAAGAACATCTACCCCACCTTTAAGGTGTCGGTACACATCAGTAAACACAACCCAGACTAAATGCTTGTGTGCTAATTGACAGTACCATTGGAATAAACTTTTTTATTTTATTTTATTTTATTTTTTTTTTACAAATTTGTGTGCATTTAGCCGAAAAGGAGAAAATATAATACTTGATCATTCCTACATGTTCAGCACTGCAAGCCCAGTTGTATTACTTTTCTACCAGGGCTGTTTTGAGTTGTAAAACGCCTCCTCTTTTTCTGTTAAGAACCTCTTTCCTGCAATGGAAAAGGACTAAAACAGGTCACACCCTTGTAACGGAGTAATGTTCCCATGGTCATATTGCCGTTTAAATGTTTCACGGTTTAATCTTTCTATCTTTGCTACAAATGGAGTTTATCTAGTTGGCTATCTTAGCTGAGGTTTAAAGTTTAACCTTGTCTCTTGTCTTGTGGAATTGTGGGACTAAATCAATGACAATGGCTTGAGGCACAAAGGGAGTATTAATTGTTAGAGTTGTCACTCACAACTGAGTTTCACATTGCACCCTTGTCATCAAGTGTTTGCATCTAAATGTAACCCTTCAGTCACATGTATTCATTTGCCTTTGAATTGTCTTAAGTGTCATTTTCATTTACTCTGATTTTATTGTTAATCCACATAAAAGTGGCTCTATATGTGCAGCATTTGTCCTTGTTGAATACAGTTTTGGTTTTTAATAAAATGCTGACACACCAGAGACTAGTCACCAAAGCTAGGTGATTTTATTTTATTCTTTCCATTCTTGGTTGACAAGTTTGCTTGATTGCCCAAAGGTGGTCTTAAATGGGACGTATTATGCTCAAATTTTTCACAATTTCCTAACATCTTGATGAAATGGCTGTGACTCACTTTGGTCAAAATTCCACAGTAATACACTATAAAGGCCCCTTTTTAAAGGGATACCAACATTTTGGGAATTACAGCTCTCGTTTCTGGTAAAGAAAAATTTTTTTAAAAGCGCCTTCTAGCCTAGCCTAGCATAGTTGCTGGAAGTTAATTATACCTAGCATAAGTGGCAAGATCAAACTTCCAGACAACTTCAAAATGTTCCTATTTACATATTGTAACGTGTACTTACCTTATGTAGCAATAACCACGAAGAATGAGGCATGGTGACCTTGTAAGCAGATACTTGTACATATAATAACAAATATACCCCCAAAAGCCTGTTGTGACTTCCATCAGCAGCTAATCAGTGTTGATTGCTAAACATGGCAGATTTTTACGACCATGCAGTCATCGGATGACCATGATTACTTCAGGCTAAACAATCCAGAGCCAGAATACACTGTGGAAGTAATACCAGATTTAGAAGCTGCCTGAAAACTAAATCACTGGCTAACTGATAAATTTACCCAACTTCTCAAACTGATCATACACCAACTAGCAACAGTGCTGCTACAAGCAGTCTCTGTGCTCAGATAATGGTGCTTTGGCAAAATGGGAGCTGTTTCTCAATTACAAGTAAGCCAAGTTTAGACTTGGCTTACTTGGGAGAGCGTACTTTGGAGGACAGGAGGACGCAGTTCAGTCTTTCTATGACTGGAGCAGCAGTGTACTTGTGTACTTGATAGCATCACAGCTCAGCTAACAGGCTAACACATATTCAAAACGTCTGCAATTTAATTAAACATAAACATTATGTACCTTAATATGAGACAGAATTGACCAGAGACTCCTCTGATGAAAGTGTTTATAACCGTTATTTTATAAGATGTGTTTTTGAATTAGTTTTATGCTTTTGTATTTCAGCTTTGTAAATAAAGTTTGGTAGCCACAAAGAAATTTTCAAATAGGCCTTGCTAATTGAACCACAAATTTGAAGATAGAACTATATTCTGAAATAAAGACATCTTAAAGAGGTGAGGAGCACTGTAAATATCCTCTTATCAAACTGGGACTGACATCTACTCAGGTATTGCAAAATGTTGGCGCATCTCTGTCACGTCTTTACATTTCTTTTCATAGCAGTAGGTTTTAAGGAGTGGAGTTGGCATTTCAACCACTTCACGCCCTCTTCTGTGGATACAACTCTCACTGAGGAACAACAAATGTACAATTCAGTGTGAAGTTGAGGTTAATGTTAATGGTGCTTTTACATTCTTTTGGTCTGGACCTTCAGACTTTCCATTGTAGTGAGACCAAATTAAGGTGCTGGTGTGAAACTTCTCCAGGATCGGGGTCTGAAACAAACTCTTCAAGGTAGGTCTGAGGAAGAGCAATGGTGTCGCTTCATCTGAAAGGCTCTTCCATTCCTTGTGCCAGTCTTTGTAAGCGAAATATGGTCTAATTATGCGTAAGCTATGACGTTAACTGAAAAATTAAACTCAAAATGCAGACTCTTTCACATTTTTTCAAAGGATAAGAAATGGAAATGAATGCTTCCAAGTGTTTTAGTTTTAGTTATTCTGAATTATTTTTTTCATTATTCATTCAAATAGTTACAGGCTAGAAGTGAACATACAAGCATAAAACACCCATATACATAACTGTCATTAGCTGCATTACTCAGACAACATTACTCTAACTAATCATAAAGAATATTCAGATTAAGTTGTTAACAGGGTATTCCAGGGTATATACACATTACAGAGGAAAATCCAGTCAATGTTTGCACTCATCCAAAGACTTATTTTTATCCATATACATCAAAACACAAGGGCTTATTTGGGTTTCTTCCTCACTCTGAGATTTTCTTTTTTTTGTTTTTAAACCAACAGTCACTCTACTCTGACTGGTCTCTAGTACAGCTTAAAAAAATTGAATTTGAAAAATCTTATGAAACTCCCAGGACATTAAATATGGTTAATGGCATCACTGCTTGATTGGGTACATTGCCAAAAAGGTTTTGAGATTGGAATTCAATTTCTTAACACTTGAATGGAATATTAATCAGAAGGTCTGTTAGGGGGGCTGAATGGAAAACAAGGGGGGGTTTAGAACCATGGTACTTCCTCACAGAATAATGTCTTAACAGGAATCAATATCTTCATGAAATTGACTTTTGTATGCAATTCAATATACTCTGTTCAATGGCTAAATACATGAGATTTCATCTTGAGGCTCAGGAATGTTTTGATCACACATTTATCTTACACACTTTGAATTTAAAATGAGATTCTGACATAAGGTCTGTATATGTAAACCATGTGTGTTGGGGGCACCTAGTTATTGACCATTGGGTGCTTCAATAAACTCAATTTGTATGGTGTGTGTGCCATATGCAGTATCTGTGTGGCTGTGTGTCTGGTGTGTACTTGCACAGTTGTGTGGTGTGTGTCTGAGAGAGACAGTGGGATGAAAAAAGAGAAGGGGAAAGAGGGCAGGAAGGTGTGTGCGTTTGTGTGTGTGTTCACAGAGAGACAGAGGAGAGGAGAGACAGAGCGAGACAGGAAGGTGTGTGGTATGGTGTGGTGTGTGTTTGTGTACGTTTGCCTCTGAAAGTGTGTGCAGCTGTGTGTGTGTGTGTATATGTGTGAGTGAGAAGCAGAGCTGAGGGAATGTATGTGTGTATTTATGTGAGTGAGCAAGGAGGAGAGAGAGGACATGTACGTGTGTATGTGTGTGTGTGTGTGTGTGTGTGTGTCAGAAAGGGTGGAGGAGGGGAGTACGAGTGAGATGTGTGCATGTGCGTGCATAGGTTTGTGTTTGTGTGAAAGGAAAGAGGGAATGTGTGTGTGTGTTTGCGCCTGCGTAGGAGGGAATGTGCATATGTGTGTGTGTGTGTGTGTTTGTGCATGTGTGTGTTTCTGACAGAGACAGAGGGGGAGGGGTGTGAGGGGAGAGCTAGGAGCAAGCTCTGCAAAGAGCGTGTGTGAGTGTGTGTGTGTGTGTGTGTGTGTGTGTGTGTGTTATAGCAGCACAATATGTGCCTGTGCTGAATGAAAGGGAAATGAATGCTCTGTGTGTGTGTCTGTGTGTGCGTGTGTCAGTGTGTGTGTGTTTGTGGTTGTCTGTGCTATGGAAGAGGATGTGAGTCTTTTTTTTTGTTGGAACTATGTTTGCGTGCATCTGTGTGTAGTTTGAGATGACTGTAAAAGTGTGTGTTGCTGTACACGTGCATGCTTTGTGAGCCCTTGTGTTTGTCCTCAGCAAGGATTGTGTTGCTGTGTGTGAATGTGAGCTCATATGTGTGCGCGAGCAGTTGCATTTTTTAGCGTACGTGAAAACACACACACAGACACACACATAGTTATTAGGTGTATCGGTGCGGGTGATGAGGTGTTCATGATGGTGTGCGCACATAAACAGAGCAGAATTACAATTAAAGTGAACTCATTGTGCAGCTCCCAGATCTGCATACTTCTATCGCATCCTTCTTGTTCGGTCTTATCTCCACTGTGCATCATTTTAAGCTTCTTGATGAATGCTGCACCCTCCTGTGTGTCTCAGGACTTGTACATAACTATTCATCAAGAGGCACCATTCTTTACCACTACTGCATCTTCCTTATTGCCTTTAAATAAAGATTTTTGTTCAAGTTCTTGTGTGGACCAATCCTTTATACTGTACCTGGTGGAAAATGTACAACAGGCCTCCAGTAGGGGTCAATAGATGGGTTCAGCAATGTCGACTGGTGGTGCTCAGTGTAGTTTACAGGACCAGTGATGATAAAACTAACCAGTTCGGTCTAACTCCTTGTCACTTCCTAGGAGGTAGCTTGGAACAGTTACAGGCTGTTGCTGGGACTGAGTATAGACCAGTGGTTCTCAAACTTTTAATACTGTGTTCCACCTGAAAAACTGTTGAGCTCTTTGAGTACCACCATGATGACCAGTTTTAAAATATAGCCATATATGGCTTCATAATTAGCTTTAAACACACAGGAGAAATGTTTATTCTTTATTGTGGTTATTTATTACCTGAATTGTTACTTTACTGAATCAGACATTTACAACTCTGTCCAACAATTGTCACATACTCATATTCAAAATAAACACACTCAAAATTTGTTACATCTGCACTGCAATGGAATATGCAACAAATATTTATTTAAAAGGCACAATTTTAATTATCTCAAGCTGAACATTTTTCTGAAATGTTGTATTTATAATGCATTGTATGTTTCCAAATTTTTTAAGTGAAAATAGGGAAAAAATGTGGAACGTCGTGACGTTCCCCGCGTACCACCAGACAGCGCTTGCGTACCACTGGTGGTACACGTACCAAAGTTTCGCACCACTAGTATAGACTATAAAAATAACTTGATGAAACTCCTATGACATCACCAATAGGTTTTTTAAAAGATTGCTTTTGAAGCCTCTTTGTCCTTCATATTGTGCAGCATCATGTTAGAAACGGACAGAACAAACAGGCTACTGGAAGCCGGCTGGAACACGCCCACTGTATTTCAACTTTCATCCACCATTTATGCCCGCCTAACCCTATGCAGGGTCACGGGGATCTGCTGGAGCCTATCTCAGCTCTCTTTGGGCAAAAAAGGCAGGGGTACATCCTGGACAAGTCACCAGTCCATTGTAGGGCCACATGTAGACCAACAACCACACTCTCACTCCTACAGGCAATTTAGAACCATCAATTGACCTGACATGCATGTCTTTGGACTGTGGGAGGAAGCTGGAGTATCTGGAGGAAACCCACGCAAGCACGGGGAGAACATGCAAACTCCACACAGAAAGGCTCCTGCTGAGGTTCAAACCAGGAACCTTCTTGCTGTGAGGCAACACTGCTGACCACCAAGTCACCGTGCTGCCTGTATTTCAACATTCATTCTGATCAAATTAATCAAATCATCCTGCAGTAAAATTAAATCTGAAATGAGGACCTCTGCTGACAGGGTTGGACCCAAAGCAGTTGGGCAAGACTACTGGTGTTACCCCACGAGCACTGGCTTCTTGAGCTGCAGAGCTGCCGATGGGTGTATGCAGTGGTACCTGTCGTTTCAGATGTCGTTTTTGGTGGCAGTATCAACAACAACGGATGTGTTTAACTGACGCACTACTTAAGATTCATCCTCGGATCCTTCCATGCTAACCCAGTCATCCATAGTGGCCTGGTAGTGCAATTAACAGCTCATCAAAACATATTCTCTTAAAACTATGAATGGTCATGCTCTGTTAGCTATTTGTTTCCAGGAAAGAAGCTATGCTCAAAAGTCAAGACAGTGCTAAGTAGCAAAAATAATTACAACTAGTCATTGGCTTGGCCTGCCCTCAATCAAAAGACCAAGACCCTAATTATGCATAAATGTACTGCTGTATATAATTTTACCCGATCCTACAAAAAATAAAAAATGTCATGAATGTGAAATCTAATTATGATGGAGACCAAAACCAGGCAGTACACATGTTTATTTCTGCTGCAAAGTTGGACATTTCATCATGGAGGTCATTGGAGATTGACTTGCTCTTGGAGCCGTTCCCTAGACAATCAGGGAACTGGAAGGTTTTTTTTAACTTTCATATTGGACTCAATCTAGAAGATGGACTGTTACCCCTTGATGCTGAATTTTCAAAAAAAGAAATAGAAATCTAACAATACCAAAACAGCTTCATACCTTTAATTATTCAAATTATTGAATTTCCCCTTTAATAAACCATCATGGAAGTGTGCAAATTTTGAGGGTAGAAAACAAGCTTGATATCTTTAAAATTGGACATTTTAAACATTAAAAAATTGACAAATGGTTACAAATGTGAGGTGAATTTTTACCTGTTCACAGATGCCAGAAGTTGGTCGACTCCACGCAACACAGATGTGAAGCGGTTCTCAGAAACAGTGGCTATACAACTAAATATTAGTTTAGTGATTCATAGGAATACTGAATCCTGGATATTTTTCAGTTTATACAGTAAATATTTGAGTTTGTAAAGTAAAATGCAGACACTGCTATTTTTTTGAACAGCCCAATGTTCATTTTTCTTCATTTTCTGTAAAGTGAGTAAAGAATTTCTGCTTTTTTTCTTCATGTTTTGATTTAGAATATAATATGCAGTGTCCCCAATGCATGAAAATAAAAACCATTATAAGGATTTTGGGCTTTACTCAATTTTTGAACAGACTGCTATTATTTTGAACACAACTGTAGATGGTCACATTAAGCTTTGACAAAACAACAGATGGTGCCTGAGACTTGCACAGTGTTTGTATATGATACTCATTTGTTTAAAACTATTAGTTAGGAACTGACAGTTTCTTAAAAATGAGAAATCGCGACTTCAGTTTATCCCCCCCATGCACAATGTAGGAGCCATGTGATCCCAGTATATTTACACTTGTTGTGTGACCAGTTTGCAACAGCAATAAACTAAAACTATTACCAAACTAGAGAAGCACTCGGAGAGCGCAGACCTCCGCCAAGCGCAACAATTCCCCCATGTAGCAACATACACCTTCTGGATCAGATCTGGATCACCCTTTAAAATTTGATAGAGGTTCCCATTGTCAATCCCCTGAGTCAAATTTCATGAGTTTTGGGCAATAATTAACGGAGATATTAAGAAACATAATTTTTGGCCCCATTGATCGCAGTGTTATCTCAAATTTGAAAGTGATCCAGAATCCAAGATTTCTTCCAGATCACAACCAAAATGAAATCAGTTCTTCCTTTTCACATTTTCGACAACTTCTGAAAATTTCATCAAAATCCATCCATAACTTTTTGAGTTATCTTGAACACAGACAGACAGACAGATAAACGCCGGCAAAAACATAACCTCCTTGGTGGAGGTAAAAAGCAGCATCAGGTACAAGGTTTAGGAAAAACACAGATTAGGGTTGGACTATAAAAGCATGTAAAAAAAAAAAAACCTCAGAAATGTCCTTTCAATGCCATTAAATTCAATAATATGCGACATTACCCCACAATACTGAAGTACGATGTCAGCCTCATACATATGTTGACGATCATGTATTGACGTTCTTTTTTTTGGAAATTGAAGGAATCCTGGACGGTGTTAAATACAGGCAAGTTTTTGAGGAAGGCCCTTTTCAGTCTGAAGAAAAGAGACTGGGGTGGAGATTGAATTTTCAGATTTTGAACGGCCCAAGTCAACTGTGAAAGTAAGTGGTTTTAGGAGAAAACCTTAACTGTATCAGAAGGGCTCATGGTGTGACTTAAAGATTGCTGTACATGAGTGGAAATGAAGGATCTGGAGCAGTCACTGTATGTCCTTAGGAATGGGCAAAATTCCCAGTGGTAAGATGTGCCAAACTTAAAGACACATACCACAACGAGCCTGCAGCCATTATGTTTTCTATAGGGGCTTTAGTAACTTAGTATTGGCTTGTGGTAGCTAATAAAAGTACACAGACTATTTTCCAGTTTTCTATTTTGGGATACCTTTGGTACGGCGCTATCAACAACTAGGTGCCAACAGCGTGTTAAACTGCACAAGTGAGCTCACTTGGAATATTAAGTTTTGTCACATTAGCAGGTGGGGCTGAAATTGGGATTCGTTATATTGAGGGTATCTGTGGTTTAAGGGTTGAAATGGGTGGGCCATGTGCTACAAAGACATAACTGTACCCTAATTGTAGATAAAACAAGGGGATACATCTGATCTATGCACCGATTACAGTTATTTTAGATACAGTTGACAGATCTGTGGAACAATTAAACCAGCTCGATACCCTCACTAGAGTCCGAGAGGTGGCATGGAAGTTTTCCCAACTGGTCCACATGATGGTTTGATATGTGGGGGTTGCTCCGGGAGTATGGGATATTGAGTCTTTTGTTAACGGGCAATTTAGTCCAGATACAAACGCATTGGACATTGCGGGTAGTAAGTTGGACTCATTTCCAGTGAGAGTATGAGTCAGTGAGGGCTGCCCTTTGTCGCTGATTCTGTTCATTACCTTTGTGGACAGAAGAGGTCTGGTTTTGTGACCTTCTTTTTAAAGAAATGATGCGCTCCTGTTGGCTTCATCAAGTTATGACCTCCAGCTCGCACTGGAACGGTTCTCAGCCAAGTGTGAAGCAATGGGAATGAGAATCAGCATCTCCAAGTCTGAGGCCATGATTCTCAGTTGGAGAAGGGTGGATTGCTCTCTCTGGGTTTTAGATGAGGTGTTTCCTCACATGGAAGAGTTTAAGCATCTTGGAGTTGTGTTCACGAGTGAGGGAAGAATGGAGTGAGAGATCAACAGATGGATCGGTCCAGCGTCTGAAGTAATGTGGACTCTATCCATCTGCTGAGGTGAAGAGAGAGCTGAGCCAAAAGGCAAAGCTCTCTGTTTACCAGTCAATTTACATTCCTACCTTCACCTATGGTCATGAACTGTGGGTAGTGACTGAAAGAGTGAGATAAAAGCAGATGAAATGAGTTTCCCCCGTAAGGTAGTTGGACTAGACAGGGTGGGAAGTTCTACCATTTGGGAAGGACTTGGAGTGGAGCCACCGGTCCTTCACGTTGACAGGAGCCAGTTCAGGTGGTTTGGGCACCTGGTTATGATGGTTCCCTTGGCATGTCCCGGGGTAGACCCAGGACATGCTGGATAATTTCCCGATTTGGGGTGTATAAAAAGCTTTATAAAAAATAATTAAACAATAATGAAGTCTTAGTCCTGTGTGCAAGGATGTGGATACGCTCTCATGATTTTTAAAACATAACCACTGTGAATATGTAGGGAAATCATTTCTTTGATTTGTTCTGCAACTTGCAGAACAAATCAGCCTTTAAGTCAGGGTGGGGACCCAGTTTTAGGGCTATGTTTACTACTAGTCATGGAAAATTAAGCCAGAGAAAAGTGTTGAAATATGTATTATTGAAAATGTTTGAAGTTAAGCATTCATGAAGACATTGAATAGGTTCCAAAATTGAGCTGTGGAGAACCCCGACCCTTGTTGCATGTCTGATGTCATCCACTAGATGTGCATGTAAGTACATTTCTTCAGTGTCATTTATTAGTTGCATGAGGTCATGAAATGAGATTTAATGGTTGTCACGGAGCTTGAAGAATTTTTACACAATTCAATTAGCAGCCATAAAAATGCAGTAAACATTCAATAATGAAGATTTGTTCTGTTTCTCACAAAAAACCCCAAAATAACAGCAAGAAAAAACAAATTAATTGGAGTGGCCCAGGCCATGTGTTTTAAAGTCACAGTGTTTGACGGGAAAAAAAAAATTATGGACTTCAAATACAGTCCTGTCTCTGAAAACAAGCAGAGTTGGGACAGCCATAACCATAACAAACATGGCTCACAGGCAGGGGGGGGCTTGGGGAGGGCAGGGGTATTTTGTCAGGGAGAGGTGGTAGGAGCTACCTCTCCATGTTCTGTTGATGTTTAGTTCAAATATCAACAAATGTGACATCATCCAGAAATTCCTTACCCTACCTTTAAACAACAACGTGCAAGAAGAAACTTTTAATTACATGTAAATATGAATACATATTAATTACATATAAAAGAAGCACCGAGGATTTTTTCTATATGGTCATCATATATATATGGTCACCTCATATGGTCCCCCTGTAGACATGGAGGTTAAATGGCGTGGTTGAATCTTGTTTATTGCTTGGTTACTCTCTTGATTTCTCTTTTGCCATTATTTTCCTAAATTTCCTAGTCACCTCTGGCATGATGTCCACTGGAGCTCCATGGGCTAGTTTCATTGTTGTTGATGTGTGAGGAAACATACTGTTGCGGCAAGAGATGACTGGGAGTCTGAAGTTAGATTGAATGGTTTTTGCCGACCTGGACGACAATTCCTAAAAGCAATCCAATATTCTTTCAAATGTTTTCTGTGCAATGCATTTACAACCTCTCTCTTCTCCTGTAAGCTTTATTAACATTTAACGAACCTATCATCTGATCATTGTTATTGGACAAAGGACAAATGAGTGACAGGACAGGGCCACTTCAGGGTGGCCAATCAGATTTTGATTTAAGCCAATGCCCCTGTGGCCCCGCCCCTAGTACCGCCCATGGCCTGCCATTTTTCTGTCTCCAAGTGACGGGGTGTGCAAAGTCTCTTCCTGGCAGAAGATGCAGAATTTCACAGTAAATAGTGTATTATTTGATAATATTGTCAAGCCTAATGTCAGAGTCATGATCTGATTTGATGCATTATGAAGCCAGCCACACGGCACACAACTGGCAACAATATCAACATTTGTTTTTACTTGTACTTTGCAGTCTTAAAAATATAAGACAGGACTCCTGAGTATTTCCAGGATAGATATATGCATCAATTTGTGCACACATTAACTAGTTTCAACAGATGCTGACATTTGAGAGTTTAGAATTCAGCTTATAGGAGTCTGTAACACTGAATTTAATTCCTAAGAGTTTGTCCTAATATATAAAAATATATTTTTTATTTTGGAAATATCATTTGTTGGTGTTTTCTGGATAAGGAAAGGCATAGGACAACACGATTATGCTTTTAATCAGGGTTCTATATGCTCCTAGATTGCTTCTTTTAAATACACATTGTACGCATGTAAAGACAAACACACACACTCTGCACACACACTGTTCATCCACCACTGTGATCTATTTTGCTGCATGACAAGGTATGTCTAAGAGTTAATGATCCGTTTGCTGTTCAGAGCTGTCTCAGTGGGCGCTCGATCCTCTTAACTCAACTACTGACACTAAAGCTCATTCGTTAAACTTCCAGTTTAGGAGAATACAGTAACTTTGGTGTTGACAGTGCGTGACAGAAAAGGAAAGAGGGGCCCTCCCCTTGTATATTCATATTTTTCTTTCTCTGTAACCAAAAGAGTAGCATTAAATGTCTGACAAATAAATAAATACACAAACAAAAAGCAAATACTGTAGGTGTTGACAGCAAGTATGAGATGGGTGATCAGGAGCAAACAGGAAAACGTTATAAACACAGAAATAACTGGCAGCCTGTCGGCATTGTGGGATATATTTTCCTCAAACGATAACAACTAAACCACAGAGAAAACAGCATTTATTTTGGCTCATTTATATAAACTAGTGAAATGCCACAGCTCAAGTAATCAACAAGAGAATGTGTACAGACAACTGAAATGAGGCATTGTGTGGCGTACATTAATGATATAAATATGTAATTGTTTATTATGTTGCCTCCTCTTCTTTACTCTCCATCTGATATATTTTAATGGGACTTTGGGAGCACTGACGGAGAAAAAGAAAGACTTTTATTGGTGTGCTTAAGAAAGCCACAGTGCACCATGTGCATATACAAACACTTACAGGAAGCTTATTATCAGCATCAAGGCTCTTTATAAACGCTTGAAATCACAGTGTTGCCCTTTTTGTGGTGACTGGGTTTGTTTGACCTGCTGCTAATTGAAAAACAATACAAGTAATGAAATGTTCAACTCAGGACTCCGAGTGAGTCTGTGAAGAACACAGAGAAATACTTACCCAGCCAATGGATCCCAGGTCTCATGGTGTGACAGCGGGGCTACACTCCTGCACAAAATATCATTAAACAGAATTTAAAAAAATCTATTTATAAAATGTTGGAAACCAGCAAAGAAAGTGGTGTGGTTGAAATATCCAGAGATCACCAAATGCAGTGAGGTGTTGTATTTGTATTCTGGCTACAGCAGATGTGAAGGAGTCACATGCAACATTGGCAGGTAACACCAGGGAACTCTTTTGGCTCTGTCAGGGATCTTACATTAACCCTGGAGATCAAAAGAAGGAGCAACAGAAAATCCTCCTTCCTTTCCCCCCCATTTGCTCCTGTTCTGCATTTTTGATGTGTCCTCTCTAACCCGTTTGGATTTAGGGCCTTCTCATTCTAGGCATTACTTGGATTTGGAAAGCTAAATTAGCCACATCCACACGTTTTCATGTTAACATGGTAAAAATTAACAGAATCATCGACAAAAGTCATTGAAGCACACAAGGTCCAGAATGTTTTATAAAAAGCATCAAAAACCTGTAATTTCATAAAGACTTTGAACCTTGTTTTTTTTTGTTTTTTTTTTTAATAGAGACAAGTGCAATTCAATCATTTTCTTTTGTTCATGGTTTCTCCTTCCATAGAACTGGGTCAGTACTAGATATTAATGACAAAACAAGCATTAGAAGCAGAGGCCATAAACTCTCCTACTTTTGCATACATTGACAGTGATTTGTGTGACATCAGCTGACTGACTTGTACTGACTTATGACAGTAGTGACCGGACGCAGATGCCTGTACAAACAGCCCTTTTTTAATACATTTTTTGTACACATACAAAGTCAAAATTACCTCAGTGTCAACCAACATCAACAGACCTATATCAAAATAAAAAGCAGTTTATTTTGATTTAAGTTATTGCCCCAAGCACTAACATTAGTTGTCGTTTTGATGCAAACACATATTCCATTTTAACTCAAAAACGCTTTGAGTCACGTTGTTTTGGTCCCTAATCAAAGTTTATACTCCTTACCATCTGATAATAGACCTAGGGCAGTTTTAACTCTGAATGTTCCTTTAAATTGTGACCTTTTGTAAGATTTGTTTACTGCATTTCCTTGTTGTAGTGATAATATAAAAATAACCAAATTATAAATAGATAAGAAAACTAAAGTTATTTATGTTTGGTGCAAACTATTGTTGTGAAATGCGGTTTAGTGCTGTGTCATTTCTTTGTTTTTACGAAGCAGAGGCTTATAATTCAGTTTTTATTGGCCTTAGTAATAATGGCTTGTATTCAGTCGGTGTAGCAAACTGAAGAGAATACAATACAAAACAATAGCTTTTACATAGGACCAGTAGGTTGGTTTGATAGCCTTTTTTCCCTTAAGAAATTAAATCATCATTTAAAAACTGAATTTTATATTTACTCAGATTATCCCTGTCTGATAATAACATTTGCTTGATGATCTGAAACATCTAAGTTTGAAAAAAAAAAAGGTTACAGTAAAGACAGAAGAAATCTATAAGTAATTTTTTATAGCACTGTAGTTACTCTTTAAGTGCCTTTATTCTCACCAACTCTAGGGTTTGTTAACTTTTTTTTTTTTTTTAAGTTTGAAAACCTGTACCCATTTATTTTGCATGAGTTTGTGACTGCTGACTGGTATTGTACTTTTCAGTGAGTTGACTGGTGATAAATAACTGCCTCATACATCTAGTGTTTCCCATTTACACTATGTATGACATGGATTGATGAACGGGATTCATTCACCTGTTGGTGAACAGAGCAGGTGTTTAAAGGTATGTTTGTAATACTAAACGATTCCCACTGACATTTATTACCACATACTTATGTTTGTGCCTTTTGAAAATCAAAATTCACTTGAATGTCTCACTTGGCCTTGTATATTCACACACTTTCTACTCTCTGTTGCCGAGTTAATCACTCTTCTTAGAAACGGTCTACTTTTTCATCTGCTTGGTGGACGCGTCCATTATTCCGCAGGGGTGGTGTACATCATCCGATTTATTTAAAGTGTCACGAAGCTTGATAATTTCCACTTACATTGGGGGAATGTAAATATTTTATATGATATACCTTAGTCCTTAGTCTTGACTGATTGAAAAGGTGCAAGAGTCTACCACCTACGGACTATTTTAGTGTTGCGCTGCGCGCTGCGCACCCCTCCACCCGGGAGCGGTGGAAGCGGCTGGAATAACCTTGGTGTGTGAGCCCGTTGAACGGCTGGAGAGAAGAGCTAGAGGCTGAACGGAGAGGCGGCACAAGCCATCGACTGTCGGCGTGAACATGGCGGAGACCGCACGTTCGCTCTATGAACACCGAGACCCGCACGGCGACGGAGACGGCGTCAAACCGACAGCGCCAACACGGGGGTCAGTCCGCCAACTATGACACACACACACAGAGTAGTAAAAGAAAAAGTAATTCACGACAGTGTTTTCCTACTCACTGACAGCCAGTCCGAGGTGGGTGTGTGCACGCCTGTATGTGCGAGGCTGTTTTTGGAAGAAATTAAAGTTATTATTACGCATTTTTTATCTACTTTGTCACTGAGAAAACGTTGAATGGACTGGAACTGTGCAGGGGGCTCTCTCGTTTGCTCCGTGTTGGCTTGTTTTCGACCTTTAAGTCCACCTTAACGATGCGAATCCGAAGAGGTGTGTTGTGTCCGACACCAAAGTAATTTATCTCAACGTGTTTGTATGTTTGTTTGTTTGCTTTTTAATGACAGGGCGACGATATAAACAACAAATGCACACTATTTCAGCGGCAAAAACAGGGCACGCACCTCACACTTGTTACTTTCTCAGGTGAAGTCCCGAAGCTGAGGGTTTAATAACAATATGTCGCGTGTCAAACTGTAAATAAAAGTTTGCAGTGAGGTAATGCGACTGTTAATTGTCACAAAGTTATATATATATATATATATATGTATATATGTTTTAAAAAAATGCTGGAATCAATATGTGTTTGTGAGTGCGCGCTCGTGCCTGTATGTGTGCGCGCGCTTACTCTTGTGATTGTGTGTGAGTGGGAGAAACACACAAACACACACACACACAGGGAGGGTAGAGAGCGTGAGAGAGAAAGCAGCACTGAGTGTGTGTGTTAGGGGGTGTGTATGCTAGAGCATAGGAAGGAGGAGGGAGTGTGTGTGTGTGTGTGTGTGAGGGATGGGAGGGGGAAAGAGTGTGCGTGACAGAGTGTGTGAGTGAGACAGATCAGGAGAGGGAGGGGGAGCACAGTGTGAAAGGAGTGTGTGACAAAGAGAACAAGAGTGTGTATGTGTGTGTGTGTAGTTGTGTGAGTTTGTATGTGGTTGGGAGAATGAGTAAGTGTGTGTGTGTTGGGAAGAGAAGGGAAAATGTGTTTTGTGGATCCATATGCATTCCTGTTATTGTGTGTGAGTGTGAGAGTCAGATTGAAATATAGAAAAAAAAACCTGTGTGTGCAGAAAAGGTGAGGAGTAAAGGTGTGTTCTCTGTGAGGCAGAAAAGAGAGGATTGTGTGAGACTGTGAATGTGAAGGACGAGTGTGTGTGTGTGTGTGTGTGTGTGTGTGTGTGTGTGTGTGTGTGCGTGCGTGTACATGAGAAGGAGGGTATAAAAAGTGTGTGTGTGTGAGTGAGAGAGAGAGATAGAGGGGAAGTGTGTTAGAGGCACATAGAAGGGGAGGGGAGAGTGTGTGTTTGCGCATACGTGTGTGTTCGGAGAGTGGGGGAGGGAATGTGAGTGTTTGTTTGTGTGTGTGTGTGTTTGAGGGAAAGCGTGTGTGTGTGTGTGTTTGTGCGTGCATAAAAGAGCTGTATTTATGTGTTACTGAATGCATGCTTGGTAAAGAGAGCGTGTGTGTTTTGTTGTTTGGGATTTTCTTAATTGCGTGTGTTTGTTTTAAAGAGTTAATATTGTCTTCTGTAGTTGTGAAGCGTTGCAGAAAGTGATGAGGGAGAGAGTGTGCGTGTCTGTCTTTAAGAAAGTGAGGTGGGTGTACATGTTTGTGATGAGCAGAGAGGGGGAGATTGAGCATGTGTCTGTGTGTATGAGAGGGCAGGAGAGGATGGAGGGTGTGTGTTGCAGAGAGAGAGAGAGAGAGAGAGAGAGTGAGCGAATGGTGTGTATATGTGTTTAAGAGAGAGTAGGAGAGAGGAAAAGAGAAGGGAGGGTGTGTGACAGGGTGAGGATGGGTGTGTGTGTGTGTGCAATCACTTGCATGCATGCAAGCTTTTTAAACAGAAAGGGCGGGTGTGTGTGTGTGTGTGTGTCTTGGAAACTGAAAAAGAAGGCTTGGTAGCTTGTGCGTTTACTACATGTGTGTTTGTGTTTTGTGTATTTGTTCTGGTTTGTGTGTGTGTGTGTGTGTGTTCTGCAGTCAGTAAGAATGGGAGGGGTGTGTGTCATGAGGGAGACAGACACAAGGTTTGTGTGTGAGTGTGTTTGTTGTGTGTCCGTGTGTGTGCAGCTCTCAGACAAGGGCAGTGTGTTTGTGCGTGTCACACAGAGGGGAAGGAGAGTGTTTATGCATCTACTTTGTTTATGAAAGAGGACAGGACTGTGTGTGTATATACACACGCTCAAAGGAAAAGTATCTTGTGTGGGTGGTATGGTATATGTGAGAAGGGGGGAGGTTGATGTGTGTTTGTATCTGTTTTATTATTGAGGATTGTGTGTGTGTGTGAGTTGGAGAGAGAACGTTCTGCATGAAGGACGGAGTGTACGTGAGGCTTATTGAGTGAGTTTGTGTAAGTGTGTGTGAGTCCAAATGAGAATGGAGTGAGCAGTAGAAACAGTTGAATGACAAGTGTGTGTGTGTCTTTGTATCACCAGCACACGTAGTGTCTGTTTGCTCGTGGCTGGGGAGGAATAACTTGTTTGTTGGAACATGTGTGTGTGTGCGTGAAAAGATATTGTAGCAGACATGCGTGCGAGAGTCTGTGATGTGCAGATTCAGATGCGTGTGTGTGCTCGTGCTTCTGTATGTTTTTTTTTTTTTTTTAATGTGTGTGTGCAAATGAGTGAAAAGTGTGTGTGTCAAAGATGGAACATGAGACTGTGGGTTTGGTTATTTGAGAGAGAGAGAGAGTGTGTGTGTGTGTGTGTGCGTGTGTGTGAGCTTTAGAGAGAGGGGGAGGGGCATCTGTGTGTGCGTGCATGTGAGCTTGGCTGGAGAGAGGATATTTGTGTGTACTGTATGTGTGTGCGTCATTGAGTGAGTGTGTTTGCGTGCCTGTAAGCCTGAGAGGGAGGGGTGTGTGTGTGTGTGTATGAGAGAGAGAGAGAGAGACTGTTTGCGTGCCACTGTGTATCTGTGTGGGAGTGTGTGTTTGTGCATGCATGTGGGTCAGGGAAGGGGAGAAAAGTGTGTGTTTGTGTGTGCTGGTGCACATGTGGGTCTGTAGTATGGACTTTTTGTTTGCGTGTTTGTGCATGCATATGGTTTGTTGGGAGCGAGCTGTGTGTTTGTGTGATTAGAGTGAAGAAGGGAGAGAAGAATGAGAGAATCGATGGGAGGGTGAGACAAGAATGGAGGGAGATGTTGAGTGGTCAGCTCTCTGAAGAGGTGGAGGTGAGGCAGAGTTGGAAAGCAAGAAAGTTCCAAGAAACTCAATGAACCAGAACTGAATACACAGGCGCACTCAGAGGACCCAAAATAATCCAGCAAAATAGAAACAGTTATTCTGGGGGCAGCTACTAACCTGTTGGCTAGTAGAGCTCAAGGAGACTGGGAGCTAAGTTGTCTGTGTCAACATGGCTACACTTCAATTGAGCAACATATTCAGAATCATCACACATATGGTCGAACAAAATATGTTGCAGTTTTATGAGTTGGTCTGGGTAATAATTACATTGCATATTTGACATCATTAGAATTTTGTTTTAACGATACCACATTTCATCATGTCATATTCATATCCATTAGGGCTGGACCTGAATATTCAGATCAGGCTTCAGGACGTCTTTTGACTTTATCCCCTTTGTAGGAATTGCTGCAGCAGGTCATATGTTCGACGTATTGATTTGGGATAGGCTTTATGTCAGCTGCCCTTCCTGATCCAACCCCACCCCACAAGTGGGTGGGACAATGTGGCCAATCTAGGGTCCAGTGTCCTGCGCAGGTACACTTTGGCATGTGACAAGGATTGAGATTGATCCAAAGACCTACCCACTATTTTCTACCCACTACCCCCCCCCCCCCCCCCCCCCCCCCCCCCCCCCCCCCCCCAGAAAGCAAAGCTTTGAATATTTGTAATCTTCTGCATAAGCTCTTGAGCCCATAAAAATGGTATTTGGGCCAGCCCTAGTTTTTATTTTATTGCTCACCAAGGTTAAAAGTCCCATTTTGCATAATTCTGATCCCTGTTCATGGAGTTGAAACATGATATTATGGCTCTTTTACTCAGATCGCAACTCAAAAACTCTTAGCCTAAAATCTTCTTTTTTGCTGTATACTTCCTGAGCACCATGTTTGGTTTCCCCCTCCCTCCATTCCCCCCTTACTCTGCTGTTATTGGTTGCTTTCCTAAACCAACCAGACGCGTTTCTGTCAATTGCGTACCCTGGTGACGGAGACGGTGTCTTCCTGATCTCAATCACATCTAAGGCGGAGGGGGCAGGGCTGATCCCACATGTGGATTTGGGCTGTAGCGATACACTAATCTCGCGATACGATACGATATATATCGATATTCATCTTACAATACATTTACATCATTTTCCGAAAGATTTTAAAGGGGAAAAGTGATTTTGGTGACATCTTGTGAGTGTTCCAATTACTTTGTTTGAATTAATTGAACTGAAAGCATCAATTACACATTATATGGCTGACAGACAGCTTGCAAATGCTGGACAAAATGAATAAAAGACAATAGGATAGCGGGGCTCCATCGCGTTCACCATGCGCCTAAAGCCGGCGTTTTCCACCACTGAATACGGTCTCAAATCCTGACAAATAAAGTAGGCAATGGACTCCGTAATTTTCTGCGACCTAGGTGAAGTAGATGAAAACTGGTGGCAACAGCCGCCGTCACTGTCCAGTGTGGTTTGTTTCGGATCGCACCGCAACTTCTTGGGCTCAGTTAGCATTACCGTGTCCGGGTGGTGACGTTTCAGGTGGGCTCGCAGGTTGGTGGTATTTCCAGAGTACTTCACGTTTGTGTGACACAGCTTGCAAACCACCATACTTTTGTCTAAATCTTCGCTTTCCTTTTTCTTTTTAAAACCGAACTTCTCCCACACATCTGCTTTTTAGCACGCAGGCGCTGGGTTTATACTCGCTGCCATTCTCCTGACTGGCTCAGCTCTAGCTGGAAGAGAAAGAAGCTGCTTCTGGATAACTTGTTAGAAATGCTCTACAGCGACTCTAGTGGCTGGCGGAAGAGCACCCGTGCGGGACACGAGGGGTTGTGAAGGGAGCTTAGAATATCGATACCCGCGGCTGAAATATCGATATTCCCTGGGGAAATAAAATATAGATATATATCGCAGAATAGATAAAATCGCTCAGCCCTAATGTGGATAGACCCATGAGCTGGGTTGGTTTGCGTTTGGAGTTTAGAGGACCAGTCAGGATATGCAAATTATGCTCATGTGAAGTTGTTTTTGGGAACAAAAAAAAAAAAATTCACAGTAGCTTCTGGTATGCCTGCTCTTTCAAAATTTATATTTGCTGCTTAAATCAATCGTGCACCTCTTAAAATGACAGCTAGACAGCCTGAAAACTGGGTATATTACAGTTTATGTCAATCATTCCTTCCCGTTGCAACAAGCCTGGTGAACAGCACACTTTATTAGTTACGACAATAACTATCAGATACAGTATTTATTTGTTTACTGACGTGTGTACTACTGGCTTTAAATCAAATTGCCCTTTGGGGATAATAAAGCTACCCTGAACCTGGGAAAGTCAAGAAAAGCATAACGTGGGACCTTTTAATGATTATCTACAACGCCATTACCTTCTCACTATCAAGTACTCTATTCCATGGTTACTGACCACTATGAATTAAGCTCACCAGGAGAACCAACTTTCAGAGACTACAAGAGTCTTTTTGGTCGGTGCTGTTAAATGCGTCATTGCAGGTAAAATGTAATGGATAGCCAATCCAAATATGTCCAAAATGCTAAGCACAGACTCAACACATGTTAAAGTAATCCTTTAAATTGTTTTAGTGTTTAGCATGTTGTGACCAGGTGGTGTGGTAACTGAAATAATCAAAGTTGCAGCGCAACATATCACAATACAAATGATCACCACTGTTGTGGTGCAATGTGGTGGATTCTGTCTCAGCCTCACCTGATTCAGAGGCAAGAGAGTTGGACACATTTTCATACATGCAGTTCCATGTCGACCGAGTCCGGCAGTAAAGTCCTGCAGCTCTCGTGAGCAGTTTCGATCAGGAATGACTAGAACAGTGAGCCACCTGAGAGTCTGATACGTCTCGTTTAGCACAGATGAGTCTGAATGTTGGCTAGCGTGATTTTAATGGTATTTAAGTCTGTCTGAATGGTCACATTTTCTCTCTCCCACTGTGTTGAAGCATTAAACATGTTTGTTTGTCTGAAAGCAGCATGTGGTGAATAGGGCTCGGTAGTGGACTAGTGTTGCAGTATGATAGTCACCCCAAACTCTGTAATCTTTTCTATGCCTGCTTATGTCTGTCTATTGTCTCAGAATGGAATATCTTCAATATTTATACCTAGAAGGCAGCACGGTGGCTTAGTGGTTAGCACTGTTGCCTCACAGCTAGAAGGTTCCTGGTTCGAACCTCGGCAGGGGCCTTTCTGTGTGGGTTTGCATGTTCTCCCCGTGCTTGCGTGGTTTCCTCCGGGTACTCCTCCCACAGTCCAAAGACATGCATGTTAGGTTATTGATAATTCCAAATTGCCCATGTGAATGTGAGTGTGAATTGGTTGTGTGGCCCTGCGATGGACTGGCGACCTCCAGGGTGTACCCCTGCCTTTCGCCCGTAGACAGCTGGGACAGGCTCCAGCAGATCCCCGTGACCCTTTAAGGATGAAACGGGTATAGAAAATGGATGGATGGATTTATACCTAGAGTAGAGCCTGTCAAACCTACTACATGATCCCCTGAGTGGAATTATTTCACCTCACCGTAATCGTTATGCAGTGTCGTCAGGAAACTTAATTACTGAGATTCTGCAGGCTGCATCTCACTGATCATCTATTGACAGCTATTAATTTAGATTTAAACACTATAGTATTTATGTGGGCGCATTTGTAAGACAAATAAAAGAAAAGGGCAATAACATGTATGGTGCAGATGAAGGATTTCTTTTTGGCCAAAATATGGCAGTTAGAGGTGCTGAGGTCAGAAACAAATTATTTGTCACCGTCAACTACGATTTTGATCGCAAACATCTCTACCCTGGTATATGGAGCGGGTTGTTGTGGGATACTGGTTGCCACTTAGGATCTTATCAGTATCTTATCATGACAGTGGGACCATTACGTTGCCAGTGTTGTGATAAGTTGAGTACCACAATTAAATGCAGTGTTACAATGAAAATGATTAAGTTGCTGGGGGCTTTAAATTCTTTCTTGTGTGCTGGTGATCACCTTGTTTTTATTTTTGTATTTTATTTTATTTTTCCAAAGCCAAGATAGTATTTTTTTTTTTTCAGAGGAAAGGTTTTTACTGGGGGAAAATATCTGCAGATATGTGAGCACAGTTGCAGGCGCACACCCTGTTAAACACACACAGACATGCGCAGAGAGCATCACGGGTGTGGATGGGAGTGGATCAATAGAAAGACGGCGTGTCGACTTGATATCTCTGCTGAATAAGTATCTCCTGTCCTGTTTTATCTTCTTTGCTCCCTTTCCCTGTTTTTTTCTCCCCATATCTCATTCAACTGTCCAAATTCATTCTTTATTTCTGCCTTTATTTCCCCCTTTCATTCATGCAAACTAACGGATACACACACACAGCAATGAACACTTCAAAACCCAAAGCACTATCTTTCTATGGCCTAGTTTTAAGAGCCTCCAATGTCATGTGAGTAAAAAATAGACTGATGGAAAACAATACTGAGATCTCTGGTAATAAAACTAGCCCAGATTCGGCAGAGACAGGATCCGTTTTGCTGTTCTGACTTGGGCTGTTTTGGAATGGATTTAGTCTGAAGAATATAATCCGACTGTCCACTTTGGCCTTAGACAGGTGGCTGCATTCAAGCTCTCTGGGATCAAGAGTCAAGGCACTGATTAGACTGGAGAATCTTACTATTACTGCTCTGGCTATTTTTTCTGGAATGAATGTTCATATTGATATTCATATCAGACTAAACTGGACATTGATAAGCATTGGGACTCATCTCATGAATACTTTGTTGTGTGTAGACTAGGGATTTAACTATATGGAAAATTTGATATCTCGATTATAATGAACAAATTATCACGGTTTACAATATTATCGTGGTATTCTTCATTGCTGTACAAATGTCCAAAAAACACATACATTTAAATAATTTCACAAAATCTTGTGATTTTCGTGTCATACTAAAAACATCAGAAGCCAAAATTTTATCAAAATGAAACTTTCACATTAAAAGGGCAAACAACTGGCACAGAAAGAGGTTTTATTTTAATTGAACAAAATGAATAACAGGAACAAAGCTTATTTGTCTGGTGCAAATTTAAATAAACACTTTAACAACCATAGTAGGTCAAAATATGCAAACAATTGTCAGGAACAAAAATTATAGTGCAAGTTGGAATGAAAAACTTTGGACTTTAAGCTGAACCTTAAATAAGTATAAATGTGCAAATAAAGAAACAGTTGTTTAGGAGCCAAATATGTTGTTATGAACTTGTAGTTCACTCTGTGTGTCTGTGGGTGTCGCTGTGTTGTTACCTGAGGGTCAGGTATAAAGGTAGCTGAATGTTATTGGTTAGGTGTTTGACCCAGAAGGGCAAAAGGTTTTTGACTACTCTGGCACTAACTGCTGGAGTATGGTTTTCGGATCAGTTAATAAAATAAATTAATATTTTAACTGTATCAGAAGAACATCGTTCAGGTCCTTTTTCGATCATCATGCACCGGTAACGTTTACGAAATGTGAGTTAGCGAAGCACGTCAACGAGGTTACTCTTGGTCAAACATCTCAGTAGCTTGAAGCATTAGGCTTAGCTCCTTCAAGTTGCTTCTACAAATGACAATAAAATGTAAACAATTGCTCTGCAGACAGAATAATTGTCCTCCACCAGTCGTCCCTCTGCATTCTTAAAAAAACAAACAAAAAAAAAAAGCCCAGATCTCGGATTTCGTCCTTTTAGTGGGTTTGTAAATGTCCTTGTGTGCTATCACCACTTTCCGCCATGCTCACATTATGATGCCGATGTTACAAGCTACATATTCACGCAAGACACAGTCGCGAGTTGCTCACAGACTTGAATGAGGCTGATATTACATATCCCGGTAATCGACCGCATAATGAGATGAAGTCAAACATAAATGGTAATCGTTATCACGTAAAATTTTACCACGCTTTACCGTAATACCAGTAACCGTTCCATCTCTAGTGTAGACATACTAAACCAAACAAGTAAAACTGTCAACGTGCAAAAAGGTTTGGCAGGGTAGTTTTATAATTCTTTTTGGAAGTCATTTTTGACTATAAAGCATGTCACATTCAGAAAAATTAAGAAGTACTGACCAGTGGGTTTTTTTTTATTATTAAGCTGTAATGTAATACATATAAATCATTAAAATGTAGAAATGTTTTTATTGACAACATGATACAAGCAGCTTGTAATGGACTAGCGACCTGTCCAGGGTGTACCACTACCTTTCGCCCAAAGAGAGCTGGGATAGGCTCCAGTAGATCCCTGTGACCCCGCACAGGACTAAGCGGGTATGGATAATGGATGAATGGATACAAGCTGCTCCAACTATGTGTGTAATCCTTTTTACACCTGGTATTAAAATATGTCCTTTGTGATTCAAGCACAAGTTGACAGCCTTAGGTACAGCTGTAAACATGCTCGGGATGCCTTGACATCTGATTACTCAAAACACATTCAGAGGTGGTCTGGGCTGCATGTGGCTACATTCTTTTAGCTCTGTAAACATGTGTCCTAAGCCATAATGAAGTGCCAGCTACATAACTGATGTGTTCTGTCAAGAAGGACGGATATTCTCATTTGTGCAATAACAACATCATAGTAAAATAAGAGGTAACTGACAACAACACACAACCACAACGTCATGGACTCATTTGTGTTGTTTTGATTTGCCTTTTGTCTCCCCCTCCCCCCCCCAAAAAAAAAAAAAAAAAAAAATCAAAGTCTTTTGATACCTTTCATTTTTTTTGGATGTTTTCTAATTGCCATTATTGTTATATACATGCATTTACGAAATAAAGCTGGGGGAAAAAAATCCTACGTAAAGGAAGGGTGCTCTTCTCCTTTTTCCTGGTAACCAGGCATGATTTAGTGCATCACTCCTATCAGGTTTGGTGTTTTCAGGCAGACACGTTCTTGTTTATCTACATATGGGGCAGGGGAGGGAAAATGCCACTCAAGTCATATATGGAGACAAGTTAACATCAGGTATGAACAGATACACTTGGAACGGTTTATTTGTGATTTGAATAATCAGGACAGATTTTAAACAGGGCCATTGAAATGCATCCTGGGGAATCTGATCACAAGTAGCTAACAGTAATGCAAAGGCCTGAACAGATTCCAAGAAGGATTCACTGATGGCTGATCACTCAGGACACATTTGAAGGTGGTCTGGGATACTAGCATCCACATTTTCTCCATAGTCTAAAGGTGAAAATGTAATGTAATGGATTCAGGTGTCACCTGATAAACTAACCTAATTGGCTTAGTACATAATTTATGTGGTTTTTGCATGCTGCTTTGTGGCCAATCTTTCCCTGTATTGGATACACCCTTTGTATTATATATATACCCTTTGATAAATAAAGTTTTAAAAAAAAGGTTTGTGACAGATCTTTTTAGTCTTGTTATTTCTGGCCTTTTTTTTTTTGGTTTTCCTTTATTCTTTTATTTTCTCCTGTAAGTTATGTGTGATTTTTCAGCTGCTACCATTTGGTAATTAAAGATTACTGCACATTTGGTGTTCAAATGAAAATGGCATGTGTGTTTATTTGCATATAAAACGGGAAGGTCAGATCCGATCACTTGAGACACATTTGGTTACACATTTTAATACCAGGTGTGAAACACTGGCGGTGAAAGATTTGAACAGAGCTTAAATCTGCCAGTTACTGAAAGTTGGTGGTTAGTTTCTGGTGACTTTATTTCTCTCTATTAATGAGGTTATTGATTTTTAAAAAGGTACACTGTGAAGCTTCTGAAGCTTCAAATAGTGCTGCAGAGCACATCATCTATTTGGTCTCTGGTTTGTTCATTTGATTCATGCATGATGATAGAAATATGCACATGTATGTGGATAATTGACATTCCTGTCATGTGTATCTGTCATTTCCAGTGTAAAAATATTCTATAAAATGTGGTTAAGAGTTAGTAAACACACAGACACATATACAGTATGGAAAACATCAGCAATGTCATGACAGATCAATATCATCTGCCATAGAATTGTAATGTAGATTCCTTTTAGGTGGAAATTTGCTCAAAGCCAATCACCAAAAAACACACTTTTTCAAAGTGCTGAAACTGTAGTTACTAAATGCATGTTTTTTTGTTATTGATTTTTTTTTTTTTTTTTTTTTTTAAGAACATTTTCATTAACTCAGGCTATATAAGCTCCTGTTTTGAAATTTAGAAGTACTTGCAAATAATTCCAAAATAAAAGTAAAATAATTGCTCATTTTCAGGGAGGGGGAGAGTATGGTGGTTAAAGGCTCGGTGTGCACTTAAATGTTTTGGTTCGCTCAGAGGGGAACATACACGATCAGTGGAATTAACCTCTTAGTATGCAAGATAGCTTACTGGCAGTTACTTTGGATGTTTTTAGCACCTAAATTAAAACTTTTTTGAGGCACTTTATGGCCTTCTTTATGACCAGCCCATTTGCCCTGAGCTATCTGTGGATTGCGGTGAGGAAAGATGCCAGGATCTCTTTGGAATTAGTTTTGTTTGGCATTAACCAAGTTGGTTTCTTCTAGGTCACTCAGTGCATATCATGTGAAATCCAAAACCCTGTGCTACATAAATGTTACTCATTTTATATTTGTTTGTTTGCTGTTTTTGCTTATTCATTTTGCTCAATGGGAGGGTTTGCAATGATCCATTAGGTGGCCATCAATGTATTGATCCCTCTCTGACCCAACCGATGTGAAGTTTGGCCACTAAGCCAATTGATTAAAAGATAATTGTGAGTCTGTGCATGTGTGTGTGTTTTCTGCAGGCGTGGCTGTGGAAGGAAAAGAAAAGGGACCCCGGTGAAAGTGTTTGTCACACACACTGAGGAAGAGAGCGTGCCTGAACACAGCTTCAGCCCAGGTGTGTGCTTGTGTGTCTCTGCGTCTACATGTCATATTCTTACAGTCAATTATGATTGTGTGCCTGTTTTTTTTTGTTGTTTTTTTTTTTTTTTTTTTTCTCATGTAGTTTTTTTTTTTTGAGAGTGATGTGTGCATGTGCATCTGTCAGTGTGTCTGTAATTAGTGTGGGGGTGGACTGTGTGTGTGTGAGAGTGAGAGTGACCTACTTTTGTTCATGTGTATAAATGTGTGTGTGCTTTACAATGTACATGTTGCTATGTGCACTTGTGTTTGTGTATTTGTGTGTGTGTGCATGCTCCACAAGGTGGGGTGATGACCTTTGTGAGTGTGTGTGTTTGTATGTGTGCCTTCCCTGTTTTTAATCCTGTTACCCTGGCTGTTGCTGTGCTCTCAGGTGATCGGAAGGACACAGCAGAGAGTAAACGGCCCACACTGGACGGGCCTTTCTACAACACTGAGCCCGCTCCACACAGCCGGTGAGTGGAAATAAAAGTGCCTCTCATAGTTGCTCAGCTTTTAGAAAAGACTTTGCAGTTACAGGTCTTAACACTTGTGGACTGCCTCGTTCCAGAGGAGCAACTCTGAATCCTAGACCTCAAGATCCACTAAATCTTTAGCTCATGATTTTGTCCACATAAACAGGCTGACTTATAGCTGAGATGTGAGAAGAATGCAGTCGACTAGCCAGCAGGATGGAAAATTCCTGACCTCTAGTGTAAAGTGTCTTGATTTTTATTATTTGCTTTAATTCAACTGCACTGGACACCTTTAGCAAAAAAAAGATATGTCTTTATGTCTATAGAAAAACAAAACTACAATACTGTCACTACTATATATAGGAAAGATTTTTGTGTACATGCAGGAAGAACTCTGGGGCAGATAAGCAGATTAAACTTTTAACCATGCCTTAAATATATAAACATTAGGGCTGCATTGTTCAACAGGTCACGTTTGAATGCTATTTTAAAATGTTATCAGGGATGGGACCTTCTCAAATTTAAACATTTTACAAAGATTTTGTCTTATCTTAAAGTAAAACATTGATTCAAGAAAACAAAATGGAAAAAGGCAACTCAAATGAAGTAAAATAAAGAGGCATGATAATTATCAGGCCTACTTAATAAAACATAAAGCTGTTTTTAAAGTAAATTGTATAACTAGATTAAAAAAAAAAAACATTTCCAAGTTTCTTAGGCGTTTCTTCCACCAGTGACACTGTGGGTTGATGCCGTTTCATATGTGTTGCCATGCTTGAAGGATTGCGATGTTCATGTGGCTTCCTTGTGTGGTGATGTCGACGTACCGAGACCATCTTGACCACCATCGTTAAATAAAGCATGCATCACATACAAGTTCATTTTCTTTATGGCTTTATGTTTTCTTTTGTGGTTAACCTTTGATGCACTTCCACTGCATCTGGAGACCCCGGGCTGTTATCTCCACCGTAAACTGACACGGTGCGTTGGTTCGATGCAGACCATCTCCAAAGGGAAATGAGTACTTCCATAATGACGTCTTAGAAGAGGCTTTTCAAGTTCTTTTTGTCCTACATGTTCGCCATTACCTCTTGCCATTTAAGGACTCTTAACATGGGGTGCCGCACTTCTTGTTTTTTCTTTTAAGTCAGAAAAAATGGATCTGTGGTTCTCATGACATGTCATGGTTCAGGGAAGGATCCATGAAGAAACAAAACAGAAAGGTGTCAGATATGCCATTAATATCTTCTATTGTTTAATCTATAACATGACAAAAAGCAAATACTGATTCCATTTAGGAGAAAATCAAAAAATATATATTTTTAACCTAAAAATACTATAAAAACTAAAAGACAAGTCCTCCAAACTCAAAAGAAGTAGTTGTAGAAAAGTAGCAGAATACCAACAATATTTTTTTTTCATAAAAGCAGTGAATTCCTTCCTTCCTTCACTTCCTTCACCTCTCAGCGGTCCATTGGAGCAGACTCAAGATAAAGTCTCCTCTGGATCCAAGGCCAGCTCCTGCTTAGCCTCCACGCCAGCTCCACCTCCAGCTGCTTCGCCCGCCCCCACCCCGACACCTGTACCTGCTCCTGCCCCGACAACCACAGCTTCGGCTCAGGCCCCCTCTCTGACACCTGCGTCCACCGCTCCACCTGGACAAGCAACCTGTGCTCCGGCCCCGGGTGCCAGCTCATTCCCTCCCTCACCTAACTGCCGAATCCGGGAGGTCCACTGCGGCAACCAGGTGCGCCTGGTCGTTATCGCCATTCGTGACATCACCAAGGGGGAGGAGATCACTGTTGACTACAGCCTGACGGAGTGGGGAGAGAATCTGGTGAGTGCAGTGAAGGAAAAATGAGTAAAGGCCACAGGACGCAGGGATACTGGGTCAAATAGACAATTTAATGGTGCTCTGATATATTATGAGTGCATATTAGGGGGCAAGGTTTAGACTGAGCAAGCTTCTAATGTTTGCTCTTTTTTACAGGCTAATTATCATCTGTTATTATTAACTATAATGTGTTCCAAAACTTATTTCAACCTGATGCTTGAACTCTGTTTAAAGTATAAAACCAACTACAGCATGGAAACTCTCTTGCTGTTCACTTCATGTCATCTATCTGTTCTGTTGTCCCGTTACTTTGTCCTCATAAGTGTAGAAATGTAGCCACACACTGAACCTCTCTGATGACTTCCATATGCTGATAAGCTTTACTTATGTCTGCCACACACACACACACACACTCACATCACCCGCTGCACACACAGTCATTCTACACACACTCAGGCTAAGGAAGGCATGGTGTTACCATGGTGATGGCTGAGCTCCAGCTCTCTTTCTACCTATAGTGCTTTAGCAACAGTAACCATGGTTATTACATGACATCTGTTCCTTTAATGGATGCCATTAGATTGGATCAATTTACTCAACAAAATGATGATACCAGAAGCCATTTCAGAAAATTGAATTGTCAAAATTGACAACAGAGGTTGAAGTGGAGCCAAGGCTGATCACAGTCCCTTAAAACTTGAATATTTCATTTAAGTTGCTAAGAGAAGGTTGATATGGTTTCATTTCTTTTGTTTGGCTTCTAAATTTTGTAGTCCTAATGAGCCTCTGTGCTTGCGTTATGGATAAGGTGTTCTGATTGACAGCTGGGCCTAATTGTGATGGGAAACATTAACACGCTGCGTACCTGGTGCTTAATGTGAGTTCTGTGTTCCACAGGGTTTCCGGGCCAGTGTGTCTCCAGCGCAGCATGAGTGCAACTCTGATACTGAGAATAGCAACAATATGAAAAAGGTAAAAGAAAAATTACACTGATTTCCTGCAAGACCAGACTGTCAGAGCATCAGTTATGTTTCTTTAAATGGTGATGAGTAGCCATTACGCACTGTTCTAAAATTGTTGGTGTATCATGCACTCCTGAACCTGGAAGTTATTTTACATGACTCACAGTGGCAGATTTATTAGACATGCGAGTGACATGAAACTAATACTTAATAATAAGAACAATAATGATGATAATAGTCAAACGTAGATGCTTGTCTACATAAAATTCTCAAGGATTAACTGTTCCTGCCGAGATGTATTTTGAGCTGAAAATTTGTAGTGCCAGCTGCTAAAAGAGGACAAAAGCTAAAAACTAGTGTTCTGAAAAATGTACTTAAGTTAAAATTCTTTGGGCGTTGAGAGAATTCAGTAACTGTAATCTCATGCCTGCTGTAAAGATGGAGAGTTTTGAATTTCTCCCTTCTTCGTGTTTTTGTCTGTGATAAGCGTCTTTCTGACAGAGTTGAGCCTCATGGGTATTTATTGTAGCATTTAGACCTATCTGTGTTGCTCTGAAACAAAGTAGGAATAATGGAACTATTGGCCATTACTAACTCTTCATTACTGTTGCTGTTACTTCATCTTAAAGTTTTGAGTGACATCAAGGATATTACACAAGTATTACAAATGCAGCAACTTAAAATGATTTGCTGATCCGTGTATGAGCCAATCAGCTCAAGGCTGAAGGTCTGACTCCTGGTTGTAACGCTGACCCCCTCTGATGTGGTTAAAGTAGTGTTGCACAGCAGCAATGCTTCTTCTGCCCACTGGGAGGAGCTGTGAGGCACAAACATGAAAATTACTTATTTCATTTTCACTATAAAATAACCAACAATCTTCTTTTTTTTTGTAAGATCACTTACTATAAAAGTGAAAGTCTAGTTGTGAATTGTGGATGTCACCTTTTTGAATGTAGGTAGACAGGATTAATACAGGTTTTAACATAAGAAATCAGAAAGTCACCCTATATAAATATATAAATATATATACCTCCCTCCCCAAAGAAGGAGGGGAAGTTTAAGTCTTTGCATTTAATTATTACCACTAAAAAATGTGTCCAACTTTCAACACAGTGCAAATTTCTACACATTTATTCATTGTAGCAGTAATATTCATTATATTAATTCATTATAGCAATAATAAATTGATAACAAAGAATATTATTGCTCCTTTCAGGAGGAGGAGCCTCTTTCCCTGACAGTCCAGCAGCAGCAGCGGCAGCAGCCACAGGAATACGTCACCCCCTCTTGGTCCCTCTCCCCATCTTCCTCCCCGATCTCCCACTCTGATGCCAGTGAATCAGATGCAGGAGATGAGGGCAACTCTAGTCCACGGGGGCGTGCACTTCGCCGGCGAAAGAAACGTCGTGGCACCCCTTCAAAGAAAAAAAACCCCCCATCGGACCCCACCCCGACGTCCCTCACCAGTTTCTTCCTCAAGTGTTCCTCACCTCAATCGCCCTTTTCCTCCATCTCATTCTCAAGCGCAGTCCTCTCCTGCCTCCTCCTCTTCGGCTAAGCCTGTGTTCAAACCTCCAGCTCCACTTGATTCTGGGGGGTCGGGAAACGTCGCCACAAATGTCCCAAGAGGTGGAGTGTCCATCGACTCCATGCGCCAAACCTGCGAACACTGCGGACGACATTTTCGCTCCTTGGGCCGCCACTTGGATAAACACCACGCCCACCAGCCTGACGTGTGCTCCGCCCTTGTTGAGCGCTACACACAGATGCCCCGTCTGCATGCACAGAGCACAAACCCTACTACAGCTCCTACCCAGCAGCCCTCCAAGTTTTCCCATGCCAGAGGACAAAGCCGGAATTCAGATTCCCCACAGAGCGGAGTCCAGGATTTGTCCATGTCTCCGCCCACTCTCACTGCAGCCAACCAATCCCCCGTTTCCTCTGGGAGGAATTCCACACCTCCCGTGCTGACGCCTCCCCGAGGACAGAACGCCGTGCCGGTGTCTGTCCTGAAGAGGAGCCCACCACCTGTGACCGTAACACCGCCTAGAAAGGGAGCGATGAGGAGACTAAAGAAAGAGAGGCGGATGGAGGAAGAGGAAGATGAGGAGGAAGAAGATATCGAGGTTGTGGCGGTAAAGAGGCCCAATGAAGAGGACAACGTAGAACTGTTGCGCCCTCAGTCCTTCAGTAGCAAATCAGCCAAAGAGCCACCAAAAAAAGAAGAGGAGGAGGAAGTAGAAGATGAGGAGGAGGAGAATCGGATGATGGAAGTGGAAGATGAGAGTGGGACAGAGGAAAAGGAAAAGGAGTTGCTGAGGTAACTTGGTGCTTTCAGCTGCAGTTTAGCTGGTTATCAGTTGGTACCCAGTAAGCACATCATCTGTGGTTTTGGTCATTTAAAGCGGGCGGGCCCCGTCCATATTAATACTAGGGCTGGGCAAGTTAACGCGTTATTATCGCGTTAACTCATTAATTTATTAACGCCGACATTTATTTTATCGCGCGTTAACGCGTGTTGCTCACATGCTTTTGTTTTGAAAAGTCTGTTACTGGCTGCTGCGAAACCGGAAGACAATTTGTAGGTAAACATGCGGTAAAACTAAAACAGACAATGAGAACGGTAAAAATCTGTATACTTTACAGTTCAGGTAGCAACTCAGGTTGCAATATTAACAATACTGTCTGAAAAAGAAAATTCTGGACAGCAACAAAACTTTTGCGTCATCCCTCCATGTTACATCAGATCTGCGCCACGTGTTCACTGTCGTGCTGTTCTCTTACTGTTTACTTCAGTGCAGCTCCATCTAGTGGCACAGATGTGTAATGACAACAGAAAGTCTAGTCCTCGATTATAAAACAAATTCAGTCCTTTGGCCCGTTTTTTTTATTTCGTATTTTTGATCCTAGTCTAAAATTTAAATATGAAAAAAAAAACCAGGCATTTTTTCGTTTTTTTTTTTTTGTTAGATTAAAAAACGAAAAACATAATAAAACGTCACTTTTTATTTATTTTTTTTTTTTATTTTTGATTGACAATTGAAAATGGAAAGAATGAATAATACACAGATTGGTAAACTTACTGAACTTTAACATGGACATTTTCAATTTAAAGTTCTCCCAGACGGAGGATTTGACAGAAACAAGGATATTTATAACAACTGCCAAGTTGGACTCACTGTTAAATGTTTCTGCTGTTACCTCAGAAATTTCCTGTTTAATGTTCTGATTGTGCTGAGCCACAATCATTTTGTTGGATTTTGTTTGTAGACTTTTTTTTTTTTATTTTTATAAAAACAAGATGACATTAATGCCCTGGAAGTGGCAATAAGCTTTATTTTATTTTACATTTTTTAAGATGAGATTTACACTAAATATGTGTTACTGACAAGTGCTGATGTTAAAAGTGTTTGAACAACAAATGTTATGGCACTTTAGTTCATATGGCAGCAGAACATTTCAATAAAAGTGCATTTTACACTACTTTTGAATTCATTATTTGATTTTGCGTATACAATGCGATTAATCACGTGATTAATCAGGGAAATAATGCGATTAAAAATTTTAATCGTTGCCCAGCCCTACTGAAGACTTTTTCTGTAAAAGCAGAAAATCATTTTCTATGTATACTGCAGATACGTAAAATCTTAGAACTTGACATTATGTCAGCAGTTCTTTCCCAAACCTCTGAATATAAAACTTTAAATTTTTGTCTGTTTTTTTTCCACCTGTCTCTCAGTAGTTCGGGGAGACACCACATGCTGCCCCTCCTCTCATCCCTGTCCTCTCTGGTGTTGTACCTGCGTCGGCTCCAGCACTCAGCTTTCTTGTCTTTGTCACGGCAGCTGCAGTCTTCAGAAGCCTGGCGTCTTTTGTGCCACTCCATCTTGGCGCTCCTCATCCTGTATAACCGGCGACGAGAATGTGAGGTCTCCAAGCTGTCGATTGCCGAATATCGCGCTCGTGTAACACCTCAGTGCCCTGTCCCCGTCCCACCTGGCGCTCCTCCAGCTCTCACACCACTGGAGGCCTCTCTTTCCCCCTTCGAGCGAATGGTGCTCCCTCACCTACCCAGAGTTGGGGTCCAGGGTAAACGTGGTCGTGTCCAGCCTCTCATCCTTCCCCCTCACTGTGAGCCCTGCCTGGAACTTCTCCTGCAGACTCGGCAGGATGTAGGGGTTGACCCCGCGAACCCTTACATTTTTGCCCGGCCCTACCACTCTCCTGCCACGCCGCTGCGGGGCACTGATCTCCTTCGCAGCCTGGCTCGCTCCAGTGGAACCCGCAACCCCCGCGCTCTGACCCAGACGAGGGTTCGCCGCCAGGTGGCGATCCTAACCCAGCTACTGCTCCTGGGGGAAGGCGAGGAGCCCGGACAGCCGGGGAGCAGTGCCGTGGAGAGGCTGGAGCAGTTTCTAGAAAGGGAGTATCACGTGACACAGAATTGCGCCGGAATCGGCCAGGACCCAGGCCTGATGGGCAGAGTGGGCCGAGTCGTACTGTGTGGAGAGAGAGATGGAGTGCTCTTCAGAGGAATGAGCCTGAACCACATCTGCCTGGAACTGGACGGTGAGATGGATGGATCTTCTTCTGCTGTGCTAGACTACCAATGTGCCACAGAAGGATTGTGTCAGTGGAGTTTTATTAAAGTTCTGATTTCAGCGTCCTCTACTTGATCTCTTTCTATCCTTCTCTGTCTCCAGTTATGTCAGGAAACTCTGCAGACTCGTACTCAGAGGGAGAGTCTGAAGGAGAACATGTGAAGGAGAAGCCCGAGATCACCACCTCTGCTCCTGCTCTGAACCCTCCACCCACCCTGCTGTACGTCAGGAAGGGCAAGAACAACGGACGGGTGGGACGGCCCAAGAAGATCAAGAACATCCAGCCCCCTCCTCTTCCTCCTCCTCCACCACCGCCACCTCCACCTCCACCTCCACCTGTAATCCGCAGGAGAGGCTCAGGTTAGCCCTTCTAAGTTTGTGTTCATCAGGACTACAATAGAACAGAAATATAATATAAATATAATCTCGGGGAAAGTTAAAGCATTAAAAAAATAAATATTTCAGTTGCTAAAAAAAGGCAAACAATAGTGGAGTCATGCATTTCACAGCTGCAGCATTATTCCTGTTTGAGCCTGTTTGTTGTTGGACAGGATTAAAAAAAAGGATAATTGCAAATTCATTGATGGTGCAAATTCTTTATGAAGACATTTTTGATTTAAGCAAATTATTCGACAATTTTGAATTATACACAAGGAGGTATAACCAAAGTCTTTGTGGTATTATAGTTTTAGTCACCTAAATCTAATCTGAGGTGGAGTCAGCATTTGTCAACCAGAGTAGTATGTTTTAAGAGTCATTTAACCTCTTAAGACCTCAAGCTTTCCAAAACTTGAAGGGATTTGTGGAGAACCTAAAGCTTATGTTATACACACAAAGGAATCTTTTGGGGGATATATGGATCATAGATGAAGGGGCGGTACAGAGATGGAGGCCTGTGTGCACAATGGACACATGAAGCAAATGCACATGGTGGTGTATAATGTTCAAGCAAGGGAATTATGGTATACTGTCACAAGTCAATAAAAGTGTGGTTCTCAGCAGCTAGGGCTGATTGTTCATGCATGTACTTTTTCCAACTGTGCACATTCAAACCTTCTGGCCACGACACTTCCGTCCACATTCAAAATCCTAAAAGTTAAAAAACCTGTTTTTCTCAGTTCAGGTAATCCTAAAACACTGAGTATGATGGTGCCATTCGCTTCCCTTCTCCTCTTCAATTCAATTCAATTCAATTCAATTTTATTTATATAGCGTCTGTTACAATGACAATTGTCTCTAGGCGCTTTACAGAGACCCAGAGCATGACCCCCACTTCTGTTGTCCTGATATTATGAATTACTTACTTCCTCTCTGATAAAATATACAAATACTCTTCTAAATGAAATTGTAGATTATTTTTTCTTTGTTGGAAAGCAAACAAAATATGATTAGGGATAAAGTGATTAAAGTCATAATAGTCATAAATTGGTGGTCTTTTTGTGAGAAGGGAAAACGTGGCAGCAACAGAAACACCTGGAGTTCCCTTTTTCAGGTCTTGAAGTTTCACTGTAGAATATTCTGGTGCAGAATCTGACATCCAGGTGGCGGCAAGTCTCTAAGGCTTGGATCAAGGCAACTGGACCTCTTGAAGACCATCCAGACCATTTTCCATTCAGAAGGCTTTCTCATTTCCAAACAGAGGTCCAGTTGCAACCAAGCAGCACCACTAAAAATGTTTTGGCGGTCTGGAAGCTATAGGGTTTTGCCCATGTTTATAGGACGTAAAGCTGTAGCGCTACAGTAGTTTCACCTCTCAGACCAATATGAAAGGCATAACATAGTCTGGGAATTGATGGAGTTGCATTGCATAGTGGAAAGTAATTCAATTATTTATTTATTTTTTAGCAGTTATTGAGTGATTACATAATGAGATCTTTACTATAAATCTTAGTATTGAAGATATGAAAAGGCAGTTCTGTTGCCCAGAAAAAAAGTTTTAAAACACCCATAAGTTTGGAATTTGGGACCCTCCCCTTCCCAGTCAGGTCGCATGTTTTATTATCAACACTCAATAACTGCTTCTTTATGTTTCAAAGTGTGTCAACACTGAGATCTAGAGGTTTCAGTGTTCTCATTTTGATTGAGAGAAACCGTTAAAGACTGTTAATCTGTAACTGATTCACGTCTCTGCACTGTAGGAAAGCGAGGGGTACTGAAGCGTCCATGGTCAGAGGCGGAGCGTGCGGCAGTGGAAGAGCACCTGACCCAGAACATCAACGAGCTTCGAGTCCCGGCGAAGGCTGACTGCGAGCGCTGCCTGCAGCAGTGCCCCCTGCTGGTCAACAATCAGCGCGACTGGCGAGCCATCAAGTTCTACTGCCACAACCGCATCCAGTTGCTGAAGAAAAACATGCGACGTGAAAGCGAGCCCCAGCCGCTCACCGTCTGCTGAGAGCAGCTATGTTTAACACCAACTTCAGAGCAGCTAATCAGAATCTCAAATGGTACCCTGCTGCCCTCAAAACACAATAGCTTTGAGAGTCCTAAATTTCAATCCACATTTGTTTTTGACTTGCGCTCCATCTTGACGCATGATGGCATTTCATTTTGAACCCTGCGATTGCAGAAACCCCTAAAACTTTGTTGCTTCTCTAGTTTAAAGCCACTTTGTACCAAAACTATTTCTGATCACATGGGGGCAGCAAACTCATGTGACAGCCCGTTATTGTTAGACACGATGAAGTGCACCCCTAGTGGGACAAATTGGTTTTGCAAGACATGCCAGCTCATCCTCTCATTAATTCAGTATTATTAGCGGCTTTTTTGTCAACACAACAGCTATACAGCTATATGCCCCCATGTGGTTAGATGTGGTACTGCTGCGTAGAGTGGGTTTAAGTGATAAAAATGATGCTAGATTATGTACAGGGGTGTTGGTTTTGACTGTTGCCGTGCACTTGGATAGGTGCTGTTTAAAACATGCCCTGGTGGACTTGACCGACTGTGCTACAGCCACAGCCTGCATATGGACATTTTCTCCTTCTGAATTAAGATGTAAACCAGGGCAGAGCAGCAGTGTTGTCTACAGTGTTGTCATATGAGCGTCGTGAAGTAGCATTTGTGTTTTACGCACTAGGAGATGTGGATAGGACAAGTGGCCTGTGTTTATTGGTCACACTATCTTTCATAGTGGCTTTACAGTTAGAATAGTCCTAACAACAGCTAACCAAGATCTTTCTTTAGATAAGCTAGTTCTTCCCTTCATACAACTGACTGTGCAATTCTTACTACGGTTTTATGATACTTGGACCTTACATGTGAGGTACTAGATGATGATTAAGTTGTGGTTTTGAGTTTTGTCTCCCTCAAAATGGATTGGTGCACCACCACAACAGAGATCAGTTTTGCAAGTGTGATATTCGTGACGGAGACGATTTAATGCCTCAGAAATGTTTTGAAATTGCTGAGAAATTACCCAAAACAGAAACATGGAAACTGTTGAGGAAGCGGTCTGATACAAAATTGCTCTGAGCAACAACATGTTCTCATGTCATATTGTTTGTATGTTAGAACCTGTTGCACAGTTGTGATTCAAATCTGTAAGAAGTCGCTTTCGGCCAATAAGCTGGATATCACTTTAAGCGTGGAGTGAAGGTTTCATTTGCGCTAAAGGTTACTTAAAGTGGGCATTTATTGGAGATGAGATGTCTGTGGTGTCACTTTAGTATCTTTGTATGTTGTCTTTTTCTTTTCTCGATGGCTAGAGCTCCTTTTGTCCTTTCCCAGCCACACTACACAGTTTTCAGCTCGACCAGCTTCAGTGTTGCTCAAAATCTGCGTCTATCAGACTGAAACGTACATGAAACCTCAAAACAGATACTTGAAGTTAGTTAAACCTTTTACAGAGTCTTTATCTTCGTTCCTGCTCTAGCCTGGCCAGTTACACTGTACATAGCGTATATACTATCATTATGCTAACTGGTTGTGTGTGCTAGACTCGTAGCTTCCTCCATTTCTGAGTTGTTGCTATCTGTACATAAGGCTGTTTTGTAAATACTCAGAGAAACAAAGAAAAAACACAATGTATGACTTGCCTTGGTTATTGTGTTATGTTTTTTCTTTTTTTTATAAATCTTATAAAAACTTAAAGCTCTATGATTTGTTCTGTTTCTTTTCATTTTCTGAGGTTCCTTATTTATTGTAATGAACTCCTTCATTTAGTTGGTAACGGCATTCATCGCCTGGTTTACTTCCTTGAATGTTTAGGAATTATGTGTGTTGGAAATGATAGTTTCTCTCTAACCGGAAGCTCGCCGGCTCAAACTGCAGCCCTATCGTGTCAAAGTGGCGGTGGGCAGACCCTGAACCCCAGGTCGCCAGTCCCAAGACTGGATTAACGGTGAGAGCTGTGTTGGGAAGAGCATCTGATGCAGAACCAGCGCCAAGTCACTGTGGGGGATGCAGTGATGTGCTGTGGCAAAACCCTACAAAGGAACAAAGCTGAAAGAAGTTGTTGGTGAAATAAGGGCTCACCAAGACTTTTCTGGCTGGAAGTAAGTGGTGGGAAAACTGAAGAAAAACATCTGGTCACTTTGATTAATGAATTTATTTGCTAGCCAGTACGTTTGAAGTTGATAGTTTTTTTTTTTTTTGTTTGTTTTGGAAATATTCCTGTGTACAAAGACTATTCCTTCTGTGTTTCTCTGCAGGTCACTGAGATTAGAAGGATCTACTATCATGATTCTTTAATTACTTCCATGACGATCCTAGTCCTAGTCCGTCTATAGTTATTGCCACCTGATTTACTAAACCACTTTGGTTTGATAGGTCTGTCTTGTTCACAAGGGGAAAACTAGACAATAAGCTAGACATCCACAAAAAAAACTATTGAAAGTGGCTCAGCCAGATTCCAGACCTGGATCAGTCCAGAACCTGTGGGGACTGAAAACCTCTCCTCTTTGGCAACTTGTTTTCTGATCAAGTTTTACACCAGAAAGTATTGAAAGGCTTGAACATGGCATATTTGATTAAAGTGATCAAAACAAACAAGGAATTGTTTTAATAGTTTTGGGGGTTTTTTGGGGCTCCGATGGAACATTGATCACACGTAAAAGCACTATTAATCAATACTGAGATGGGTATGAGCAGTTCTGTGCTTACCAGTATGCATGCAGTTATGGTTGGAAACACTAGATGGCGATATTGTATCAAACAATTATAAGGACTAAAACGTCTGAATGTCTCCTGGAGGAAAAAGTATACAGTGTCATCCCTGAGTAAGAGTATGTTTAAACATATGTGCAACACTGTGAGGTGAAGATTATGTAATTATATAAAACAAGATTTTTTTTTAATCGCCAAAAGATTTGGAAATCTTTGTTTATCAGGTGAAAAAATTTACAAGTGAAAAACATTCAAAACAGTTGCTAAGAACTTCCCAGAGGTGGATGTTTCAGTTAATTAGCCTGAGATCAGACCATGCAATGCTCAGAAAAATACAAAAAACAAACACACCAACCAAAAAACAACCCCAAGATCTCAGACCTGACAGGCCGTCCTTGGGCACGTCAAATAAACTAAGCACAAAAAATAAAGGAATTTGTGTTTGGTAGATTATTTCTTTCTTTGTAACAATTGTTTTTTGAAACTAACCTGATACTAGTGGAAAGCCTGTTTACTTCCCCTTTAAATGGTGCAGCGGCTGTGAGATGAGCAGCAGAGCTGAGTAAGTGGGATACGTCCATGAAGGATTTTCCAAATCTTTTTTTTGTTTGTTTTTTTGTTTTGCTCTTGACTCTGGCACAAACAGCACGGCCAGGCTGATCTCACAAGTGTTCGGTGGGGTAGAGGTCAGGACTGCTGGTAAGGCAGGTGGTCTCTGATAAACCCCGCTCTGTGGGGGTGTTTGGTCCCGGACTGTGGAGACATGGGATTGCCACTGGTTGCAGAATCCCACCTTGACATCTCTCAGCAGCGAGACTGCTGCCAGTGATGACAAGCCTTGTTTTTCCAGTGAGGGAGATGCCGCCCCACACCATCACTGCCTCCACCAAAAGATGTTGCTCTATCGGTGCAGCAATGACCATCAAATATAAAAGTCAGCATGATGGCACAATGCAGAGAAGACTGAGTAAGTGCAGTTTGAATGTTATTAGTATTGATCATATGATATTTTTGTGGCTTCATTTTTGTTGAATAGATAGTTGCATGGTAGAAAAAAAAGTTCATGTTGTCTGTCTGAAGTTTTATTTGCTTAACACAAAAAACAGGACAAAGGATGAGAAGAGAGGGTATCAACCTTTTCACATGACTGCATGTGTACTGTCCATCACTCTCAGAAAGATTAAAAGATCATGTTTGAACAATTTAACTGTAGAATAATGTTGTTCAGACTATTCATAAGTGGAAAACGTTTAAGAAGTGTCAATCTTCCCAAATGTGAGGCCATCTGTCTGACAGCTACAGCTAATGCAACAGGACGCTGATCCCAAGAACATCAGCTAATCTAAAACAGAATGGCTGAAACACACTGGTGACATTTCTTCTGCTCGCATTGTCACGGTGATGAAGTTGAAGCCTTTCATCGTCTCCTCCTTTTATTCCCTTCATTATGAGTTTGTCTCTTTAACACAATCATGTCACAGATTTTGACAGTTTAAGACCCTCCTGTCTGACTCCTGATGACTTGTGTCATGTAGACAAGTTAAAAAAAAAAAATCATGGCATGATTCTGTTTTCCATTTTCTCCAAAAGATGGTAGTGAGCAAATAAAATGCACCATTATCTCCCCATTAAAGATGGAGAAAATACAGTTACAGTGGGACAATGAGGTGGCATCAGCATGGAGCCGGCTCGTCCAGAAAGAACTGGACTTCCGTGCGCTGAACAGCTCTGTATGTCGTACTGACTGATGGAGAGAAGAGTAAAGGAGGCGTTTAGCATGCTCGTCATGTATCAGAGTTAACCGTAGTGAAACAAGGGTCTGATTATGTTTCAGAACAAAACGTGGACCAAGACTATAAGATCAATTACGCTGTCCCTCCAGAGAGGTGGAGCGGTAAAACAACTGGGTGCTTGGGTTGGATTTTCTGCCTCCTCCTGACAGCACGTTGAAATATTTAGGAGGCCACAAACCAAACGCTCCTGAGTGCTCTTTGGTGTACGAGCACGAGGTACTTTACTGTTCAGCAGATGTGTCAGGACGTATCTACTGTTAGACGATAAATTTACCTTCATACGAAGCTCTGAGTGGAACCTGAATCTAAACAAGATAAAGGTTAACTCTAATTAGGATCAAAGGTTAGGGCTGGTATCTCTGGATTTAATTAAAGCACTCACAACAAAACTGCTTTAATTAACCTAAAGGCCAACTTGAATCAGTAAATGATGAAAAATCTGAAATTTTTACTCAGGTTGAAGCATAAGCATGCACACGCCAAAGCATGTGCATTTTTTAAAACTCTTTTCATTAGTCCAGACCCGTCATAAACACAGTCAAAGACCAAACAAAGCGATAACATCGAAACAGAAGTCGTTCTTTTACCCCTGCGTCAAGAAAAAAAAAGAGCTTCCATCCTTTTTTAAAAAGAAAGAAATAATATATATATATATATATATATATATATATATATATATATATACATATATATACTCCAAAGTTGCATGTGGAGTATATAAACATATCTGGAAAGGATTTACAGACAGCCCCCCCCCCCCCCCCCCCCCCCCCCCCCCCCCCCCCCCAGGTTTTAATCAAAGCAATTATGATAATAGTCACTGAACACAGTGTAATACCAATTGGCAGAAATAACGGAAACAAAGGAAAATAGATTAGGAAATAAATAAATAAAGACAAAGAAACCCCAGAAATTAATTAGAAATAAATCAGAAAAAAAGCTCTTAGAGCCGCAGTACGATCATCAATAGAGGTCCAGGGACAAAACAGAGGAATAGCAGGGCCAGACAGGAGTAGGCCTCCAAACCCTTTCAAATTTGTCAGAGGAACCCTGAAAAGAAATTCTAATTTTTTATAGTTTAAGGAAGAAGAGGACGTCTCTAATCCAGTGTATAAAGGAAGGTAGAGATGGAGATTTCCATTTAATAAGAATCAATCTTCTAGCTAGGAGAGTAGTGGAGGCCAGAGTGTTTTGGAGTAGAGGAGAGGGAGGGAGAAGCGGAAACAGCAAACACCATGCTCAGTACACCAGATACTATATTTTCCCCTGTAATTTCAGAAATGGTGTTGAATATCTCTTTCCAATAAGAGCCTAGCACTGGGCATAGACAAAGCATTTGTACAAGATTGTCTGGGGCTTGATGACATCGATCACAGGAAGGAGACACAGAGTTATAGATCTTAGCTAGCTAAGCCTTGCTTTAGTATAATAATTGCGATGAAGAATCTTGCACTGGATCAGACCACGCCTGGCACAAATGGATGACTTATGTACTCTCAAAGAGATTTAAGAGAATTTAAGGAGTCAGATCGTTACAGGTTAATGCAATCATAGAAAAAAGAGGAGAGTCCTTTAAAATTCAAGGCCGGTGTCAGGAAAACATCTGGATCTAGATTAGCAGGCATACTGGGAAAGAAAGGGAATGTACTACGGGATTAGCTGCAGACCTGCAGGTACTTGAAAAAGTGATGCTTAGGAAGTGAGAAGTTATCAATTAACTGTTGAGAAGAAGCAAAGATGCTATCAATAAACAAATCCTTAAATGTGTTGACGCCAAGACCAGACCAAGCCTTAAACCCACCAGCTAACGAGGGAGGAAAAACATGACTGGCGTCCAAAGGAGTATGACTTAAGGCCAAAAGTACAGCCTAACCTGGAACCAAGTCCTAAGGAAGGTTTTAACAATCACAGATTTGCTACAGGGGGCCGTGAAGGAGAGAATAGGAGGTGCGCTAGAGCTTCTAGTGACGTTTGTCAAGACGAGTTAGACTCCAAAGTTAGCTACGCAGGAGGAGAGTCAAGTGTATTTTGTTGCCACCAGTAGTTCAGGACCCTGATGTTGGAGATCCAGTAATAAAACCTAAGATTGGGTAGTGCCAAATTAAATGCCCCCATTCGTTTAGGTCTTTGTATGTAGGCTTTTTTATTCCAAATGAAATCTGAGATTAGACTATCAGCTTTAGGGAAAAAAGAATGAGGAAGAAAAATGGGAATACGTTGAAAAAGATAATCTTAGAAGAACATTCATTTTGACTGAGTTGAGACGCGCTGCCATAGAAAGATTCAAAACGACCAGCTCTTGGAATCCTCCCAAGATATGTAAAGGATTGGAGATTCACCCGAAATGGAAAGTTCTGTAGTGGTAAAGATGTGGCTGCCGAGTTCAGTGGGAACAATTCACTCCTATGTAAATTCAATTTATAACCAGAAATTTGGCCAAAGGACTCTAGGGTGGCAAGAGCTGCAGGTACAGATTGAGATAGGTTAGATACATAGAGGAGGGGATCATCTGCATAGAGAGAAACCATTAAATCTACTCCATATCTACGGATGCCAGAAATCTGATTATTAGAGCAGAGGGCAATCATGAAAAGTTCAAAGGCAATTGCAAATAAAAGTGGGCTTAATGGACAACCCCCTGCCTCGTTGAATGGTAGAGGCGAAAGTAATCGGAAGGAACATTAGTCCTCACTGATGCTTGTGGAGAAGAGTTTAGAAGTTTAACCCAGGAGATAAAGCTTTTACCAAAGCCAAATTTTCCAAGTGCATAGAAAAGAAAGTTCCACTTCACCCTGTCGAACACTTGACAATGAGATCAAAGCCTCATGATTATTGGTACATGAGACATTATATATTGTAGGGGTGCACGATAACAAGAAATTATGACGTCATCACGATAAGTCCGATATCACGACGAATAGCCCCGATAACATATATATTTATGTCATCACAGCAGTGCCTCGCTCCCTCTGAGCCTTGAATAACCGGCAGTGAATGTTATGTTCATTTAACGTCGGCATAATCAGAAAAACGATTACTCAATAAGGAAAATCAAGAATACCCCCTCATGCCAGAAAACAACTCGTTAACTCGGTCATAATTTTGGTAGTTGCTGACTTGAATTGATATTCGCAGTATTCTCCCACATGTTACACATAAAAAAGAAAAAAAAAATAGAAAAGGCTGAAAGAACGACTAGCAAACGAGGGAACGTGGGAATTTACGTTCCCACGTAAATTTCCTTGAATACAGCCTGGAGCACAGCCTACTGATCACAACAAACATGGCGGCGTGGAACTTCGTTGAAGTTTCTGAAGAAGATAGTTTGGTGTTTATTTGTGACGAATCCTCCGAGCGAATTCTACGAGGAGGGAAGCACAAGCATAAGCTTTAATACGTAAAACCCGATCGGCCAGCCTACAACATAATCGCTTTCCATGGAGTTTTGAAATCGCGCTTAACGTGAGCTAATGGAAGCGAATGCTAACAAGCGCAAGCCAGCAGGAGCTCCCTCTGCTCTCCCTCATTCCTCTCATCTAAAGCTAAAAAATAAAAAATAAAAAAAAACTACTGAACCTCATTTACTTTAATTAAAGGTATTATTTAAATGGAACCACAAGCCAAAATCCTTTAAATGTTAATCTTTTTCAGTTTGTAATTTTGATGCATGTATTTCCATCAGTTCAAGGAGCCTTTATTTTTTATATCAGTCAGTAATGCAACCTTATTTAAGTTGATGTGAGATATCAAATAGGTTTGTTTGATGGCTTTAAGAAAAGGTTTGAGAGGCTTGCCAGTAGTTTTTCATTGTAAAAAATAAATATCTGTTCATATAAAAAGTCAAAACTATTTTTGATTTTGTTCATAGTATTGATGTAATGATCTTAGGTATATGTGTGTGTTATCGGTATCGGTATTGGCCTTTATGAGCTGAAAGTTATCGGTTATCGGTATCGGTTTTAAAAAATAGTTATCGTGAATCCTTAATATATTGTATTAAATAACTGTCTAAGATTGGAAAAAGAGCGTCTATTCTTAATGAATCCAGTCTGATCTGGAGAGATAATAGATGATAGAGGTGATTCCAGGCGTAAAGCTAAAAGTTTGAAAGAAACCTAAAGTCGACATTCAGCAGACTAATTCGGCGGTAGAAAGAGCAGACTAAGGGGTCTTTGCCCCCCTTCAACAGAACAGAGGTTGCAGCTTGGAAGAGGGTCTGAGGAAGGCATCTTAAGTTAAAAGTAGAGGGGTGAGTTTGTCCCAGAATGTCTCATAAAATTCAGAAGGAAACCCGTCTGGTCCTGGACATTTCCCACTTTATTTAGAAAAAGCAGCCACCCTAAGTTCTGCAAGTGTTATTTGTTTCTCCAGTTCCTTCACAGAAGACACGTTCGGCTGGGTAATCTCCAGGTGTTTAAACAATTGATCAAAATCTGAAGGAGATGGCTTTAGATCTGAGGTGAAGAGGTTTCTAAAAAAAATCTTTAGACACCATTTGTTTTTTAAAGATAGCTGTACTGTGCTTGTATGTTGTTGTGGAAAAATTTAAAAACCGAATGCACACGTGGCTGCACACACTCGAGTCACCAGCTCTGATTACATTTCTTTTATCTGCATCATTATTCACAGTGTTGATTCGGTGATGTTCTCTGACAGTACACATGGAAGGAAACAGACGTGTGAACCTGATCCTCTGGTTTCATAAAGCATGCTCCTGTAACATTTTTCTGCTCCTCATGGAGAACAAAGCGCTGGCCGCTGAAAGAGTTCAGTGCCGATGATACACAGAATAATTTAGTGGATTCATCTCTGACCAGGCACTTGTCAGCAGTATGTAGTCTCTGTGCCTCAGAGGGCTCTGGCATAGACAAACCAAAGAAAGAGCAAAAGACAAAAAATTCTTAATGCCAAGGAAAAAAAGTTTCATGGGAATTTCTTTTCTCATTTCATTGCCAAAGCAGCACTGCCTTCATTCAGCAGTTCTACAATCCACCAGATTTGATGCCACAAGCAGGATAATTCATTCCTGACCTTTGGAAACCCAAAGGAAGATTCATCTTCTGAATAACAGACGGCTTGCTAGCTCTGTCTGTGTTTCAGATGGACTTGTACGTACGTGCATGCTTGAACACCTGGACCACAACCCAGAACTTGGAGCAACACTCAGAGGAAGAGTATGACAACTTCATATCATCATATAGTTTAGTTTTAGGTTTCTAAATCACTCAGCTAGGGTTGAGGTAAGATATCTGGCTTCATCTTCAGGGAGCCATCAGTGTTTTTCTTACATTTCAGGGCAATCTCCTAAAGTAGCTTGAACTTTCTACACAGGTGACTTCATTTTTTTAAGTCTCATCAAAATATTTAAATTAGGGCTGGGCAAGTTAGCGCGTTATTATCGCATTAACTCATTAACTTGTTAACGCCGACATTCATTTTATTGCGAGTTAACGTATGTTGCTCACATGCTTTTGTTTTGTTAATGGCTGCAGCGGAACCGGAAAACACTTGACGGAAAAACATGTGGAAAAGCTAAAACAGACATGGAGAGCGGTAAAAATCTGTGTACTTTACAGTTCAGGTAGCAACTCAGGTAGCAATATTAACAATTCAGTCTGAGAAAAAAATAATTCTGGACTGCAACAAAACTTTCGCATCATTCCGCCATGTTACAACAGATCTGCTCCATGTGTTCACTGTCCTGCTGTTCTCTTACTGGTTACTTCAGTGCGGCTCCATCTAGTGGCACAGATATGTAATGACAACAGAAAGTGGAGTCCTCGATTATAAAACAAATTCAGTCCTGTGGCCCATTTTTTCATTTCATATTTTTGATCCAAGTCTAATTCGTTGTACTGTAACCTGGAATTTAAGAAGACTCATCTGACCAGAGGATCTTCTTCTAAATGTCGGGGGATTTTCACAGACTCCTTTTGGCAAAGACATACCATGCTCTCTTAAATTTAATTTTTTTTTTTTTAAAAAAAAATTTTATTTGGACCACTGTTGGATTGAATGCAGCTCTGTTGAGTGCTTATAGTGGACCCATGGACAGATATTTCAAAACTCTGCTGTGGAGGGTCTCTGTGCTGCCTCTCCCGGTGGACAACTCCCTGAGGTCAGTCAGGGCTGATTTGGTTGAGCTGATACACCCTCCACGGGAATCCACCCATGCTCCACTATCCAACATAGTGCACACTGCACTCCCAGAACACGGGGTGGATGGCGCAGGCAAAACTGAATAAATTAAAAAAAAAAAAAAATTGAGTTGTAATTGGTCTTGTTCAGTTCAACAGTGCAATAGTATCCCAACAACTGTCTACATACCTAGAAATGCAGATCAACAATCATTTGATGCCCTCTTGCTGCCCTCTCCGCAGGTATTTAGCCTTGAAACACTGGCTGATCATCCTGCTGGTCAGGGCCGACTTCCTGATCTGCAGGTAGACGCCTCTCCGGGCCTCTCTGTAGGCCTACATGTGGCGTAAATTTTTAACTGCATCTTAAGTTCAAGTGTGATATAATGTTTAACCTTCTGATGGTGCTGGACTTACTACAGCCTCAGAGGTACGTAAGTGAAAGGCATTTACTGTAAGTCAGTGGCAGAATGTGCGTAGAGTTGAAATCGACAGGGAACGCCTACATTGAGGTGGTCGCTCCACCTACCGAACGTATCTCCAATGAAGGCAGACTCCAATGAAGGGAGACTTAAGTCAAACCCAGAATGCGCGGAGCTTGAAAAGGACGTAACTGGCCTGGCATAACTTTTTGCCCCGACGCGGGTGGGAGAATCAACCCCTTAGAGCCCAGGTTTATTTGTAGTTTCTAGAATATCCAAAAGTAGACTGGGAGGATGGGCCCTCTGCTATCAGGCACCTTTACAATAAACAGTTTGAGTTCAGTTGGCTGACACAACCTTAAGACCTTCCTCCAACTTAGAACCTTTCTGTTTTGTAAATCTGAAACAAAAGTGTGTTAGGGCCAATAGTCATGGCAACAGTTATAGGAATGGCTAAAGCCAAGACTAGAGCAGGCCTCATCTTAAACATAGGCTCTTTCTTAGCTCTGCTGCTGTAGACCTACGCTGCAGGTGGACACCGACCAAAATCATCTGAGGGGTGCCCCTCACACCTCTTCTCTCTCCTCCTTTCCTCCTCTCCCCTCTTTTCTTCAGCTCAACCCATAGTAGCTGTTCTACTGTTGTTGTCTGTTTCAGTAACAACATCTGAAATGACGACAGACATACAGCATCAAAGCTAACATACATTACAGAATAAATTTAAGGTAACGTTAGTTAGTATCATAGGTTAGCATCACCTTAGTCAAACTATAATATCTTACTTCTGTTGCATAAGATAAGGTGGTGGTTTTCCAAATAACTGCTAGGCTTGTTGATGGAGTCAGCTTCTGACAAAATGGCATTCCCATAGGTCCCTGACCCCAGGGGCTTTCAGAACAGGTGTAGATATAATGAGGTCATGTGACACTCGTGATTGCACTCTAGCTGACTTTAAACGGTTTCAATGATTATTTAAATGATAACGAAACTTGTGCTGGTAATTGGCAATTTACTTATTGTTTACTTATTTATTTCTATTTCACTTCACACACTTGAACTATTTTGCAGAGGTCAAATACAAAGATTCCAAAAAAAAAGCTAATTAAAATTTCATGTTGTAAAGCAACAGCGAAGGGAATAAATACTTTTGCAAGGCACCGTATCTGTAGATGTTAATCAGTCAGGAGCATGAATGAAAAAAGGTCACGGGAATGTGTTAGATATGTTAGAATGTTACCCATTAGAAGAAGATTGCTATCTTTAGTTAGTTCAACCAGAAGCTACTTTCATTAAACATTACATCATTTATCATCTAAATGAAAAACGCACTGATGCTGCTGTAACACCTTAATTTCCTGCAAAGGATTAATAAAGTATCTAATCTAATCTAATCTCTGCAATGCCAAAAGTGCTTCAAAGCACCTTTGCTTATGTGAACTTGTTTTACCTCTACCACTTAAATGGAAATGAGGCATTCAGGGGAAATCCAGCTGCTAGCTCTTGAGACAGTGCATTTTGAAGTCTGAATTCAAGGATCGGAAGTCCCTGGCTAGGTACATCCTCATTGATGAGAAGTAACTTTTGACCTTGTGTCAGATCCTTGCTGAAACGCTTCAGAAAACCATCATTAAAATTTAACCACCAACAGGGGGTCATTCTGCCTTCAGAATGAACACATTTCTCTCATTGAGATGATAAGAATTTTGAACTTTTGAGCTCTTTCATCTCACAACAACCAGCAGGACGAGCTTTATTTCTTTGCAGGTGCAGGAGTTAAGATTGACAAATAGCTAAAAACCTTTCAGACTAGTAAGGGACCTAATTTTGATTTGAAGTGTCTTATGTATGAGATTGGTGATTCTGCGTCATTTCATTTTCAGTGCTTATATCATTTTAAATGTGGTGCCAGCAATTACAATGTCATTTGCCGCAGGATCTTTTCTGAGGTAAGATAGGAGAACTTTTGGGAGATGGATAGTTTTTTGTATAATCACTCTTAGAAAGGCTTCACATACTCTGCTCTTGTTTATGCCAGTACTTCTGAGCTGTGAATAAAGTATGGCCACAGTTTTCATTGTTTTCTTGTGCTTGTGTTCATTGGACTAATAGAACTAATAGACCGGCATAACTGGCTGCGGGCTCTTCTGCAAAGGTCTAAGGACAAAGCTAGGTTTAGCTTCGCCATGCTAAAGGAGCATCAGCAACTGAAGCTACATTTGATACAGGAGGTCCAGCTGTGGAGGCTGCAGAGGTGGGAGTAGAGAGCGAGGCCCAAGCGGAGCTCTGCCGCTGAGCTCAGTGCCACGGGAGGTTCTGCTGCTGAGGCCAACCTGCAGCTTATTTCATTCTGGATGCTGTTCAGGTAAACTTGAAATTAAAATGTTTGGATAAAAAAATGATACTTTATTGATCTCCCAAGGGGGAAATTCAGGTTTCAGTACATCCGTCCAAGGAAAAACATACAATGAGACAAAGAAACAAGCCAGAATAAGACAAGGGTCAATGGTGTACTTGCAGAGCTGCTGGCGTCTCAGTGCCTTACACCCAGTCCTATCTAGGGTCACGGTGCTCTGCTGGAGCCTATCCCAGCTCTCTTCAGGCAAAAGTCTAAATCATGAAAGGATAAATCTGACATGACTCCATGTCACTGAGTCCATTATTGAAGTGAGTCAAGACCAAGTCAAGCTCATCCTTAAAGTTTATTCTATTTGAGGAGTTAATCCCATTTGAACATCAGCAGGCTACAGCTGCACCACTGCATGGTAGCAGTCTGTGAAAGAAGAGATTTAACTCTAGTTTAGCGGTCAGCGGGTCAAAAATTGAGGTGTCCATATGTTATATGTAGCAGAGCCTGTTTAGGGAACGTTTAAGGAAAATGGATTTGTGAAGTTTCGTTGATCTTAGGTTGAGTTAACCTTGTAAGAATGCTGGTTTTGTTTTACATAAGACACAGCAGAATCTCCTTATCATGAAGTCATGATCTCCTGAAGGAATGTGACTGGCCAGAGGACAGTTCAACAGCTTCATTCATGAAATATTTGTAATTATTTGAGTAGATTTGCACATTATTTGAGTAGATTTACTAAAAATCTGCTCCGGACTAGAGTATTGCACAATTTTGGATTTTTTTTAAAGAACGTGTGTATGAAAGTGAATTCCAATTGATCGCATATGTAGAGCGCGCTCACAAAGCTCATCAGTTAGAATAAGCCCTGCCCAGGGACCATAAACTGAGATAGCTAAATTAAGTTGAAGGAGGAAGGCCAGAAATCCAGAAATAAAGTATGGTGCCATTGATCCTGCCTTCCTCAGTCCCATTGATGAAAATGACATTTTGGAGATCAAACGGGGGTTGTACGGTGGGTTCTCTGTGGAGGGGGATTTTCTCTCACAGATGTCATCAGTTTGCTGTTTGTGGAGTTTGAAGACTCTTTGAGAAGATTTGTTGCTGTGTTCTTTGAGCTCATCCTACACTGATGACCTGCCGCGGGAAAGATGTCACTATGTTGAGGGTGTAATTGGTCTGCAAACATTCTTAGTTAGGTGCCAAGTGCCAAAATAAGATTAAAGTGAATGCCAGGATGCAGGTATTCCCAGCAGAGCATCATACTGTGAGAAGATGAGAACTGCATCTTACCTATTCATACATAGCAACAGCTGCAACTGCTCTTAAACAAGACACAATGCCTTGAACAGCTGAGACTAAACTTTTTGAATAGTAGACAGAAAGCCTTGATCTGTCGCTGTTTACTGTGCATCTGAGATAAAACAACAGAATTGACAACTTTATTGTTCGCACTTTGCAACATCAACATGAAATAACAAAAGTAATCAAAAATTTAATTAATGTCTGGCACCACTAATGCCATAGGGGAAACCGCTTACAAAACCATGCTTGTTTGTTCCTGACTGTAAAACTGAGTCTGTTGATGTATTATTTTTTGTGTCCTGTAGCTCGATTCGTTGGTCTTTTTTTTTTTTTTTGAGTGTATGTTGCTTTAGCAACACATTCACAGCTGCTGAAGCTGATTTCATCAATGTCAGATTGCAACATAATGACTCTTTCGGTGGGACATCACTGATATCTACAGACTTGTTTGTGGAATATGATTAAATCCAGTTGCTTGTATAGTTGCACGAATACCTTCAAGCAGCCCATAAATCAGGGGTGTCAAACTCCAGTCCTCGAGGGCTGCTGTCCTGCATATCTTAGATGTTTCCCTGCTTCAGCACACCTAATTCAAATGAATGGGTAGTTAACAGACCTGTGCAGACCTGGTGATCTATTCATTTGAATCAGGGTGTGGTGAAGCAGGAAAATATCCAAGACATGCTGGACAGCGGCCCTCGAGGACTGGAGTTTGACATCACTGATTTATGGGCTGCTTGAAGTTATGCGTGAAGGGGTGGATGGCTCCTTCCAACAATGTTTTTTATACTGCTTTCTCACAATACAGACTTGTTACAGACTGTCTAAGAACCATGGAAACTGCATGTGGTACCAAAAGAGTCAAATCCACATACCCAGCCAAATCAGGAGCAGCAACAGCATGAAGACAACGTAGTAGCCCCGATGGGACTGGATCAAGCTTGTAAGCAACTGGTCTCATCAGGCCACCATGCTCCTGCAAAAGAATAGAATCATACAACCATCCTTTTCATCCACTGTTTGTGTGAAAGGATGTGTGCGATCAGGTAGACCACAGCAGGAGCAGTTTGAAGAGCTAGTTTCGGCCTAGAAAAGGCTTCAGGACCCTGTCATGTGCTTGAAACCCCATACCATGCATGAGGAGCTCAGTGGAGCCTCAAGTGTAGCATAACGCAGAATAAACACGAAGCAGTAAGAACTGATTCCAAAGCATGACACCATTTGTTTCTTAGTGACGGGTCTCAGGATCTTCTGAATGACCTCAACACGTTTAGGTAACAAAGTTCTTTCTTCAGCAGAAATGATGTGGCCTGAGAGTTCTGGCCTATATTGAGGTCTAAAGCAGAAACAGCGTGTTTCAGGCGGGCCTCTGACTCTGTCACCTCTGTCCTCAGTTACAGTCTTGGGGGCTTCTTTGGCTTGAGGCCCCGTATATTCTTTTCGTGATCCTGGTTCTTCTCGGGTCCTGTTGGAAGCCTGCAGTTTTTCTCGTCTAGTTAATTGGAATGATTCCAGTTTGGGATAAACTAAATATAATGATGTCTAATTCTGTTTATTCATTTAGTATTTGGGCTCAGGGAATAGGTTCTTGTGACTTTAATTGTTTAAATTGCTTTTTAATCCAAGCACTTTAGAGGCTTATAAATAAATAAATAAATAAATTCTCTGATTCAAAAACTTCATTTATCTTATTCTTTTCAGCACTTTCATTCTGTTAAATTGGTCTAGTTTTCCAATTATATTTGTGCTGTGTGCAGCTCCTTTTTTCTTCCTTTCATCTATTTTGCCATGAGATCTTGGCCTCCAAATGTGTTGCTCCATTAACAGAACCATCATTATTATAGTCTGATGTATTGCAGTATGCAATCAGGCTTAACATTTGGCATAAGAATACAATACATGTTTACCAGATGGCAACCTGTGCATTCAATCCTCTGCTACAAGGGAATATGTCCTGTCATATTAACTCGAGGATTTTACTGATTTCCACAACTGAACATTTTTTTATGGCTTGATCGTCAGATGTCATCAGTGGTGTTCAACATTTAATGCTAATGTCATTTGACACATTTTCTTCCCTGTCCTGTCGTTCATGCATAACCAATTTGTTGTTATAAATCATAAATGTATCATATCATGAATCATCACTGCATCAGTTCTCATCATGTTCTTTACATGACACCTTGTTTTTATCTCTATGTATCTATTTAACTCCAGTTTTACACCAGTCACATTTGGTTGCAATATTTTTGTCAACATCTTGTCCTTGCTCTATAATGTGCATAATTTGTTTTTAAAAAATTCAACTGGAAGGAACGCAATATTCATCAGCTCCATGTTTTAGATCACTAAATTCAAAAGCCTTTCCACAACAATACATCTAAATGTTGTGTCTGTGCACAAATATTACTGTGCCTTTGCCACTGGTATATCATCAGTACTAGTAACATACATTCAATTCAGTTCAATTCAACTTTATCTATATGTCATATAAGGCTTATGTAATATGGAAGTTAAGTTGAAAGCTTCAACAGTTTTACGACAGTGAAGTTTTACAGTAAGGAGGTTCCCGCACAGAAACAAGGGACCACACATATGCTGCTTGTTGTCAAGTGTTCGTTCACAATAAACGGAGTTAAACAAGAAAAGCCATCCCTCGATCATTCTACACTATATAGTGCCTATACAATACAAATTGTCTCTAGGTGCTTTTCAGAGACTCAGAGCATGACCCCTGAGCAAATAGTATTAAATATTAAGTCAAGAAACAATGGCAAGTAAGAAACTCTCCTCGCAGGAGAAAACATTTAAGCTAAACAGCAGCAAGGAAAAAACTTCCACTTTAAGAGGAAGAAAACTTGAGAAGGCCTGGCTCATAAGGGGGGACCGTCCTGCCAGCTGGATAAAGGAAGAAAAGAGGAGGGAGATAGGACAGAGTGGATGGAGGACAGAGAGAGAAGAGGCACACATATATTGGTATTATAGCAGACAGAATATATTAATAGTAATTATCCATTAGCTGGAGAACTAAGAATTCTATGCATGTACATATATTATGGTGGTATATTGTGAGTACATGCACTACAGAGATGACTATATAAACAGATGTAGGCAGCAACACTGGGATGGTCAGAGGGTGGAACTGCAGGTCAGCATGTAGCTCTGGAAACATGCACAGCACAAATATAACTGAAGGAAGGAAAGGGGGGGAGGGAAAAGGGGTGAGGACACCACTCACCAGATCATGTTAGTGACCCCCTGCAGTGTAGACCTATAGCAACAGAGCTATGACGATGCTATGTTTCAGACCAGCCTGCTCTAGTCTTGGCCTCAGCCATTCCTATAACTGCTATGGCTATTAGCCCTGATGCACTGTTGTTTAGACTAACTTTAGGCTTTACTAAACAGAAATGTTCTAAGTTTAGTCTTAAAGGTGGAGGTGGTGTCAGTCTCCTGAACCCTAACTGGTAGCTGGTTCCATAATAAAGGTGTCTAATAGCAGAAGGCCTGTCCTCCAAATCTACTTTGTGATGTTCTGGACGTGTGCATTCAAAAGTTTAGAGAAGGTCAAATCAATTTCACCCTGGTTATAAATAAGGGTGTGTTTTAAGTGAGCTGAAATTTTATCTGAAGGTTTTCATGAGAAATATATATTAGCTGACTCATTCTGCTTTAGATTTATCTTTTGATAACAAAGGAGAGGAAGTGCAAGTCTTTCTTTTCCATCATATTTCCTGCGGAGCAAATCTCTAAGTGATGTAAATAGAGTATATTGTATACTTACTACTTCACTGATGTTAATGATTCACATTTGACATTTGCATCATCTTCTCTTTGCACTTAATTACTGTTCATTTTCATCGCTGGCTCAATCCTCCCAAGGATGTTCAGGTGTGCCTTTATTGTAAACTACACTGGCAAACAAAACAATTATGGTTTGTGCTCTGGAGAAATCTGAATGTTGTTTTTGATGATTAAAAATCACCAGATTAGTTGCTGAATAGCTGAAGATGTGATAAACTCAGGAGGCAGTCTTCAACTGTAGGTATATTTAGGTCGGTTTTACAAGGTATGTTGTGCTAGTTTTAGTGACAGGATGAAGGCTATCTATTATGATTTTGTCATATTTTTTGAACAATGAGGATCAGCCCCAGTAGTTGTACATAAGGAACAACATCCAGTTGTCAGAGCTGATGACCAGTAAGGAAAGTTTCAGGTCCTTGATTAAACTCCAGGGCCGGCTCCAAAAGCAAGTCAATCTCCATTGACCTGCATGTTAAAATGTCTAACTTTACAGCAGAAATAAACATTTTAACATTCTGGTACAAACCAAGGTTTTAATTTTATTATTATTATTATTATTATTATTATTATTATTATTAATTATTACATATGCATAATTAGGGGTGTGGCATTTGAGTGACAGCTGCACTGCAGTCTATGGTGTTAACATCTAGCTGAAATCACATCAGTTTGTTAGTGCTTAAGATTTTTAATGCACCTGAGGCATGAATTAAAAGTTAAGAATAAACACAAATATAGTTTATTGTGCTGGTAATTGAACTAACAGACGGCTGTGAAAGACTCAATTAGCCTCAAAGGTGCCACAGCTGCAGAACAGCTCATGGCCTTTGTTAGGTTTTTTATTAAGCCTTTATTTAATCGATGATCGACTGTCTTTTAAATTGCATGTAAAAAACCTAGTAAAAAGACTAGGGTTAAAAGTTGGATTCTTTTTTTCGTCACAGGTCGTGTTTTTCTTTTGCTGCCAGAAAAAAATTGGTTGCTGCTACCTTCCTCCCTGTACTTGATTATGGTGACCTTTTATATATGAACGCTCCTGCGAACTGTTTATGTTCATTAGATTCTGTGTACCATAGCGCTTTAAGGTTTGTTACAGGTTGTAGAGCCCTCACTCACCACTGCACTCTATATGCTCGAGTGGAGTGGCCCTCTCTGGCAGCACGGTGCCTTTCACATTGGTATATTTTTTATTTATAAAGCAATTTTGGGTCTACTGCCCCACTACCTCAGTGAATATATTTCTAAAACTAATTGCAATTACGGCCTGCGTTCCAATGATTTTTGTTTACTAAAAGTGTCCAAAGTTCGCTCTGTGTTAGGGAAACACAGTTTCAAGTACTCTGCCCCTGCTTCCTGGAACTCTCTGCAGAACACGCTGCACTTGAAAGACCTTATCGGTCTTGAAACATTTAAGAATTTTATTAGAAACCTTGAAGCTGCTTCACACCAAAATTGCAGTTGTTTGAACTTAAAAGCTTTAATTTTATTCTTTTTACCATTTTATTGTATTTAATGCACAAGTGGACTTGTATGTTTGTGCTTATTTGTCATTGTCTCGTAACTGTTTTTGGCTGCTGTCTTGGCCAGGCTTCTCTTGGAAAAGAGGTCATTGTACCTCAACGGGACCAACCTGGTTAAATAAAGACTTAATAAAAAAAAAAAGAACAGCTCGTGGCCTTTGTTAGGTGGAGAAGCTTGGTTAGATTGTTGGAAGAAGCTACCTCCATCCCTGGTTGAAGGATTTTTCCAAGGACTTACTGAAGAACATCTGGACTCAAGCTCATTGGCTGCTACCTCTAGCAGCAGCCTAAGCAGCCGGGTCCTCCAGTCAAGCAACCTTCGTCTTGGACCATTCCAGCACCGTTCCTGTTTGATTAACTGGATCACAAACTGTACTAATAGACCAATGCGTCCAGCTCTGAGTTGGCTTAGAAGGGTGTGAAGGCTGGACGGGCTCTAGCTCACAGCAGCTGGATCCTCAAATCCAGCCACCTGGACCACAATATGACCCTTCTGGATTGAATAATGGGGCCACCTTTAGCTAGTGGACCCAGCTCCACTGCAATTACCAGGTCAATCTAAGGGACCAGGATTCAGTCAGAATGAATGTAAGGTAAAGCTAATTGTAAGGTAATCCTAGAATGAGCTAAGCTAAGCTAAAATTGCTAAATTGTGGTAACCTAGTTACAGTGGGCATGTTCCAACCAACTCCCAAGCTTGCACGTTCCACCCATTTGCCCATTTTTGGATTAACTGGGGTTGGGCAGAGTCATCTCCTGCCAGTATGGCTTCGTAAACTGAGAACAGGGCTTCACCCAAGTTCTTCAAGAAATCTAAGTGACATCACAGATGGTTTGTCCCGTTCTATTTATACAATTTATATAAAAAAAGCCCAGCGGAACTTCAGACAAACAGCCTGCGTATTTTTCAGGGAAAGTCATGAAATGGTGAATATAAAAATCAGCAAGAAACAAATGTTATCAAAAGTGTCTAAAAAAAGTTGCATTGTGGAAGAAATACAATTTTAGTTGAACATAGGAAAAAAAATCAAGTAAAATACTTTTTTTTTAATCTAGGTACCATCCTTGTTTTTTTCATCTTTAGAACTGTCCAAAGTAAAGAGGAAAAAAAAACTAATTACTTTTGCTCCAGACTTGGAGGAGATGATGATGCCTTAGGACGAGGTGCAGAAGATAAGTTAATCAAAGTCATGCATTGAAGCTATCCATTTTTTAATGACATCTTTAGATTTTCAAGTTTATGTTTTTTTTTATTATATATTCACACCTCTGACTGTACGAGAGAGTTCAAAACCAGAAAATATAATTTCCTGTAGCTAGTTTTCCTTCTGCAGAGTCCACCATATCCCTCAGCTACGGCCGTGCAGTGAATCTTTGAAAATGGAACCATCCAGTGTAGCATTATCAGCTCGGGAATAGATGGACTCATTCGTAGACCCCATTTTGATGAATATTTAAAAAGGGGGGGAGACCTTTGTTGTGTCGCTGTGATGGATTTGTCAAAAACAGCCTTTGAAGGATGCAGCACATGAACAGGGACACAGGTAGTGAGGTTCTTTATCTCTCACGCCTGATTTCTGGAGGCTCAGGGTCACGGTGCTGCGCTGATCCACCCAAAGTGCCATTTCTGTGCATATTCTCCCTGTGTGTCCCCATCTGCCTCACTGCCTTGTATGCCAGAAATTTGATGAACATTATAAAAAAATATTTCCTCTCCACTTTTTTACAAGTAATATAATAGATTAGCTACGTCAAGTTGAAGTTGAGCTTTAACAATAACCATTTACGTGTGGGTAAGTCTGCTCAAACGTACCGCGAGGTGGAACAAGAGCACAATTAAGTATCTGGGATTTTTTTTTTTTTTTTTTTTTTTTTTACCACTTTTAATGAGTCTTGTGAGGATTCTGCAATGTATGTCAGTTGTCGAGAGAGCCCTAGGATACGTATTGGGTGGATCAGCCCTCAAGTACAGACTTTCAAAAGCTTAACCTTTGGTTCATGAACCACGACAGCCTTGGAGCTTTGTTAATTAGTTTGGATTTCTTCTGCATTAGCAACAGCTCTGTACTTTTCTCAGAGAAAATGAACAGTGAGGTAATTGTGTCTTCAGTAAGAACATTACATTGTTTTACTTCTTATCAGAACCTTAAGCATACATAAATTTGAGGACGGTGTGATTAAATTCTCTGAGTTTTCTACATCAGAAGAGATTTCAAGAGATCTTAGATCTTAGGACCCCCCCCCCCCCCCCCCCAAAAAAAAAAAAAAAAAAAAAGCACACAGGAAGCAGGAATAAAGAAAAATTACAGGCTTTACCAAACCAACACAAATAAAACATGGAGGTAACACAAAACTGAATAAAATAATGCACAAACCAAGAATACTGAATATCTAGGAGAGAGAACACTGACAAAAACAGATGAACTGACAACTGAAAACAGTCTATTGGAGGCATTTGGAAAGAAAAAAAATGTTTTTAAACTGGGACACAACCTTCTGTTTTTGTATTGCAGGACACAAAAATAAGTCTATTCAATCACAAGAAAATGAAAAAACACAATGATTTCCAAGGTTTTTTTTTTATCACAACATTACAAAAAAGTCCTTTGAATGCATGATAGATCTGAAAATCTGGTAAATACAACCTCAGAGGAACAACACATATTATATCTTAAAATCAATTAGTTCACAATAGTAGAGAAAATGCAGAACGATGGTGCGAAAAGTACGTCTCCACTGCTTCAATAGGAATTAGGAGGTTAATGTGTGGTGCTGCTCATTAAATGTATTTGATTAATTGGTTTTGTCAGTTTGCTGGTCTGGAGCATTCAGGTGTGTTACAATTGCCCATCACTCTGTGAGGGGTTTTCAGGCCTGTCCCGAACAGTTTCATTCTGCCACCATTCTACAATGAGAAACATAATTTGGTCTGCTAATCTTTCCAGCAAGTTCAGCCCCCAAGTCAAATGTGGAGCTTCGTGACAGTTCCTGCATCCAAACAAACCACAAGGCGTTTGGAAAAAAATGTCCTTCAGACAGACAAGACACAAGTGAAGACGTGACTTTTTTTTCAGCAACAATACCAGGGCACCTCAGTCTCAGAGTCAACCACAAACTGCTTTGCATTCCAAAGTATTTTAGGGTGAAATGTGAGGATCTCTGTCCAACAGCTAAACCTTGAGTGAAACTGAGTAATTCGACCAGACAGTGATCCCGAGCGTGCTTGTTCATCGACAACAAAATGGCTGAAAATATCAAGAACCAAGGTGTTGCATGTTCAGATCTCAGTGCTCTAAATGTCTCTGAGACCTGATGTTTAGAGGGTGCCAGCAGGTCCCAACGGGTTTAGGGAGCTGTGCATAAAAACTTTTAGCAAAGCTGAATGAGCTGTAGCAATGTTGTAAAGGAGGGGTGCCAAAAATCGCTCCATAACAGCAGTTACTGCATGTTTGTGCAGCAAAAGGTGGTTCTAAAGTTTGTATTTACTAAATTTTAAAGTTATTAACTTCTAAATTATGTAGACCACATGTGTCAAACACAAGGCCTGCAGGCCAAATGTGGCCCGGCACATCATTTTATGTGGCCCTCGAGAGCTTGTGCATTATTGGCTAACATATTAAACCAATATTATAAGACTTAATATAAGCTTACGCCGTTTTAAAGCGCATATTGACAATAAACTACATCTCCCACAACACATTTTGTCATTACCTACAACAATAACGGTATCTCACTATTAACGAGACATCAAGGTTATGTTTAGCTAAGTATGCTAAATTTCGCTCACAAGAAAAACAAAGAATCACTTCCACTTCTGAAACCAAGGTAATGGATACTCAGTCCGTTACCATGACAATGGACCCTTTAAACATCACCTGTGCGAGAGCAGGTTTACGACCACAAACCCTGAAGTTTAATATAATAATGAGTTAAATATTTCAAACTTGAATACATAATAAATACAGAAACTGTTATTTAACAACATATTAAAGTGTAGTTTAATTTATTTTGATTTACATTGCATTTTGTTAAATTCATGCTGTCAATCTGGCCCTTTGAAGGGCAACCATGATGCTGATGTGGCCCTCACTGAAAATGAGTCTGACACCCCTGATGTAGACTATTGGCAATCCTGAGTACCAGAGTATCCTTATGTCCAAGGCCAGGAAAATAAAAGAAAAGAAAAGAATAAAAGAGAAAAATAAAACATAAAAAAATCTTGTCTTTTTCTCATAGCTTTGTACACTGCTCCCTCTTTAATACGCTATGTTTACATAGTTTTGAAGAAGTTTACATTGTTACGAAGAATGCTGACAATTGCCTATAAATAAATAAAAAATGAATAAAAAGTAAATAAGAGAAAATACTTCAAAGTATTTTGTGTGAAGCATAGTATTAGATGGGTGATATCTGTGATGAACAGAAGGATAAATTCACGTATTGCTGGTTAGGTAACTTTGCAGAAAGATAGCAGATCTAACGCTCTTGAAAAATTCACCAGGGTATGCCAAACAATCATTCAGACTGTCAATACACTTTCCTGACACAAATACAGACCAGAACAGCCTCTTCAATCAATAAAAGGACATGTCAACAGGAACCAGAATGGTTGAGTCTGCAATCCCTCAACCATAACAAACATTCCTTCAGCCAATCAACAACAGCAACAACGTACCTATGTAATGCCTTCCTAATCTAAGGACCACTCAATGCACTATTACAACGCAAGCAGCTTTCCCTCACTGCCACACAAATAAGATCGATTTATTTATTTATTATTTATTAGACCAGTGATTGGACTGCAGAAATTTTTCACAATTCAAACTAGGCCATGATATTCTGATGTTTGGGAATAGCTGTATTGGGCCGACTAATTTGGATAATTATTACCCTCCGCCAAGGAGGTTATGTTTTCAGTGGCGTTTATCTGTCTGTCTGTCTGTGTACAAGATAACTCAAAAAGTTATGGATGGATTTGGATAAAATTTTCAGGAGTTGTCAGAAATGTGAAAAGAAAGTACTGATTTCATTTTAGGTGTGATCCGGAAGAAATCCTGGATTCTGGATCACTTTCAAAATTTTCGATAACATTGTGGTCAATTGGGGCCAAAAATGTTGTTTCGCAATATCTCCTTTAATTATTGCCCAAAACTCATGAAATTTGACTCAGGGATTGACAATGGGAACCTCAAACAAATTTCATAGGCTGATTAAAACCTTGTTTAAATGGGCAATTTTAAAAAAAAGTAAGGCATTGCTTTACTGCCCAGCTTGGCCAAGGGACACCAAGGACTGCTCTACCCCTCCATCAACCCCCATTAGACGAAAGGATGCACACAGCAGTTTAGGATATTTTCCCTCTATTTTAACGGACTTTAATCTTTTACATTTTTGTAATAAACATTTCTCTTATTCTGACTTTGCACTGTGCACTTTGTCCACCTTCAAAACTGGTTGGTCGGAGAGAACTGGGGGTGTTACACCTACAGAAGAAGGGCCAGAGACTACAGAAGACAGACAATGTTAATGTTATGAAATGATCCAGGACAATGTTAAACTGAGATGACAGAGACAGGATGAAGATGCTTAGTGTATGTAGAAGATGATAGAGCTAAAGGCTTTATGGAAAAGGAAGGTCTTAAACCCAACCTTACATTTGTTCAAATGTAGAGAGGGAGTCTGCATCCTGGGCCGAGGCGGAGGCGGGACATTGATTCCATAATAGTAGAGCCTGACAGCTAAAGGCTCTGCCAAACATACTTGCAACAGCAAGTAAACCCGCATTTAAGACGGGGACACGGTACGGAGCTATGAGGCCTTTGAGATATGTTGGAGCTTTGTATTTCAAGGATTTTTATGTAAGAGGTAATATTTTGAATTTAAATCTAGATTTAGGAGGGAGCCAGTGTAAAGAAGCTAAAACTGGCGATCACCGACAGGGGGAGGGCTCGTGCTCGTGCACATGAAGCATGGGAGAAAAAGAGGCTTGGCAGAGTTCATGATGGGGAGTGTTTACTCAGAGAGCAATGGAGGGGGAGGGTTGGGTTAGATCTGTGTTTTGTTCAAGATTTGTTTCCAGTATCAACAGACATGACAGCATCTATAAATCCCTTACCCTACCTTTAAAAGAGCACCTTTCAAACCTCAAATTAAATAAAGCAAATTGGACAAAAAATTTACAGTGTGGAGAGTATATTGGTAGTGTGTGCAGTAGAGAATAGATATTTAAACAGCAGAACTGCCATCATTACAACTACAGATTCTCTAAAAAGTTGTACATTCCCGTGTACATTCAGAAGAAGCGCGGTCACTGAACATGTCACATTTGCGCAATTTTCACATTTGTCTTTTATAGGGCTGGGCAAGTTAACGCGTTATTATTGCATTAACTCATTAATTTATTAACGCCGACATTTATTTTATCGCGCGTCAACACATGTTACTCGCATGCTTTTGTTTTGAAAAGTCTGTTACTGGCCTGCTGCGGAACCAATGTTCCGCAGCAGGCGTTTTCCACGCCCATAATTTTTTGAAACCCTCTGTAGCGGGAGCAGCGGGACAAACGAACACCGGTTTACAGTGAGTAACATCCTTAAAATTCATATCATGTCGTCTTTCGTCTTTGTGCTTGTTGAAAACGTTCATTCAGTAGGTGAATTCAGTATATGGAATGTCATATTATCCTTGCGTGATACTCACTGTGTCGTATTAATTATTTAACAATAGTGCAAAGAGGAACATCCACGTAGCGGGACTAGTCGTCGGTTTACAGTGAATAACAGCCTTAAAATTCATATTATTTCGTCTTTGTGCTTGTTGAAAACGTTAATTCAGTATGTAAATTCAGTATGCTTTGTTGTAACTCAGTCAGTTATAGATCTGGCTGTTCAGGCTTAGTGTCCCACTGGAGGTTGAACCTCTGTCCCAGTTTCCTGCCTTGTAACTGGAGCTAGAATAGAATAGAATAGAACTAATTAGCTAATTGGCAAAGAAAGAATAGACATAAGGTAGATGTGCAACAGACGTGGAAACTTTTATCTGTAGTGAAAGCTGGTCAGTACTCTTTGACTCAGGGGTCTGAACACTTATGCACGCTCACTTTTCATATTTTTATTCATAAAACACACCATCTATCATTTTTGTTTCCCTCATGAATTAAAAAAAAAAAATACTTCTGTCACTTTGATGTGACAAAATGTGAAAAGGTTAGGGGTATGAAGGTACTGGCCTACTGATGTCTATCTATTTTCATTTTTTTTTTCTCTTGTTTTGCCCCTTATCACAGTTTGTCTCGATCCATTCACTGTTTCTCTTGTCTTGAGCTGCGTCATGTCTCTTTCTTTGTTTGATTTTTGTCAACGTATTGCACATAAAAGTGGCTTCACTTGAAACTGAATAGATGATACAGAAAAAAATAACGACTTTGCTCTTTATTTTTAGCAATGGAAGAAAAGTGGGAGGAAGTATTCAACTTCCTTTCCAAAGGACTATACCCTTCTGGGTATCGTAAGTCTCAGCGACTAAACCTCCGAAGGTTTAGTTCAAAATTTTCGATAAAGGGTGAGTATCTGAAATACACTCAAATCGGCAATGTGTGAATGTTTATAAGACTGCTGGTCACCTCACTGAGACAGTAGGATGAAAGGCAGCATAATAGTTCAGGAGTAGCTACATCCTGTCACATAATGCTTCTGATAGCTTGTGCAGCTATTTTGTACATTCTGTTCGTCTACAATGATTTCAGAATTCTAATAAATGGGTATTTCAGATGGCCAGCTCTACAATGGGAGCAGGAGGGCAGTTAGAACTCGGGAAGATGCAAAAAGCATCTTTTCCGAGTTCCACACCTCGCCCACGGGGGGCCATACGGGAATAATCAAAACCAGGGATGCCATATCAACACGATTCTATTGGCAGGGGATGAGTGTTGATATAAACAACTGGGTATGTATGGAAAAACTGATCTATTCATGTATGACAGTTTTGTTAGGTAATTTCATTTTTATCTAATTCCATCTATACTTTCCTATATCTATTCATTAATTTAATCAAAAATTAATTACATTTCCATTTTCTCTGAAGATTTGTTTGCAGTTATGTTCTTTGTCATATCTTTTAATTAAAAAAATAATGAATCAGGTGCTGGGATGTGACAAATGCCAAAGAGTTGGGAAACCTTTGGGATGCTCAGAGCCCCTCCAATCCATTGAGGTAAAAACATATTACATACATACATTACATACTTGCATATTGTACCTTTAACATGAGATTTTTTTTTTCTCTATTGTTTTTTATGAAGCCTAGTTCCAGGAATCCAGCAATTTATTTATTAATTTTTTTTTTACAATATACACAAACATGAAACTGCACCGTGATACATTTCGGTATTCCTGGGATGAAAGGCAGCCATGTGATCATGTATTGTGTAAACACAATGTAATTTTTTACATTGTCTTCTTAAAATTGTCCTTATGCTGTACTCCCTACTGTTCATCATTTTGTCAACTAATCAATCTTTTGTTCTGGACACAGTGTCAGTCTTTTTTATTGTTCTGGCCAATTTTTTGGTTTATTCCTTTATTCTTAACAACAAGCTTCATCTACTGGAAGTAATTTTGTTCTGCTTTTTAGGTTTCTGCTGTCTGGGAGCTGGTGGGGATCGCTTTAATTGGGCCCTTGCCCAAAACAGGGGATGGGCACCAGTATATCCTCACCGCCACAGACTACTTTTCAAAGTGGGTGGAGGCATTCCCGCTCAAAACAAAAACTGCAGCAGAGGTTGGGCGCCACCTGTGCTCCTTCATTTACAGACATGGCTGCCCAAACCGGATTTGTTCCGATCAAGGGAGGGAGTTCGTTAATGAGGTAAGTGTTTTGTTGTTGTTGACTATACAAAGGAAATATGTTTGCTACGTAAAGAAATGTAAGGCAAGGCATTTTATCTGTGCGAGATACAAAGCCTAAACTACAAGGTGTAAAAGACAATGGTAGTGACATGAATGATCCAGAATTTACAACTTGAATTGAATCAATAATACCTTATTTATGCCCACAGGGGAAATTCAAATCCTTTAGCAGCTTTCCAAATGATATGATATAAAAAATATATAAAGATGTGAGAAGGTAAGAAGTTTGTGGGGTTATGCTTTTTCTTTTTTCTTTTTCTTTCTTTTTTTTTTTTTTACAATCTGTTTTCCAGCTTAACAAAAGCCTCTGCGAGCTTTTGGGCATTGAGCGTAGTGTCACTGCAGCTTACCACCCACAGACCAATGGCCTTGATGAAGAGACCAACCACAACATCAAACGGCAAGTTTAAATATCAAGCTTTTTTAATATAAGTCTCAGAGCTTCGCGATGAAGTGACCACTGGACTAAATTCACTATTGGCCACTGTAAACAGGTTCTTGCCTGTAACTCAGTCAAAGTGAGATGTGTCCTCGTGACTTCTGCAGCTCTGTTAGGTTAGACATGATGTTAGGGGTGCACAATAACTATCGGGCCGATAACAGGAAATTATGACGTCATCACGATAACTCCGATATCACGACAAATGGCCCCGATAACATATATTTCTGTCAACACGGCAGTGCCTCGCTCCCTCTGAGCCTTGAATGAGCGGCAGTGAATATTATGTTCAAGTGACGTCGGCATAATCAGAAAAACGATTACTCAATAAGGATAAATTTACGTTACACCTTGAATGCAGCATGCATTGTGCTGATCACAACAAACATGGCGGTGTTGAACTTCGTTAAAGTTTCAGAAGAAGATAGCTTTGGTGGTTATTTGTGATGAATCCTCCGAGCGAATTCTACGAGGACGGAAGCACAAGCATAAGCTTCAATACGTAAAACCCGATCGGCCACCTACAACACAACAATTGCTTCCATGGAGTTTTGAAATCGCGCTAACGTGAGCTAACGGAAGCTAATGCTAATGTGCGCAAGCCAGCAGGAGTCTCTCCTCCCCTCTCCCTCACTCCTCTCATCTAAAGCTTCCATGAGATTAAAAAAAAAAAAAAAAAAAAAAATATATATATATATATATATATATATATATATATATATATATATATATATATATATATATATATATATATATAAACTACTGAACCTCAATTACTTTAATTAAAGGTATTAATTTAAATGGAACCACAAGCCAAAATCCTTTAAATGTTAATCTTTTTCAGGTTGTAATTTTGATGCATGTATTTCCATCAGTTCAAGGAGCCTTTATTTATTTTTTTTTTTATATCAGTCAGTAATGCACCTTATTTAAGTTGATGTGAGATATAAAATAGGTTTGTTTGACAGCTTTAAGAAAATGTTTGAGAGGCTTGCTAATAGTTTTTCATTGGAAAAAATAAATATCTGTTCATATAAAAAGTCAAAACTATTTTTGATTTTGTTCATAGTATTGATGTAATGATCTTAGGTATATGTGTGTGTTATCGGTTATCGGTATCGGCCTTTAGGAGCTGAAAGTTATCGGTATTGGTTTTAAAAAACAGTTATCGTGCATCCCTACATGATGTAGTTACATGTTGACAGATTTGGACATATCAGGCTTACACAGATTCTGAGTCAGTCCCTGTGGCTGCCTTTCTACCCGGCTCCTCCCTACAGATTTAACTGTTAAATGTTTTTAATCCAACCTCTCCAGCACATATGACATGTGTCGCTAAATTTTTGATTTGTCTTGTTTCATTTCACATCTTAGAGCCCTCACAAAGCTGGTTATTGAGAGGCAAGACAACTGGGACATCTTCTTGGAGGCAACACTTTTTTCTCTGAGATCAAAAGTCCATACAATAACAAAACAGACACCGTTTATGCTGTTGTATGGACGACAGCCAGTGTTTCCATCACAGCTCCCTGTTGACATGCCGGTGAGTTTATTTTTTTTGTTTTCATTTATTTATTTATTTATTTATTATTATGACGCGAAGAACACAGGCTGTTGGCCGCATGGGGAGAAGTGGAAAGTCCAAATGCTACAGCACAAGAAACAGGAGGACAGCCATAGTTGTGGCATTTTGGTTTTGATGGTGAAAATATTTAATTGCTGTTGTCATAATCTTGAAATTTTATAAGTTACTCTTCCAGAGAGCTACAATAGCACATGTGACACAATTATTTTTTACCAGTCATGTCATGCTCAGAAGGGACTTGATGTGGAAAGCTATTCTAGACTTCAAATTTCAGACAGAGCAGTCATTCTTTTACTTTATTTTTGATGTGTTGTTAAAAATCAATCAAAAAAAAACCAAGTAACCATGGTGTAAAGGAACCAGTACAAGAAAAACTGACACCTGGGTTGAATGTTTTAATTTTGCAGTTTGCAGAAGACTACATGGTTCATGGTAATGTTGCCATGACCAGAACCTCACCACAACCTGTTGCTCAAGCACGCCTCGACGTAGCTTGTGCACTGCTTCAAATGAAAGGTCAGACTACTGTGCTTTTCCAAAATGTTTCCATTCAAAGTTCAAATCATGCATATGGGCCTCAGTCACTGGTTGTGTACCAAGTTGTGTGAAGAAAATGGAGGCTTTGAATTAATTTCAGTTGTGGTAAGGTGTACAGTAGATGAATGCAGAAAAAAGAGGCCCAAAGAAATACCAAATTGAAGGGGGGGAAAGTCTAGGTATTGTTTGTTTTTTGTTTTTTTTTACCAGAAAAGCAGACAAAACCAAAAACATGCTACTCCCTTACTAATGTTAGTAATAATAATAATAATAACCATTACAACAGTAATAACAATAGCTCAAACAATATGGATTGTATGTTAATTTCTACTTTTAATGAAATTCATGGTTTACAGGGAATGCAGATGACTACTGTGTTGTCTGCTCCTTTCTGGAAGGAGCTGGGGACACCAGCATGGTGGAAATGGTAACTTATCATATCATATGTAGCAAATAAATTCCACTGTATTGTAGCTATGAAACGACCATTCATTTGGTTAAGAAAACAGCAGGCATGTTTCTCATAGGCTAGATATATGCAACCGTATAAATACAATTTGTAAATGTTCGTATTAATTATTTTTTGGAGAAGCTATGTATCATATTGGCTGGTTCCATTACTGCATTACAGATCACTGCCTTCCTTTTTTTTTTTTTTGATAGGTGCAGTGTGACTCTTGCAGTCGGTGGACCCATATTGGATGTGCAGACTACATAAAAGAAAAAAATTATTTAAAAAATTAAAAAATACCCCATTCCCCACCCCCTTTGTCTCCTGATGTTTTGGTCACATGTGATGGTACATGCTGCTATTCATCCTACACTGTCAGTGAGGTGACCAGTAGTCTTATAAACATTCACAAAGTGGCTGGAGCGGTAAAAATCAAATAAAAAAATCAAATCAAATAAATATGCCGAATTCACATGCTGAATGAACGTTTTCAACAAGCACAAAGACGAAATGATATGAATTTTAAGGATGTTATTCACTGTAAACCGGTGTTCGTTTGTCCCGCTGCTTCCCGCTACGAAGGGTTTCAAAAAATTATGGGCGTGGAAAACATCATTCGGGAATTTGTTCTGCGCATGTGCAGAACCCCGAGGTAGCATATCTCGACAAGTAGCAGGAATCGACAGAACACCGGAAAACAATTGGCAGGTAAACATGCGGAAAAGCTAAAATGGACTTGGAAAGCGGTAAAAATCAATGTACTTTACAGTTTGGCTAGCAACTCAGGCAGCAATATTAAGAATTCTGTTTGAAAAAAAAAAAAAATCTGGACTGCAACAAAACTTTTAAACCCCTTTGTTCAAGACGATCGTGTCATTCGTCCATGTTACATCAGGTCTGCTCCATGTGTTCACTGTCCTGCTATTCTCTTACTGGTTACTTCAGTGCAGGCTCCATCTAGCGGCACAGATGTGTAATGACAACAGAAAGTCCAGTCCTCGATTACATAACGACCCCATTTTTGTGAATATGACTTCTAGATTAAAATATCATCCTATATTTGGGCCAATACGGTAGTTTGATCAAGGACTTATTCAACAGCAGATGGGTGTCCTGCAATGCTGGAATTGAGCATCAGAAGATTCTGTGCTCATGCTCAGCAGAGCTGGAGAGCGCTTTGGTTCGATCTAAATATGAGCAGAGTTTTCATTCAGAACTTTCAAAATATTGCAAATATTATAGTATGCGATTCCAATGGCGCCATGCTACATGAACTGCCACACGAAGCCATTTCTGGGTCACGTAAACCGGACAATTATTATTAAAAAACAAATTCAGTCCTGTGGGCTTAAATTGAAATATAAAAAAACAGGCTTTTTTTTTTTTTTTTTTTTTTTTTTTTTTGTGAGATTAAAAAAAACGAAAAACAAAATAAAATGTCACTTTTTAGTTTTTTTAATTTTTGATTGACAATTGAAAATGGAAAGAAGGAATGATACACAGATTTATAAAGTTACAGAACTTTGACATGGACATTTTCATTTTAAAGTTCTCCCAGATTTGACAGCAACAAGGTTATTTATAACAACTGCCAAGTTGAACTCTCCATTAAAAGTTTCTGCTGTTACCTCAGAAACTACCTGTTTTAATGTTATGATTGTGGCTCAGTTGTTTGTTGGTAGAATTTTTTTTTTATTTTTCAGAAAAAACAGGATGACATTAATGCCCTGGCAGTGGCAATAAGTTTTGTTTTATTTGACATTTTTTAAGATAAGATTTACACTAAATATGTGTTACTGACAAGTGCTGATATTAAAAATGTTGAACAACAAATGTTATGGCACTTAAGTTCATATGGCAGCAGAACATTTGAAATAAAAGCGACCTTTACACTACTTTTGAATTCATTATTTGATTTTGCGTATACAATGTGATTAATCGTGATTAATCAGGGAAATAATGAGATTAATCGCGATTAGAACTTTTAATCGTTGCCCAGCTCCAGTTTTTTATCAATATAGCAGATTTATCTTATTCCAAAGTATAAAAACTTTGGCTAAATTCATAGATATTCATTCAGGGTTTGACACCAAGACAGTAGGAAACAAGAAATTAACAAAATAAAAACCAGGGTCAAGATGTGACACATAAAATTGCAGAAAATGGTATCAGCTGTTACCTTAAACAATATCCAAACCTGCCGGTGGATTTCATCTGGCCTGAGTCACCAGTGTGTGAATCACCATCTGGGGGAGGGAGACGTCTCTGCAAGCAGCCTCTCCATTATATCTTTGATGCACATGAACTCTAATGAACTCTTCCCTGACTAAAACCATCTCTAAACAGAAACACCAGGAAGAAACTCGTGATCCATTCAGACCTACATCATAGAAAGTAACATGTTAGACTCAATCTGTCGTAGAGCAGGTCAGACCAAATGCCAGCTTTGTTTCTTTACCTTCAGATTAATTTCCTGGTAAAAGTGAAGCTTGCTTGGTACGCTACAGCCTACACAGCTCGGCAGACAACGTAAACGCGTTTTTAGGACCTTTAGATTTATATGCTTTTTATAGTAAAGATACATTTAAAACTCTTTGCCTGTGTTACAGACAGGAAACAATCATAACTGTTTCGGGGCGCAACCCCCCCCCCCCCCCCCCCCCCCCCCATTATTAAATCTTTGCAGTGGAGAGACACAGGGAGATGTCAAGGATGTTTGAAAGCTTTTGTGCGTGCACTCTAATCATTCAGTTATCGGGTTGTGCCAAGAGGGTTTCTGCCAGTTTGCCATCTCCCAGACTGCAGGTATGTCCACACACTTTGCACAAAGCTGCATCCTTTTACCTTTGTTATTTTTATTTACACTAATAGAAGCACTCAGGAGGGCAGCTCCCAGCTGTCCCAGCTGTTACTGGATGCTTCTCCTTAAAAGACCCTTTGAGAGCTTCAGAATCAGACCACATAAATGCTCTGAAAGCTTTTGATTTTTGGTGCGACAGCATCCTCTTGGATTTGTCTTGCTGTTTTCAAAATGCATTTGATTACTGGGTTGGGACTAGAGAAATGGTGCCAGAATATGGACATGCTCACAGCGTGGAGACGATTGCATGTACACAGTGAAATAATATCTGGATATCAAAACCAGGTATAGCATCAGTTCTGAATGACAACTCAAGGGAAGTAGTTTTAAAAAGGCAACAAGAGACAACTCATCTGCTCTTTAAAATCTTCCAATTGCTTTTCTGTCAGTTCTATCATCCTCTGTCCCCCCCGTTATCTATTTTTTTTTCTTTGTGGTTAAAAGCCTCTCTCTTATCTGGTGCTCTCACATGCTCACCTGGGGAAGAAACAATCTGGGGAGCTGTGTCAGTAACTGCTCTGAAATTCCTGGAGAGAAACAAAAAACATTTAAATTCCCTTTGCAACCAGCAAATCCTCAAGATGAAGACGGTGTTTCTGCTTTTTTTTTTTCCTGTAAAATTAATTAACCTTTCTGTCATGTCGAGTCAAATCTGACTGATTTCCTACTTCCATCAATCATAAATATTGTGTTTTACATTTGATTGTCTCAGGGCCTTATGATATCCTCCACACTAGGCATTTGAACATATATAATTGCTGATCACCACTTTCTCTTAAATTTGAGTAGTTTATTCAACTTTGTAACACCTGTGGTGTTCCCGGTCAAAAATGACCGCCATAGGAAATTAATGGGTGACCCTAGATTGTGTTCATCCATCAGATTCTACACAACCACAAATACACCACCATACAAACACACACACACACCACCCCACCCCATGTGAACCCCTTTTAGACTGAACAAATAGGTGTCGCCTCTTCCCACCTCATTCCTGTGCTTATGTGCCCATCCCCCCACATGAACCACAGTTTCCAAACTAAATGTTTAACACTTGTTCCACATTTCAAAGTCAACAATTAGGTGTTTATTATGAGAACCGTCTCTTTCCCAGGCTTATGTGCCCATCCCCCCACGTGAACCGCATTTTCTGATACAAAATGTATCATATCTTCTCAGAGACCCCTTATATATAGTTTTTTTTTGTGTGCATTGCCCTTATTTTACTATGAACACATATACTAGGCACCCGATCAGATCAAAGTCAAAGTCAAAGTCAAAGCGAACTTTATTGTCAATCAGACAATAGGGCAGATGATTTCTTGTCAGAGAAGCTCTGGACCTTTTATTTCAACCTGAGGAACAGGGGATTGAAGTTCAACCAGAAATAGAGGAGGATGTCTCAGAAATAGAAGACAACATTGATCCTGATTTTGATCCAGACCATTGTGAGACCGACCAGTCAACAGATGGCGAGGAAGAGGCTCCAGAGGAAGACACACCTGAGGAAGAGGCACCAGTAATATTCCAGTCCAAGGATGGCAATTTGCTCTGGTATTCATCCACCCAGGAAAGAGGAGGCAGAGCAAGAATAGAAAATATTGTTAGGATGCCGCTCCTGTGTGTGAAGACACATGCCCCCACCCCCACCCTCCACCCACACACACACATACAAATGATAGGCTCCTGGGTGGATGAATACCAGAGCAAATTGCCATCCTCTGACTGGAATATCACGAGACAGCTCCCACCGCTACACCAGGCTGTGGGCTTGAACGTGAATGTTCAGCACCGGACAGCTCCCACCACTTCAGCACCGGACAGCTCCCAAAGCCCGGAGAAGTGGTGGGAGCTGTCCAGTGCTGAACGTGGATCTTCAGCACCGGACAGCTCCCACCACTTCTCCGGGCTGGGGGAGCTGTCCAGTGCTGAACGTGGATGTTCAGCACCGAACAGCTCTCACCACTTCAGCACCGGACAGCTCCCACCACTTTAGCACCGGACAGCTCCCAAAGCCCGGAGAAGTGGTGGGAGCTGTCCAGTGCTGAACGTGGATCTTCAGCACCGGACAGCTCCCACCACTTCAGCACCGGACAGCTCCCAAAGCCCGGAGAAGTGGGAGCTGTCCAGTGCTGAATGTGAATGTTCAGTAGTAGTAGTGGTGGGAGCTGTCCAGTACTGAACATGAATGTTCAGCACCGAACAGCTCCCACCACTACTCCAGGCTTTGGGAGCTGTCCTTTACTGAACGTGAATGTTCGAGCCCACAGCCCGGTGTAGCGGTGGGAGCTGTCCCGTGATATTCCAGTCCAAGGATGGCAATTTGCTCTGGTATTCATCCACCCAGGAAAGAGGAGGAAGAGCAAGAGTAGTAAATATTGTTAGGATGCCACTCCTGTGTGTGAAGACACATGTGAAGACACAGCCCCCCCCACCCACACACACACACACACACACACACACACATACAAATGATAGGCTCATGTTGATGTGTGAATTTGGTCACTGTTTTGATTTTTGTTACTTTCTTTTTACAATAAATGATAATTTTGGAATACAGTTGACTATTTCTGAGTCTATTTTATGTATATTCACTGCAGTTATTCATATAAACCAGTGGTCTGAGACATTGTTTACAGCTTAAAAAGGAGTTAAATAAAATTTGGTGTTAATCAGTGGTTTTTCTTTTAATGTAGGAGCAGTTAAAACAGGCCGGTCAAATTTGACCGGGAGCACTAAAGTAAGGGGGGAGAAACGAACACGACACAAAGGTTAATTAAATTAGTCAATATTAATGACACATGTTCAAGCTTAAAAATGTGTATAAAGTTACAAGTTCTAAGCCATAATATATACAAGCAAGTAGACATTTTCATCAACTCAGTACATCAATAATAAATTCAGAGGTAAAATAAATGCTTAACTGATTTTCCCTTGTCTGTGCTGCAAATATTTGTACTAGGAATGTATAGTTTCACAACAACAGTATGGCATTGTTGAAAGGTTTCGGTTCTGTTTGGGCCTCATCGTCATGCAGCCACTGGGAGAGCTGCTTCAAAACAAATATTTGAACAGGTTTTGCATGTGGCAGCACCACCAAAGAGACCCGGTCAGGCTGCCACTGTGTGTCATCTTATGCCAACAGCAACATCAAACAGGACAAAATGTTGCCGAGATGAAGATCAGTCTCATATAACAAAACAACGCTCACAGACTTTTGACAAAGAAATAAAATTAACAAAATAAACAAAAAGTTAAAAATGATTGCCATTAAGTGCGAAAGTAAAATAAATCAAATCATGCATGTCTTAAAGCAACACCACATACCTTTTTTGTTTCATAGTTTCAAAAGCTTTGTGATGTTTCAGGTATTTATTTCAGGGAGAATCCAGTCCTTTCTAAGAACACATATCATGTTACTGCAACACATCACATAAAGGTGCTGAAGAAACCAAACCTGTTGGACCACACCTGAACTGTAGGGGAGCAAAATAAAATAAAATAAATCATTGTACTGCTTAAATGTGGCTGTGTTCAACCCTCTTTCCTCCCATTCCTCCAACCCCATATTCCTCAATGATTTGGACAAATCAGAACAATAGTTCACTTTTAATATGTGTTTGCAGCTCTGTTGATTGCGGTCTGCTCCAGTGGGTGGAGTCAAGTGGGTCTGGATCTTTTGAAATGGTTTTGAACCTCCCACGTCAGAGGAGCAGCGACTGCTGCATGATGTGAAGTTGGATGGAGACAATAATCAGGACATCAGAGCTCAGTCTGTGATGTCGAATGAACCTGCAAATCTGAAGCGAACGACATTTTCAGACTCTCACACCCCAAAACGAAGGGGTATAGTGTGTGTATATATATATATATATATATTTCAAATATCGCATCCTCTATTCAAAGGCGATATTACAAAGGATGACCAAAGTAATAAAGAAAATACTGAAAAAGGAGCATTTGTACTTTCTCTGCAGTGTTTTGGCAAACATCCCAGACATTTTATTAAGATGTAGAGGAAAAAAAAGATGATTAAATTTTATTTGTATAGCATCTATTTCAATGTCAATTTTCTCTTGGTGCTTTTACAGAGACCCAGAGCATGACCCCCAAGCAAATATCATAATGAGTTTCTATTTCAAGTAATATTGAAATTGATTCAATGCAAGAGGGGCATCATATTTACACCAAATATCTTTTTTTCCTCCAGTTCAGTACAGCTTTTGGAAAGAGTGCATAACAACACCTATAAAAATAAAAAAGTTATTTGTCTTTGCTAAGGCTTAATTAAAAGGAGACATAATATGACCTTTGGAGGCAGGTGACTAACGTCTTGGTTTGTTCAAGATCAAGAGCAACAAATTCATGTGTAATTAGGCACATGATCTTTTGATTAGTGAAGGGTGTCGCCAGTAGCTAGCTGTTATCACCTTCTGTCTGAGCACAGCTTCTGAGCCGTAAACAAAGAGCTGACGCAGCACAGTCATTCATGTTTTGTTGTGTCAGACTACCATGACTGGATGTGCGCTGGCCTGGAAGGGTCCAAGGACGAAGCCTAGCACAGCAGCAGCCAGTTTGTGCTAACCGAGCATCAGTAAAAGGAAGAGGCTGTTTCTGATGTCGCTACCAAAACATTTGAAACAGGAGGTCCTGCTGCAAATGCAGTCGAGCAAGTCCACTTTCTTTTTTTTCTTTTTAATTTAAATATTTTGAGAAAAAGAAAAGAGAAACTTCCCTCTTCCTGGATGCTGTGCACTTACTGGCGCCTCCACAGCTTCTCTGGTGCAGCTTGGCTAAAGGAGCAGGGGCCACAGCAGATCATTTCAGGAACTTTGCAAGTGCGTCTGCTTGGACCCACAATCAATCGACCTGTGACTCGCGGGCCTTTGCTGGTAGACTCGCCTGACCGCAACGGGGTCAAAGCCAACGTGGCCGAGCGATGGTGGGTCCCAGCTGAGCCCTGCTGGTTCTTGTTTCAACTCTGGCTTCCAGGCCTCCTTGTTCTGCCGTGCAGTATGGAGGGGAAAGAAGGTTCAAAAGCGCTCTTCAGTGAACCTATGGGTGAAGTCTACAGACTATGATTAGTGCACTGACATGCTTCCTCTGTGCTCCAAATATGTGCATGTTGTTTCAGAAAACTGCGATGGACTGGCGACCTGTCCAGGGTGTGCTCCTGCCTTTTACCCGTAGACGGCTGGGATAGGCTCCAGCAGATCCCCGTGACCCTCCAGAGAATGAAACGGGTAAAGATTATGGATGGATGTTTCAGAATAGATTAAAGACTACAGTGTAAACTTTGAGTCATGAGGTTGTGAAAAAAAAGATGCTATTAAAGCATTTTATAAGTTTAGCAAACTTTAAAAGACTGTGCCACTGGCCACTGTTGCATTTTCAAGGATGAAGTCGTTTTAATGGAGAAAACTCAATCTGTCTGCTGAGATGGTGGATGAAATGCATGTATCTGATATGATTTATTTCCACATTATGAATCAGGCCTGAAACTAATCTGAGAATATCTGAGCCCATGTGGTTTCTTTACAGATTACACATTCACTGGTCATGTTTGATCTTTGCCACAAACAAAGAAACAAACTGAACAGAATTGAGTTACTTGAACCCTGCTGGGTAAATGAAGATTTGGCAGATGCAAATTTTAACTTGCTGATTTGGGAAATGTTTTCCACATGAAAAAAAGGGAAAAGAAAAATAAAGGGAAACTTTCCTTCTTCCTACGTACAGTGAACAAAGTGGGAATTTAAGCTGTGGGTGGAGATAAAGCCGGGGAGGCTGGGTTATTTGATGTTCAGCCTGCACTCTGATCTAACAATACCCTAAACACTTTATCAAATTAGATATTTTCAGACTTAAGCAGCCTCAAGCAAAGAAACAGGGTTGTGTTGTGACTTTTGGAGTGTAGTCACTTCAAAACACCCAAAGCAAGGAAAACACTCAAGCAAGAAAATATTTACTAAACCCTTATTTATCTAACATAGCAGGAAGCACAGGCGTAGACTGCAGATTTGGAGAAAATATATTTGAAATGCAAAGTAACTGTGACAGATTGTCTAAGGAATTTTCAAGCACATTTTTAATCAAAATGAAGCAGATTTTAGATGGATGTGGCATTGCTGACGACCAGCGAGATCATGTTATATCGGCTTGGTACCGTGCAGACAGCTGCTCAGGGGAGCAAAAACGCAGCAATATCAACTCTGGGAAAATGACCGTAGACAGTTTGCAGCTACACCCGGTTTCTGCATAAAGTCAAAGAAACGCTCACGATTATATCATCAGACAGAAGAAAAGAAATACAGAAAAGTTTTCACAATTTTTTACAATATTGGAGCTTCTTGTTTGCATAGATGGTATATTGAAAATTCCTACCTTTTTAAAAATGTTTGCTATTAAAAACACAAACCTAGAATAAAGTCTTTACCTGAAGATTACTGCGATAGGCTAAATAAGTATAGATAATGGATGGATGAGTTAATAAAGAGGGAAATATATGAACCACCCAGGTGCATGTAGATGTTTCTTCCCTTTTTGCTCCTTTACCTTGCACTTCCATTGCAGTGTAGGATCAACAAGATCCAAGAGGTGGCATAATCATTGTGCAACATCCTTTTATGAATTTTGTGCATTCACACCCTTTTTCATTCTGCCTCCATTGTGCATTCAGCTGTGCATTCACGGTAATTTTTGCTGCAGTTTTTCTTCCACAGTCACCAACAAGTCCCTGATGTCTCATTGGCTGATTTATTCTGTTGGTTCTGAATGAAATTAAGTGCTGAAAAAAAAAAATAGTGGGCCTTAATGGCGAGATTCCGCAAGGCTGTATCTCGCTGTTTCTGTAAGTGACTGATTCATCCTGTGCGCAGAGTTTGCGGCCATCCTTGTAGATCTGTTACACCTTTCTGCATTTCCAGTTCGCACAGCAGAGGCATTTCAGTGGTGGAACTAAATGTTATGCTGTTCTGTCTAAAAGCACTTTACACAGCACAATAAAATGGGATAAAGTCAGTCCAGAGATGGAAAAAACTGATGGAGCAAACTGTGTGAATGGCCTACTGACACAACAGCTGCGTATCACATGGACTGAGATTTTTGTTGCACTGCTGTTTCTTGATCCAAACGGTTTAATTTTCTATTTTGTGTACAATGATTCAGGAAGTAGCGGCCTGCTATCAGTTAGCACAGTCACCTTCTTAGCATTCTTTCCAGTCTGCTTGGAGTTTTCTTTGTAAACAGCCCTGAAAGAATTTCATTAGGATCAGTACTTGCAGTCAAGTCACATCAGCCTGTTTGTTTCTCCCTTCAGTCAACTTGGTTTATTTTCCTCAACTTCAAAAACACACAGCACACCCACTGCATGGATCACTGATATTGTTGATATCCACACGCCATCTTTGCATCTGGGTTGATTTAATGAGAATTCTCTAATTCTCTTTTTCTCACTTCCTATGAGCCAGTTTGTGGCAAACAATCAAGGTAATCAATCATTCGATCAATTCTACGCAAAGTTCCAACTCTAATGTTGCAGCTGTGACATCCTGGTTGTCCTTTTATTCTAATGACTTTCTCTTTCTACCAAAACAAAGAGGAGATGACCAAAAGAACCAGTGATGTAGACTGACATCATGTCTCTCATTACGCTAATACTCTTTATTGTGTCAAAACAAATCTAAATTTGCATGCATGACACAACTTTGGAATCTGCTTAATTCTTAATCAACCAGCGGCTAATTGTGCAATGTGAAAAACAAAAGCAACTAATTCAAAATTACCTATTTTCCCAGCTGTGATGCTACAAGCACTAATTTGGTCAGACACATTGCGTTTGTACCAAATAGTTACAGCGAATTACAGCTTAAGTAGTTTGTTGTTGTTCATGGGGCTGGCTCTCTCTTTGCCTTTTGGGAAGTCAAAAGATGAAGCTGAGCTTGTATCAATGATGCAGAACACTTGAGCGGGTTGGGCTCATTCTCTTCGCTTCCATCAGACATTATTTTTCTAGAAGTGACTTGCGTGTCACATCCATGCACTTGGGTTTTGTTTTTTCTTTTCTTTTCTGATTTAGACCAATTTGAGCTTTTTCTTGCCACTTTTCCAACTTTAAGATGTTAGCCTGATTCTTTTGTTTGAAGCTCAAGAACAGACCGGAGAAATCTTTACTTCAGAAACAGAACATTTATTACGGTCACAGTCTAAGCAGGGCAGAGTTGGACTCAAGGTGACAGAGCGTCTCACAGGATCTCAGTCAGCATGAGTGTCGTTTCTGGAAAACATTTCAGTAATCTTCTTGGGCTGGACCTGCCCCGTAGGGAGGTTGGACTCACACGTGACCCAATGTAAATGGCCAGTTACTACTGATGTTTACAGCCCAACCACCGTCCACAATTTCTTTCTTGGAACAAGATAAACAATGTGTGTGAATGTTGTTTCTGACGTGTATCTCATGCAAACTGATTTAACAGAGAGGTTTCATCCAGTCATGTTATTTTACAGTTCCTCCTCAAGGAGATAGTATGAGCTCAGTGAAACGGGAGCAAGGGTTCAGTGGAAACTACTGAATAGGCTTAAAGCAAAATCTATTATAACAAAGATGTGTTGCTGACATCAAAGTCAAAATGAGCCAACATCTTCCATGAAATGGTGAAATGTCAAAGGTTTGACATCCAATATGTTCTTTATACTCTGTTACAAATAAAATATGAGTTTATGAGATTTTCAAATCATTGCATTCTGTTTTCATTTTTAGATTTTACACAGTAGCAGAACTGACAGGCTGACAGGGAAGAGTGGAATGACTGAATATACTCGTCTGTATTTGTGTACAGTCTCAGCCGAAGTGCTGTTCCAGTTCTAAACCCTGCATCTACACCAGTACGGTCAAACTAATCTGGAAACTCATCCCTGAATTTGTTCCCCGAAAGCATTTTGAATCAACAAGAAGTAATGGCAGAGGAGACATGACTAAAAGAGAATTTTAAAACTTTGTTGTTTTGTAACAGAAAGAAGCTTTAAGTTTTAATGCAAGAATAAGGTTCCTCTAACTTCTAACGTCTGAAGTTTTTTTTTTCTTTTCACCTTGACTGAACTTTATTTATAACACAACTGAAATACAAACGCATAGAAAACCCATTAAAAGCATATCTTATAAAGTAACAGTTATCAACATTTTTGCTCGAGGAGTTCTGAATCACATTAAAGTTCAGAGTGTTTATTTTATGCTCGATCATAGATCACAGATGTTTCTGAATACATGCTAGCCTGCTAGCTGTACAAATACACTGCTGTTCCAGTTCCAGTTACCGTCCTCCAAAAGTTCAAACTTAGAGAAGGAACTTTGACATACACAAGTCTCAACTTTGCGTACTTGAAATTGAGAAACAGCTAATATATACTCACAGAGGCTGAGGAGACCCAGATGTGAACAGTCAGGAGAGATGGGACCAAGAGAAGTCGAATAGAACTAAACACACAAAGAAACAGACTTTCAAACTGCAACAGCAATTCTAAAATAGTTGGGATGATGAGTAAAATGTGAATAATATCCTTTTATACATACAACTGGAAATTTCAGTTGTATGTATGAGAGGATTTCACATGTATGTATGAGTGTATGATTGAATAAATTATGTATGAGTGTGTACACATGTATGTGTGTTAGCTTTCACTTGTGTGTGTGTGTGTAGGATTTCACCTGTGTATGTGTAAGGTTTTCAGTATAGTATGTGAGAGAGTTTGGTTTCATATATGTGTGAATGCTAATTCAGAATAATGTCCCTCACGGCACCTCATAGTGTAGCATCCCCTCTTATCTATTTATCAAATTTAAAACCAGGGTCAAAAGGAGACGGCTCCTCTCCTCTTTAGTCCGCAGGTCATAGCATCCATGGTTTCCAGAAAGAATTTCAAGTTTTGATTCATCTGACCACAGAACAGTTTTCCATTTTACCTCAGACGATTTAGATGAGCTTTGGCCCAGAGAAGATGTGTTTCTGGATCATGTTCACATATGGCTTCTCTTTTGCACAATATAGCTTTAACTTGGGATTTGTGGATTGGACAAAGAACCATGTTCGCAGACAGTGATTTCTGAGCCCACAGAGTGATGTCCTGTAGAGAATCATCCCTATTTTTAATGCTCTCAGTCAACTTCAGCCTTGATGTGTCAGGGAAGCTGTGGTTCAAGGGAAGGTGGGGGGTCTGTTTGGCTGAGGGCAGCAGAGGAGGATGCTGAGCCCGTTTCTGAACTGAACCCGTTGAAGAATATTTCCCTGTCTCTGTAACAGCATGGAGCCATAAAAGGAAATGCAACCCCAGGTTGATCAGAAGAGCAGTGGGGGATTGTAGAAAAAGATCCAAGAACACATCTAAAAAGGGATTCGAGCTGAACACCAAGGTCAATGGTGACAGAGGGCTCAATCAGACATTGACAGCTGCACAGAAGAACTTGGAGGTCCCCGGTTTTAAAATGAAAACAAAAAAGCAAGCCTCCTACTATTAGCTAAAATGCATGCGGACAAGCCACAAAGGTTTCGAGAAAATTACCCTTGCACTGATGAGACCCAACTGGGCTTTTTGGCAAGTCACCTCAGCTTAATGTTCAGACAGTAAATTGAAGCTGAGTATGTTGACTCTAAGTTGAGTGCACGCACCATCACTATCATCAATAGCTCTGATGCCATGATTCACCATGGCAACAGAGCAGATCCTTCTACTTCTTTTCATGAGAATTAGTGCTTTTATTGCAATCACATAGTCAATTTGAGCAAATCTTTTTTGCATAAAATAACACGGCTGAATCATGGGAGTAATTACAAAGTGAGTGAATGCCTAATTTAAATATTTAATGGCTTATCACATGAGTGACAAGTTCTGAGATGTAAGTATATTATACCAAATATCAACTTTTCTTAGCTTGTAAATAAACCTCAAAAACGATGGAAGATGATGAATAAATTCACTCACTTTAACGTTTTACCAAAGGAAAATTAATTTAATGAGTTTTGATGGATATATGGGTGCAATCAAGGCATTTGATCATATTGTGAAATCCTGAGGCAAAATTTGTTTACTTACAGAGGTCGGACCAGGATATAAAAAAGATGTTACTGTTAATCATTAATATCAGTTTCTAAATCAAGCTGACCACCCAAAATCTTGTGAAATTCTTCTTTAATGGGTTTTACAGGTTTGTTGCCAGAGAATGCTACTAGACAGAAGGGTAAGATTAAGTATGTAGGCAATGTAACCGTGCAGAGAAACGGTAACACTCTAAACTCAGATCGGAGCTGGATCTGGCTCATATGGAGGACCTTCCTGCTGAAGGCCAGCCGGGTAGAGAAAGAAAAGAGGGGAGACAGGACAGAGAGAAGAACACATACATCCTGGCAATACTATATTAAACAAAATGTATAAATAATAGATAATAATTATCAATTAACTTTAGAACTTAGAATTCCATGTGCTTATATTCTGACTGGTTCATTGTTAGTACATGAACTACAGAGATTCAATTCAATTCAATTCAATTTTATATGTATAGCGTCTGTTACAATGTCAGTTGTCTCTAGGTGCTTTACAGTGACCCAGAGCATGACCCCCGAGCAAATATCATTAACTAAAATTATAATATTAAATCAAATCAAAGATAATGGCAGGTAAAAAACTCCCACATAGGGAGAAAAAACCTTTAAGCCAAACAGTGGCAAGGAAAAACTCCACTTTAAGAGGAAGAAACCTTGAGCAGGACCTGGATCATATGGGGGGACCTTCCTGCCGAAGGCCAGCCGGGTAGAGAAAGAAAAGAGGGGAGACAGGACAGAAAGAGGATGTAGGACAGAGAGAGGATGTAGGACAGAGAGAGGAGAGCACAAAGAAAGTAAAACATAATAATAAAGAAGTAGTGTAATTGTTGTAGGGTGAATGCAAACGGGCTATGGAGGGCCCTTGGGCGTGTGGTCAGCGTAATGAGCCATGATAGGCTCTTGAGTATCAATAATGTGCGGGTGGGGTGTAGGTGAGGTGTGTGCGAGAAAAGTGGGGGGGGGGGGGGGTTGGGTTTAAGAAAAGAGAAGGGTAGGATTTCAAACAAAAGGATGCGATATATAAATATAAACAGATGGAGGCAGCAGCACTGGGATAAGATGGCCAGAGGACCAGGTCGCCGATCACCACGCCAGTCGGCACCCAAACACAAGTGGAGGAGAACCCCGGGATGGACAGAGGATGGAACTGCAAGTCAGCATGAAACCCAGGAAACTCTGGCCTGCAAATACACAGAAAGATAAAGGGGGGGCAAAAACAGCACAACAAACCACAGGAAGCCACAGATGACTATATAATCAGATGAAGGCAGCAACACTGAGGTGGTCAGAGGATCAGACTGCTGGTCAGCATGTTAGTTGATATAAACACACACAGGCGGCGGTAAACGCTGGGATGGTCAGAGGATGGAACTTGTTGTGGTCAACCTGACCTTCCCCGGACTGCTGATCTGTGGACTCAAAGTGAGATTAATTTGAATTCAATAATAGTCATGACACTTTTTAAGTTTTTTCCTTTGCAAAGGGAGAGACCAGCTGACAGACCCCGATCTGTCCTTTCTGTCCAGGTTCTGGCTGATCTCTGCCTCTGCAGCTCACAGGCTAGTTTTATTGACACATGCAGGGCGTAAAACATTCTGTTAGTTAAAGGCAACTCCCCCATTGCCCCCCTGAACAGTTCCTTCCCCCAACAAGAACACATCACCCCGACACAGCCCAGTTGTCTTTTTATTGCCTGCAACTTTATGACTCTAGCTCAGCCTGTGACCTACAGATCTTTTAGCAACTTTAATTTTACTCTTAATATATGTGTCCAAATATACAAGCACAATTATAATTCCCACAATTCCCCCTTTTGAACTCTTTTAAGAGTTCAACACATCAAAACACATGTATCACATCATAATCAAACAATCACATGTACATAATTCACAGAAACAAATTTAAAAGTTCTCTTTGAGAATGGGAGGGAAACTCAACCAATCTGTTGCTCCTCTTGTCCTTTGTTTTTCTTCGACCTTGAGGGTAGACTACCTCAAAGGTTGTGCTCACCACCTTGGGGATTATTCTGCCCCTTGTTGCTTGGTGGTGAGAGTGAGTGTGAGGGTCGACTTCCCCACACTCACTGGCTCAGACTGGGGGTTATCTACCCCTTCATGAGTCTGGCTCTGTTTCTCTGTCTCAGGTGGAGTGGCTTCCTTCAGGTCTGCCTTGACCTGTGAGAGAGATCTCTGTGGCTCTGCTGCCGCTGCACACTGACTCCAATGGAACCAGGTGTCTCCTTTTCCTCTCAATCTCACAGCGTGCGATGTTCTTTCGATGATCTGGAACGGTCCTGTCCACCTGTGTTCAGACCACTTACGCTTGATGACCTTGAGAAGGATCCAATCTGTTTCTGGATCGGGGCCCTCTGTTGTTCCCTAAGGTCGCTGTGGAATCTGTTAGGAGAAAGCTGACACAAGACTGTAAAGGTTTTTATAATATGCTTTATGGGATTGTTCCCGATTCAGGGGCTCTAAACATGGTAACCTGGTGCTTGGACCTGGGAATGGCCTCCCTATCTGCAGTTCATGTGGGGTAAATCCTGCTGTCTGAACCACTGAGCTTCTTATGGACATGAGAGCTAGTGGTAATACTTCAACCCAATTCATTTGGTTCTGTGCACAGATTTTGCCCAATTTTAATTTGAGGTTTTGGTTCATTCTTTCTACCTTTCCCTGGGATTGCGGGTGGTAGACGGTGCCGAAAGAGTGTTTGAGGCCCAACATGGCCTCGACCTGCTGTAGGTCCTGATTCTTAAAATGTGTCCCGTTGTCAGATCTTATTTTCATCGGAAAACCGTGTCTAGGGATGTAATGGTTGATCAGACATTTGATAACTGTTTGGCTGTCCTCCTTTTTTGCAGGCCATGCTTCTGGCCAGCCTATGAACGCATCTACATATACCCATAAGTTTATGTGACCGTTCATTCTTTCAGTCATGTCAGTGTAGTCAATGATGATTTCTCTTCCTGCCACTGCTTCTGTGGGAAACCTTCCTAGTCCTGGTTTGAGAGTCGGTCTCAAGTTGTACACCTGACATACCTTACATCCATTCACCCAATCGCCTATCATCTGTTTCATATAGGGATGTCACCAATTATTCAGGTTTCTCATCATTTGCCCTGTGCCTACATGTCCTACCCCGTGTGCTTCTTCTAATGCAGTTTTCCTGATTCCTGGGGGTAAAATGGGTCTACCATCTGGGCTTCTCCATAAACTTTCTCCATCTTGTCTACCTCCTCTTGCCTTCCATACTGTTTTTTTCCTCAGGTGAGGCCCCCTTTTGGAGTTTCACTACCTCTTCTAATCTTGGCTCTGGAGAACATTCTCTCTCTGAACTCATCATGATCAACTTCACCTGATATCCTGGACATTTCTTAGCTGCCTGGTCTGCTGCATTGTTTCCTCTGCCTATCTTGGACCTACTTTCATCACATCCTTTACACTTAATCACTGCAACCTCTGCTGGTTACAAAAATGCCTCTACCTACTCCTGCATTTCTTTCACGTGTTTGATGGGTTTTTGTCCTGCTGTCAAGAATCCTGTCCTTTGCCATTGTGGCAATTCTACATGTACAGCTCCTGCTGCATAGGCTGAGTCTGTGTAGACGTCCACCTGCAACCCTTCTGTCTCATGTCTGTAACACATCCATCAGTGTACAGATCTACTGCTTCCTCTAGTGGTGTGCTCTGTAAGCCTGATCTGACTTTCTCTTCCTTCATCACCTGTTCCTAAGGTGTTCATTCTGTCTGCCATGTTGATTCCTTCGTGGGTGTATGTGATGTTTTGGGCTTCTAATGCTGATTTTTTGTTGTCTGAGTGGGGACATTGTGAAGTTCACATATCCTACAACTCCATGTGATGTGAGTATCCTAAGCAGATGTCCCATCACCACATGTGCTGTTTTTAATTATTTTGGCTACCGCTGCTGCATGCTTTGTGCATTCGTGGTGCCTTTTTCCAAAGTTATCTAACATTATACTGATATACATCAGTACTTGTCTCTCTCCCCCTTTTTTCTGGAACAGAACTGCATTTGCAGTATGTGATGTTCCAGAAACATCCAAAATAAAAAGTACTGGTGTAATCAGGGGAGACCAGCTCTGTAGCGGTGGCTAAGACTGATTCAAATTTTATGAAAGCTTCTTCAGCCTCTATGTTCCAGTCTAGAGGAGCCTTCAGATTTCACATACCTTTATGTTTGACCATGAGTCTGAGTAGCTGGGTGAGGTCAGTGCGCTCTCTACCATGATGCCTATCTCTCTGTACATGTTCTAAAGCGGCCTCATCTACTGCTTCACAAGATAGTCTGTCTGTATGCGTACCTGGTGAGAAGGACACTCTTGGAGTCTCTGTGGGGATCCAGTCCTTCTGGGTAAGGGAGAGTCCTAACACACCACCTAATTTTCTAGCCTGATGTCCCAGATGCAGAGCCAAGGACACATGGGGAACACTGTCCTCATTCATCTTAAACTAGCTGTACTATGTTGGGGTCAACAGGGTGTGTGCTACCACCCCCTCTGGGGCAGCGTAAACATTACTAGTTACAATCTCCTATTTCTGACCTTCTAACTCATCCTCAAACTCCAGATGAAAATATCACTCTGGTGTCTATCGTAGAACAATGTCACATGCAAGGGGCTGTAGGAGACACATAAAGGTGGAGACCAGAGAACCAGGGCTTCCAAGCCAGCAAACAGAGGATACCTCGGTGCTTTAGTGTTTCTGGGTCAATCAGAGCCCAGCATAGGTCCATTAAAGGCTCCTGGAGTGGTTGCAGGAGATACTGGTGTTTCCCACCAGGGGCTGCGTTTTGACAGTTCAGTGTGGTCCATCAGGGAGGCAAACCCTGAGGCCCTCAGGTCCACAAAGGATGGAAGCTCCAAGTTTGATCAGCAAGTCTCTTCCCAGCAGGTTAGCAGGTACCGCTGATGAATACAAAACAGCTGTGAGTGAGGGCCTGTGGCCCTATCAGGGCGGTCAAGGGTTTGGTAAACGGCAGAGTCTGTCTTTCTCCCAGAAATCCAACAGCAGAAGTGAAATGGGCAGATAATTGTTGTCTGACCCCTCTGTGTCCCTGGTCCATGCCAGCCGTTGCCTGCATATAGTCTCTTTTCGTATGAGCAGTCCCATGCTCAGTGTCCTCATTTTCACAGTAGGACGGCAATCAGCACCCCCCCTGCTTTCTTAGAGGTCCCCCTGAATAACTCCGGCCCCCGAGCTCTCACGGCCTCCGTAAAGACCCATCTGCACGTGCCCTGTGTTCCCCTTTCACTGGCCTCCTCCTTCTCCAGGAGGGCCTCCAACTGCACCTTCATACATAATTGTCTGTGGCTCCGCCTCTTTTTTCTTCTTATCTATTCCTTTTTGTCTGGCCTCCGCCAGCTGCATCTTTAACAGTTGTGTTTATAAGTCCTTGAGGGCCCCTTCCTCTTTACGGAGTTCCTCTTTTGCAGAGGTCAAATGGTGGACTAAGTGCATCTCCCACTTAGTGCTGTCTGCACCTGGCAAATCAGGATTGCTAGTCATGGCTGTTCTGACTGCAGCAGGTACTCCTTCAAGAGTAGCATTTCTGTACCAAACCCTCTGGGTGGCACTGTTATTGGGGTTACATCCTGTCTGACCTTCCCAAATGGTCCTGCATTCCCCCAAATATTGACGTGTGTTCACAGTAGGATCCCAGTCTAATTTGGGGATCACTCCCTCCATGGGCGTGGGGAAGCATTCTCTGATCGCTTGACCTAAATTATCACTGTGGAAGCGGAAAGGTTCATCATCTCTCGCTCCTATCACTCCACAGTTAGCCTTGATTTCTCTACAGGCCGTGGCTGTCATGCAGCGTGAAGCCACTGCCCTGTAGTCTCCTAATGCTAAAGAGTAACCTGCAGTCTGAGCATGCAGAGCCTGTAGCCAAAGGTTACCTCCACCATGAATGGGAGGCAATTTATTACATAATGAAGTTATATCCCCTATCCCATATGGTTTATATCTGATGCCTCCTGCTCCAGTGGCTAGTACTGGCATGTTGTACTACTTCCGGGCGATGTTTCTCAGGTCATAATGTTCGCCTCCTCTATTTTCTAGGCTATCTTCACCACCTAACTCAGTGCTACGGGGAGAAGGAGGTTGCAACATGCTAAGTGTTTGCTGAGTAAGGTGGTAAGGAAGCTGTTTATAGCTTCCCCCATCATCCTCTCTTGCTACTGACTTAAAGTCAAGCAAATTAGGGGATGAGCCTGGGTGGGGCCTGACAACTTGATAACAAGACTCACCGGAGCTTGTGCAACCCTGATACAGCCCAACTCCTTCAGTGTCTATCTCAGTATCTTTTCTCCATGCCCCTGTCACAGCCATTGTGACACTACCCGTACTGGCGGGAGGAGCGTGTGGCGTGGAGTGAGTTGGGGGATGATTTGGAGAAAGTGGGAGAAAACCACGTGTGTCAGTCTGGTTTCCTACGGGGCCGTGCGAGGTGGGGGTTAATGGGGCCTGTGCTGGTATTTTTATGACAGGATTGGTGGGTCGTCCCTCTCTGTGGGCTCTAATCTCCCAATCATCACGTTGTTACTGGGCTGGATCTGGTGTGACTGATTTTACAACACTGAATGGGGGTGGACACAAGGGCCCCTGCTGCTGATACGTGTTTGACTGTATCTGATCCCCCCGTCCCTGGGAAAATGTCCTCTAAGCCTGTCGCCCTCAGTTTGCCTGAGTTAATATGTAACACTGGGTACATTCCTCCAGGTGATGAATTACCTTCTGGGGGAGCGCTGGGGACATATGGTGGGTTTTGTTGGAGTGGGGGTTTTCTCCTTTTTCCTGTTCTGGCCCTTTTCTTATCAGTGTCTTCTGTTCTTTGACTAATTTATAGGGGCTGCCTGGGTCCCAGCAGTCATCATCTACGTCTTCTCTGTCCATGTCGTCAGTCTTCCTGTTCTTTATTATACCAGAATAAAACTGTTTCTTACCACGTGGCTGTTTAAAAATTAGTCCAAATAATGTCAAGTCCTAGTTATGTATCCACTATCGTGACTGTCGCCCGCTGAGCTACTAATTCAGTCAGCTACTAATTCTATTCCACTAATCTGTCCAGAGTCTGTGTCGTGCTCTCTGTCTATAAAGTTTGGCCTTTGTGACTTTCAGCACCAACGGCCCACTTCTACCAACCCCAATCCTCTGTTTTCTAAGCTTGATTAAGCTTGATTTATTAATATACCACACTCAAAGCCTTAATTCAGGTTTCCATGTGCTCAACCCAAACAGCCACTGCTTAGTTATCACCGTCCAGGTATCCACAGTTGCTGCTGCGTCAAACACACTTCCACCTGACAATCATACACATTTACACATGCATTCATACCCCGGGTGTGTGTGCGTGTTTTCCTTTTCCTTTTCTTCTATTTCTCTCTAGGGACATGCTTTTGACTCACAGGACTTCTAATCTCTGGTCTTGTTATCTCCAGGGTCCAAAAAGAGATAACTCACAGTTATTATTTATTTCTTTTTAACTCTAAGCATTCTATCCTAAGTTCTGGCCAACTGAGAGATATGACACGCTATTGTTCCGAGTTCTCAGTCCATGTGGTTCAGAATTAATTCTTCACCACGACACCAAAACTTTATATATCTGTAATTTGGATTTCCATCCACTTACTCCAACACAACCTAAAAAGTGCTATTGCTGTTTGAGTTTCAAGTCATCCAACATTCACACCTTGTGTTTTGCCTGGTCTTGTCCTAAATTTAATAGAATTCGGGGGTCCTCAAGTCCCCGGGCCTCTAACCCAGCTAAGCCAGCCCCTCGTCAGAGTATTGGTGGAGTTGCCAAACTCTAGGAGTCCCTTTTTCCCTTATTACTCTCAACCTTCTCTGGTATCTCGAGTTTCTCTTCTTAATCTTGATATCCTTATTTCTTCCCTTATAATCTCATTCTTTTACAGACCAGATACTACTCAGACTTAGGACACGAGTAATTTTAGAAGTACTCAATGCAGATTCGATTAAACAGGTTCTGCTTACCTTATTTTGGCCGGCCCGTGTCCTTCGTCCATTCGTACCTGCTCCTCATGTTCAATCGTTGTCCCGATCAGCAGTAATTTCGCAATCCCGGACGAGCCCCCAATTTGTTGTGGTCAACCTGACCTTCCCCGGACTGCTGATCTGTGGACTCAAAGTGAGATTAATTTGAATTCAATAATAGTCATGACACTTTTTAAGTTTTTGCCTTTGCAAAGGGAGAGACCAGCTGACAGACCCCGATCTGTCCTTTCTGTCCAGGTTCTGGCTGATCTCTGCCTCTGCAGCTCACAGGCTAGTTTTATTGACACATGCAGGGCGTAAAACATTCTGTTAGTTAAAGGCAACTCCCCCATTGCCCCCCTGAACAGTTCCTTCCCCCAACAAGAACACATCACCCCGACACAGCCCAGTTGTCTTTTTATTGCCTGCAACTTTATGACTCTAGCTCAGCCTGTGACCTACAGATCTTTTAGCAACTTTAATTTTACTCTTAATATATGTGTCCAAATATACAAGCACAATTATAATTCCCACAAACTGCAGGTTAGTATGTTACTCTGGAAACTCTGGCCTGCAAACCTACAGAAAGAACACAAAAAACTACAGCACAAAAAACTACAGGAACAATGGAGTACAGTTACATTTATGAGGTGCTCCTAATTAACTGTGGATTGAGCTGAAGGAAGAAGAGGAAAGGAGGGGAGAGGAGAGAGGTCATGCTGGTGTCCCCCTGCAGCGTAGGCCTATAGCAGCATAGCTATGACGATCCTATGTTTAAGACCAGCCTACCCTAGTCTTTGCTCCTATAACTGTAGCTCAGTCTGATTTGCAGGTAAAAGGTCCTTTTAATGGGATTAACAGAAGGCCTGATCAAAAACTCTGCACTGACTGACTTCTCAGTCAGTGTAGTGTAATTTGTCCATGTCTGTGCACTAGAAACATTCCAGAGTCAAAGTCTTCCTTTTGTTTTATTTCCATTCATTTAATACATTCTGCATGTGCCTTGTCACATTCTACAGTGGTACTTGTTTTGTTTTGGAAGTCATGACAAAAGCAACATTTCTATGCTGCATAGTCAACCTTAGGAGACTAAATATAGAAAGCGACTTGAAGAAAAACAAGTTTTTAAAGATTTCTTTAGCGTAGCAGATTGATTTCGAGTGATTTGACATTTTTAAGTATATGTTTGTTTTATTGATAAAATTAAGATAAGATTAATCTGACTGATCATCCTGGGCAAACATGAGACGACAGTGGAGAGGAGCAAACTTTATTATGAGTTTGCTGTATCCATACAGCAAAACCTAATTCAGGGAGTGCACCCAGACAGAGAAACCAGCGAACAGTGGGACATATTCTACAGCAGTGTTCTCAATCCTGGTCTTCAAGTACCACTCTCCTGCATGTTTTGGGTATTTCCCTGTGCCAACACACCTGTTTCAAATTAAGGGGTCATGGACAGACTTGTTCAGAGCTTGATGCCAAGTGAAGGAGGAGGTCCATTCATTTGAAACATCTCTTAAATGTTAAAGTTTACAAGTCAATAATACATCCATGTATTATATATACCTGCTTCTGATTCAGGGTCTCGGGGGCTTCTGGGGCCTATCCCAGCTCTCTTTGGGCAAATCCAGGACGGATCACCGGTCCATGGCAGGGCTCGATCAATCATATGGGATCAAAACACATATCAGATCTCCTCTCCGAACATGAACCAAGAAGAGCTCTGGAGTCTCTGGGGGAAAGTCAGCTTGTGGAACCTCGAGTTAGAGCCAAAGAGGATGAAAAAGCCTTCAGCCACTATGCTCCACACAGAGCGAATTCAATTTAATTTGAATTTAATTTTCTGCCACACCATTTACTGCCATGCAATTACACTTTTATCTGTTTAATGACCTATTCATCTTCATGAAATTCAATTTAAATTTTTGTGCCGTTAATTAATTTCTTATGTTCTTTTTATCTTTACGTCTCTGTGAAGTACCTTGTCTTAGTGCGTGACACTTGTTATGCAAATAAAGTTGCCTTGACTTGCATTTTATGTTCTGAGATTCCTACAGACCTGATACTTGAAAGCAGCTCAAAACATTGATTCTTCAACCTCTCATTGCTCACTTTATTGTGATCTATTTTCTGTAAAATTATACTATATAATGTTTAATGTCTTACTCTGCGTGACATAATCTCTTCTGGTTTCCAATAATCATATTCATGCCCCCCCCCCCATCACTTTTTTTCTCCTTTACAATCAAACCCAGTGATGAGCACGTCAGGGGCAGGGTGGGGTCTGCTGTCTTACTGAAGGACACAGACTGGGAACAGATGGTGACTGGACCGCCATCTTGCAGTTGGAAGACCACAACATCCTGTTGTTGTTTACCTCAGAAGTCGGGAGCTGAAAGTCAGGATGACGTCACAGCCACAGCGACCGGTTACAGTTACAAACCTCACATTAGCTGCCGATGCTGCTAGCCTTTGTTAGCAATACTATTTCATCAGTTTAACGCTCTAAATTTCCGCATTTTATTTTCCACTATATAAGGTGATTTACATAAAACATAAGAGGCATTACAGAAGCATTAAAGAGTATATTTAAAAACAGGGAGAAAATAAAATAAATGAAATGAAATAAAATAAAATATCAAAACCCAAAAAGAAGATAGAATACAATTCAAAAAGTTATAGATGTTTTTTTCAATAAAAAAAAAAAAATGTAATTGTAATGCTGTCACCTAAATTTATAGATAGGGATGAATAACGTCTTATTTTATCATATTCAGCACATATAAATAATGTGAATGAAATATTATAGAACTGCAATTAACAGCTAAATTAGCTGAACGTTTTTTGATGCTAGTGGCAGCCATGTTGGATTTTGAAGTAGGGAGGTTAGGTGAACGTTGCAAAAGTTCAGACATCCCTTCCCTCCTGATTAATGTGTATTTCTGTCATGCCTCTGGCCCGTCTCCTTGTACTCTTCCGCCACTTTACAGCACATTACTTCAAATCTGCAGACTCTTGCATCATAGTATGCAGTATGTTCTGGAGATTGGTCGAGCGGTCGTTCTTAGGTTGGAGCATGTCACCATGACAACTATACTGTGGGACAGGTGGAAGCCAGTCATATGACTGTGCTGACTGGCTGCTGCTACAGAGGCACACTGGATTATGGGATGTAGTATGCAGGGTAGACAGGGTAAACTACCTGGAAGAGGAAACCATGAGTACCTCTCACATGCTACATTTTGTATAAATCATACGCATTATACGTTTTCTGGAGTTATTGATAGTGCAGCTTTCAGATAAAAAGACATTTTTATTATTATCACTGTTGCCGTTTGATGTCTTGTATCTGGGTCCTCTTCTCACCAAACTCTAGTTTCATTTTTGCCTGTATTTTTGCCTGTATTACAATATGCTTTTTAAATGTGAAAATACAGTTTTTGTGTCACAAAACCGGTTATTTTGAAACTGTATTTTTTTTTTTAAAGATGACATCTCTTGGCTCAACGTCACCAGCTGCTGCTCTGATTAAATGTTAAAGCAGTCGAGCAGTTGTTTATAACCCTCATCACTGCTTCATCATCCACACTTGTAACTGTTCTGGCTGCTGTGATGCAGGTTGGAAGGCTGATCATCCTTTTTGCAGTCCAGCTTCGGCAATGTTCACATAACTTGGCTGGAAACTTCAGATTTTTAGCTGTAATACACTTTTTTAAGGATTAAATGTATTTTTTTTTGATAGCTTTCCTTCACTTTGCACACACTTTCATTGTTAGTGACAGCAGCTGACCCAACACTCACATCCCTAGAGATAGGGGGAGTGCCAGGATGATTGATTGTAAGACTCTGGAAAGAGGAGCTGACAAGAGCTGAGATGAGCAGATAGCTGATGAGGCAAGACAGACTGGAGGTGCAGGCAGCGGCAAAGTGGTCGGCAGGAGACAAACAGAAGAGAGGGCTACGAGTGTGGATCCTGCAGCACAGAGAAACAGCAGACCGGTCCGAGTAAAACTTAAAAGCACCCGGAACAAAGGAGAGGAAGGAGAAGGAGTTAAAACACTGACTGATATGAATGAGAAGGCAGGACTGAGGTACGGCAGAGGTTGAGGGACTGGTGGGAACAAGGTGTGCTGGCAGACAGGCACGATGGATGACAAAGGATGCCCCCAGTGACCCCAACAAACAAAAAGAGAAAGTTGGAAGTATGGGAGTGAATACTAGTGGAAGTTCAGGAAATCAGCATTTTTCTGCTTCAAACAGAAATAGGTAGTGACAGACTAAAGTTTAACGGGAATATCTCTAGAAGACTCATTTTCTGATTTCTTTCCGTTCTTCCACTTTGTTTCATAGCAACACACCAATCTGTTGTCAGAAAAGAAGCACTCAGCGTGGCACAAGCGGCAGGAAAAAAGGATATGCGCATGTAGCTTTTGATTAGATGAAGACTGCTGGGAGAGCATTTCCCCCAACCCAGTTTCAGCTTCTCCTATAAAATGGTGACAAGGAAGAGAAGTTGATTTCAGCTTCTTTAGAGATAGAAAGGCAGAGGTCTGTCTGGAGTTTGAAGGCTGTGTCTGCAGATGGTGAATGGTGAATATTGTAGCTTTCAGACAAGGAATCAATGGCAGTTTCTCAAATCAAATTCTCTACTTTAAAACCAAACAAAAACCTGGATAAGAGGCTATTTACAAAGCTGACAAACGTCAGCTTTGCTCTGAGCTCCAAGTGAATAACCAAGCTCCTCTTTCTATTTCCAAAGGTGAACACAGACGTCCTTGGACAAGGTCCAGTTGGTTGCTCATGTTTCCAATCTAATTATTTCAGTCACCTGTGGTTATTTAATGACCACAGGTGAGATGGAGCATGTAGCCTAATTAAGGAATTATTCGACTTTTTGTCTTATTTCTGTTCTTTTATGCAGTCTAACTCTAAAAAGGATTTTGTTCATCTCTTTCCTTGGACCTCAACCATCAACGGCTCCTGTTTTTTTTCCAGTTACATTGATCCTACTCTCAGTACTTCAATCATGTATTCTCGGTTTCTGCTCAGCTGACTTGAAGTTTACTTATTTACTTACTCTCCTGTTGTTTAAAAATGGCATGCTGTATATGAGTTACCTGACCCTCTGCTTGTATACAAATGAAGAAGCAAAATCCACTTTCACCCTTGTCCGATTGTCAAGTCCTTTGTTAAAGTGTTGTACAATTGCCTCACTAATTATTGCTAAACTAATATACATCAATTAGTAATAATTTTATAACATTTCCCAACGCTTGTATTCACTCTATTAAGAGTGAGATGGAGACCAAGTCATAACAATGGTGCTCATGACTTCCTTGACCATAAAGTTTCACAATGCTTCTGTTTTTTTATATTTCACTGATTTAATGGGACTTTCTGGGGCCAATAACACACTTTCCTTTTGCTTCATGCTTTACGTGGCAAAAAAAAGTTTTCCGGAGGAAACATTTGTTGAGGTACGTAGCGTAGACTACATCACAGCTACGCCAGGATATTCCACCACCACCACCACCACCTTCTCGTAAACGAAAAATGCTTCTTTGGTGCTCTGTTGCTTCTGCAGACTTTGCCGTCAGTGTACTGGGTTTCAGCAGGTAAACAGATCTGCACGAACTGCTCCGTCTGCACCATATCTACAACATTGTTGGACCTCACTAGATCTGCAGTGGGCTCCTGAGAGCAAAAACCCAATTCTCTTTATTCTTTAATGCAACACAAAATCAGAAAGACTTGGAAGTTATGCATATATTAAAAAAAAAAAAAACAATGAGTCTTACACTTATATTTATTTAGACTGCATGGCATTTCATTTTTTCCCTTATCAATTACATTTAATATGTTTAAAATCCACCCATTTCTGGATTTCGGACCTACAACACAGAAGAAAGTCAGGACAGTAACGCTTTGTTGTCACACTATCGGTGCTCAACACCTGAACAGGTGTTCTGGCATCCAGGACACTGAGTGATAAAGAGGTTCAGTTATTTTGTCCTGTTTTAACAAACATACACACAAAAAAAGCACAAAATTAGAGTTAGTTTCAAAATTCTCCCCTCTTTCTCTGTTGGAGACAGATCAGTACAATAATCGTACCCTCTTCTTCCTCAGCCATGTCTTTGCAATGTTCGCAGAACATTATATTTTTTTTTGCATCGCCTTGCTGAATAATACCTGGACGTCCTTGGGAAAGATCTCGTCGAGTGCTGCATATGTAGCTCTTAGGTCTCGACATATTTGCTTACATTTGCTGCCATCGGATTATTGTCGATCTTATTACCGAGGACAAAGAAAGCTATCTCAGCTGCTGATGAATGAGTGTTGATGCAGTGAGAGGAATCAAAGATCACGGGCGTCCAGCTTTGCCTGTAACCTTGACCCTCAACAGCCTCCAGATTTACTGAATAATTTTATGATCGTGTTGTACGCTGTAGAGGGAGAACTACGCAAATCCATTCCAATCTTTCTTTGAGGAACACGATTTTGAAACATTTGTGATTCTTGCACAAACTAAATCCTTTGTTGATGGCAACATGCTTGACAGTCGACCTTCAGCAGATACTGCCCCTGTACCAATTCAGCTGTATCTGTATAGCGTCTATTGCAACACAGAATCTCTCTAGATGCTTTTCAGAGACCCAGAATACATATTATTAACCAGAAATAACATTATTAAATCTTAAAGAAACAATGGTAAGTGGGCCTTTAAGCCAAACATATGATTACAAGTTTTGGGGAGAGAGAACCAAAAAAAAAAGAAAAAGATGTGCATTACAGATATAAAATGCAGAAATCACATGTATTAATAAATTACATGGCGTAAGGACAAAAACAGAAGACTTCTTGGGTTGCTTCCGTTGTGCATTCACTCTTTGATTTGGTCAGTGTTGTACCTAAACATGTTCAATGAACGAAAGGTCACGAACCAGTTCATATTTTGTGCGAACGTGAACTGAACGCGCTCTCATTCCCCTTGACAAGCGTCGTTCATTCAGGCAACTGTGAATGACGCTCTTCCAAAGTTCATGCACGGTCAAAACCGTGCCAGGTTTCCAGCGAACCCCATTTAAAATACACCACAAATGAACCTAATATGCATCTTCAGAAAGTAATCAAACATGGCAACATGGACTGTTGTTTCAGCCACGCTAACAATTGCGTCATCAAACGTTTAAAACAAGCATGGAGGAAGATGAAAGCTGCAGTTACCCAGAGCCGGAGGAGCGCCCCGACTACTGGGGGGGGGGATGAAATATTGAAATGGGGAGAAAAAAACATTTGCACCTTAAGGACCTGTTTTTGTCTTATAATAAAGACCATTTGGCAGCAAGTTTTTCCTCATATTTTTAACATACTGTAGAGAGAAGCTGAAAGGGAAATTACAGTTTTACATGGGCTGTCCCTTCAGTGCTAATGTGAACCCTGATTGGATAAAGATTCTGAATTGGACACATAGTTTACGACAGATAAAATGGATAAAATAATTGCTGTTTGTGGTGGTGTAGTATGTGGGCAGTGGCAATCATTTTGACAAATAAAGTACATTTTTTTGAAATGGTGAACTGAACTAGTTCATTTTAATTTCTGTGAACTATGAACTTAACTAGTTCATGTAGAAAGTGAATTTACCCAACACTGGACTCGGTATACTTCGTGCTATGAATTTGCAAAGTGATGTAGATTCATAAATGCCCCTAACCCTCTGACTAAATGGAAAAAACAGTTCCCTTTCAAGAAATAGATACTCACCCCTGAGAGCAAATATCACGTCTCTGACATTGAAACGCTGTCATGAGGTTTTGTGTGTCAGGTTGTGTGGGAAGGAGGAACATGTCAGCGTAACCTCTTCTTCTGGCTCTTTCAGTAGAATAGACGGCTTCAAGGTGATTGACAAGCGAAACTCGTAAACGTGCTTCTCATCCTCTCAACTTCAAGTCCAGATTTCCCCACTGACAGCTGCAATAATTCAGCAGTTTCATTTATTGGTTCATCCAAAAATCTGAACTGAATCAAGCATCTTACATCTTAAAAGATTAGAAAACATTTACTGCTGCTGCATCAGAATGAGCAGCATTCTGACAAGTGAGATTAAGATGCCACCACATTAACACAGTCCTCTACCATCTCGAACAGAAAGTAATGTGGGCTGCTACGTCGAGCGATGTCGCCCGCCGTTTCGCCGCTGCTGCTGCGGAGCTCCGGCTTCAGGTGTCGCTTTGAGAGGAGCAGCTCTAAAGTTTGTGCAGAGTCCGTTTTTGATGAGCTTGTGTAGGAAGCCGCCAAGTGGAGGGGTGTGAGCCCTCCGTTAGTCTGGGCGTTGAGTTCGGCGCCGTTCTGCAGCAGACAACTCGCGACGGCGACGTGGCTCCAGCGGCAGGCGCTGTGCAGGGGCGTCCAGCCGTCGATGGTGCAAGGGTTAACCTTGGAGCTGCCGGCGAGTAAAGCAGACACGACTTGGACGTGGCCGCTGTAGGCGGCGCGGTGCAGTGGAGTGTATCCATCCTCATCGCAGCAGTCCACCAGCAGAGGATCAGAAGTTAACAAACGGAGGACTGTTGAAAGCTGAAAGAAAAACAAAGATGCTGAGGGTCAGAAAACTAAAAACCAACAGTATTATGAAGAAAGTTACACTCGAGGAGCTTCTGTAGTTTCGACGATTTTAACGGCAAGGCCAAATGTAGCACAGGCGACCACACAGTGAGTGTCAGAGGGATGAAATTCACACCAACAAAATGTGCTGGGAAAAAAAAGCACAATTAAGGCAGCAATACTCCAGTAAAAGGTTTTAAAACATGCCTTTGCGAACATTTTTTTCAGAAGCAGTAAAACATATTAATTATGCTTCTAAGCGTGAGCCTTAAGAGGATAGCCTTTATTTATTCTGCAGCAGTGCTCGGGTAACCTCATGCAGGTTACAGCCTGAACAGGCTGCCAGTCTGTAACAGGGCCAGAGAGTTTCGCCTAAATCCAGGCCTTTCGTACTGTGTGAGGCCGCAGTAATGGCCACTGCACCACCATACCCAGGAAGACACCCAACAGACTTAGGGGACCCTTTGTTTTTTTATTCTCTCCCCTTTGACTACAGCAAACCATGTTCTTGATATGAGAAAGATAGCCTCTAAAAGAAAACAGGTAACCATCATTAACAGAGACAGGTTTGAGGCAAGGTGATGAAAATTTACCCGAACCTCCCCTCTTCCAGGAAATATAAGCATAGTACGCAATAAGAATCAGAGTAAATCAGAACGCCCTGCCAGGACTATGAATGCACCAGTGTGGTCTAATGTCAGACCATGCTATCACAAGGTATAAACTTAAACAATTATGAGCTAGAATTGAACATATCTGACAGTGCTCACCAACAGGAGCCTTCAAATTCAACCAAAATGTATTTATATAGCACTTTTTATACATTACAAATGCAACACAAAGTGCTTCACAAAATAAAATATAAAACAGGATCTCAACAGATAATAAAAACCCATCCCTCTCACCCACAAAGCACACACACGCACACACTCCCAGTACAAGGTAAATAGTTTCGTAACAGGGCAGGAGCCTTGTAACACCAGAGGACTTCCACTGCGTCGGACCGGCTGCTTTACTGAACAAATGTCTTACAGACGAGCAACTTCACATTACTATGTTATATTCTGTGCATTTAATCAATTTGTTCAAGGATTAACAACATCTATCATCACAGGACAGAAAATTGTCTTTCGTCCAGCAGACTTGTGCATAAAAGAAAATCGTTACATAGCAACAGTTAAACTGTAAATGATGTGCTGCAATTAAATTAGACCTGACCATTCTTATTTCTTTTTAATTACCCACAGGGCACTTTTTTAAGCGTTTATGGATTCAAAAGGTTTCAGGATGCATTAAAAGGATTCACTCTCCATCTGTGCTATTCATTGTCTCGCAGCATACAAAGTCAAAGCGTCTCCTTCTTCAGACGCATTTGAGCATCGAGGTAGAACTCAATGTACTACAAGCTACGGAAAAGAATTTATTAATTTTTTCCAGGTATGTTCTTGATTTAACACAAAATTCAAACTATTCACTTTTGTTACAATTTCCTGGAATATTAAAGAAATGTCAGACATATTTTGAACAAAATAGCTGAGAATCTCTTATAATAATGACTTGTACCACAGATTAACTAAATATGTTCAAAACACAGACGTCGTACAGTGTTATTTTTATAAAATAGCTCCTTTGAGAATATATATTCGTAATTTTTGCTTGGAGGACTTCATTTAAAGTGAACAGCAAACAAATGCAAGAGTTTTGGTGTGCATAAAGCACTGCTTCTGTTACAGCCTGGGATGTAGCAAACTCATTTTTTTATGGCATTTCTGCTTTTGACACATGCAAGGTCAGAAGATTTCACTCTTCATTCAAAGTAACCTTTTAAAAAAAAAAGAAAAAGAAAAGAAAACTATCCAAGTATAAGCTTAAGTATAAGAATGAGCCATGACCCTTTTAAACCCCTGACTGCAGACACAGACAATGAAGTGAGCTCACAAACAACAACAACAACAACAATCTGATGCATGAAGATTAACCAGAATAACAATGGGCACAGTGGTCTGAGAGGCTCAGAAAGAAAGTTACAGAGAAGCATGTTAAGGCTAGAGGCTGTAAGACAGCTTAATATTCATGTGACTGCAGTTGTAATTATTAATAAATAGTAGGGGTGCATGATAATTATTAATTAACAGGAAATTATGACGTCATTCCAATAAGTCCAATATCATAACGAATAGCCCCGATAACATATATATTTGTCAACATAGCAGTCCCTCGCTGGCACTGAGACCCGAATAACCTGGAGTGAATTTTATGTTGAAGTGACGTCAGCATAATCAGAAAAACGATTTCTCAATAAGGAAAATCAAGATATACCCCCTCATGCCAGAAAACAACTTAACTCGTTCATAATTTTGGTAGTTGCTGACTTGAATTGATATTCACAGTATTTTCCCACATGTTACACATAAAAAATAGAAAAAATAGAAAAAGCTGAAAGAATGACTAGCAAACGAGGGTAACGGAGGAATTTACGTTACACCTTGAATGCAGCACAGCGTGCTGATGAAAACAAACAACATAGCGGTGATTGTATGGAACTGCAGTAAAGTTTCAGAGGAAGATAGTTCGCTGGTTATTTGTGACAAATACTCCAAGCGAAGGAGGGAAAAATAGCACAAGCTTTGATACGTCAAGTCCGATCAGCCATCTGAAACATAACCACTGCATTTGAAAGTTTTGAAATCGCGCTACTGTGAGCTAACGCTAACGTGAGCTAACCAGCAGTAAAGAATTCACCGGGACCTACACACATCGGCGAGGATTTTGGAAAATCCAAGAAATTTGCCAAAGATGACTCACGGGCAAAGGTGAAATGGGTAGAAGGTAGAAATGTTTGAATCTAACTTGTGTCAGTGCATTAATTTTCTATGTATATTAATTTTTTTTTAAAAACTTCTGGAATGTACTTTTTCAGTTTGTAATTCTGATGCATGTACTTCCATCAGTTCAAGGAGCCTTTATTTTTCTATATCAGTAAGTAATTAACCTTATTTAAGTTGATGTGAGATATTAAATAGGTTTGTTTGATAGCTTTACAAAAATGTTTGAGAGGCTTGCCAATAGTTTTTTCATTGGAAAAAATAAATATCTGTTCATTTAAAGAGTCAAAACTGTTTTTGGTTTTGTTCATAGTATTGATGTAATGATCTTAGGTATATGTGTGTGTTATCGGTATCGGCCTTTGGGAGCTGAAAGTCATCGGCTATCTGTATCGGTTTTAAAAAAGTTATTGTGGATCCCTAATAAATAGTATAAAACAGTGATTCCAAAAGTGTGTGCCGCGGCCCCCTGGTGGGCCATCGCGGTACTGCAGGTGGGCCGTGAGAGGTCTTAAAATCCTCGATCTTTTAAAATATGTTTTTAATTACTGTAAAATATTAACGACATGATTTAAAAACATTAATAAGTAACAAAACAAATGAGGTAAGTGTTATTCTATAGTCATCTTAACTTAATATGAAAAGTGTCACCTTATTTGTTAACCCCTTACATTAATGTCAGAACATAGCTTCTAATCCTGAATGTTGATCACAGTTGTGATTAAAGGTTTCGGTGGACCGTGGAGATTTTTCACATTTCAAATTGGGCCTTGGTATTCTGAAGTTTGGGAATGTCCGGTATAAAAGATCAACCTCCCAAGACTTGGCAAGAGGTCATGCAATCACAGTTTGGTCAGGAGGGTTGTAGGGACAGTAGCCAAAGAGCCAAAGAAAATATCAAAAGATATTCATGTCAAAGTCCAGGATCAAGGACCATCACAGTCTGATCAGTTCCATGTTCACAGATAGAAAACATAATATTGGCTGTAAGAATGTAAAGGCCACGGTTATGTTTTGGACCTGCTTTGCTGGATCAAGTAAAGGGGGGCCTCGAGTCTGCGCAGAGCACAATGAGCTCTCAAAAATTATATAACGGCATCCTGGAGAAAAACATCCCTTCTTGTCAGAAACCTCAACCTCAATCACAAGTCATGGCTCCTGAACCACGAACCACAGCAAAAAGCACCCACGAATGTCAAATGAAAAAACCCAAAACACTTCACTCCTGTTGAACTTCTTCAGAGCGATCTTTAACTAGGGTGGACACATGTTGCCAGATGCAGACGTCTCACTGAGAGACACAGACATGAACCTTCTGCAGTGGCTGCTGCTGCATCACTTTTCTCCACTCCATTTTCATTTGTTTAATTATGTCAACTATTCAGCTGGATCAAAAACAAAAGCAAAATTTGATTTGTGTCAGGCATGTAAATAACGTTAGGCGCGGTCATTTGTCAGTTTCAGGTTCTTTCAGGGAAAGTTGTTCAAGGGTTGTTATTCTGGCTGCTTGGATTCCTGCACAACTTCATTTATTCATGACCAGCTAGAGAAATTATATCCATTTCCCTGTCATCTCCGTGAGCACGTGTACATGCTGAACCTCAGCAAAGAAATGCATCTTTTTTTTATGTTTTAACATTTTGAAACCCCCCCCCCAAAAAAAAAAGATTTGAAAGACTAATATAAAAGGTAAATTTGCATGTTTCTAACCGTCTACCCAGTGACAGATGCTGCAGATGGCAGATGAACATTTCAAAAGCAAAAGCAACTGGAGAAGACAAAAAGAAGGAAAAGTACCCAGTCATTTATTCACAGTGAGGAAGCTGATTAGTAAAAGGAAAATCTAAATGCCGCTATTACGGAGAGCGGAAATGAAAAAAATGTAATTATAGGTGAAATGATGATAGCGCTGAGAAAATTGCTGCACATTTTAACTCCTGAAGAAGTCAAGTTCTGAAGTTGTTTGACTACAGCTGGTTTATCTCAGTACTATTAGAAAATAGAGGTGATATTGAGAATGGTCACTGGTCACCCATTTTATGATTTATATCCTGTTGTGTCGGGACTCACCCACATGCAACACAAAGAGGGGAGTGTTTTCATGTTCATATATTTGAGAAGGTTAAGTATCGGTTCTCATCATGCGGCTATTCTTTCTTTTTCATTTGCTTGACAAATGTATTACTGAAATTTAGAGTGTGAATATATGGCACTTTGAAAACATCAGATTACGATATAATGTGATTTTTGTTCTCTTTGCAATATTAATATTGCACACATTGATACTGTAATAACCATAAATTTTTCTATATATTGTTCAGCACCACACCAACTGTAACCGTAACGAGACGACGGGGGAAGTTAGAGTGAAAATTGTAAATGCTGTATTTGTCGGCTACAACTAATTTAAATCCTGTTGTCACTCATCATGCTGTCCTTGCTGCAAAATATATGAGTGAAGCCTGAACTGGTACCAAAGCAGAGAAGAGTATAAAAATCATACTGGCAGAAATCACACACAGATACTCAGGGAGAGTTGAAAAGAACCAAACTGGGCGTAGAGGTGCTACTTTCTTTCATTTAAAAAATTAGGGGTGCACGATAACCATCGGGCTGATAACAGGAAATTATGACGTCATCCCGATAAGTCCGATATCATGATGAATAGCCCGATAACATATATATATATATATATATATATATATATATATATATATATATATATATCACACACACACACACACACATATACATATATATATATTTGTCAACACGACAGTGCCTCGCTCCCTCTGAGCCTTGAATGACCGGCAGTAAATGTTATGTTCAAGTGACGTTGGCATAATCAGAAAAACAAATTACTTAGTAAGGAAAATCAAGAATACCCCCTCATGCCAGAAAACAACTTGTTAACTTGGTCATAATTTTGATAGTTGCTGACTTGAATTGATATTCGCAGTATTCTCCCACATGTTACACATACAAAATAGAAAAAATAGATAAGGCCGAAAGAACGACTAGCAAACTAGCACAAGCTTTAATACGTCAAACCCGATTAGCCACCTGAAACATAACCATCGCTTCCATGGAGTTTTGAAATCGTGCTAACGTGAACTAACATGAGCTAATATGAGCAAGCCAGCAGCAAGTCAACCCCTCCCCTTCGCTCCCCTCCGCTCATCGCCATCATCTCTCTCATCTAAAGCTTCCATGAGATTTAAAAAAACCCGAAAAACTACTGAACCTCGTTTACTTTAATTAAAATGCATTCATTTGAATAGGACCCTTTAAATGTATTTTTTTGTTACTATGGAGTGCACTTTTTTTAGTTTATTTACACAGACAAGTCTAACTTGTGTCAGTACATTATGACCTGTGCATTATTTTTTATTGTCATTGAGGAATGCATTTTTTCAGTTAGTAATTCTGATGCATGTATTTCCATCAGTTCAAAGAGCCTTTATTTTTTTATATCAGTAAGTAATGCAGCTTATTTAAATTAATCTGAGATATCAAATAGGTTTGTTTGATAGCTTTACGAAAATGTCTGAGAGGCTTGCCAATAGTTTTTCATTAGAAAAAATAAATATCTGTTCATTTAAAGAGTCAAAACTGTTTTTGGTTTTGTTCATAGTATTGATGTAATGATCTTAGGTATATGTGTGTGTTATCAGTTATCGGTATCAGCCTTTAGGAGCTGAAAGTTATGGGTTATCGGTTTTAAAAAACAGTTTTCGTGCATCCCTAAAAAAAAATATAAAGATATTTTAGTGTTCACCTTTGATATACTTGGAATTAATTAGCATCAAAGTGTCAAGCTTTGAAAATGAAAAGCCATCATGAAGGTTGGAGTCTGTGTGCCAACCTTTCATGCATCTCTCACGTAAAAGAAAAGATTATATAAAAGTAACAACTGAACAATGAGTAGAACTGCAATTCACTGAGTGAACAAGACTTGAATTATTTCAGAGGACTGTGTGGGAAACAGGGCGGCTAAAAGTCACTTGACTCAAGAACACGTGTCTACAGTCTTCAAAAACATGCCGGCAGTGGTAGGACAGAGGGCGGAAGGTCAAAAGTAGGAGATGTTGAGTATTCCTTGAAGTAAAACGGCTCTTATCAAACACTCACTCCACCGAACGGGTGAGCGCACTATGATTTTACTGCAGCAAGGCACAAACTGTCAGACGCACTGCTAGATTACAATGGTTGTGCTGAAGAAAGAAAATGCTGGACAACTTAGGTTTTACCCCAGTCCCCCATTAGCGGGGGACCGGGGTAAAACCTAGTAGCCTGATTCATTGAAAGATAATTACAAATACTGTGGATCTTTCAATATATAATACCATTAAATTAACTAAACTAAAAACATGCTGAATGTGACTTTTGGGTCCTCTTTTATAAATGATGTGCACTAACAGGGAGCCAGTGTGAGAAGCACAGACAATGCAGGAGAGATTATAACCATATGAATAACAAAACTTGTAAATGATTGCTTTAAAATAACGACTTGCTGTTGACCCTTTGGCAATTATTTCGAGCCCTCGCTCAAGTGAACTTACGCGATTGTTTTCTGCTGCCCACAGAAGGAGCTCCTTGGGCTCGTCTTTGAGCGCGTCCTCCTTTTCTAAATACCACTCCTCGCTGTGCTCCCCCTCGTCCGTCTCCGTGTCCTCATCTCTGCTTGCAGTCCACAGACTGCTGCCCCCACGGGGGATCAGGTGTCCATGTGTGTCTAGAAGTTCGAGCTGGTTGAAATCTTCTGGAAACTCCATCCTTGGCCGTTTCTGTCAAAAGCTCTAAAACATTAAAAAAAAAAAAAAAAGACAGTAAGCATACAGATCAGACTGAGAAGAAAAAACAAATCCTTAAAACCTTGTGAAACTGATACACTAATTAACTGAGACTGAACAAGTCAAGGAATATTAACATTCCTTACTTTAGCTGCCCCCGGTCTGAATTTAATATGACTCCCTATGATCAACTATGGTTAATATTCTCCATCTGATGTCTGTGTTAAATCTGACATATTAAAAAAAAAAAAAGGTATTTTAGATGAGTACACGGATCCTGAAACATGGAAGTGCCTCAGGCTGTCATTTCTAACATGGACTCTGAGATCATACTGGTGCTTAATTAAAATCTAGTTTTAAAACTATGTCCCCTCTGGTGTTATTGTTTTATGCAGAGTTTTATCAATAAATAATACACAGAATTGCTAACTCAATTTTTTCCCCTCATCTCCCTGTCGATCATTATGTGCACTGAATATGTAAATGAGAACATATCCAACCACCGTTAGTTTCACTGAAGAGGGCTATCCAGATTAATATTTTAAATACAACAGCAAAGATGCACCACTTGATCATCCGATGATCAGAACCTGCAGCTTATTGATCATCCCTGATTGGTGCTCGAGGATCAGTAAGTCACTAAGTACACCATGATGACAGTGACTGATGAATATTCATATTTTCCAGAGCGTAGAAGCCAAAAAGTAACAACTTGTGGAGTAACAACATCCAAAACACGAGACAACAAACTTAATCCATCGCTTAAAAACAGCATCACCCTACTGAGCATGCTCAGAGCTATGATGCTAACAAACATTAAGAGGCTAAAAACAAAGCTGGTTGAGCACGTAGCCTGCATTCTCCGCTATCTTTCATTTCTGATTAAATGAATGTATGCAAATAAATATCGTTGGAAGGAAAAAAAATCAGAATTGGACAAAATTAGTATCGGCAAGTCAAACCATTAAGATAATCAGAAATCTCTAAAGAAAATTGCAATCAGTTACAGTAGTTCCAATTCTGATACAAGCATGGTAATTACTCAGATTCTGACAAAAAATTAAAAATAAAGGATGTTGAGATCTGAGAGTGTTCTTGAACCACAACAACATACTGCCTTGCAACTTCCTGTCAACTCTGAGTTTGTTGACTCTTGAGTTACTGCAAATATACAAAGACATCAATGGACCCCCATTATTTTGATTCACCATGGCAACACCAAGTGAACAGAGGAGATGATCCTACTCTTATTTGAAGTAGAGCTTATATTACAATCACATGGCTTTCTGCAGACAGACAGCTACTGCGGTGAAGGAAAGGGAGTTGATGTAGCAGAAACTGTAGAGTAAGTAAATCCGTAGGCCAATTTAAACATTTAATGGGAGGTGAAATCCTGTCTGATTTAAAAAAAAAAATATATAAAAACTTTTAAGCAGTTGAAGATGAAATGCAAAGACATAATTCGGAGGGGTGACTCAAAAGTGAGACTCATGGTTGTCACTCAATTTAATCAAATGTTACCTTAGCAAAGGAAAAAAATCATTCAAGAGGCTTCTGTGAAAATATGGGTGCAGTCATTACATCCAACCACATTAGGAAATCCTAAAGGATCACCATCTTTTGCAAATTAATAACAGCTAGCAAAATAAAATAAAAACCCATTTAATGTAAAATATTGGTATACGGGGGGTGAACCTGCTTTTTTTTTCAACAAGCCCCAGTTTTGGGTCCACAAAAGGAGGGAAGCAGTGGTCCAGCGCGCTGCTGGACTGAGCCAGTTATCTAGAACTACCATTATGGTGTTACTTTCTGATTATCAAGCAAGGCTGAGTAATTTTGACATATTTCATGGAAACTGAAAGAAGTGCAGACAGTCTACTTTACGACAGACATTTAAACCTCCAACGTGATGTCTTCCTAGCTATACTCAAAGCCCAGGTAACAGAATCAGTATTGGAGCATCTCTATTGAACCGGCATCAACACTGAAGAACTAGGCAAACACAAGTGACGGCACCGACTTTTATTTATTTTACGACGTCACTGTTGGACCATGTTTTCACCTCTGCAGGAACTCATTTCTTTTCTTACTCTTTTAGCTCTATAATTCTCTCTTTGCCTTTCGATTGGTTTATATTCTATTTAGTCAAAAACTACAAGTAAATGAACTAGATTCTGTTTAATGTAATATATTAATTATTGTGTAAAAATTCAAATTCTGACATTTAAGCCTATAAAATATGATTAGCTTCAGTCTTTAATATGCAAAGGACTGAAATCAGAATTTACTGTTATTGTTTCAATTTGAAGAAATTTCATGTTTTTTTGGTACAACTGTCTTGAACAAAATAAGCTGTTTCGCTTTGGGTTTTTTAAAATGTTTTTTTTTATCTTGCTAGGCTTATTGCTGCTAATTTTGTCTGTATAATGCCATTAAATTCAATAAAGTGTGATTGCAAGAGAGTTGGAATTAAGTGCAATTTTATTGCCATGACAGTCAAAGCATAAAACTTTCTTCAAGAAGCAGAACAAATAATGCTTGCTTCTGGCATTCTTCTGATAGTATGTTTGATTATCTGAATTATTGATTAAGGCCAATTACCGTTGGACAAATGGTTATATTTCTAACAAAGAAATTCGTAGTATAAAATGTCAATTTTTATTTGTCTCCTCTGAAACAACCCAGACGATATAATCAATTTCCTTCCAGTTTCACAGCATGTCTCATTGAAGTCTCAATAATGACTGAAAATGAATTCAGAGCTTTTTAAAAACAGAACGAATAGGAACTTCATTTATTGAATCCGGTAAGGCTCGTGCAGGCGCGTTGTGTTACAAAGGCACGAGCTCATGCGCTGCACACATGACTTTTTTCCTGAATGCTGAGAGCTGTAGACACGACAAACAAGTACACTTATGTCCACAGGAAATATATATATATACGTACTTGATGCCTTTTCGGTGTTTACACACCACGAATTACTGAAGACTGTTGAATCTTGAACTGACAAAACGAAACGCACCTTACAACGGATAAATTACCTAGGTTTATTTACAATAAATCGTCAGAAAATTCGTATAAACGTTTGTTTGTCAACACAAATGCCAGAATGCTACCGCAGTAGACTTCAAGGTAATATCAACAAATTTTCAACACTCGCCTTCGACTGGAACGACGATTTATGGGACATGTAGTTGCTAACGCCAAAGGTTCAAAGTGAAACTCTTGGTTAAAAAACTACGTTACCCATAAGCGCTCGCAGCTGGGTACTTCTTCGCTGAATTAAAATTTGGTTACCCAGACGTCACTTACTCCCGTCTCTGTCAATTATTGGTATTTTTGAAATGAATAATTGTAATTGTTTACCAAACTGTTCCAAAAAGAAAATAAAGATCTCCATCATTTTAGCTATGGTTTCTGGTTTTCACGACTGGCCGCTTGTTGCAGAGTCCGAAAACGGAGCAACCCCCAATTGAGCGCCATGTTAAAATGCCCAGTTTAGCAGCAAAAATAAATATACGTACATCCTACTACAAAAAAAAAAAAAACGGTTTTGGTTTCTAGAGTTAGATTTCACTTCCCACCTGCAGTGTCTTGTATTCTAAATTTCAACAACCCCACTATCTCCATCCTTATGTCTACTTGGAGATGTCCGAACAATAAAGCCACCACCCCAGTAAAATAAATTAATACTCACTGCATTAAGAGTAGCCAAGAAAACATTTCTTTTAAAACTGGAAAACAACAACATAAAACAGTGGCTATATGACCATGATATAACTAATATCTCGGTGTCATCATTATCAGAGAGATGTGGGGCACATATACCAAAGAATTACATCTGCCTCATCCACCTCTCAATTAATCCACCCCCCAAAAAAGAACACTGCTGGACAGATGAGCCATTTATGTCCAGAGGGGAGGGCCCTAGAATAGGGGCTGGGGTTGCTTTCAGTATATTGTTTACTTGCAGGTTTGGACAAAACACACATTGTACACATAATGTACTGACACAGATTTCAGTCTAAATTATGCAAAGTACACTTCTTTAATTAAACCTGCTCATAGACAAAAGAACTCAAACAAACGAAGCAGCTGGAATAAAAACCAAGTTTAGATTAAGTTAAAAAGGCCACGGGCAGCTTCTCTTCAAGGGAAATTTCTTCTCACAATGCGCACTAAGTGTGATGTTTGTTGACCTGGAGGTTTTCAGAACAACATTTCAAAGGAGGATTAAAAGTTTTAATTCCCTAAGAATTAAAAGTTGTAGTTCTCCATTACAGTATGAAGAAGGGAGTGTGGTCGGCTCCAGGAAGTCCAGGATCAGTTCTTTTGTTCAGCGTTCAGAGCAACATGGGATCAGCTTGTGGATTCACCTGCTCCCAAGATGAGGCTGATTGCTGCAGTATCATCAGCAAATTTCACTATGGAGACTGAGGTGTAGGTGAGAAGGCAATCATCTGTAGAGGGAGAAGAGTACTGGGCTCAACACTGATGGTGGAGGAGAATTTTTTATTTTATTTATTTATTTTTTTTTAAGAAAGTCCAGAGTCTAGGTGCAGAAATGTGAGCAGAGGCCTGGTTGGAGCAGTTTCTTATATCCAGTACAACTGTAGTTAAGGCTGAATTGCAGACAATAAAAAGTCCATTTGTGCTCCAGATGCAGTGGTATCATGAGGAAAGGCTTGAGCTGTGTGTAGCTGTCTGGGAACTGCAGCCTTCCTTGGTTTAACTGAGCTTGTGAGCCGTTGCTACAGACTGCTCCTGGACTTGAAGGCTATATAACAATCTTGGAGGAGTACGTGGGTTTCTATCATCCAGGCTTTCTGATTTGCGTAGACATGCGTTTAGACATTTAGACATCCCTAAATTTGATGGTTCAAACCAAACAAAGGACTTGTATAACAGGCATAAAATCAATTTTAAAAAGTAATAACAATAATAGTTATAATAATAATAACAATAATAATATGAGAGAGTGCTGGTAGAGGAAATTTATTCCAAACCTCTCTGGGAGGGCTGCATCCTTGTCTGACCTTAGCAGCACTACACAATGGGCAGAGGAGCAGGAAAAGGCTTTCCAGAATCTAAAATAATATTTATATTGTAAACCACCACTGCAAAAATCCCAACTTTGACTTGTTTGTTATCGTTCCAACTAATGCTTCTCATCTGGTCACAGGAGAATCTTGATTGCAAAATATCTCAGAATGCCTTTTACATCAACGACTGGAAAGAAATGGCAGAGGAAGTAGGAACTGTGAAATACTGCTGTGGTTGAGTAACAGAATGTTTTTGAGTATGTAAATCTCCTCAGTTCAAATTTGTGGTTGCTCTATCAATATATAACCCTTTTACTTAAATTTCCTCAAAAGGTTTTCAGTGTGGGCCCACTACATGAGCTATGATGTCAAATATGTTCCTACCAATTGCTGAAAGACCAAACAGTGAAGTATGACTTCCCAAGTTAAACTCGCTAAGTATGAACCAGAGTATGCAAAGTGCATTTTTTCATTACTAGGGAGCACACATGAAGTCAACCTAAAGGACGCTGTAGATGTAAACTGCCTGATTACCATCTGGATTAGGACTGAACCATCAGGTTTGAGCAGAGAAGGCTGGAAGTTATTTTGAACATTAAGACTAGAGGTGGGCGATAGTGGGAATTTTGGTATCGATCCGATACCAAGAAAATAAAGGGCCAGTATTGCTGATACCGATACTTTTTCATATTAAGCTTGATCTATCATGAAACTGCTGACCTTTTATTATTTTATCAAAACCTAGGATACAATTTCGGCAAAAGGAATATTTACACATCTTAATTGTGATAAAGTATTTTGCTGTCACCTATAAACATTTTTGTGTAAATATTCCTTGGAGTTGAATTGTTCTGTTCATGGTTATTTCTAGTCCAACTATATATTTCAATACTTGTGTAATTTCGTTTGCACTGTATGCCCTTTCCTGTTGCTTTAACTCTATAAATTTCTCCACTGTGGGATAAAGAAAAGGATTATCTATTTTATCTTAGATAACACCTTTCACCTTTCAGTGGGGTACATGACATGTATTGGGTTATTTCAGGGTCTTAATTAGATTTTTTTTTTTTAGTTGGCTCCAGTAACATATGACTTAAGTAACATAGAATTTGAAAGTTAATTTGAATTGATGCTGAAGATGAGCACTCTTATCTACATGGACACTCTGATGGACTGAAAGGCGTCTGAAAGGGAATGTCAAAAGACGAGACGAGAGGGGAGGGGGAGGAGGACACAGCGACAGCGTGTCATACACAGACTTCAATGAATTCGCACTCAGTCAGTGCTTGTGGGCGAGAAAAAAGCTTGAGTATTGATCATTTTACACGAGTATCATTCGATATCAATACCAGCGTTGGTATCGATAGTATCGATATTTGGATCGATCCGCCCACCTCTAATTAAGACCCTAGTTTAGTCTTCAGAGGCTGATTTCAGAAAGGAGGTTCAAGAAACTGTGAGTTAGTATTTTAACTTAGTGCTGAAATCTCTGCAATTGGGATTTGTGCCACAGGCTTTTAAAGTTGCAGTCATTAAACCTTTGCTCAAGAAACCATCCCTTGACCCGGACATCTTGGCAAACTATAGACCAATATCCAACCTTCCATTTATCTCTAAAATTCTGGAAAAAATAGTTGCTAGCCAGTTGGGAGAACACCTGCATAGAAATGATCTATTTGAGGTCTTTCAGTCAGGGTTTAGAACTCATCATAGCACAGAAACTGCACTGATTAGAGTCTCCAACGACCTCCTCATGGCCTCAGACAATGGATTAGTTTCTGTCCTTGTTCTGCTGGACCTCAGTGCTGCTTTTGATACTGTTGATCACGGCCTTTTGCTGCACAGATTAGAGCACACTGTTGGAATTAAAGGGACAGCATTAGGCTGGTTTAAGTCATACCTATCTGACAGGTTCCAGTTCGTCCATGTTAATGACGTTTCTTCTACACGGACTAGGGTCTGCTATGGCGTCCCACAGGGTTCACTTCTGGGACCAATCCTTTTCACTTTATACATGTTGCCCTTGGGAAAAATTATCCAGAGCCATGGCATAAACTTTCATTGCTACGCTGATGATACGCAGCTGTACTTATCTATGAAACCAGAGGAAACAAAACCTTTGGCTAAACTTCAAGGGTGTCTTAATGATATTAAGTCCTGGATGTCCTCTAACTTTTTGCTTCTAAACTCGGATAAAACAGAGGTTATTGTCTTTGGTCCCAAACACCTGAGGAATGGATTGACTGGATTTACGCTGGCTTCCAGCACAGTTGCGAAAAACCTTGGAGTTATTTTTGATCAGGATATGTCATTTAAGCAGCATATTAATCAGGTTTGCAAGACTGCCTTTTTTCATCTCCGAAATATTGCCAAGATTAGGAGCATCCTCTCCCAGGGTGATGCCGAAAAATTAATCCACGCGTTTGTTAGCTCTAGACTGGATTACTGTAATGCGTTGTTAGCAGGATGTCCGAAAAGCTCGCTAAATAGCCTCCAACTGATCCAGAACGCAGCAGCGAGGGTGCTGACAGGAATCCGCAAGCGAGATCACATCTCTCCCGTGTTAGCCTCCCTCCATTGGCTTCCCGTGAAATTTAGAATTGAGTTTAAAATTCTGCTTCTCGCATATAAGGCCCTTAATGGCCTAGCTCCGCGCTATTTACAAGACTTGATAGCATGTTATGCTCCTAATAGAGCTCTCCGCTCTCAGAGTGCAGGATTACTTGTCGTTCCTAGAATATCTAAAAGTAGGTTTGGAGGACGGGCCTTCTGCTACCAGGCACCTTTTTTATGGAACCAGCTACCAGTTTGGGTTAAGGAGGCTGATACTATCTCCATTTTTAAAACTAAATTGAAAACATTTCTGTTTAGTAAAGCCTACAGTTAGTCTAATCTATAGTGTGTAGGGGCTAATAGTTATAACTATAGTTGTAGTAGTAAGACTAGAGTAGCTCGTCTTAATCACAGCTTCGTCATAGCTATGCTGCTATAGGCCTACGCTACAGGGGGACACCAACATGATCTGCTGAGTGGTGTCTCCACTGCTCTTCTCCTTTTTCTTCCCTTTCTTCCTCCCTTCCTCCTCCTCCAGCTCATTTATAATTATTTGGGAGCACCCTGTTACTGAAACTGTGCTCCATTTTCTTTGCTTTCCTGTGTTTGTTGTGCTGTTTCTGCCCCCTTTTCTCTTTGTGTATTTGCAGGCCAGAGTTTCCTGGGTTTCATGCTGACTTGCAGTTCCATCCTCTGTCCATCCCGGGGTTCTCCTCCACTTGTGTTTGGGTGCCGACTGGCGTGGTGATCGGCGACCTGGTCCTCTGGCCATCTCATCCCAGTGCTGCTGCCTCCATCAGTTTATGTTTATATGGTCATTGTATTTAGTCATTTGTGTGCTCTCCTCTCTCTGTCCTCCATCCTCTCTCTGTCCTGTCTCCCCTCTTTTCTTTCTTTACCCGGCTGGCCTTCGGCAGGAAGGTCCCCCCATATGAGCCAGGTCCTGCTCAAGGTTTCTTCCTCTTAAAGTGGAGTTTTTCCTTGCCACTGTTTGGTATAAAGGTTTTTTTCTCCCTACGTGGGAGTTTTTTACCTGCCATTATCATTGATTGGATTTAATTATATAATCTTAGTTGATGATATTTGCTCGGGGGTCATGCTCTGGGTCTCTGTAAAGCGCCTAGAGACAATTGTCATTGTAACAGACGCTATATAAATAAAATTGAATTGAATTGAAACTAAACAGAAACGTTTAGCTTCTGCAGCTATAAAAAGCCACCATCAGTGGAGCTCTGATTCTGTGACTCTCCACAGGAATATCAAGTACTCAGAGTTAGTTATCCTACTTTTCTCTGATATAACTGGAAATATATAACTGGACTCATTTAGTGAATTTGAACACGTTTTTCAGAGGAAATGTTGCACGACTGCAGCCATGTAGAATATAAATTTGATCAATGAGAAAAATTACAGAATGAGTGTTGGAATATAGGTTTACCGTTCCTAAGATTCACTTCTTCGTGAAGATGCAGTCCTCATCATTTTCAGTTGGGCATTATCCTGAGGTGATGTAGGCAGTGGAAACAGCCTTCAACAGGCCCATTGTCATCTCCTCTGTGACTAGCACTGAAAATCATGTGGAAGTCCTGGAAGTCTGTTATTCATGATGACAGGAGAGTCATGCACAGATCTGTATGAGTTTATATGAACAATTACATGTAACCTTGGTCATGTATATATCATCTTTGACAGTTTGGAAAAAAAAAAAAAAACATACAGTACAGTCATTGTGTCTGCAATGTTCTTGATCAAAGGTTTAATGACTGCAACTTTAAAAACCTGTGGTACATATCCTAATTGTAGAGATAGGTTAATCTGATCCAAAATTGATATACCAATAGAGGACATAACATCTTTGAGCAGCCGAGTTGGGATGGGATCCAACAGGCATGTAGATGGTTTAGCTTTACTGATAGTTGAGGTCAACTCAACTACCACCCTCACCAACACTCATGAACTGTGGGAATGGTTCCTCAATAAAAAGAAGTCCTTGTTCACAGATGTTTGCTAAACATGGATCATAAGAGGAGGGGACACAGAGAAACTGGGTTTATGGAACAAAATCTGCTCTCACCTAGAGGCCTGTTGCACGAAACCAGGGCAAGGGATTAAAGCCGGGATATGTCAGTTATCTTGGCTGAACTTATCCTCCAGTCATCTGCATGAAAGCAGGACTGGATAAGTTACCATGGAGATGCAGCTAGCCTGGTCTGGACCAGTCTAACAACCAGGGTTTCTTGATCCTGCTGCTCTGATCTCTTCAGTCAGCCGTCACTCCAATTAGAATTACGTTTAACTAACTGTGATTTATTATTTTCTGTGTGTATGTTACCTTATTTTCATTAGCGTGCATTAAACTATAGAGACAATTATAATTTGGTGTCACAATCAGCATCATTATATACAGTCCATTTAGGCTATAATTATAAAAGGTAATGGACTTTAGGAAAACTGAATCTTTCACAATTTCATGGGCATTTTTTGAATGATGCAGCTCTCTGTAGAAGCTCTTAACTGCCTGTTAAGGAAATTTAACTAAAAACAAAAACGACACATTTTCAATGTAAGAAATAAAAATAGAATCATATCTGTCCAGAATAGGAAAAAAAAATCCCTTCATTTTTACAAAAATGTATATTTTTAGAATACAAACTCCATTTATGCTTCATTAAAAATGTTTTCACTGGATAACAATTATGAATTAATTTAAATGAGATCTTTCTTATTTTACTGACAAGTAAAGCAGCTAAGAAACACTGCAAGTTTAATATTCTCAAAAATGTTTGACCAAAAAATTAAAAACACAATGGTTTCTGACATTGTTGGATGCTTTGTTTCTGATAAAAGTCAGAGTTTACACAGAAGATGATCTGCTGCCCAGATGGCTTCTCCCACCCCAGATAGGACTAAACGGGGATGGATGGATGGATGGATGGATGGATGGATGGATGGATGGATGGATGGATGCTTCTCCCCTGCAAATCAATTCAGTCTGCCAGCCAGTCAGGGTCTCTAAGTTTATCAATTGTGACTATACTTCATTTTTACATATTAGGAGTTTAACCTCATACATTCTCACTTGGTGAAAAATAAAAGATACGTGCTCTCTCAATTTCTGAATCAGTAAATCTGTGATCGGCCTCGCAGCTTGCTTAAGAAAACCGTGAATGTGCACGTCCCAAGATTAGTTACAGATTAGTTTAACATAGCGGCGCCTTCTCCTCCTGGTTTGGTGTTGTGTAACTGATCAATCCAGGATCAATCCAGCAGAGTCTGTCAAACCTGCTTTCTCAAAAATCCCAGGTCTTTTATTTCTACTTTTTTGCGACCGGCCTCAGGTTAGGTCGATAATCAGATGACAGTCAGAGTATAAGTTATGTTAGTTTCTGAAATGGAGTTTGAGTCTTTTTTGAGAATTTTTTTTAATGAAATAAAAACCCAGAGGTTCCCATTTCAGAATTCACACAAACCCTGCTTTCTGAAATAGACTCCTGTTATGCAACACCTGCCTGTTGGCATGTAAATGTGTTTACTGGAGAATTTGCCAACTCTGAAGGCCCTTCAGTTTGAGGGATGTTGTATAACCCTTTTATATGCCATTTTCTTTTTGTTGTTGTTGTTGTTTTACATAGTGGAGAGGGGATGAGATGTGTTATTTCTGCTGCTAAAACTCAATCTGGAGGTTTACTGAGACCTCTACTGACATCAGCCCTGCTGATGGTGAGATGCTGCAAACAAGCTGCGGTCCCAAATTAAAAATTTATATCAGAGCTCTAGAAAACAGCTACATGCTGTTGTTCCTTTTTTTTTTTTTTTGGCATACTACTCTGTACTTCAAGCACTTCAATCACATTTAAAGCAAGCGGATTGACCGAACTACTGGACAACAACCTGCTGGCATAGCTCTGCTCTCCTGGCTCTGGGAGATGCGGGAGAGGAGTTTAAATGCGAGGAATGAGTCATCAGTCGCAGGTGTGGGTAATCAGAGCGGCTGAAGCTGAGAAAGATGCAGCAGGAGGAGATGGAGCTGCTGGAAGAAGAGAGGAGAGAGTCAGGATGACAAGAAAGTACAGCAGGATCCAGAATGAGAGAATGAGGAGAAATCATCACAGAAACCGAAGTTAAAACGTTTTAGTGCAAGTTGTTTAAATCATTAAAAAAAAAAAACATGAAAACAACAAGAACAAAAAAAAAAAACATTTGCATTCATGGTTATCCCACCCATGAGTGGTTAAAAATTGTTAGATTGTTGTTTTTTATGTCTAGGAAATTTTCTTCACAAAGAATTTTCTTCCAAATCAATAATATAACTAATAAAGAAAAAAATGCATGAATATATACAACTCTTGCCTGCATTGAAAGTTATGTATGCATTTTTTTTTATCAGTTTCCTTCATACTTTTATTCCTTTGCACTATCAGACAAAAATAGCATTAAAAAAAAAATAATTCCAACATGGTAATGTCAGGTTTTTCAGCTGAAGACTGAAGAGCAGTAAGTTATATCAGAGAAAAATGATGAGAAAGAGAGAAACAAGGCCCTGGAAAAATGAGATAAGAAGCTGAGGAAGTATTTTCTTTCACCGAGCAGCAGAACTGCAGCGCTACATTGCTGGAATCTCATGTAATGCTCTGTTACCCCGATTCTTCTGCTGGAAGCTCAAGAACAGACCAGAGAAATCTTTACTTCAGAAACAGAACATTTATCACGGTCACAGTCAAAGCAAGGCATCGCTGGACTCAAGGTGACAGAGCGTCTCGCAGGATCTCAGTCAGAATGAGTGTCGTTTCTGGAAAACATTTCAGTTATCTTCTTGGGCTGGACCTGCCCCGTACAGAGGTTGGACTCAAACACGACCGAATGAAAATGGCCAGTTACTACTGACGTGGACGGGCCAACCACCGTCCACACCGTTTTCTCAGAATAAGATAAACAATGTGTGTGAATGTTGTTTCAGGCATGTATCTAATGCAGACTGATAGAACAGAGAGGTTTCATCCAGTCATGTTATTTTACAGTTCCTCCTCAGGGACGTAGTATGAGCTCAGTGAAACGAGCGAGGGTTCAGTGGAAACTACCGAAGAGGCTGTTGTGGCAATTTTATTAATTGCACAAATTAAAATTATAGATCCTTAACAAAATGCAACAGCAGAGCTCAAACTTAACCAGGTTTATTTCAGCTGAGCGCAACAGCGGGAGCACAGTCACGCAGCCTGCCGGCTGGATGGTTGCGCCCCCCGTAACCCACATTTACATCCCTTTATATAGTAGTCTGAAAGAACAAAAGGCAATTTACATCTCTTAGACAAGGAAGTCTTATTGACCAAATGGCAGGAACTGATTCAATCAATTTACATGTCTTACAGCAAAGAAATCTTTGTTGATCAAAGGCAGGACTGGTTGATTAACATTTCGGTAGTGTGGAGACAGTCTTCCTCTCTGGGAAAGTTGTCACAATACACTGATTAAGGTGTTAGCAACTTTCGTCTGGAAATGTTGATTGAAAAGGGAGCTTTGAGACACCTAGACAGAAGCATTCTGTATTCAAATTCTACCAGGACACTCTTTCATCTGAGTTCTTTGTTATACTTAGCATTCTGTATTCAAATTTTCCATGACACTCCTCCCTTTTTATTAAGTTTACAACATTTTAATCATTCTATATCACAAAGAACTCCATACTCTGGTTTTCAATGTCTTCCTGGGAAGGGAAAGGAACAGAGGGTCTGACTGTTGTAAGAAGGGTGTATGCACTGTAGCATTGAATATTCAAACAACCAAAGATTTTACCAAGGAGATTATGCAACAATAAACATCATAACAAAATGACACAGTAAACATAACAGCTGGATTTATATGCTTGGTGGACATCCGATGTGCTGTGAGCCACCAGAGATTGTCTTGATGGTCATGATGATCAATCTTATGGGCTGCTTGTGTCCTTCCATGGAATAAAGGTACTGGTGTTGCAACCAGAATCAGCCCAGAGGAAGTTTACGAAAGTAAGCAATTTTTATCGTTGCCGCGTGGAGGGTAGACTACCTCTCACGGGAACTGGTCTCAGGGATTATTCTGCCCTGTGTTGAGAGACCAGTTTTTTGTGGTTCTCAGGAGGAGTACCTGAGAACCGTCTGCAGTGACTTGTGTGTGTCCAGGTGGCCCTTTCAGTGATTTTTACTGCCGTATAGGTGGTGAGAAATATCTGGTATGGACCTCGTCACCCCTTAGATTTTCAGTGCGTCCTACGAAGTTCCTTTCGCTCGGATCCAATCACCGGGTCGCAAAAGGATGTAGAAGGCAGTCAGCTGGTCTTGGCAGGGACACTTTCACTGCAGTCTGCACCTGTGATAGGGCTTTTGACAGGTTTTGGCAATAAACAATCATTTTGCTGTCACATGTGTCAGTAGAGAGAGCTCTCCACTGTGGGGGTTCAATTCCAATCATGGATGGTCGTCCAAACAGAATTTCAAAAGGACTTGAATTGTTTTTGTCCGTTTACGCATGCGCATTTGGCCAGTTTCATTTTTAGTGAACCGTTTCTCTCTACTGCTCCTCCTGACTCAGGGTGGTAGGAGCAGTGGGTTTCAAGCTGAAAACCCCGCCTTTCACTCACCTCTGTGAGGGCTTAAACCATAAGGAGGTTGAACATCCTCCCTTTGGATACATGGTCTAACCTGTGTGTCCATTTGGCAAAACTCAAGAAAAGAAATGTCTGGGAAGACATGGTTTTCTGCCTGGAGATGTCCATGTCGTATGTGATACATGTCGTATGTGTGATACGACATGTATCACTCACTGTAAACTAAATTTACCTAAGGGTACAATAAAAAAATCAAATCAAATAATCCACAATCCTTCAGGAGAAATAAAGCAGCTATGTGGCTTCCACAAGGCCTTTCTCCATGGAGTAGAAAAAGACTGGACAACAGAAAGTGAAGAAAGATTTGGAATCTGGGTTTATACAGATAGCATGGTGAGAGGAAGAGGCTGAAGTGCTGCAGTCTTTAGCAGCTACATCAGCTACAGCATTTCCTCTAGAGATAAAGTCATCTCTGCATGTGTGAGCTACACACTTTACTGCAGAGATCTGCTTGGGCAACAGAATAGCATCTAATGGAGCGGAGATCTGTATCACATTTACCATCAGACTTCCCATCAGAACTTCAGCAGTCTGAGCAGGTCTGAGGACAAGACAGAAAAGATGAGAACATGCAGCAAATCCTACACACAGTTTTTCTTCCTTGAGGGATGAAGTAAGGATGAGCCATTAACAAAGAGAACCAAATCAGGGTTAGGGAGAGGTGTGTCTCAGATCACGGGGGTGGGGCATACCATCCTCCACAGAGGGGGGCACGTCTTTCAGGGCTTCTGGTATGTGGGGAAAGGAGAAAAGTTCGGAGGATAAACAGATGAAATTGTCATCAACTACCAGCCGCGCGGTTTTCTGGCATTGAGTCATTTCATTCATGGTCTGTTTATACATCTACAACAGGGAGAATAGAACACACCCTCATCGGGGGTAGGTTTCCAATCAGTTACACTGTCCCCTTGACAAACAAATTGTCCTAGCTCATGCCACTCTGCATCAGATGGCTTGGACAATGGAACAAAAGGGGGGGTATCAGTGTGGGACAGAAACCACTGTCTCTGTTCCGGGGTTAGTGAGACAGACAAAGCACAGAAACATACATACAACACTTAACGTATCATCCATCCATCCATTATCTATACCCGTTTCATCCTCTGAAGGGTCACGGGGTTAACATATCATATATATAATATATATCTATATACATACTTTTTTGTAAAAGTGTCTCTCTTATTCTGGATCTTGGCCACCTGGACTAAAGAAAGATATGCAATGCAAATCCCCTTCCTTCATATAGTCTGAATTTAGTCGTGTCCTTGCACGACATAAATTCATCCAATTTTTAGAGGTCAGGGGCCATCTCCAATTTTTTTGGTAAGCATATGATGGAGTGGTATAACTATGCTTTAACATGGTGTGTTCAAACAAATATGGAGTCCGACGCCGACACTGAGGATGAGGACCAAGAAGACTGGAAAAGACTCACAAACATCATTATACAAATATAGGTTGTAGTATATGTGTGTGTGTTACTGCAGCTGCAGGTTTGTGTGTGTCTGTGATGTCTCACTTCTCCTTTCACGCGTCATCACATCCTCTGGGGTCGTCTCCTCCCCGCACACCATCAGTCCACCCGGCCTCCCATGACAAAATCTCGAGCGGTTCTGGGACATTCACCGTTCCAATGTCCAGTTTGACCAGTTATGGCATTGGTCAGGTTCTCCAGGCTGCTAGTTGCCGCGACGTCTGTCAGCGGCCGTGGCGTCTGCCATGGCTCGCTGCTGATTCAGTCCCAGAGAGCAGCGTTGGTGTGGCTGTGTGAAGTTCTGAGTCCCTTTTGGTCGCCGATCTCTGCTTTTGTCAGACAGCACGTTCAGTGCATAACATGCATGTCTGTGAAGCTCATCCAGGTGTGTTTTATATCTAATGTCCACGTAAAGTTGATGAATTTGCGCAGCAACATCAGGTTTCAGTCCATCCATAATTGCAGAACACAGAAGCTTTCATCATCATCAGGTCCATCTAATCCAGAGTGTATTTTGGTGGTCCCAGCATGATCAGTCAGCCAACTCTGAGTGGTGGTTGAATATCTCCTCGGCCTTCAGTGGCCTGTCTCTGTCTCTGGGAGCGACAAACTGCGCTGGTTGTGTCAGCTCCAAGATTTTAATTTGGAGACGGTGAATGCGCTGGACCGACACGGGCATCAGGCGAAGCAGGAGGACCAGGAGGAGACTGGAGGCGGCAGCAGCGGAAGAGACGAGTCCAGATCCGTGTGCAATTCAGTCGCAGTTTAGCCTGTATAGCAGGAGCAAAGACAGAAGAGATGAAACATCACTGATGTACGGACGCGGGGCTGAGAGCTGATCTGGCTCCCAGGTACTGATGCGTTATCAGTCCGTCCAGCCACATCTCCACTCAAGCCCCGTCGTCCTTCTAAATTTCATATACATGCTCAAAAAAAATTTACACATCCACACCCCCGGGCCCATACTTCTTTGACATGTCTTTACCAGTTGGAGTATCTTGGAGGACTGTCTGGCTGAACAGATCTGTTACCATTTTCAGTCAGGACGTCTCCTGCTGGCCTTTCTGCCTTCGTGATCCTTCACCGGCGCAAAAGTGCTAAAATGCCGCGTCTACTTGTCCTCTATTTCGCAATAAATGCTTCGTAGATACAATAGACTTATCCTTCAGACCGTATTTTATTTCCTAGGGTCGTTTAGGTCTGCAGATTCACCCTAATATCAGACCAGTCCTCTCAGATAGTCCTAAATTAAAAAGGAGCTCACCCTGTTGCCTCTGATCGGAGTTCTCCTAAGGAGGTCCGATGATTCCAGCGGTGTCCCGAAGTCGGAGCGGTTTCGTCCTGGTCCCTACATTATTTTCAATCGTGGTAGAGCTGAGGTAATTTGTCCTCACGGCGGCCAAACCACCAGGGACCTCTCCGACAAAGTTTCACACGTGGAATCCTGTTCCGTGATGCCAAATGTTGTGGCAATTTTATTAATTGCACAAATTAAAATTATAGATCCTTAACAAAATGCAACAGCAGAGCTCAAACTTAACCAGGTTTATTTCAGCTGAGCGCAACAGCGGGAGCACAGTCATGCAGCCTGCCGGCTGGATGATTGCGCCCCCCGTAATCCACATTTACATCCCTTTATATAGTAGTCTGAAAGAACAAAAGGCAATTTACATCTCTTACACAAGGAAGTCTTATTGACCAAATGGCAGGAACTGATTCAATCAATTTACATGTCTTACAGCAAAGAAATCTTTGTTGATCAAAGGCAGGACTGGTTGATTAACATTTCGGTAGTGTGGAGACAGTCTTCCTCTCTGGGAAAGTTGTCACAATACACTGATTAAGGTGTTAGCAACTTTCGTCTGGAAATGTTGATTGAAAAGGGAGCTTTGACACCTAGACAGAAGCATTCTGTATTCAAATTCTACCAGGACACTCTTTCATCTGAGTTCTTTGTTATACTTAGCATTCTGTATTCAAATTTTCCACGACAAGGCTTAAAGCAAAATCTATTATAACAGCTCTTTATGTCACGGTGCCAAACCATCATGACTTTTATTTTAATTTCCCTACAAAGCTGGTGTAGACTCTTAGTCATCCAGGTTGTGGTGTTGGAATCAAGGCTACAGTGACCTACCTGGGTCACCTCACTTTGACAGGCTGATTCCTCGTCCTCGATTTCTAATGTTGGCTTTTCATGTTTGACATAGTTGGCTTCTTTCACTCCTCTTTCAAACCATCTGTCTTCTCTCACCATTATTGTCCTGCAGTGTCCCTTAACCTCAAGATGCAGGTGGACCGCTGAATCTTGACCCGATGTGCTAGCATGAGTTTGTGGAGTTGTTTAGTCTCCGATGTAAATCTTTGTGGACTTCTCACTGCATCAGAGTTCAACACTGCTCAGTTTCTCTTTGGGTGTTTTGTCCTTAGGGCGAACCAGTTTTTGATCTGCAACTTTGAAGTGCTGTCTTGATATGCTTGTGTTCCTTTTCTTTTACTTCAGTCTTAGTGGAAATATTCTCAGCATGATGCTGTAGAGTTTTGATGATTGACAGTTTGTGCTCCAGTGGATGTGTATGTGTTTATCTTTTTGTAAACGTCAGTGTTCAGACTTTTCATCCTCTTCGATATGCACAGCACAGTCTCCGTCTACACGAGTCTATGCCTCTACATCTTTGGTTAGTATTTTGACCCAGGTGTCGTCCGCCTGGGGCTTTGTGTTGTTCCCTTGTAGGAGTTCAGTGCTCTGCTTTCACTTCCTCCATGCAAATGTTGTCAACGATGGGTGATACTGGAGAAACTATAAAACATTTCTTGTTGCTTGTTCCTGTTCCAGTTTTTGTAGTATGTCTGTGACCTTGTTCTTATAGCCGGTTGTTGGATCCCTCTTCAGAGCCTCAGAAGTTGTGCTGCTATTTAATTGTTTCAACACATCTAATCTTTACTTTTAGGAAATGCAATATTTAAAATATTGCAATTGCTATAGTTTGTTTAACACAACTGAGCATGAAAACAATACTATGATTCAGTAACTTGGACATCCACCTTTAGCAGCAATGTCTGGTAAATTACTGAAGTAATTATTCTCTGTTTGCCATAAGTCTCTCACATCATTCATTGTCAAGACATTTTGACCCACACTTCTTGACAATGATTCTTTAGTCTAGACTTTTATCCACTGATATATCTTGTTTTTTTTTTTTTCCCCCCAGGCCATTCTGTTGTACACTTGTGTCTGTGTTTGGAATGATTTTTCTCTTTACAACCCTGTTTGAAACCAGCAGTCAGAGTGACTCACATTTCACTCTACAATACTTTGCACTGCAAAGGAGTTGATGATCATGGCTGATTTTTTTTTTCCAAGTCTAGCACAGTGCGTTAAAGCCAGACACATTCATTTTGGCCTTGTCTGCTTAAAGTATCTCGTACCAGAAGCTTTGTGTTTTGTTTAGATGCAATTGTATAAACCTAAGATATGCTGCCCTGCTAACATTCAACATGCTAACTGGGGCCTTATTTTTTTTAAACTTCTCTGAACATTGCATGGGCTGACTTTTGGGGGAAGGTCTTGAGATGTCAGATTTGCTTTCTGCTAATTATCTGATAACTCTTCCCAGATTGATGGCCAGCAATAATTCCTTCTCTAAGATCATTGCTGATTTCTTTCAATTTTGGCATTGTAAATGCTCTACACCAGTCAATTTTAATAACTTCTGCTTTTGTAGAGGTTATCACACTTGCCAAAGATCCCATCATCAGAGGATTTTTTTCCAGTATCAACTGGTTCCTTCCTTCCACGTTTAATAATTCCTATGGAAACATGGTGTATTTAGTTTTTCACACACTGTTTCTGTATTTTTCCTTAGCTTTTGTTAAACAAATAAGGGCACAATGTAATATATCCTTAGTTGTTCATCTGAGGTTGTATTAATTAATTTTTTTAAAGGAATATGCATCACACATTTTCAGAATTAGCATGTTTGCTGATTTCAGCACATCAACATTGTTCCTCATTTTGTCCTTACCTCTGAGCTAAATCAGGGTTTTCTGAATTAGTGGGAATTTCCTGTTGTTTTATTTATTTATTTATTTATTCAAAACCAGAAATTTTCTTATCTTCCAAAAGCCTCAATTGCAGTGGTAATGACCGGTTTCAACTGGTGCTGCCACCTAGTGGATAACATTTTTGTGGTACAGCGATCCCTTATTTTTTGCGGTTAATGGGACCGGCGCCCCCCCCGCGAAGATCAAAATCTGCGAACGGGAGCCGGAGCCCCCCGAGCCTAAATAATGTGTTTAAAATATGTTTAAAAACCGTAAAAAAGCAGCGAGGCACTGCAGCGAAACAAGACAAAGGCTCAACTGTGGTCTTTCTGTTAGCTTCACATTCTCTGGTCTCTGAACCATAGTAAACAAACCGCTGGTATTGTGCTATTTTTGGCTTGTAATTAGCGGCTAACACGCTAACAACAACAACAAAAGAAACAGTCCGGTTTTCTCTGCATGGAACGGGCACTTTATTCTGGCACTGCAGGAACTTGTAACATCACACAGGTTGTATTGTTGGGCTCCTGTCGGTTAACAGAGAATGTAAATCTATACACGCTGGGCTGCTGTTTATGCTCACTCCAGTTTTCATCTAACCTCATTTTTGTTCTGCCGTCCCACGACACACACACTACATTACCCATTAGGCCACACCATTACCCATAAGGCCACCTTCTTAAAGGGGCCAGGCTGGCTCACAGCCTTTCTTCGCAGTGAGAGAACGTGCACAACATCCTGTGATGTTTCCGTGATTTTTTCTTGATTTTTTTATTATATTATATATTTCTGAAAAATCTGCGAATAACTAAAACCGCGGAACTTAAAGTGCGAATTGGCAAGGATCATTGTACTTTTATGAACTGTTCTTTTCTCTTTCTCTGTCTCTCTCTCTTTTTCGTTTTATTTTACTCATTGTAAAACCTCAGAACTGAAACTGAGTATACTCTGTCCGCATGACTGGACATCCATCCAGCCTGGACTATCAATATTTTGATTGAGTGGAGATGTTTGAAATACAGTGTTAACATTGCTTAAAAAATGGCTCTAAAAACATTGAACTGGCCATGAGTGAACATTTAGTTGGATTAAACCAGTAAGACATTTTTTAAATAAGGAAAACCAAAATTAAATTAAACTGAAAACTGAATTAGTTTTTCCGTATCATTTCTGTGTTATATAATTCATTTCACAAACCACAGCAAACCCTAAATAACTAAAACTCTGATGGGTTTCAGTGGAATCATGCAAAGGTTGAGCATACTGAAAATTACATAAGCCCAGTCCCAATAAGTCCCATTAATTTTCTTATCTTTGTGTCAACCAGTACTTTATAAAAAGCCAAATCCTTCTGTTCCTCTCTATATTATAGTCACTGTATTATCTATATTTACTTTAGCCACTAAATAAAGTGTAGATCCTCCACATATGCATGTACTGTATGTTTTTAAATCTTTGCTCTGCCACTAATACATATTTTGATGAGCCCTGCAGAGCTGACTGTGGTTTGAGCTGCATCTTGACATCTCTGACCCTGTTTAGATTTAGTGGGCGAACAGAAAGGGCTAAAAAAGTAACTTTCTTTTCTTTCACTCATGAAACTATTCAGACTACACATTTGAAATCTTATCGCGCAAATCATGCAACAGGGTAAGAAGGACAACTCGCACACAGCTTCCATCACCACTAGTTTCACTGCAAAAATAAATATTAACATCTCTGTGTAATTCTGTCTTTTAGATAATCTGACGTTAGGACATGCTCTCTGTCATAAAACAGAGACTTTATCTTCATAGCAGCATAGAGGCTGTGTCTGCAGCCATGCCAGTTCTTCTGATTCCTGTCCTTTTTTCCTGCTTGAAGTATGGGCAGAGAGCAAAATCAGCTTTAATGTGTTAAAGGACAATGTGCCTTCTGGCTCCCACTTCAGGAATAAATTCATTTTTTGATAGTGGGGTTCCATCTCCAAGTTAATTGAAAGATCATTGTCAGCCTAATCTTATCTACTTGTAATGTTGAATCATTTCCATGGAAAAATGGAATAAAGTGCTGAAATGTCACGAGATATAATTACTCTGACAATTTAGAGGCAAATGCACAGTGAAGCCCAGTCATGAGAAGATACTTTGTATAGAGATAATTCTGATTTCTGTCTTATATATCAAGATCAAGATTGATGTTTTTCTCACTATATATGTAAATTTACATAAAATCTTCATTTGAAAAAGATTATGAGTATAGATCAACTAGAGTTTTTTTTTTTTTTTTTTTTTTAGAACATTAAGATGATGAATGATAAAATCTTTTCAAATCTCTACTTTATTAAGTTTAATAAATTATCCAATAGTTCACTTAAGCATAGATATGATAAAATATCTGTGTTGTCAGATAGATGGATAAGCCTTATGCTTCACTGCTGTGAAAAATCAAAAATATTGAAAATAGCTGTGAAATGAATGGTGGTGCTGTACTAGTGGCAGCTTGTTGCAGTAGTTCTGCTCCAGTCATATCTTTCTTTACATTATCTTTATATTTCCAGCTGAGCTTTTTTTTTCTGTTAAAAATACAGGTTTCTTAGAAAATGTTTTTTTCAATACTGGATCTGACAATGTGCTGCTTAAAGGACTTCTGGTGGTTATTAAAGCACTTTTCAGCCTCTGTTTTGATGAGTAACCATGAAAGGAACATTGTTTGCAAAAGTAATATATGTTTCCATCAGGCCTATTATCGCTTTGCTATTCCAGTTTTTGCAGTTTCAAGGAAATACATGTAGAGTGGAGGAGGGTCTCTGCACTCCAGATGTTAAATTGCTGACTGTTAATTTCGTCTTTGTTTTCTGCTTCACCTGTGTTATCTGTTCATGTAGTATGTGATGTCATCAGGTCATTGCTAGGCTACAGATACAACATACTATGCGGTAATTGTGATCTATGGTGATTTCAACCATGACACTCTATACGACACTTCCAAATTTCCAGCAGTTGAACTGATTTTAATTTTTTCCTTTCCTACTTATTTGTTCTCAATTTGTACAGTACTATAATTTCTCTTTAGGGATTAATAAAGTATCATTAAATTCCATTCAAATTTGGGCTCATCTTTCAGGCTTTCTCATTTGTCATCAATCATGAATGAGCACAGAGACATAAAACATAAACATTAAAAAAAATATGGATAAATGTGGACAAAATGCAGACAACTGGTAACTCAATTCACAGCGACAGTAAATACAAATAACCTTTTTCTTCCCAGCAGACCCATCTGGCAGCACCTTAAGGCTAATCTTGCCGTTCATAAGACCCTTTTCTGTCGCCATGTCTGTACATTCATTTTGTCAGCATTAATACCTGTTATTATTGGACAAACTTATTAATCCAGGTGTGTCTGACCATTGTAGCTACTCAGACACACCTGGATTAGTCAGTTTGTCCAGTCAGTTTGTTGGTTCCGTATCGGATTTGCAGGTTCTGAGCGGACCCACCGCGGAGGTACGGTTTTAATCGCGGATGCTGACCGGACGCAGCGCGTAGCCAGCAGGTCCGTGATCCGGCTCCAAAGCGGATCCGGCACTGAATGCAAGTGGACCCCGATACGGGTCCGTTCCGGATGTCTTTGCTGTGTGGGACACGTTGACTGTAAATACACTTATTGGCCGGGGGTCATATTTACAGAAACGTGTGTGTGTTAATCTCCCGTTTAAAAAGATAGCGGCGTTAAACAGAATTTGCGTTAACGCGTTATTAACATGTTATTAACGCGTTATTAATGCGTTAACTTTGCCAGCCCTATTTCTAAAAAATTTGCTTAGTCAAGCAGAATAAGTCAGTTATATACTTTTTACTCCTTGATCACCAACATTTATGAGTAAACAAAATATTTCCCTAATTTGGAATTCAGTTTCAAGGATCTGTCAGGGCCCGGGTCAGCCATAACAGTCTGTGTGTTTTGTCAAGTTGGCATCTCTCCATGTCTCTCGTGCTTCCTGTTTTACTTTGAAGGTCTGTCTTGTCTTTGTGGTGTTCAGCTTTTCTTCCTCCCCCTTATCATCCTGATTGTTTACACCTGCCTCTCGATTTGTTTATAAGTCCTGTCATTTCCTCTCTGTCATCTCTACTGCCTGCATGTCTCTCTGTCCATCATCGTGTTCATCACCGTGTTCATCACCCTTGTTCCTGGAAGTTAAGTTTGGATTTTTGTATTTTTTGTTTAATAAAGACCAGTTTTGTTTTTTGAACCTCCTGCACCTTTTACACCCCCCCCACCCACATCCGTGACAGGATCAAGAAAATTTTACTTTTGAAAGTATTTTCCATCTAACAAATTTCTCCTGAGGTGACCATGATAAGTGATTGATTTATTTACTTATTAAAGGATCAACAGTTACCAAGTAAGAGTGCTACTCTTACAGCTACAGATTATCATTAGATAAATAATGAAATATCCTATCATGCTTCAGTTTTTAGTTCAGTTTCTAGGTCATCTTAAATAGCTCTTGTAGTTCTTATTTTCATCTATAGGAGCGAAACTCTTGGGCTTTAAGCTCATAAACTTATATTCATATACTATTCATATTCAACATATTATCACTTGATGCGATGATTGCTGCTAACTTCTCAGTGTGAAAGTAAAGATCAGCAAAGCACGTTTTGACAGTATTTTCAAGGCTTTAAGCTGAACAGGGTTTAAACTTCTTTTCAATTTTTAAAATAGCTTCTTTTTCAGATAGATTTATACTTGAAAGTGAAGAAGCATATAAAACCAAGAGGTATTTGATCATGATCGTGTAAGTGCTTCGTACTGGGTCTCAAGGGTTTCTTTTTTTAGAAGCTGCGTGGAAAAATTACAAGAGATGCCTCTTGTGTTTGTGCTGCTTGGGTCTGACTTTTAAATGTCCTAAATCAGTGGTTCTCAAACTTTTAATACTGCGTACCACCTGAGAAACTGTTCAGCTCTCTGAGTACCACCATGATGACCAACTTTAAAATATAGCTGTATATGCCTTCTCAATTAGCTTTAAACACAAAGGAGAGATGTTTATTCTTTATTGGGGTTATTTATTGTTACCTGAATTTCGTTTGAAACGTTGTATTTTATAATGCATTGTACGTTTCCGTTTAAAAAAAAAAAAAAGTTAAAATGTGGAAAGTCATTGACGTTCCCCCACGTACCACCAGAGAGCGCTCGCGTACCACTGGTGGTACTCATACCACAGTTTGCGCACCACTGTACTAAGTAAAAACACGTGAGAGGAGAGATGGAAAGAGATTAACCCAAACATTTACAATATCAACCCAGTCTTTTCCCAAGATCTCAAGTATCACATAGCTAGTCTTGGTCTGGTTATCAAGTACTGACCTTAATGTGACAAGATGAATCATGCAGAGGGGAACCCTCAGGGCCTTCTACGCCTTCAGAGAAGGCCTTAAAAAATCAAAAAATATGAGTATCAAATTATATATATATATATATATATATATATATATATATATATATATATATATATATATATATATATATATATATATATATATAATTAATACATATATTTAATAACATTTTCTCTCATTTTATGTTCTAAAGTTAAGTTTACTGTCAAGTTCACATCAGCAATGAAAGGGTTACTGTCCTGAAACATGTTATCCAATCAGAATCGTCTGTCTTCATCAAAGTCCGGTTAGCTGGCTCATTAATTGGTTAGGACTTCATGAATCCCGGGGAAGGCCAAGCTATGTGTTTTGGTTTGGAGAGTGATGGGAAAATTGACCAATCACGATTTGATTTTAAGTGGGCGGGACAAAAAAAAAGATTGTAGGCCTTCACGAAGTCCAAACAGCGGGCAGATTCTTTTGGAGCTCAAGTCAAAGGACAAACTTTATGACGCTGCCATCACTCACTTCACAAAGAAAGACAGATGAATGGATTTCATTTTCATGTAAGGTAGGCATATGTTACAAGCCACCTTGATTATTATTTTGAGTGATTAAATCGGGCCAAGTGGACATTCAGTTATTTGTATTCATAGGTGGAAATACAGGGGACGTGTCCCCCCCTTCCATAAAGTTGTCCCCCCCCAAAAATCATTGTAAGCACACAAAAACAATTGAATAATAATATAGTCATGTTCAATAAAAATACAACACAAACGCTGCAAATTATAAACGTAAAACCCCCTTTTTTTAAATTGTTGAAACATTGACCCCCCTATTCCTCAAAGTGGTTTAGCCCACATGCTGTTTCTAACGGACGGGGCTACCGGCAGCTCCGTGTGTCAGCGAGTGTGTCATTTAAATGTAGAAGGGATTTTTATTGTATTTTATTTTTGCATTTTTAAGTTGCCATATTTAATGGCGTAGTTGTGATATGTTGTTGTATTTTGTTTGTCAAAAATACAACACTACAATATAATAATACCAGCTAATACCATTGTTGATTTTTCAGTTTGAACATTGAAAAACCTGTATACAGGTAGAATATGCACTGATACACAACAATGCTACAACTACTATTATTACTTTTTCTAACATTCAACAGGCTGTGGGCTCAACCCTGCAAGGCAAGTTCCAAAGGAGCTGGAGAGAGAGAGGGAGAGAATTTTTTCTGTCTGTTCTGTCTGTCTGTGGAAGCTATGAAAATTGTGACTTTTGACATCAGTACCTCTTAATGCGCCATGCCTGATTGCGCATGAAGAGGTATTTGCACTTCAATCGAGCTTAAAAAAATCTTTGTATTACCAGCTTTGTGTAACTTTTGCTATATTGTGCATTTGAAATTGTTTAGTTTGAGGATGCTCATGAATTTATTTGTCAATGTGTGTATGGCCTGTTGTGCGCCGTGTTTTATAGCGCTGTCTGTGGTGATGAAATGAGCCTCGGTGTCGGTGTCAGCAGCGTTATGGGGGTGACGTTCTGGGTGACCTCATTTTATATTTCCAGATTTTGACTTATGTTTATTTAATGTTGCCTAAATAGTCTCCAGTTTTATGAAGTTACTGTTGAGAAAGTTTCTTGTTGCGGAGAATGTTATGTTATGGTCTATTTGTTTACATCCTTGTCATCGTTAATTAAAGGATTGCAGTTGTTAAACGCTTTGAATTCATCGTACTCTCTTTTTTCCGTGATGATTTCTCTTCTCGGCAGTGAGGGCCGAGGTGAAGGCCCAGCTGTAGTGCTCACGGTTCGCCACTGGAATCATGACATCATCACAATTCACCATGGTAACACTGAAAATGTGGAAGTTTTCTAGTTTTTCTTTTTCTTTTAAGACTGTGGTTTGATCCCTGATATTCCCAGACACCCATGATTTTGTTGTGTAAATCTAACTAAGCAATCAAACACAAAAGAACACAAATTTAAAAAAAAAAAAACAATTTCAAAACCTCACCGATAACTCTGAATGCCTAAACCTGGTCAGAAACTTGGAAAGCCTTAACCTAACCAAGATCTCTGAATGTCTAAACCTAACTGATAAGCTTGAATGGGTAAACCGAAGTAAGAAATGTGAATATGTAAACATAAGCAAGAAATCAGAATGCATAATCCTAACAAATATATTTGAACACCAAATCATGAATTTTGGATGCCTCAAGCTAACCAAGAACGGTGAATGCCTAAACCCAACAAATACAACCTGACCAAGGACTTTAAATGTTTAAAACTTACCAATCACTTTGAATGGCTAAACCTAACCAGGAACTTGGAATGGCTAAACCTCGTCACAAACTTTGAGTTCCTTAACCTAACCAAAACTCAGAATTGTTACACCTCGCAGATACACATAAACGAATGAACGTAACCAGTGTATTTAAATGACTAAAGCTAAAAGAGCAATTGAAAGATCTAAATTAAAAGAAGGGTGTTAAAAATAGTTGTCTATGTATAACAAAAGTCATTTGTTTTGTGGCCCTGCTGGTCCTGTAGTTCTGTTATCCCCCACCAGATGCCAGCATTAAATATTTGCATCTGTCCATCTGTATCACTGGTACAAAAGACACCTGACAGGATGCCATGGTGCAGCTGCAAGTCAGATGCCTGCATGCTGGAAAATGTTGATGAAGCGGCATTGAGATGTACAATAAATTGCGTTTGCACCAAATAACATAATATGGCCTGTCCTGATGGTGAATTAACCTGTTATGAAAATTAATTCAACTATTCTCTATGAAACTGAAAATATAGCTGGACAGAAAAGGAACAACACAGAGTGTGGCACAAAATCTGTTTTGTATCAGTCTAAAAAAAATAATGAACTACAGAGTTCCAATTTAAGTGCCTTTGGCCAAAGCCATCCCAGTGGTTTATAGGGAATTTATTCAGAATGTACTCGATGCTTAGAAACTCCCTTGGTGCAGTTTTTGACCTTCCAAATGGTCTCCCTACCCTGCAAATCAATAAGAGCAGAGAAGAACAAGATGGAAGGATTAAATCTGGCATATCCCAGAGTTACTCAGTCAGAGCCATGTACAGGTTCACGAGTATACGTGACTTCCAAAGAAAGTTTCCTTTATTCATTTCCTTGAGAAATTCTTACCATTTACTTAAAGATACCTTAATACTTTAAACACTTTGCTTTATAAACTAGACTAGATTAGATCATATTCTATTAATCCCTTGAGAAGGTTCCCTCAGCAGCACAGCACCAAATAACAGGACAGATAATAGTAATAAGTGAATATCAATTTTAAGTAACTCGTCACATGTTTTTTGCTGCAGTTATGCTTTTATTAAGCATTTAAAGTGCATACAATGACAAATAACACAGTTAATATCACAATATCAATGGACTGGTCTTATTCAATACATTGAACAGCCAGTCAGAGATCTCTCTCTTTGATGGACCCGATGGAAAACACAATATCAACATTCATTCACCCCTGACATTTCCAACAGTTGAACATTGGTTTGATGTATAAATGCCCTTACCCTTGTGAAAGACAAAAAACTAAATGGTTTATGGTGCTTATTGTCTTGCATTCACATACTGGCATCAAAAACAAAATCTGTCTTATTTTATGTGATTTCAGTGAGCCAAGAGAATAAGAGCTGATAGAAGATAGGATGATAACCACAGGAATACAGCCTTGTTCTTTGAATCATGTTAAACTAATGAGAATGAAGAAAAAAAAGATCTGATCCTCACTGTTTTCTAAATCCTGGTTTTTAGTCCTGGAATAACACCCTTTCACAGTGGACTCAAATTGAAGTTCAGTATGTCCAATAACACAAAATGCAGCTTATTAAATATTAATAGATAGGAGTGAAGTTCTTCAAGAAGTTATTTCATGAGGAGAAAGTAATGCAGAGAGCGGAGCGGGGCTCAGAGAGGCAGGAGCATCCAGAAGCAGAGTCTCAAGGAAGTTTGCTGATGAATATCAGAAGCAGGGGCCCTTTCATTCATTCATTCATTCATTCATTCATTCATTCATTCATTTATTCTGTTCAATCCAGGTCAGGGTTGCTGGTAGAGTCCAGTCAACAGACGAGAGGGAGGAGCAGCCTGCACACCTAACAGGTCACCTGTCCACATAACTGCTCTTTCACATTTAGAATTACAAAAACATAAAGACCAAATACGTTGCTTACTGGATACAGATTATGCAGATGCACAGAACATCCGTAGCCACTAGGGGGGCCCAAAGCTAGAAGATCTTCATCTCATGAAGTCCCCTCCTTTGCAGAATCAGCTGCGGGACAGTCCCCAGAACAAAACCAGGCTTCTTCATAAGTTTGTTCAGTTTGTTTAAGGCACCGACTCTGATGTTGCTCCCCAACAGATGACTGCAGATGATTGCACTCTCCACAACAGACTTATAGAAGATATGCAACATCTTACTGCAAACACTGAAGGATCTAAGCTTCCTTAAGAAGTAAAGTCTGCTCTGTCCTTTCTTATTATCTCCATCAGTGTTGCATCTCAAGTCCAGTCTGTTGTCAAGGGATCCATACTCCTCTACCACTTCCACATCCTCTCCCAAGATGGAAATGCTGTCTGACTTATTCCTGGTCGTCCCAAAATCCACAAGTATCTCCTTTGTCTTGTACACATTTAAGTGAGATGCCTGTTCTCACATCACACCATGAAGCCGTCCACCAGAGTCATCTGAGTATTTTTGCAGGTGATACAACTCCAACTTGTTCTGGAAGTCTGAGGTGTACAGAGTGAAGATGAATGGTGAGAGTACAGGTCCCTGTGGTGCTCCTCTGCTGCTGACCACCTCTCAGACACACAACTATACAGTTTTACAAACTAGGGTTTATTAGTCAGGTAGTCAGAAATCCAGGTGATGGAGGACGCATCCACTTGTGTCTTCTGAAGTTTCTTTCATAGTAGCGCAGGCTGGATGGTGTTAAATGCACTGGAGATATCGAAGAATATGATCCTCGCAGTGCTGCCCGCTTTGTTCAGATGACTGTGAGGTCGTTTGAAGCTGGTATGTGCTGGCATCGTCAACTCCAACCCCACAGCGATAAGCAAACTGCAGTGGGACCTGGAAGGTGCTTGTTTGCTTATTCAGGGTCAGTGGGAGGTCTGTTTGGCTGGGGGGCAGGAGAGGAGGATGCTGAACTCATCTCTGAACTGAGCCTGCTGAAGAATGAGTTCAGTTTATTTGCTCTGTCCAGATTTCCGTCTATCTGATCTTCCTCCTGCTCAAAGCTTGCGCTCCTCTTCATCCCTGACCGCACATCTTGTACGTTGTTCTGCTGGACCTTGATCTCCAGCTTTCTCCTGTACACCTTGTTGTTTCTAATCTTGACTTTCAGTTGTTTTTGTACTTACCTTAACAACCCCCTGATCTCCCTCTCTGAAGGCCTCTTTTTTTTTTCCTGTTAAGAAGCTCTTCCAGGTCACTGGTGATCCAGTCTTTGTTAATGGGGAAGCACCTGACTGTTCTGGTGGGGATGGTGTTGAATGTAGTCAGTAGTCAGGGTTTATAGGCTGAGGATATCTCAGCCTAGTGCTGGGCGATATGGAAAAAATCATATATCACGATATGGACTATTTTATATCACGATAACGATATATATCACGATATACCATAACAAAGTATGTTTTCAGTTATTCTCTGAAAAGTTTGACAAAAATTTCATTGCTTACTTTTCAACTTTATTTTGAAAGGACATTTAGCTGAATTGTCACAAACATACATTTTATTGCAGCAAAAACAGGTAGGTACAGAGGTACAGTAGCTTTCACATTTTTTTTTAAAGTGCACAACAGTTTCTGAGAGGAAAAACACATTTTTGCACTGAAGTTCAGCTATAAAGAATAAACACAAATTATTTTTCAACTTTCTGAAATCTGTAACCTTGTAGTGCAACGTTTGCAAACCAATATAAAGTGTCTAAAGTAAACATCAGGGTTGAAGAGAATTCTGTTTAAGGCATTAACTATGAATAAAAGTGCAAACATAAAAGGCTACTTTGTAGAAGTAGATATGATTCTATCAAATTTATCATTGCAGGTTATTTAATTACATATTTGCTGTAATAATTGATAAAATTAGGTTAGAAACGATAGAAACGATAGAAACGATAGAAGAGAAATGGCAATCCAATGTTTTATTTTCTTCCAAATTTAAGTTAACAAATGTAGTTATTGTGAGTCTTCTCTTGCAAATTTATAAATTTATCAAGCCAGACTTTCTAAGTGATCTCCCACATGTTCCTGAATGTTAATATGCCATCCTATTATGTCTTTGGAGGAGCGTCATAATGAGGATCAGCCAGGAAGAAAGCTTGAAACGTCAAATCGCAGCACATGGAAACATTGAAATGATGCTTTTTTTTTTTTTTTTTGCTGCCAGCAACTGTTTGTCGTGCCCACCCTCCCAAACGTTGACATGAACATTCCGCGCGCGCACACGCTGATGCTCTCTTGTTTAAAAACAGCATCCACGGAGTCGCATCACTCAACTTGTTGCTTCTGCATCTCAGCATCACCTCAGTGACTCCAGACACGAAGCGGCTGCGCAGCTCACAGTCCCGCGGATTATTCAGAGGAGAATAAAAAAAGAAGAAAGAAAGAAAGAAAGACAAGGAGGTACGAATGAGAGCGGCGTGTGTTTGGTTATCCATCAGTTTTTGGGTGAGTACTTCTCACCGGGCAGGAGCGGGACGCAACGACTCCTCACTTGTCCTGGGTGGGACGACGCTTCCCGACGCGGAGCGTTTGCTGAACGTTTCGGGCCGGCCGGGGAACCGGACCGGGGGCTTTTTCCTGCTGGACTTTGACGAGGGGACGCTGGAGGACTGGCGCTCTCTGGCCAATAAGAAGAGCAGCGGCAAGGAGTCGCAGGACGGCGGCCGTGAAGGCGCTGCTGGTGGCCGCCTACTCCCTCATCATCGTCATCTCCCTGTTCGGCAACACGCTGGTGTGCCATGTGGTGGTGAAAAACAAGCGGACCCAGTCCTCCACCAGTCTGTTTATCCTGAATCTGGCCGTGGCTGACATCTTCATCACCGTTCTCAACACACCTTTCACCCTGGTAAGAACAACTTTAGTTGAGTTGGATGATTAGACGCTCGTTTTTACGCGTTGTTGAGACCTGCCAGTACTTCTTTGAATTGTTTCTTTGCTGCATAAATGGTCCTCTTGAAATATAACATATCAATTTCTATAGGATTGTTTTTTTTTTAAGTGGCGGACAGCTTACAGGATATTTTGTATACATAATGAGGTAGTTTTAAGGATCATGACCCCAAAACGTGGCTCCAGTACAAGCCTGAGGCTATTTTTTTTTTTCCCATGTGTAGTGATAAACTATTGATTTCGACCTGGGTACCAAATATTCCATTGCATAAATGAGGAAACTAAATCTTAAACAAACAAACAAATAAAGAAAGAAAAGCATTTGATCTAGTGTGGTTAATTAAATAGTCATCACGACTTGTCAGCCTTTAAAATGCGCGCGCCTGTGTGTTTTGTCAGGTCCGCTTCGTGAACAGCACGTGGGTGTTTGGAAGGACAATGTGTCACATCAGTCGCTTTGTGCAGTACTGCTCCCTGCACGTATCCACTCTCACCCTGACCGCCATCGCCCTGGACAGACGACAGGTTGGTCCTCATCAGAGGGTGAAGCGCTGATTATTCTCCATCCTAGCAGAGCATCGAAACATTTCGCTCTTGATTCATTTTTCTCGGCTCCGTTCACCTTTAGTTCTTCCCATTTGAGAAATGAGCGCAAAAAGGCGCGCGAGGAAAGAGGAGGAGAGGAAGCAAGTATTTAAGAAATTGAAATGGTCTTTTGAGACACGCTGGGGGCTGGGCAACGATAAAAATTTTTTATCGCGATTAATCGCATTTAAATAATGAATTCAAAAGTAGTGTAAAATGCACTTTTATTGAAATGTTCTGCTGCCATATGAACTAAAGTGCCATAACATTTGTTGTTCAAACACTTTTATCAGCAGCACTTGTCAGTAACACACATTTAGTGTAAATCTCATCTTAAAAAAATGTAAAATAAAATAAAGCTCATAATGTCATCCTGTTTTTATGAAAAAAAAAAATCTACAAACAAAATCCAACAAAATGATTGAGGCTCAGCACAATCAGAACATTAAAACAGGTTAAATTTCTGAGGTAACAGCAGAAACTTTTAACGGGGAGTTCAACTTGGAAAGTTGTTACAAATAACCTTGTTTCTGTTGAATCCTCCTTCTGGGAGAACTTTAAAATGAAAATGTCCATGTTAAAGTTCAGTAACTTTACCAGTCCTGTATCATTCATTGTTTCCAGTTTTCAATTGTCAATCAAAATTTAAAAAAAAAATTAAAAGTGACATTTTATTACGTTTTTGGTTTTTTAATCTAACACAAAAAACGAAAAAAATGCCTAGTTTTTTTATATTTCAATTTTAGACTTGGATCAAAAAAATGAAATAAAAAAACAGGCCACAGGACTGAATTTGTTTCGTAATCAATGACTGGACTTTCTGTTGTCATTACACATCTGTGCCACTAGATGAAGCCGCACTGCAGTAACCAGCTAGAGAACAGCACGGACAGTGAACACATGGAGCAGATCTGATGATAAATGGAGGAATGACGCGAAAGTTTTGTTTCAGTCCAGAATTTTTTTTTGACAGAATTGTTAATATTGCTACCTGAGTTGCTACTGAGTTCACGGATTTTTACCGTTCTCCATGTCTGTTTTAGCTTTTCCTGATGTTTACTGTTTTCTGGTTCGCAGCAGCCAGTAACAGACTTTTCAAAACAAAAGCATGTGAGCAAAATGGCTATATGTATATATATATATATATGGATATATATGGATTAGGGAGGAACTATATATATATATATATATATATATATATATATATATATATATATTAGGGCTGAGCAAGTTAACGCGTTATTATCGCGTTAACGCATTCGTTTATTAATGCCGACAATTATTTTATTGCGCGTTAATGCACTCATATGCTTTTGTTTTGAAAGGTCGGTTACTGGCCGGAACCGGAAAACAATTGGCAGGTAAACATGCAAAAAAACCTAGAACAGATATGAAAAACGATAAAAATCTGTATACTTAACAGTTCGGGTACCAACTCAGGTAGCAATATTAACAATTCTGTCTGAAAAAGAAAATTCTGGACTGCAACAAAACTTTTGCGTCGTTCCTCCATGTTACATCAGATCTCTTCATGTGTTCACTGTCATGCTATTCTCTTACTGGTTACTTCAGTGCGGCTTCATCTAGTGGCACAGATATGTAACGACGACAGAAAGTCCAGTCATTGATTATAAAATAAATTCAGTCCTGTGGACCATTTTTTTCATTTCGTATTTTTGATCCAAGTCTAAAATTGAAATATAAAAAAAAACCAGGCCTTTTTTTCCTTTTTTTTTTTTTTTATAAAATTAAAAAACGAAAAACATATTTAAATGTCACTTTTTAATTTTTTTAATTTTTGATTGACAATTGAAAATGGAAAGAATGAATGATACACAGATTGATAAAGTTACTGAACTTTAACATGGATATTTTCATTTTAAAATTCTCCCAGAAGGAGGATTCAACAGAAACAAGGTCATTTGTAACAACTGCCAAGTTGAACTCCCCGTTAAAAGTTTCTGCTGTTACCTCAGAAATTACCTGTTTTAATGTTATGATTGTGCTGAGCCACAATCCTTTTTTTGGATTTTGTTTGTAGACTTTTTTTAATTTTTTATAAAAACAGGATAACATTAATGCCCTGGCAGTGGCAATAAGCTTTATTTTATTTTACATTTTTTAAGATGAGATTTACACTAAATATGTGTTACTGACAAGTGCTGATGTTAAAAGTGTTTGAACAACAAATGTTATAACACTTTAGTTCATATGGCAGCAGAACATTTAAATAAAAGGGGATTTTACACTACTTTTGAATTCATTATTTGATTTTGCGTATACAATGCGATTAATCGCGATTAATCAGAGAAATAATGCGATTAAAATTTTTAATCGTTGCCCAGCCCTAATATATATATATATATATATATATATATATATATATATATATATATAGATATGGATTAGGGAGGATACTATATATATATATCTATATATATATATATATATATATATATATATATATATATATATATATATATATATGGACAAAAGGAAAAAAGAAAAGAAAAAAAAGTAGGAAATGTATGTAAAGAGAATTGGGCAGTTAAACCACCCTGGAAGTGCAGTTGTACAAATAACCACTAAGGACACACACCAAAAGTGAGTCAGCTTCCATTGACTCCCATGTTAAAATGTCCAACTCACTCACAGACACAATTATGTTACGTACTTACAGTTTCATACAAAAATTGGTTTTGGTCTTGCTTTTGAAACCAAATTTCATGTCTGTAACTACCTGGATAGGGGTGATTTTTTTAAAATAATTTTTTTGTATCTTCAGTTGAAATTATATTAAATCACAAATGCACCCGCAATGACGTACATGGTGTTCATGGTGTTTTTTTTTTTTTTTTTTTTTTTGTCAGTTACAACTGTATCGCAATGTGAAATGACAAGCTGTCATCACTGTTTTCTACTTAGCAGCTTTAGTGAACCTGACTTTGGAGCTGTGACTAAACACCTGACGGAGCACATTCACGCTTATTTTAAAGGTGATGTGGCTCACTATCAGACTGTCACTGTCTAAAATCATTAGCTCAGGTCTGCATGTTCGAACCAGCAGGCTTGTTCATTCTGCCCAGTTGATTTGACAAGGTTTCACATGTGTGAATCCTCTCTCACAGCTCCTCCAACATGCCTCTTCCCTCCCCACTTGTTTAGATGCATTTTAGGAACAGAGGCTTCCATCAAGGTGGAGAAATGAAATTGATTTTCAGATCACAGGAGGAGAGGGGAGATGATGTGACGTAAAAACAGTGAAGTTGATAAGAACCCATCAAGAACCTGCAGAGAATGTTTGTGCAGCGAGAGGAATGCTGATATTGTGCCTTATTAGTGGTCTCAACAGGAAGAATATAGATGCTCTCCCAACATTTAATACTGAATATCACATTTTATTAATGCTTTAATTCTAATAACACTACTCCAGTAGAATATCATGTTTATTTATTAGGAAAAGGTCCTTTGAACCATTTAATTAAATCTCATCCATTCATTTTGAAATGCAAATATTACAGACTGAACTAACTCTACAAGTGGTTGAATTAACATATGTCTAATGCCATCACACCTCTTCACTGATAGCAATGAATTACCAATACAATGGGAATGAATGTAGTTTCTTATACAAACCACCTTGAGAACATGAAGAATGAGCCAACACAAGGTTTGTGTGTGTCTGTTTCAAGATTCCCACATTTTGATAGTAGTCGTGCAGATGAAGAGGGTTTTGAACATCAGTCGGGTTATAATATTCTTTCATATGAGGATTAAAAGTAGCTGATAAATGCCACCACACCAGAAGAGAGATGTCACATGCTAAGACTGAAAGAAAATTGCAAATGCACGTGCCAACATCTGCCCCTCCCCAACCAGACTGCTGCTGGTGGTTTTATCTACATCTTGCTGTGTGTGAGAAGAAAATTAAATAAACAACTTCAACTGAACTGCCCTCTAATGTCTGAAAAACACTCACTGAAAAAGACAAAGTTAAGCATTTTATGGACTTTGTCATCCACCTCTGTTGAGCTTTGATTTAGTTTGAACTGCTGGAATCTGAACAATGGAAAAGAGACAAAAAAACCAAGGATCAGGGTGAAATGTTGGCATTTTCTCTTGATGTGAAGGTTTTTTTTTTTTTTTTTTGTCAGATTAGAACAAATATAGCGGTTTGGTCGCAGAAAACCTTTTAAATTGTAACCAGAAAGAGTGAACCTAGAATAAAGTTTCAAAAAGGCTGAATATAAAGTGGGAATGTAATTTCTTTCTTTGTTGCGGCACTCAATTTTTACCTTAGATGTCATCAAATGCTCCCCCCCCCCAAAAAAAAAAGAAAAAAAAAAAAGGGCAATGCACTGTGTTATAAATAAACACAGTTTACGGAATAAGCCTCACAAGCTTTACAAGACTTTATTTCAGGACTTCAGCAAACTACATCATGAGATGAGGATTGCATTGATTGGTGATATTCTACGAACGTGCAGAACCCCTTTAGTCTATAGACTAAAGGGGTTCTGCACGTTCGTGGGAACGATATAACAGGTGTAATATTAGATTTATATGGACATCATGTTCATTTTTAATGAGCAAGTTTTGCAGGTGCAGGTGTGTTCGCACTGTTTCACAACTGCATCTGCGTCAGTGCACATAGTTACTTCAGCATTATGTAAAGCTCATTTGCTTTTACAACCGTCCTAAACATAGACTTGTAGTCTTTGTTGCTGCAGTTCCTGTGGTTGACGAATTTCATTCTCAGATCCGATTCTGACTTGAACGTGTACATCTGGGTGTTTTTGTTAAAAACCTAAGTAATCTTAATTGGATGAGCAGTTCTGCCTGTCAGGGGTGAAAGAGATTTGTAACACCATTGAGCAAGAAAGGAACAGGTATGATTACATCTACCTTCTACCACTGAGCACATCTCGGGTGCTCCGAGCGCAAGGAGGGCACAGAACAAGAAACTCCACAACAGTGTTCTGGACAACCTTATCTGCCAGATACAGAACCAATTTAAAGATCAGAAATAATTAATGTTCCTGTCCCTCCTCAACCACCAACAGTTTCAAACATATTGGGAAAAAAAAATTCCCGCATCCAACCTTTTCCAGCTTGACACCAGAGCCACGGAGCTCTATTTGATGATCTGACCTGTTTAAAAACAGAAGTGACTGTGATGTAGGCCATGATGGCCTTTGAAGGGAAATGTTCCAATGATCTCCTTGGTTTCCTACACAGTAAACATCTGAATGGAAGCATGGCACAGCTGTACAGACTGATGTGTCTGCGTTATGGCGTTATGGCTATATTGTGTTTTTTTTTTTTTTTTTTTTTTGTATTGGTGGCTTGTATGATTATAACGTCATGGTGGATTAAGTAATTAAACCCGCACTGGCCCAGGTGCCAAATGCACGACCCGCCACTGGATGGTACTGTAATAAACAATAAACCAGACCACTAGAATTTATAGTCAATTTTAAACATTTTAATTTTTCCTCCCACATTTTTTCTCCCTTTTTTTCTTTACATTTTTGAGGTGCTGAAGCCCCACCACCAGGGGGGGCTGCAGCACCCCTACTTCCCATGGTACTGGGTGTCGCTGCTGGTAAAGACCTGCTTGGTTCCAGCCCCTAAGAGGTCAAAACCGTCTACGCTGGATGACTTCAGACCAGCTGTCCTCACATGTCCTCACATGAGAGCACTGGAGGGACTCATCTCGTCCCACCTGAGGCCACGGGGAGTGGATGATGCTGCCCTCTATCTGCTGCAGCGAGCTCCTATGAGAATAACATTCTTTGATTTTACCCAGCCTTTACTGACGGGTGAGAAGCTGTGTCTGATGGTTGGCGGTGCATCCGCTGTGTCCTGGATTGCTGACTACCTGACAGCCAGGCCACAGGTTGTCTGTTTGGACCGTGTTCTGTCTGATGTGGTGAGTGTTGCAGGAGCTCCTCAGGGCACTGTGCCGTCTCCCCTCCTCTTCTCACTGTACACCACAGATTTCCAGAACAACTCAGAACCATTCCACCTTCAGGAGTTTTCTGACGACTCTGCAGCTGTCAAGTGCATAAAGGATGGGCAAGAGGAGGAGTTCAGAGCACTGCTGGATGGTTTTGTGGAGTGGGCTGGGGGAAACCACCTGCTTTTGGAGGGTCTGTCGACTGTACTTCCTGAGACAAATGATGTCCTTCAGTGTGTACAGGGGGATGTTGGAGACGTTCTACCAGTCTGTTGTGGCCATGGCACTCTGTTCTCCTCCGTGGTCTGCTGGGGAAGCACCGCTGCATACTGGTTAGACTGGTTAGGAAAGCTGGCTCTGTCTGACAGGAAATGATTGAAGAAGTGGTGGACAGGTTGAAATTAAATCTACTTTCACCCCTGAATTTAAGGAAGTACTGTTATTTTTATTCATTTTTAATCATTCTGAAGTAATTACAAACTGTTAAAATCATTAGACAAAAAAAAAAAAAAAGATAAGAAAAAATGTTAATTGCTGTCTGCTTTTAAGGAGCGTGGGCCATGCACACGTTAATAAGAGCAGACAGGTGGTTGCTGCTCATTCTTTTGCGATGGATCAATCAAATAACATTTAGAATGAGATCAATAAGCATTTCTGTCCTTCAGCATCTGCATGTGAATGTGGAATGAAACGCTTTTAAAAAGCTTTATTATTGTGTCTTTTTGTTGCAGATAAATAGTATGTTTTTTTTTTCATGAAGAAAATGAAATGTATTGTTTGTTTGATAGAATATTGAGACACACAGATGAAATTTCAAGACTCCATCACGGCTACTCTCAGCACAGCTTCGTATGTAGAAAAACAGGACAATAAAGAACATTTTATCAGGAAATAAGGACGATTTTTAAACCCTGACCAAATGCCTTGTGCCTGTGTCTTTATGAATCACAACAATGCAGACTTCGTGCAGCGATGGCTCAGAGAGAAAGAAAAATCCATAGTATTTCACCAAAACATCTCTCCATATAGTGCAATTATGGACACTTATTTCAAACTATTTCAAAACCTTCTTTATATCACAGCTGCTTCAGTTTTCTAAAACCTCATGACTGTTACCTTCAGAGTGAAAGCATTATCCTTCTGGAGGAAGTGAATTCATCCATGGGAAGTCCATTTGGCTGCTGTTAATTGTGTTCTTTTCACATTGCATAACTGCGTTTTAAGACATTCTCATACATGTTGGCAGTTGTTCATTAAAAGCAGATAATAATAACAATAATGGCATTATTTAGATTTGCAATAAGTTCACCGCAAGTACATTTCTTTTGAACATGTGTTAATTTTTCCTTTAATCCAGAACACTAAGTGTTTCCAAACAGTCTGCATATATTCAGCAATGTGAAGCTGAAAAATACATGCCGTATATACTAATATTATATTTTAATGCCTCACTTCACAATCTGGTGGACCTGATTCCTTCTATCTTTTCCATGTAATGTTGCTGGTTTTACTCACAGAGTGTAGAAACAACTGGACAAACCCTTGTGTGACACAATAACCCATGTTTTCTTAAGAGATGCCACCCAACCCAAATATAATCCAAATATGGGCTAATGGCTGAAGTGAGGAGCTGAAGTGGACAATGCCCACCTTGACCCAGTTACCACATGTTTTGGCTTGATTGGCTTAGCTCATGCAAAAATATGATAATAATAAATGTTATGTTTACTTATTTTTGATTAAATATATCCATGCAGTCTCATTTCAGATGTTGATATCAACACAGCATACAAAATAAGTGCTGCTAAAGCTGATAAGAGGGGCGCCAATGGGCCCCTGCATCTAGTGGGGCTGGCTACTCAGTCGCTATGTTTTCTGGCCTCGGGCCACAGTGGACCTAAATCATTCTCTGGGTGAGCAGTTTGCAGGTGACCATACAGAGCACAATCAGCTGTCTGTCCAGTTGGTCAATTTGAAAAGATCCTGGACCACTTTAAGGTGAATTTCCCTTGACCAGAGGACCTGTGGTCTACTGGGGGAACACCCAGCTTCCTGTCAGACTTTAATTTGAGCACCTGCAGCTTCTTCCCAAGTTGAGCTGTGACACTTTTCTCCCCAACTGGCCCTTCAATGCCACTCTGACCTGCTCCAGAGCCCACGCAGGGGCCGCTGCTGTGTCTGCTAACAGAGCTATGAGCTGATGAGCTAGAAGCAGTCCAGGTTGGGTACTGCAGTTAATCCTGGGTAGTGGCTTTCAACCAGGACAAAGATAGCTGCTTCAGGCTGATTCCCAAGCTCCGCCTGGCCAACCCAGAACCAGTCACAGGACTTTTTTAGTACAGTTAACAGGACAAGCCCTATGATCTTTGAAACAAGAAAGACTTTGCTCCGTTATGCCTTTATTCACAGCTCAGAAGATCATCTGAGGTGCTTGGTAGCTCAAGTTACAGTTAGCCATTTGGCTGTATAGGCTGAGACTGTCAGTCAGACCACACCCATTATTATGTAGACATTTGCCTCTGATGTGGTACATATAAATTCACTCCCTGAACACTTGTCATGGATATAAAATCTATGCAGACCAAAAGCATTTTTTGAACCAAGGCTGTAAATATGTTTACTTTCTGCTGCAACATTTTAACATGGGGGTTAAGGAACTCCAGTTTTCTCCACTTCTCGGACTCTGTCAGACTACTAAACTAATGTTGTCCCTTCCTTTTACCTCTGAAGAACTGTCTCAGTAGCAAAAACAAAATCATTTTACAAGTCTACAACTGCAGAGCTCCCTCAGAGGCCCAGTAAAATTTCAGTACCATGATCCAAAATCAGAAAAAAGCTGGGAAAACATGGAATATGCAAATGTAAAAAATAAAACAGCAGTTCTTACATTTGCTTTGATATTTACACAGATAGTATAAATCCAAGACACACGAGTCACAACTGAAATATTTCAAAAGAAAAAATTGCACATTTCTCCTTCTACAGTGAAAATCTAAGCTGCATTCATTGTTCTCCATAAGAATGCAGTGAGTCTTTGTGCTGTACTTCCTTTTGTTTTCTTCTCTTATTTCATTAGCCCTTATTTAAGTTTAAGTTAGTTTCTTTGAGATCAAAGATTTATTTTACAAGGGAGACCTGGGCCTCATACCACCACACATATTCGTTCCTACGGGCAACTATGTCAAATAGATGTTATATTCAGCTGAACAATGGAAATTAGAACTAGAACTAAAACAGAGTGAGAAAAAGACAAACAGATCAATGAACGAAAGGCCTGATGGGCTGCAGAGACAGTTCGGGCAGGTTCCCTTGACCACCTCAGGGGTGCTGGTGGCCTGAACCACAGTGGTGGCACTGGCAGAGGGATTGTTGCACCTGGGACCACCACAGGGACAAGCTTGGGTGCCCCCTGGACCACCGAGGAGCTGGAGGCAATGTGGTTGCAGAGGAGTGGGGGTGCCTGCCCTACCTCCTCCTGGAGGGTCTCCACATAGTCTCCAGGAAGACATAGGAGCCAGACTGGCCAGATGGTTGACTATCTGTCCCCGCTTTGCAGGCTCTTGAGGCCCCTCAGCGCCCCAAAATGCCAACTGTTCCTCCTCAAGTTGGGTCCTCAACGTGGGCATATTTTTTCCTGCCTCCTGGCAGAAATATTCAACATTTTCACCTCCTGGTGAAAATATTCAGAAAGGGGGATCTTTTCTCCTGCTGGGTCCATAACTGGCTGCTCCTTTGTTATGTAGAGTGGAGGATCCAAGTCCAGGAGACCAGGAGGCAGGATGTTTCACCGTCACCTGTGAGACATGTATGCCTGTTGGCATGTTTCTGCAGTAACAATGTTGAAGCAATAAATACAAACATTAGTCCTTTGGAAACTAAAGACCTTGAAGTCCTTAAAAATGTCTTTTACAGTCTGTTACAGAGAGTTATAAAAGAAACAAGCAAACAAACAAAAAAAAAAAATAACAGCCAGCAAGAAGACCTTGACATACTACACTGCTGTTGCATTTCGTCTATTCTTTAGATAACTTAACTTTTATCTAAAAGCTATTGAAATCATTATCATGGGGTTTATAAAAAAATTCTTGACGTGGCAATGTTGATGTTACAATTACTCTTTGGGAGTTAAAGTCAACTCAAAAGTCTTTAACCCTTAAATTTCAGCACTCCAGTTTTAATGTGAAGCAAGTAATAACTGAAGTTGATGTAATAAAACCAAGGAGAGGAGGCAAACCACAATGGAGTTAGAAAAAAAAAAACACACACACACACACCAAAAAAAACAAACAAACAAGTGAACAAGAATGAAATGAGGAACAAGAGGTGGCAAACAGCCAGAGATGGCAAGGGACATGAGGAAGGAAGAGGAAGAACCAAACAGGACCAGCAAGCAACAGAAGAAAAAAAAAAAAAAACAAGACTGAATTAAAGATTAAAGACTTAAATAAACCAAAGAAGATACAGGTGCAAACAATCAGGGAGACGAACACAGGAAAAAGAGGTAAAATGTAACAAAACCAAACAGGAAAACAGGTTGTCTAAACAAAACAGGAAGTAACAAAACACGAGACCAAGAACACAAGAAACAAGGAGAACCCGGAAAAATCCCAACACAAAAACCCAAACTCAATACTAACCGGTAAAATAGGCGTCCAACAACCTGGTAAAATGCACCAGAATGCAAGAAATGGAAACTTCTTGATTAAAAAGTTTCTGGTCCTAGGTTACATTAGTCTTCAAATCCATCAGGCTCCTTTGACAGAGACAGTCCTTTTACCTTGAAGAACAAGTGGGTTCTCGGTCTGCTGTTTTCATCATGGCACAGTGAAGACTTTGTTCTCCATGTGGCTGTGTGTCTTCGTAGTTTTTTCTCTGAACTATACTCTGGAGCTTTAACTTTAGCCCCATTTCAAACAGTATGCATGCATCTCCCCAGTCCTCTAAAATTTAAAATGAATTCATTGACCGTTGCTTTCAAAGCCATGAGCAGAGGCTTTGTTTCGCTTCTAGCTGAAGTATTTTAGAGCAGAAGAGGATCTCATGAGGAACAGGAACAAACGACAGCTGCTCATTTGAATGTGAAGAGGGTGCATCTGTGCCACGCAGCTGGATCGGTTTGCCAGTCCTGGAACAGTCCTCATCCTGCCTTCACATCATATCTGGCTGCAAACACACACACATACAGACACACAGACATGCAAAAAGGTCCATCAGATGCACTCTGGTCTGGAAGTGTTCCACAAGTTATGTTTCCATCAAAGCTCTCGTTCCTTTTGAGTAATGCATTAAAGGAGACCAGCATCTTAAAAGAAAATGAGCCATATTTTTATATTTAGTTTTTTTTTCTTTTCCATTTTTCAGGGTGAACCTAACACACGTTAAAAAATAAGCTTATTGTGAACATGAAATAAGCCTTCGAAACTCAGGTGCCATCTACTCACTCCAGCAGTTTCTTTGTGCCTGAAATTGAAAGCTGAGACACTGCTGAGATGCAGAGTAAAGAATTTTTTTTTTTTTTTTTTATAAATTATGTCTTTCTTCTGCATACCATAATGTCACAGGCGTGGGCAGGCAAGTGAATGTCAGTCCACTAAACATAATGCAGGACTAATTACATGCTGTATAGTCTTAAAAGCTTGAGGCTTTTTAGCTTACGTTTACCATTAAATTTGAAACAATTTTTTGGTCACAGCCACTTCTTTTTCTCTCAACCTTGCGGGTTAATACGACAAAAACCACGGACATTCTTAAGTAGTGAGTAGTGGAAATGATTCCTTGTACTCTGCAAGAAATGACAAAGAATGTGGTAATATTTATTGACAAGAAGACAGTGCACGCATCCCAAAGAAAGATAAAAGCCTCCATCATCTCTTCCTTCTTCTCTGTTCCTTCTCATACATTTATGAAGAAACAGTGATGGCCGCTGTGGTGGTGGGGGGAGATATTGAGCAGTGGCACTGAACAGCACCAAAAAGAGACTGACTGGCACAGGCGCTGTGGATTTGCTTATCAAGTCTCTCTATTTAGGAAAAGCACGCTGAGACCAAGGTTGTTGGAAAAAAAACAAGAATTCTACCTGTTATTTATAAATTAATTCTCACCATAGTGATCTTGTGTGTCCTCCATCGGCTGAATGAACCCTGAGCAGCAGAGTGCTACAGTCACTTTCACAAAATAGTCTAAAAGAGTAAACAGAAGGCCAGGATTAATTTAGTTCAGCTCTTTGTCCATTTCTCATTGTGCTGCCTAAGTGCCCCTACGTTGTCAAGTATGTTGACGGTCCTTGCTCCCTCTGGAAATTCTTCGATGACACAGCCATTGTTGGATGTGTGTCAGAGGGGAACGACCTGGAATACAGGAGGGTCATCACTGACTTTGTCAACTAGAGTGGGGTCAACCATCTCCGACTCAACGCCAGCAAGACGAAGGAACTAGTGATCGACTTTCACAGGAACATGCTGCAGATTACTCCAGTGAACATCCAGGGTTTGGACATCAAGGTCGTAGAAGAGTACAAATACCTGGGTGTTCACCTCAACAACAAACTGGACTGGTCCACCAACACCAACGCCCTGTACAAGAAGGGCCAAAGTCGTCTTCACCTGCTGAGGAGACTGAGGTCCTTCGATGTGTGCAGAGGAAACTACTAAAAACATTTCATGACACTGTCGTAGCATCTGCCATCCACTACGCAGTGGTCTGCTGGGGCTGTGGAAGCACTGAGAGGGACAGGAAAAGACTGAACAAGCTGGTTTGGAGGGCCAGCTCAGTCCCCTGGAGACCATCGAGGTGGTGGGTGATAAAAGGGTGTTAACAAAACTGAGATCCATCATGGACAACACCTCTCATCTCCTGTATGAGACTGTAAAATTTCTGAACAGCTCATTCATCAACAGTGCAAGAAGGAACGTTACTGCAGGTCCTTCATCCCATCAGCTGTCGGATTCTTTAACAGCATGACGTTAATGGGACACCTTTTTTTTCTGCTGTTCAACCCTTCACCTCCTAACTCGTGCAATAGTTTTCTTTTTACACTTTCTTTATTTAAGCCATATTGATTTATTATAATTGGTCCCTGTAAAATATCCACCGCTCCACCTCATATTTATCAAAGCGAAATGTGTATATATGTGTATATATTGTAAATACTCCTGTGTTTTATAGCTTTTATAGTATAGCTTATTTTTTAACAATTTGTTAATTTTTGAATATTTTTATTTTTATTTATATAATTATATTATTTATATTTATTTATACTATTTTTACAAGTATTTTCTGCAAGCACCGTTGCAATTTTACTTTTTATCTGTCCAACTTTGGACAGATAAAACTGCTGTAACAAGTGAATTTCCCCAGTGACGGGATTAATAAAGTTCTATTCCATTCTATGTTCAGTTTCTCTTAGCGCCTGTGTTTTTTTCCCACACTGCATCAACGGATCCATTGTCATCCCTGTGCTCCGGTCTTAATGATTTTAGACCAACTATGCTAAGATCTATGGGCATTGCATTACTGAAGAACATCAGCCTCCAATACTCAAAACTCTCCTGAACTCTTCTAAAAGACTTCACCATCATGGACACTGAGCCAAGAGATCAGCTGAAGATGCAGAGAATCTAGGGCCCGATCTTCCGCCAAATCTCCTAAAGCTGCTCCCTAGACCCGCGATCTTACCTGCGCTAACCGCTATATTATGCATGGGAGTGGTTAGGGCGTTCTGCCTGTTAAACCAATCAGTGCCATTGGTAGCCATTGCCTTTAAGAGCAGGTTGCACTACCCACAACCCGCTACCCGCAAACCGCTATGGAGCATCTTTTCATCCAGATCGGAGCAGCTCTCATGTGCAGCTTGTCTGGGACTCTGCTGTAGAGCTTCCTCCTCTTCCTTCCTCCTCCTCCTCTGCACTGATTTATACATAAAAATATTTTTACACAGACAATTCCTATCGGCAACCTGAAAGTCCCAGATAGTTGGTGCACTCCCAGTAAACACGCTGAGGCAGAGCTGCGAGAACATATTCTCAGCAGGGGGTGCTGGGGGGTACTGGGAGTCTGGGACAGCTGTGCGTCTTGGCGCAGCTGATGTGCTTTTTAAAATACTGCAGAAGGAATCATTGGATGAGCAGTTCTGCCTGTCAGGCGTGAAAGAGCTTTTGTGACACCATTGAACCAGAGGAACAGGTATGATGACATCTACTTTCTACCACTGAGCGCATCTCGGGTGCTCCGAGCGCAAGGAGAAGGCCAGTGCATGAAGGGATACGTGCACAGTACAAGAAACTCCACAACAGTGTTCTGGAAAACCTTATCTGCCAGTTACAGAACCGATTTAAAGATCACGAACAATTAATGTTCCTGTCCCTCCTCGACTACCAGCGGTTTCAGACATATTGGAAATAAATTCCCGCATCCAACCTTTTCCAGCTTGACAGCAGAGCCACAGAGCTCTATTTGATGATCTGACCTGTTTAAAAACAGAAGTGACTGTGATGTAGACCATGATGGCCTTTGAAGGGAAATGTTCCCAATGATCTCCTAGTTTCCTACAGAGAATGAATGAGATCATGCCACAGCTGTACAGACTGAGGTGTCTGGCTGTGACTATTCCCACATCCATCCACAACTGCTGACCAGACATCCTCTGACCTCAAGAGAATAAAAACGTATGCAAGTAATACGGTGATGCGTAATCGAGAGATAGAGCCGTTTGTGCACGTCCACATGTGACCAGGCATTTGAAAGCGCTCTTTTAAGCGCCGACATGCGGGTTGCACTTCCCGCAAACTCGGTATCTTGCAATCGCAGGTTTAGGGTAGTGGGTAGCAGGTGGTCTGACCACTCGCTACCCGCGATCGCAAAATACAGAGTTTGCGGAAAGTGCAAGAGACACACCCATCGCCACACCTACAATGTGAGTAAGGGAGTTGGCATAGCGGGTAGCGGCTTTAGAGAAGCGGAAGATTGCATTAGCGGTTAGTGGAGGTTCCTAAACCCGCAATTTGCGGGTAGCGGCTAGCAGGAAGTGTACGATCAGGGACCCTAGTCCTCCAAACAAGACTACAATACTTTGAGTTACCTGTATGACTCAGTCTTGTTCATACGTGGATTTTAACTCTGCTCTGATTGCCTAAAAGTCCAATTCTGACCATGTGGCCTCTGTATCACCAGAATACTTCAGGACCATATAATCTCCATAATAAACTTCTCTCACTTGTCTCTTCCACATAGACATCGTGGTATATATAAAAAATATATATAATGGAGATCCCCTCTTTATTTTGCCTCCATTCCCGAAGCTGTGCATTCACAGCAAACCCATGAAGGTGTAATATTCCCTTCCCAGAGTGTGTTCCCACAAAGCATTATGCTGTTCCACAGTGTAATGATGGTTCCTATCCTCTATTTCATGGTCCACGGTTAGCAACAACTCTCTGATGTCGCTGATTGCTTTATTCAGTCAGTGCTGAGTAAAACATGACACTCAATAAACACCAATTTAAAATAGGTATCAACTTTTTTTTATATATGTGATTGTTCCTATGGGACATGCACAGTAATGCCAGCCTCAATTTCTCTGTTGCTATTGGTGATTGGTGTATTGCCACATCTGCAGGAGGAGATGCCAGCTGGTTTTGGTGGTAGGAAGACAAAGGCCTGGCTTCTGTTAGTGGAGGATCCTCCAGGTTGCGAAGCACAGCAACAGGGTTTAACCAGAAGCTAGTGCCCCAAGCAGGGCCGGAGTGGGCCCTTTTCTCAGTCCGGGAATTTAATTCAAATTCAGGCCACTCTGATACGGAGGACAAATTTGAGTACATAGAAAAAGATAAAACAAAAAACAGTTCTCTCACAATGCCTTTTATTTTATTTAGATTATGGCATACAATTATTCACGCCCCTTTAATAATGTATAATTGAAATTCAAATAAAATAAAGATAATGATAAAGAAGTCTTTTCACAAATCAAAGTTACTGTTAAGTATCGGTTCTTGTGTTGTGGAACACCAGAATGCAGAGACACAGACCAAGTCAGTTTGAACGTGTTTATTTTAAACACGGAGTCTTTTCAGGACAGCAGGGAGCAAGGCGGGTGCAGACGGCGGATGACAGGGCTGAGCACAGGTAGACGTGGAGGCAAACACAGGATGATCAGGCGCAGCAGGGAGGCACTCCGGTATTTGCACACAAAATCCCAGTAAAAGTTATGAGCGAGGATATTACAAGTCACAGGAGACGAGAGCCACAATCATACCACGTGTGATGCAATAATCTGGCACCGGCGTGGTGTCTTGGCCCAGCTTTATAGAGTGACATGATGAGAACCAGGTGTGCCTCATTGAGCCTGTCAGTCTGTCCACGCCCTCCGCTGCACCTGCTGCCAGGGAGAGAGAAAGGAGTGGAGAAAACAGGAAAACAGAGCCTACCAGGCCCAAACCAAAACGCCAACATAATGGAGCCATGACAGTTACAGCACTTCTAAATAATGCAGCCTAAATAGCACATTTGACATGCATTTAATACCCTAACAAATATCCTGTTACACAACCAGTTTAATATGTCTAATTGTGTTAACCTGTGCGCGTTGGTGCTAATACAGGCAGGCTACAAATAAAGCGTGATGAAGCGTTTGGCAACTCTGTTCATCAAAATGGTTAACTGGCATTTAAAGCAACAAGTTTTCGGTTCTTCTATGGAAATATGAATGCACTTTAAGCATAGATAATCCTATACCTACATTGTGACATTTTTAATTGTACAGTTGTCACAGTTGCAAACGCTCGCCACGTTATATGATAAAATTCACAACCAGGCCAATTATCCATCTCTCTTTCAGTAACCTACCAGCTTGTCTTGAGAAGATGTCAGTTAATTTGGCACATTTGGCCACCGCCTCCTTTCTTTTTTTTATAGCCCTCTCCGTTCCGCCCAGCCTCTTTCTGCTTTCCATCACTGGCGCTCTGTTTCGCGCCAGTGTGATTTACAGTAAAGACGAGCCTTGGGCCAAACCACCTGAAACACGTAGGAGGGGTCGGGGGGAATTATGCTGCTTACATGGTAGTAGAACCACAGATTTTCTAGGAAGGGGCTGTGGACCTATTTAATCCACTATGATGCAACGGACGGTTGCAACTTAATTGATATTAATGCAAGAATAAGACAAAAGAAGTGACAAAAAAAATAGTTAAAATTAGTTGTCCCCGTGGTCCACATCGATGGTTTGGGCCGGGAAAGCTCCCGATCACTTTAATGTGCAGCCCGGCTTTGGCCCCAAGTCAAGAGACAAAGTTTGTAATACAGCCAGTTGGAAACCTGGCTGTGTTTTCCAGTCTCCTGCATCCTTAGCTCGTTTGTCAGTTGGCCAGGCTTTCTGAGAGTGGGCCTGAACGCTGCTCTCTCACTGTCCCTACCACAGACTGATTTCATCGTCTGCATGGATTTTGTAAGGTGCTACGGAGGAGGAGCAAACCACATGTGTGAATGAAACGACTATTTGCCAACCACACACAATCTGCCGGTGTATGTCTCACACCTCGGGTTAGGGTTAGGGTTAAAAGAGAAAAGAAAGAATGTGCAACTCAGTTGGTGGAGCCACTCTCGACTCTCTTCAGCCTGAATCTTAAGTCTGGAGGGTTCCAGTTTTGTGGAAAACATCATGCCTCGTGCCAGTACCCAAGGTGGCAATGTGTCGCAGTTAGCTTGTCACTGGTTCAAAAGTTACTTTTGATTTATGCTCAATTTTGAAGCACGGTCTCCGCTATGTTATTCCATGCCACAACGCAAGAGGGACAATCACGAACTAGCTAGGATTGTGGGTGTGGTGGGTGACATGTTTCTCTTCTGGTTACAGAGGTCATTCAACAACAATGGCGACTCAACAATGCACATTTTGATTGAGATGCAGCTGATCGATCTAGAAATAGAAGAAATATTGCTACTGGAGCTATGGCACTCTTCTAGCTGGTCCATCGTCGTTTTCCATAATGGCGGTCATACAAACAAAACAAGGTCGGTAGCAAGCCGGAAATACGCGTTGTGTATAGCAGATGTAGAATTAACCAATCAGAGGCCTCCTTTCTCTCCTCTCTGCGACACTCTCTGCGGCACTGTCTGCGGTCACCTATAATTTTGGGGAGGTGCACCGGAGTGTCTGCGTAGGGTAGGGGGGCATATCTGCGTAGTCTGCGTCACATACGCAGATGACCTGATTTCTGAGTATAAACCAGGCTTAAGACTGTACATGATGGAAATAATGAAGAGGCTAATACTTCTCCTTCTGAGACCACAAATCTAGCATGTGCTTGAGCCACTACAGTTTTGAGTATCGGGAGAGCACTGGTGTAGATGACTCTGAAACTGGTGCCCTTGTGAGGATTATGTTCTTTAACTTTTCATGTGCATTTAACACCATCCAACCCGTGATTCTGAAGCCGGTAAACATGAGGGTATTGTGGGTAGGGACCAAAAAAATGAGACTGCAGGTACAAACGACTGACATGAGTTTTTCCCACAGGGTGTCTTGACTCTCCCTTAGAAACAAGGCTCCCTTAGAAACAAGGCAAGCTGCTGCTCCTCCATGTCGAGAGGAGCCACTTGAGGCATTTGGTCTAGATCTCTCCTGAACACCTCCTGGAGTTGTTTCAGGCATGTCCAACTGGGAGAAGACCACATAGGCAGGACATGCTGGAAAGATTACATCTACCAGCTGTCCTGGGAACGCATTGGTGTCCTAGAGCTGGTGGAGGTGGCCGGGAGAGATCTGTGTCTCTCTGCTAAAGCTGCTGCCTCTGAATCTGAATGTTGGGGATATGCCATAGAAGCGTAAGAGGAGTAAGGAGCAGGGCCAGGCTGGTAGCACAAAAAAAAAGTGACTCCAGCCGGACCACTTTTAAGCTCGGCCCTTGGGCTGGTTTTAAATGATGTAATTGGTGGACTGATGGATATTAGTATGTTTGAATCACAAACTAAAGACTCCAATAACATCTCAGAACAAAGTTCTTTTATGAAGAACCTTCCAAGTGTATTTTATTTGAAAATGACAAAACTATCTTAAACACAGAACAAATCCTCACGATTGATCCTGCAGCTCAAGAAGTTCATAGTGAGGCAGCACCTCCCGCTCTGCTTCTACAGAGCTTCTCCGCATCATCCACATCCATATCCTGAAGCTCTGGCAGTCTCACAACATCTAGCAGACAGCCAGCACAGTAAGTCACCCATTAGTGGCTCCTCTTTGCATCAATAAAGCCACTCTGCTGCACCAAAACTAAAACAAGAGCACTTAAATCATTTCAGATCACATCCACCCACGTAGTTTACCACCTGTTTCAGCTGCTCAAGTGCAAATAACTGAGAAAAAAGGTTTCTCTCTCACCTCATTGCAAACATTTGACTCCTGGAACATTTACATATATAACATTTATGTTTTATTACTGCCACATACATACATACATACAACAATTAAAATGTTTAATCGCGATTAATCGCATGATTTCCCTGATTAATCAGGATTAATCACATTGTATACGCAAAATCAAATAATGAATTCAAAAGTAGTGTAAAGGTCACTTTTATTGAAATGTTCTGCTGCCATATGAACTAAAGTGCCATAACATTTGTTGTTCAAACACTTTTAACATCAGCACTTGTCAGTAACACATATTTAATGTAAATCTCATCTTAAAAAATGTAAAATAAAATAAAGCTTATTGCCACTGCCAGGACATTAATGTCATCCTGTTTTTTTTTTCTGAAAAATAAAAAAAATTCTACTAACAAAATCCTAAACCCGTCCATAACATTAAAACAGACAATTTCTGAGGTAACAGCAGAAACTTTTAACAGGGAGTTCAACTTGATCGTGATTACAAATAACCTTGTTTCTGTCAAATCCTCCGTCTGGGAGAACTTTAAAGTGAAGATGTCGATGTTAAAGTTCAGAAACTTTACCAATCCGTGTATCATACATTCTTTCCATTTTTAATTGTCAATCAAAAATTAAAAGAATTTACATATCTCGTTTTATTTTGTTTTTCATTTTTTAATCTAACACAAAAAAATGAAAAAATGTCTGTTTTTTTATATTTCAATTTAAGACTTGGATCAAAAATATGTAAGGAAAAATTGGGCCACAAGACTGAATTTGTTTTTAATATTCAATTGTCCAGTTTATGTGATCCAGAAATGGCTTTGAGCACAGCAGTTCAGGTAGCATGGCGGCGCTGGAATCACATACTATAATATTTGCAATATTGTGAAAATCTGAATGAAAACTCAGCTCATATATAGATAGAACCAAAGCGCTCTCCAGCTCTGCGTCTGACATAAGTCTTTTTCTCCTCAAATCATGACAAGCACAGAATTTTCTGATGTTCATTTCCAGCATTGCAGGACACCCATCTGCTGATGAATAAGTCATTGATCAAACTACTGTATTGGCCTGAATATAGGACGATGTTTTAATCTAGAAGTCATATTCTCAAAAATTGGGTCATTATATAATCGAAGACGAGACTTTCTGTTGTCATTACACATCTGTGCCACTAGATGGAGCCGCACTGAATTAACCTGTAAGAGAACAGCACGACAGTGAACGCATAAAAGCAGGATCTGATGTAAAATGGAGGAATGACGCGATCGTCTTGAACAAAGGGTTTGAAAAGTTTTGTTGCAGTCCAGAATTTTTTTTTTTCAGACTGAATTGGTAATATTGCTACCTGAGTTGCTACCCGAACTGTAAGGAATATGGATTTTTACCGCCCGGTTCCGCAGTAGCCAGAAACAGACTTTTCAAAACAAAAGCATGTGAGCAACATGCGTTAGCGCATATATATGTCTATATATATATATATATATATATATATATATATATATATATATATATATATATATATATATATATATATATATATATATATATATATATATATATATATATATATATATATATATATATATAATTAATACATGACTTTAAATTGCTTTGACAAATGCTTTAAAACAAAATGACAAACATGTGGGGGCTCATGTGACATCCAGTGTCTCGCCAAAGGACTCTTCTGCATGTGAACAGAGGAATTCAGGAATCAAACTTTTTGATTTTGATGATGGCCACTTTACATAGAAAGAGAATTTGTTTTAAAATAGAGGCTGAAGACAAAGGTTTTTCATCACACAGACTGTTAATGCACAATAAGAAAAAAAAACATAACTTCCGTTGTTGTACAGATGGTTAGCAAGTATCAGATTTACACTTAATCAACTTGTGGAAACTGATCAGATGATGAGGTAGCTGCTGAAGCATTTGCCTCTATGAGGGGTATTTATGCAAAACCCAGTTTTTGCGGTCTATTGTATCTAAATGTTTTTCTCGAGCGGCAAGCTTTCTCCCTTATTGGAAATATCCCTGGACAATAATAATGTGAGCTTACTCAGTAAGCTTTGAACTCATGGTCACTTGCTTCATGACTAATATGAACCCTGGCAACGGTGGAAATAACTTAGACTCTTATATGAGTCAGAAGTATAAATTCATCATCTGTGACACCTTAATTAAACCACATGCTGCATTTTTCTTTGCCATTTAGATTTTCCATTTGCACAATTGTATTTATAAACCTAAGCAAAGTGATATTTGCAGTGTTTGAATTTCTCTTTATTTTCAGTTAATAACTCGCTCAATCTTTGGAGCAAGGACTTTTCAGTGTGAGAAAAAAAAGCAAAAACGAGCTAAATCAGGGTCAAACTCAAAAACAAAAATCTGAAACAGAAAGTTGAAGTTTTGATATTGAACACTTTGGGCTCTTATTTTTTTCACTTACAAATTTCTTGTTCTTTTCCTTTTTTTTCTGGTTCAAATCTTTTTTTTTTTCAGGTTCAGACCCTGATCTAACATGAGGGGGCGGGACATCATGACTGATGATACTAGCTGAGGCTTTGAAATCGTGATCGAGACTAATTACACCTCAAGCTCCGTGTTCGCAGACGGTCTGTGGTGCAGCATTGAATATTGTTATGTCTAATGTTGGACAAATCTTGAAACCAAGTTAAGACATATGTCAGTGCTGTAGCGTTAATACAGAAAGGGTTCTGCTTGAGTTAACAATTGTGAAAGTTATTGAAATCAATCTCTTTGATGTACAAGGAATCTGCATCTGTGTCCGCGCCCCCCGGGGGCGTAAAAGAACCACTGCTATAGAGGGTGATAATGTCTGTCCCTACTGTGTCCCTTGGTGTTGCTTTCCCTGACAAAGGTTCTGAGTCTGGGCATATATGAGGGTTTGTGCTGCTGCAGCTACGGTGGAGTTACTGTCCACATTCTGGCAAACACAGGGTGATAAATACAATGTATGGACATTAATAGCAAACTAGAGCTGCACACCATAAGGACCAGTAACTGAGTAGTAGCTAATAGCACACAGCTCATTTATGCTATGCTCAATGCTCCAGCTTTGGAGAAAAAGGTGGTAGTCATTTCTTCCCTGCAAGAGCCAGAAGGCTGACTTTTTTTTCCTTTTTTTTTCTTGCCTGAAGCTTACTTTTAATACTATAAGTATCCATGCGAAAAACAAAAAACAAAGATATCATAAGAAGATGTCACATGCCATAGATCAAGATCCATTGGACGACACACACATTCTAACTTTGTTACAAATTTTGTTCAATATTAGTCAAAGTATTCCGCAATACCACACCACAAACCCTTTGCGCCAGCCGCGCTTAACATACTTGGCGAGCACAGACCGGGAGTCACCAAATGTGTAATCAGTCCCAATCATGGTTTCAAAGCCACAGCTAGTATGAGCTACAAACCACCACAAAAATAGTCCAACACCTAAAGTAAACCCTCGAAACAAACACACTAAAGTCAAGAAAACATAACAAGAGCATTAAAAGATAAAACACAGACATTTTATAATAAAATGCATCTCCGCCTAGTTCACCCATAATGCACTCCGGCCGCCCGAATAGCGATTTTTTAATTTAATTTATTTATTTATTTGTTTGTTTTTCAAAAAAGCGACCAGCGACAAATCTGTCAAGTTTTACTCTATAGAGCAGGAGATGGCCAGGTGATGCTCAAGCTCCAGCTTTGAGCATATCCGGTGTTCAATAGCCGCATGTAGAAGTGAGAGGTTTCAAAGTGTTAACCATAGTTGTTGAACAGCAATTTCAGGCAAGATCATCTCTTTATACTGCAATTGGTCCGGTCTAAGCAGCTTGCTAAATGTATGTCAGGTTTTCAATGTCAACCAAGTGAAAGTGGTATGAAGAAAGCAGTTATTCGGATGGTTAACAGCACAACAGTCCCTAAAGGCAACGTGATTTAGAAAGGTTCTCCGCCTTGTCAGTCATGATGTCCCGCCCCCTCGTGAGATCAGGGTCAAAAGTTTGAACCTGAAATAAAAAAATATTTGAAAGTGCAAAAAAGATTTGAACCTGATAAAAAAGATCTGAAATCTGAAAACAAGAAATTTGTAAGTGAAATAAATAATAGCCCAAAGTTCAATATAAAAACTTCAGCTTTCAGTTTCAGATTTTTGTTTTTGAGTTACAAAACTTTGTTTAACATGAGGTGACCTTCAGGAGCTAGTTCAGGCAGACATCTCAAGCAGTGTTTATGCTCACTTTCACTCTGCATGGTTCATTCCAGTCACTCCATCTTGTTCATATATCTATAATGAGCCAGAGGCACTTGTCTCTTGGAGGTCTTCTCAGGTCTCTTACCCACCAAGCTCCCTACCGCTCTGAAAAATCCAACCTACATCTTCCACCTGGAGGCTCCAATCTATAGACAAGGGGTTAAGTTAAGAATCTAATAAGTGGAGACTGATGGGAGCTGAGACCCCAAACCTCAATTATTTTTACTTTTTTATACTTTGTAGAACTATAATAAGCTTTAAATTAAACATGATATGAACCATATTCCAAGTGAAGACTCTTTGCCGTGGTTGACTTTTGCTACTACACTGTTATCAGTTTTCTAACCAGCATCATAAGGTGTTCAACTAGTTCACTTTCAGTATAACAAACATTTTTAATACACAGCCACAGGGGGTCTCTGTTCTTTTCTTTTTACTGTTGGGACTCATGCAAAAACACCTTGGAAGGTTATATGCAAATGCCCACATTAACAACCAACAAGAGCTCGTTTCTAGATAGTCAGGTTTGGCTCTGGAGAGGCTTAATGAGATCCCTGCTCAAAAAATACATGTGTAATTTTAAAGGGAGTTTATTTCCCCTACCAGAAGGTGTATTTGAATACATTTGATATAAAAAATAAAGGCAACGCACATGAGATTACAAGAGAATTGTAGAATTAAGTAAACATCACCAAACCAGAGTAAATGAAGATGAAACGCAGGGAAAAAAAATGTCTCAATATTTAATGAACCACTTTCTTAGTAAAAACACTATATGACTAAATGTATTAATTCTGTATTAATTGTTTTGTGGCTTGGTGTTTCAATTGGGTTTTGCGTAGGTGGAAATGGTCTTCATTGGCTTAAAACTGAGGTTTTTCCTTTCCATTTGGTATGTTGCATGTGTTAACTCTGTTTTAATGTTTAAAAATGGCTTGAATGATCTCTGTGTAGTCTGTCCCCTCTACCTGGGATGGGCCTTTAAACACGCTCCCAGATGACCTCACCTCTCAAGGAGAGTCCAGCCAGTCTTTGGAGAAAAGTCTTTTCACCTGTTTATATCCACGGTCTTGTTCTTTGGTTCAGTACCCTCAGTCTGTGACCACTGATGAGAGTAGGAACACAGATATTTCTGCTCAGCTCCCTCTTCAGCACAACAGAGGAACAGAGTCTGTGATACTCAAGATGTTACACCCATCTGCCCGTCAATCTCCAAAAATCCTTTACTTGTTATTGCCCCATGTATGATTTCATTTGTTAGCACGAGACTGTGTCGCCTCAATTTCCCCTTTTCCCAACTTTCAAGTGTTTCTGCCACTTTCCTGTTCAACGTCTGCTTGAGTATTGCTTTCCATTTGGATTTACTAGTAACAGCAGGTCAACATGATACTTAATTACAAACGTTTTTACTCGTGTTAGATCCCCAGTCACCCCTGTATGGGTAGTCTGCTCCAGCCTTTAAAGAATTTTATCCTGATAGCGTTATACTGGGACTCGTCTCAGCCAGAGGCGAGGAAACACACCTGACTTCTAATTGCCTACATCTGAGCATCTACCCTGCTTCCACTACTAACCCACCCTGCTAAGTGGCTCTGTGTAGTTTGTTGAAATTAGCAGCCAGGCCTGAGCTCATTGATATGAGCTCCTATTAGTTGTCAGGTTTGTAAATCAGTGGACCATGTAACAGCCCCTACGGTCTGTGTAAAATTCACTTTAACTTCATGAACCTTACTTGAACCTGTATTTTCTTTAAATCGTGGTACACAAACTTAACCTAAATTAAGGTCATGAAGAGAATTGTACACAATTTATACTTTAACAGCAGCATTGTATTTATTGAGCATTTTCCACGGTGGAAAAACAAGCAGTTCAGCTCAGTGACTTAATTAGGAAAATAGAAATAAAAATTTAACCAATAAAAAGTCAGAACTTTTCATTTAGAAGATGCAAGGTCCTTTTCCCCCAACAAGACATGGCATCCTAAGCCACAAAGTGACCTAAAGAAAAGTTCAGAATATCCAGTTATCCTTATCACCTGTGAAGTGTGGGGCTTTGTTCGTTTCTCTACTTCAGGTCTCAGTATAATTCTTGATAGCTCACCTCTTAAGTCCTCCAAGTTGTACCAAAGTCCACTTTTCTGTGGTGAATCCAAAAGTAACCACTTTTTCATGATTATACCTGGTTTTATCGACCTTTTTGTGCTCTATTTCATCTGTGATCTGCTTTCTTCACACACTTTTCAATAACAAGTTAAATAGTTTAACCTTGGTACTTGGTTTTCCACAGCACTCGGCTCACTTCACTTCAACACTTAACCTTGCTTAACCTTCAACAGATTCATCATTGGTTTCAAAATTACTTGTTTCAAATAAGCATTTTATTATCAATTACCTCAACCACTCACATACATTTCAATCAAAATTGCTCAGATTCTCTCATGCTGTTAGAATCATCACAGATAGTCATACTTATGTCTTGACTGAATACTGATTTCATTTCTCTTAATTTGGACAGTTAATGAGTTATCGTGACAGCTCATGTGCTCCACTGCAGAGGCGATCTCACTCCTTTTGATACCAGCTCATCAGCTACCGCGTATCTTATGTGTATATAAATCCTATTTGTGCTGGCACCTATAGAAATGTTAAACTTTAAACAGTTATTCCAGTCCGAGACGATGTCCGCTGAGTCTCTGTGAGGCTGAGTTTGTGAAAGGCTGTGTTTCAAGCTGGGTAGATCTGAGTCTCTGCATGTCACTGCCCCTAGAGGTCTCATTTCGTCAACCCACTGTGAAGCAATTAAAATAGCCAGCAACTCCCCATTTCTTTCTTTCTTTTTAAAGTCTGATGCCATGAATGCTAATCCTAATTTGCTGTCTTAGTGAAGTATCTGTGTAAATTGTCACATAACTGCAACAGAGATATTCCATATGTCTTCTCACAATAATTTACAATAAAATTACGTTGTATAATTTTTCAGTTAGTTGGTTCATGTTTACACAGTGTTGTTTTCGCTGTAGCCCAAATGCTGCACCAAATGTCACGTGACAATGGTTGACGTTGTCATTGGTCAGTAAAGGTCCCACATACTAAAGGTAGTATCAGGGACAGATGTCATTCACGTATCCAGGATGTAAAGGTCTCGCTGACCTTGTGGCCTTCAAGTGACACTTCACTATAACATTCCCCACTTTTAGTTGCACCCCACTTTTTGTTGTAACATATAACAGCCTAACTAGAACCACAGCAGCAGTGTATGCTCTCCCACCTCAAGGGAGTAAAAGCCCACAACTGCGTCTCAAAGAGAAAAATCAAGGATAGTCTGTTCCTGTGACCCCTCCCAGGGGCCAAACAACTGTCCTGAAAGTCAAGGGGAGCAGTAAAAGACACCCTGGGGCTAACTATTCTACACTGTAGGCCAAAACCCAGTGGGAAAAAGGCCCCAAATCACCAACTAATCCTTACCCAGTATTAGAAACACACGCAGGTGCAACACCCCAGTCGATGTTGGGGAAGAGTCAGACATTCGAGCATGAGAATGCAAAAAAAAAAAGAAGATGACATTGCTTTCAGTATCAAGTGATGCAAACATGGAATTACACAGGAAAACAAAAGGAAAAAAAATAAAAACAAATCTGATTGAACCGAGTTACCGACAGAGTCGACCAAACAGAGCAACTATTCATCACCCCCAATCCACGGATCGACTTCACCATCGTACCATACCAACCCTTGCTATGATAATCTGTATCTGTAAAGGGCTGACCCCTGCCTGTGGAAGAAACCACTTACATCACATAGAAACCGTGGTTGAGTATGCTCTTATTTCTGAGCAGGCTTCGTTTGTTCACGTTACTTTCTCTTGTCATGTGTACATTCTCTGTCACGACCCACGATGCGCTGTCCAGCGGACTACGGAAGCCTCCTTAGCTCAAACATGTGCCACACACCCTGGGGTCGGATCGAGGTTTGGATCTTTCACATCATAAACGAACCACACCAGAGTTCCACGACAGCCTCACCAAGACGCCCTCTTCCAACCTGCTCTTGACACGGCCGTTTTTGTGAAAACCGCGAAAACTAAGGGATCACTGTAGATCTGTATAGTTGTGGTTCAGACTCCCGTATCAAGCTTCTATAAGCAAGAGTTGAATTACATCAACCTCAGTCTCTTGACACACATAGCCTGTCAGAAAACAGATTGATAAGTTCCAATTTAGATCTAAAATGAACTTTCTTGAACAGACCGCTTGGGATGGAGTCGAAGATATATTTTTACATTCTTCAAGTGAACACAAAAGCCTCCTGGGGCAGGTTCAGGGACCAACTGCTAAACTAAAAGCAGCATCTTAGACAATAGGTTATTGACAATAACTTATTCACTTTTGTGTGCAAAAAGCTGCAGTCAAGGTCTTTTGATTAAATTCTTGTTTTCTGATGGATCTTTCCTTGTAATTTAAACACCTACTTCTGTTCTTCAAATCCCTTGTCAAACAAAATCTGGAACAAAAAAAGGAAAAAACTAATTGAATGATTTTATCTTGCTACTTTTAATTGCACAGAAATCCCAGTAAAAAGACAAAATTTAAGAGCTTCGCTGATCTCTGCACAAAAGGCAAATCTGCAACAAAGAGGTGCAACTTTGCCCTACTGACACGTAGAGACTGCTTCCAAAACTAAACAGCTAAAGGTTTTTTTTGGCAGCAGCTGTTCAGTGGTTGTTTGAAAAGCAATGGGTCCTGCTTTTAGTGAATAACACGCTGTACTGTTTCCTAGTTCTTGAATATACTGGCCAGGATAATTAACTCCATGGGAAAAACACTGATGCTCTACATTGACCTTGTATTTGTTGGTTGTGTGTACTGGCAGTGGCTTTAATATTTAATGATTTTTTTTCTTTTCACCAGATGATTTTACATCCACTGAGACCACGGATGACTCTAGCGCAAGGTGGTGTTTGGGTGGCAGTTATCTGGATAATGGCCAGCTGCTTCTCCCTCCCACATGCAATCTACCAAAAGCTTCTGACTTTCACTTACAGGTAAAATAGCACTCTGTCTGACATTTCAGAGAGCAAAGTTAATATTTAATGAGGTTAGCCAGAGAGACAGATTTCCTCCTACGGTCTCATGGGATGAGAGTTGGATTTGACTTGACAACTTGAACACATTTAGCTTTTGTTATTAATCCTCTTCTTCTTTCTTTCTTTTTGAGAAAACAGTCTTTAAACCGTGACATGATAAATTTAAAGGCAGAACTCTGAAACCGAATGCATGTATTTCTGCACCGTGGGTAAAGCAGTTGTTGGGGGTATTGATGAGGTGAGAAACAGGAACAAAATGATCTGGAACATAAAAATGATGCTTTAATTTCAAAGGTATCCCAATTACATCTGTCTTATATTTGTTTTTATTCTTGCTGTGGTTGCTACAGACGTGCTGTTCAGTCTGTTCAGTGTTCAGTGTTCAGTGCAATAAATTCAATTCAATTTTATTTGTATAGCGTCTGTTACAATGTCAATTGTCTCTAGGCGCTTTACAGAGACCCAGAGCATGACCCCCGAGCAAATATCATTAACTAATGATAATCATTTAATATCATTAGATAACATTGAATCCTAAACAAGGATAATGCCAGGTAAAAAAAAAAAAAAAAAAACTTCAGTCGGCACCCCGAGCACATCCACACACACAAGTGGAGGCAAACCCCGGGATGGCCAAAGGACGGAACTGCAAGTCAGCATGAAACCCAGGAAACTCTGGCCTGCAAATACACAGAGAAAAAAAAAGTTGGGGGGGGGGGGGGGGGGGGGGGGGGGACAGCAAAACAAACCCCAGGAAAGTAAAGAATATGGAGCACAGTTACAGTAACAAGGTGCTCCCAATTAATTATGAATTAGCTGGAGGAGGAGGAAGGGAGGAGGAAAGGGAAGGAAGGGAGAAGAGCCGTGGAGACACCACTCAGCAGATCATGTTGGCGTCCCCCTGCAGCGTAGGCCTATAGCAGCATAGCTATGACGAAGCTGTGATTAAGACGAGCCTACTCTAGTCTGAGCTCCTACAACTATGGCTATAACTATTAGCCCCTACACACTGTTATTTAGACTAACTGTAGGCTTTACTGAACTGAAATGTTTTCAATTTAGTTTTAAAGATGGAGATGGTGTCAGCCTCCTTAACCCAAACTGGTAGCTGGTTCCATAATAAAGGTGCCTGGTAGCAGAAGGCCCGTTCTCCAAATCTACTTTTGGATATTCTAGGAACAACGAGTAATCCTGCACTCTGAGAGCGGAGAGCTCTATTGAGCGCATAGCGTGCTATCAAGTCTTGTAAATAGCGCAGAGCTAGGCCATTAAGGACCTTATATGTGAGAAGCAGAATTTTAAATTCAATTCGAAATTTCACGGGGGAGGCTAACACGGGAGAGATCTCGCTTATGGATTCCTGTCAGTCTGAACTCAGCAAAAAAAACAGCAAATGAATTAAAGTAAATGTAAGAATTCTTTTAATATGTTGTTTTTGTCTTTGCATTTATTTAATCTCAACCTTTTTTGATTTGGGGTTGTATTAAATTAATTTATGATCATAGATATTTTGGGTCACACGTATACCGTCAAAAAACCTAAGCCAGACCATTTAAAGAAAGAATTATTATAATGTTGAATGTGTGCAGTCCTATATTAATCTCTGCCTTGTAATAACCACATGTTCTTTAATCCGTCTTCCTCTTTTGTTTCTCAGTAAGGAAAAGGAACGAAGCTTGTGTGTCCCAGACTTCCCAGAGCCTTCAGATCTGTACTGGCAGTACATCGACCTCCTGACGTTCATCCTGCTCTACATGCTGCCGCTCCTCATCATCACTGCCTCCTACGTCACCGTGGCTTGCCGCCTGTGGCGTCACAATGCCATTGGTGACACGACAACAGCTCAGCACGCCACGCAGAGAAGGAAGCGCCGGCGAACGCTGGCCATGCTGCTCCTGGTCGTCGGCGTGTTCGCTATCTGCTGGTTCCCCCTCAACTGCTACGTGGTTCTGCTGTCCAGCCAGGCCATCCACTATTCCAATGCTCTTTATTTCTGCTTTCACTGGCTGGCGATGAGCTCGACGTGCTACAACCCCTTCATCTACTGTTGTCTGAATCCCACCTTCCGGCAGGAGTTACAGCTCCTTCTTGAAAGGTGCAGGTGGAAGCGGAGGCTCGAAGTGGGGCTGGAGCCGGAGCAGCAGCCCGCAGTTCCTTGCGTCCCCTGTCACAGGACCGCCTGGCCTGACAACCATGATGCCTCTGGGCCAAGCCACGCGTTGTCGAATCCAGGCAAGGACTGCCTACAGCAGAGTCACGCTTCATCCAGTCACTCACATAACCTGAAAGATGCTCATGTGCTCTTCACTGCCAGGCAGGCTCTGACAGGGAGGACTGACATCCTCTCAGTCGAGCCCATTGTTGCTGTGAGATGAGGAGGAAATAGCCACTGGCCTGGTGAGGGCCATGAGTCATTGAGATTTAAAAATCTATTTTAGCATTCATTTGCATTCAGGAAAGACTTGGAATGTGAAAATCTCAGACGTTTTGATGGTCTAATGCACGTTTCTCATGGATGCAAGGTAAAAGGAAAACGCTGAAAACGCTTTCCTGAGGATCTTAATCTTGTGCAAAATTTGTGATGCTGTTTCTCCAGTCAAAGCGACTGAAATAACGTCGTGAAAGGCAGTTTTCACACTCCTTGTGACACCTACTTCTGTTTCCTTATGGGGTGAAATTCTCAGAGATTGAATTTTCAGTTGTTAGAAAACAGAAACCCCTCTCACTGTGAGGTTCATTCAGCAAACATTTGCATCTGAAGATTCTGCTTTTTTCACATTTCCTCCTTTTCTGTTCAAATATCCTTTCACCCCTGAACACTTTAAGAACGCCCTGTCCTAGTCTATTTAATGCAGTGTGATACATACTAGGATCTTGAATGGGTTTCCTTAATATTATGAGCCCCTTGGACTTGTTTAGATGAGATTTAGACACTCACATGACCTTTTAAAGCCACTATAAAGCAGCTATAATACTTCTGAACACATGGGGTTGGAGTTAGAGTGAAGATCTGCTGTGTTGTGAGTATGCTGCCCGCATCTGTACAAGTAGTTTTGTTCCATAGAGTGGCTTTAAACTCTATAACAGTGTTGTTAGTATCTGATCTAACCAAGGGACCACATCAGCCTTCTTAGTCTGATGTTAGCCTGAAAATTCATTTAGTTGCAGCTCTTTGAGCGACCACTAGGGCTGGGTCCAAAAGCGTGTCAATCTCTTTGGTCCCCATGTCAGAATGTCCAGTTTTGCAGCAGAAATAAAGTTATTTATAGAATAGAATAGAATCCTTTATTGTCACTGTACATAGGTACAATGAGATTAAAACAGGCTGCTTTTTTAAAAAAATGGTTTTGGCCTCTATAGATATATAGCTTTATTCATTTATTTTTTTGGTGCCACATCAGGTAAAATTGTATAAAGCATTTAAGCATAATTCGGGGAGTAGGCTTTTTATCGATTGCTGGCATAACCAATGCATAGTTGCTTAGCACTGCTTGTACTCCTGAGCTATGGCTAAAGACATAAGGCATAGTCATGATTATTTGAAAGAGAATATGTTTTCCTGTGCTGCGAACTGTACAAATTGGTGCGACTGGCTTCGAGCTTTGTTAAACAGCAGGCATTTTGTGCTAACTGTGTGTTGGCCATGATCATAGTTTTCAAGACTGTGTCACTTCTGATATTGCCGCTGAAAAAAAAATTTAAGGCAGGAGGTCCTGCTGCAGACCTCTGCTGGGAGCTCAGCTGAAGGAGCCTGGAGCCTGCTGTGATGTAGCTCAGGGCTACCGAAGGGTCTCGCTCGATCAGGCTGCCGCCCGTCCTTGTTTGCCCTCCAGCATCACTTGTTTCAAATGCTGTTTCAGTGGACACATCAGAATTGAAGATGGATTGACAGATTTGATCAGAATGTTGAAAAAATAAGGTTAGCATCACAGCTAAGCTAAGCTATAACAGCTAATTTGCACTTTAAAAGTAAAACAAGAGAACAGAAAGCACACAGAATGACCCAAACCCACCAAAACCTTAGATCACGATAGCAGCTCGAGACATCTTCAGTAATAAGTCCCACTGCCTCTTTTCAAGCTCATTTTATACGACATCAGTCCCTCCACCTGCATCAGACCCTGCATCAGACCCTGCATCAGACCCTCCACCTGCCATAACTGATCTAATTTCACATTCTGGTCATTGGCATAGAAATGACACCATGAATAGTTGTTGAGCCTCTGATTTATCTTACACATCTCAAAAAGAGTTAGAGCATGGGCAACAAAAGGCTGGAAAGGTAATTGGTATAAATCAAAAACAAATGAAAGAGGATTTGACAACAAATTGGATTAATTGGCAACATTTCAGTGAAATTACAAAAGTAGGATTTCAGGGAGGCAGAGCGTGTTAGATGTAAAGATGCGCAGAGATTCACTAATCTGTGACAAACTCCATTTAAACATTTGTGGAACAATTTCAGAAAAATGTTTCTCAACGTAAAATCACAAAACTTCGAAGGTCCCACCATCGACAGTACGTACTATCATCCAAAGATTGAGAGCATCAGGAGGAGTGTGTGTGCTCTAAGAACAAGGCCGAAGGTCAAAAATGGACATGAATGATCTTCAGGCTCTGAGGCGATACTGAATGAAAAACAGGCATGATTCACTACTGGACATCACTGCATGGGCTCAGGAACACTTACAGAAATCATTGTCTGTTAAAACAGTTCACCGTGCAATACACAAACGCAAGTTAACGCTGTATCATGCAATGAAGCCATATGTGAGCGTTCCTCTCCTAAAACTCCAGCAACTCCTCATTTCCTAGGCAGATAGTTGTTAAAAGAAGAGGGGATGCTTCCCAATAGTAAACATCACCCCATTCCAACATTTTTCAGATGAGTTGCTGCCATCAAAGTCAAAATGAGCAAAACTTTTCTCTAAAATGGGAAAATGTCTCGGTTTCAACAGTTGATGTGTTCCTTATGTTCTATTGGTGGTAAAATATTGGTTTATGTGATGTGAAATTTATTACGTTCTGATTTTATTTACGTTTTTACACAGAGTCCCTATGTCTTTTGGGATTGGGGTTGTAGGTAATGGTTTAGGTAGCATCGTGTTAAACTGTAGCTAAGTCCAACTGGCCCTGTATGTTTATGAGAAGTACATGGTGCAGCAGCTGCTGTGGCGGTTAGCACCTCCGCCTTAAAGCACAGAGGTTTGAATCTTAACTGAGGCCTTTCTATATGGAAATTGTATGTCCTTTTTTTTATTTGTATGTGGTTTGACATCATTTGACAGTGACAAACATGCATCTTAGTACGACTGCTGATGATTGTACATTGTCAGCATGCATGGGCTTGTCTCTGCTTCTCCCTCTGATGGACAGACAGCCTGCTCAGGACTGTCAACAGTCTCTTTCCCAGTAACTGCCCCCACATAACCCAGAGCAAGCTGATGCAGGTAGGGAGCTTAAAAGATTTTTTTTTTTGTGACTTTTCATGCACTTAGATTGATACCTTCATGCTTATCTGTCAGTCCTTTCAACAGCCTTCACACGTACCTGTGTGAACTGTTCCAGCAAGTTTTATTCAGTTCCTTGAATTTCCACTGACCTGTGAGAAGAAAATAAGACCAATTTGGACAGAATTCACTCACAGGAAATGTATTTCTACAGCTTTTCCATTTAGCACACAAGGACCAATTCTCAGTGGGCATGTGAACCTTTTGAATGAAGTCATCACCATATATCTACACAAGTCCCTTCAAATCTATCCTGCTCATACTCCCGCTGGTCTTTCATTCACTGTCATTCAGATGAGGGCTTTATATCTCTGCAATTTGAACTTCTTAGATGGATTGCAGTTCACAGTAACACCCTGTCTCCACTTAGTTGCTCTGAAACCTCCTTAACACTGTGCCATTTTGAGGATGAAAATTGACAGTCATGAAAAATGTTGTTTGTAATCTAATTCTGTAAAAACAGATCTTTACGTTGAATTAATATAATTCCCATATAATTAGATTATTTAAATTATTGACAAGCAGATGAGGTAAGTTCAACCAACATTATTTAACAGGTAAAACTTGTTTGGATGAACATTTATTTTGCTTGTTACCAACTGGTGTGATACATTTTAAATGAGATATTTTAGAAAACGTGCAGCTTGTGTAAAATGGATCCAGTTTTTTTTTTCTTGCCTCAGACACTGTGGGATGAGAATTGATCTGAGGGTTTCTCCATCCGCGTCTCCCTGGTCTCTTGGTCACAGCTGGGAAAAAAATTCAGTTAAATGAAAAACAAGTGCTTGTAAAGGTTTGTGTTAAACCCAACGAAGTCTGTATGAAATAGAGCCTTATAACAGGGCAGCTGGAGAACGTCTAAACTGAAGACTGAACTCTGGATCTCTGAATTCAAGAGTAGTTCACATGCCTGTTCACCAGTTTTTGAAAGTAAATCTTTGTTGTTGTCTTTTTAAAACAACTAGTTAATCAATTAGCCACAAAATGTATCTGCACAGTCAGTTTTCTTATTAAAGTGAAGGAAAGGAGTTTTTTATTTTTTGATGTTAGTATCAGCCTCATTTTCATTTGAAGGAATATTTGATTATTCTTAGGAAATGTGGTGCAGCTCCGGTTGTCTTCTGTCCCTTCTATCTAAAAGAACCGCCCAGAGTAGCTGATGTCACAGATCAACAGTGATGAAACTGGCCCACACAGCTACAGTGGACTTCATGGCAGGGTTAAGGCCAGGTTCACGATTTCAGCTGTCTCAAAAGACGTGCAATTGTTGGGAAACTCAGCCGTTGTAGCTGAAAAACGGTGGCCGTACCATCTCACAGTGAGACTGGATAGAAGATGAACAATGAAACCGTTTTGCAGCCAAAGCCAGGCTGTGTCAGGAAGTTGGACGACTACTTTTGTTGTAGCCACGATTAAGTGCTTGTTCAGTCACACAGTCTGACATGCAATAAGTTCTTTACCGAATTCACGGTATGCAGTGTGGTTTGCATTAATCTTATAAGACTTCTAAACTTGTCCGGAGTGAACCTGGCCTAAGAGACTTAGGAAAGTAATGACACAAGAAAAAACAAGAGAGTGACCAAGCAAGAGACCGAACAGAGAGCAAATTTTGGACGGTGTTGTTAAAGCAACTCCACCTCCACGCCTGTAGGGGGCGCCTCTGGCCTCAAAACTGCAGAAATTCTTTTGTGTCACTTTAACCTTTTTTGTTTGTTTGTTTTAGATTGTGCAGAAAATGAAATGAACAACTAAATAAGTCCTACAACATAAAGTTAAAGACAGGGTAAGCGATTTTTGATCCCAAAAACAGACTATTATAAGCAGCCGCCTGTAAATATCATGTACGTTGGAAGTTTAAGAGCCAGTGAAGGGACAGTCATAGTTTCTCTGTCACTCATTTAAGAAAAAAATATTACAGGCATCGATTCTTGACAACCATGAACTCTCCCAGACATCATGCAAATTCACATACCCTGCCTTTAAAGTCATGTTGAGAAGATAAACTAACATGGTCTGAGAAATAAACATATGTAGCACTTTTTTTTTTTTTTTTTGCTAGAATGTGAATTATCTTGGGTAGGGTCTCGACAACAGCACAATTGTGCACATTCCTCAAATGAGAGAAGTCACAAAGTAGACAGCAGACATTAGGATAACAGCCTATTTTGTTATCTTCCACTGACAGCAGAGCTGTGATAAAAGGAAGAAAAACTGTAAAATTGCATAATTGCTACTTTTGAATTGATTTTACATCTCATCTTCTGCTGGTCATTTTTTAATACTGGGCAAATAATAGCTTTTACCTCCTCACGCTGATGCTAATGAAGTTATTCAAACATCGACTTCTGCTTAAACAGCAGGTGAGAAAATTCATCTTGCTACAGCAGCAGGTGTCAACCTGTGCTGTCATCTGTCTCATCTATATTAAAGACTGGCACTGTATCTAAGCTTCAGATTTTTCTACACTCAAAGGGGAAAAAAAAAACTAAAAAATAAATAACTGAAAGACCTGACATGTGTATATCTCATCCATCCATGTTTCACGGTCTGTGCAGGAACTGTAAAGACAGAATCCATCAAAATGACCTGAACAAATGGGTGACCTCTCGTTTTGTGATGTGAATAATCACCTTTCCAGATGTGTTTTGTGTAAAAACCTTTGATTACCAGCATTGTCGTATGAAATGGCGTGTCTCTCAGGCTTCTGCTCCTCATGACACAAATGCATAATGTCTACACGGCAGTGAAACCCACTGGCGTCGTCGTCCTTGTTCGAGTTTACTGTGAAGCTTAATATATAAGAAGTTGAAAACGGTCCAATGTGTTTCTGTCTGCATGTGGTCGTAAAAGTGTTATGAAAAAGAAAAGAAACTGTGAATATTGTTAATTTTCTTCTGCCTGTGCCTAATAAATAGTTTTCTTGGTTCGTTTGTTCTCTGCTTCACGGGCAGCAGCAACAACGAAAATGGTCAGAATGATCAAATGAAACCTTTGCATCGTCATGTTTCCTTGTACTGAAGCTTTAACATGAATGTACAGCAAATGTAGTGCCTATGCTCCCAATAAAATCATGAGTGAAGGTCAGCAGCTCCTCTTTTATTATCTGAAAACAATCAAAACTACATGATTGTGACTGGACGTATCAAGCAAATAGCACCTCAGACAAACAAAAACATAACTTTTTTCAATGCACCATATATTCATTTGACAAAAATCCTCTGGGCCATACTAAGTACCACTGTGATTCAGTTGCTTGCAGATCCGCCTTTAGCAAACGAAAATTTGAAGTTGTTGTTTCATGTTTGAGTTTATGAGTCTCTCACTTGACTGTGGAGCAATTTTGGTCCCTTCTTCTTCCCAGCATTCAGTTCATTTGGTGTGTTGTTTGAGTCGGTTTCAACAGGCAGGCAGCCTCACATGGGACAGTCTCTGGAAAATTCTGGTTTACAGAGACGTTTATGGTGACGAATACTTTGCTCTCACCTGCCCGCAGGATGCCATTCCCAGAATTATGCGGTTTGTTTCTGTGCAGTTTTGTGAGCCTCATTTGCGCTTCCATGTTGCTTTTAGACAGAAGAGGCTTTCTCCCGGCTCTCCGTCTGTCACTAATTGCGCTGCAGTGCGTGTAACAGGCTCGGTAAGGCCTGTGGGCTCTGAGATGTAGCTGTGGAGTTTTGTTATTTCACCGCACAGACCTCAGGGTAAAATTGCTGAAAACTCCATATCCGCGAAGACTGGCAGCTGTCTTGAGAGCTTTCCTCCTTTTGAATTCGTCACTGTGGAACATTAAGCTCCACACTGTTTGGAAATGTCTTGAACAACCCTTTCCAGGTTGATGTGCAGCAGCAACTTCTTCTCTAAGACCATTGCTTATGTCTTTCCTTTGGCATTATGTTAGCACAAACATGAATTCTGCAGATTTGCAAGCTGCCATAAAGTCTGCGCTTATAGAGGTCTGCACACCTGCTGATGATTAATTAATCAGATGCTGATGATTAGCAGCACCTGGAAGCAACTTTCTCCACTGAATCCTACAGCAGCAGTAAAGTATTGCTCACGTGTTCTTTGGCTTCATTTGTGCGAATTAAATAATGGCATGGTGAAGACCCACTATGATGAGATGATATTTATAAAGCATAAGGTTTTATAAAACATAGAATTTATATTTTTTTGATACCAAAGCTTGCATTCTCATGATAGTGGGTTAATTTATCTTGTTAACTCCGAAAATATGTCTCAGGATTTGGTAAATCCCCTATTATTTCAGTAAAGTACTATTACTCTTTTCACCCTGTGACGGCTGTAATGCAACTGAGCCTCCTGAGACCCAGAACGGGATGAAACCGGTTTTGAAGGTGGATGAATGGCCCCGCTCCAGTCCACCAACATCAAAGACATGAAGACAGCAAAAGTGCTGCTTCGGTGACCAGGCTTGACAATAAATGATGTGAAGTTCAAACTACGTTTGACACTTTTTAGTAAAGGCTGTTGCAAAGTATCTTTCCTAAGATGTGTTGTCAAATATATGCATTTCTCAACCGTGCCGCTACGCTTTAGAAATCAGCAGTCATTTGGAGTAGATCCATTTGTTTTTGGGCTCGTGAGCTAAAACTCAGCCTGTGTGCTGGAGCTGTGTGCTCTCAGCACACTGCAGAAATAATATTATCTCTCAGAGCAATTTAGTTTGATAATGGAAGCTGGAAAGGTACTTTGAATGTTAAAATGTTAAAAGCTCCAGAAACAGACAGAGCCCATTTGCCTCCACATCCAGAGCATGCTGTGCCTTTCGATTACTTTTTAAGTTCTGTGATTGTGATGGGAAAGTGTCACCAGTGAGAACGTAGACATGGTGCTTGTATTACTCTGTGAGACACTTTCATCCAAATGGTGAAATGGTCCAACTGAGGGTTTCTGAAAAGGGATTTGGCCTTTGATCTGCAGGTGAGTAAAATCAACAATAAGTTCATTAAACTAGCACTACAGAGTTAAAACAACCTTTTAGGTCAATTTATTAGATGGCAGGGAGTGGAAAATCTTTGTTAGGGACCAAAATGATGAAAGTTGATTATTTTTGAGTCAGAAAAGAATATGCATTTTGAGCAATATGGTAATTAATAATGTTAGCACTTTGGCCAATAGAATAAAAAGCATTTTCTTGTCATTAGACGTGTAGAGGGAGTAGAGTAGGGGGCTCAACGTATATCAAAATAAATGACTATATTAAGCCTCTGACAAGACTTTAAATGTCATTTTACTTAATTGTGTGGATAAACACCCAAGATACAATCCAAGGTAACTGTATAGGTGTCACTTCGTACGTGTACAGAAAGTGCATGGGTATCTCCTTCTCGTTGCCACCACCTTGTTTCAAGTCTGTACAAGTCGACTGCTCATGTCGCACAAACGACTGGAGAGTTCATGGCCACATCTTCTTACACAGAACACAGATATGAAGATATTTGGAGCCTGGCCGCTGCTATCTGAAGTAATCTGAGTGACATCGTTGCACTTTTTTTCCCTGCTTATCACTACTTTAAGCCCCAAGATTTTACGCACAAATGATGCATGAAACCGTTCTTAGGAGTCACAAATTTATAACTGTTTTTAAAGGAATACGCCCCATTAAGGAGCAACATCTCGTAACCCCATAGGTTGATATAGATGACTGAGGGGAGTATTTCACAAATCATTCAGCATGATGGACTATCCAGTCAGAAACACTAAGGTAACACCAAATAGAAACACAAATTCAATTAAATTTCAATTCAATTCAATTCAATTTTATTTGTATAGCATCTGTTACAATGTCAATTGTCTCTAGGCGCTTTACAGAGACCCAGAGCATGACCCCCGAGCAAATATCATTAACTAAAATTATAATATTAAATCCAAATCAAGGATAATGGCAAGTAAAAAAACTCCCACAGCGGGAGAGAAAAAACTTTAAGCCCAACAGGGGTAAGGAAAAACTCCACTTTTAGAGGAAGAAACCTTGAGCAGGACCTGGCTCATATGGGGGGACGTTCCTGCCGAAGGCCAGCCAGAGAGAGGCGAGCACACAAATGACTGAATGAAGAGACTACATAAACAGATGCAGGTAGCAGCACTGAGGTGAGATGGTCAGAGGACTAGATCACTGGTCACCACGCTAGCCGGCACCCCAAACACATCTACACACACAGGTGGAGGTAAAGGTTGGGATGGCCAGAGGATGGAACTGCAAGACTGCATGCAACTCAGGAAACTCTGGCCTGCAAACATATAGAGAGAAAAGAGAAAAAAGGGGGGGCAAAACAGCACAACAAACTACAGGAAAGAAAATGGTGGATAGTTGCAGTAACAAGGTGCTCCTTGTGGTGGAAATTTTTATTTGGTTTATTTCATCTTGTAATTTTGTCATCTAACAATATGTTTAAAAGTGATTTGTCTGTGTCACACGAGACCAAATGTCTGACAAAAGGCAAGCCGGGGGTCGGCTGTGGCTCAGATCTAGGAGACACGGAGGGGTAGCTGTGACTTCCTAAATTCAATTAGCATCAACTAACTTCTTGATCAAGGAAGAACTGGACTTCCTTAATCAATTGCATCAACTCTACAACTTCTTGATCAAGGAAGAACTGTGACTTCCTAAACTAAATCAGTCTGTCTAAAAATGCCTCGTATAACATTGCTAAACTCAATCAGTCTGTCTTGAGACAAATGTCTTTTTTTTTGCTTTGACCACCACCTACTGTGTCTACACTCTGTTGCAAAATCTGAACACCTGCTGTCTTGGTGTATAAAGATCACCTATCTTTGTATCTGCAGAGTGATCAGCCAGCACTCTGCGGAGTGGTTGCGTCGCTCTCCTTGTGGCCACAAGTATTTGTATGTCTGTCTTTTTTCTCTGTAATAAATTCTATTCTGATTTTCTCATCAAGATCGGATCTAATTTTTTCCACAACAATTTGGCGCTGCAAAGTAGGGTCCCTCGCTTGGCCGTCTGGACAGAGTGACCAGAGACCGAGAACCTCAAAAGTGCTGTTGAGATGGGAGCTGACTCACTGCGTCCTGGCTGCCAACGCTGGGATCCAACGAACTTAAGTCCTACATCTGATCTGGTGAGAAATTCATTTTCAAAAACACATTTGGTCTCGAAAAGGTTCAGATCTGAGGTGGTTCAGCATTCTCCATAGCATTGGGGAAGTTTAGTCTGCAGGAGTGACTGCGACTGGTTAGTTCTGGATCTGTTCTGAAACGCTCCTTCTGTAAGTACTCAGAAGGTAGGCTTTAACTGTTTGGGGCAGGCAAACAGATTTTGCAAACGTTTGCAATCTTAGCAGAGTATGCATACTGACTCAAAAGAAATGAGTTCTGGTAATCCAAACCTTTTCTGTTCCTCAGAGTGCCATGTGGAATAGGGAGAGAAAGAAACGGCCGTGAGAGTGTTGAATGTCTGGACTCAGAAATATGGGTTCGTCGAGTTTGAATGATGGAAAGACTGAAGGAGAAATTGACTGAAAGATTTGTGTAAAGATCTGAAGAATGTGAAACATAGCGCTTTGTTTTTTGTTTGTTTTTAAGGAGTGAATGTATCTTTATTGTTAATTCTGATGCTACTCCGCATCTCTGACCCCTGCGCATGCGCAATTACATATATATATATATTGTATATGTGTATATATATGTATTATTTTTTGGTACTTAAGTGTTGTTGTATGTCCTGTGCTTGTCTGTCTCACTAAACCCCAGAACAGAGACAGTTGTTTCCCACACTGATACCCCCCCCCCCCTTTTTCTTTTTTACTCATTTGCTTTTGGCCAAAGCAATTTACAGTGATGCACCTAGATTTTTTTTTGTAAAACTGTCAGGATGAAGCCAGTCCTGATTTCAAAGTTTGTGTTTTCTCTCCCTCCTTAAGGTGTACAGACAAAACCATGTAGTATTGTATGCAACATGAAACCGGTTTTCCATGGCTGCTGTCACTTCTCACAGCTTCCTGTCTGAGGAACAGACAGCAGCCATCCCCCCCCTCCTTACGGGACGTCCCCCTCAGATCTCTAAGCCCAGAGTAAATATGTTAGTCTAAAAAACAAAACAAACTGTGACCCTGTTGTTATTCCTATTGTGATTTTGTACTAAACTTCTCTGTGCTTGAAGCCCCTTTATCTTCTTTTGTCCATGAGAAGGTCATACAGCCTCCAGACCTTATTAGATGGACACCCCCCCCCCCCCCCCCCCTCGAGGCAGAGAAATTAACTGAAAAAGGCTCTTCAAACAGCTCCCACGTTAGGCCTTTCCTGATCCAGAAAGACTTCTCATCCCCCGACAACCAGATTGCTCAGCAGGTAAAAGCAGCTCTTCCTGAGACCAGCAGACACCCCTGCTCACGAGTCAATCACCCAGCATCAGAGTAGACGCTCTACTCCACCCATCACCAGGCGAAAGTCATGTCCTCACCAACAGAGGGGACATCTCAGCTGAAGGAATGAGTGCTGATCAGTCCTCTGGCAGCACTCCGAGCTACAAGTGCTCAACATGGAGCTTTCTTCTGCTGGTGAGTGACATTGGCTCAAACACGGACAATGGCAGCCTGTTGGACTGACAGGTTGTGGACTATTTGGCTCAAAATGCCCTTGATTTGGATTACTTGTCATTGGCCTGTTTCCGGGGATCAGTAGGTCATTCAAGATTGCTGCATGACAAAAGATCTCACACTGCAGCACCTTTATGTGGTGTCAAGCTCATGACACACCCCGCCATCGCCGCTCTCCAACTGACCCAGTACTCAATCTGGGGCTCGGATGTCCCACTGACAGGAAACTCTGGTCAAACACTTTTTCCCCTTGATGGGAAAACTCATGCTCTGCCTGTAAACTGTGAACTACAAGCTGGACGAATTCACCAAGGACTTGGTTGCCCTAAAGGATCTGCTGCGGACCATGTGTCCTCCTCGGCTGGCTTTCATTGCTAGCTGGTAACAGCTAAAAGGTCTCTCCTGCTGCGGATTATGACCTCAGTCATCATTGTTGTTTTTTCATGCAGCATTTTCCCTTAGTCAAGAACTGTCTAAGATGATTCCCATCCAGTTTTGGATCTGTATACCCCATGTTCCCAAACAAATCCCATGGACTCTTTTCTAATCCTCCCTCATCGCCTGGATATTATGACGATTCATCAGAATGGACTCTGATAACGACTCCTTTGTGTGATCGTCCGTTTTCCAACACTGAATATTTGTCCATATTCATAAGTCGAACATTGTTTCTGTTTTCAATCATGTTTATGATGGTGATCATTGAATCTCAGTGAATTTGGTGACCTAATGTTACAGTTAATGGATGTTATTGTGTGATTAATATAAAACATATCAATGTTTTATTATAATCAAAAGAGAGAAATTGTGGTGGAAATTTTTATTTGGTTTATTTCATCTTGTAATTTTGTCATCTAACAATATGTTTAAAAGTGATTTGTCTGTGTCACACGAGACCAAATGTCTGACAAAAGGCAAGCACGGGGGTCGGCTGTGGCTCATTGATCTAGGAGACACGGCAGGGGTCAGCTGTGACTTCCTAAATTCAATCAAAATTATTTGACTTCCTTAAATTCAGCATCAACTCTAAACTTCTTGATCAAGGAAGACTGTGACTTCCTAAACTAAATCAGTCTGTCTAAACAAATGCCTCTGTATAACATTGCTAAACTCAATCAGTCTGTCTTGAGACAAATGTCTTTTTTTGCTTTGACCACCACCTACTGTGTCTACACTCTGTATGCAAATCTGTAACACCTTGCTGTCTTGGTGTATAAAGATCAGCCTAATCTTTGTATCTGCAGAGTGATTAGCCAGGACTCTGCGGAGTGGTTGCTGGTCGCTCTCCTTGTGGCCACAAGTATTTGTATGTCTGTCTTTTTTTCTCTGTAATAAATTCTATTCTGATTTTCTCATCAAGATCGGATCTAATTTTTTCCACAACACTCCTAATTAACTATGGAATGAGCTGGAGGAGGAGGAAGGGAGGAGGAGAGGGAAGGAAGAGGAGAAGAGCAGTGGAGACACCGCTCAGCAGATCATGTTGGCGTCCCCCTGCAGCGTCGGCCTATAGCAGCATAGCAATGATGGTGGTGAAATCTGAGGTGTAAAGGGCTAAACTCTCTGCTCACATTCAACCTCTTTGAATTTAAAAGTAACTCAAGGAAGGAAGGAAAAGAAATTGATTATTCTTGGATGGCAAGTCAGTGGTCTGATCTCAACCCCACTGAACATGATTTTCATTTGCTGTAGACAAAACTGAAGCCAGTCAGACTCACAAATAAGCAGCAGCTGAAGGTGGCTGCTGTTGGGCTCCTTTCCATGAGGACAAAGACGTCAGAGCTGTTTTGGCAGCATGAGGAGGATATTAAGCAAGTGGTTTTAACGCTGTGACTGATCAGTGTACAGTCCCTTAAGTATTCATCCCCTTTTGCTTTGAGGGAAAAACGTCTTTTTAGTTGTGAAATAGTAAAGACAGAAGACAAAAAAGAAAACATTTGAAACTTCAACTGTAGATAAATATTTACCTGCTGCTGTTAATAATTTGTTGAACCAGCTTTAGCAGCAATACACTTTCACATCTTTTTATGTCCATCCATCTACTGGGATTTAGCCCAGTTACTGCTTCAACTCCTTAAAAGTTAAGATATGGGATTTGACTGGGACATTTCAAGGCATTTACATGTCCCCTTTTAACTCATTAAGACCAAAGATGCCCTCTATTCCTTTTCTAGAGTAGCACCATTCATGATGGCAGTTTGTTGCAGTCGTTCTATCAATATTTGCATTTTGAATGTTTTTGAGTTTTTGAACATTTTTAATTGTAGTTTCTATGCTTCAATGCTTGAGGGATTTTTTTTGGATACTTTTCCTTTTTAAATTTTTTTTAACCACCTGTTATGATGAATAACTATAGCAGTGCTAGAGTTGTTTACAAGTGGGAGCAGCTACTTGAAATATCAAGAAGCCAATTTATACTGAGACTGAGACCCTAAACCCTTTACAAGGTGAAGAGAAGTCGTTGTGGATGCAGAGCTGGAGGAAAGCGGAAAGAGAGATCTCTCGTTAACAAGATGAACAAGCTTAAAGCGCTGACAAGGACAAACTAGACTTTTGGCAATGCAGTTTAGTGTGTAGCTGCAGAAGAACATCCCCAACTCCATCTCTGTGGCCAGATTTCAGAAATTAAGGGCAGATAGATAATAATAGTAATAACTAAAAAAATGCAAAAATACAAATGTTTGATGTCAAAAAACAATTGGAGAAAGACCGCAAAGAAGTGAAAGAGATGAGGAAAACTCTGAAAATGGAGAAATCTATCATGGATCAATCAAGGGTCAAAGTGGAAAAGAAGAAGGGTCTTCAGCTCATCATCCCTAGACTCAATTCACCTGCAGTGGTCCTGCTGCCATGCTGATAACCCCACTGACCCGCACACATTGACGATTTCTTGAGTCCTTCATGCATGGGTCACAAATGACGAAAAAGAAAAATCTTTTGGGTGAACGAACTGAACCCAATCACTCATTGGGAGTTCATGCCAGATGATTACGCTTAAAGAAAATCACAAATGCAAACATTCAGGTTCTCCGTCATTTTATCAGGCTTTCTCACGTAACACAAAATTAAATAGTTAGGTTGTCCTGTGATCTAAGGGAACCAACAGTGTCGGTGCAGCTACATGAAACCGTCCATGTCAGAAGGACTGTAACTAACCTTGAAGTTTTACGTTTTCAGCATAATCTTAAAGGTAGAAAGGGTGTCGGTCTACTTCTAACTGCACTGTCATTTTTAACTCAGTCTTGAACTCCTGCAGCTTCAAGACACACCCAGATCACCACAACTCCATCACCAAGCTTGACAGCTGGTCTGAGGTGTTTGTGCTCAGATGGACAAACTTCTCAACTTTGATCTTGACTGTCTGAAGGGCATTGTTTTGTAGTTTGTCCAGATGCAACTTTGGATGTTATTTTTAGAGACAAGAGCTTTCTCCTGCCAACCTTCCAAACAAGATCATATTTATACTGTAATGAGCTTTAATTATTTTAAAAGCTTGTTTTTCAAATTAACATGCTCACTAAAAACCTGTAGAGTCTGAGCTGTAGCTCTAGTTTTTTTTTACTGGTTCTCTGCGCATGGTCCAGTTTGATCTGAGCATGGTCCAGTTTGATCTGAGCATGGTCCAGTTTGATCTGAGCATGGTCCAGTTTGATCGTGGACTAAACTTGCTAGATTAGTCACATGATGGAGATCTTCTACCAGTCTGTGGCAGCAAGAGCCATTTACTTTGTTGTTGTCTGCATCAAATTTAGGGGATTTAGTGGAATTTGGTACAAAAGTACCAAATTCAGAGTTAAGACTGAAGATTCCTCTTTTATTTTTAAATTCAAAATGCTTGTACTTTCAGGTGACAGGAACAGATGCTAAGATGTTCTTAAATATCCAATTTTGCCTCATACTGAGTGTTGGCTTGTATTTACTTGACAGTATTAAAAGGTCTGCGTGAATGGTTCCATTTTCAAATTTTTGCTGTATTAAGAAAAAAATGTGTTTAATAAAATGTTTTTTTTTTTTTGTCTGAGAGCAGTATTGAATCTGAAGAAGCCATTTGGATAAAAGGTGAAACGTCTTTAAAAACCAAGAACCTACTCTAGCTGTGTTCCATTCAGGTTTTTTCCATTAGTCTCCTCATATGAACAAACACGTTTCATAAAAGAGAAGTGGTTCAAGAAAGACGAATAAAAATAAGGGAAAAATGAGGGAAAATAAAAGCATGCATATAGAAAAAAATATATGCACTATATTGCCAAAAGTATTTGCTCACCTGCCTTGACTCACATATGAGCTTTAGTTCATCCCATACCTAATCAATATGACGTGGCTCCACCCTTTGGAGAACTCTTCTAGGAAGGCTGTCCACAAGGTTTAGGAGTGTGTTTATGGGGATTTTTGACCATTCTTCCAGAAGAACATTTGTGAGGTCAAAAATGTTGGACCAGAAGGTCTGGCTCTCAGCCTCCGCTCTAACTCATCCCAAAGGTCTTCTATCAGGTTGAGGTCAGGACTCAGTTCATCCACATCAGACTCTTCCATCCATGTCTTTATGGACCTTGCTTTGTGCACTGGTGCACAGTCATGTTGGAAGAGGAAGGGACCAGCTCCAAACTGTTCCCACAAAGTTGGGAGCATGGAATTGTCCAAAATGTCTTGGTATGAAGCATTCAGAGTTCCTTTCACTGGAACTAAGGGGCCAAGCCCAGCTCCTGAAAAACAACCCCACACCATAATCCTCCCTCCACCAAACTTTACACTTGGCAAAATGCAGTCAGACAAGTACCGTTCTCCTGGCAACCACCAAACCCAGACTCTTCCATCAGATTACCAGATGGAGAAGTGTGATTCTTCCCTCCAGAGAACGTTCCTCCACTGCTCTAGAGTCCAGTGGTGGCTGCTTTACACCACTACCATCTGAACCTTTGCATTGTACTTGGTGATGTCTGGCTTGGATGCAGCTGCTCCACCATGGAAACCCATTCATGAAGCTCTCTGCACTGTTGTTGAGCTAATCTGAAGGCCACATGAAGTTTGGAGGTCTGTAGTGATTGACTCTGCAGAAAGTTGGCGACCTCTTCACACTATACTTCACACTATACACTATACACTATGCTTCAGTATTCACTGAGCTCCTGAGAGCGACCCATTCTGTCACAAATATTTGTAGTAACAGTCTGCTTGTCTAGGGGCTGGATTTTATACACCTGTGGCCATGGAAGTGATTGGAACACCTGATTCTGATAATCTGGATGGATGAGCAAATACTTTTGGCAATATAGTGTATAAATGGGACATTAACTAATAACTGATATATTCTTTTACAGAGTTATTTTTTTTATTTTATTTTCTGTGTTCCATTCGGGGCCTCACATAACAGTACAGTAAGTAAAAACAGAGAACAGAGAGGAGACCTTGATTTACACCTTCAATAGGAGTCTGAAGGCTGTGAATTTCCAACAATGACAGGTTGTTGTGCTGGAGAGATGAGAGCAGATATCAATCCGCTGTGAAAGGATGGAGTGGTCCCTATATGAGAGGGCTCGTGACAGTAGATCTTTTACTCTTATCTGCAGTGAAGAGTGGGTCATTTGCCACCTTAACAGTCATCTAAGTACTATGAGCTCCAGAAGTTATTGAAAATGCCAAACATGCTCGAGTATCCACATTGAAAGGGAGTCATTTTCTCCAACCCTTTATGCAGGAGGGAAGTTTTAGAAATTGAGAGGTAATTGCTGAGAGTGACTGCAGCACAATTAAATTTTCCTCAAAAGGGTTTCCACTGTTGCATGTTTGAAATGGGAACAGTAATTTCAGTAGAAATTAATAATGAGAGTCTGGGTATTCATTACTCATGTGCTTTTCAAGCATTAAGAGAGAATAATACCATGTTGGGGACATGATTTAACATTAAAGAGGATGGTTTTCTAGTATCTACAGGAAAATTGCCTATAATTGGGTCAACGCTGTACATGCGGGGAGAGGTTGAGGGGAATAAACATCTATCTGATGCAGTCACAGTCCTAATACTCTGTCTTTACAAGAAAATTGCCTCATAATCCTGTGATTTGGAAGCTTTTGTGGCAAAGCACTCTGGGAAACTTGTAACCCTGAACATCACCCTTCGGTTTATGAGAGTATCTGAAATCAAAAATTAAAACGAGGCAGATATGTTTCCTCGGACGTCGGACTGACTGTGGAACATTTGATCTTTTAGGAGACTTTGGGCCAATTCCAATTCCTCTCTTAACCCTCAATCTCAACCCTCGCCCTTAACCCTCAATTTTTGGCCCTCAATCTTAACCCTCGAAAGTAAGTGTAAGGGCTATCTTGTGACTTAGAAATGGGACACCCCTCGAGTGCAGTTACGTCATCAGACTGAAACGTATTAGAGCCTGTGTTGTCTCTGTATTTCCTGAAATTACACAGGGGTAACATTGAAAAGAGCGCTGTATATTCTCTAAATAATATTAGCAAATAACACAATAGAGGGTTCATTATTCAGTCCATCGTCGCTACACAACAAGGTATACAAGTAACGTGAAGCCGACCTGGACCGCTGACGGGACCGCTGACGGGACCGAGACCGCCACGGACGGCGGACCGGTCCCGTCGGCGGCCCGGGTCGGCGGCCCGGGTCGGCTTCAAGTTACTTTGTTGTGTAGCGACGGAGGACTGAATAATGTACCAGGACCACCGACGAGTACAACGTGAAGCCGACGGGACCGCCGGTCCGGCAGCAAACATCGTAAAGTAAAAAAATAAATGTTAAGCAACAACAATGTTAATCCATGAAAAAAATCTCAAACAAACACAATAAAATGGTTTCGTAACATTTATATCTTTAAGATATACGAAGATACTTACGTTTGTAGCTAGCTTCTGGATAGCCCTTACTTCCAAGGGTGGTGTCGGAAAATCTCAATTTTGAGGGTGATACAGCCCTCAAACTCGTCCCTCAACTTGATGTCCCTTAGAATTGGGACACCACTTGCCCTTAGCGGGAACGCGCATTTTTGAGATTGAGGGTTGAGATTGAGGGTTAAGGAAGGAATTGGAATTCACCCTTTGACTCTATTATTGTCCCTTCCTCTTTCTGATGAAGATACAAGTTTGCCTTTAAAAAAAACATGTGTGCTTTTTGTAAGAAATGCAAGAAGAGTGTTAAGATTTTTTTCTTTTTTTTTTCTCTTTCATTGTTGAAATGTCGGCACCCAGTTAAAGCAGACATATTGCACCCTCTTTTTTCAAAGGTTGACACACAAGTTGGGTTTGGGGTTTCAAAGACGTGGGGGAGATGTGGTAGAAAAGATAAGTATGGACACAAGGTTTTAATAATCACTTAGGGTCTTCATAACAAAAACATCTACTTCCTTAGGACCCTTAAGGACTGTTAATACGTAAAATTACAACAACCCAAGATACTATTTTCTTTTCTCTCTTGCTTAAATCCATTGTGCTATCCTACATCTTGGGCCATCATTTGCAGCCTGCTGTACAGCCCTCTTTAATGCAGTGAAATTAAATTTCATGAAATCTAGAAAGTCTTTCTTAGAGATCTAGTCATGGAGACATGGATAAATATAAAGGATGGGTTCTTTTCCACAACAGAGGCAGTGCAGCTGGCATCCTCCGGTTCGCCTAACGGGCTGCTTTGTTAAGATTTGGCCCCCCAAACTCTTCAAGGCCAACTGAGATGTGGTTGCGGCAGTCTTATTATACACTTCACAGCACAACAAGCCATGTTATCTCTGAAATTACAATAATGCACATGTCTAACCACCAAAAGTGCCAATTGGCTAAGATGACAGCCAGACAATCAAAAGGCCCGACACATATTTATGCATAGATTTGTGGCTTTTTATAATTGAAAAACTACAGAAATATTTTTTTTTCTTTTGCACACCAAGCAAAGCCCTGTGTTTACAGTTACTGCTCTCAAAATAAATTAATGAATTATCTTTTTCTTTTAGTTAATATTTTCTTTTTAGTTTTTTTCTAATGAGAACAAAAGAGTAAATGGTTACATGATTTCATACACTTAAATTTAGCACATTTCTTTAAGGGAATAAGTGACATCTAGTGGTGAAATTTCAAATCGCACCCAACTGAATACTGACCTGCAGTCACCAAACTCAACTCAGTAATTTGACTTTTAATTTTAACAACTTGCATTAATAAAGCAGACATTCAAGTCCAAACGTGCATTCAAAGACTTTTTGTAAAGGCTTTTGTAAAGTTTTCGGGGCCCCTTCAGGAGGCTTAAGTAGGGGGCCCAGAAATTTGGTGCTACAGCCCTGAATGTAAAGGATCAGCTAGAAAAAAGTGACACTAACAGCCTGGAAGCAGAAATAAAAGCCATCTATCATGACTGACTTTAAGTCAAATAGTCAGATCACTGACTTTGTTTGGATGTATATTGAGACAAAGAAAGAGGTCCAGTTAAAACGCCTGAACAAGCTGTAGCCGTAGATCAACTAAACTGTGCACGTAGATGTACTGAATATGACTCAATATCTGAGTTAGATTTTGGTTTGTCATTTTCCAGTTTATTGGTTTTCCTGTATTTTTCAAAGGTACTCTCCTCTCACGTGCCTTCTGACGTCTCTCACCTGCCAAGCTTGCAGCCACCTCCTCAATGATTACAACCCGTAGGTATTATTCATTATCCCCACTCTCTCTGTGTATGCCTTAAAGATGAGAATTGATTAGAACAGAGCCTTGGCACTAAAAGTATTTTATGATTAGGAAAGCTTTCAAAGTCAACATCGCAGGTTGTCCGACTGGAAATGGGTTGCCAGGGTTGTCTTAAATGAAATGCCTTCATCTTTTGAAAAAGGTTTCGGTAGCAATTTATCTATTCATTATTGATACCCACATATTTTTTAGCTCTCCGTTCTCTTCGGGCTAAAGGGCTACACCCTGGAGAGATCATCAGTCCACTGCAGGGCCACTTATAGACAAACAGCCACACACACATGCTCCTACAGGCAGCTGTGAGAGGAAACTGGAGTAGTTTCATCTAAATCTGTTATCAGGTAGTGGAAACAAAAAATCAGCAACTATATATTTCTATATAAAAGAACTCAGAGCTGAGCCACTCTTATAGAGGAGTTCCAGGTTTGTTAGTTAAAAACCACACGACTCGACGGTGCATTTTAGAAAATATCACATTTCTGTCTCTGATGATAGTCCTTGAGCTAAAGTGCAAATATGAATAATGCCGGTTGTCTAACAGCTTGTCAGCTATTAAAGGTCATGCAGGGTTAACACAGAACCAGATGGAGGACATTGTTATTAGAGGGGCTGCATAGTAATGGAAGGACGACGGGCAAGAAGAACACAGTTTCTCCATGAGCTTGTCTTCATTAGACTGTGCGTGAGCTGACCTGAGGTGCATTTGGAGGTTATGAAAATGCCATTACAAAGTTTTACATTACTATGTAACTCTGATTTTAAAGGTTTCTGTTTTGGCATTTGAAATTAGTGATTTAGAAGCATTCACAAGTATACTACGTAATCTAACAGTCATGACACTGTGCTGTCGCACATCGAGTCCCGATGCATAATTTGGACTCAAGCCTACATCGAAATGATCTCCTTTTATCAATACTTGACTAGCATGAATGGTGGTGAAATGCTTTAACTGTCCCATATACGCTCCAACTTCTCAGGTAGATGTTGAAATCAAAGTGGAGCAGCGAGCCAGAGGGCACAGAGATGGAGTTGCACAAGCAGCAGCCTCAAATTTGAATGTAATTCTTGAAAAATGATTACTTGCTCAGGTTACAAGATCAATTTTAGTAAATCATAAGTAATGCCATTAGGCAATCTGAGACAAATACCCCAAACCCCATTTCCTTTTCCTTTTAAATGGCCAAACGTATGTTTTGTCATATGTGTTCCTGTGTTGTCTTTAAAAGGGAAAAAAAATTAATAAACATATGTTTTTTTTAAAAAAAAAAAATTATTTCCATCTTCTTATATATTCACAAGCACTTTTCTAAAGGTCACCCTGAAGATTTTTCTGAAACAAAAGGGAACTGTCACTTTGAATGAACTGAGTAAACAACGAAATGTCAGCCTGCTGGGAGCCTGATGTTCTTTTATGTACCTTACCTGTTACGTGGAAACACTTTAACTTGTTTGCACTCGTTAGGCTAAAAATTTGCTCCCTTGCCATGTTCGCGTTGGTGCTCATCTGCAGTCACAAGCCACTTCGATTCCTCACCTGAGGACATTTAAGCATGTTGGCATGTGAGGGATCAGTCAGGCCTGTGATTAGAGGACAACCTGCTGAGCCACTCCTGCTGCTCCTGTATAACCCGTTCAATGGTTCCAGTGGTGTCATTCTAGACCAAATGTTTTCTCCACTACTTCACTGTTTACCACACGACGGTCACGCTCTTATAAATTAAATTATGATTTCTCTGCTACTGGGGGAAAAAAAGAGAAAAGACTCTGCTTGGTCTTTTCTTTCAATCAAGGAGACTCCTGTTGCCAAAGCAAGTGCACAGTTGGGGATGTAGTGAAGAGGAATGAGTTTTTCTGTCTGGTAGCAGGAGAGCGGCCCACTGCGCTGCAGAGCAGAGATTGGCAGGAAGAGGCCGGCGATGATGCCACCTGCTACATTTTTCTTCAGTAGTCCTGTCATCTTATGCCCCTCGGCTGGCGGGCGATGACAGGATTACTGGAGAAAAACGATTGCAGGGGATGATTCTCAAAGTATAGCTATTGGAAAAGTGAAGCAAAGGAATCTGAAAACAGAATCTTTGTGTTTGAGAGCATGTATTTGAGCGTTTGAAGTCAACTTAGCAAAACTTTGTCACTTTGTACGTGGTGCACTTGATCCAGGCAATCTGTACCATACCTAAGCATGATTAAAAGTCTCCTTGCTTTGGGTTGTGCGAGTGCTCCATTTCATGCTCAAACATGATGTAATTCCTGCTCTCTGGCAGTACTGGAAGAGGTGTGCTTGAACATGATACAGCTGTAGATGCATATGGAGGAGGGCATGTACACAGCACATGCAAAACGAGCAGGAAGCGTGCGTTTCTTACTCGTGACAATAATTTAACAACACAGCGGCATAATCCACAAGTTCAAAGATGTGGGAAGGCTGTATCTGACCAGAAAAATTCCAAAAAAAAAAAAAAACCCACAAAGTCAGTGGCGTTGCCATCATGCAGTGCTGTTCTCCACTGTGTTGAGTCAAGCGTGAAGCGTGCTTCAAGTAAGCAAATGGTGCGTTTGATGTCTCAACATGATGGTGTGCGTGTAACTGGAAATCATGCTGAAGCACTGAAGTAATGTGAGAGCAGGCCAGCAGAGGAGACAGGGAGTAAAAATCACCTGGGCTTGAGGCTTATCGAGGCTCACTGCTTGAGCCCTGTGACATCACAGATCCAGATCACAATGATGAAGCACTCCCCTGTTTATTTGCTGTACCTCAGAAGTGGGTGGAGTTACGGCTGGAGTCATGTAAGTTTCTGTGCCTGCATGTCATGTCTTCTAATTACAATGTGGATTGGTGTAGTAGGATCCAGCTAGAGGAAAACAGGCAGCGTGGCAACAGCCTGACAGGGCAGAGTCAGGATGATGGAGCACAGCAGGAAGCCCACCTCATCTCCCTTTTCACCCAACTAACCACCCGAGTAAATCCATAAAACTAATGATGAATTCATGGAGGTTGTAGGGGTTAGCCTGCCTTTATTTTTCATCCCTTTTTCTCCTGTTTATTTCAGTGAGTGACTGTATTTTGGTTTATTTATTTTGAATAAGTAACTTTAGTCAAAACCAACTGCTATGAACAGAGGTCTAAACACACGATTAAACGGGTAAACTTTTGTTCTGTATTCCTGCAGTATTTTGACCAAAGCATGTCACAGGCATTTTGCTATGCTTGCATTAACTTTAAAAAAAAAAAAAAAAAAAGGTATAGTCCGTCTTCTTAAACCCAGACAGCAGATGCATTTGGGCCTATTTTGGGCTACTTTTAGCTCTCACGGCTCAGTTACTAGTCTGGCAAGGGCTATGTGGGCCAATGTTTGCTAAAGGTCATGAACAGTTCCCAACTGGGATTTGCATGAGATATATGGGGACCAAATTTAATATGCTATTTTTAACAAGGGATCCAGTAAGTTTTGCGAGAGCCAGGTGTGGCCCAAAAGGCCAAAGAAAATTCAAAAACTGGGCCATATCATGTGGATACCTGGCTGAGTTCAGGTAGCCACACTCACCTTGAGTCAATGCCATAAATCAAAGTCAAATGTCGACCATTGAAAACTACAGATGTGGACCCAAGTTTGGGCCAAACATCCTTTGCTATCTGGAAAGCTTCCATCACAGTAAAAGCCAGGACTATCTGGATAAAAATGGTGAGCTGGAGTGGATCAGCAGCAGGATAGAGTTCATGAAGCACTGCTTGCTTCACTGAAGGAGAAACAGGGGAGGGATTGCTCTATGGCGCTGTATGATATTTGCCTACACATTCACACAGAACATCAATCCATCTCCTTTCAAAAAACCATTTTCAAATAGGTATCACAGAGCCACCCATGCCTACTGGCCATGAGTGCAAGTGATAGCATGATGGAAACGCCACTGCAAATGACCTCAGTTATAGATTTCTTTTATGGCTCTCTTCTTGTTCATGTAGGCAGCTGCAGGATTGTTAAATGTAATGACTTTAGCTGTATAAGAGTTAATATAAAGGACAACAAAGACAACAGTGCGTGCTGTTCTTTCTCCTTGTTCTTGTTTACAATATTTTCCATCCTTATGATAGATGCTTGGCAAATAATTTATTTCTGAAGGATTATAAATTTGTCAATACGTACACATGTAACGGAGATCCAGTGGTTCCATTACCCTTTGTTTAACAGTGCAGTAAGTTCATTAGTTGAAAAAACAATATCTTTTGATTTACACACAAATGTATTTGGTTATTGTTTTATTGAAGTGCATGCATGTCTGACGGTGCTGTGGTGCTGACTGGGAGAGAGGGAGTGGCCATCCTTCCTGTGTAAAAAGAAAACTAATTAGTACTGGTCAGTGATTTTTAGTTAGCTGTAGAATTCTGTAAAGGTATTTAATAGTGATGTTAGGAGATGTGCCAAGGCTTTGAAGCGTGTTTTGTGTTCAGAGTTTGATAGAGATTTGATAGTTTGAACACTAGCATTTGGATAGCGTTTATATAGTTTGGAGAGTTTAGAGAGAGGGATAGTTTGAAGATTTAGGAGGGTGAGAAGAGAAGGATAGGTAAGAGGATGGAGGACAGAGTCTGTCTTAAACCTAAAATACAATAATGGATGTATGAGAACGAAGTGAGATTGAGAAGAAAAACATTCTTCCATGCCCAGCGATATTATCCATATTTTTATTTCTTTTTATCTTTGATTGCAGATGTTTTGTCATTGATCATGATTTGGAGCGGAGGGGAAGGAATAAAAAGATCAAATTTGATTTGATTTGACTAGACTTTAAGCTAACAAAAAAAAATTACCACCAGGTTTTCAACCTTGGTGGTTGGAGAGGCAGAGACTGGTTGGGCAGGCTGTGTAACAAACTTTCTCATTTAACTTTGTCTGTTGTAATTAGCAACCTGGAGGAGCCTCCGCCAGCTGAAGCCATGCTGGCATCTCTCTCCCGCTGAAGCTCTCTCCTCCAGCTGATGTGCCATCACAAACTCCAGCAGTGACGGGGAAACTGAGTCCAGCATTGCTGTGTGTGTCCCACAAAAGCATACACACCATATACACACAGGAGGTTGAAACTGTGTTTTTTATTGATGTTTTTTTTCCTTCAGAGCCATGCTGTGTTCAGCACAGACTGAATAAAGTGACCTGTGATCAGAGACATTAGGGGCTTCCTGATGACTGCAGACCACAAAGTAGAGAAAAGGGACTGATTTTGCGCCTCCATGGGATCACTGTCAATGCACAGCTGGAGAGTAGAGGTGGAATGAAGAGGAGATTGCCTCTTTAGATTGTGCTGTCAAAAAAAAAAATCAATGAGCCTCCAGGTAAACATGTTGTCTGGGAACCAGACATACGATGTGTTTCATGAGGTATTGCATGTTTATGTCTTGATGTTTATTTTCTGGCTCCAAGACATGTGTTTTTCCCTGAAGCTTTGCCAGATTTTTCATTTCATGACTTCAGCTCCCTCTGTGACCCTTCAAGGATGAAACGGGTATAGAAAATGGATGGATGGATGGACTTCAGCTCCTTTTACAGTGGGACTGAAGAATCACATGCTGCCTCTGGTCTGGCAGGAAGGTTATCCTCCACTCAAAACTGGGCAATAAGTGTAAAAAAGATGGCAAAGGTGACATTTTTAAACCAAAAGAAATGGACGGTAACTCAAGCTTAGTGAAATACATCTCCATGGGGGAGGGGGGACTTTATTTAAATGCTGTCATTTATCCAACCTATTTTAATAACTGCTTTCTTTAGTCTTGTCTAAAAATGATATTTTTAGACAAGGCTACACAACTTATGAAACAAGTGCTACAAGAACTGAAACGAGGACTGTTGAATGTTGAAAGACATTTCAGGCAGCTGACTTTAGGCTAGCCAGGGGTCAAACTGCCTTCCATCTTGTCTGTACATTACCCTAATTACCTAATTACCCTAATCATTACCCTAATCACGTCAGCAGGGCTTGACACTGACACCGGCCAACCGGCCAAAATGCTGGTAAAATTTGGCTGTGGCTAGTAACAATTTCTGTCTCACAAGCAACTTTGGCTGGTAACTTATTCTTTGATATGACACATCACAACACTTGTACCAATTGTTTTGTATTCAAAATGTAAATGCAAAAATATTGTGAAGAAGAAAAAAACTGACAGCAAAACTGTGGCTTGCATAAAGACTAAATGGCTAATGACTGAGGAAAAACACTAGCCACAGTGGCTGGTGAGCAAAAAAGTTAGCGTCAAGCCCTGCACGTCAGTCATGTAGGGATAGATGTGTAGCTTCTTTGCTTTGGAGCTATGTGATGTTCACTCCACAGCATCGCAGTAGTACACCATGGTTGTTTAAAGGGAGAAAATGAAAAATGAATTATTTCTTTCTTTACCGGAGGCCGTTGTGTCCACAAAAATCCCCAAATACAACACGTTATTGCAGATACAGGCAGATAAAATTAGCACCATTTCACTGTACAAGCCATATTATCTCTAACATAAGAGAATATGCTTCTTTAGCTAAATTCACAGCTCACATGCTAAATTCACAATATGCTCGTACTAAGCAGCTGAAGCTATGACAGCTAGCCTTTAAAGACCATTGTAACTAAAAAAAAAAAAAAATAAATCCACTCCCTTGATTATGGATACATTTGTGGTTTTATATAAGTTTACCTGATGTCTGGCAAGATGGTTGTGATCTTCTGACAAGTGGGGGAATAACTGAAAAAAGGAGGGCAAGGGTGACAGTAATAACCATTTTGTATCAAAAGATAAAGACAGTGACAAAGGAATGGTGGATGAAAAACAGTTCTATAGCCTGTTTAGCTGCAAGAAAAAAAAAAAAACCTCAGAGGGAATAAAGTAATATGACATTTCAGACTGAAATGTCTCCTTGTAAGTTGGTATTTGATGTTATTTTAACCCTTTCGTTACCAGATCCCTCTTTAAATTCGGGTGGGAGCCTGAGAATGGGGTGAATCTGAGTATGAGTAATCTCAGTAATCTCAGTGTTTCTCAAGCAAAATTTACTCTGGTGACCCTGTTTTAAGTACAGCAAGACCCATCTTTTCAACACAAAGAGAAATGACCTCCTGTCAGTTGAAACTGTGTTTTTTATGGGTGTTTTTTTTTCTTCAGGGTCATGCTGTGTTTAGCACAGACTGAATAAAGTGACCTGTGATCAGAGACATTAGGGGCTTCCTGCTGACTGCAGACCACAAAGCAGAGAAAAGGGACTGATTTTGAAGAATACCTTGCGCCTCCATGGGATCACTGTCAATGCACAGCTGGAGAGTGGAGGAGGAATGAAGAGGAGATTGCCTCTTTAGATTGTGCTGTCAAAAAAAATCAATGAGCCTCCAGGTAAACATGTTGTCTGGGAACCAGACATACGATGTGTTTTATGAGGTATTGCATGTTTATGTCTTGATGTTTATTTTCTGGCTCCAAGACATGTGTTTTTCCCTGAAGCTTTGCCAGATTTCTCATTTCATGACTTCAGCTCCTTTTACAGTGGGACTGAAGAATCACATGCTGCCTCCGGTCTGGCAGGAAGGTTATCATCCACTCAAAACTGGGCAATAAGTGTAAAAAAAAAGATGGCAAAGGTGACATTTTTAAACCAAAAGAAATGGACAGTAACACAAGCTTAGTGAAATACATCACCGTGGAGGAGGGGGGTAACAAACCTTAGAGGAAATGAATCAATAAACCTGCAGCTTAATTCGAGTTAAAATGTCTTCTAAAAACCATATTTGTGATATATGTATATATATATATATATATATATATATATATATATATATATATATATATATCATATATATATATATTACTGATTATTGTAGGCTTCATGATAACATACCGTAAGCCATATTTTGCAACTTGGAGTATTTTTCTAATTTAAATTCTTTACTTTTAACATAATGGGATACGTTCTAGCTGGCTGCAGAGAAAGACTTAAATAGATGGATTTAGATGTTTATCAGAACAGCAGCTGTTTCAGTATGATTCAGTTAGAAATGTCCTCATTTAATAACTCTGTGCACCATTGCCAATTACAGCAATAAACACGTAACTGCTGTTTTTGCCAAGTCAAAAATCTGTTTAATGACTGTGTCCTTACAGCCAGGGGTTTCAGGAGGCCAACCTGACTCACAATTCCTCATGTCCAATTTGCAACCTGTTGGAGCTCGGCTCGGTTTTCTACTTATTACCAGCACATTGTGCGACTGAGTCGCAAGTCTTGAAATCTTCTTTCAGACTCTAAATTGAGCTGAAGGTAAAATAAGACTTTCCTTTCCTTGTCTGTGTCAAAGAGTTGTGTTACTTAGAAGCAGGACGGTTTCCAGAAATCATGCAGCTTGTAAAGCAGCAGTACTTTAATCAGTTCATGCTCTTCTGTCGAGCACACAGCTGAAGTTGGTGAGTAACTTCAGTGTTAAGTTAGGTTTGATCATTTGGTTTGATTAGTGAAAAGGTTTGGCAGTTGTTAAGTAATTAAGAAAACAAACATGTTAGGTCAGAATTTTCTTAACTTTTCGGGTCCAGTTAGTGTTTCTCATTTTTGTACAGTTACACATTAGTTACATATTGGTATTAGTATTGTTATCAATAGCATCATTAATAGCATTATTAATATTATAGTATTGGAAACATAAATGACATTACTGCTTAGTCTTAGTTTTATTGCTGCTCATTGTTTTTAATCATACTATTTTGTTTAATGAACCATATGTCCATATCACAGTGTCTTAGATTGATCTTAGTGTTTGTTTTGTCTTTACTTCATATCAGAAATGTAGTAAACTAGCCCCGCTAAAGCTGGTTAGAAACACTCATTTGGAGACAAAGACCTGGCCAGGTAGATAGAATGGCATTGTGGGATATGTGGTCTTTCTTCTCTTTCAGGAAATACAGGCAGTGGATTGGATCAGAAGAGGACAACATGAAGACAACGGATTGGACGAACGGACGGAGGACCCGACCGGCCAATGGGAGAGCCAAGTCTAAACCGCGGCTCCTCCCCATCTAGTGACGCACATTTCTGTATAAATTGTTGTTGTTTTGATTTGTTCGGTCTCTCCTCGTGTTAGAGACTGCCTCTGCCAGGGAGCCATGATATCACGTTGCAATTAAACATCTGTGTTGTACTTAGCCAACCAAAACTTTCCTTTTCAGCAAAGAATACGCAGTTAGAATCTTTCAGAAAAAAGGTCTTAACAAACACCATAAATGTCCAATTCTAGAGATCATATATGGGTGTCGTCAGTTGAATTATTCTTCTTTCCAGTGTTGGGCCACACACTATATGTTACACAAAGGCCACATGGCTTTTGAGACAAAGAAACACCAGAAATGACTCAAACTCCCAGCAGGCTTTGCACCTAATGGTTTTACAACCAGGTATGAAAATGTTGTTAGTACTCTCTTATTGGGTGCTAACCCCCAAAACTCAGCAGACGCCCTCCACAGGACATAAATCCAGTGGGCTTCCTAATCTCGCTCTCTTTTTTTTCCGTCCTCTTCAGCGCTTCTCTCTCTTCCGACACTGTCTGCAAAGCCACCGGTTAAAAAGAAAACCGGTCATCGCTTTAGCCACACCAGAAGTGACCCGTTGACGCATCAGCATGCAAAAGAGGCACTATGCACAGCCTGACAATGCAACAGCTCCAGACGCGTTTTATAGAAGAACACCCGGCTGCACCGCGATGCTGTAGACCAGGCATGTCCAAAGTTCGGCCCGTGGGCCAAATGTGGCCTGCATTCAAAATTCCAGTGGCCTGTGGCCTCCGTCATAAAATTAATAACATGCGGCCACTAGCACTGTTGACCGTCAGTAAAAAATACAGTGTACAGGAAAAAGCCATTTTATATTTCACCAGAGGATGGCAGTATACCTGTGGCTGCACTCTTGCTCCCAGAAACTTTTACCTTTTTGACCAGGGGTCGAAGGGCGTTGTGTGAGTCTTTCCAGCCCATTTCAAAAATGCCGAGTGTATCTAAAAAAGGAAAGTTAACAGTGAGGGCCGCCGATTTCAAGAGAAGTGGAAACTGGAATATTTTTTCACCGAAGTGCGAAACAACTGTGTTTGCCTAATTTGCCAGGAGACTGTAGCTGTTTTCAAGGAGTTCAGTATCAGGGGGCACTATCAGACGAAACACGGAAACTACGACAAGGTAACTGGAAGCGAACGTAGTGAAAAATTGAAGCAACTGGAAGCGGCTCTAACAGCACAGCAGTGCTTTTTTTTACAAGAGCTCATGGATCAAATGAAAATGCCACAAAGGCTAGTTATGAGGTGGCAACTCTGATTGCTAAGCACTGCAAACCCTTTACTGAGGGTAAATTCATTAAAGACTGCATGATGAAAATTGTGGAGAAAATTTGTCCTGAAAAGAAGCAGGAATTTGCTAATGTTTGCCTGGCTCGTAACACTGTGGTACGGAGAATTGAAGATGCGTCATCTGACATTAAGAGACAATTGGAGACTAAAGGAGTGGAGTTGGACTTTTTCCGTTAGCCTGCGATGAAAGCACAGACGCATGCGACACAGCTCAATTACTGACTTTTTTGAGGGGAGAGGACAATGAAATGAACGTGACTGAAGAGCTACTTGACCTGCAGAGCCTTAAAGACCAAACAAGAGGCACAGATTTATTTGTTTCCATTTGTTCCCCCGTCTTTCTCCACCTCAGAGACCTTCTCTGCCTCCCCCTCCACTCTGTCTGTCTCCTGCAATCAGGTCAAAAAACAACTTGAGAAACTGAACCAGAACAAGGCTGCAGGTCCAGACGGTGTCTGTCCCAGAGCTCTCAAGACCTGCTAATTGCAACTATGTCCGATTCTCCAGCACCTCTTCAACACCAGTTTGAGACAGAAAACAGTTCCTGTGCTGTGGAAAACATCCTGCCTTGTTCCAGTGCCTAAAAAACCACAACCAGCTGAACCTAATGACTACAGACCAGTTGCCCTGACATCTCACATCATGAAAGTCCTGGAGAGACTCTTACTGGCCCACCTCAACAAGCAGGTCAGCACCTTTCAGGACTCATTACAGTTTGCATATTGTAATGGGCTTGGGGTTGAAGACGCCATCATCTACCTGCTTCACAGAGCCCACTCTCATCTGGACCAATCAGGCAGCACTTTGAGGGTCATGTTCTTTGATTTCTCAAGTGCTTTTAATACAATTCAGCCTGCGTTGTTATGTGAGAAGCTCCATAAGTTCCAGGTGGATTCCTCCACAACCTCCTGGATTTATGATGACCTCACAAACAGACCACAGTTTGTGAGACTGAAAGGTTGTGTGTCTGAGATGGAGGTCAGCAGCATTGGAGCACCACAAGGAACTGTTCTCTCACCATTTCTCTTCACGCTCTACACCTCTGACTTCCAGTACAACTCTGAGTCCTGTCATCTGCAGAAAAACCATATTATCTCTAACATAAGAGAATATGCTTCTTTAGCTCAGCTCTAAATTCTCAGCTCACATGCTAAATTCACAATATGCTCGTACTAAGCAGCTGAAGCTATGACAGCTAGCCTTTAAAGACCATTGTAACTCAAAAAAAAAAATCCACTCCCTTGATTATGGATACATTTGTATCTTTTATATAAGTTTACCTGATGAGGTACATAAATATTCACCTCCATGCACAGTTCTCATTAGACATGAAATATACCTGTAGTGAACAAAACCATTTTTTGTAAATATTTCTGCAGTATGCTCCAAATGTATACTATGTGTGTCTACATCCTTTATATTCTGGCCAGTGAGCTGGTATTCAACATAAAAGCCATTTATCTCCTCCCAATCCCTAATCTTAAGGTATTATATTTCATAGCTTAAACTTGTTTTCAAAGGGATGACTTTTTACTGAAGGATCACGTGATGTTGGCAGTCTGGCAGGATGGTTGTGATCTACTGACAAGTGGGGAATAATTGAAAAAAGGAGGGCAAGGGTGACAGTAATAACCTTTTTGTATTAAAAGATAAGACAATGACATAAGAATGGTGGATGAAAAACAGTTCTATAGCCTGTTCTGCTGCAAGAAAAAAAAAAAACCTCAAAAGGAATAAAGTAATATGACCGCAGTTTAATTCAGATTGAAATGTCTCCTCGTAACTAGGTTTTTGATGTTATTTTAACCCTTTCGTTACCAGATCCCCCTTTCTTTTTTTTCTTCATTTTATTGATTCATTCCAGACATGTCAAAACAATCTTTTAAAGCATAGACAATTTTAACACTATCATGAATCTATGTATCTGAAAATAAATATATTTGAAAAATTAAATATATAATAATGCATAAATCAATATACACTGACACATGTGCATAACCATAATTTAGAAACATATAGAACCTCTTGTAAATAAATCTAAATATTAAATGGGCATACCCCCCCCCAAAAAAAGAAGAAATAAAAAATAAACAAAATTTATACCAAATGCATACACGCAGATCTATATACATACACATACATACCAATATGCAAAACACATATCTGGTTTAACATGTCTGAAAAGGGGTAGGAAGAAGTAAAACTTATTTAATCCTACCCCTTCTCCAATGTTCCATAATTACCCTTAAAATGTATCTGGTTTTTGAGGCCTTGTCCTAAATTTTAGTTGTAATTTCATATCCAGATGGACATAGACAACTAACTACATACATACATACATACTGATACACACACATTCACACTACAGTACATACTACATATACTTCACCCCTTTAAAATCGGGTGGGAGCCTGAGAATGGGGTGAATCTGAGTATGAGTAATTTCAGTAATCTCAAGCAAATTTTTTTTTTTTTTGAGCACAGCAAGACCCATCTTTTCAACACAAAGAGAAATGACCTCCTGTCAGAGCAAAGTGTTTCAATGGCCATATCTGGAAATAATAGTTTTTCTGGCAATGATTGACTGTAAGTCTGTCCAACCATTAGGTTGACCTTGGTTTCCTTCAGTATCATCTCATCACTCCTGATGAAAGCATGCTATAGCAACACAAATGTAAAGTCTGTATGAAGAATGTCTGTTGAATGCCTCACTTTGTTTGCGATCGATGTGACTGAATTAAGAGGAAACCTTTTTTTAAGAGTGAGCTCTACAAGGTTTTAATAAGAATATTTTATTGGTCAGATAGAGTTGAGATGCCCTTAAAGTAAAAAGTGTATACAGGGAAAGATCTCAAATAATACCGCAGGCACCATGACCCTTATTGACACAGCCTAACTAACAGTCATGTCACACTGAAAAAGAAGAGAAACACATGTTACTTCTACTCCTGCACTTTTCTCTCTCTAGGAAGTCAATGCATTTTCTAAGAAAACATTTGTCATGAAATAGCTGCTGCATTCATGGAGAGAAAGAAAATAATACACAGTAAATTATTAAAACCACCACATAATGATTTATGGTCAGCGTTTGACATAACGACAGAGAAACGTAAGTGCTTGTGTGGGTTTTTCTCTCCAAGCCCAAAGGCACGCAAATTACAGTAATTGATGGTTCTAAATTGGCCACAAGCATGATTGAGGATGTGCATGTGTGAATGTGAAAATGCCATCCATGTGGGTCACGGGGACCTGCCCGAGACGGAACCTGTGAAGGAACATTGACCTGTCAAGAATGCACTTTGCCTCTCACTTGCTTTCAGCTGAGGAAGAATACAACACTTCCACCCTGGTTTGATCAACAAATGATTAAAAAACAGCATATATAGATCCAAATCTCATCCAATAACAGAACTTGAATTTTAAACTTGACTTCACATGAGTAAACACAGGAGAGTTTAGTCCTGGTTGATGCTGAGATGCTGGGTCAAGTTATCTCTCAAATAAAATCAGCTGCATCATTTGTAGATCCTATCACCACATTATTTTTTTTTAAAATTCGTTTATACTTGTTTTATTTATGGTTTATGAACAAAAATAAATAATTCTCTTCAGATGGATGTGGTCCCTGCTGCTTTCAAGACTACCATGGCTAAGCCCATTCTGAAGAGAAGATACTTAAATTGTCTGTTTTAGTGTTGCTCAGTTTAATTGGATCATTTGATACAGTAGACCACGCCATCCTACTTCATGGCCTGGTGAGCCTCTCTGGCACAGTTTCAAAGTGGTTTGAATCGTATCTTACTGACAGAGAATTCCTTGTCAGTATAGATCCGGTATAGATCCATCTGAGAGCATGAAATAAACTGTGGTATTTCTCAGGGTTCAGTTTTAGGTCCAACACATTTTAATATTTACATGCTTCCTAATGGCGCCATCATCAGGGGGCATGGCATCAGTTTCCATAGTTACGCTGATGATATGCAACTATTTATTGCTGTGTCTCCTGATGACATGAGCTCAGTCAAAAGCCTTTATGACTGTATTCCAGATGTCAAACTATGGATGGCAAAAAGCTTTCTACAGCTCAGTCAGGACAAAACTGAGGTCTTGTCAACTGGTCCTGAAGATCAGAGAGAGAGATTCAAAATCAATTTTCAAGCCATAACACTGAGCCCAAGAAATCAAGTAAGTTGAGTTTTGATTTCTCACATCAAAACTGTCACTTAAAATTACATTTTATCACCTGAAAAATATCTCCAGAGTCAGATCGTTTCTCTTATTGTAATGCTCGTCTTTCTAGTCTCCCCAAAAGACCAGAAGGAAGAGCAGACTCGAACACACCTGATTCCTTCTATTTTCACTTTTATCTTATTCCCTTAATTTTGGTGTCTTGTTGGTGTCCAGAAAAAGACATGGCCTTTATTGACAATTGCCAGACGTTTTGGGGAAAGCCTGGTCTGATTAGAATGGATGGCATTCATCCCACCCGGGATGGTGCAGGTCTTATTTCTAGAAATTTGGCTGATTTTATTAGACGCACCCCCTGACGATCCAGGGTGGAGGTCAAGATGCAGAGCTGGAGTCTTACACGCTTCTCTGCTGCTTCTCGAGGCGTGCCGCTGGCCAGTAAAAATATAGAAATCAATTATGTAACTGGAAATTCTAACATGTTGCGAGCAAAAATATATAATTTGTGTCGATTCCCAGTCTTCCAAAAGTCCAGCAAGCTCGATATGATGGAGGCTTTAATCAAAACAACCTTATAAAAGCAAATACTGTCAGGCATTTAGAGCCAAAAGATCAATGAATGAGATGCAGGCTGCTAAATATAAGATCTCTTGGCTCTAAATCTCTGTTATTCAATGATCTAATTATCAAGACTCAGAGTGATCTTTTCTGTTGATCAGAGACGTGGCTTCAGGAGGAAGAGTATGTTAGTTTAAATGAGGCCACACCGTCTGGTTATATCAATTATCGTATTCCCTAAAGCAAGGACCTGGATCTCGTCCTCACCGACGGTATAAAACCTGATCATTTGTTACTGTTGCCGCTGAATCCTCTCCTCTCTGATCACTATTTAATAACAGTCCCTACGGTAGAATGTGGTCGAACAATTTCAGGGTGACTACCTGAAATTTACTCCTGCAGATACTGATTGCCTTGTGAACAATAGTGCACATATATTACATTCAGCTTTAGATACTCTGAAAAAGAGGGTCACTAACCCCAGAAGCTCAGCTCCCTGCTATAATTTGCACATCCAGATATATTATCCAGAGCCACGGCATAAATTTTCATTGCTATGCTGATGATACATTGTTGTATTTATCCATGAAGCCAGACAAAACAGATCCATCAGCTACGTCTTAGGATGTCCACAAACCTTTTGCTAAACGGAGATTATTGTTTTTGGTCCCAAACACCTGAGGAACAGATTATCTGATTTTATATTGGCCTCCAGTACAACTGTGAGAAACCTCTGAGTCATTTTTGATCAGGATATGTCATTTAAACAGCATATTAATCAGGTTTGTAAAACAGCCTTTTTTCACCCCCGTAATATCGCCAAGATTAGGAGCATCCTCTCCCAGGACGATGCTGGAAAACTAATCCAAGCGGTTGTCTCTTCTAGACTGGATCATTGTAATGCATTATTAGCAGGATGTGCAAGTAATTCACTGAACAGCCTCCAGGTGACGCAAAATGCAGCAGTGATTGAACCAGCAAGAAAGATCACGTCTCCCCCGTGTTAGCCTCCCTCCATAGGCTTCCCGAATAGAATTCAAAATTCTGTTCCTGCATATAAAGCCCTGAATGGCCAAGCTCCTGGTTATCTACCAGACCTGATAACTCCTGATCCTCCTGATAGAGCTCTCTGCTCTCAGAGTGCAGGTTACTCGTAGTTCCTGGAATATCCAAAAGTTAAGGAGGGTTAAGGAGGGTGACACACCTCCACCTTTAAAACTAAACTTAAAACATTTCTGCTTAGTAAAGTCTATAGTTAGTCTGAACAATAGTGTGTTATGGGAATGGCTGAGGGCAAGACTAGAGCAGGTTTGTCTTAAACATAGCCTCCCCATAGCTATGCTGTTATAGGTCTACACTGCAGGGGACACCAACATGATCTGTAGAATGGTGTCCTTACCCCTCTTTTCTTCCTTAATTTTTCTCTTCTTCCTCTCCAGAGCTACATACTGACTTACAGTTCCACCATCCCAGCGTTTACCTCCGCCTGTCTATATAGATGTCTCTGGGATATCAACTAGCAAGCTCAGTTCTGACCACCTCAGGGTTGCTGCCTACATCTGTTTATATAGTCATCTCTGTTGTGCATGTACTCACAATGCACCAGTCATGATATAAGTACGTGGATTTCTTAGTTCTTTCGCTAACAGGTAATTACTGTTCATATATTTTGTCCTATATAATGCCAAGATATACCAAGTGCACCTCTCCTCTCTGTCCTCTGTTCTTGCTGGGAAAAGAAGTAATATAAAGACAGACTGTTAGCAAACAGTTGGGAAAACAGATTACATAGAGGATGAATTCCATTATATTCCTGAACCTGAGAGGTGCCCTGAACGTATGTACATATGTAACACTTTCAGTTTAACAGGACGGTGATGGATGGTTATGGTGAGTATGTTGCTATCACATCTGGTAAAAATCTTATTATGCAGTCTCTCATTTGTTGATTTTTTTTCCCTGTACAGTACATGCAACCTTTTTACTCATGTTATTCAGCCTAAAGATCCCTTTACATATTTTGGATCACCTGCAGCTGGATCACCTGATGGGAGCAGTCTGCACTGCAAGTCCTGAGCAGGTTTTAAAGTGCCAGCTTAATGAACAGAAGTCTCTACTCAGTAATGTCTGCCTCTTTCTAACTGCTGTCTGTGTCTTCTGCATCCTTACCCTCATCTTAGTGCAAATTCAATTAGAACTCCTTTCCAGACAGCAAACAAGAAAACGATCAAAATAGTAGTCATTAATATTGATGTTCTGCTCATTGGTTTAGAGGCAATTGGTTTCTCATACATTGATACATAAAAAAAAAATTCAATGAATAAATCCTGAATTCATGTTCTCTGTGCAACAATGGAATGACACCAAGGTGTGAATGTGTTTTCTGTGACTCAGTTGTCCACATGGTTGAACTCTAAAAGCAGTGACATGATGTCAGGGTGACCCAGTAGAATCAGGTGCCAAAGCGGTCAAATGGCTGTTTTATAAAAGAAGTGACATCAGTTTGAAGATTAACTATTATGTTATATGTTATATATTATATTATGTTATATATTAAAAAATACACACACACACATATATGGTAAATGGACTGCACTTACAATATATATATATGTATGTATATATATATATATATACATATATATGTATTAGGGGTGCAACGGTACACGGTACGGTCCGTACCGTGGTTTTTGTGTCACGGATTCAGTACAGTTTCAGACCACTCGCTACCCTAAACCAACGATCGCAAGACACCGAGTTTGCAGAATGCGCAACTTGCATGTCGGCGCGACAGAACGCTGGACTGTTCAGAATGAATTTTAACATTACAGCGCGTAAAAGAGTGCGTCCAAATGGAATAAATGTGTGTATATATATATATATATATATATATATATATATATATATATATATATATATATATATATATATATATATATATATATATATATATATGTCAGTCCTTTGTCTGCCCTTTTATCCTCCTTACCCAAGCGCAAAAGTTCTAGCTGTTGCATTTCCCATCAGTGCCACATATTTCCTACATATTTCGATGTAATTTAATTCATAAAGTACATCCGTTCCTGTTCAGTGCTTCAGGCCTTAAACTTATGCATGAAAAGTTGTGAAAGGCTCAATTTAGGGTGAATAAAGAAAAATTTCTGTTGCGTCACTAATTTCAGTACATTGGAAGAGCTTTACTCTGTAGCGCATAATATCATGAAACCATTTAAGAAATGAGGGGGGTTTTCAGAGTACAAAGGTCAAGAGCAGTGGAGATCTCTAATCCACCAGATGGGACTGCATCAAGAACCATCATTTATTAAACCATGTGGATATGACCACATGGTGAATGTATAACTTTGGAAAACCTTATCAAGCACATGCATGGAGTGGCACTTGTGAATGTATTCAAATGGCCAATTAAAACTTTACTGCAAAGAAAGAAGCCTGTAGTTGACCGCAACCAGAGGCAATGCAGGCTGCCTCTGGGCTTGGAGACATCTGAGATGGGCCATTGCAAGAAGTTGTGATTGTGGATAAAGGATTAGGCAAGCAGTATTATAGCCATATAACATAACTATGCAGACAATCAAGAGGTCAAATCCACTTCCCTGGAACAGACGTCACAAACTGTAGTTTTTTCAACAACCAATCATATTGATGTAAACGGAAAATAAAAAAAAAAAAACGCTATATAGTTTCCGTTCTGCGCATGCTCACACACAAAGGAAGAGCGGAAGACTTACGTCTCACAGAAGACAGCAGCTCTGCTTTTAAAGGTACAAAATAACAGTATTTTACATGTTTCATGACTTTCTAAACACAAGCAAGTGTAGTCAAGATTTCTACAGTGACCTGTCAGTATGTAGAATATCACCGTGTCATCGTGACCGTTTGTTTTCTGGATGTTACTCTTGTTGTTTTGCTAACCGGCAAAAGCTAATCCAGTATCGTTATGAAGTGGTAGTTAGCTGCGAGCTAACAGCTTTTGTTTCCTTCACTGTCTCAGACCTCGCGAGTCCGGCACGGCTCAGACCGAGAACATTCAGATCTAACCGCACTGAAATGGTTTATTAGTCCTCGCAGCATTCATGGAAATAACCGGGGATCAGATAAGATATTTAATGTTGCCAGATTTGGTTGAAAAGTGAAAACACACACACACATGCCCGTATAACCTGAGTGAGAGTCTGAAGCTTTATACACTTCTTAGATTAGACTTTATATTTGGTGATTATCATTATTATTATTTGTATACAGCCTTTTTGAAAGCTGAATCCAGTTATATTTAATAAGAATATATTTGGATTGACTTAGAGTGCATTTAATTAGATTTGTGTTTAATTCATAAAGTGCCATCAGGTGACTTTTATTGTGATTTGGTTCTTAAAAAGTGAAGTAAAATTGAACCGTATCATTTATAAAGTTGCTAGAAAGGAGTTTCTAAAGTGTATTTACCTTATTCGGATTCGTATACTAGATTGTAGTTATTATTATTCATAGAATTTAGAAAGGCAAACCTTTATAGATGAGCTGGGCGACATGAACTCAAATCAATATGATGATTTATAGAGGCTATCTAAGCAAAAATGATGCTGTTTTAACCACTAGGTGGCAAAACCAGTCAGAACATGTTGCATTTTTTTTTTGTTTTGTTTTTTAACAATGGAAGGGAAGCACGAATGAACCTTTTATGATCACTTATTGAATATTTCAAACGGGCAACCTGACCACTGTGGAATATCTCATGTAAGGGGGCAGAACTCGCATTCATCTAGGGTTCAGGTGTCAAACTCCAGTCCTTGAGGGCTGCTGTCCAGCATGTCTTGGATCTGTTCCTGCTTCAGCACACCTGATTCTAATGAATGAATCGGCACCAGCTTGTCATCCAGCTCTGCACAGGTCTGCTAACAACCCGTTCATTTGAATCAAGTGTGTTGAAGCAGGGAAACATCTAAGATATGCAGGACAGTGGCCTTCCAGGACTGGAGTTTGACACAACCCTGATCTAGGGCTTTGCAGACATGGGTCTTTTTCTTCTATAGCTTCCTAGAGTTAATTCCAAGCAAAATAGGCAGGATCACTGCTAGTCTCACAGTTCAGTGATGAACTCCCCCTTGCTGACTTAGTGGGAACATAGCCTGGAATTTCTTCTGAGATTCAGCACATTATTCTTACCCATTCTTACCAATTTTTCTTACCCCAAAGCGTAAAAATTGGTGCCTGTTCAAAACCAGAAGTTCACATGCAAAAGCCCCAAATGCAGCAGTAATGACCAGTATCAACTGTTGCTGCCACCCAGTGGATACTATTTCCTGTAATAATAATTTGCAAGAGCAAGGTTTTGTCAGTTATAAGTTCCGAATGTTACTTTCCACTGATTTTTCAAATAATTCAAACGATTAGGGCTTGTGAATTTTTAGACAAATCTCTGGTGTTTTTGAGACCCTCACCATTTATTTTTTTTAATTTCAAGTAGGTTCTCCACATAACATAAATAATAAATAAATAAATACTTAGATTATTTTATGAATGGTGGTTGAGGCTTCCTAATCGTTCACTACTCACAAAATGTCAGGGATATTCGACTTTCAGGTGAACTTGATGGAAAATGTAAAAAGTTAAAGTTACAGTGATGTTGTATCATGGAAGTTGGGCCTTTAAGTAGAAACATGCAATGGTAATTTGTTCAGTGCCAAAAAAAAAAAAAAAAAGTTGAATTAAAAGCTTATAAAAGTGGTGGGTATGTCACAGTGAAAAATGTCTGCAGGGCTCTGTTCCCAATGAAGCGGTCATCATCCTGGGATGCAGCCAAAGGATGTCCACTTCTGTACGTTTCTGTTACTCTTCCAGTCTCTCTGTGTGTTTTGCAACTTGCTGATGACACAGTGACACTCTAAGCTCAGTGACAACTTCCCTCTAAAAAAAAAAATCTTATTTGAAGCCTCGCAGTGGTCAGTTACCTTTGATCGATTGTTAGGTGACGTCTTGGTCGCATGATATCAAAATGTTTAAATACAAATAGTCATTGAACCAGAGCATTTTGAAGTCGACTCTTGGATCAGGCATTTGTTGTGATTTTTGTGGTTAATTACCTTATTACATGAACTGTTGGACATGAGCATTCAAACGTTTAGAGAAGGTCAAATTAAGTTCACCTGTAAAGGTTGTTGTGCACTTTAGGTGCATTCTGAAACTTCATCCAAAAGTCAAAATCCCTAACTTCTTCTGAGTATTGTATCAGTTTCTCTGCTGCTGTCTGGTCTCCATATAGACATACTAGCTATATGGAGAAATAAGTGGAAGTTCTGTAAAGAGAAAGTAAGTATCACTAGATTCAACACCACTGTGTGCTGAGCAGTGATGCGGACTGCAGCAGTCATCCTCAGGGTACAAGGGTGTAACCAGTGGAGTCACCGCACCCTCAGCTAAACTAGCTGCACCATGAGCCAATTCAAAATCTCCTCAGGGCTTGTTAGAGGGCTGTGGGGGAATCAGTCTAAAGGAATTTCTGCCCTCTCTGCATAAAACCAGCATTCCGAAAACAAAGGTACAACTCTGCGTTGTCTGATATATGACACACCAATCAAGCTAAAAACAACAAGGAAAATGTTGTTTTACCTGGTGGGACATTTGAATGAATGTGGGTTTAGCGTTTCCACACTCATTCAGCTGTTTCATCAGTCGTTCTAAAATTAGAGTGTGATTGAGTCTTTGTTCAGGAGGTGCAAACATTTGCTTATTTTTGTGTCTCCTCAATTCAACATTTAAAGTGATTTGAAGAAAAATGCGTGCAGACAAATGTGCCTGCTGTTTTCTTCTGCAAGACATGACCGGGAAGTTGTTGGAAATTTTTTGTTGTACTTGCTTACAGATTCGTGGAATGTCTAACATGTTAGATAGATCAGACTTTCAAGGAGGACTGGGGAAGGACACATTCAAGAGAGGAGAGAAAAAAAAAAGAATAGGGGAATAGCCCAACCCCTTTTTCACACCTTTTGCATCTACCTGAGAGGTGGAAAAAAGGTGCTATCTAAATGTATGTCTTTTCAGAAAGTGGTAGTTACATACATGCATACATACATGCATACATACACTAAGACTGGGGAAAATATAGAACTACTCTGCAAAGAAAAGCCAGTATGTCCTACTGGCTTTATGAGGGAGAGAGACCAAGATCTCGTACTTCCTGGCAATTTTCACTGGCTCCTCTGGATACCAAAGTGTTAATAGGCCAGCTGGGAAATATCACCTCTCCAGTGTCCTAGGTCTGTCTCAAAGACTTCTCCCATTTGCCTGAAACGCCTCCCCATGGAGGCATCCAGGAGGCATTCTGCCCAGATTTTCAAACTACCTCCCTTGGCTTCTCTTGATGAGGAAGAGCAGTAGCTCTGCCCTGATTCCCTTCAGGGTAACTGATCTTCTCACCTTATGTCTCAGGAAAAGTCCAACCACCCTGCGTGGGAAGCTCATTTCAGATGATTTGTATTGATCTTATTTCGGTTACTACCTACAATTCATGAACATAGACTAGTAAACGGAAAGCTTTGTTTTCAGGCTCGACTCTCTTCACCAGTAAACCTTTTGCTGCATTGATCTGTCAGTCTCTTGCTTCATTCCTCCACTCAGTGGTAAACAAGACTCCAAGATGCTTATATTCCTCCACTTGAGGCAACTCCTCCTCAAAACTGGTTGCTGAAACTGGCTATAGCCGGGGCCAAATTACTTACTTTCAGGAGCTTTTAACTGTACTTAGGTTCTTAAACGCACGTCATATTCACCCTTTCACAGTCCTGTATTTGGGTTTGTTTTGTTCTAGCTCTTAGGAGCTCATCATCACCAGTAAAGCTGTATAAGCATCGGGTTGACGGGACTGGAGGAAGCAGTGCGTTGTATGTGGAGCTGCCTGCTGAAATCGCCATGAGTTACAAACCCATTGCTCCTGCACCGTCTGGCTCCAACCACACTCCACCAGGTACTCTGAGACATGTTCGCTATGGGGAGGAAACATTTTCACTGTAATTCTGTAAAAGGAATGTTGGTCAACAGTTGTCCGATAATATTACAAATCTATATTTGACTTAACAGTACTACGGTGAAGGTAGCCATAGCAGCAATATATGATTATGCTGTCTTAATGATTAGTAACTAATTGTGCCAAAGGTACTTCCAACATTTAGAGGCAGAACATTAAATAAATTGATGATTATAATCATAATAAAAGCTGTGTCCAGCTCCCATGAATCAGTTAGCCTCACAGTGAGTAGGTTAAATAATGTTTCAAGTGGAAATACTTCCCCTTATAAGCTTAGATTTTAATGTTTTATATCTTTTTTTTTTTTCTTTTTTTTTTTTTTTTTTTTTCCTGCTCAGGCTCTTCGGTGCCGTCTCCATCACTTCCATCATCATCCAACTTTAGACCAGCTTTCAGTGACTTTGGTCCACCATCCATGGGCTTCGTGCAGGTATGTCTGCCTCATAGTCGTCAGTTATACTCTCAATGCTTATAATTAGTAGCATCTTTGGTTGAGTAGCTGTAGCACCGTCAGCCGTACTGGCATCCCACTTTACATATGTCAGTGATACAGCTGAATCTTTAAAATATTTGAAAGGTAAATTATGCAGAAAAGTCTCACATCATCACACAATATCATATTTTGGTCAGGCCAAATGCATCGCTTGTTTTTTAATATTATTTATTGATGAGTCACAATAAATTTGATCTATTTTTATTAAAAACATGACACTAATTTGCACCAGTATAAATCTCGGTAGATTTTCCATTTGAGTTTTGTCCCCATGCATAAAACAAGAGAGGGAAAGCTCAGTCACTAGTTGAGCCGTATAGCAGCAGCGAGATTCTGTTTCAGTTTATTCACCCCCAGAGATTTACCCACTTTAAAAGTGACAGCAGAAAAGCAGGTCCTGCTGTACTAATTATTCTTCCGTGTGCTGAAGAGTTGTTACTGTCGGCCATCTGGGAGCTCGTGCCCTACATGCGAGGGGTGAAGTAGTCAGATGCGTGGGCTACTCTGTGCCTGACTCGAGTCTGTATGGACAGGGGGGGTTGCATGAAATAAGTCATGGTTTTGTTGTTTTAATTTGAGATAATGTAGATGAAGATTAGATTTGAATAGTTGCTTCACTGTTCCATTTTCTATACCTGCTTCTTCCTGTTACAGGAGGGCCAGAGCCTCTTCTGGCTGACATCTGGTCAAAAGTGGGGAACAAGCTTGTTAGTTTATAGGAGCAAAACGTACAGTTCCTGCTTCCTCAGTGGCAGTGGCCATATCTGAGAAATCACTTGTCAAAACCTTTTTTAAAGAACTGAATGGCAAGAGTATTTATACTTGGACTCAGAGATGAACCGAGTAGCCTCTGAGGTCACGAGCATGTAACTTCAACGCTCAGAAGCCTGAAACTCCACCTCAGTCAACTTGAATGGACAAACATCTTAAAAGTCAAGCACAGAAGTCCAGTTGCCTCCTGTTCAAGCCTTTGGAGACGCTGCAGTCACTGATATGTCACAAAACCTATTTTTAGCTATTGCTCAAGGAAATAAAAAATGTTAAAGTGATGGCTTTTCATATCCAAACAATGGCTAAATGGTCAACAACATCACTCGCAAGCAGAAGGGGAGATTTTCACCTCATCACATGTTCAGTTGGACATTAAATTAGGTCCAATAATATTGACTTTCCACTTCAAAGTTTTTAATGATTTTATTATGCCTCAAAAAGGTGCATGTGATGCATCAGTATTGAAACTGCACCATCTTTAAACCAAAATCTGTTTGTCAAGCATTAAGATTCTTTCATAAAACTGTCAATTACATTTTAAGAGAATGTTTGTTTGTAATGCTACAACAAAAAAAAGAGAGAGAAACGGACACCAGAAATATTTCAATGGAAACAGTCAGAAGCAACAGAGAAAATAATTACCAGAACATGCTTCACCTTGTGTGCTAACATGTGTTTTTAGCTAATTTGTACACACGTAAGGAGTGAATATGTATTGAGGAAGCACAATAGATGATGACCAAGCTACACATAAAGGCTGATTTTACCCATGATCCATTTAGGGAGGGCTGGGAAAGGTTTGTGGCAGCCTTGGGCCTCTTGCTTTTTAATAGTTTTACTTTAATAGTGAAGCATCTACAGACACCATTGTCTTGGGGCTGAAGGCTCGGCTGCTGGGTTTGTGTAGTTTGTATAAACATGTTTTGTGTGCACAAATAAACGTACAGGTGAGCTTTGTCATTCACACTGAAACTGGCCTTGAAACGATGTTTTTAACTGTCTGGCCAAAGACGTGCTTCAGTTTCCATCAACAGGTTTAGACCAAACCTGCAGCCTGGTGTCATCAAAGCTCGGACCACGACTGGCTGTCATTTTTCTGAGACACAAAAGAAAAAAAATGTCTCCAGGAATGCTTTCAGATTTAAAAAAAAAAAAAAAAAAAAAAAAGCTCTTTTAACAACTCTTTCTAATTCAAAACTCAAGACGTTGATGGAGACCAAACCATTGTCTTTTTGCCACAACTTTATTTATTTACCCAAAGTGAACAAGTACAAGGAATATAAAAATCTGATGTTATTATCCAGCAGACACGAAGCAGAACTAATAGGACAAAATGACTCAAACTCGAATTCTATTCATGCTTCACAAATTAAAGGATGGCCTCCAGTCTGTACACAGCGTACCCTCGGAGCATTGCAGTGGTTGAGGAAATATTTCTATCTACGGGCAAAATGGAAACATTGATTTACATTGCACTGTAACTGACCAGCAGAGGCACACAATCATGAAGGGCTTAATTCTCAGTATTGCTACCTTTTCGATACAAATTTTCAGCTGGGCCAAGTCTTGATGGATCTTGCTTTCTTCATTTCCCCAAACCTTATTTCCCCATGAAAACACTCAGCCTGTGAAAGTGTCCCAAGGGTCCACCTACAGTGAGCTTCTGTCTGTCATCGAGGAGATGAGCCGTGAGATCAGGCCTACATACGCTGGGAGCAAGAGTGCAATGGAGAGGCTAAAGAGAGGTATCATACAATTTCAAGTTATAGCTTCTTGTGAATGTTGATTTGTGTCATGACTTGGTTTATAAGTCCTGTTAGGGCTCGGCCTTCACATCAGGAAAAGTGGTGACTCTTGTCATCAAATGTTGGAAAAGAACAAAACATTTTCTTGATTGTGGGGCCTAAACTGTCAGAGGAGATAACCCCACCACAAGGGGGCGGTGTTTCACATTATTTTGGACAACGAAATCCAAAGACTATCTTTGTGAGAGACACAGATAAAAATGAAGTAATTGACACTGAACAAGTTGCAAGAATAAAACATCAACAGATTGGAATGATATTGACATGACCTTAATTAAACAAGTCTATTTACCAATTACAGGCCAGTTTCACACCTCTCCCAGTTTTCCAAAGATAATGGAAAAAAAATTTGCTGCAGGGTTGGACAGTTTCATAGACAAAACACGCATTGCTTATTGATAGACAATACGGATTCAGAACAAATCATTCCACATCATTGGCATTAATGGACCTGGTAGAAGATTTGACAAACACAATTGATAACAAGAAGTTTGCAGTAGGGGTTTTCATAGATCTTAAGAAAGCATTTGACACAGTCAACAATGATATTCTGCTACAAAAACTGGAAAGATATGGGATCAGAGGAGTAGGGCTCAAATGGCTAAGAGGTTATATAGAACACAGACAACAGTTTGTGCAGATGGGGGAATATAGGTCCACTTGGGCAAATATTACACGTGGTATGCCGCAGGGGTCAATTTTAGGCCACAAATTATTCATATTGTACATAAATGATATAAGCAATGTTTCAAATATATTGAAAAAGGTCATTTTTGCGGACGATACAAATGTTTTTTGTGAGGGAGAAGATCTACAACAGTTATTGAAGATTGTCTGCTGAACTATCCAAGTTGAAATTGTGGTTTGATGCAAATAAATTATCATTAAATATTTAAAAAAAAAAAAAACTAAATTCATGGTCTTTGATAAACGTAATCTACAAAAAAATCTAACCAGATGAATTGATGATCGGTAGTATTAAATTCAGGTTAAACACGTTAAGTCAAAACTGGCACGGAGTATAGGAATTTATAAGTACATTAAGACACATTCTGAACCACAAAACACTTGTATACACTGTGCTGTACTTTATTTTTTCCCATATAAACTACTGTGCAGAAGTGTGGGGCAATACCTACAAAAGCACCAATATGCACCATGCAAAAGCAAGTAATGAGAGTAGTCAACAATGTGGGATATTATAAACACACCAATAATTTGTTTTTAAAATGACAAACATTGATAATTTATCAGCTGAGTCAATTTCAAAACTGCTTTAATTTTATACACAGCTAGATACAAATTACTTCCAGGCAACATTCAAAGATGGTTCAGAGACAGAGAAGAAGAATATAACTGAAGAGGGAGAAAGAATCTATAAACAGCCAATGGTTCATACCACACTGAAAAGCATGTGCATATCTATATTATGTGTATTAAGTAAAGTGAATGACCATGTAAAAAAAATGTAAATGAAAAGGGGGTAGGGATTTCATAATCTTAAGCTTCCCTCTACTCCGTTTTTTGAACATAAAAAAAATCTCAACATTCATAAACATAGAAAACGTCTGTATTCATTAGTTTTTTTTCTTTTCTGATAAATCTGTTTGATTTATTATTATATTATTATTATTATTATTATGAATAGGACTGTATAGCTCATATATATAAATAATTTTTTGGCTAAGGCAGGCTTCTGTAGCTGCAGTAACAGACTCAGATGGTCCGAGTTTCTACTAGTTGTTTTTACTCCTGTCTCTTTATCCTCGTTTTTATTTAATGCACCATGTGTTCCTCTCATCCAGGTATAATCCACGCCCGCGCACTGGTCAGGGAATGTCTTGCAGAAACTGAGAGAAGTGCCCGTACATAACCCTTTGGAAGCATCCCTTCACCCGACACCCTCCTCGTAGAAACCTGGCCGCCTCATGATCCCCGTCGGATATTTTACAACCAGTCTTCATCCTCCAAGCTTGTGCTTACTTTGTTGGATTTTATAGCTATACATCTTCTTGTGTTCACTGCATTTCCCTAAACTTATCTTGCTGATGTCAAATTTTCTCCAACATGTGGGGCAGATCCAACAAAAGAATATTTTACCTATTTTAGGAGTGTGTAAGAAACTTCAGGACTTTTCTTTTTTTTTAAGTTTTCAAGTTGTTGAAAACTACTTGAAACAGACAGTAAATGATTTTGTGTTCAATAATGGCAGTTTGATTTTGAAAGTTGGCATTTGAAATTATGAAGTTGATGCTTTTAACTTCTCTGGGCCTTTTATTTATATTTTGAGCATCATTCTGCAGCCACTGAACATCCACTATTGATTTAAACATTTCTAAAATACATCTTTTCAATTTCTCCCTTCTTTGTTGTCAAGTAAGCACACACCAAATTCCTGTACATCTCAGTCAGTTTGTTACTATGGAAAATTTTGTAAATCAGATTTTTGCAGTTCAGTATGTTTATCTTAATTAAATAACAGAAAACAAAACACATTGGTGTTTTTCTTTATTATTTAGATTTCTGAGGAATAAAGGGCTAGCTACCTTTTTTGATTAAAAAAAATGTTTTTGATCAAGTTTTTATTATTGCCAAATAAAACTGTACACACCAAGTTAGCTTTTTTGGAAACTTATTGACTTTAAACCCACTGACTGGATTTAATCTATTGCTGAAGGTCACGTCTGAATGATTTTTTTTTTTTTTTTTTTTTGCCTCTCCCTTCAGGGGTCACCATAGCACAGCATCCATTTTCATCTTACTCTCATCACCTGGTGCTTCTCCTTTTTCTCCTACCCAGCATCCTTCAGCCAACGTATTCACAAACCCTCTGCAGTCTACCTGGCTGTTCCTCTGATGTGCTAGTTTTGATCTTCTCCTGAAAAGAATCTTAACATCTTCAACTCTGCTTCCTGTCTCCAGTCCAGAGGACTGGTCTCATTTTTCCCTTTACTCCTTCTGCTACTCTTCTTTGACAGAGTTCTTGGGGGTTTACATATTTATAAAATATGGGATTTTAATAATCAATTATGGTTCAGCTCAAACTGCACATATTTTGTTTCAGCCTTCTGCTTCTGGGAGATAAAATATCTCAGCAGCTTCAAGGCTGCATCTTGCAACTATTCAAGTATTATCTTCCTGAGTTATTTGTCTTTGTTTCCTTTTAATTTTCATTTCAAAATCACTGTTAATGTTACTGCGCTGTTTTTCACCACACTCATCTCAACACTCCTAATCATCAAGTATTGAAACCGCTGTACCTTCTTCACCTGTTTCACTTGCACATCCTTACTTCAGGTGTCCTTCCACCTGCTCCCTATTCTCACTACACACTGCAGTATCATAAACAAACTGAAAAGTCCACAGAAGCTCGTCGACCATCACAACAGACGAGAAGGGCCTTGATGCAGAGCCACTTTCAGTCTGTACACCTTGTCTTTTTTCCTGAGTCTAGACAGTGTGTGTACTGTTACACACAAATCACACGCTGTGGGAAGTGTAGTGTTTAGTGTCCTGAACTCTGCGTATTGTGAGGCAAGGAATCAAACCACCGACTTTCAGACGACTGCTCTGCCTCCTGAGCCACGGGCGTCCAAATGAATTTAGGGTATTTGTAACATACTACACGTAAAAGGTCGGGAATAAACAACTTTATTTTCGGTTACATAATTCTCAGTAACATCTGCTTCACCAGAGAAATGAGCAGCTCTTTAACTGAAGGAGACGCTGAGCTGGGGCTGAGTACATCTTAAGAACACAACAAAATAATAGTTGTTTTTTTCTTTAAATACATAAGCACATAAGAAAAAGAAAACACAAGCGTGCGTGTTTTTATTCAATGATTGTCACAGGATGGTTTGGCTTCATGGCCGAGCGTTCACTTAGTGATGGTGCTTCAACTGTGACCAGGATGGCAAAGGTGCATGTGAGTACATGGTGTGCCCTTGTACAAAACAAACAAAAAAAAAATTGTTTTTTTTTTTTTAAGGGACAGCATCGGTGTGGAATTTTATTCCACTGTGAACTGGTGGTTTGTTTTGTAAAGGAGTTAAAAAAAAAAAAAAAAAAAAAAATCCAACAAATATTGTAAAAGCTCTCATGATTGGGAAGCTTTCCGCTCACTCCACAAACTAATATGTTTTTGGAACTCGAAGGATAATATCGAAAAGTTAAACATGTGATTCAGTGAATTAATGGTTCTGTTTTTCATCAAAACCCCACTTTCAAATTTAGAGAAAGTTTGTTCAGGAGAGAGCGGCAGGAACACAAACTGTGTTTGCGCGTATGTGATGAAGAGCAGGTTGGCAACAGGTTTCACTTGGGTGGACTGATAACAACTACAACACCAGGAGTGTCTTTCGTTTCTTCTCCATCTTGAAATTCATTGGCATCTTTGAGTCTAGTGTTTCAAGATTCACCCCTGCGAGGAGGAAAAGGACATGAAATGCTGCATTAAACCTCCGCACTGATGCACAAGCGTCTTCTTTCGCTTCAAAATCCATCAAGAAATGAAATTAGCAAACCTCCAGCTGGACTTACTGTGGTGGCGGTGGCTGGCGGCGTGTTGAAGTCAAACAGCCCTTTGTAACGACCCTTTTCCTCTTTATTTTTGGAGCGGAGCCTCTCCTCCATCGCCCTCAGCTCCTTGGTCACAGATTGTTCTAGAGAAGGGTCCAGCTGCAACACCTTGGTGAAGTCCGCTCGAGCCTCCGTCTCATTCCACACTGCAGCGTGAGCTTTAGCTCGCTTATAGTAAGCCTTCACGTTATCTAGAAGGGAATGGTTGGAAATGAATAAATAAATAAAATCCTCGTCTTAATTCAACAACAGTTTTAAAACATGACCCACTGTTTAAGATAAAACCTAGAGGTAAATCTCTGACAGATAAATTAGAAGTTTGGAGATTCAAAAAGTGCCCTTCCAAATGCTGAATACCTGTTTATTGACTTCACTCTGAATTTATTACATATCCTGAAAATATTCATCACAAACTTTACTTTAGCTTGGCATCTGATACTCAGGTGCTTATTTTTCTACATTTATTTTGACCTGTTATGATGCTGAAACCTGCAAAGGTGCTACATTTTTAAACCGTTGGCAGTTCTCTTCTTGGAATTTTAGTCAGTGAGTTCAAGTTGTTCCAATGCCATTTTTTTTTCATTCCGATACCTCGGTTTTGGCTATCAGCCAACACTGATCGCTGATCCAATATCAGTGTTGATTTTACTACTTAAAATTTTTGTTTACTTTACATCAAATAACGTCTTTAAAAACAAAGTAATCCAGGAATTAAAGTTAAATTGGAGCCATAAATACAGTAAGCACTTATATTTTGACATTTCTCGTAAAACTGAGTATCCGGACGGTCAGTCTCATAGCGTTTGGAAAGAGCATTTGTAGAGATGCATTTCTGACCTGGAAAAAGTACTGCAGCTCCAAATGTCCAACATTATCATTGATTGAAAGAAGCCGCTCATCTAGAGCAAAGAATTCTACAATGTTGCCCGTCACTGCTCTGAGTCTCTGTCTTTCTCTGGGAATTTCTGTGATGTCTGAAAAGCAAACTCCACAGTTTGCTGCTGCAGTACATCCATCATCCATCCAGACGTGCAGCCTGGACAGCTCACCGATCCATCACAGGGCTGCATAAAGACAACCACACACGCTCATTCCTACAGGCAAGCACCAGTTTACTTGACAAACATGTTTCTGGACTGCGAGAGGAAGCTTAAAAAACAATAAAATAAAACATGAAAGCACTGAGAACATGCAAACTCCACACAGAAAGGCCTCTGCAGGATTCCAATCAACATCGGTGCCAACCACCAAACCACCATGCTGCCCTCCCAAGTTAATGCATCAGTTTGTGTCTTTTTTTTGTCTTTCAAGGAATACAGGATTGCTTTCACGAAGGTTTGTCTTTACTACTGGTATTCCCGTCCCAACTGTTTCTAGCAGCTACTTCGTATTGCTTTATGGCACCGTTTCATACATCATAAACGATGAAACTATCTCACAGAGATGCAGCGGACATCACGGCAGAGGTGTCTAAGAGACTCAGAGAAGTAACGTCAAAAGAGAAAATGATCGACTGAGCAAGAGACCACACAAGAATAAATCTAGGGCAGTCTCAAAAAAAGTTATTTCAACTCGACGATTATAGGGTTAAGTTTAAGTCACTCAGGCTAAAAATTGGAAAAGGTCCTTTGTGCACCTTTAAATAAAAGCTTTGGGTAATCATTTGATTAGTTTCACAAATGCACATCACAACTGTCAACCTAGACAATAGATCCAAAGATTCAAAACAAAATGGACACTTGTAAAAGATATCTCTGACAGGCCGCCGTACGGATGAGTTTTCTTTTTGCCTCTAGCTTCTGATGGGAGACAAATTTAAGAATGACCAATAAAATGTCTTCTGAAAAAGTACCGAAGCAGCCCGGAGAACCACAAGAGCTTCAGTGAATATTAGTCTAGATTTCTGAACCCGAACAAGGCATTGACAGCATACACAAGGGATACACAACCATCCTTCATCTGAAGGTGGAGCGTGCAGGAAAGTCAAGCAGAGATGTTCACATAAAAAAAAAAAATTAAAAACTTGTTTTTTTGTTTCACTCCTCAAAGACTTTTTTTTGGAATCAGACTCCAAGCAGTCTGCTTTCTCTCTGTGGCATCACAAGATGTTGTAATGTGGGTCAGTGACAAAAATCTTCGCCAACTTTTGAACACCAACTCTGAAGCCTTACCCTCGTATTTGAAGATCAAGGAGGAGCAGTGTTCGATGACCTCGTAGTACTGGCCCTGCAGTAACAGGCACTGACAGTAGTTGAGGAGCAGTGGTGTTATCCTTTGGTCCAAGTTTATCCAGGCTTCATCTCCCGGATGCTCCTGGAATGAAGAGTTGAAAGCCATGCAGTGTTATTTTGATTCACTTTATTGCAATCTGGCTGTTTAAAAAGCAGACAGGATCAAAGTTGCAAATGTGTAATTCGGGTGAATTTAAGTAAAAGAAATTGAAAAAAAAAAAACCAGCTGTACTCAAAGTTTACAAAATTGAAGTAAAAAAGACCAGATGCCTCCTTACCTTCATCTGTAAATTTTTGAGGCAGGCAATGGCACTGTAGTACTTCTCTGAGGCTTCTTTAACTTTGTTTTGTTTGAAGAGCGTGTTGCCCTCCTCGTGCATGTGAGGCACAAGGTCATACTTCTCCTTGTCAGTCATAGCCCACATATCCAGCTGGAATGATCCCGGAGGAAGAACCTGAGCAGACCGAGAGACTGAAGATGAGTGGCAGCTGCAATACTAGAAATGTTCAACATTACACCTGTATATTCTCCTTAATGTACAAATATCCAGGACATCCTCTCGAGTTCTTTACTTATTAAGTTAGATCTCATTAAATAGATCTGCAACCTTTGTTTTTAAATATTAATTTTGGAGGGGTTTATCTTTATTTTAGAACAAAGGAGAAGAGTGGTGGCAGAAAAGTAGCAGCGAGAGAGGTGGGAGCAGCGTGAAGTAAATTTTCCAAAGGTAATCTGAGAGCTGGTGGTGATACAAGAATGCCTTTGTTTTCTTAAAAAAATAGGTTTGGGATGATTTAAGCTTTCTGACATGGTATGTTATCTTGTTAAAAGTGTCCATCACAACATGAGTACACTGTGCTCATAAAGAGATGGACATGCTCAGCAAAAATGTTCAGGCAGGTCACAATGCCAATAAATAATCATTATTAGGTCGAGGTTCACACTGTACGATTTTGACCGTTTAGGCGAGGAAAATGAACTTGAGTGATCAGATTGAAAACGCACAATCAAACAAAAATGAAAGCCTATAACAAAGACAGACTGCAACAAGTATCAAGCAATGGCAGAAATTTGGAGGAATCCTCTCACGGTGCGCCTGTCTGTTGCTGCCTCTATGATCTCAGCCAGTTTAACAACAAAGAGGAATGCACCATGTCTCCAGACAGCACAGGAGCCTACCAACAACAGCACCAGATACCGTGGAAAAATGGAAAAGAGTAGTAATGCTCCAGTCATAGTGGGTTAAGGGAACTGAACCAACTTTGTAAAGAAGCGAGGGCCAAAATTCATTGACAACGATGTCAGAAACTGGCCAGGTCATACAGAAAAGGATGAGGTCAAATTAATGCTGTGAAAAGTGCATTCACAAGCTACTGTCCAGATACATGAAACCTTGAAATTGTAAGAGGCTGTGCTTTTTCTACATAACTGTATATATATACACACCGTAACTAAGTTAGTACACAAGAGGAGAGCCAATTATGTCCAGCACACTCACCTCCAGCAGATCAATGGTGAAAGACAAGAGGCTGTGGATTGGCTTGAAGATTATCCAAATCTTTGTGTCCTAGAGAGTGATGTGAATGGATCTGAGCAATGCCACAGCAGTGCCTCTGGCCCTCCAGGGGGTCTTTACCAACACTTATGTTTCTCAGTGACTGGGACACAAGTGGGTACAGTGCCGTATGCTGAGAGTTGAAAAGACAGAGACAGTTAGCACTGAGAAGGATAACACTTATAAAAATCCAGTGTAACCATTCTAACCTTTGTGTCGCAGGTAAATTCTGCAATTTCGCCCTGTTTCATTGTGATGACTATTCTTTCCCACACAGACAGTTTAAACTTCTTGCCCAAGATCAGCTCCATAGGTTTGCTGCGGCCCCCCATGGTTCTGGAGTCATCCAGCATAGTGCCATCGCACAGGCTAGTGCGGTAGTGAAAGATCACCTGGTATTGTGAAAATAAAAGCACAAAAAAACAGAGATCTGTTAAAACAATTACTGCGATATCACAAGAAATAGATTTTAACTTGCTGCTTGTTTTAACGTAAATATGAAGAGAAATATGCACTCCTCTCACAGGCCTAAACAGCGTCGGTACGCAATCTTATTTAAACCAATCACGACATCGGAAATCTGATTGACATTGAAAGCCGACAAATCAGCAAGCACAAATACATTCCATCCTGTCCCGCCCACTATCTTTCCATCTGATGGAAAAATCATAGGGGCTAAAATCAACAAGGCGAAAAAAATCAGCTTAAGCAATTATTGAACTGGATCAGCTTAGAGGTGGAAAAAAAAAAAAGCTTGTTTGAATTTTCTGGCCACAAGGCGTAATGCGTTTGATATAACGTGCATCGAAATGTCCAATGTTTTAGCAAACATAAAACCGCTGATAGCACCGCCGTAGCTATTGTGCTTCGTCGCATTCTGTAACCATTTTCAATATCCTGTAAAGGACCCTTTCGACCGAAGACTGTTTAGTTTTACCTTGGTTCCATTAGGGAATGTCGATAGCTCTCCTTTACCAGGACTGACCAGTTTCTTTCGTATTCCTTCTTGGAGAAGAATGCGTGCCTCTTCCTCCATCCTTAACTGTTCACGACAAATGACGATGGTTTCCGAACTCCCGAAGACTGTCGTTACGCCACGCCCCTTCAGGCTGACGGCGTCAGGACACAGCAATAGAGTCCTTTCTTTAAGGTTAATAACAAAAACTAAATGCAACGTGGGAAATTTTCGGCCACTTGGACAGATAGATCATTTATGTACATGTTATCCATAGTGAAATCCCGTTTATTTTGTGTATATATGAAACATCAGTATTCTGTACTATTTTTTACTCTCAATATCTGGACCATCTTCATTTCAATCCACAGCCTTTTCCTTTTACCATTAAGATCCTGGAGATGAGTGCATAGTGAACAATATCTGACTTTTTAAAATTTGAGGCTTTTTTATGAAAAAAACATTTTTTCTTGCATATTAAATTAGTTTAGGTATATGTACACAGTAATGTAGAAAAGCCTCCCTCCAGGGATGTGACCTCTCTCCACTGCTCCTCTCATCGGCCTCATCCATGATGGTGACCAGCAAGTGGATCAGATGGTGCAGTCAGAGCAACCTGGAGCTGAACATGTTGACGGTGACATGACCATCTTCAGAATCTGAAGTGTGAGCAGAACATGAGCTCCATCCTCAAGGAGGCCCAGCAGCAGATGTACTTCCTGCAGCTCTTGAGGAAACATGGTTTGCCCCAGGAGCTACTGCTGCAGTTCTACACTACAGTCATCGAGTCTGTCCGGTGCAACTGCATCACTGTTTGGTTTGAAGCTGCCACCAAGCAGGAAAAAACAAGACTGCAGCACACTGTGAGGACTGCTGAGCATATCATTGGAACCCGCTGCCCTCTGTCTAGGATCTGTATTGCTCCAGGATTTGAAAGAAGGCTGGGAACATTATAAAGGACTCCTCTCACACTGCACAGTCTCTTTGAACCGCTACCATCCGGCAGACGTCTCAGAGCTCTCCGAACCGCGATTAACAGATACATAAGAAGCTTCTTCCCCACAGCAGTCACATTGCCAACAGTGAACACTGTAACTGTAGAGATATACAAATTGTGGACATTTTCAGCAGTTAGTTCTCCTTTTCTTTTTTCACATTGCACTATTATTTATTGTACAGAAGCAGACACCCCTACTTTATATGAAAATTCAGTTTATATGTGTATATTTTTTCACTTTTATTTTTCCTTTTCTATTATTTATCACATCACATACCAGAGCGACAACAACTGCCTGCAAAGAATTCCTTGTATGTGTTTACGTACTTGGTGAATAAAACTGATTCTGATACAGTGTCACACTGGTAACAGTCCCAGTCTTCAAAACGCAGGGCCTGTTGTGGGCTCCCAGCTCGTCCGAGCCTGTCCAGCCAAACACAGTCACAGTCACTTTCAAACATTCTCCCTAGTCTGAACGGCTCCGATGTCCCTCCCATTCACAGCCATTTCCACCGGTACAAAATGTACCAAGCCAAAGTATGCACTGACTCATACAGGATGAACCACTATTCAAAACTACCAAGACGGTGGCACAATTGCTAATAAAACCTTGGATCAAACAAGCTTTTACTACAAAACTGACAACAGTCGTTCATCTGTGTTATTATTCCACTGGTTGCAGTTTTGGATGTCTTTTGTTGGTACGGTTGATACTCGTCTGGCTGCTGATCAGCCTCTGTCACATGCTTTGTTTCTCTGAATGATTGTACGCCGGATCTAACAGTGTCCAGAAGTTGGTTGTTCTGCATCTGTTTACTGCCCCCTGGAGGTCCAAGTCAAAATCCTGAGGAGCCAGACTCATTCTTTGAGTTGAAGAAGTGAATCAGGATGGCTGGCAGGACTAAGCTTGTTCCCCTAGAAGAGGTGGTGAGACCTAGTACTTAGATAGAATTAGCAAAATGCCCAGCAGTTCTGAGTAACACCTCATATCCACGACATAAAAGTCTGGACACCATGAAGAGCAGGTTTAGTAACAGAAGCAGTCCAGTAAGAAATCATTCCTGGTGCTATTAGACCTGACAGCTGGATCTGACCGGAGATCAGCGAGGCGTCTGACTGGGGTTATCACACATTAGATACTGAATTTGCTCTGAGCACTATTCATTTCACTTACAAGTGTTTTTAAATGTTTTTGTGTCTATACGTATATGTGCAAGTCTGCATATTTAACTGTGGCAGCTGGCCTTTTAATTCAATTAACACATTTAATTAAAAAAAAAAAAAGTTGCTTACCAAATTCTCAAAATGAGGTAAATACATCCTCAGTCGAACAAAAGCCAATCCAAAATGCAGAGGCAGTGAATGAAAAACTAAATACACTCCATGATTTAATAGCTTACAGAGCCACAAACAATAACTTGAAATAATAATTTTCTTAATCTGATCCAAACCCATCAGGACATTGCTTCAGTTCATTCTAATTTGTGGACATTTATTTAAGCCCAGCTCTTTTAAGGTCTTGTTACAACATCATCACCTCATATTGAATCTTTTCAGAAGTTTTATTTAAGATTTGTTTCTGTTTGGGACCTTTGTCCTGTTGCATCACTGTGTTTCAGCCTTTACTGAACCTGTCAGGCAGATGGTTTTACTTTTGACTCTACAATATGCTGGTGCACGGAGGAGTTCGTGTTTGTTTATTTATATGAAAGGGGCAGTGCACATCAAAAAATATACCAGAATTAGCCAATAAACATGGCTAGTTTTCATCTGCAGTCCCTCAACATTTATAAAAAATATATACGATAGCACACATTAAAAGCACCTACGAGTCCAATACACACAAGTCATCATGGTCATAGAATCAATGTTATATTGTAAAACAGAACCGCATGGTAAAACTAAAAACAGTAAAGACAATAAAATACAATAAAACACAACAATAAGAGAACAGACAGACAGCACATACACCGATCAGAATCAGTGACTGCAAAAGTATCGAAGAGCCGTGATTTTAGATTGGAGAAAGATGCAGTGGTACAGCTTCTTCTATTTTCTGATAATTTATTCTTGTCGTGAGATGCTTTAAGTAAAAATGTAGAAGTTGGCGAGGTTCAACTTCAGTATTTCTCCTGAGTTCATGTTTGACAGAATGATGTAAGGTTCCCGGGTCCTGTGTCTGCAGAACGAGCCAAGATCATCACCCTCCACCACCCATGCTTCACTGATTTAATGCGCTGATGTTCTGCATTTGTTTTTTGTTTTGTTAAACATGGTGCAATGCATTATGGTCAAATATCTTCACTCTGGTCTTGTCTCTCTGAAGAACAGAAGTCTTGTGGTTTATTTACATGCAACTTTGTAAACTTAAGCTGCTATGACTCTGAAATTTGGCTCCTTTTTCTTTTCTTCCTTCCAGTTTCTCTTAGCGTTGCTCAATCTGACCTCAGCCTGAATATTCTAGGATATCCACATTTCAGAAGACAGGCAACTCTCTTAAATGTTTTTTTTTAACTCATAAACTTTTTCACTTGAGAGCAATGAGATTTAAATAGTTAGGAGATGGACTCATAACCTTTCCCATGTTGTTGGGCAATAACAGCTGCTTTTTGTGAAGATCTTTAATCCCCAGCAGTGTCAACAAGCAGTTTTATGGTTCTTTTTAGACATATTTTGCATGAGAATATTCAGCTGTTAAAATAGTTGTCACGACTGTGAGCTGTTTTCTGCATTTGTTGCTTAGATACAAACCGCATTTCGTTCCCTAAGTACCTGTGTAATGTGCAAAGGCCATAAATTTGAATCTAGTCTTGGCAAAAACCTTGTCCTTGAAAAGCACGAGATCCATCTGACAAGTTTATGAGACGGGTTTCTTAACTGCGCTACGTTTGAAGCTCTGGTGTTTTGACTTAATGATTTGTTATCTGTTGGCAGAAATACTCATCACTCATCTGTCCTCAGACACATCATATTCCTCTGACTGTTATTTTTTTTTTTTTTAGCTCAACCCAGTTTGGTGTAAAAGCAAATTTTAACAGGCGTCATGGAAAAAAAAAAAAAATCACACGACCTTGACACAAATTAAAATATAGAAACATTTTTATTGTAATTTCATTATTCACACGACACAGAAACCACAGGCAAGACCACTCTGGTTTTGTTGCATCCAGATGCTACAGATGCCATCTAGTGGAAACAGTCGAGGCAGTGGTTCAAGTAGTGGTCATTACAATGATGAGAGAAACAATCGTGTGACCATATATTTTGCTACAGTGATGAAATGCATTTCATTTTAATAAAGTAAACACAAAAATGGAGTGAAAATAGTGTTTTATAAAATCTCATTTTTCAAAATAAGGCAGGTAGAACAACTTGAAGCCTCTTCTACCACGGACGGCACAGCTTATGTAGATTACATGGTAAACTGGAGGAAAGATAAGGATGGACGCCGTTATTGTAAACAAAGCAAAGCATGTGCTTACAAGCGTGACAAAAACGAGAAATGAATAAAAGGTTTGATTTATCAAATTATCATTTTACCTCCAGGGATGAAAAGAAGAAATCCGGGTACAAAGAAAATAGCGCTTGAAACACCTGTGGGGACAAAACTAATAGTTACAATCTGGAAAAAGAGTCACCAACGCTAATCAATGCAACCAAACAGAAAGAGGTTTGTTCTCAAAATGAGGCCAGCATGGCTTAACACAAAGCTCCCTAAGGTAACGAGAATGTGTGTGTCACAGTGTTGGCCTTAAGCACTAATTCATGTTATAAGCCTTATTAACTTATTATTTGTTATGGTGGAGAAAGCTTTAACATACCTAAAAGCACTAACATTTTCTAGTGTCTAAAGAACTGAAATATGTGAACATGGCGAACCATCTCCACATGTATAACTTAACATATAATTATAAGGACATATTTAACTCAAGGGGAAGATGAACTGTTTTAAGTTAACTAGTTTTCTGTAGTAATTCGCACAAAAATGCCATCTGATCGTCATGCAAGTCACAATAACAGACACATGACATTGGTGTTATCTGACAGCACTGAAACATCTGTAGTCAATATACCCATCTTCATCTGAAACAGGTAAGGGTGACTAAACGGCAAAAACAGAAGAAATCCATAAGGTAGTAAAAACTTTTTCACGGCACTGTAAATTGTTAAGAGAGAAACAAGACCAGTGAGGGAACTAAAATCATTATCAGCTGAAGTGGACGGCACTGGTTTCATGCAGCTGCAGAAACATTGTGTTAAACAAAAATAATAGACATGTAAAAGACATGTCATAGAATATATTAGTTGAATTCAGCTGCAATCAGGGGTTAATTGTTCTTCACTTCCAGCTTCATCTTAATGAGTCTGGAAGTTTGTTCCTCACAGCTCCGTACAGACAGAAACTCACTGAGGTACTTAACTACATCAAGAACTTACTTCATGTCATGCGCCACCATTACAGCTCACACAAGGACTTTTTTTGTTTCTTAAAACCATATTACAGCATGTTGAGTGTGCATGTGTAACGGACACTCCTCTGATTTTTTACAGGGTTTTCAAGGTACTTACGTTGCTGGTTTTCTACATATTCTACAAAAATATGACCCTCAGTTTAACTGGAGACTGTTTCCTACATCACGGCGTCTTTAGGCTGTGCATGTGTGTGCGTCAAACGGAGATAAGAAGCTTTAGTGAGACCATAAATGACACCAGAGCAAAGGAGAGAAAAGCAGATTACATGTTAAGATCCATCCCTTGTTGTATTTTCATCTGTTATCGTGACTGAAAATGGCTCACGCTGTGCTGAAAGTTATATGTAAAAGTCATTCAGGCATGAAGAAGCATATACGCTCAAATACAATCATGTTTATGGCAAAGTGTGCATGTCTAGAGCAACATTAAAGTGATTTAGTCCATCAGAGGTCCAGTTGACTGATTCAAGTTGAGAGAAAGTGGTAACAAAACACAGGATGATTCAGTATAAACCTAGATTATTTCAAGATTGGCCCCAAAATTGCCCACATGTGCAGTTTTATTTGATCCACATCTGACTTTAAAAGATGGCGTAGACTCAGTTTGAGTTTGACTGCCTGAATTCAGTCATATATCCACCGTGCATTTCCCTTAACCCACATCAAAGCTGGTGAATAACACCCATGCCGGATCTGCCCCATTCAGCAGATGCTGTAACAGTAGTGAGGCCCAGAACATGACCTTTGGACCATGTCTGCTCCACTTAACACTGGCCAGTGTCGTAACTAACTTATAGTTGCTCACTTTAGTCCCATTACGATGAGGGTCAGCTAGTCAAACAAAGTCTTGCATCTAATTTTCACCATGAAAAAAAAGAAAATGAGGAGAGATCATGTTTCTCCAAGTGAAGCTTTTCTTCACTGGCATCACGTCCCTCTCCTCAGGATGACCGAGCCCCCCTTTTGGGTGAAAGCAAATGCTGTAAAACTACTGACACAAGTAGGAAACACGAGAGCTTTCGTACCTAAAAGCAGCTGCATTGGGTTTGTGCTTTTGTTGACTTCCTCAAAGAGAGAAGGACGTAAAAACAAAGAGCTTCCAGCTCTCAGTCCAGGTTGAGGATGCAGACGTCCTCTCTACCTTTAAAATTAGACTCAAGTTTTCTTTTTGATAAAGATTCAATGTGATCCATTGGTATCTTTTCCACTCTCCTTTTTATGAACTAATATTACAGATTATGATTATCAATCTTTTTTTTTTTGAGCATTTGTTAATATTCACCGAATAAGGCTGAACTAGATAATATTTGGATCAATGACGACATAAATATAAATTCAAATATAAATATGAATTGAATTAGTGGTGCTCTAGAAACCCAATGTGTGATAATGCTACTTGAAATTTATTTTTTAATATTTGTTTTGGAGGATTAAAAGTCTAAATCTTCACCTGGATCTTAAACCCAACAGCACACCACATTTGTTTTTACAGCTTGACATTATACTTCACTATGGAAAAAAAAAAAGCAGTGTGTGATGATGTCAAAAAGAAACTGTCCTTGTACACAGACAAGAATTAGTATACTCATAAGTCATCAAACATACAATCTCAGATTGTATCTTTTAGGTTCTTTTAAACAGAGAAAATAACACATTGTTACTTAGTGGCTTAATTTGTCGGTAAAGTTTTTGTTGTTTTCTTGTGTGTTTTTTTTTCTTATGCAGTTTTACTGACAGACATATTGTGCAACTCAGGGAGAATAAATCCAAAAGTAGTTTAACTTCTTTCTCAATTACCTGCATTTGGATTCAGCTGTATGACGACACCTGTGAAAATAAGAGCTAAAAAGAAATAAAGCAAAGATGCATCAGTGAAGATCGGAGACATATCAGTACATATGTGAACAAAGATCTAAATCAAGTTCAATGGTTCCAACACTGATCTGTTGATAATCAGGTGATCAAAGTTCGCTGTGTGGACTGCCAGGGATGTAACTGGCTCAAGGCTGAGCACACCATGTGCTGTGAAACCCCAGAACCACCTGGAGCTGTTTGTTTATGTTTAAACATTAAGAGCATGCTTTCGGCCCGATGTGAACTCGTTTCTGTTTTTAAACTGTTATTTAGATTGTAGAGCTCCACATTAACTTTACACTTAAATAAAAACTCCCCACTGAGGGCCCCTAGCAAAGCTTAAATCCAGAAACCTTGCTGTGAGGGAGCAGTGTGAGCCACATCACCCTGCGGCTAAACCCAGAAATATTATAAAAGTTAAACTGATGAACCTTTTGCAGCGCTGATTGAAATTCTGTGAAGCTTTTAGAGCGTCGTGAGACAGGTTAGTTTTACCCGACTGATGATGGGCTTTTGTAATAGAAAAAGGGACAGATAATAAAATATTAAAAAAAAAAACTTTTTAGTAATTTATGAGTTGAGTAAAATAATGCAATACTTTATATCAGAGAGGTGCAAAAAGCACATTTGTATTCAACAGTAAGAACTCCCTATTTCAGTTCAAAGGTTTTAAACATCAGGACTGTAGATCTTAAACCGAGGTAAATACAAGCCCTGAGGAATAGCATGACATCAAACACCGTATCATTATTTAATTTACAAAAACCAAAACAAATTGCAGAGAAGAAAAGTGAAAAATGACTCAGCAGATTCTTGTTATAGTTTCATGTCCTGATACTTAAAGTACTCACTTTTGAGCACAACTGTACCACCATGAGTAACACAGCTCAGTCTCGGCTCGGTCTAGTACACTTTAGAACGGTTCGGTCTGATCTAGCTGAGTTCATGGACAGACATCCTGACATTTTCCTGACAATTCAGATTTCATTGTTCTCACAATGACAGTAAACCATCCTGGTTTAGATGCAACAAAACAGGTCCATACTAGAAACAAGCTGTAATCTTGCCTACGTCACTTATTTCAGTTGTTTTGATATTCAGGAAATTACAAAGAATCTGTGTGTTTTCACTGTGACTTAATTTAAAAATTACAGATATTTAGGTCAACACTTATATAAGAAAAATATTTCAGTTATAATAGTTGAGCAGATTTGGATTAAAACCGTTGATCTATGAGAGTCAAAGCTAAAACAAAACTACAGTCATCGATCATTAATCATAATCAAGGTAAAATGTTTATTTAACCATGATACTGATCTGAGGTCAGCCCAAGTCCACACTACGATATTTTTTGGAGTCCAATGTTGGCCCATAAATGTTCACTGATGTTCAGTTTCTACACAGAGCTCATTGCTGGGAGTTTTTAAACCTCATCACCGCTTGCTTCTGTGACCTTGTGTGATACATCTGCTCGTCTATTTTTTTTTAAAGACCATATTCGTAAAAAATAAAATAAAATACAGAGAAAAAATCCACAAACACAAATAAATAATTTGAACAATTGTGTTAGTCTTTTTAAAGAAAGCAACACAACCACAAAATACATATTTTAGTTGCACTTTTTATATTCGTTAAGTGGAAAAAAATAGGTCTGTTTATGACTCACCGACTCCAGTGATGAGGAGCAGGAATGAAGCGAGAACAACTCTTCTGTTCTTCTTTACCAGCGGATGGGACACCCACCTGAGAAACAGGTTTTTAACTCACCTCAGTGTCCTTTAGAGAATGGGAGAATGCATAGGAGGGAAAAAACTAACAAACAAACTTACCCACAGCAGTGTGCAGAGAGCTGCGTGACAGAGCTCAGGGTGCTGAAGGACCACTGAGAGCTGCAGTACGACAGAGTCGCTGGGTCACTGCGGAAGGAGCAGAAAAGCCTCTTACACGCTGGCTCATCTTTGCTGAGGATTTCTACCTTTTCTTGCTCTCAATGTGTGTATGCAACTGCCACTTTCCAAAAAAGGCAAACATTCAGATAACCCCTTTTTTACCACTTCCGAGGGTAGACAAAAAAAAAAAAAAGGGTGAAAAAGGGGAGACGGGTTGTGCATGTAAAGGGACATCCCCCATTCTGTAATGGTGCGACACCAGAGAATTTCTGGTCACTTCTTGCGTGACCGACGCCATCACGGGGACGTGGAAGAAAAAAAGAGCTGGGCACGTTTATCTGCACATATTTTTATTGACTCACTCTAAATAACTTGACAATTTTGAACTGGGGGTTTACAGAAATAAGAGAACTTTCTGGAGCTTCGAACAACAGATGAAATCAAGCGCTACATTAGAATCTGATTTTAGAACGACTGAAGAAACGAGCTTCTCAGCTCATTCAGGTTAGGTTGCAAACAAATGAAATGGTTAAGGAAGAACTTGCAAGAAGTTAACAACATTTTGCTGTTTTGGCTTGACTGGCACACTGTGTATGAGAAGTCAAGTCGTATTTTAGCTTCCAGAATGCTGGTTTTATGTATGTAAGGGCATGCATTTGAAAAATTTTTCAGCCTTGTTTGGTCCAGTTTATAAAACCAACTCAATCTCACAGTCAAAGAATAAAACAGAGGTCTCGGCCTGTAAAACCCACCTGATTTTGAAAAAGTTGTTGAAAGAGGAATTGCTGTTGTTGCCCATGGCATCTTCATTTTCCAGATTCTAAAGAAGTGGTACATGACAGCTGTCAACAGCTTATCCAACACAGAGCTGCGCTGCATATCAACTAAGGAAATGTGTGTTTGCTAGATTCTTTGTTATAACAATGCTTCCTGGCAGTAAATGTCATACTGTTGGAAAGCCTGATTATTTTCCCTTTTAAATGGTGCCACATTTGTGAGGAATGCATTTGTGGGATGAGCAGCAGAGCTGAGTATGTGAGGTTGCACCAATGAATGATTTGGCATTGGCAGAGGAGATTTGGCAAACAGCTTTTTTTTTTTTTTTGTCTTGCTGCTGACTTTTGTTTGGTGTTGCTTGGTGGGTTGGATGATTTAAATCTGAAGAAACAAGACATACTGGAAATTTAACAACTTAAACTTATTCATTTAACAAACCGGAACCTCAGTAGCATGTGGAAGAAGCATAAACAGCTCCTCCTGACGCTGGTCACACACTACTGTGGGAGGACATCCCATTCTTCAACTAGTTTATTTGTTGCAAGTCAGCCAACATGGTTGTGTTGGTCACTGAGGCATGAACAACACACCTCAGGTGATCCCACAAGTCTGAAGCTGGGTTGACGTCAGGACTGATAACAGGACATTCAATCCTCTTCACTCCCAAATTCTGGAGGTAAGTCTCTGATAAACCCCAATCTGTCAGGGGCGAGCATCATCATCTTAGGAGAACAGAATACGATTCGAGACTGTGAAGATATGGGATCGCCACTGGTTGTGGAATTTGATATTTCTTTGCATTGAGACGGCCTCCAATGATGACAAGCCTTGTTTCTTCTAGCGAGGGAGACCATCACACTGCCTCCACCAAAGGATGCCACTCTATTGACGCAGCGATCACCAAAGCGTTCTCCGAATCCGGTCAACATCTTGACCCTATAATCCAAAAAGTGCCACAGGCAGAATTCAGACCCAGTGCTGAACGTAACGTTCCCTCCACATGTTCTCGTTCCAGCGCGCGTGCTGCCAACACAGCACACGTGTGATTTGGCAAATGTGTCACAGGTCCAACCCACACACTGAGCTCTCCCGCCCACCTCACAAATGTAGTCCTCACAAGTGTGGCACCACTTAAAAGGGAAATGCCAACAGTGTCAGATTTATTGTCAAGAAGGATTGTTAACAACAAAGAAATAATCTACCAAATATACATTACCTTACTTGTTCTGCTTAGTTTGGACGTATGTGTACCTGATATTTTAGGTTGCTGTGATCAGCAGCAGCAGTGGGCACGGAATGAGTCTGAGGTTTGGAGAAACTCAGGGGACCAAAGGTCATCTCTCCTTCTCTATCCTTCTCCCTGGACTTCCATCCCTCCGTCATGCCATCAGACGCAGCTTCCTCCTCATCTCCCTCCAACGCAAAGGCATCATCTATGGTGAACGTTGCCATGGCTGCTGCAGTGACCGGCTCCTACACCTTCAGGACCTCTGGCTTGAAGTTCACTGCAGTGAAAGAATCGTGTTACAACAGCAGCACTCTTTGTGGAAATCTTTAATTGTCCAAGTTTTATTACACACAGCACGGATTCTGGGACTAAAACGTGACATTTAGAAAGTTTTCGCATGTTTGTTCGTTTTTTTTTTTCTTTTTAAGTCAACCCTTGTATTCCCCTTTAACTGTTAAGGCGTGAGCGACCACATACGTTTAAAGTACTTGTGGGAAGCAACTCCCGAAAAACCTAAACCGCCACCCTCAACTCAATTCAAACAACTGACATAACTAATAAAGTTAGAAAACAGCCCACACTTTGTCAATATATTTGAAGGAAGCGGCCCGAAGCACCGCACAATAAACCGTTAACTAGCAGACTCCGTGGTCGTTTTCTGCCATTGTTATTTGTCCTCTTTCCGCTCGTCGATCAGATGACCAAAAGAAAAACCTACTGTCTTTGGTAAACCTTTCCTCCAGGGAAGAAAAACTCCACTTCAAGTTGTTTAAAGTGGCGTCACATATTGATACAGTCCGGTGTTACTCTGGACAGAAGTTTTATGTATTTATTTTTGCTAAAAAGAAGCTAAAATAAAAACGCTTAGCTCGTTATTGCGGACGAGGCTTCTGTAAAAGTGAGACGCTCTTCTTCACGAAAGCACGAATCGATTACACATGACTGTTTACGCCCAAACGGCTCTGCTCGGATCAACCCGCATAATCGAGTGTCGAGTGCATCGATCAGCCCAACTTCCTGCACCAGTAGGCCTACCCATAGACATATATAGACATATATAAGTATATATATATATCTATATATGTCTATGGGCCTACCCGCCTACTAAAACAACATCTCTTTAAAATGTAAACAACAACAACATTTTTATTGTATTACATTTAAAAATTATCATTAACTTTTATAATCTTAATTCAAAACCATGCTCTCTACGATATGAGAAGAAAATCAATAAGTAAAAAAAAAAAAAAACCCTAACAACACTAAAACACAGTTGAGGTTCTATTACACTGTTGGGTTTTTTATAACCAACTATTATTAATTGAAACCACAACAATATCCGAGTTTTTTTTTTTTTTAATCTTCCTTATAACTTAGATAAATATGTAAATATTTGCATTTAAAACAATGTGACGGTAGAAAAAGAGTGATGCACACTATGGGTGATATGTGAATAAAACTATTTAAAATGACATGATTAAAATACAGGGCCCATAATCTATATCCATGGTATGTAGAAATATTGAACAAGCTTGAATTCATGCAGTGATGCTTTGTTTAATTAAACAACCTATATACTAATAATGGGATCCATATATGATAATAGATGTGGCAAGTTTCACATCCACTGTAAATCTTTGTGATAAAGCAGCGTCCCAGTGAACCAGAGAGGTCCGCATGACAAATAAGGGGGTCATATGAAAAGGACAGTCCACCTTCTTTCAACTTTTAAGTGCACATTGGACAGTAAAACTGCCATTGTTTGATGTGCTACTCTTAAACATTTTTATTTTGAATCATTGTTTTTAATTCTGTGGATATTCTGGATATCAGTTTAGGGCAGTGCCTTGTTATTCAGTCTCTTAGGAACAGTAGCGAGGGCTGCGTTGTAAATGGGAGATAAGAAAGAAAAGCTGTAGTGGCTCTGAGCAAAGACAAAAACATCACAATCCTTCCAGCTGATAAAGGACGATGCACAGTTATCCTAAATACAACTGACTACCATGCTTAAAGTCCCCACACTACTCAATGATGCTAACACCTATGACAATCTTGAAGCGAAACCCATCCAACAGGTACAAAAAGAAGGTGATACAATGACCTACAGGCATTACAAAAAGATGGAGCAGGTTGACCGGCCTCAGGACCTCAAACTCTACCCACAAGATGGCATTCCATGTCTATATGGACTCCCCAAGATCCATAAAGAAGGGGTCCCACTCAGACCCATCGTCAGTAGCATAAACTCGGTGACATACAATATTGCAAAGCATGTAGCTAACATTTTAGCTCCTCTGGTGGGTAACACACCACACCACATACAAAACTTGCCATGAATTTGAAGACAAAATCCGGGGTGTAAGGCTGGAACAGGATGAAACCATGGTATCATATGATGTAACATCCTTATTCACTTGCATCCCAATCAAGGAAGCAGTGGAAACGGTGAGGCATCATCCTACACAGGACAGTACATTACCGGACAGAACAAATCTCAATACAGAACAAATTTGCCAGTTACTGGAGTTGTGCCTTAACACCACATACTTCCAGTTTAACGGCAATTTTTTACAGAGAGAAACATGGCTGTGGTATAGGGTCACCAGTATCCCCCATTGTGGCAAACCTATATATGGAAAGAGTAGAACAAAAGCACTGAGCTCGTACAAGGGTACATCGCCAAGCCACTGGTTCAGATATGTGGATGACACATGGGTGAAAATAAAATCCCAGAAACTAGAGGCTTTTACTGAGCACATCAACTCAGTGGACAAGAACATTAAGTTCACTAGAGAAGATTTAATGACAACCACCTTCCTTTCTTAGACTGTGATGTACACTGGGGTCTACAGGAAAACCCACACACACAGACCAATATCTTCTGTTCGACTCACATCACCCTCTGGAGCACAAACTGGGAGTTATCAGAACCCTACAGCACAGGGCTGATAAGGTTCCTACCACTACGCAGGCAAAGGAACAGGAACACAAACATGTGAGGAGGGCGTTGGAAACTTGCGGCTATCCTAGCTGGATGTTCAACAGAACAAAACGATCCAACAAGAACAATATCTCAGAGAGGGCTGAGAAAGATAACAAGCGCAGGAACATTGTCATACCCAACGCGTCTGGGGTGTCTGAAAAACGTCAGGAGAATTTTCAATCAACACCAAATTCCTGTGTGTTTCAAACCAGGTAACACCCTCAGGCAAAAACTAGTACACCCCAAAGACAGGGTACCCCACACGCAAAAAAGTAATTTGGTATATGCTGTCTAATGCAGAGAAGAATGCAAAGACTCATACACTGGAGAAACCAAACAACCACTAAACAAACGCATGGCTCAACACAGAAGGGTGAACTCCTCAGGTCCAGTTTCTGCTGTTTATGTACATATAAAGGAGAAAATCTTGGACAGAGAGGACAGATGGTTTGAGAGATGAGTAAAAGAATCCATCTACGTTAAAATAGAGAAGCCATCTCTAAACAGGGGAGGTGGCTTGAGATTCCATCTCTCTCCCATTTACAACGCAGCCCTCGCTACTGTTCCTAAGAGGCTGAATAACAAGGACTGCCCTAAACTAAAGTTGCTCAAAGAAACATAACGACACTCATTCACTGGTAACCACACCTTGTGCCTAACGACTGTTGTCCACCAGTGGCCCCACTCACTCCTAACGACTGTCCTTTCCACTAATGAAGTATTGTCCTTGGAAAGTGGTGGGTGCACACCTCCACAGAGGTTAAAAACCTGGGTCATACTCCACTGTTTGTCGGACTAGGGCTGACTAGTCAGACCGATGCGTTGAGAACTGATGAAGCCGCTTGGATAAGAGGCGAAACATCTTCTAGACAAATCTAAGTCCAGTTGCCTATGATTCAATTGTTGCAAGAATTGTTTTTAATGTTTTATTCCGTTTTATTTCTCATACAGTGTATATTACCCAATAGATAGCACTTGGGTCTGATCAGAGCTATGTTCAGCACTTTTGGCTCAGTTATGACACTAGCAAGAGTTACCACGGTTATGGTCTGTGTTATATAGGCAAGAGCTGGTCCAAATAACAGAAGCTAATTTTGACATGGGTTAAAATGTTCTCAGGACCAGGTGTGGTAATGGGTGGTGTATGTACCCAAGTGCAGTACAGAGGACTCAGAAGACAGTGGTAAAACGTTCAATGTTCTACTTAGAGTCTGGCAGACAGGCAAACAGTTTAGAAACCGGCTAACAGGAATCAGGAGAGACGAGGCAAAGTTCAAGTCCTTGGTCAGGGATGGAAGGCCGGGTCAGATAACCAGGAGGCAGACGAAGCAGGGAACCAGGGACAGGTGAGGTTGCTACCAGGAAGACAGGCAGGAGAATGCTGGAAAGACTTGCATGGCAAAGAGCAATCTGGCAAGAGAGCAAGTGTAGAGCTGGTGACTATGTGCTAGAGGAAGCCATTAGGCAGGGAAGACCGGAAAGGCACAGATCAAATCTCTGAATGAATGAGAGTGCTGCCCCCCTCACACGTCATGATACTCGGGTAGCCTCTACTGCCAAGTGCTGGCAATAATTATCATTTTGCTGCAATCACATATTTCATTCTCACTCAAATCCCCTCTGAGTCACTCTGTTTTGGTCACAAAGAACAGATCTAGGGCTTATTTAAGTCCAGAATGTTCCTTTAATACTGATATATATTAGGGACGTTCCCTAATCTGAATAAGCTGCTTTCAACCACTTCAATTCAAATTCAGATTTTACTTTCCTGCTATGTTCCCATGTTTGCATCACCCCCACAGCAAAATCTAATTATGTAAAACACTACAGGCAAAAACATTTTATTATGCAAATTAAAATGAGCACCAGTGAAACTGCTTATCTACTCCCAACTAATCATAACTGTGTTTGACTTGTTATGACTGAGTGGGCATAATTGTTCATTTATTCTACACTAAAGCGCTGATACCAGAAGTAATAACTGTTTTTTTTTTTTTTTTTTTGTATATTTCTGAGAGGCAAAAGCAAACTGAATGAAAACAAAATTAAACCGAAAGTGTTAATCACTGGACTTGGGGTATGTTGCCAGCACGTGAAATCATGTGATTTCCAGCGAGTCATTATGCAAACAAACATCTCAAAACCAACAATGAGACATCAGTCATTGTCAGTTGTGGTACAGAGAAGCAGAAAGTTAGAGGTGGCAGGTGATATGAGCAGTCTCGAGTGAGAAACATTTCCAGTAAAAAGGAAAAAAGAAAAAAAAAAGTTAGTGTCGTTACTGAATTTGGACACTTCGAAATACAGGAGCTGTGAGTTTTATCGTATTTTTCATACTTTTTAATCATTAATCAATGAAAAGAAGAATAATTTTTCAGTCACTTAGCATATGCAGTGCTGTGAATATTGATATAATCATCAAAGTTTTGTCATGACTTTTAACCGGATTAATCTTTGGTAGATCTTATTACAATCGTAGTGCGTGAGAGAACGATCATGCCAGAAAGGTTTAAATGGTGGAGGACATATCACTGTTTCACAGGTTGCGCCACATATTGATCTTTTCTCCGGCTGAGTGCCATTTTATGTTGAACTCCCATCCCCTACCCCCTCCCTTGTCTTGTCATTGCCTTTGCAGATGAGACAACAGGCCACAGCCTTCCTCCTGCTGCAGCTCACTTTGAAGGTAGATCCACTGAATGTAGAATCGGCTGCTTTGTGCTGCCGGCACAAAGTTGATCCCACACAGATGTTAATTTGATGCTGACATGAGGACTTATGCTTCATCCCTTTATAACTTCTACATTTGATTACACATCATCTCATGTTTTCCATTTTGCTCCTTTGATCCAGCTTTCCTCATGCACGCAAATCCGGATGATACAGGGTTCCTCTGTAGAGCTTCCCTGTTTCCATTCAGAAACCATCGGCATTGATGGAAATATCACCTGGAAATTCAATGGTCTGATTGTTCTTCTGTTTTTCTGTTATTACAAATGGCACAGTTACACACTGGTATTTATGTCTCGTAACGCTGATCTTTTTCTTTATAACTACAGGCGAAGAGATAAGTCCCACTGGTGAGTCGTCTGGCTCAGCCAGAGTTATAAAGAATGGCATGTACCTCTATATATCCTCAAGTAACATCTGCCAGTGAAGGAGAGTATCTGTGCGTGGCACAGAAGGAACGATGATGAGATGAAAAAAAGATATGAATTCACAGTTGATGGTGAGATGTACTTTTCTTTTTTCAAATATGCATGCACCTTATGAAAATCTGAATTGGATAAAAGCTTGAATCCGAGGAAAAGGTTTAAAGCTCTGTCTCTTTCCTTCCTGTTTTCCTCTGAAGGATTACTTTCTCTTGATATCAAGGTGACTGAAGGCCATGATGTGAAGCTCCTGTGTTATTTCCCACCTTCCCACCAAGTCACAGCCAATGCATTGTGGTTCAGAGAGGCGGGTGTTGGTAAAAAAACAAAGCTGAATCCAGAGGATGACTCAACACGTGACAAGAAAGTGTACCTGCTTTATCCACTTGACTCGGAGCAGACCATGGTGCTCAGAGAGGCTGCAGTGGACGATGCCGGGGTGTACATCTGTGAATCTCCTGAAGGAGAGAGGCTCAGCACTGTAAACCTTATTGTTGAAGGTATTTTTGTCTAACATGTCGCATCAACTCTTCCTGCATGGTCAATGAAAGAAGTGCTTTTAGATTAAAAGTCATGCAATTTGAGAGCTTACACTGAAGATGAGAACAAGATTAAAAGTTAATTTCTAATCTATATTGAGATATTGATGTATGACAGAAGGAGCACATAAACTAGAAACTATTTAAACCATCTGCTCACTTGTTTTAGTTGGTCCTACCTCCCTTCCATACTTATGCGAAGACTTCAACGAAGCACAGGAGCCCTGCCTGGACGAGAACAGCCGCACAGCTGAACCGCTCTTACAAGAGTCTATGGCTGAGTTTTCTATGAAGCTGTATTCTTACCTGAGAGAACAACATCCTTCAAGCAACTTGCTCATCTCTCCCATGAGCATCAACGGGTTGCTCTCACATTTGTTGTTAGGTAGGAAAAGGCCAAAGCAGTTGAGATGTAATATTTTCCTGATGATTTATATTTTTCTAACAAGTACTGTCAGACAGAAAAGTTTCGGTAAAAACATTGCTCACAGTGAAATGTCACAGAGATTTCCAATTACTTATATAAAATGTCAGACATGTCTTGCAGCTTTTTATACTATTTTAAGTACAAATCTTAGTTCTGATGTGTTTGGTTGTTGTTTTGTACCTTTAGGTGCCAGTGGAAATACCCGCACAGCCATTGAGAGAGCTATCTACGTGCCTCACAACTTCCACTGTCTTCACTCCCAGATGAAGAAGCTGAAGGAGAAAATGTCCCAGTCCATGCAAATGGCTTCTCAAATCTACTATAACCCACGTATTACTGCCACAACATGCAGAGCCAAGAGGAATGATTCAGAGTAGTGCGTAAAGCCAAGTTACTTTCTAGCTCTTTTTTTAACTGATTTTTTTCTTCTCTTTTCTTCAGAAATGAATCTGAGTGTGGCCTTTACTAACCAGTCCATTCGGTATTATGAAGCAAAGCCCTTAAAACTCCTTGAAGACAGTGAACAAAACGTACAAATGATAAACAACTGGGTGGCAAATGAGACCAAAAACAAAATCACGCATCTGGTTGACGACATATCACCCAACGCACAGCTGATCCTGCTTAACGCGGTTTCTTTTAGTGGTTAGTATCTTGTGCTTGTGTTTTTGTGTCAGTGTTTGAATATTTCTTTGTGCATTTGATGAAATGAGCACTGATGACCTGCGTGTGTCCATGTGCTTCAGGTCAGTGGAAGGTCAAGTTTGACAAGAAGTCACAGAAGGGACATTTCACAAAATTCAATGGAGATTTAGTAAAAGTGCCTCTCCTCTATCATTCAAAATACACGATGACTATGATGTATGTCACTGACCTAAAGGCACAGGTAAGCAACAGCCAATTTAGACTAACTACTCACTCATTATTGGGATGTTCTACCCCAGCTGTAGGGCTTCGAGCAACTGCTTTGACAGTCTGCCGTTGTTTCTGTGCTCATTTGCTGCCTCCTATATAGGAGGCAGCAAATGAGCGAAGTCAGATATCGGACTTTGCTGTTGTGAAGCCTTGAGGGGTTCACACTTAATGGAGGGGCTTATCTGTAAAGAACTGTCAATATTATCAGCCTCTGTTAATAACTGTGTCCCTAAAAGACCAGGTTCAGTTTTCACTTGTCATCATAAGCCAATATAGTTATATAAAAAGCAGCCTGAAAGCATATTCTTTGATTTTTAGTTTAAAGGAAGTATACTAATAGCACTCCTAAATGAAATTATTTCCAGAAGGATCACGATGGTGTAGATGTTTGGGCATTCCATGAACGGCACTATTTGGACCACAATGTTAGCATGACACTACAGCAGAATATTGTAGCTACTGGACAGTAGCCTACTATAATATATTTGTCCCAGGTTTTAACCGCTGTGTTAAAGCCATAGACTGTAGACTAAGAAGTTGAAAAATCTCATATGACATCACCCATCGGTTTTATGAAGAGTCCTTTTGAAACGTCTTTTTTTTGTCTTTGCAGCACCGTATTGGCAAGAACTGACACTACCTGAACCTTGACTAATCCAAAAATGGACTTTTAGTAGTCCAGCAGGCGTGGAAGCCAGCTGAATCATGCCCACCTTAGCTATGTTACTACCATTACCAGAAGTTAGCCTTCATACATTCTGATCAAACCTGTCCATCCATCCTGATTTCAGATGTTACTGTAGATATACCGTAACATTTGAACGAGTACTGCCAGAGATAGCGTTTGTCTGTGTCCTGGAATCCCAACTAGTGTTATCTTACATTTATTCTGATTGAATTTGTCAATCCATCCTTATTGCTGTTGTCACTACTGAAATGACATTTGAAATGATTACAGCCAAAGCTGAAACAAGGACTGGGGGAGCTCTGATTGAGCACCAGCAGAATTCAACTGACAGGGCAGGAGTGTCCACAGGGCTCCGTCTATATCCTGAGATCTTAACTACGCGAACCTAAGCATGGACTTACAGTAGTTCTGATAGAATTCATCCGTCCATTCTGTAGTTATGCACCATCCTCACTTCTGTTGTTGTTACCAAAACAGCATTTGAAACAAATACTGCTGGAGCTAAAACAAGGACTGGGAGAGCTCCGATCAAGCACCAGTGAGACCCTTGACAACCCAACATTTAATTGACTGCGGCCTTTAGAGCCTTTAGGTCCTCTGTGGAGGTCTGGGCAAAGTTAGTCAGTCCGAAAGAGTACAGGCCAACCTAGAGGTGGCTCAGCTGGAAGAGTTGGCTGTTCTGGCAGCTGCCAACAAGCTCGAGGCCATTCACTGGTTACTTCATGTAGCAGTGTTTGTCCAGGGATACAGGTAACCACTCCTCGTTGGTTAGTTAAACCTCTTCTTCAGACTTCAGTCTAAACTCACAGCAGGTTGTGGCAGTCTGTTAATGCAATTAACAGCGCAACAGAAACATATTATCTTTAAATCAGGAATGACTATGAGCTGTTAGCTCTTTATTCACAGCTCATAAAGTCCAGTAAAGACAATAAACCAGGCGGTAAACATCTTTATTTCTGATGCAAAATACCAGCCCCTAGTGGACATTCAAGGACCTGGAGTTTTTCTTATTGATTTCAAATTTAAAAACCAAATGTTGCCTCATGGTTAAATTTCTGATCTTATTTTCTTTCTTCTTGGTGCTAACAGGTGGCTAGGTTTGCTCTCACAGGCAACAGTAGCTTGTACATTCTGCTGCCCTCCAGAAACAAACTGGCTGACCTGCAGCAGGTAGAGGAGAAGATGACCGACGGAGCTGTGCGTCGAAATGACAGGGCAACTGACAGCAGGCATCGCCCCAGCATGTGGAGGTCACTCTGCCCCAAATAAAGCTGGATGTGCAGCCAAACATGAACACACTCATTAAGAAATTAGGTTTGTTCATGTTCAATATTCCCCTTTGTCTGTCAAACTCATATTTTGCTCTGCCAGCCATGCTTTCAGCCTGTGTATTCTGCAAACAGCAATTAAGCACCATTTGTGAAATTTGCTTTCCCATCTGATCTTTCCGTTTTTGATCCATGTATTTGGCTGTCCATCCTTTTCCGCTCCTATCAGGTCTGTCTTTTCTTCTTCGAGGGTGCCAGACTGTGTGGCCTCGACTCTTAAGGAGGATGTTGTTCTGGACGATGTCAAGCACAGAGCCGTCCTTACATTGACCGAAAAAGGAGTTGAAGCTGCCGCAGCCACCTCCATGTCATACTCTCGCTCCTATCCTAACTTCTCAGCCCTGCGGCCTTTCATCATGCTGCTGTGGAGTGACGAGGCTAATGTGCCGCTCTTTATTGGCAGGTTGATTGATCCATGAGTGAGAAAAAGGGAAATGTAACAGAGACAAATGAGCAAGAAATATATACCGGTACTTAATGAAAGCAGTTTTTTTTTTTTCACAAATTAATGATGGAATGACATTGGATCAATTTGCTTCACGGGTGTACCACCATATGGGTGCTTTATGTTTTTAGTATTATGGGCCACAAATGGGAAACCTATGTGGATTAAATAAATGGGGCCCATGAGAGACACAAGTGCTTAGAGAATTAGCCACGCCTTAAATCCAATTAGATCCCACCTGGCCCTAATAAACACAAATAGGGACCCTTTTTGCAGCCTTCTTTTAGCTCATCTGGGGCCCCACATGTAACTGCAAACTGGGACCCTTCCATAAATATTTAGGAGTGGAGTGCTTTCAAACTTTGTAATTAATAAAAAATGCAGTATAATTGCACAACATACGCTGTATTCTGTCTTTTGTGTAGGAATTACAGTAGACTCAAAGCAGATCACAGGAGGCTCAAAGGAGTACAGACGCCCACTGTAACAGGTTAAATTTATTTTGTGAAGTGGTTACACAAACCCACCACACGATGGCAGCCACACTGTGGGAGTGACATTGACGGCAAATACACAGAGACAGCAATCATGACTTCCTATCTCGTTCCCGCGTCAGCCCTCATGCATCATTTCCACCGATAACACTCTGAGGAAGACAAGTGCAAAAGTCTGTGACAGTAAAGGTTTTGTTTGTTAAAGCAAGTCCTCGCTTGGTAAAGCACAGCAACTGAGCAAAAATACCCTGAATTGTTGTATTCACAAATAATTACACAATGAATGGATGGCATAGGCTGTAAACACATCAGCATTCAGAATGATCAGCTAAGGCTTCACTGCAAGCTGATAATGATTGCTAAACATGCAGCTGTATTGCAGATAAATGATTACATAAGCAAAGTGGGGTCAATAGACACGAGTCAGAAAATCCTGTGAGACTGTAAACAACAGATTCAGAGACAGAAATACGCAACCATCCAGGCAGAAATGGGAGCTGAATTTGATCACTGTCACCCAGCCTGGACACAAAGTACTGAATATTCTCAGAAATAACACAAATGTGTTGTTTTGGTTTGATTATCTCACTGCTGACATGCTGGGATTTTAAATATGCATAGAGAAAGTTCAGAACAAGCCCACCTTCCGTTTCCAATCCTCCTTTTGAAGATATTTCAGATCTAACTGGACATGGGATGGAGCCTTCAAAAAGGTTTTATGATGCCAAGGTCCTTTTTAAAAGGACTGGAACAAACTCAACTCATCACTGAAACGAATCTTTTTTTTTTTTTTGGCAGCGAACATTCACAAGATTATCAAAGGACTTGGCACAATATAAGCAGCTGGATTGTTTACACAGCTGGAAAAAACCCAGAGGCCACAGACTGACTGTGGGTGTACCTTTGTGTGACCAGAGCTGTTGTGACAGATGAACCAGTGCAGGGTATTCGAGGTCCTGGAAGGTATTCAGACAATGCATTGACAACTTTAATACACCATCAATATGCAGAGTTACTGTATGTAGAGGGAGAGATGGTTTTTTTTAGTTGCTCTGCAGCTTGGATCCTTAATCTCTGAGAATTCAGTGTCCTACTAAACAAGTTTCCATCCTGGGAATGATTCCTTTTTAACTACCTGAGGTTAAACCGTCTGCAGGGAGTCTGCTCTGTATGTCTGCATTTCTATTTGATGTAGCGATCGTTTAGCCAGAAATCATGCATTTGACAAACGAGGATATGACTGAGTATCTTATCCAGAGCATGTAATATGTGCTGCTGTGTCTTACATCTAATAAGAGATGGCATGAACAGGATACTGATCAAAAAAATGACTCCGACTGATGGTTGACGCAAAATCTGACCACATTTCATTTGCCTCTCTTTAGATCCTCGCAAGGAGCGCATGCACTGATTTTATAAATAAAATGCAAATCATTGCCTTACAGGAATAAAATGTTGCATCATCTGCGCGTCTCTGCTGGAGCAGAATTGGAGTCATTGAAGGACTGTAAATTCTCTTTAATCCAAATGAAATCCACGTCATTAATGCTGCAACAAAGTAAAGGTAAAATTGATTAATCAAAAAGCAACATCTGTTCCATTTGTTGCAGACACAGCTTCAGCCTTTCATTGAGAAAGAAAGCAGATGGATGTCATGTGTCAGGACCTATTTCTTTCTTAAAGTTGCTCTATGACTGTCTGGAAAGGGGGAGTGGGACATTGCAAGGGCCCGACAGACATGAACGACAGTTTGTCACAGTTCTCCAGCCAGGAGAACTCACTGTTGAGGCCTGTGGCGGTCAACGAAGATTTCTTCTTTAAATTAATATTTACCCCTTGTTGTTATAAGTCCACTCCTCAGTGCTTCTGAGGCTGGATGGCAACTTTTTAAATGGGACATGAAAAGAATTCAGACAAAGACACAGTACACATACAGAGGATGTAGGCACTCATGTTGTCATTACTGCCACACAAACACGGATGCTGACACATCACCGCCTGACTGCGACCGACAGACAATCAAAATACATAAAACAGAAAAGATAAAGGTATGAATCCACCAAATGGATCATTTTGTGCTTCATAGTACAATAGAATTGTTTTGCATCAGATTGACAGCCGTTAAAACAGAGACTTCTCAACAACATTCCCACTCTTGTAACTATGTACCACATTATGAGTCACAAGGGTGTACATCTGGGCACTTTCACTTTATGACTTTTGAGAACTTTAGCCTCAGATTGGTTCAATAAGTTAAAACTGAATGAATATGAGTAACTTCCACAATACAGTGAGGTCTGAGCACAATTTTGTGAGTACTGTTTAGTTACGTCAACACTTTAATGAGGACATCATCACAAGTTTGTTCAACCGGAAAAACGTTTTCAGATTACACCTTTTTACCGTCACTAATATTAGTATGAATATATACTAATACTTTGTGCTGCATTCAGTAGCAATATTTGACAGATTTGATTTTCATTTCATTTTTATTATTGCATGTTTCATCCTTTGGAATTTTTTTCAACCATCGTTCTGTGAGACAAATGTGTATGTGCGTGCATCATCTTTGTCTGCAGGGATGGCTAGTGTGGTCTAGTCCGGCTTGTCGCTGCTCGGGGCTCCCTGCTGCGTGAGCGCATGCCAGTATTCAACTTTCTTCCCTTTGTTTTTGAGACACTCAAACCAGTGTCTGAGTCTCTGTCCGCTTGCATTGATGCCCAGCTCCACTCCACCTGCAAACAGAGATAGAGCATCAGAAACAGAGAGCAGGGAAGGGGTCAAGGGAAATTACTGGTTTTGCAAAAAGGATGGTTGACAAAAGGAGACTAAGAGGAAGGGTGAAAACAAATTACTGAAAGCACAAAGAAACAGAGTGGTATCCAGCCAATGAACAAGAAATCAGATGTACTGTATATGAGTGAGCAGGGCAAGAATTTCACGGTGGCCATGGCCGTCGTAGCCCTTCATCTTGGCTGTGATATCCCTTCCAAAAATTGGTTGCTTAACGGCCACTGTGGTCCTTGGTGCCCTGCCCTCTCCCCTTCCTTCGGCTATCATCAAGTTTGCCACAACCATTCTGTTACAGTTCAGTTGAATTCAGTTTATTACAAGCCAAATGAGTATAAGAGTATTTTTATATAAAAAAAAAAATCATAAAAATTAATCTAGCCAAGGAAGCCAAAGGATCAAAGTGAATATTCAGTTTAATTCAATTCCCCCATCCTGAGCATGTAGCTGTCAACATTGGTGGGGATGATTTCCTTTTCAGCAGATAGAAATGTCCAGTAGAACCGGACTGATCTGTCTCAGCAGGTTGGTGTCATGCTCTTCGGGGATAATTGAGATCTTCCAAAATTCTTACGTTTATTTCGGCTGCTTAAAGGTTGGGTGGGAGGTCTTTCTCTGGAGCATTACATGTTTTATTACCTAAAATTCTCTTAACACACTGATGCCAAACAATTAAGTAAGTGGAGCTTAACCTTAAATGTAAAAAGGGAGTCTGCCTCTCAGGCTGGGTGCCTGATAGATGCAGATTCAGGAATCCTTTCTAGACCTCTAGGAACAGAAGTAAACCTGCATTTAGGGTGCAGAATTTTCTGCTAGGGCAGTATGGAAGTATGAGGTCTTTATGTTGGAGCTTCCTTGTTCAAGGCTTTATATGGAAGAAGTAATATTTTGGTGCTTGGGACCATTTACAATAACTTTTAGTTATTGTTTTATCTGAATTAAGAAGCAGGAAATTAACAGTCATCCAGGTCTTTGCATCTTTGTTGCATACATCCAATAAGATTATTTGATTAGCTGTTGTAAGGACAAATACAGTTCAATACCATCCATGTAACAGGGAAAGTCGATACTGTATTTCCTAATGATGTCTCCTAAAGGCAGCATATATAAGGAGAAAAGTATCGGTCCAAGAACAGAACCCTGCGGTACTCCACAACTGGCCCTCATACAACTGGAGCAATCATTATCTACACAGAGCTGAAAATGATCCAACAAAAATTTCTTGAACCATTTTAATGCCATTCCTCTAATCCTACCAGCCCGCTCCGATCTATTAATAAGAATCTTATGGTTAATAGTGTTAAATACTGTGCTGAGATTTAAGAGGACAGGAACAGAGATTAGAAACCATGAAGAAGGTCATTAGTGGCTTTGACCAAAGACGTTTCTGCAGTGTGATGAGATCTAAACCCTGACAGCCTTTACATTATTTCTACAAAGATAATAACTTCGCTGATTTGCAAAAACTTCTTTGAGAAGTGAAATGAAGGTTGGCAATAAGCCTGTAGCTGGTTACTTCAAAAGGATCTAAAGACATCTTTTTAAGTAGAAATTTAATTACTACAATCTTAAAAGCCCTTGGTACAATTTCTGTTATAAGGGATGCACTGACAAGATGCTGAAGATGACAAGATTACTAAACCCATTAAGGGAAGACTTTCTTTAAATAACTTAGAAGGAATAGGATTCAGTAAACACATAGATGGCTTTGAGTGAGATACTGCTGAGATAATTTCACAAATACCAACAGGAGGGAAGCAGTCTAACTGGTATAGTTGATTCCAAGTGTGCTGTGCTGTATAATGTAATCTTCATAGTTGGTAGGCGATAGAATTTTGGTCTTCAATATTTACTGTTTATTAATATAGAAATCAACAGTTAAATGTCATGTGTGTGTGGCTCTAACAGAAATTTGAGGTTATTCTTATTTTCATCAATCAATGATGAATAATTCATTTTTCTATCTTGACAAAGAGCTTTTTTATACATCACCAGACAATCTTTCCAAGCTTAGTGGATTTCTTTTAATTAGTCGAGCACCACTTTCTTTCCAGCTTTCTACATTTCTGTTTGAGACTCTGCATTTCTGCATTATACAAGGGAGAAAACCTTTGAGGATGAACTACCCTCTCTTCCAGAGGGGCAACAGAATCAAGAGTTGAACACAGGAACTCTGCAGAGCAATTGGTAAAGCTATCTACAGGAGTAAGACTTTCAAGGCTGTCTACAGCAGTGCTACTACTGTGTTCAAGCAAAGTGGGAATTTCCTCCTTGAGTTTAATGACAGCACTGTCAGACTGAAATAAAAACAACAAAAACAAAATTGAAATTATATTAAAGAATTGGGTTGGTTAAAATTGGTAAAAATTGGGTTTTGGGGAAAAGGCCATTAAACAGATGACTTCAAGTCAAACAAGGTCAAGTGTATGATTACAACACTGAGTTGGTCCCTGCCCATGTTGACTTAAACTATTTCGCTTTTTAAATTCTCTTTCTCAATGAAATTATTAAAAAAAAAAAAAACTTCAAATCCTCATATAACTTTATGATTTCTGTGAGCTAACTAGTTTAATTAATTTTTCGGTTGAGACACTATCCAAACATTCAAACTTTAAATAGGTCACAAAGGACTGGGTTTTCCCTTTGAAACAGCTCAAAGCCTAGTCTGAATATTCTGTCTCATAGAAATCCATGTTAAACTCAGAAAAGAGAAAGTTTTTTTTTAATCCTTTGAAATCAGAGCTTTTACTGACGCAACTTTTACATTTCAACTAAAATGTCGACAAATGTGCTGCCTTTTACACAATGGGGCTGCTAGAACAGTGATTTACAGAATTTTAATAACAAGCCCCTAGACAATACACACTGAGCATTAGGCATGTAAAAATGTTTCTTGGTGGTTGTATGGGATACTGGTTCTGATACAAGCTTTTCAGTTCCCATTGCTGGCAGTAAGTCAGAATCATTCCAAGTGGGAAACAGAACCCACAAGGACCACTCCTTGTCACCCATTCTGCTCATAACTTTTAAACACAGAATTTCTAGATGCTGCCAAGGCTCAGAGGCATTCTGGTTTGGCGGCGTCACCTCTGCTTTTTGCAGATGATGTGGTCCTGTTGACATCATCGAACCAGAATCTTCAGCTCTCTCTGGAGTGGTTTGTGGCTGAGTGCGAAGCAGCGGGAATGAGAATCAGCACCCCCAAATGTGAGACCATGGTGCCCAGTCAGAAAAGGGTGGAACGCTCTCTCTGGATTTGGGGTGAAGTGTTGGAAAAGTTAAACTATCTCAGGGTCTTTCATGTGAGAGGGTCCAAAAGGCAAGGCTCTTTGTTAACCAGTTGAGCTACGTTGCGACCCTCATCTATGGTAACAGACTGTGAGAGGTGACTGAAAGAACAAGATCAAACATACAATTGGCTGAAATGAGTTTCCTCTACATGGTGGGTGGACTCTCCCTTAGACACAGGTTGAGAAGCTTCGCCATTCAGGAGGGACTTGGAGAAGAGTCACTTCTCCTCCACAGTAAGATAGAAATGAGGAGGCATCCTGGATGCCTCCTAGATACCTTGCTGGGAATGTGTTTCCAACATGTCTAACTGGGAATAGGCCGACAGGCAGACTGGGGACATGCTGAAGAGAGGATCTCTCTTTGCTGGCCCCATAAGTGTTTCAAAACTAGATAAGCAGAAGTTGAAAGATGGATTCTATGGACTTAAATGTGACTGTTTTAACTTTCCAGAATTTTTACATACACAAAAAAGGTATATAGAAAAGCTCCATCTCAAATCATTTCCTCTCTATAAAAGAAACACGAATATTTCTTTCATCACCCTATTTGTTTGATCTACCTTATATGAGGTTCCCCTTTCAAAAAGACTATGAGATGAATTCAACAGAGGCAGCATCAAATGTAAATAACCAAGAAGAATAGTAAAGCTAGTGTACACCTCTGGTGATCTTATGAAATATACATGGGGGCATAGCAACAGACATTTTGTCTCCTTGTTAAAAATCTCATATCTGTATACTGGCAAGCAATTATGAAATATATATCACATTCATGCAATGGAAATGACAGGAAAACACAAATGAGCTTTGAGACAAAGGTAAGCTGACATTTAAGAAAAAGTGATCCCGCCTGAAAGAAAGAGAAACTGAAGGGTGGCTGGAGAATTACAAGAAAGAGAAATCTAGAGGGAAGAATGATACTTTAAAAAGAACATGTCAATGTTAGATGCACAGAATAAATATGTGAAGAAACTGAAATAACTCAGGGGTGGAGAAGTGCAGGTGATGGTGGTGCTGATGCAGAGAGGCATTGTAGGACTGGAAGATGCAGGCAGTTCTTTCACTGAGGTCATTACAAAGCCTGCCCCTTGGCTTTAACAAGACAGTTAACAGAGAAGTTACAGTATTTAGTCAATACTTTTTCCTAACACCCTGAAAATGACAGGCAAAGAAGACTATACACTGAACACCACACGGGTCCTACTAGCAAGACAGGAGCAGCCTTTGAGGATTTCATGGCCCTTAGAGTAAAGCCAGTCTAAACCAGCTGGCAGGTTCGATTAGATAATAATGCACAATACTTTTTCACCTTGTCTTCCTGTCTCCATACCACTTCCATCAACTCTAAACATAGATCAATAAAGTGTTCCCCAAGCATGCAGGCTGCCGCTGACATATAAATGGTCAACTGTGGTGGGACAGAAGAATGATGAGGATCTAAGGACCCGAGGAGGTGAAGCAGATGGAGTTGAGACCGATGCTCATGCTGGGGATACCCAACATTTGGACTGGTTAAGCCCCATTTCCTGTCAACTTATTTTACACATAAAAGTAGTCTGCTGCAGATATATTTCAATCCACCCAACCAGCGAGTAAAGCACTTATGGTGATTTACGTATCTTTCAAAGCTATAAATCAAAGACAAACTTTTTGCTGTATCATTAACCCCCTTTCCCACTATCGCGCCAAACCTGAGCGTATTGAGGCTGAGTCAGGCCAGTTGCGTTCCCATGCGCTCTCCTGGCACCTAACAGATCCAATTCAGGCTGCCCTGGCCCTCAATCTCCTTTTTTTGCAGCCAGATGAGAATGAATCAGGTTCTTAAGGTAGAAGGGGATTCATACTATTCAGCATCTCTTGGGTTTATTTTATGAAACTTATTATTGACTGTGGTTATGGCAGGCGTTCTTTGCTTACAACTGTCGTTAACATTTGTCACAGATATTTCAGTTTTAGATTAACACTTGCATTGTCTTACACACTCACTCCAATCGTTCTGCGTGCGCCTGGTGATGGGCATGAACTTTATTTTCAGTAAACAGAATCAGATGAATTCAGACTCTGCATATCCAACTTACTGAACTGAAACAGGGCTGATAATTTAGTTTCTTGGTTTCTGCCACTGCAATCTCTTTAACAAACACACATAAACACATCTTCTTAAAAATCTTGACGTTTTAGAAGTTTACTCATTGAATATTGGAGATGAACCCTTTAAGTCTTGTTCCTGGACTTGTTGAGCCTGACTCTGACAGTTTTAGTTGCCGATTATCTGTCAAGATTCATGTTCATGAGCACTGATCCTGATGCAGCTGCACCAAAATAGAGTCTTCGCTTGCTTATCCTTCCATTATGAGCCAATCTAACTATTTTGATTTTGTGTTAAATGAGAAAGTCTGTTTAAACTGCAGGGAACTAGAAGGTGTTTGTGACTTTTTACGTGTAAACATCTTCCATGAAGTCCCGTCCTCCAACTGCATTAGCTATTAGGTTAGGGGACATGGAGGATACTGATTCATAGTCATACTTTTTGGAGAGAGACAATCACATTCTTCCAGTCTTGTGCAGTCTCTGCTTCTAGTTTTGTAGTTCTAGTTTTGTAAAAACATGGCAAAAACTAATTTCTTTAGCCTGGCGTGTATGGGTGAAGAAATATGCAGAAATAAACTCTCATCTCTGTTAGATTGTTTTGACTGTTTCTCTGCTTTTTATCTGAGCAGCAGAATGTAAATGAACTATACAAATACCTCTGAAAAATAAAGACCATTAAAAACTTTATTCAATTCAATTCAGTTGTTGTCCCTCAGTTAACCATAAACAAGCAGTTCTAGTTTTGTAAAGGGCTTTCTTAGATCTATCTTTCAGGTTTTTCCAAGCCTACTATAAATTGTGCAGCTGTAAATTAAACCAAGGAGCCAGTGTCATCTGACTGACTACCTTCTTGTTCAGAGGAGAAGCATTGTCAGGTGTGGGACATACCAGTTCTTTACTTGTGTAGGACTAACATTTAGATGGCTGCCCTTCATTTTATTGGCCAAGTTTTTGGTCTGAACCAGGCTAACAAATCAACTAAGGAGATTGCGGAAATGACTCAAATTTGACTAGAAAATGTCAAACACATTGTTGAAATGTGGAAGCAGAGGGGGAAAGCATCTTTGAAGTGAAAACACTTAAACCTTTGATAGAACTTCATCAAAGTCAAATACGAAGAGCCACAACTGGAAACAACCAAGATGGTGGCAGAATTGCTAATAACACTTTGACCCCGATCGTACATTTCCCGTATAATAACCTCCGCTAACTGCTAATGCAATCTTCCGCTCGCTAAAGCCGCTACCCATTATGCCGACTCCCTTACTCACTTTGTAGGTGTGGCAATGGGCGTGTCTTTTGCCCTTTCCGCAAACTCCGTATCTTGCGATCGTGGGTTGCGGATTGCGGGTAGCAGGTGGTCAGACCACCCGCTACCCGCAATCCGTGTGTCGGCACATACAAGAGCACGTCCAAATGGCATCATTGTGCGTCCACCTGGTCACATGTGGATGTGCACAAATGGCTCCACCTCTCGAATTAATGTATAAAAAGCGTGCTTTGGCCTCAGTTGAACCCCTGAGAAAATAGCAGAGATTGTCTTTGTTGTGGCAATTTTATAAATTCTATCAATTAAAATTATAGATCCTTAACAAAATGCACCAGCAGAGAGCTCAAACTTTAACCAACTTTATTTTAGCTGAGCGCAGCAGCGAGATATAATCATGCAGCCTGCAGGCTGGATGGTTATGCCCGTCGTAACACACATTTACATCTCTTATATAGGTGACTCTAGGGAAAGTCTTCCAGATGAAAGAGCAAGACCAAACAATGATCATCCACTACACATGTGTGACTGTCCTCCTCTCTGGGAAAATTTCTCACAGTGCATGATAAAGTCTGTTGACCCCTTTCATCTCTGAGTTTCTTTGTTGTACCTAACACCACATCTGAAGCATCTTGTATTCAAAATTTCCATGACACAATAGATGACCAGAGCGTGTTTACGGGGAGCGCACCAACTATCTGGGACTTTCAGGTAGCCGACAGGAATTGTTCTGTATAAAAATATTTTTTGTATATATCAGTGCAGAGGAGGAGGAGGAAGGAAGAGGAGGAAGCTCTACAGCAGAGTTCCAGACGAGCTGCGCACGAGAGCTGCTCTGATCTGGATGAAGAGATGCTCCATAGCGGTTTGCGGGTAGCACAACCTGCTCTTAAAGGCAATGGCTACTGACGCACTGATTGGTTTAACAGGTGGAACGCCCTAACCACTCCTATGCATAATATAACGGGTAGCGCAGGTGGGATAGCGGGTTTAGCAAGGTGGAAGATTGGATTCTTTGTGGGGGAATGTACCTCCCGCTATCCCTAAATAGCGGCTTTAGGAGATCTAGCGGAAGATCAAGCCCTTTGAATCTGTAGATTTTATTTTATTTTTTTCCAAAAACCAACAACAGTCATTCACTGGTGAATGACTGTTGTTGCTGCACGCCATTTTGGTTTTCTTTTGTTGACGCCAGTCTGGTTGCCACTCTGGCTACATCACATGCTTCGCTCCTCTGATCCGTTCTACCCAATAGCGTCCAGAGGCGGTTTCTTCTGTGTCCACTGGCACTGCCCCCTGAAAATCAAAGCAGGATTCAGAGGCACCTGACTAATTCTTTGAATTAAATGTGGAAAAAAATAGGACTGCCTGCCTGGCTGCAAACTCCGTGGAAGTCAATGGACTTAACACCAATCAACAGTGTTTTCCATTTACATTTTCCAGTAAAAGTCATGAAGCAACATGATGTAGCGAGATATCTTCACATCTCCACAGGGAAAAGAGAAAGGAAATGCAGTAATCATGCAATTTTTGAGTCACTGTCAAACTGCGAGTGTCTTGTATTCTGGACATAGCTTTGCATATTCTGTTGTGAGATTAGTTTTCACCTGTGTAGTTTTTTTTTTTTTGAGTAAAATAACTTGAACAAGTACACTAAGTTGCAGTCTGCAGGAAGGGCAATGATGATTGCTTTAAATGGCCTGTTTGGGAGGAATCGATTGTTGTTATTATTGGTTTGGACTTGCGTTTTTACTTTTAGAGATTTGTCCTTCTTGTGTTAATACAGACTTTTGATGGAAAGCAATTGACAGTGGCAGAATGCAGTTAAGTACATGTATTTGCTTTTAATCCAATTGTTTGCCCCATCTGTCCAAAACTGAAATATTTGTTGCTTTATGATTAAGAAACCACTGGGCTGATATCCAATTTGCTCATAAAAGGTCAGTAGTGGCACTGATTCAGCCAACATTACATTTTGACAGGTCTTTCGTAACACAACCATCATAAAACCACTAACGGGAGTTGACACGGCAGCGCTGCTGCAATGCTTGACATGTCTTCCCATGTGTAATTTCACTGGCTAGCTGTGTAGCTGCAATATGATTGGTTGATGCTTGCGTCGCAGCGTGAAAAGTTGAAAATTCACCAACTTTTGATAGAAGCAGTACTGACACTGCGAAGCACTGAAACCCACAATTCAGCTTCTGAAGTCACCCCATATCAAAGCAAACAGAAAGAAACACAGGGAGCTGCTGACATGTACGTGTGAACGAGAGTTTAAAAAAAAATAAAATTCAGTCATCACTTGAAAAGAGGACTTTAAATGCTTGCAGAGTGATAAAACATGAGTTACATTGTGATAATGAATGTGATGAACGTCATTTACCCCCCAGCCCTTCCACAGATTCTGAGCCTACTGATGGAAGCTGGGGGAAGGTGAGATTTTAAAAGTGACGGGAAGCTTGGAGACGTCAGCAAGGCATGTGAGAGACAAGTATGTCTTGCTCCTTAAATAGATCTATGAACCTGATGAAGTCAATAGAAAAAAAAAAACCTTGGACAGGGCTGAGACTGAGCATAAAAACACTTGAACATCTTCTTGAACTAGCTCCCATTTGAGTAATCCATACAGATACTGTATCTGCAAAATTCCCTTTGTTTTCATTTGCAGCTCTATCAGGTTTCCTGCAGTGATTCATAGTTCAAGTCAGGTGGCAGGTGCATTATAAACCAAAAAAACTCAACATAACCAACTACCAATTTGGGGTTTGCTTCACAGCACAGATAAAGTCTCTTCTTGGGTGCTGACTGCTCTCCAATTAGTGTCCACATCAATCAGTTTTTCTCCTTTATCTACCTACAAAATATCAGGTCTTATGGCTCGACACCCTCTGTGATCATGCTAAGCCTATTAGCCTGCTTGTTATTGCTCTTATTCTTACTGGACACTGGCGCGCTGGGATTGTACCTGTCCACTTTATCAAGTCCTTCTATCCATTCGTCTTTGTCTTCTGTCATTTTTCTCTCAGCCCTAATTAACTTAACTGGCAGGTTTCTGTGGCTGAAACTGTAATTATAATGGCCATGGGAACGGCTCTTATCTAGGGCTATATATTATTTTGATGGCCTTTTTGCCCACTAGGGCAATAGCTCACTTGGCTTATCGAAACAGAGAGAGTTCCCCTCCAACCACACACTAACATTTGCACATAAAGTCACACATTAGACGAAGTTAAATGCTTTGATGTGAAGGCCTTCGAGCTCATAGGGTGGTAATCCATTCACACTATGGCTCCTCACTAGTTCCATCAGTCTTTAACCTCCTATGTGCTGCTTTGCCATGATATACACACAAGGCCACGGAAAGCTGCAGTGTGATTAAGCTGCAACCATCTGAAGTGTCAAACTCAGAAGGATAGGAATCCAGAGAGACACATCCTCCCTTTTGATTTCTCCTCTCCATTTTCTGCTCTGCTCAAACTCCTCTTTGCCCGCTCAGTCGTTTCCCTCAAGCCTCATAATTACCCTTCATATCTTCACTCTTTTCCCCCCGCCAATCCTCTATCCACCCACGCTCAGCCTGGTTTTTATGTTTTCTGCAGTTGCTCTGCTTTCATTAAAATGCAGTCTTATTCTTCACTTCTGCTCTCCTCTCCACTCCTCCCCTCCATACTTAATCGTCTCCCAGCTTACCTATGAAGTCGTTGCTCATTCCCAAGTCGTAGTCCCACACAGAGATCTCGAGGGTTTTCTTTGCCAGCTGGTCCAAAGATACTTCATACGAAAACTCCTGTGCAGGTGGTGTACACAAGAGCATATTCACATCATGTCACAAGACTGAAAGGAGCTCTGAATTTAGTAAAGGTTCTCTTGAAGCCTGTTCGACTGATTCTGGGAGCACATGCCGGAAATGCTCACAATCAGTAATCAGAAAAAGTAGTCACGTCTGTTATTTGCAGTTATTTTAGAATAAGAGGCAAGTATTACCTCATTGAATTCAGGATTGAGAGTCTTCTTCTTCACTGAGGTCTTGTACTTTGACTTTTTCCCCATGTCTGGCTGCAAGATGCTGAGAAAAAGAGAGCAAGTAGCAAGAAATTAAGAGAAATAAGCAGAGTTTTGCCACTTGGCAGCTTAACTATTAAATCAGATGAAGAAGTGCTAAAAAAAAAATACAGAAGAGATTCAAGGATTCTTGCATATTGCACAGAATGCAGAAACAGCGATGCCCACTGGTCAGGTGAAAGGATTTGATGGGCAACGTTTCTCAAAGGTTGAATATAGTGAGATTTTGTGATTTGAGAGAAGAGTTTGTTTTTTTTTCTTACGTTGGTCAGCTGATGATTGAGAAGAGCAGTTGATGTTACCTCATGTCTTTTTGGTCAACATGAGTTCACCAACTAGAGGTTTTGTCCTGTCCCAGGTTGTTAAGTGATTAAAGGCATTGCCATGATTTGAAACTGACAATAAGGTTTGACGTACTGAAATTCAGTATGTGAAAGTTTAAAACCTGCATATTTTTGAAACTGTGTTTGAGTTTTCTTTCTTCACATATACAGCTCTTATAACAGAGTTTCATTTACATATTTGCACATTTTCAAGCCTGTTGCACCGGTCCTTTTTAATTTTTCACCTATGCTTTTTTTTTTTTTTTTACAGGATTTCATATTTGGCATTATCCTCTCATGATATTAGTTGTGCTCTGCCATTTGAAACCTTGTAAATGCTGATCTTGAAAGTGTTAACATGTTTACAAAACAGATAAAAAGGTGAGTATTTTGAAATTTTGACAGATACAGCTTTAGAGCTCACTTCACAACTTCTACTGTTTGGACATTTGCCCACAAGGCTGCAAGCTTTCAAGTCACTGAAGGACTTTTGGCATCGATCTCTTGTTGGTTTGAAACTGAAGGTTTAAAGATTTAAAAAAAAAGAAGTCTGACTTTGTGATGGAGGGCTGCTTCTAACTTAATGTTTCTTTGCCAAAGTGCAGTCTCAATTTTGGGTGGAATCGACTGAGTGCTTCTTTAGCCGAAGGCTCACATGTATGAGTACAACAACTTTGCACTCCACTGCTTTGAAAGCTGAGGTGTCAGGTGTTGTCAAGGTAAACCGAAACTCTGTTGAAACATCAGAAGTTGAGGCAAACTTTTCAGGATTCAAAGCTTAAGCCAGCCAAACTGTGGCTGTGCAGTCTGGGTGCTAGCCAATCAAATCGCACGTGGGCCCACAGCAGGAAAAAATGGAGGAACATTTCTGCAATGTGTAATTGGCAGTCTTATTTTACCAGACTTTGTGGTCAAATCACGACACAAACCTCAGAAATAAAGCCTGGAGAGAAGAGATAGTGGTTGTGTCTGGTTTGGACTTGCTAGCCTTTGTAAATATCAGAGGCGAGCCATCCAAGCGGACATAACAAGCCTGTGACTCCCTCTGCTACCTGCGATTCTGAGCAGTGGTGATGGGCTTGCAAAGCATTGATAACCACAGCTGTCATCACAAAGTTAGGAGCCATTATCACAGAAGGAGTGTGGCGAAGCTGAATCAAACCTGACAGACACCTGGCTTTCTTACGTGTCTAGAGGGAAGAAATTTTTACCCGTTGTTCATTGGTGTGAGCATCGGACACAAATGCAGTCCCGTGCTTGTACGTGGGACTGCCGTAAAGGCTGACATGAAGCAGATGGGCCAACAGGACTAAAGTCTGCTCAGCAAACCCACTAAAACCAGCTGCGATGAACAGAAGCGAGGGAGTACTATGGTTCTTCATCTTCGCAAAGACATTTCACAAGGATCTCAGAAAATTGCGCCAACTTGTGAAAGAAAATGGCAAAATACCTCTCCTTTATTTACTACCAGCATTAAAGTATGTATGCATGTGTGAAGTGGGGAATTCTATTACAGGTTTGTGCAGTGAAACCTTTCAAACAGGAGCGGATTCATTTTTTTTTCCAAGAGTTATTTCAAAGTAATCGATGTAAGCCTTTTTCTTTACATTTTGCCGTCTTGCGGCAATTAACCTTGCTGAACACCGGGAAACAAAGAAAGAGAGCGTTTGCAAAGTGCCTTGATGAGATAATTGTGACCCAGAAGTCTTTTTTTTTTCAACAAAAAGCAGAGAAACGCCGAGGGATTGAAACAGAGAGACCGTCGACCACAGCAGGATCATAATCACGGCAAGGTTAGAGGCTTCAGCGGAGACGCAACAGAAGGATTGCCGAAGGGCAGTAAGAGTCATCGTCATCATAAAGTCAAGATGTTCAGACGGTGAGATATCTCACTCTTTCAGCCCCCCCCCTTCTCCCGCCAGTGACAAGTCCTGGCCTGACAGCTGAAGCATGAGATGGGCTTGAGGGCCGTCACTTCAGAGCTAGAGGCGAGTGTAGGATGAAGTTATTGAGGCAGAGAGGAAATAGGAGGATGAGGGGACTTGATAGTGGCCGGACAAAGATTTGAGCCACTGCACGTTGGATATTACTGTTAAAAATGTCAGAGTTGATAGTTTACACTATCAGCTACAAAGGAACACAGATCAATGCCGCAATGAACAAGAAACAAATTCACTCCCAAAGGCTGCGTGGGATTGATCGTTTCTCTCATTGTTGCTCAAAAAAGACGGCAGATTTTGTGGGGACGAGTTCACCTCGTAAAAAAATGATATTTTTTTTTTTCTTTTTAATAGCCACTTGACGCCAGAACATTAAGCACCCGGCAGCAGACACTAACGGCAGTGTCAGACCGCTGAGGGAAGCATCGATTTCAACTAAATGCTACCTGGCAATTTTACAAAAAAAAAAAAAAAAACGTAAGAAAAACACATTTATAATAAATGAACAGCTGCCTGCTGTGGTTGACAATGATGGGAGCCGAGTTTACACGGACCCCGATTCTCAGTAGCTGAATTGGAATAAAAAAAAAAAAAAGCTCCATGTAATTACTTCAGACAGAATGGGCAAAGATCAACTCGATTAGAGAGGTGCTGTAAGCCTTATCAAACAAAATGCTTCAGTGGGAAAATATCTATTTTATTGTTAATCTGTTGTAACAAACATGAAAGCGACAATATGCTGCATATAAGTAGCTTTCCTCTGAAACAAAAAAAAATAAATTCACATCTGGTGATACTGTGTCTTTCTTTGCAACAGGTTGAGACACTCATCTTTATATCGTTTTTCTCCGCTGCTTTTGGATGCTCCTCTGCTGAGAGGATTCTTGTTCATAATTCAGCATCTGCTAAGATGAGTAATCGTGACAACAGGAAAGTTGTTTACATATGCGAGTAAATGCTCAAGCTTTTCAAAGCTGACGTAATGCGATGAATAAGAGCTCAAATCCAGACAGGTTGAAGAGGACGTGTTGAGCATGTGGGGCAGGAGGGAGTTTAAACCGTTTCTTTTCTCAGCTGTCGCGGATAATGTGAGATCACAGGCACATGAAATGGAAGAGCTTGGGGTGTTGATAAAGACACAGCAGCACAATTTTTTTCACTGCTGGTTCATATCCTGGGCTTGGGCGACGCTCCACTTTGCTTTTAGACTAAAGGGAGACAGAGCATATCAACAACGAGGAGCAGGGACTGGACTTCCTGTGAGCAACGGATGGTTCAATCTCAGACATGCTCCTGTAAAGGGGGCTGGGGACGCCGAAAAGGGGGGGTAAAGGATATGGATTATATGGGCCCATGATTGAGGGGGGCCCAGAGAGGCCCCTAATGATGATCAAAAATAGCATCAACAAATTTCTCCGCTGTGTTGGGGGGCCGGTAAAGATTCTTTTCATGGGGCCCAAAATCCCTAGCGGCGCCCCTGAAAGGGGGTATCTATGCACCACATCACTGAACTCTATTGAACTATTGGCTGTGAGTTTCTCTCTATTTCTTTCCACCAAGAGAGTTCATCTGTATAATATGCTGATGCTGCATGTGAAATCATCTGCTCAGTTGTTGCCAGGCTGCAAACACTTCAGTTCACGACAATCCCCTTCCATCCAGAAGGATCATCGGTTCAGAACTGGTGGTGGCACAGTTCTGGTGATGACTTCCCAGTCGTGTGCTTCTGTTCTTCATATTTGACAGTATCAGTGCTACTTTTACGAGCATAAATGTTCTGGGGAAAACTGTTTAACAGAAATTACACCAGCATTGAGCTGTATGAGACAAAAAAAAAGACAACTGGCGCTGATAAGATCGCTGACTTGAAACGCACCAATTAAATCAATGAGTTTGCCATTAAACGCATTGGTAAATGATCCCGATGCTATCCTCGACAAAGAATGGTCAGATATTTCCGAGTGAGTTGCTGCCATCACCTGTAACACATTTGTCAATGAGAAGCTCAGTTTTTCTACGAAGGAAAACCCGTTTGCATAATGAGGCATGAAGATGCATAAATTTATGGTCTCTGTGTAGTTATAAGAGATGAAGTCTTTAGTCTTCTGAGTTTTGCATTTTCAGACGCTAAGTGAGCACTGCCAAGACTTGGCTGCCTTTGGGACTCGTCTGGCCCCAGTCTGCTCTTTCTCTTGCCCAAATCCATAATCGTGTTCTGCTGAAAGAGCTGTGTTCCCCTCGCAACTTCCATCCATCTTTTTTTGGATGCTGGTGAAGGTAACTGCCTTTTTATTTCTGCTTTAGAGCCTGGCTCTGCCAAAAAAAACCAAGCTAGACACGACTTTCTGACGGTGCATCCCCCCCCATGATGACATTTTACAGAAACCTGCCTATAGGAGGTTTTAGCCTTATCCAATCTGCATACCTCATCTGTGGTAAGGTTCACTGAAACAAGCATGAACACTGACAATTAAGCAAAAAGGACCCCAATAAAAAGATGCATTATGAAAGTGGTACCCAAAAAAAAAGAAAAACACTCACCGAAAGAAAAGACAGAGATGATATGAAACATTTCTGACACAGAAATGTAAAGAAATTGTATTTCCAGAACACATTGTGGGATTTACAATCTATGTGTAGACATGATCACTTTATTAAGCAAATAATAATTATGTTGGAATTTCATTGGCATTGAAGAAAAACTGTCAAAAATAGCTAAGTAGGCTTGCAGATGGAGGCAAGTTGATATGAAGTCACAGAGAAATAACTTTATTATCTCTCAACAGGCACAGGGGAAACCAAAACCATATGAACATATACAGGGGTTGGACAATGAAACTGAAACACCTGTCCTTTTAGTGTGGGAGGTTTCATGGCTAAATTGGACCAGCCTGGTATCAAATCTTCATTAATTGCACACAGCACCAGTAAGAGCAGAGTGTGAAGGTTCAGTTATCAGGGTAAGTTTTGCACAAAATATTGCAATGCACACAACATCATGGGTGACATTTGAGAGTTCAAAAGAGGACAAATTGTTGGTGCACGTCTTGCTGGCGCATCTGTGACCAAGACAGCAAGTCTTTGTGATGTATCAAGAGCCACAGTGTCCAGCATATAATGTCAGCATACCACCAAGAAGGACGAACCACATCCAACAGGATTAACTGTGGACCCAAGAGGAAGATGTCTGAAAGGGATGTTCAGGTGCTAACCTGGATTGTATCCAAAAAAACATAAAATTACAACTGCCCAAACCCACGGCAGAATAAAATGTTCATCTCAACTCTCCTGTTTCCACCAGAACTGTCCGTCAGGAGCTCCACAGAATCAGTATACACGGCTGGGATGCTATACTTGTGTCAATGCCAAACGTCAGTTTCAATGGTGCAAGGAGCGTAAATCTTGGGCTGTGGACAAGGTGAAATATGTATTGTTGTACATGGTGTAAAGATTGGTTTGATGAACATGAAAGTGAAGTTGAACATCTCCCTTGGCCTGCAATCACCAGATCTAAATATTATTGAGCCACTTTGGGGTGTTTTAGAGGAGCGAGTCAGGAGACGTTTTCCTCCATCCAGCATCACATAGTGACCTGGCCACTGTCCTGCAAGAAGAATGGCTTAAAATCCCTCTGACCACTGTGGACTTCAGTCAACTCATAACATTTGAGTAAACTGAAAGTAAATTTTTTTTAAGTTCAGTCAACTCATAGCATTTGAGTAAACTGAAAGTAAATTTTTTAAGTTCAGTCAACTCATAGCATTTGAGTAAACTGAAAGTAATTTTTTAAGTTCAGTCAACTCATAGCATTTGAGTAAACTGAAAGTAATTTTTTAAGTTCAGTCAACTCATAGCATTTGAGGACTTGTATATGTCATTCCCAAAACGAATTTACGCTGTATTGGCCACAAAAGGAGGCCCTACACCATACTAATAAATTATTGTGCTCAAAAACCAGGTGTTTCTGTCACGGGAGTGTAGGGGGAGTGGAAGGAGGACTCAAGTGCAGAAGGTTTCAAAAAACAAAAATGGTATTTATTAAACAAAAGTACAAAAACCAAAAACTCCAAAATTCACAAAATCCAAAAATGCCATAATACAAAAATCCAAACTGAGCTTCAACAGGCAGGGTGATCAGGACGAGGACGAGGCAGACAGGCATGCAGGGGCTAAGGACAACAATGGACAGCAAACAGAAAGGGAGTGACAGGACTTATAAACACACAGGAACAAACGAGAGGCAGGTGTGAACAATCAGGCTTGACAAGGGGGAGGAAGAAAAGCTGAACGCCACAAAGACGAGACAGACCTTCAAATTAAAACAGGAAGCACAAGAGATATGGAGAGACGCCAACTTGACAAAACACACAGAATATACAGAAAAACGATCATGCCAGATCCAGGCCATGACAGTTTCAGTTTCATTGTCCACGCCCTGTATAAGGACCTCATTCTGGAATATAGACTGTTTAAAAGAATGGACGAACCCTACATAACAGCATCTTTAGGTTTCCTGAAGAGCCTGCTTGAAGCCAGATTTCCGGGGCTCCCAATGACACCAAATTATCAGGAGCTGCGTCCACCTGATCCTTATTGATCCAAAATATATGAACAAATCCGTTTTTCCAACCCCAAGTCAGATTTTGCTTACAAAATGACATCCAAAAAATGAGTACTATTGGCGCTGAAACAAGGACTGGCGAAGCTCCGACTGAGCTCCATGGGACCCACAGTTGCTTGATCACCCAGTGGAATAACAATAACGCATCAGCGCACAGTCCACTACCCACCGACATGCAGTCTGGTTAACCTTGAAGGATCCTGGAATGGTTTAAGCGCAAAGGTGGCTGTCATCCAGTGAGCCCTGGCTAGCGCCCTTCGACCAGGGGTGGAAGTACCTGCTTCCAGCGACTCTTCTAAGCTTCATTCTCAGACTCTTTCAGACCAAGCCAGAGTTGGTTGCAGTGGCCCATTAATGCAATTAACAGCACAACGAGCCATCCATCCATCCATCCATCCGTTATCCATACCTGTTTAGTCCTATCTAGGGTCACAGGGATCTGCTGGAGCCTATCCCAGCTGTCTTAGGGTGAAAGTCAGGGGTTCATCCTGGACAGGTCGCCAGTCCATCACAGGGCCACATGTAGACGAACAAACAACTAGTCATTTATCATCAAACTATGAATGGTTATGCTCTGCTAGATCGATATCCACAGCTCATAAGTCAGCTTCATCAAAAGTACTAAGTCACTAAAGTCACAGTTAGCCTTTTGACGCTACGGACTGCAAAGTCCATGCCCCAAATTATGCACATATTTCTGGCTTTATATGATTATATATAATTTTGCCCGATGAAAGCACGCTAGAGGTCTTCGGAACAACCCGAAAACCCGAGGTTCCGACCCGAATCGTGTCTCGGGTCCATTCAAAAGACGTGACTCCGGGTTCGGGTCGGAATCGGTACAGTTACTCTCGGTTCCGGTCGGTGCTCTCTGACAGGCTGGGTCCACGTTTACTCGAGAGAGGTAAAGATATTGGCGGTGGCAGCCAATGTCAGGACTCGGGGCAGTTTAATTAATTATTCATTAACGTGGCGTATTTGTCATGAAACAATCGTGTTGCCGTAGCGTGTTATTACCGATATGTTCGGCAGCTGTAAAGCACAACAGATCGTCAACATGACAACGTTGGATGAGAGAACATATTTACGACATGTCCTGACCAGTGTAGGCTATTAGTGTTAGCCGTTGCTACCAATAGCATCTGTATCTACAAAGAAAATAATGACGTGGATTTATTGTTGTTTACATCATGTAGCCTATGTAGCAACTGAACCAGGTACTGGTTCAGTTGTTACATAGGCTACGACTGAACCAACGACTGAACCAACGACTGAACCAACTGAACCAACGACTGAACCAACTGAACCAACGACTGAACCAACTGAACCAACGACTGAACCAACTGAACCAACGACTGAACCAACTGAACCAATGACTGAACCAACTGAACCAATGACTGAACCAAATGAACCAGGTACTGGTTCAGTTGCAGACAACTTTAGGTAAGAAAATCAAGTTTTATTCAAAGCTAGACAACTTTTAACATGAGCAACTATGGGCTGTATTGTCTCGGTTCTATTCGGGTAACTCGGTTCGGTTCGTGGTCTGAAACTAAAGACTCGGGTCGGGTCGGTTCCGGGTCCAAATATTGCGAGTCCATTCTGGTTCGGACTCCCGGACTTATGATTATAGCTCGGGTTGGGTCGGTTTCGGGTCGAATTTTTACGGGGCCATTCAGGTTCGGGTCCATGAAAGTGGACCCATGAAGACCTCTAAAGCACACACATTCATCTCTTGTCCAGTTGTCATAGATGTTAAATCTACCTATGGAGACAAAAATTAGTTTTTTGTTTTTTTTTTTTTCTCCAGACTGTAAGTATAATCTCCTCTTGAGTAAAGCTCAACATTTTAACATGGAAGTCAGTGGAGCCAGCCCCTCGTGGTAGCATAAGGAACTTGAGGTATTGGGAGAAATGCAATTTTATAGTCAGAATTGTGGTTTAATTAATGTAGAACTTCATGACTTTATTTTTTTTTTTTTAATGTAAGTGATGATGACAGATTAGCAAGTTGAAAGAAGCTCCTTGTTATGACCAGAGGAAACCTTCGAGTAAAAATATTGGTGACCGTAATAAGGAAAAAAAATAGTAAAAAAAAAAAAAAGTGGAAGCAAGCACAGAGTACAAGGGAAACAAGTTCTAACCAAGTCAAACCAAGGAGTGGAAGAAAAACTGTTTAAAAAGAATAAGATATAAATATAGCGTGGTAGAATATAGAGCTTTCGCCCAGAGAGAGCTGGGACGGGCTCCAGCAGATCCCTGTAACCCGGCACTGGACTAAGCGGATATAGATTATGGACGGATGGATAGAATACAGAGCCAGGAACCAAGGCCAAGCATGAGACACAGAACAGCAGCTTAAAAGAGACTAAAGTAACAAATCCAGATCTCAACTTACCATCAGAACCGATAAACCCTAACAAATACTTGCTAATGTGACTACAGCGACTCTTTCTCCTCAATTTCCTGGATTACGTATACATTTGTGATAAACTGTATGGACAAACCGGCAAAACCTGCTGCAGCCACATGTGACCAGAAACTATCAGGACTAGAAGAAGTCTCTGTTTATTTCCTGGAATGACACAGAGCAACTCAATTCTTCACTCGAAGTTTCCCATTGGAAACAGCGTCCGTCCTTGTGGGCCAGACCGGGTGCCCATCATTGCTATCTAAAGCTGTGAGGCACAGAGACAATCCACACACAATAAAACAAAAAAAAAACCTCCCTCACTGTGTACAATGCCAATGCATTGTGTTTGTTTGTCACTTCCAGTTGGCAGAGAAAAAAGGAAGATGTGTAAATAAGTTCCAACAATCAATAAACTGTGCTTTTGGATTCATAAATCATGCGTGTGGGTTGCCGCTGCAAACAAATTGGATGTCTTGTGCTACCCACACAGATCTGTAAACTGAAAAAGCCAAACTGAGCGGAGGTAAGCCAGACCGTAGTCTGGAAAAGAAACAATAATGCACCTGAGGTGCTTTGAATTCAAGCTTTCAGTGTTACCAAACAATGAGTTGCCTATGATCACAAGTTTGCATTCAATCACTGCTGAATGCCCCCAGCCCCTAATTTACACTGCAGGCTTCATAATCATTCTCCCTCTAGGCTGCTTGGCACTTAATCAATGGTCTAACTGCAGTCACAACAAAGAAGTATAAAAACTTAAAAAAAAAGGAATAATCAATTGAGTGAGACAGCTGTTCAAACCATCTATTTGACCAGCTCAATATAAGAAGGTAAGGTAAATACCTCAGGGCCATCTCAGTCTGTGCTGTGCCAAATAACGCTTTTCAGGTGGCTAACAGCCAGCTCCGACTGGAGAATCGCAATTTCCAGAGTAACAAAACATTGTTTGACAACAGGATTCATAATTATGGCTGCATAAATAAAAAATACAGGCCAGCGCAGCAGCTACCAAGCTATTCTCAAATTACCACAGACAATGTAAGGAGTACCTCATCACGGAGGAGGCTGGCCCATGGAGATATGGGAGGATTATGCTCCCACTTCTCTCTCAGAGATTTCCAGAAAATGAAATATAATAGAAAGCAGTGCGCAAAAGAGCATGAAAAATGAACATCTGAATCCATCCTGTGTGCCTCCACCATCATACAGCAGTTCAACAGCTTACACCGGCCGATAAGGTGAAAAGGGAACAATAGCCGTCCTTGACTATGTCTAAATATTGTTAAATGAGAGAAACCTAAAAATGCCAAACAGAGAATGGAAAGATGTAGAGAAACGACAAGAACGACACGCAGCACAGCAGCTGGCTGTCGGTTTTTAGATAATTGAAGCTTTTGTAAGCTTTTTGTAAATGACACATTTTCCAGGTGTTAATGAATTTCATTGTACCTTCTGCAAGGGTCGGTCTTTAAAACACTGCAAATTCAGCGATGTCTGAAAACAGCTATAGTAAAGCTCAAAATCCAATCACTTTTATTTCCAAACAGGTAAATAGATTGGGGACACTGCACATTCAATTCCAAATGAAAACTTTTTCAAATTTCTTATTGTTCACTTTTAACTTTGCAGAAAGTGAAGGAAAATAAAATTTAGGGCCTGATCTTCTGCCAGATCTCCTAAAGCTGCTATTAAGGGATAGCGGGTAGTGGGAGAGGCATTCGCCCACTAAGAACGCAATCTTCCACCTTGCTAAACCCGCTATCCCTCCTGCGCTACCCGCTATATTATGCATAGGAGTGGTTAAGGTGTTCCACCTGTTAAACCAATCAGTGCGTCAGTAGCCATTGCCTTTAAGAGTAGGTTGCGTAACCCACAAGCCACTGCCCGCAACCCGCGATCGCAAGATACAGAGTTTGTGGAAAGGGCAAAAGACACGCCCATTGCCACACCTACAATGTGAGTAAGGGAGTCGGCATAACGGGTAGCGGATTTAGGGAGCGGAAGATTGCATTAGCGGTTAGCGGAAGCTCCTAAACCCGCAATTTGCAGGTAGCAGTTAGTGGGTTGCAGCTAGCGGGAAGTGTATGATAGTCTTAGTCTGTTTAAAAAAAATAGCAGTGTGGAGTTATAAATGCATGAATGGTTTGGGACAAGTTTTACACCGGATGCCACATGGTAGGTGACAGCACTACCTCTAAACCACTGGGGAGGCAATGCATTTCTCCAAAAATCTGATTAAACTGGGCTGTTCCAGATATTGTTCAGAAGAACAACGCACTTTGACTTAGAGGCTAATTGGAGAGCTGAAATCACATAAAGAAGTGCAGGAAATGACAGGCTGCTCAGCTAAAATCTTTAAAATGGCGACCAAAACCAGAAAGAGGAGGAAAAAATAGGAAAACTACCGTCTCGACTGGATCGGAGAAGAGAAGAGAAGCCAAAATGGCAGAGACTCAGCCAATGATCAGCTCCAGGGTGATCAAAGAAGATCTAAAGTGACTTATGAGTACTAAAACAATTGGAAGACTATGTGAAGCCAAGATATCGCAGGAAGTCCCCACTGTCGAAAAATAAACAACGTGTGCCGAAGAGGTTACAATTTGCCGAAGAACATATTGACTGGTCGAAAGAGAAATGAAGCAACATTTTGTGGACTGATGAAAGCAAGATTGTTCTTTTTTTAGGTCGCAGAGCAACAGACAGTTTGTCAGATGACCCCCAAACACCAAATTCAAGCCACAGTACACTAAAGACAGTGAAGCATGTTAGAGCAAGCATCATGATATGGGGATGGTTCTCTGGCCTTAGGCCTCTTTATCACATAATAGAGGTCATGGGTCAGCTTGAATGCATCCAAATACTTGAAGAGGTCCTGTTGTCTTATGCTGAAGAGGAAATGCCCTTGAAATAGGTGTTTCAACGACTCCAAACACACCAGTGGGCAGCAGCTTCTTGGTTCCAAACCAACAAGATTAACATTATGGAGAGGCCTGGTCTGAGCAATCTATATTTGTGTTTTTGTAAAAAACTTTTTATTGGGACCTGGTCTATAGAGGCCTCAATGCTCTAAAAAAACAGAAGAATGCCTCTTCTGCCTTCTGCCAAATCAGAGGCTTGGAAAAGAAACTTTCATGATGCTGAAGACACATAAAAAAAAAAACAACAATCAATCAAACAAAAACTACACATCCTGCAGCACATGTTCATGCAAATGTAGCAAATATAATATCCCGCTATGAGCCTTCAGCATAGCTGCTGCACGGCAATCACAAATGACGTTTGGTATTTTCAAAATCCTGCAGAGAAGCCTGTGGAGTTTTTGATGCAACTGGCTAGCCTGGTAAGAAGTTAGAAATTGAAAAAATACAATAAAAAAAAACCCCAAAACAAACAAACTACTAATTGAGGACAATAACAATTACCCACCCAAATAAGAAATGAGATGTCAATAACAATCAGCTTCTGATGGGATGGGCAAGATGCAGATGCCCCCTGCTGCTACCAGCTCAGGAATGACAAACAGGAACTCACTGCATGCAGTTCTACATTTACTATATGAAACCATAACTATGACTATTACACTGTATTTCTCCCATCCATCCATCCATCCATCCATTAACTTCCGCTTGATCCGGAGTCGGGTCGCGGGGGCAGCAGCAGCTTCAGCAGAGAGGCCCAGACCTCCCTCCCCTCGGCCGCTTCCACCAGCTTCTCTGAAAGAACCCCGAGGCGTTCCCAGGCCAGCTGAGCCTGTAACCCAGCTGATTTGTATTTCTCCCAATACCTTAAAATATCTTCAACTATCTTACTTTAGGACTAACTGGAACCCACTCAGAGCTGGGATAGGCTCCAGCAGATCCCCGTGACCCTGCATAGGATTAAGCGGGCATAGATAATGGTGGGATGGAACCCAAATCGCAGGCAACTGCCTCTGCGGTGGGTGTTCTTGCTCACATAGCTTTGTACATTTGTATTCTACTAGGAAGCAGACCAATGAAGTCAGAGTCAATGAAGAATCAACGAAGAGCCTTGAGATTTGAAAGAGTTATGTAAAAAGTGTGGCAACAACAGAGGAAGCTTGTCATTGGTAGATGTGAAGGTCACAGCTGAACTCGAGACAACTGTTGTTGTTGTAGACGAAGGATATTGGACACATTTATCCCTAATCTGCCTCCACTGACCACCTACATGTAGCATCTTGCAGAGTTGCATCATTTTAAGAAAAAAGTGCACAATCAATCATTTTATAACTCAACAAGAACTTCTTTTATTTTAATACATGTCTCTTGTGCACATTTATGTGGAACTGTGACGGACAGTGTTGAAAACAGCCTGAAACACCTACAACAACAAAAGCATCTAGAGAATAGCACACAACCCATTTTCGCCACTGAAGCCACATGTCATGGTTGCAATTTGACAACTCTGACTGTTAGAGTCTTGACAATTTGGTCCCTAAAATCATCCTGACAGCATGTGAAGACTCTAAAAAAAAAGTGAGAGGGAGGGAATGAGTAGAAATGAGAAGACAGGAACTAAAAATATGCCTGCAGGAAGGACTCAGATGATTTTGACTTCAAACAGGGGAAAAAAAAAAAAAACACACTCACACAGCAAAGCACTGCAGTGTGCTTGGTCAGCAAGATATTTCTGTCATGCCTTGCACTTTTGATGCCTTTAACATGTTAGTCTTTGTGACAGAATAATTTCGTTTTTACATATTTCAGATGTGTCAGCAGCAGAAAGGAAGATTGAGCTCTGGCAAAAGATGTAAACTGATTCAGTCTTTAAAAAGCTCATTTGTCCTGTTCATTGGATGGAAAATCATCTCTTGGATGATTCTGACCTTGTGTCACTTGAGTGGCTCCAAAAAGACTGGATTAAAGTCACAAAAGAGAGAATAGTGGCATCGCTTCGGCTGTGATCCTCATGACTTACTCTGTGTTCTCCCACTTCACCTTCCTTGTGTGTCTTCAGACGTTTTCACACCTGATATCATTAAGGGATTAAGCCAGACTGTTAAAACGCTGTACTGTATAAGCCCTTTCTAGAGGTAAAGTTCATGTCCCAACAAAATGTTATTTTTGCCTCTAAAGTTCACATTAACATAACAAGCAAACCTTATTGTGTTAAAGAAATCAGCGGTGGATGGGAGGGGTCTTCCAGTCTTCAGTTCAGTTCGTACGTATAAAAAAATTCACAACCGTGAAAACATTTGGATAGGGCTGCTATTTATTTTATAGGACAGTCTGCTGAATTCTTCTGAACAACTCATGTTCAATTAATTCATGGCAGTTTAGACGTGTGTTGTGTTGAAAGTATTATGTTACTAGGTCAGACCTTAGCTGCCTGCAAATGACGACATCATGGAAAAGCACCTGCGAGTCATTGAGACGTGACACCAGCATGTTCAGTTGGAACTAGCTTAATGCAAAGCAGCGCATGTCTCTTTGAAACAAAACTTGAAACTCTTTATAATGATGTCTTTGTGAGAGTCTTTACAACTCAGACTGTCACGATTCAAGGCGTCAATCCAAACACAGGCAGGGATTTCCAACAAAAGTTCTTTATTAGGAAAAGGTAAGACAGAGTCTTCCATCACTAAAACCATGAAAGCAGCAACACGCGGAGGGAACAAGACGGACCAGCCGGCAGGCAGGTAAAGACAATAAAGTGAAAAGAGGAAAGGGCTGATGAGACACAGATGAAAACAACCAGGACAGATGGGACCAGGGAAGTAAAACTGAACTCAACGAGACAAAAACTGACTTTAAAGTGAAGTGGGAAGTAAAACCAAGAAAAGGACACAAGGAACAACCAGACAAACCAGACAAAACTCAAGAAACTCCAGAAAACACAAAAGCATGCCCAGATCATGACAGAAATTGTTTCCATGGGATAAAAAACAAAACAAAAACCAGGCTGCCTCTGCTGTATAATGAAGTAGAGCAGCTTTAGAAATGAATGTAAAGCCTTGTCTGTGTTCGGACCGTTGCTATCCTGTTACATGTCCTGAAGTAACAAACAAAATGTTGTCTCCAAACCGTCAAACTTGTCAAGAATCTCATGTAAAAAGCAGCTGGGAGGCAGGTCAGGCATGACACAAAATTGTTCAGTTGCCATCCGACTGATATTAAGTAGCACACGTCTGCAAGGGGCTTCAGCTTGGGCTCTGTGTTTGACGCTGGCATGGTTACCCATCTGTGCAGAGGCACTGGCACACCTGCTTTCATTCTCATTAATCCCGCCGGATGTCTGTCCGGTCTGCATCCCATTCATTACCAGATTGGTCTGTTGACATTAGTGATATTTTGGTGATTTCAGAATATTTAATCACCCCACCCCCCCTCCTTCTAAGTTGATGTCTCTACCTAATAGCTGTCTCCTTGTGTAAACTCCCCCGCCAGCCTCCAAGGTCAGGGTTGTCCTACACTAAGACGTGCCGGCATACTTCCTGTTCTACTAACTCACCCGACAAGAGGCATGTCCCAGGAAAGTAGAATTAAGAGATCTGGGACGTCTGAGAAAGCAGGGCTTGACATATCCTACTGAGATCTTTATTCTGTTACAAAGACGCCAAGCCAGGATTAGAGGGTGCGGCTAAATCAAGCCAGGTTAAATCAATCCCGGTACCCGCGCATTCGCATCTTTCTTAAGCCGACCGCGAGGTCGAACACAGATTTACTTATTCAGAGTTGGGGAGGGGGCGTGTCACTTGTGTTTCCACAAAGTGACCTAATATATTAAAGAAGGGTAAGCTGCTGTTAAAGTCTGAGAGAGTGCCTGGCAGACGACAGCAGAGAGATTGAATGCACAGTGGTCCAATGTGCAGGCAACACATCAATCAAACTGAAGCTGGGAGCCTGTCACTACTCTGGAATTTCACTTTATGAGGTAAAAGGTATAGAGGTGTCCCAAATACAAAATTCCCCCCTTGATAATTCTGTTCCTTAATATGGTAATTTCAGGTAATTTCAAGACCACAGCTTCAAAATCACTCTAGAAACCTATGGGTAACATTCATCCAGGTCTATGTCCAGTCAGCGGTTAAATCTGTCTTCACCATCCTCCCCGTTTGTTTTTGGTCAAACAACTATTAATATGGAAATAGTCTCGGTTGCTGCCATCTAGTGGTCATGAAAGCAGAGATCTCATTTGAAATCAATTATAATTAAAATCCAGTGAAAACATTTTCACTGATGAGGTATAAAGATAGTTTACATTGTAAATGTTCATTTTGTAAAAGCAGTGATGAAACTTTGCTCTTCTCCTGTGGGCTGATATGATGAACTGTTTTTTTTTTTTTATTGAAAATGTCTGAAAGTCTTGACAAACAAATGCAGTCTGTCTTGTTTATTATGGAGAAATGTGGCTTCAAAAGTATGTCATGTGACTTCACTGACAAATGTGACTTTCATAAAACTGCACTGTTATCTTCCTTGAATATTTAAACTCAGGGCCTAAACCTTCAAACTCTAAAGTTATTAAAACTGTATCTGCCCTCGAAAAGCCACCTTCAACCCTTGAGTCTTACTTTAAACTTTTTGCATTTCCTTATTGCTTCCCTTGTTATAGTTTTGTACCATCTTGTGTATGTCTTTGACAAATTTAATTAATTTTCAGAAAGTACTCCCAGTCTGCACAAGTAATGAATACCATCACTGGAAAAATGACTCCTTTCATTAAAGCTGTCATGAAGAAACAGGCGAGGGTCCAGTCTGTCCCGAAACACACCGCCACGGGGAAGCCCTTCTAAAGAAAGCTGCTTCACACAAAGCATCATTAAATAAAAAATAGAAACCATGTTGTGAAAGAAACGCACGTGACATCCTGAAGTCCATCATCTTTATGATTGTAGCCTACGTGGACTATATTTAGTGATGATCACAAAGCCGAATCACAACTTCCGTATATATTTAAGGCAGGCTGGTGAAAATAAACTGTATTTTAAGAGAATACAGTTTATTGAAAAGTACTATATCCTGATCTTAAATAACATGGAAACCTGACACGTACCTGTACCTTAACTATGGTACCATACTTCCTAAAAAAGATTAAATCATTAAAATGTTTAACCGTACAGCAGAATGTTATCTTTGTGTGAGTTTTTTCTATAGTAATTGTACAATAAAAAGTTGTTTTATGAATAACTTTATTGCTTTCATCATATTTTTACTTTCCCAAGATGATATTTGAAAAATAGGGTCCTCTTATAATCAGAGTCGTCCTATATTCGGGCCAATACGGTAAATCTCCATGGTAACCCATCTGCCCTTGCTGTCCTCCAGCTGACTGGAGGCTGAGTTCAGCAGGGATACCAGACACATCCCTGCCCAACCCCTTATCTCGGTTTTGTGCAACAGGCCTCAGGTTCTCCAGCCACTTCCTTCCTCAACCATTTACCTCCTCTGAACTATCATCTCTTTGTCCTGGTGTTTTTGTTCCCATTTCTTTTTATCCTCATTGAGGTTTTATATTGTGGACACTGACACACTAACCCAAAACCTTAGCCCTGACCATTACCAGGACTTATAATTGATTTGGTCCCTGTGAGGACTGCTGAGGAATAACTGTTCCAACAAGACAACAAAACCAAGTGCACACACAATGTCACAACCAGCTGCAGTTGTAGTTTCACAGATGCACAGTCAATCCGTGCACTTCCACCACACCTGAAGTTATACTTTAGATGTGTGGTGGAAGTGCAAAAAGAATATATACCTAATAGAAACAACTCCTGGATATTGCAAAACAAGTTTTCGTAAAAGGATATTTCTCAAAACGGCAATGGAAACTAGAAAAGCACTCGGAGAGCGCAGACCTCCACCAAGCGCAACAATTATCAAAAATTTGAAAGTGATCCAGAATTTTTTACGGATCACAACCAAAATGAAATCAGTTCTTCCTTTTCACATTTCTGACAACTCCTGAAAATTTCAGCAAAATCCATCCATAACTTTTTGAGTTTTCTTGTACACAGACAAACAGACCATGTTCAAATGATATTCTCTGTGAAGAATTTAAAGACCGTTTCAGAAAAAAATATACATTTTTATTAGATTCAGCATTTTACCTGACCACAAAACAGTTTTTAAAGGGGCCGAAGGTCTGTTTGTACTTGAGGAAACACTGAATAGTTTTGCCCTTTTTGATGCTGGGATGCTTGGTAGTCTTCTCACAAGTTAATCCAGCCACCTGCCTTTTAGATCCAATTCCCATTCCGCTTTTGAAATCTTTTCATGAATCCTTTGAGGGTGAGCTTTTAAACATTGTGGATTGCTCTCTTCACATGGGTATCTCCCTTTCTGCCTTTAAAATGTCCTTGGTAAGACCACTTCTGAAGATAAAACAATCTGAATTCTGATGTTTTTAATAACTAAAGACCAGTATCCAACTTTCAATTTTTTAAGAATGAACCACAGGACAGAGACAGCCTTTTTGAGAATAGTCAATGATTTGAAGTACAATATGGACTCACATAAGCTCTCTAGTCTTGATGCTACTGGATCTCAGTGCGGCCTTTGACACAGTAGATCCTTTTGAAAAGACTCAGGCACCTGGCTGGTCTCTCTGGCACTGTTTTTAACTGGTTCCAAGTCCTATCTCACAGACAAAATATTTTTGGTTAATATGGGTACATACTCCTCAGGGATCCAGGAAATCAAATGTGGTGTGCCCCAAGGCTCAATTTAGGCTCAATGCTTTTTAATTTATATATTTCTAAATGCTTCAAATTGAAGATGTCATAAGGCGACATGACGTTAGTTTTTCACAGCTATGCTGAGGACACCCATCTGAACATTGGCAGGTCTCCTGGAGACACACGGCAGATTCCCGACCTTTTTAATTGTATTTTAGATATTAAATCATGAATGGCAGAAAACTTCCTGCAACTCCACCAGGACAAAGCTGAAGTTTTAGTTATCTGCCCTAACGGATGAGAAACATTTTGTCAAAATTACATGAATTGCCTTTAAAGACATCTTCTCAAATAAAGAACTTGGACGTCATTTTGGACTCTTAGCTTAGTTTTTAATCAATATGTTCAGCATGTGGTTAAAATGGGTTTTATCATCTCAAGAATATAGCCAGAATCCGCCTGTTTCTCTCTCCATAAGAAGATGCTGATGTATGCTTTTATCTCAAGCCACATAAACTACTGTAATGTTAATATTTTTAAAAGCAGACTCAAGACCCACATTTTTAATTTGTCTTTTAACTAATCCCCCCCCCCCCCCCCCCCCCCCCCCCCCATTTAAAAAAAAAAATGCCTGGTTTAGATTTTAGATTTTTTATTTGAGATCTGCTATTTAGTCCAGTTTTCCTATGTTTTTATTGTTATTTACTGTCTTATTTATTTACTTATTGATAGATTTTATTACATTTTATTTACTTATTTATCTCATATCTTAACATTTGATATGTTAGTCATTTTAGCTTGCTTTTATTTTTAGTTTAATGGAGGCTGGCTGTTGGCTCTGGTTGCTGTCGCTTTGGCTCGCGGTCTGCTCTCCACTGGGTTGTTGTTGGGTCCATACATCCACCCTACAGCAGTGGGGCTTGGCCCTCTGCCCTGCCTAGGGGTGGGCTGTGACCCTCTGCCAGGACGCCAGGCTGCTGGGTGTACTGGCTGTGTCCCGATGCAGACAGCTCCCTGTGATACTGTGATAGTGTTCCCTCTCTGGTTCATCCGTTGTTATCCATATTGTTATTTATTTCATCTCTGATCATGTTTTATTATTGCTAAGGATGAGGGGTGGGAATGGGGGGCAGCTTTGTTTTTACTTTGTTTTTCCCTTGTAAAGCACTTTGTGCTGCATTTTCCTATCCAAAAATTGCTATATATCATTGTAGTTCTGGCCTTCTTGGTGCCATTACCTGCCCCCCTGTCTGTGGACGTATGCCTCAGGGATGTTTGCCCCTGGACCTGACGCTCCTCTCGGGCCAGTTAGCTGGTGTTTTCTCACCCGTGGGAAGATTTGAGACGGACTAAGATAAGGATGGTGGTAATGGTAAGTTTGTGCTAAAACTGTCATGGAAACATGGCTGTTAATATAGAGAAAGAGAAAAGAAAAAATGTCAATCTGGAAAAAGACAATCAAAATGACTAAAGCCCTTGAAATAAGATTAAGATTAGAAAACTGGCGCTTTATATGATCGATAAAGCTTTTTTCATAGCAGCGCACAGTGATGCAATGATTAAAAAAAAACATTTAAACAGTTTTGTTGACTGAAAAAAATGTGAAGACGATAAATACATGAATAAATAAATGATGAAGCTAATAAATTTAATTGCTTTTGGAAAATGACATCATCCCTTTGAATTGTATCCAACCAATATGTTTCAAACAAGTCTGCACCTCTGGTATATCTATTGTTTTTTTTGTTTGTTTATTTGTTTGTTTATTTTTTTTAACAACTGCAGAATTTCATTCCTAAAGCCGGATATTTTCTCATTCTGATTGATGTTGGATTTCTGCTGATCAACAATTCAACTCCTCTTTGGGTGGATTCTTTCATTTCACAATGCAGCAAATGTTTTCAGTGGCTGACAGGTCTGGACTGCAGACGGGCTAATTGAGCTCTTTGAATTTTTTAAAACAGAGCCATGCTGTTGTAATATGTGCAAGATGTGGTTTGACGTTGTCTTCTTGCAAGAAGGGAGACATTCCAAAAATAAAAAAATAAAAAATTGAAGATTGCCATCCGGCTGGCAGCTTCTGTTTCTCAAAATCCGATGTATAGTTGCATGTGCCATATTCAATAATGCACACCGCTACCATCGCAGACGCTGGCGTTTGAACTGTGGGCTGATAATAAGCTGGTTTCTTTCATCTTTAGCCCAAAGGATGTGATGATGTAGAGAACTCCCCTTTGTCAGGCCACAGAACAGTTTTCCTCTTCGCCTCATTCAAATCGTAAATGACTTGAAGCACAATGAGGATGCAGCATTTCTGGATCTTGGTCTTGTTTCTTTTCTTTACACAGTTAAGTTTTAATTTGCATTTGTAGATTCAGCAACAAACTGTTCTCACTGAGAACAGACTTCAGAAACATCCCTGAGGCCATCTAGTGATTTTCGCTAGAGAATCGTTACTGTCTTCTGTTTCTCTGAATCTGTGATTCATGCAAAAAAAAAAAAAAAAAAAAAAAGACTCACACGAATTCTTCTTGTTTTAAATCAGCATCCTTATAGTATTTCAGAGCAGCGAAGCCTTGCCCAACTTTGCTTCTGAAAAACTCAGACTTTCAAGCTCAAGTCCCAGCGGCTGTAGATGCTCAGTGAAATGGCAGCACCACGCCAGGCGCTGTGAATGGTGGCCATTCTAGTCAACGAGAGTCGTGTCATCAAAGGCGCCCTGGAGCGGTTTAAAAGCATCCCAGAGGCAACTGTCTACTCTGCTTTGCTAAAAATAAGGGTCGAGTCTTTGTTGGTGCTAAACCATGGCTATTTACACACAGCAGACTAGATGGCTGGACGTCAGACACAAGAATAGAGAAAGAATAGAGAGAGAGAACAGAGAATCCAGTGAATTATCAAAACACACAACACAGCCAGGCTTTGACTCGTACATCACCATTGCATTCATTTGTGGAGGCTGTGCGTAAACAAGTCAGAGATATTAACCACGTACGAGAAACAACCACGTACGAGAAGAGTTGAGATGCTGAAAAGCTTGTTTGATTTGACATGCTCATTTTTAATATGTATAATTCCAAAAAGGGCAAGACATGGTGAGAAAAACTTCGTTAAACAAGCAGACGACCATGCGATTCTCACGTGCTCTCGAAAGCCTTTGGGTAAACTCGTATACTAAAAAATAAAATCCAGCCGAGAAGGCAGCGCTAGCAAGCGCTCCGCTTATGAAACGCTAATGGCCGAGAGCTGAGGACGGCGTTTCCACTTCCTGCGGGACTGAGGAGTTAACCCTAGCCACTCCAGAGTGCGGCTCGTGCTTAAAGTCAAGAGAAGAGCTCCACTTTCTCCTCAAGCTCAAGTCGCACAGGACGCCGAAGTGGAACAGAAGTGCCGTCCCAGCCGCTTTGAATCGCTGCCATTTAAGTCAATGAGAGTAGTCACACCAGACGCGACCCGGCAGCCCAGAAGCGCCCGTCTGCACCTCTCCACCAGAGATACGCATCAATTCTGTTTTGACACTTAACTGCTGGTAGACTGCATCAATTTACACACAGCACATCGAGTTGGCAGGAGGTGAGACGCAAAAATGGCCGACAGAATTCAGTAAAATTTCAAAATTATGTTAACCCACAGACACTGTGGGTAAACAGTTCAGAGGGTTTTAGAAGAGATTTAAACCATGTATGAGGAAAGGGTTTGTCTACGAGTCGAAATACCCATTTTATTTGATAGCACTCCACTTTTTAAATGTATAATTCTAGAAAGGTCAAGACATGGCGAGATATAAATCTTAAATAGCAGACTCCTGCGCAATTGTCACATGATGTCGAAGCCTTAGGGTGAGTTTGTTATCTCCTACGAATCCTGAGTGGGCGGCGCTCACTGGCGCTTTGCTCCCAGTCATATTATGCCCAGTCGCTTTATGCGGGACCTTAGGTTGCACCACAAGCCGCTTTCAAATCTGCACATGGCGCTTTCTGCGTCCCGTGGGGCTCTCCAGTCAGTCGACAGTCAGGTAAGTCACATCAATTTAGAATTAGCAGATTTAGCTGTCAAGAAGTCAGATACAAGGATGTCATAGAGAATCCAGTAAATTATCAAAATAAAAGAGTACGAGCGGGCTCCTACTTGCACACCATCAGAACGTTAATCGGTAAAGCTGAGTAAATAATTCAGAGGTTTGAAGAGATTTGAACCACATAAGAGTACTATGTAAATAAATTTGATTGATTAATTAATTGATAGGTCACATGACATACCAAATAAAGTCTTGATTGTTTTTCTGTGAAAACAACCAGTCACAACTTTCTTGTCCTTTTTGTTTTTCTTTTTGAACACTTGGGATCTGGTTTAAATTTACAATTTCGACATAAATTATAAGGCTGAAATAACTGACAAATATTTTTGTGGAAAGGTACTCCTCCAAGGACATGAGAATGGATTTAGAGTAAGAAGCCAAAAACAAGAATTAAGACAAAACTTGAAAAACTTGAAAATGAAAATGAACACAGGAGGTTGGGGGGAGAAGGGTGGGGGGTGGGGGGTTGAAGGCAGACTACTGCTGTTCTCTGAATTCACATGCACTTTATTTGTCTTCTCTTTTTATCAGAGCAGACGTATGAAGTACCAAATGCCATCTTTAAAGAAAAGAAACAAAATCTATTTCTTGGAAAGAGAGAAAAACAAGATCCAATTTTTCAAAACAAGATTTGAGAGGCCTACTGTTTATTGTTTCCCTTTCATGCTGTTGATAGGGCCTTGAAGAGGTTGAAAAACCGTTTCCCAACATTTCACCCTGAAAAACTCATACCATTATACGTATCTTTTGGTAGAGGAACCGTATCTGTCCTCCCTTGTCAGTCTAAACCTCTCAGCAGAATATCGAGGGTAAATAAACTGTACCTGACAGCGAAATAAATTATCCAAACTTTCACTTAAGGCTGCAGGTCCTACAGATATACGTAGAGCAGGGTGTCGAAGTTCAGAGAAGTCAACACACACACACAAAAAAAAAAAAACAGAACAAAAGTGTTACATGGCTCTATGTGTCACACAAGCTGACTGGTTGTTTTGACTTCCTGTCTGAACTGATTTAGGAAAAAAGAGGTATAAAAGTAAGTGCAAGTGTAAAACTTGAAAGACACCAGCCAAGACAAAGGGTGAATTCCAATTCCTCCCTTAACCCTCAATCTTGGCAACCCTCAAAAGTAAGTGTAAGGGCTATCTTGTGACTTAGAAATGGGATACACCTTAAGTGCAGTTACGTCTTCAGACTGTGGGGGGGCGGCCTTACGCCAAAGCTACATCCAGTCTGTCAAGAAGACGACAACAGCGACGAAGTAGAAGAATAAGAGGAGAAAGAAGAAAAGAAGATGATGACGACATTTTAGCAACAGTGCCGTCTGCATTGCTGATTTTCTTGATTAACCACTAAAATACTTACATTTGTATCTAGCTTTTTTAATTGCCATCCTTTTCGTAGAAGTCTTAACGAAAATACGCAATGCCTTCAGGGTAGCCCTTACTCCCAATGGTGGTGCCGAAGAATCTCAATATTTAGGGCGATTCATCCCTCAAACTTGTCCCTCAACTTGACGTTCTGAGAATCGGGACAGCACATGAACTTCACGGGAGCGCGCATTTTTGAGATTGAGGGTTGAGATTGAGGGTTAAGGGAGGAATTGGAATTCACTCAAAGTCTCTGACAGATGGCAACGCACAATTTCTCACATGTTAATAGTCAGAAGGAATCAAATTATCACTTGCTGGATCTAAATGACTTTGATGCTCCTATTTAATCAAACACAATTAATTCAAATAAATTAAAAACTACTTTAGTGCCCTTCAAACTTCATTTATAGAAGTGGTTTGAGCAGGCTTCTCCTCCTGCCTCGAAGCCCGTACCGCTGCTAGAGTTGGCATTGCTTACAAAGCCGCTTGTCCTGAGTGGGAGCTCTCCCATCCTGCAGTGTTCATATTAAAGTACAGCAAGCGGATAAGAGATTGACCCATGCTGTTTTTTAATCTGTTTCCATCTATACAGGCGGGCTAGCTCAGGTGTGCGGTGCCAGGTACTTTACCCCTCCATGGTTGTGTGCTTTACTCTTTGAGGCCCTGCATCATCCGAGATAAATACAATCACAATGAGCAGTGTAGAATAATCAGGACATGGAGTCTGCATCCAATTCCATGCTGCCGCAGGATCAATAACTTCCTTATGCACTGTGAATTGTCATGGAGGAACCCAATTACAACTCAAACAGCAGTTCAGAGCTGATAATCTGCTTGTTGCCTTGTTGGCTTATATAAATCCGAGAGTCTCTCCATACCTTCCCTTATGTAATGAAATCTAGGAACGTTAACGATGCATTGTGTATTTCAGAGGCTACGGGGTGTCAAGTCACGCTGGTTTCACAGTAGGGTATGTGACTTTGCCCCCTCGAGCCTGTTAAGATGGTTAAAAGGCAAAGCAAGTGTGAAATGAAGCAACTCTGGCTTCACTGAACAAGACTCTGAGCCCTCTAAACTCAGCTGGGTCCAAATTAGCTCAGTCTCCTGAACGATATGCCATTTACATTTTCAGAGGAAAGAGCATGTGCCCAGTATCTACATTAGTAGTATTTCCTGATGGCTGGGCTGGTATTTTGTGTCAGGTCATGTACCAGGTATTTTATATTCCAACTGTAATGTTGTGCTTCATTTTGTGAGCTTAATTAAATGGCCTTGGTGGACGTACAGTATGAAACCGAAGCAAAGGAAAAAAAGGGAGAAAACTTGGCAGTAACAACACAGGTTCAAGCAGTGACGATGAAGGTCAGAAATTAGGAGAAAAACAGCTGGAGTTGCTGGAGTCAAACATGGGGCTGAAAGCACGTGTTCATCATCTTCTCTCTAATAAACTTCTGTTGGTTGGTTCGTACTGTGATGTTGATACTCAAGCATAACCCAAGAGTTCTTTGAGCAAGAGTCCCAATAGTAAAGTAAAGGAAAAAGTTTCACCAAATTTTCTAGTTTTGTTTCTGTGTTGTAACTGATCCAAAAGACACTTTGAAATCTAGTTCACAGACATCTGGCATAATATGTCCTTTTTCTACTTCCTGCATCAATGTGGATGCAGTCTGAATGATCCAAGCGTTAATATGAATGAACCTGCAGTCTGAAGAAGGGTTTAAAATAACACTGAATAACTCCTTTACCTTAAAATTATAGTTTTATAGTCCTTCTGGCATTTCATTGATTAATACTAAAGTGGTGCACCTGAGTGGGCTGGGATTTGTTGTTACTTTGTGGTCCAGTGTGAGTCACTGGAAAGGGCAACACAACACACTCCAACATCAACACTTTTACCTTGCTGTAAGGAGTAAACTGTATCTTTTTTTTTTTTTTTTTGCCGCAAGACATATGGAGAACATCGATGTTTGCTCTTCATCTTAACAGGATGGAATGAATTCCCCCGAGGTTTCTAGTTTTGCATGCGTTCTGATTCGCATTGTTTAAAAATAAATAATTCTCTGTACATTCAACATGGCAGAGAAAGCAAAGAAGAGGGAGTGGATAAGGATAAGTCTGAAACTACTAGTTTTCAACAGCGATGGGAGAAAATATCTAAGACCTCCAGTGAACTCTCCAGCTTCCCCCTGGACTAGTAAGTAAAGTCTTATCATCAGTAGTTGGTTTACTGTGTTTTATCGCTTTGATGTACCGGTGAACTCGTCCTCTCTGTAAATTACTCTTTGTCCGTTGTGTTGATCGTGAGACATCTCACAAACGTTCTACATCACAGTCGGACCAGCGGTGGATTCGCACAGCTGCGCTGTGGCAACGCACAGGAGTTGGTGCTTCTTTGTCACACCAAAAAACAACCAACCAAATTTCTTCCTGCTCGCTACACAAATAAGCCGTGTGTTTTCAATCAGTCCCGCCTCCGTGTACAACCTCATTGGCTGGCTGTAGTTGTGTAGCCGTAACTCGATAGACTGATGCATGCGTTGAAGCAGGGAAAGTTGAAAAATGCAACGGATGCGACACAAGGAACCCACAGTTCAGTTCGACCAACAGCTGACGTCAACCCGTTCAAAGTCTATGGAGACAGACGTTCTGTCCGGACTGATGTCTGAGTGCAATGTGTCCTGAAACTGAAACTGGTATGTTTTTGAGTCTTCTTGTCAAGCTGTGTAGGCTATAGCATGCTAAGCAAGTTTCCCGTTGTGTCGGGTGGTGACAGGTTTTGTAAAGTAAACTTAGTTGACTGTTCTTTGTCCATTAGCAACACGGCCGTAAAAGTGTCTGTTTACTCTTTGGTCAGGTGTTTGCTCAGTTGTTCCTCAGTTTTTATTGTTTTAGGATGCCTTTATGAGTTGTCTGCTATGCTTTTGAATACTCTGACTGCAGCTTGGCAAAAGATTTTCAGAGATGGATGATTATTTGCAGAGATGTACTGCGTCGACTCCAATGCAGCTATATAACTGCACTGAACGCTTTTACCACCCTCTGCTGAACTGAAATGCTTCCTCCTTGGTCGTAACAGTCCCTTCTGTGAGCTTATTTTACTTTGTCAGTTATAGTGGCTTCCATAGGCGCCACTATCTGTAAGTAGCCTAGGGCACAATTTGAAACTTGGATTTATGTTAGTGCTGGACCATACCAGAGCTATACGAGACCCTTGAGAGCAAGGAAAAAACCCAATTCTTCTGTTACTTTAAAAAACTTCAGTGTTGCAACATTATCCCTGAATGGCAACTGATAGCTTGAATATTGGTTGAGTTAGTGTTGCTCGTGGCTGCAAGATCGACAACACCATTAAATCTAATATACCAATCTCGTGTCCCGCTCTCCACATTCCCGTAGCTCTGTTACGACATCACAGTGACAACTGCACTTCTTGGAAATTGCCCGCAGAGAAAATCCACACACACGAGGCTAATTTGTGCTCGAATGTCAAATGCGACTTACATTTTGACGAAGGGGTCAGAGTAGCCATTGGAGTCCATGGCAGCCAGATGGGCGCAGCGTATGATCCCCACCAGCAGGCAGCCCTTCTCTGTGTTGTAGCACAGCGACACCAGGATTCGGCCGCGCTGTGCAGATGAAAAGCAACTGTGTTCAGATGCGCACTGATGTTTCCCTCTGAACTGGACTAAACACCCTGGTAACTTTCTTTAAAACCATTTACCCAGAGCAAGAAAAAAGTAGCAATTACAATACAAATCAAGTATTTTTGATTTGTTACAGTACTCTCACCACCGGAGGTTTCGAATTAAAGCCTGTAATTAAAGACCTTATCATCGACTGGCAAAATGACGCGACTCTGTTCGCCCTTTAATCTCCAGGTTGAACCATAGAGTGAATCTAATCATAAACCAAAAGCTATTAGCTCATGTCTCTAAAATCACGAGGATAAATGAGATAATGACCATCGGAGACAAAAAAGCACAAAACTGGCGGCGCTGGTGTGATTTATACAGTGCTGATAACATGGTCTTCCACATGACTAGTTTCACAGCTCAGAGAAAGATCATGTCTCAGACACAGATTAAACATGTTTAATTCAAGGTTTTTTTTTCTTATAGATGCTGACAATACATGGCATATTAGAAACACTGAAAATATAAGGCAGAGGGATATAATCGGCCAACCATGTTTACTTGATATATCTTCTAAGACTGATGAGGACGATAAATCTGACGAGGCGTTACCTCCTCCTCTGCCACTACCGCTCCCTGCTCCACCATCTGATTGTTGGTTTCTTTATTCTGAAAAGACACAGGGAGAGTGAGTGACATAATGGCAGTGACTGAGCCTTCAGGCAAAGATCCATTATACATTATAATGCAGCATTTCAAAATTAAGTCTGACGGCCTCGGGGAGCAATCAATGTGGGGCACGCATACACAGAACTTATTTGTCCAGGGAAGCTCATTTAGAAGTTATATAAGAAATCAATGCAAACTCACACAAACGTGTGGCGCATACCTGTGCAATTCTCTCCAGACCCATGTTGTAACGTTTGCTCTCGCCCTCTTTGAGTTTCTTCAGAGCCACCCTCACCTCGCCGATGAATTCATTTCGTCCGAGTCTGTCCATGTCACATACACACAGCCTTCGCACATGAAAGCCCACACACAGATGGAGAAGAGAGGCAGGTGGATCCGTGAAAAGGGTTGTGATGCCAGCATGTACGATGACAAAGTGCATCTGAGCAGGTGAGCACTTCATGGACTGTCACAAGCAACATCACAAATTATGAGCAAGGCTATGATTGCGGAAGACAGACTGAGTCCACATGATTGGAGCTATTTCCTGTTTCATTATTTTGTCATAAATGTTAAACTGATCTACTGACATTAAAACAAACATATTATATTAAAACATATAACAAGATTGCAAACACGGTGGAATATGACTGTTCACGGCTGCACAGATCAGTCACACTCCTTGTGCAAACCAAGACAGCCATGACACATGGATCAAGCACTGACCAATATTCACACACCACATGCAGCCCCTTGAGATGAGCATTTTGGTTCACCAGTTGCCCGTCTTTGGTCCATTTTTTGCATGTCCTTGCAGACATTCTGACTCTGTTGTCCTGCCATTTTACCATTGGTAAAGTCACTTGTTTGCTCATTTTTCCAATACATCACTTTTAAGAACAACCACTCTCAGAGTCTTCTGTGTGGGCTTGAACAAGCAGTACAAGACATGCAGGATTTCTGTTGTGGAGCTAATAATGTAAAGCAGTGGTTCTCAAACTTTTAAATACTGTGTACCACCTGAGAAATTATTCAGCTCTCTGAGTACCACCATGATGGACAACTTTAAAATATAGCCATATATACCTTCTAAATTAGCTTTACACACAGGAGAGATGTTTATTCTTTATTGGGGTTATTTATTGTTACCTGAATTTCGTTTTGAAATGTTGTATTTATAATGCATTGTATGTTTCCGATTTAAAAAAAAAAGAAAAAAGTGAAAATGTGGAAAAAATGTGGAAAGTCATGACGTTCCTTTACGTACCACCAGGGAGCGCTCGCGTACCACTGGTGGTACGTGAACCACAGTTTGCGCACCACTGATGTAAAGTAATGTGGAAAATGTTGGTACAAATTTGGGCGATGAAGCTGACTCATTTCTGTGTTTGACCTTGAAATTTTCTTACATTTAAAACGACTCTATATAGCTATACCATGTCTGACCACATGGGGGCATTTAGCTCTGCTGTGTTGACAGAAAATCCGCTGACAATCCAGTGCTAATGAGCGAGGATAATTCGTCACATCTTGCGATACCATTTTATCCCACTAGAGGTGCACTTTGTAGTGTTTTGTGCCAGGGGCTGACCAAATGGTAGCATACCAAACTTCCAGGCTGAAGCCAGAGCAGAACTAAGAAATCTTCCAGTTCCTCGACTAACCACTAGGGCAGGGGTCAGCAATTAAGTTTGGCCTCGGGCCAGATATTTTCCAAGCCACAACATTGCGGGCCACAACCAAAACAATGGCTAATTTAATGATTTAATAGTGGAGGAGGGGTGATAGTGAAAATGATTGGCACTCTTGAAATGACACACCAGACGGGCTGATGTCGGTTAAATATGTGGACTGACCATTGGGGGCACTACTAAATATATTCCTGTTTAAAAAAAAAAAAACATTTCCACTTGTTGCTGTTAGCTGTCAAACGTGTCACTCTATGCCTTCATCCTCCCCAGTTTTATTAGCCCACAGGGTGTAACGAGGTTGTCTCTGCATGCAAAGAGTACAGTATTAGGCGGCACCACGAAACGAAGCAAGCTAATTTCAAGGTTGCGTTCCCTCAGAAGACAGAAGCATGAGAACGCAAAAGGTTGAGGTTGAGTATCTGTCCCTTTCTGACCTTTCTGACTTATGCATGTTTTTTGTTGAGAGGCCAGCACCATAGTACTCATCTAAGTTCAACTTCACAGAGCAGCACTTTATGTCTCTGGAAACCAGTCACATGTATATTCTTCAGCCAAAGCTATCAGGTATTTATTCTTCTTAACGAAGAAGGGTATTTGATTTCGTAAACCTAACCAAGTGCTTTTTCTATGGAGACAGATAAATTCAAACATAATATGTCCAATGTAATGACAAAATGATTTACAGTGAAAGTAATAAATAATAGGAAATGGATCCGGTGAGAATAAAAGTTATTAAAGGTGGTTGTATAATGCAATAGGATTACTAATGCATATACAGAGGGAAGTGTGAGCTCAACAGCAGAGAATGAGCTCCACTGTCTCTGCAGTGTGTCACAGAGCGGGTGGGATTGTGTTCATGATGGAGTCCGTGAGGGACTGGAGGTCACTTTAGAAACGTCTCGAGGATCTGACAGATGATTTTTCCTGCCTTATGAATGAGCTTATCGAGCCTGCCATCATCTCTGGCACTGGTGCTGCCCCGACAGCAAACAACAGCACAGTAGATGACGCTGCCACAGGCCTCCAGAGATCTGGCTCTGCTCATCCCCTTCCTAATTAATTTGCAAATTAAAAAAGAAAAATGTATGGAAAAATAGCTTCCTCGAGAACAAAATCAGTTCTTTCAGGTGAATGCTGACATAATAATGCTGATAAGTGCTTGGTTATTTGTCGATAAAGGTGATAATTGCAGATTGGTATTGGTAACGCATGTGTCCAAAAGGAGTAAACAAAACTGGAAGATGGGTAAAACAAAAAGAAATGCAGAAATTGCACAGGCGTCATTAAAAATGCCACTTAGCTTCAAAAGTAACGTGGACGTTTCCAGAATGGTCAAATAAAAAAATATTTTCCTAATGACTGTACTGTTTGGCTGTTTGTTACCTCCACCAAGGAGGTCATGTTTTTGCTGGCGTTTATCTGTCTGTCTGTGTACAAGATAACTTAAAAAGTTATGGATAGATTTTGATGAAATTTTCAGGAGTTGTCAGAAATGTGAAAAGTAATAACTGATTTCATTTTGGCTGTGATCCGGAAGAACTCCTGGATTCTGGATCACTTACAAATTTTCTATAACATTGTGGTCAATGGGGGCAAGATTTTGTTTCTCAATATCTCCGTTAATTATTGCCCAAAACTCATGCAATTTGACTCAGGGATTGGCAATGGGAACCTCTATCAAATTTCAAAGGCTCATCTGAATCTGATCCAGAACGCGGATTTTATCGCAATCTGTAAATCGCTATATGGGAGAACTGTTGCACTTGGCGGAGGTCTGCGCTCTCCGAGTGCTTTTCTAGTTATCTATCCATCTGTTATCTATACTTCCTATTTAGGATCACAGAGGACCGCTGGAACATCTGCAGATGAAAACAAGGGTCCGCCCTCGTCAAGTCCTCAGTCCATCACAGGACCACGCATGCAAACAACCACACATGCTCACGCTCTCTCCTGCTAGCTACTTAGGCTCAGCACTTAGACTAACGTGCATGTTTTTTGACTGTGGGAGGAACCCACGCAGGCACAGACAGAACATACAAACTCCATACAAAAAGTCCCTGGGATGAGAACCAGGACCTTCTTTAGCCACCAGGCTGCCCTGTTTGTAAGGACACTGTTCATTATTTTCTTTTGCACGTATCAATGGCTGAGAAATGTTATGACATGTATGTGCTTTCCAAAAATGTGAACATGGCAGCGTTTTTTTTTTCCTCTGACCCCTGAGCAGCCCCATGACAGGTGCCATGGAAACAGTATAATGGACATCACTGACTTACTCACCTGTGAGTGGTTTTGATGCTGTGGGCGTTCCAAATGCAATCACAGCTGAGTCATAGTTGTTTTCAACAAAGTCATGTTTTTTTTTTTTGTTTCCGGATTGTTTCAAAGACTGACATCTGCATCACAATGAAACCCTGAAGACACTCGAAAGACGGCTTTTATCAACAACAAACTGGCACCGCAGGGTGAACAGACTCCTGGAGCATGCTTTTCTTTTCGTTTTACAGCAGCTCTAAAACTGGAAAACTGTCGGAGAGTTCACCGGAAAACAGAGTGACTTTTCAAAGAAGCATCGGAAACTTTGGGGAGAACCGGTGTCACATTTCACAGCGGCCTTCAACTCACCACAGACACCCTCCATGTACTGTATGACAGAGGAAAGGAAAATAAATCATCTGACAGCCGCAGTCATGAGTCAGAGCTATTCTGAAGTTTCTGCTAGAGATACTCATCAGTTATGACTAAAAGGCTGGAACCAGCATGTCAAACGTCCAAATGTCAGGGGACAGGAAGAGGAGGAAGAGGAGGAGGAGGAGGGACGGTGTTTGAGTCAGGACAGAGAAAGAGGAGTGCACTCCAAATTCATTTTAGAGGAGCAGCTTTGTGCCAAGACAGAGGGAGATATTGATACAGCCGAGTCCTATTAAATTTAGAGTGCATCTAAAGAGGAAATGGAAAACAGCTGTAGACTGATAAAACAAGATGATGACATTCTTACATGTTTTGGTCACCAAAATGCTAGTGACATCCTCTCCCATAGTCTATTTGTCTTGTACCCTTTTGAAATAACAAAATTGCACCAAAAAAGTTCATTTGGATGTCTGTGGGCTTATTTAGGGTCATATAGGTAAATGTAAGGAGGGGTAAGGGGGGTTAGGGTTGGAGACAACCATCAAGCACATGGGTGATCCAATATACTGGAAGTTCACTTGTTCAAATGGTCTATTTTAGCTATTATGATGTAAAATATTATTCATTTCTGCACGCACCAGGACCTGCGCTGCCAACATTTGCATGTGGTGCCCATCGCAGACATAAATAAGCTGAAAAATTAGATCCCATATGGGACTGTTGGTGCCACGGTGGTCCCATGTGAACTGCTTGTAATGGTTATCCCAAGGTACATGGGTGATAAATTGGCGCGGGACCAAAACAGGTGGTCTCATTTGGGTCCCATTTGAACCGACCACATAAGCGAACCCAAGTGGGCAATTCACATGGGGCCAGTGTGGAGCCAGCGGGCAATCCCATGTGTGGCTCCATTTGACAGCCCATTATTATATGTGACAGGCCCCACATACAAAGGTTGGCTGAGTGAGTCACATGTTATTAACTCGTTTGAATGACACTAAGCATAAGTTTGAACTTTTAACGTTTGAAGGTTATATCCCAGCTGAATGCAACTACTGATGTGGCCAATAGCGAGCCAATGCTGGTAATTGAGCAGCTGACAGTGGCAAATGAGAAGGCCACCTGGGTGGTAACTCATGCATCTAGGACATCTGTTCACCCTCTCTGCATCACGGAAAGGCGTGACGGCTGCAGTTTCAAATCTACACCTTTTGAGCCGTCACACCAAAAAAAAAAAAAAAAAACAGTTTTCCACTGGTTTTATGTACATCACTAGGGCTGTGGCGATACACTAATCTCGTGATACGATACAATACACGATATTCAGCTCACAATACGATATATATCGATATTCATCTTACAATACATTTACACCATTTTCCGAAAGATTTTAAAGGGACGAAGTGATTTTGGTGACATCTTGTGAGTGTTCCAATGAAAAATAGTTTCATTTATTTAAACAGTGCAAATTGTTGCTTGCAAGCTTTTAAAGGTGGGACACGGGGGTTTTGAAAAAAACGTAGAATATCGATACTCGCGGCTGAAAAATTGATACTCCCTGGGGAAATAAAATATCGATATATATCGCAGAATCGATAAAATCACTCAGCTCTATACATCACTCATATTTTATCCCCAAGATATTCTCCACTTCTTGTTGGTTACCCTCAGTGCTGCAATAGAAGTGGCATAAAAGTCTTTTTTTTTTCATACAGTCTGAAATACATCTAAGGTGATGCTGAGATGCATCTCCTCCCCAGTTGCTTCTAAACCATGTTTTGATTTGGTTGAAAAGTGACGGGTGAAAAGCTGGAATTTTCAAGACATAAGCCCCATTTCAGTCAGACAACTCGTGCAGTGAAAACTACAATTCCTTACTAGGAACACATACTTTAGATTTGGGTGTCTACGCTCCATTTCACACATCACTTATTTATGATTACATAAAGAGAGGGGTTAAGGAACGTAACTGCGACTGCAAGCTTGGTGGGTGAGACACCCGAAGTACAAATCTAGAACCTTTTACACCTCAAATAGTCACCAGGAGCAGATGGATAATTGGAAATGGACCATGTAAAGGGGGGGGGGGATAATAAGCAGGCGCACTGCAGAGGTTGCCTGCCTGAATTGACTCCCAGGGGTCGTTTCATTCACACAGCCAGTTTGTTCTGCTTCTGTATTGGCTTTTTTTTAAACCATCCTGCTGTGCTGTATGAAACTAGCAAGAGCCCAAAAGACCCAACAATTTGTTCTGCTGGTGTCCCACCTCTGTTCTGCGCTGGAAGGCAGTAACAGGGTGTGGCGGGGCCAAATGAGTGCTGCGTGAACTGGCAATGTGGAAAAGTGCAACAAGAGCGCAAAGATGGCTGCAAACTCCGTGCGGGAGGAGAAATCAGTCCGCACATCAAAAAAATGAAACGAAACAAAAAAAAACTTCAGGTTTGCAACCACAATGACCAGACGGGCAGAGTCCAGACTGGCCTGGCGATATTATTTACTCAGCAAACCCTGTTGCTGAGTAACAGGGTAGCAACTTGGAGGTGCCTCCACCCGTCAAAGCCGGGCGGAAAGCTCTGTCCTGCAGCCAGAGAAACGCTGCAAACACCAGTGATGGTGAAGCTGAGGCGATGGCGGAACGTTTTTTTTTTTTTCCCCCCTCTTCATTTTTTTTTTCTTATTTTTAGAGTTGTGGTTTATTCAGCGCTGAATGCCAGAATGCTGTAATTCTTTTTGAAAGCGCACACTGGTGAGGGAAAACTGCACCTCCGTGGGATCATTGTGAATGCACAGCTGGAGAGTGGAGGCGGAATAAAAACGGGCTCTCCAGTGTGTGCGCCATGTGAGAGTGGCTATATAGCTATAATCATATGTGATAGTCCAATATCTTCTCTTTTTTTTTTTTTTTTTTTTGGGGGGGGGGGGGGGGGGGGGGGGGGTGGGGGGGGTGATAGCCAACCTGATTTATCTCATAAAAGATGTCCAGTGTTGGAGACCTCGAGGTGGGTTTGAATCTAGATTATCTGGCGAGTTTTGCCTGATTTTGGCACATAAAGGAGTAGAATCGCTAAATATCACTCTCATCCATCATCTAACTTCTATTCAAAGATTTTTGTGCCTTTCCTGTACATATCAGTACATGACTACAGTCCACCTGTAGGCATCAGGTATCCAATCTCAGCCTCGCTCTCCATCCAATATTAAATCCCATCCCAGATTTGTTCTCATCTCCCCTCAGCCGAGGACAGTCAGCTCTGTTACGAAGCCGGATAGAGGGATGGAGTGATGAAGGGAAGAAATTGAGAGAAGTCAGACTAGACCTGGCACTGACATCATATTTGTGATCCTTTAACACAAACACACACACACACACACACTGGACATAGGCACTAACTCGACACCACCTCTCATACCAGCACTTCATTATCTTCCTCTCTCTTTGCTGTTCTTTGCAAGCTTGTGAATACTTTTAGTGACATATATGGAGTCACGTGAACTCTTTAAGATGAGTTTTTCCTAACAAATTCTTCCTAAGAGTATGCATTAATATCTGAATGACAACCATCTGTTTATGCATTAACATGGGCGTGATTTTGGTTTCAAAATCATCTAAAAACTTCCAAAAAGAAAAAAAAATGTGGGAATTGATAAGTATATTTGAACCGAATCTGTCAATTGCCCCAACTGCTGAGTCTCACTGTAATAAATCTGCCTCATCGAGTCACTTAGGAAGACGTCAGAAACGTTTACAACAGAGTTTCTCAAGCGTGCACTTTTTTAGAGATACTGGTGACAGCTAATAAAATCAATCTTGAAATGAGCAGACTTTCACTGGCAAAAACAAAATCATTTTGAGTTTTTTCAAATGTGTTTAAACAATTATGATTTTAGCGCTCAGTAACGGTATAAATAATTCATCAAGATGATGCAGTGCATTCCAGTTCACAGGGCTTTTCACTCAAGACTAGAGCACCTCTGGCAGCCTTGCTGCGCCAATTAAAGGATTAGCTGGTATGAGGCCAACCGTGAAGCCAGGATTGAAGACATTAGTTACTGGTTTACTCAGCTGCTTCATTCTTAATAGCAGAATGGACTTCCAGTAGTCCTCAGAGATAAAATACGCACACCAAGGCCTGAAGTCCTTGAATCCAAACTATTAGAAAAAAGAAACTGTTTTTTTTTTTTTATTCTTAACGCCCAGCCGTTTCATAACTTCCTTCAATTAACTTGTCCCCTCGTTTTTTATTTTCATTTGTCATGATGGCTCGTTTTAATGCAAATTAATGAAAAAAATGACAACAAGAGCGCAAAGCTTCTCATCTCCTTGCACTTTGTATTCTAATCAACTCTTTTTTCAGCTTTTCTCCTCCAGAACAAAGAGCAACGTTAATAGAAATGTTTAACGCCTCAAATGTCCTTTGCTCTATTCTATCTTGCTTTGCTATTATAGTTTTTTATAACTGTTTTTTTTTTCCCCAAAGCCATCAAATTTACATCCAGTAATTATCTCCTCATATAGCTGCTTCACTGGATTGTATCCTGGCACAAGAGATTTCACAGAACATTCTGGATGTACTGTATATGCATTTCCCACTGCACCAGATTAAAAACAGACAAAAGATAATTTATGTTGCAAAGCAGTCAAACACATTTATTACACAACCCCGATCCAGAATTTATATAAGGCAGAGTAAACCATATTGAAATCATAATGCTTAGAGCATTTTCAGGAGGTAATTTGTGTCTTTATTTTAGATTGAAGATGTCTCTTCAGGGTTTTTTTGTTCTCTAAAAACAATAATATTTCAAAATTACACCATCTTGTAGACTTTTGGCTTTAAATCTCCAGGATTAATACCCACCGGACCCAAATACCATAGCCAAAGAATCACTTATCACATTCTAATGCTTATGGTTATTGCAAAGTCCTTGGTTAAAAGCAGAAAAACAAAAACAGTTCCATCATTGTCACATTGGATCCGTATTATATATCAGACTAAAAAGAGAGGAAAAACAATGGTGCTTTTGGCAGAATACTAGTTATTGACAATTTTAGATCTAATTCACAGGATATTTAGAGGTTTAGCATACTCAATTTAAGACTTCTCATTAAAAAGTGTCTCATTAAAAGTGCATTCATTGCATTATATCATTAAAAATCAGTTGAGACTGTCCTTAAGGCTCCTGTATAGTCTCCCATGTTTTAGCAACTGGCTGTGTAAGAGTAGAAAATTATCTAGTGTGTGGCCAACGTAAGGGAGCCAACTCTGTTGTAAACCACTAAACTGCAGTTGTTGACAAGGTGACCACTGGTGTTCAACCAGTTGTGGTATATCAACCAGAACTGATATAAGTTAAGGATTTTAAGATGTGGCTTGTGGTGCTATCCTGTAGGGCAGTGATTTCCAAAGTGTGGGCCGCGGCCCCCTGGCGGTACTGCAGGTGGGCCATGAGAGGTCATTAAAATTAAACAAATATGTTTTAAATCCTCGATCTTTTTTAAATATATTTTTAATTACTGTAAAATATTAACAACATGATTTAAAAACATCTAGACGTAACAAAACAAACCAGTTAAGTGTTATTCTACTGTCATTTTAATTTAATTTGACAAGTGTCACCTTATTTGTTGACCCCTTACATTAATATCAGAACATAGCTTCTAGTCCTGTATATTGATCACAGTTGTGATTAGAGGTTTGGGTGGGCCGCAGAGATTTTTTACATTTTTAAATTGGGCCTTGGTATTCTGAAGTTTGGGAATGGCTGCTGTAGGGCTTCTTCCCAAGTTGGAAGGGCTCATATGAAGAAGGTTAATGGAGAAATGCCAGGAGAACGTCATTAACACAGCTGCAATAGATCTCTAATTAGTTTCTCTCTTTATTTATGCAGTAGCGTGCTGAGACCCAGGAAAGACAAATATCTACAACTGCCAGCCTGTGCACTCCGCTGTCAATATTCTGTTCTCTTGGAAAAAAAAGTTAATAAATAATGCTTTCTTTTTTGTGCTGGAAGGACTCTGCAGTACTCCTTGCTACAGTTCATGCTACATGGCTATAATCATTGCCCAGAATGGCTGCTCATCATGTTTTTAAAAACAGCTTTGTTGGTTTTAGCTCACTGTCTTAGTTGGCACCCTCACAGTTTTGCTCTCACACCTCTCATGGCTTAATTTTCAGCTGCAGCTGGAAGCTGTGATTGCAGGAAAAGATTTAATAACCAGCTGCACAGTATCTGTTCATTACCAAATCGCAGCCTGACACAGTTTGCAACTGGCTGAAGAACGGCCGGATATTCTTTTTCAAGAGTTAGCAGAGGCCACGTAGGAATGTGAATGCTGAGCTTGTATTTTAGAGTGCCTATAACTCAAAATCATAATGTTGCACCATAACTGATGGATGTGTAAACAATGCCTTACCTTAGAGGGGAAGGCATGAAATTGCAAAATTTAAAGCCTGGTTCTACTCACTCCAAGGAGTCGCAAACTTATTGCAGGTTGAAAACATTAAAATGAAAACTCTCATAATCCTTGTTCTAAGATCATAACCCATTCTTCTAAACTAGAACATCTGACAGCTTTACGGTTAAGTTTAACAAAAGATTTTGAGCTGCTCAGCCCTTTGGGGTCCTCCTGGTCAGTTGTGTACAGACCACAAAGATCAAACAGTAACATTTCCTCCCCCCGCATCCCGCTGAGACCAGCGTCAGCTGCACAATGGCACAACCCAGTGAGTAAACATCGCTCTGGGGATCCCTCTCGCTTTCTACTTAGTAGTGATGATAACAAAGTCTGTTCATCATCTGACACATAATGCTGGTGAACCCATTTGGTCACTCGCTTCCCCCATCCTCCCTGCTGTCGGCGAGCGCATCATCCGCTCCTGCACATTCACTGTCTCGCATTTTTCTCCCTGCCCTCATTCTTTCTTTTTTTTTTTTTTTGGCTTCTCTTTGAGTCAACTCCTCCCCATCAGCCGCCCTTTCATCTCAGCTAAGTGAATTTTCTCCATTCATCACTTTATTCAAGATATGAGACTCTCTCTCTCTTTTCAAGTGACCCCTTGGAGTCTTTCCATCCCTTGACTCTGTCATCTTCCTAAGTCTTGGCCTCCCTAGTTTCCTCTCCCACACCCCCGTATGTCACTTGACATCATTCACGCTTTTCCTCTGGAATCTTTGTTGATCTTGGCAGCCTCTCTCTCTCTCTCTCTCTCTCTTCATCCCATGTGTGACGCTGACCACAGTCCATTTTGGCAACCCAGAGCCCCCGTACTGGTATGTGACTGTCCTTCAGCAAAGATTATGTGGGCATCCTCGATTCTGAGGGGTTTTTTTTCCTCATGCTGGTTTGGCGCATTTGGGGATGCTCAAATGTTATTTCCGAACGCGTACGGTTCAAGGACGTGTGTGTGGTTTGATCTATACACAGAGGAGGGGCCATGCATGTGCTTTCCTGCCAGTGATTGCCCTTGACGTGCCCACAAGAGGAAGGGCACACACCTGATTGTGTATGTGTGTGTGTGCAGCGTAGATGGGATCTATTTCTGTGCATGCATGTGTGCATACATTGGCGTTGTGTTTCCTCAGGATAAACATCCAACCCTATTATGAATCCGCAAAGAAAAATGAGACTGATCGCAGTCGGCGCATGCGTCCACAAACAAAACCCCACATGCCACTCTGTCTCTGAATCAACGGACCCACGGTGGATGACATGAGTGCATCTGAGTTTTTGGGCCAAGATGGCTACGTTTGACCTCAATCAGTCCACATGGGGAGCGCTGTGGGAAGGGGGGGGGAGGGTGGGAGCCTCAGGGCGCAGCCAACACCTGAGCGGTTACTGCAGAAACGGCAAGTGGAGCAGTTGGCTGGTGTCGCCTGGCTGCAGTAATGAATTGCAGTACCTGGAGAAGCCCGTCGGGGAGCACAGAAAGCTGCTGGCAACTCACTGGAGGGTTACAAGAGTGGATCTTTATATTCCACATAATGAACTGCTCATTTGGCTGTCTGGGGAATGATAGTACTGACAGTCCGGGGGGAGAAATTCAGACCTGAGAGCCTACCTGAGCGTTTTGGTGGTCATGTCGGCTCCTGTGATGCCATGATACACCAGCGTTTCGTTCCACACTGGGTTCAGAGTATTCTTCAGGGTTTTTGTGCGTAGTTTGTTTGCCTGGACAGGTGAAATAAAAGAGACAGGAAGTCATTAAAAAGAAGGATCTGAAGAATAAAAGGAGAAATATCTAAATGGCAAGGGGTGAGATTTGTCAGAATGAGAGAGAGAGAGAGAGAGAGAGAGAGAATGAAAGATCGGGAATGGTGAAACAAAAATGAGCGAGGAAATATCAAGTAAAAGGGGACAGGGAGGAAGAGAGAGAGAGTCTCGGGAAGCATCATTTATCTTTGTCCCTCAGGAAATCGCTGACATCTGCTATTAGAGAGTGAGAGGACACGAGGCTTGTTTGGGCTCACCTGTTCGTCTGTCTCCTCTCCAGCCTGATAAGAGAGCGGACGAGCACCAAAATAAGCACTGGACTTCAAATACAACACAGCATGGCAGCCAATTAAACTGTGTGACACAATCGGCATAAAAAATTTAAGCTTTCCGGGAGAGGAAATGCCCATGAGTCCCAAACAGCTTGACTATTCATACATGGGTTTCAGTTATTTGCAGCCTTGAGCATCTGGCTTGTTTTTGACTGTCAATATCGCCTACTCAGATTTTACTTTCACTGACTCGCGTTACATAACCTGTCTGAACCTCTGGCTGAGTTCTGAAAACATCTCTTCATCTGTCCGTTTTTCTACACTCGTTTCATCCTGTTCAGAGTCCCTCCAGAGGCCCGCCGCCCGGCTTAGCTGTCATCGAGCGAGAGCCACGGTACACCGTGAATGGGTCACCAGTTCATCACAGGGCCAGACGGAGACAAATAAGACAGGAATCCATTCATGCTCACAGTCCTAAAGACGATTCAGAATCACCAAACAATCTAGCGACATGCTTGGGGAAAAAAAACATGCAATATCCCTGTAGAAATGTTTGATCTCTGGGCCTTCTGGCGGTGAGGTAACTCCACTAACTCAGGTCCTTTCAAAGTAATGCGTTTCAAGGGGAGGTTCGGTGTCTTTGCTGTGGGGGTGCTATTCATTACCCAGCGTTGGGGAAAAAGATTTATGACAAGTGTGTGGATGAAGGTTCCTTTGAAAGTATGGATGGCGTCAGTTTAGGGCTAATTCATCCATCCATCAGTTTTCTATGGCCATTCACCCTGCACGGTTACACTTACTCCTACGGGCACATCTGAGTCACCAGTCAACTGAAAGCCAACCGTGCCTTTTACAAAAACTTTAGAAAGACTTTTAGAAGACGCTCTCTTACATCTAAAAGACTGTAAAACCAGGTTTTTGAGTCACAGACTTAAGCTTGGGGATCTTTGTACGTGTATAAAAGGGTCTGTTTGTACAGGTATCTCTGTCTGGTCGCTGCTGGAATGAAAAATACAAAGAAAGCTAAAATTACCCCGACTTGTCTGTAGGGACACTATCACCTGTGTGGAATTACATTTACAATTACAAAGGTTTACGTCTAGCAGTCGACCATGGGTTGACTGTACTCTGGAATATTCCTCTAAGTAGGTGTAAAGTCTGCGTGACATTCATGTTTCTAGCTTTCAGGATGAGAGTTTCTGGTGACAGAGCTGAGATTTCTGGGTTTGTGATGCCCAGTTCATTCAAAGCCAGAGCTGATTTTTCTGTTTCTACAGCAGCTGTGGGAGGTGGGAACCATGTACATCCAGGTCTCCTGTGAAGTTTAGTGTTTCCCTGTTAATTACCTCCGCTAAGGAGGTTATGTTTTTGCCGGCGTTTATCTGTCTGTCTGTGTTCAAGATAACTCAAAAAGTTATGGATGGATTTTGATGAATTTTCAGGAGTTGTCAGAAATGTGAAAAGGAAGAACTGATTTCATTTTGGGTGTGTTCCGGAAGAAATCCTGGATTCTGGATCACTTTCAAATTTTCAATAACATTGCGGTCAATGGGGCCGAAAATTTTGTTTCTCAATATCTCCATTAAATATTGCCCAAAACTCAATATTGCCCAAAATTTGACTCAGGGATTGACAAAGGGAACCTCTATCAAATTTCAAAGGCTGATCCGGATCTGATCCAGAAGGCGGATTGTATCGCAATCTGTAAATCGCTATATGGGGGAATTGTTGCACTTGGCGGAGGTCTGCGCTTTTCTTGTTGTATCTGTTCTAATATTTTACTTCTAAGATCATTTTGCTTTAAGAGCAACAAATGTGTATAAATTCATTTCTTAAACTATTACCCAACAGGATATACTAAAAGAAAAGACATGCTGCATGGAGGTAACAGAAAAAGTGTCTGCTTGTCCACATGCACTTCCAAGTTAATGCATCAGTCTTTCAGTAATCATTTTAATTTGTGTTGTTCTTAGATGAACTTAAGTAAAGGATCTGTTACCACATCCACTGTAGCTATAATCATTTATTCATTATACACACTGAATGTCCAGCCAGTAAACTACAGTATCATCCTCTCTTCATGTCACGCCTCTTTGTTTATTAAGCTTCTAACTTAAGCATAACAGTTTCTTTTTTTTCTTTCTTTTTTTTTTTTTTTCTGCCGCTGTCAGCCTCTCCCTACAGAGCCTCAGGGCCAGAAGCTGAACCCTCCCTGCCATCTTTTTTCCCTCCGTCTGTCTGTTTTTGTCCCTGCATCCCATTGTTTAAATCTGTCCCACCTCTCCTCTGCTTCCCTCGTCTCTCATCTCCGTCCTCTGAGCTTATCAGTCACAGCCATCCTCTCAGAGTTTGGTGGTGGTGGTGGAGGGGGGGGGTTTGACAACTGGCAGAACTGTTCCAAGGTGCCATAAGCCCCCCTCTAAAAAAATAAAAAATAAAATAAATAAATCCTCTGACATTTGTAACACAGTTGTGTTGGTATTTTGAACACAAAACATGCCCCGTACTTCATCTAGAAACACTTAAACAACAGCAGCCCCGTGTGCCTGCCCTCGCTCCCTCCATTCTCCTCCAACGCAGGCGGTTTTGCATCTGTTTCTAAATGTTTTATCTCTAGCCCTCCATCTGCCCATCACATTTCCCTCCTTTTTCTTTCCATCTGTCTGCCTGGTCTCTTTTTTTTTTTTTTTTTTTAATTTTATCTCACACCACCTCTTACTCAGTCCTTCCTCCCCAGAGCTGCGATGAGTCTGGCAGTAAGCGAATCGTCCATGCAGCTCAGCTTGGAACGGCTACATAAGAAATCCCAGCGACTGTTGGGCCACTAAGAACTACTGTGTCACTGCATATTAATGTGTGTGAGAAAGAAAGGAAGGGGGGGGGGGGGGGTCTATGTGTGACTGTGGCTAAATCCTTAGCATGTGCCTGCATGCACACAAGGTCATACGCCGCATGGGTTGTAGTATGTGTGTTGCGTGTCACGAGACGGCAGGCTGGACCGTGTCCTGCTCAGAGAGCATGTGAGATGGGAGGAGAAAGTGCAGGGCGCCGCAGACGCGAGCCTCTGAAATTTCTTGAGAGCTTTCGTATGCTGGATTAGTCATCACAAAGCCTGCACGCGGAGTGGACCACAGCAGATGTGAGAGCGCACATCAGTCATCCCGATTCCACTTCACAAGTGACGCCGGGCCTCAGTCAGGTGGCTGTTTTGCCAACAGTCGTTCATGGGCTCTTAGCCGCTCGTTGATGCTTCCTGTGTGCTCCCCCAAGCGTCCCCACCACCTTTACCACCCCTCTCCCCCACCGTCAACACTCGCCTGTTGACGTGAGCCGTGTAATAATCGTCCCTGTTTCCATGACAACCACCTGCTGCTGTCCTCCCCTCATCTGTCTCCCTCTCCCGTTCCCTCTCAGCTGCCCCCCCCCCCCCCCCACACTCTCTTCACACTGTTGGTATTTCAAGGTCACACAGGGGCACAGGCAGATGGGCCGATAGCGATGGAGATCGTGGCGAAAAGTGAGGAGAGGATGCTGATAAGAGTGGAAGGCAGGAGGTCAAAAATACCCCTGTTGTTATAGTTGGCACCTCAGACTTCAGACATGTGCCTTGCTCAACCTAAGTTGACTCAGCGCCCCCCCCCCCCCCCCCCCCCCGCACCTCTCGTAACCCCATTTTGTGTTTGCCTGGAGCCGAAATGGCTGACAACAGGTTGCATTGTGCTGCAGGCGTCGGGGGGGGGGGGGGGGTTTGATGTTGTGGAGAGCGCTGGAGCTGATCACAAATAAAAACCGAGGACTCGATGGGACACGTTAAGTGGTAGCCGAGCGAAATGCTCAGTAGCTTTCAGAAACATTAAACTAGTCCATTGCCATGATTTTGCAAGAATGTTACGACCTTTTAATAACATTTTCTTTCAATTTCTAAAGAGTCAAAAAATATATCCTTTTTTAAATTTTAGGTATAAATTGTTACTTTTGACTACCAGTTGCTATTTGATGGAACAACTTTAATGTTGATCAGTTAGTTATATAATTACATTTATTTAAAATAACCGCCATCATCTCTGCACAGTTACCATTCACCTGGATGAAAGCAGCTGGCTGAAACTAACAAATATCATTTTTCAATACTGTTCTCAAGCTCTTGATGAAGTTGGCAAACTAATAGGGTTTACTCTCTATAATGGTGTCACCTTGTTTCACCCCGTCTCTATTCTTTGAGAGCGATGTGAATCATTAAGAGGTTTGCGCCTCCTTTCTATTTGCCTCTCTTGCAGTCCACCCAGATGTCCATTCATGCCTTCGGGAACCTCTGTAATGTCTGCCGTAATGTTAAAACTGATGTTATTGTGGACTGTGATTTGCCTCGCATACGTTGAAAATGTGACGTTGTGCAGTGAGTCTCGCAAAGAACACGTGCGCCGATGCTGGTTCGCACTGGAAAACTGAAAAGTAGCAGGTCTTTAGAAGGTTTCCTTCAGTTGATCGATTATGTAGTAAAATTGTAAAGGCTACAAGTTCAGGCTATTGTAAACATTAAAGAAACTAGCTGGTTAACTAGTCAGCTCCTCCGCTTCATTAAGGTCAACTGAGGCTACCCAAGTACAATAAAACAGTGGTATTTTTTTATCTGCTAGATGGCAGTAACGAGTTGCATTTTGGGCTTTTTGCAGACACGACTACTTCCCGTAAAGAGAGTAGCAAGCCGAAACAAGCGATGCGGATCATTCATTTCATGTAATTTTGTACCTTTTTAATCAATGTACCTCATATCGACCAAAAAGCTACACATCTATCCCTTCATGGCTGCGACGTGGGTAAAGTGGCCGAATGATCTCTCTGCAGAGAAGATGGAAGGCATTGATTTGGCAAGGCAAGTTAATTTGTGTAGCACATTTCAAACACAAAGGTAACTCAAAGGCACTCGGCGTTACAAAATGAAGAATATTGACTTGCTGAACCTCACAAGAAATTTCAGGTTATGTTCCCATCACTTCAAGGAGGAGATCAGCACTGATGGGTACATGGGTGGCGATTCTATCTAATTCATCGGGAATAACTGGAGGAAGCCACTGGATGAGTGTGAGAGCTGCCCCCTACAAGCGTTTTAAACTTTCATACATACGAACAAATCAAATCGAGGTTGATGTGTAAGGATAAGTCGTGTAATAGCAGCAGCAATCCACGATATTTGTTCAGTGCCACCATATCGTCTCTGAAGAGAAAAAGAAGGTTCATGATGACGAGAGTCCCGTCATGAGACTGAACCAGTGCCACTGACAACCAGTGTCGCAACATTCGGCTCAGCCTTTTGTCATAGTCCTTAAAAACCATTGGAAAAACATTGCTTACAAGACCAAATCTGTAGTTGTCCAAAACCAAAAATATTTTCACATGTACTAAAACGCGACAGCACAAAAACCAGACTTCACGATCAAAGTATATCTATGAACAGCCTCTTGGAACGGAAACACTTATAGCCCTCATCCACAAAAACAGACCACTACATCAGCTCTCATAAAGCGACATTAGTGTAATAATAAGGTAATAAAAACGGTAATGGCCATAGCAAAAGAATAAAATCGTGAAAGTTCATTGAATAATTTCTCAGGCAAAGTTTATAGACCACCGTACAAACAATTGTTCTTTAGCGGTTTACATTTTTATATCCTGCTATTAATCTCCACCCCTCCCTGATTTCCGTCCATGTTTCTCCAATTCATTTGACAGATAAAGGTTGTTCCACTTCTATTTCTATGTTTCTTCAGCAACGACTGGGCCTTTAAGCATCGAGTCATCCCTAACCAGCCGTGCTCCCTGACGTACGGAGGGCAAAGGAAACGAGGCATTTTTTTCTAGAAAGAAATCAGCGACAATTTGTCATCAGGTAAAAAATGTATGACTGTAAAAGCCCTAATGATGTGTGATGGTTTGTGGGACAGACCACTGTGGGAGCATGTCACGTGAATTGCCGTAGAGGTAAAGCCGGAAGAGTGACCTTGCTGGCCCCGGGGAGAAGATGAAGCTTGACGTACGGATCCGCCAGCCCATTGGAGTCCATGGCTTTCAGACCCTGCGGACACACGCGCGCACACACACACACATTGCAGTGTCAGAGGTGAAGTCATCATGCCCGTTAACCACTTCTCACAACTGTCAGGGTCAGATAAAGATGGCGAATATGACAAACCACTTCCACTGTAGTGTGTTGTTTTTTTTTTTCTTACCGTTTGACCTCAGGGTGTTTTCTACCTCTCGATTTTTTTATTTATTTTTTGGTGTTACCCTAAAAGGAACTCTTCAACAAGGTTTGCGTAATAATCATGTGACAGTATGAAATATGTAGGAGAAGGCTTGTGTCCTTGAAGAGTGGACGAATCGTACGGGTCCGCCCAGGCCACCCAACATTATCTAACACTTCATTGTCCCGTGATCGTATTATGAACTAACAAGCTTATGCGCTGAGAGATGAATACTTTTTCCTTTCTGGAGGTTGAGAGACGGCGGGATGACGTCTTGAGCAAATGTGAAAGAGCCGTTTTTCAATGAGGCTCTCAAGGCTGATTATGCAACAGACGAAACGGGTCTGTTTATACAGAGAACATTTCAAACCATGCGCGTACCTTTGCCTTGTGGATGGTACAATGAAGGCAGTTGTTCTCTTGATCAAAGAGCAGCGTGAACTCCAGCGTTCCCAGATAGGCTGAATGGGGGGGGGGGAGCACAGTGAAAGTACAGCAGTTAGTATCAGTGAGAGGCACAGACACATTCAGTCAAACCCAGATAAATGAGAAAGTTCACGTTTGAAGCAGATGGCTTCGTACAAACATGATGCTGCCTCGTATGAATTGATCTGTCCTATTTGATTACGGTTTGGGAGTGAGTAGAAAATAAAGTCCCACTGTGTGTAATAAATCATCTGCGCTGCTCCTTCGTGTCACATATAAGTGGGAGTGACAAACAGTGTTGGAAAAACACTTGACTCCACAATTACTCTGTAAGCATGTGCAGCGGTGCTGAGGAAAAATGCAGAAACTGAAACTGAGTGACGCTCCACTCCCAAAGTTGCAGAACTGGCAGAGTTGTTTTTGTGCTACATGAACATGTGCGACTTTGAACACTGACAGCAGCTTTCTGAACTCACTGTCGTCGTCGTCGGAGTCCAACGCCTCTTCCCTGTCTCCATCATTCTCCCCTCTCCTCTCCCCGTCCTTGTAGCCCGTCTCCCCGTTGAAAGTCTCCTCCTTCAGGATCTTCTTCTCCCTGGGGGGCGGCGGCGTGCAGGGGTAGTCGTGAAAACGCGGGAAGAAGTCTGAGATCTGTGGGATGGGGAGGATGGGCCCCGGGCACACGTTAATGGCAAAGTGCTCCTGCATAGAGATTTTGACCGGCGAGGGCGGCGGAGGAGCTGCGGGGTGGGGCGCCGCCGAGGGGGAGGAGGCGGACGACGAAGGGGTGGAGGCGGAGGAAGGGGGGATGGCCAGGTGGGAGGTGGAGGGCGGGGGCGGCGGCTTGGAGACACTCATCTGGACTGTCAAACTGGGCTGGAGGAGGGAAACAAAGACGTGAGGAAGAAATGATTAAAGTGAAAAAAAAAATAGAAGAGGAAATAAAAACAACAGTCACATCCTCAAGTTCCTGGGAGTTTGCAGCTTTTTTTTTTTTCTTTCTTGCCAGTTTGAGCAGCTGCAACATCAGTCATTTCAGCTCTCAGCAGTGTGATCAAAACGATGACACATCTGAAACATCCGTGAGGGGGGAAAAAAAAAGAAACAACCAGAAAACTGTAAATGTGTTTCTTTCATCGACTGATTCAATACCGACAAAACAGAAACTCACCAGAACCTTCAGCTCTTCACCAAATCTGTTCTCCCAGTGACAGAGGTAGTGTCGTAAAGTACTGACAAATGATGTGACTTGTATCTGCACCTTCACTCTGATCCTGCTCCTCTCTCTCTCTTTCACACGTCTGTCTCTCATCTGCAGCCCCCCCACCCCCACCCCGAGCAATATTTGCATCATATTATTTGAAGCTTTTCGCATATCTGTCTCTAAGTGAAGCATAACAAGTGTTTCCGAACTCCATCACGGTTAAAACAAATGCAATCATTTCCCATTTTCCTCACGGTGATTTAAAAAAAAAAAAACAGACAGTGGCGCTTAATACATGAAAAGCTTGTTTGATTTTGTTGGTGAGAAGAAGAGAAAAAAAAAACCACTTCAAACTGAAGTGTAGTTTTCTTTGTTATTCGTGGCGCTGTCCTAGATTGGGTTCCTACAGACAAAAATAATTTTCTAGAGGCTGATCTGGTTCTTGTGTGGATTGACAGACCCAGATTGAGTTAAAGCGGCATCGTGTAACTGTAAATATGTCATCAGCACCGTGAACAGCAGGTCAAGTGTGGGTCGCAGTCACTTGTCATCCATCTGTGTGTTGCATGTGTCCATCAGATCTATGACGCTCGGGGTAACTGGTGGCCTGTGAAGTTTGTGTTTAGAGTGTTGCCATGGTTTCCAAGACCTCCTGAAACTGTTTTGTGCTTCAGGTTTTGACTTATATGGGCGCAAAGCTCTCTGTTTGTTGCATGTTTGGAAAGTGTTGGATGAAAACTCACAAATCAAAGCAGCGGTCAAGATCTGAACTGTTTTATTATTGAGGAATTTATGTCTAATTGAAATAGTCAGAAAAGGAGAAGTTACACGGCCTGGTCTCAGAAAAGTGCCTGAGTTGTGTGATGGAGGCGCCAAAATGAGCTTCTCCTCCTTTGTCAGGGCGATAGAGTCACGAGTCCTGCTCTGGAGGCAATCAGTTTTGTGAAAAGGTTTAATATTTTATGCACTTTTCTTGCAGTTTCAGCTGTTTCTAGTTCTGATGAGACCATCTTCCCAACCCTTCATATCTCCCTAAATCTTATCAAATCAAAGAGCAAATGATAACTGATAATCCTACCCTGTAATAAGGGAATTATTATCATAAAAGGCTTCACACAGGACATAAACCCCATTTCTTTCTGAAATTGCCGTGGTTGTGCAACAATCCAGGAAGTTTGTGCTTCGCATCACCTCTGATTCTTAGTCTCAACTTCAACCTAACACCACCATGAAATGAACAAAGATCTCGTTCCAGTTCTAGCTCGTCCCAGGAAACATTTAAGAGGCATATGTTTGATGAATGGGTCCAAAATGTGGGTGTGTTATCTGGATCCTACACATAACCACATAACCAAACCCGAGTGGGCAAATCACCTGGAGTGAATATGGAACCGGTGGAGCAAACCCATATAGCCCATTTATAACTGAGAGGGACCCTCATTCACAAATATAATAAGAATAAGGAGCATATTTACCATCAGAGAGGCAAACAATAGAGAATAAGATGAGCCTTGCTTAAAAAATGACTTGCAATAATAATCAATCATGAAAACTGCATTTTTTTTTCTCATCAGGCAGCACTTAAATTAATTGGTTAGTTGATTCACCTCTGGTTAACTTTGAGATCTTTCACAGCTGAAAAATGGCAGTAAGCCTGCACAATCTGCTTGTCGTTTTCTTTAAGTTATATCGATTTTTCAAGATGCACTTCGAACCATCAGAATACCAGCAGCAGAGAAAGACATTAAAGTATCAAAAGTACAGGAAAGATGTGTCATTTCACTCTACATTCATCAGCACTGAATATTCACAAATACCTGTTCCATCATTATCATCAAGTACACGTGACCTCACAGACTCCGCTGAAAACTTGGATTTCTCCTCACAATATGTAGTTACAAGTTAGTGCCTCGCACAGACAGACGATCAAGACCCCAAACTGAACCGGTCCCACCTCCAAGACCCAGTCACTCTTACGTAAGAGCACCCAAATCCACCACTTTGACTGGATGCGAGCACACGCGTGTTGCTTACTAACTTACTGAAATCAATTCCCAGCAGTGAGAAGCATGCCAGCACATGTGTACTCACACTTCCAGACGTTCAGCCATGCATAAATACAGCCATCCACAAAGACATACCCAGGGACAATCTTCATCTGTGCCAGCACTCCATCTTGCCTGCTCACACCTCCTCTGTCTCTCACACTCTGTGGAGCATGTAGACCAGCTTTGAGTCAATATGCCCCTCCGTACTCTCTCTCTCTCTCTCTCCTTCTTTCCCTCCCTTCCTCTGTTCCTCATTTGGTCTCCTCTTCTTCTATGCTCTGTCCCTCCCTCCGTAGTTGTGACGCGTCCCCATCATTTGTTTTCAGGCTGAGCATGTAGTACTGTCACCCAATTTCTCAGCAGTTAAGGACATCTAAGAGAGACCAGGGGAGAAAAAAAAAAGAAGAAAAAAAAAAAAGGATGGGTGGGTGGTAGACGCGTGGTGACTGTGTTTTATTTAGTGGTGGGTGAGATGTGCGTGGAGACAGCGAGAGAGGAGGACAGAAAGACAGACGAGCGGAGCGAGGAAGAGGGACAGATGAAGAGATAAAGCAACACGGTGCAGACGCGCAGGCGAACGCAGAGCGACGCCAGCAAAGGCAAACGCGCGGGGAGGCAGATGTGTTCAAAGCATCGGCAGGAGAACAGACGCTGCAACACTGAACGTGAACAATTGGAAATATATGCTCCAGGGAAAAAGAAGAAACATAATAAAAGAAATCACCAAGTGAAGGACAGAAAGGGGAAATTAAATTTGTTATGTTGACTTGGCTCAACAAAACACAATGCCAGCTAATAAATCATCCTGCCAGACTACTTTGTTCTGGCTGTGACTGCAGCTAATACCCAACCAGCATATTTGTGTGTTTTTGTGTACAGTTTTTTTTTTCTTTTTTTTTTGTTCTCCTGCATGTGTCCATCCAGCTGTATCAGCCTTCATCGTAACAACTGCCACCTGTCACACTAAGAAATGAATGGAAGAAGGCAGCAACGCATGGACGTGAGGGGATTTATGTGGGACGTCGGTGGGGAAAATCACTGGTGGATGCAAGAACGGCTGGATGACAAACACAGACTGCTAAAGCCTCCTGCTTTTGTTTGGAGCAACAAAACATAAAAACATACATGAAACAGAACGTGTTTTTCTGAGAAAATCCCAAAAATATGAGGAGCGCAATTTTTAAAATCAATACATTCTCAGATTAGTGTTACCATTATTTTTACGCAGCTCAAAAATCCTGAATAAATCTATTTCATTCATCCCACTACCTCTGATAGTTAACACTATCAGAGGTCTAACAAGGATTTTATTTATTAGCTCCAACCTTGAGTCACAATATAGGGGCAGTATAGGAATGACTTTTAGCTCATATGCACATATGTTGTCACCTTCATTCAATCGTCTTCAACGGAAAGGGTGACTATATCTCGTGAGGGGTTTGAAGGAAAGGGCGTTTCACATTTATTAGTTCATGTTCAGCAGTGGGGGTTGTAGGAAATGGAGCCTGTTTCAGTGAATCAGAAGAGCTCAGCGTGAAAGGAGAAGATGATGTTGAAGGTGAGGAGAGATGAAGAATTAGGAGTGACATTAATTTGTGTTCGGGTCAAATCTGACCGATTTCCTATTTCCATCAATCATAAATATTGTGTTTTACATTTGATTGTCTCAGGGCCTTATGATATTCTTCACACTAGCCATTTGAACATATATAATTGCTGACACCATTTTCTTGGACCGGGAACCTGTGGTGTTCTCAAAATCCACCATAGGAAATTATGGGTGACCCTAGATTGTCTTCATTAGATGTACACAACCAAAATACACCACCATACACACACCAACACACACACCACACACACCCACCCCAACCCACATGAACCCCTTTCAGACTGAACAAATAGGTGTCTCTTCCTGTGCTTATGTGCCCCCCCCCCACATGAACCACAGTTTCCAAACTAAATGTATAACATAACACTGTTCCAATTTCAAAGTCAACAATTAGGTGTTGTTGAGAACACATTGTGACCATCCCCCCCGTGAACATTTCCGATACAAATGTATCATATCTTCTCAGAGACCCCTGTTTTTTTGTGCATTGCCCTCATTTATATGAACTGTGGCACCCGATCAGATGATTTCTTGTCAGAGAAGCTCTGAACTTTAATTCAACCTGTGAACAGGGGATTGAAGTTCTGAAATAGAGGACGATGTCTCGAAAAGAAGACAACATTTCCTGATTTTGTTGTGAGACTGAAGTTGGTGAGGAAGAGGCTCCAGAGGAGACAATGAGGAAGAGGCACCTTTCCAGTCCAAGGATGGCAATTTGCTCTGGTATTCACCACCCAGGAAAGAGGAGGCAGAGCAAGAGTGAAAATATTGTAGGATGCCCTGTGTGTGAAGACAATGACCCTACCCACCCCCACACAGACACACATATACAAATGATAGGCTCCTGGGTGATGAATAGAGAAATTGCCATGCTTGGACTGGAATATCAGAGACAGCTCCACCACTACACCGGGCTGTGGGAACTGTTCGGTGCTGAACATCACGAGCACCGAACAGCTCATTTCAGGAGCTGTCAGGAAAAATGAACTGTCAGTCTGAATGTGAATCATGGACAGCTCCCAACTTCTCTGAGCTTCCGGTGCTGAAGCGAATGTCAGTATAGTGGTGGGAGCTGTGCAACATTCACGTTCGAGCCAAGCCGGTTAGGGTGGGAGATGTCTCGGACTCCAAGGATGGCAATTTACTCTGGTATTCATCCACCAGGAAAAAGGAGGAAGAGCAAGAGTAGAAAATATCATTCTGGTGTAAGACACATGTGATCCCTTTCAAATCAGTTATTTCATTTTATGTCACTAGTTATTCATAAACCAGTGGGCCATTGTTTTAAAACAGCTGTTAATGTAGGAGCAGTAAAACATATTGTTAATAAAAAATGGAAATCAAAAAGTGCAAAATACAAATTCCTATATACGAAGAACGTGATAAATCATGTCGAGTTGCATGGTGACACATTAAAGTCATTTTATGAGTGGCACATCTGTGTCTGCTGCCTGGTTGGCTTTGGTTTAGTTTGGCTGAAATTTTGGTCACAACATTTTCACAAGAGTGCTGGAGGAATGAACAAGGGGAAAGATCAAGGAGCAACATCTGGTTTTCAGAGTGGAAGCAGGAAAAATCTGAGTTCACTGAATGATCACTAGGGGCTGGGCCCAAAACTGAGTCAACGTCCATTGATCCCATGTTAATATGTCCATTTTTACAGCTGAAATAAACATATTGTATATATAATTGGAGGTGTACTTTTTAAAGTGACAGCTGGCTATGACCAATGACAAGCTGTCATCACTTTAGCTAACAGCAAGTAGCACTATCTTGACTTCTGAGCTGTGAATAAAGACCTAATGGTCCAAAATCATTCTCACTCAAAATATAATAGCAGTGTCTTAATTCCACGTATGCAAACTCTGAACTTTAATACTTAAAAGTACGTTCTCCCGAGTCAAACATGCCAAGTATGAACTGAGGATGGGAGGATACAGTTTGGACTTTCTGCAGCTGGAACAGCTGTGTACTTGACAGCATCGCAGTTTAGCTAGAAGGCTGACAGGTATTTACATCTACGATTTAATCGAGCAAAACATCAACACTCCAAACTTTCATGTGACTCAGAACGGATCATTTAACTCCTCGGGCAGAAGTCTCTATGACTGTTTGATGGTTTTGTATTTTAGTCATGCAATAAATAAAGTTTGGTGGAAGTGAAAAGAAAAAAAACTCAGAAGAAGTCGGAGGATTTTTTATTTTAAAACAGTCTCCATCTTGATGGACAAACCACAAATCTGAAGTTAGAAGAAGAAAAACATTTTAAAACGACTTTCCAACAAAACGAAGGTTATAATGTTCTGCTTTGCTCATTTCTCCTCTGCTAATAGTGCCGCTTGCTGATGTGAAATGCATTCTGGGATACTTTGCCATCTCAAGTCTACACAAGGATGCATCATTGATAAAATGGGATGAGCGAGAATACATCCAGGGATTTCTACTGTACGTGTCTAGATGAGGACAAGGAAGTGGAACAGTACTCTGGCTGAGACAGTTATCCTGAAGGAGACCTGGAGGTCTTTGCCCTGCACCCTAACTTTACCCCTCAACCCCCAACCTCCTCCAGCACCGAGCTCTGACGCGCAACCAGCGGATCCCAGCGGACCAAAAATGTTTCTTGATCAGACTATAAGAACCCCTTTTTTAAATTTCCCCTGTAAAGTTGGGTATTTTAAGATGGGGTCAATGGAAAATCACCTGCTTTTGGAGCAGGTCCCTAGTGGTCAATAGAGATAAGGCACATCTTTGTACTTCTGCACTGGAGTCTAAAAGGATAACCTGAAGTAAAAGACTGGAACAAGAGTGATGCCCAGGAGCCTCTGCTGGCTTTATGCAACACCAGAAATAGATTATTAGAGAGATGAAAGATGCATGTTGATCAGTCATCATCATCATATTCAGCAGTCTGACAGACTGCATTTATACATTTATTTTTATGACCATGATGGCAAACATTCTCCAATTTTTGATTCAACCTTTTCTCAGATATAACATCTTAACCTGTACCCGATAACCTGCGTCAATTCACTTCAAGGAAGTGCTTGTCTGAGCTGTAAGGACACAGAGCAAGGAGAAACGACGTATGCACGATGTCATTTTACATTGTTAAGAAGTAATTGTAATCAACAAGCCTAATCAATTAAAATAATAGACAAGCAGTGAAGGGGTTATGAAGGAGGGGTCATGTGCTCATCCATTAGTAAACAAGTACATTTACTTTGGGGTTCACTTTATTACAGCAGTGCCTCATCAATATTGTGTTAAAAGACCATTAAATCCATTCATTTGCAAAAAGAATGTGTGGGCTAAATGAGCTGAAAAGAGAGAGATGAGTACTCAGTCCACCGACGCCAGACCATCTATCTATTAATGTGTGCTTTTAACATGGGCCACGTGCTCCTCGTGATCTGAAACAGATACAAAAGCATTCCTAAAGGACACTTCTGCCCCTTTCACATTAGCCAAACGATTAGAGTTCTCCCAGGTTGGCGTGGAGTGTGCCTTTACATAGCTGATCCATCTTTTTACTGAATATTAAAATGCACACATGTTCACAGATGAGTGCTCGCTGCACCCACAGCAGCAATTAACAGACAGCTACAGAGCACTCGGACCTGACCTGCTCCGCTCCAGAACGCTCAGACACCCTCCATAAAGCTGGACACTCAAGAGAGACACTTCACATGCTTATGTCAGAGATGATTTGCAACAAAGAACAAACTTCAAATCTATTTTGACAGGGCTGGTCAAACAAAATGAGGGGGGAAAAAAAAGAGAAATCTCAATTAACCTTGGGAGCAGCTTGACAGGGTCGTATTGTCAACACAGAAGTTTGTGGAAATGTTACACAGCTTCATCAGGCTTCATTGTGCTTCGAAAATTCGGAAATTTGATATCTCGATTATAGTGATCAAATTATCACGGTTTATGATATTATCGCGATATTCTTAATTGCTGTAGGAATGTCCAAAAACACATACATTAAAATAATTTCACAAAATCCTGTGACTTTCTTGTTATATTAAAACATTATAGCCAAAATCTTGTCAAAATGAAACTTTCACATTAAAAGGGCAAACAACTGGCACAGAAAGAGAACAAAAGCAATTACAGGAACAAAGCTTATTTGTCTGGTGCAAGTTTAAATGAACACTTTAACAACCATAGTAGGTCAAAATATGCAAACAATTATCAGGAACAAAAATTATTGTGCAAGTTCAAATTAAATAAACTTAGGACTTTAAGCTGAACCTTAAATAAGTATAAATGTGCAAATAAAGAAACAGTTACTTGAACAAATTACAATAAAATGTAAACAAGTGCTTTGCAGACAGGATAATTGTCCTCCACCTGCTGTTCCTCTGCATTCTTAAAAAAAAAACAAAATATGCCCAGACCTCAGATTTCATCTTTTTAGTGGGTTGGAAAATGTCCTATGTGCTATCACCACTTTCCGCCATGCTCACGTTACGATGCCGATGTTACAAGCTACATATTCATGAGAGACACAGTCGCGAGTCGCTAGCAGACTTGAACGAGGCTGATATTACATATCCTGGTAATCAATCCCGATAATGATATTAAGTCAAACATAAACTGTAATCGTTACCGCGTAAAATTTCACCGCGCTTTACCGTAATACCGGTAACCATTCCATCCCTAGTTTGTTTTTATAAACGTATATATAATATAATATGGCTTCAGTCAAACCAAAATTATCCTCAATATAAAACTCCGAAAAAAAATATCCCTATTAAGGTAATGGTATGCAGATGGCAGCAATATTTATTATTATTATTAATAATAAAGGCAATAAAGAAAATACATTTCAAAAAGTCAAACATCTCCAATTAACTGATGTAGTTTGTACACAGCTCCAGTGATGCTGAATTTTGGGATCAAACAGTCCACACAAATTAAACCAAGAACCATTTATTGAGACCATAACTATAAAGATGGTTTTATTACTTCATCAGCAACAAACCAACCAGGAAATCAGAAACATAGTGTTTCTTCGTGTTATCTGAGAGAACAGAGATCATGGTCATCCACCTTTGGTTTGCATCTCTGCCCTATCACGCCCTTAAATTCCTCCAGATTCATTGAATTGTTTGATAATGCCAAGAACTGCTGAAAGAGAGTTATTCAATTCCCTTCCAACAAATCAGCATTAGAGCCATCTGTTGGCATCACCTGTTTGAAGTATCACCATTATTTTTCCCCTTTTACAAACTCCTTGCTTGTTCTAAATTGCCGTTGTGACAACTATTTAAGAATGTTTTGCAGGCCTTCAATGCAAAAATTGATGTATATTAACAAGTGTAAAGGAAGAAATAAATATATCTTAGGTTCATATTGTCTGGAAAGAAATAAGAGTTAATCTGGAGACGAGAAACAGACAAATCAAACAGCCAGGCATGTTGTGTTCACACTCACTTATATGGTCAATTATAATTTTCTCTTTTTTTTTTTTTTTGGAAGAAAGTCAGTGTTCCCAAAGAAAACCCAAACAACCAAGATTGCAATGATGGAAAAAATTAGAGGGGTAATTCAATCCACTAGTTAATGAAACCACGCTATGAAATCACAAAAACATTAAAAACAATTTCTTTTCTTAATTATAATTATTGATATTTATTTAAAAACAAATGCATCCAGATGAAATATCCTGCCTCAGCCTCCTCGTCAGGACGATTAATGCACCCGCATCATTCATGATGGTGGTATAACTAATAAACATCCAGAATGAGTATGAAAGAGACCGTGAGGAAGATGGCGAGCTTGGGAGCAATTTGTGGAGGAGTATTCATTCAGCCCTTCTGCATTGCAAGATAATCTCCTCCCATTACTGAAGCATAAAGCATAGCAGGTTTTCCATTAAGTGCAAGCTTTTGCCTCTCTTGACTCTCAGCCAGCTATTAGTTCTGAGATTAACTAAACTTCCATTTACATACTGTAGCTGTGGTGCATGCTGAATTTGTCAACATTTGGCACCACACAGGACAAGAAATAGCCTCAATCCATTGATAAAAATCAAGGGATCTGCTCACTATATCTGCACACACATATCTGCTGATATACCATGAATTTCTGACTTCATAAAATGAAATGTAAAGTCCATCCACTGTGCATCTTAAAGTCGTTTTATACTGAGGTACAGTTAACTGTTGCATCTCATCTCTGATTCAACAAAAGCAGTAACTCATCACGTTCACACACAGGACTCAGGACTCTGAGAGATAACATCGGACCAAACAGGGAAAACAGATGAGTTTGACAGAAACTTGTACATTTCATTCAATATCTGAAAGTGCAAACTCCATGTTTGCAAAAACCCACTAGTGCAGGATTTCTTAACATAACTAAGACAATAGAAGACAAAAGGCATGCATCATAAGGTTACTACTTTAACCCATACCATGATGCTCTCCTTAACTTAAATAATCATCTGGTTTTCATTCTCATGTGGCGAGCCCGAACAGGAAGCAGCCGAAACGAAAGCTAGTGGTTTGGAAAATTTGGTGCCCATTTCGTTCTGGAATTGTCATGTTAAAGGGAAGCTGGACTTGGAACAATGTCCTTTTGCTGAAAAAATAAAAAAAAAAAAAAACTAGAGAAAAACACACACACAAAAAGCACAGCAGGATGTCAGAAAAAGCCAAGAAACAGACGAGCGAAGGACAAACAACAGTGGAAAACCATGACAGCATAACAGGAAAAGAAGCACAACAAACAGACCGGCAGGGTAGAGAAGGTGAATGAGGACACTAAAAAGACTCGTGGGCTGATGAGACACAGGCATGAACCATCAGGGAAGGTGTTGGAGAGACAGAGACAGAGCAGGAAGTCCCAAAACACAGAACAAAAAGTATCAAAGAGAACAAGAAAACCAACACTAACCAAAAACATTAATCATAACAGGAATACTGGTTTTCCAGCCTCAAACAGCAGAATTTATGGGTCATTTTTTTTCACCCCTCAACAACCCCCCTCAAAAATACACCTTTAAAAGGCAGATGTACCACAGGCTAGACGCCACCTGTTAACAGGTCAAAACAGTCTGCTTTTCTTTACTATGGTTTAGTCCATGTACATAGTATTGAGCTTTGTGTATAATCACAGTCTTGGCGTAATGACCTCACCATCACGTCACCCATGCAAGTAAATAATGCCTACTTTCCTCAGTGTTAAAAGGTTTGTGTCAGACTCTATGTATGTATGTATTTGTCCAGTCCCAAGTGATACAACATATAGAACTGTTATTGGTTCCTTAGAAGTAAAATTCAATTACCATAACATGCTTGAAGTGCTAAGAAAATCTAAAGTTTACAAACTATTTTTTGTAACAGCTACATATTAATAAGCATCCACAAAACTTGACATGTTGGTCTTTGCTTGCACCAAAATTGAGAAGTCAGAACTGTTTATACTGTGTAATAAGTGTTGCTGCAGAGGAAAAATATAAATTGCACTGCTGAAAAAGCCCCAGAATGTGGACCCAAAAATGAATAGCTGCTATTTTATTGCTGGTGATGGAGATCTAAATACTGTAACGCAAAGAAGCAAAAGGAAGTAAATCATTCCAAACACAAACTGATTTTCACACAGTTTTCTCCAGATTCTCATGTTTTCCCTCACTGAGCTCCGTATCTTCTGGGAAGCGTTCGTGTCGATTGAGATTTTCTACTCCCAAGGTTTGTTCAAAAGGCATATAAAGGTACCTACACATGTTGCTTGTTCCAGCGACAAAACTTGGGCATTGAACTGAGAGGCAACATCCAGCTTTCCAAGATGTCACCAACGTGGAAGTATGAAAATTTGCAGTACACTAAAAGACCACTAGGGGCTGGCTAAACTAAAGTCCCACTTGATGTTATCTGTGTGATCTATAATATACACTGTGTACCAGTTAAGACAAAAAAATCAAGAAAAATGTAAGAAAGTACACACACAGTTATCACAGACCAAGTTACTGCACAAAAAATGAACAATTCATGATAATAAATTAAAAGGCAAACATAAAGTTAGACCCAACAGAACCTGCAAAACAGACACACAAAGAGCACATGAAATGAGAAGATTAGGGGAGTAGGAAAGCCAGTGAATAGAGGTAAGTTTTTAATCTGGATTTAAAGGGGGGAATAGAGGGAGCACATCTAATATCTGAGGGAAACCAGTTCCACAGCCGAGGAGCAGCCACAGCCTCTTTGTTTCAGTCGTGACCGTGGCACATGCAGAAGCCCTTTGCTTGAGGACCTGAGGGATCTGGGGACTGAATAGGGCTGAAGAAGGTCAGTGATGTAAGCCAGCCTGCCCACTGAGAACCTTATAAACAATAAGTAGAATTTTAAACTGAATTCTGAAATGGATGGGGAGCTAATGCAGGGGAAGCCAAGACAGGGGTGGTAGGTTCACACTTCCTTGTACCAGTCAGCAATCTCGTTGCAGCATTTTGGACCAACTGCAGACGTATTAACAAAGACAGTGGAAGGCCAAGGTAGAGGTAACTGCAGTAGTTTAGGTGTGATTTAATGAAGGCATTGATTACTTTCTCCAGATCATTATACGATAAGAACGATTTAAGATGGGAAATGATACGTAACTGATAAAATCTGTCTGTCTAAACAGAGCCTGGAATCAAAAATGACACCCAGATTTCTGGTATGAGATTTAACATGTGGAGTGAGGTGACCTGATTTGCCAGAAACAGTGCTTGTGGATTTGGAAGGACCAAAAACGATGGCTTCTGTTTTATTACTGTTTAATTGGAGGAAGTTATTTTGATCTCCACACTTTAATATCTTCAAGACAGTCCCGGAGTCGCTGGATTTTAGTGGGAGGTAAAATTGTGAGTCGTCTGCATATAAATTAAATGAGATATTATACGTCCTGCTGATGTCACCAAGGGGGAGCATATAAAGGCAAAAGCGCAGTGGGCCGAACATAGGCCCTTGAGGGACCCCATAGGAGACAGGAGCAGTGGATGAGCAAAATTGACCAGTGACACAGAAAATGTCATAGCTTAATGGCTACCCACTGTCCTAGACGGGCGAGAAGACTGTTATGATCCACAGTGTCAAAAGCAACACTGAGGTCCAACAGAATCAGGACTGCAGTTTGACCTGAATCTAAGGTGAACAACGTTGTTGTTTACATAGTGGAATTTGTTTCTTCACCATTTTTCATTTGCTTGTAACTGACCTGAATAAAAGGAGGGATCCCCTTTACATGCACAAGCCAGCAAAAGCCAGTAAGTAAGAAGCAGTTGACTAACTTTGCCCAGACCTCCGCAGCAGAACTCTAATGAAGCCCTGGGGACACCAAGACTGTGATCAATTAGCCAAGTATCAGCTGTTTAAGTGTCCCAGTGGGGCTTGATTGGAGATCCATTTTAGCTCTGGCCATACTTGTTTGAAATATTGTTTCAGTAGTAACATCAGAAATTAAGATGGGTCGGACAGATTCGACTAGAATGATTGTAAGGTAGTATTCGTGAGCATGGTAGGATAGGTTAGCATGAGTTAAGCAAAGCTAAAATCACAAACTTGGGTTTGGGTCGCATTATTTCTGCCAACATGACACCGTCTAGAGGGCTTCAATCTGGCTCTGCAGAAAACCTTTGGGTGATGTCACTGGGATTTATCCAGTTCTTTTTATACATTCTATGTGGTGAACAAGCATGACAGCTGACAAGCCCAGAGTTAACCTACCTCTTGTTCTCACAGTGAGAGCAAAATAAAGATGTTTTTGTTTGATTCTCTGAGAATGGTTTGATTGACATTTGAATTCTCCTCATGAATAGAGGAAGTCATAGCATCTGAAATCAATGTCAGATTCCGGAAACCGAATAAATATAGGCGACATGTTTTTGAGTACATTTTTTAACAGGTGGCCTGTGTGGTTGATGTTCCTTCAGGCTGGCAGTCGGTGTCACAGGTGCTGTTTGCGCTCTACATCACTCTACCTCAAGGGGAGGGGGTGGAGAAGTGGTGGTGGTGGTGGGGGGGAATCTGCTGTTCTGTCAAGGTGCATTTTTCTTTTCACCACGTGCTACATCGGCATCCTAAGTGCCAAATGGCTCCTGATGCCACACAAAAGGCCGCTCCTTTTTGTCCTTGTTATTCGCCCTAAGCTCTCCTCTCCAAAGCTTCACCTTCCACTGCCCCCCCCCCCCCCACCCCCCTCACCTCATCAGTCAGTCTTGCTCCCTGTTTCTTGCCCTGAGAGTTGTTTTGACACAGACTGATCCCATTAACCCCATCTTTGTTTTACCTTTAACTCTCAAGGTTGGCCATGAGCCAAAAGAACAACGTTTTTGATCAATATTCATGCACAACGGAACAAGTTACGTTTTCTTCTAATGTTTTTTGACAGGCCCAGCCAGCAATGTTAAAGAAAGAGTGACCTCTGTCAAACAAATGGCACATTGATGGAATGATATTCCCTCAAGTTAAATATGTTGGGTTTTTTTTTTCTCCATGTGCAGGATGGGTCCTACTGGCATTTTATTTCAGATACAGCAGGTTGTTGTCGTGGTCTCAGTTATCTGGTTTCCCATGGCAAGTCACGGAGCAGAGTTGAGCAAGAAACTCAGCCCAGGAGGTTCTAGGTTACCTTATTTCTTGTTTCGTCTCTCATGAGATTGAATCACTCTCCTGCTGATGCTGATCTCCAACCAGCCTGCTGTTCCAGCTTTGAAGCAAAGCTCAGCACTAAAGCAGGCACATTATTTGCTGCTGACCCATTTAGAAGCTACATAGATCCCATGATACATAGTTTTTTTTTAACCACTCAATTTCTGCATAGCTTGTTTTTTTTTTTTTTTTTTTTTTTTTTTTATAGATTTCCTTTCTGCTTTTTGATGAACGGCCTTACTTTTTTTTTCGGACAAATGATAAATTGCGTATCCAGTCTTACACCATCTCACTCCTTTCATAAACTTCTGTTTGCTTGGAAAAAAAGAAGAAAAGAAAACATAAATGAATAACTAAAAGTGTGCTGTCAGCATAGCCCTTTTACATGAGCAGGTATAAATAAGCCAACTGCATCATATCAGGAACGTAAAGGTAATTTCAGTGAAAAAGTCAGAGGAGAGACGGAGATGAAGAGAAAAAGGAAGAGTTGAAAATATAACTAGAGATCAGGAAAAACTAAGAATGATATGGAAATGAAATGATAACAATGGACCAAATCAGTCATCTATTTTGAATAACATTACAGATGCTTTTCTTTTCCTGATCAGCCCTACATTACCCCTCACTCCAACTTTTAATGTGCTTTAGGCCAGAAATGTATAAAGTAATAGAAGTGAATGACAGATAACACAATACACCTGACAATACTTGTGGAAATGTATGCATAAGTAAGCAAACAAATATGGACAAGCAAATAAAAGATTTGGAAAATAACTTCTTGTTTTGGTCAAAGTTTTCTGTTATACCAGAAATGTAGTTGAGTTTTGTAATTTAGACTTTTAAAATGCTTAATATGTGTGACAGTTTTGCAACTATACAGCTTTTCTCGTCTTTTGGAGTGTTTTTATGATGAAAAGAGCAGTTTATTTAGTTTCCATATTCAGCTAACAGTCCACAAAGAAGAACCCGTCAAATTATTCTCAAATAGTAACCGTGCTGGGTTTGCTTTAGATCTGGTGTTCAGGAGCTTTATTCCGATTTTCAAACTGGTGCCAAGGCTGAAATACCAAAACAGGAAGGTTCCTTTAAATGAGAGTGAACAGTTTTGGTTCACCTTCTTTTTTCTTTTTTTGTTTGTTTGTTTGTGTTTTACATATTTTCATTTTACAAATGAACTCCCCTGATTCCATTGACTTGCAGGAACTGACATTCAATAAGATATGAAATGAAGGTGACGTGACAAAAATGAAAGATATCAGGTTCAAACTAAGTGAATATAACCTTCTTTATTTATTCTTTCTTTCTATTTCTTTTTTTCTTTTTTTGGTTTGGGGCATTCGATGAGGAGAGAAAATGATCAATAATCATAAACAGACTAAGCGTGAAATGCATAAAAAAAGAAAAGCCAGGGGAGAAAAAAAACAGCATCAAGAACTAAAACTGTGAGGAATTGACGGGGAAAAAAATTGGCGTTTCAAAAACAACAAAAAATAAAAGAGCAAGGACGTGCTCAAATCAGAGCAATTTGTACAGCAAAGCACAGAAATCGATTAACAGACATCTTCAGAGGTCCTTTCACAATTTTAGGAAAAATGTTTCGCTTTCAAACAACAAAAGGAGCAAAAATGGAGTGCATGACATCAGAATGAGCAGCAGACGAATAAAGTGAAGATGAACTGAGGTGGCGGTGATTGTAGGGAGGTTCAGCCAGTGCTCCTTTGGCAGGATGTCACGCTGCGCTTAATGAGCCAGCAGTACAGGCAATCAGTTGCTGATTTGACATTATCAGTCACCAATCAGAGAGCACCTCATTAGCCATGAAACACTTTGAAACACCCTCTATTCTTCTATCTCTTCCATGAGTTTCTGCAGAACATTTGTACCCAGTCTCAATGTGTGTATGGAAAGGAAAGGTGAAAATTCACACAACCCCTTTTTTTCCACCTCCTCTCGGTTGAGAAAAAAGGGGTGAAAAAGGAAAGATGGATTCTGCATGTAAGTGACGGTTGGCATCTTAACTAAATGGCTCCTTTCAAATTGGAGGAGCAGCTACTCCACTCCCGAATGGCAGAGCTTCTCAACCTTTTTCTACGGTTCAGCCACTCTGTGGAGGAAACTTGTTTCAGCTGCTTGTATCTGCAGTCTTGTTTCTTTTGTGATCATAGTGACCATAGGTGAGGCTAAGAGTGTGGCTCCACTGGTAAACAAAGAAGTTTTCCTTTTGGCCCTCTCACATGTACAGTGGGGTGCGAAAGTTTGGGCAGCCTTGTTAATTTTCATGATTTTCCTTTAAAAATCATTGGTTGTTAGGAGAAAAATTTTCAGTTAAATATATCATATAGGAGACAGACACAGTGATATTTGAGAAGTGAAATGAAGTTTATTGGATTTACAGAAAGTGTGCAACAATTGTTTAAACAAAATTAGGCAGGTGCATAAATTTGGGCACCACAAAAAAAAAGTTAACTCAATATTTAGTAGATCCTCCTTTTGCAGAAATAACAGCCTCTAAACGCTTGCTATAGCTTCTAATCAGAGTCTGGATTCTGGTTGAAGGTATTTGGACATTCTTCCTTACAAAAACATCTCTAGTTCATTCAGGTTTGATGGTCTCCGAGCATGGACAGCCCTCTTTAAGTACACCACAGATTTCAATGATATTCAGGTCAGGGGACTGAATGGCCATTCCAGAACGTTGTACTTGTTCTCTGCATGAATGCCTTGGTAGATTTTGAGCAGTGTTTAGGTCGTTGTCTTGTTGAAAGATCCAGCCCCGGCGCAGCTTCAGCTTTGTCACCGATTCCTGGACATTGGTCTCCAGAATCTGCTGATATTGAGTGGAATTCATGCGTCCCTCGACTTTAACAAGATTCCCAGTCCCTGCACTGGCCACACACAGCCCCACAGCATGATTGAACCACCACCCAAATTTTACTGTTGGTAGCAGGTGTTTTCTTGGAAGCTGTGTTCTTTTTCCTCCATCATAACGCCCCTTGTTATGCCCAAATAACTCAATTTTAGTTTCATCAGTCCACAGCACCTCATTCCAAAATGAAGCTGGCTTGTCCAAATGTGCTTTAGCATACCTCAAGCGGCTCCGTTTGTGATGTGGGCGAAGAAAAGGCTTCCTCTGCCTCACTCTGCATACAGCATCTCCTTGTGTAAAGTGCGCCGAATAGTTGAGCGATGCACAATGACTCCATCTGCAGCAAGATCTTGTTGTAGGTCTTTGGTGCTGGTCTGTGGGTTGACTCTGACTGTTCTCACCATTCTTCGCTTCTGTTTATCTGAGATTTTCTTGGTCTGCCTCTTCGAGCCTTAACTTGAACTGTGCGTGGTCATCCATTTCCTCAATATGTTTCTTACTGTGGAAACAGACAGCTGAAATCTCTGAGACAGTTTTCTGTATATCCTTCCCCTAAACCATGATGGTGAACAATCTTTGTTTTCAGGTCATTTGAGAGTTGTTTTGAGACTCCCATGTTGCTACTCCTCAGAGAAGATTCAAGAGGAGGGAAAACTTACAATTGGCCCCTTAAATACTCTTTCTCATAATTGGATTCACCTGTGTATGGAGGTCAAGGGTCACTGAGCTTTCCAAACCAATTTTGAGTTCCAATAATTAGTTCTAAAGGTTTTGAAATCAATAAAATGACAACAGTGCCCAAATTTATGCATGTGCTTAATTTTGTTTGAACAATTATTGCACACTTTCTGTAAATCCTATAAACTTCATTTCACTTCTCAAATATCACTGTGTTTTTCTCCTATATGATATATTTAACTGAAAATTTTTCTCCTAACAACCAATGATTTATAAAGGAAAATCATGAAAATTAACAAGGCTGCCCAAACTTTCGCACCCCACTGTATAAGACCCCAAGATATACAAACTTCTCCAACGGCGGCAACACCTAATCCCAAATCCAAAGAGAGCATTCCACCCTTCTGACTGAGAACCACAGTCTCAAATCTGGTTTTAGGGCCAATTCCAGTTCCTCCCTTAACCCTCAATCTCAACCCTCGCCCTTACTCGCCCTCAGTCTTTGGCCCTTAATCTTGGCCCTCCAAAGTAAGTGTAATGGCTATTTTGTGACTTAGGACACCCCTTGAATGCAATTACGTCTTCAGACTGTGGGGGGCGGCCTTACGCCAAAGCTACGTCCAGTCTGTCAAGAAAATGACAACAACGAAGAAGAAGAAGAAGAAGAAGATAAAATAAACATATATAACGAAGACAGTAACATGGTTTCTAACATTTTTCTTTATTAACTACAAAATACTTCCATTTGTAGCTCGCTTTTTTCGGCACCATCCTTTTTGAAGACGTCTTGGCGAAAATACGCAATGCCTTCTGGGTAGCCCTTACTTCTAAGGGTGGTGCCGGAGAATCTCAATATTGAGGGCGATACAGCCCTCAAACTTGTCCCTCAACTTGACTTTCTAAGAATCGGGACAGCACTTACACTTCACGAGAGCACACATTTTTGAGGTTGAGGGTTGAGATTGAGGGTTAAGGGAGGAATTGGAATTCACCCTAAATCTCGTCTTTGCCACTTGGCACTCGGCTGCGAACCACTACAGTGAGACTGAAGATTGTTTCGATGAGACATGTACAACTCCCATATCTAACATAATAAATCCCTTTTAATATGTGTACATCATGTTGGCAAAGCCACATTACCCTCCTTGATAAATGTGTTGTGTTGACATCAGTAGCACTTGTACATATCCACAATATGAACGTGGAAAGCAACATATTGCGGCTGCATTAACACATGCATGCACTCTTTGATCTCGCTAAATTATTTGTTGATGGCTGGTTGGGTGATAACCTTCAGACGTGAAGAAGTGAAGAGCAAATGTTGCAGACATTTGCATTCTCACATGCCAGCTCCTGAATTTGTCTGGAAATTTTTACGGCTGCAGCGCACATGTAAAAATGGCCTGCGGCTACTGCTGGCATTAAGACTTCACAAAAGATACTCATAAAAAGTTGGTAGATGCCTCAAAACTGTGAGGCAAAATGAATAATTTTAGGCTCCATGGATAATAGACCCTAGGGAATATATTGCATAGATTTTTATTTCAGCTTATTTCATGAAAAGATATTTGCGTTCTTTTATTTGGTATCAAGAAGAGGCCAAAAACAAAGATTAATACATGCTTTATTATGCCATCCAGAATATTTTTGGCCGAGTTGGTACATTGTTCTTAACACCATGAAGGTGCTGAAAACGATGCACAGTGTTGCATTCCTCTAATTTTATAGCCACAAAGAGGAGGGATCTTGCATCGCCTTCAGCATCTTTGTCTGTTGAAACCAGAGACACGATCGCTCTCCCACGTCACAGGTCCAGATATATGTGCGTTTACATTGTCTTGGTCCAGAAGTAGGGATCGTAAACAAAATGAGTTCATCTATACAAGCCACAAAACTTTCGGTAGGTTGGGTCCCAGTCATAAACACCAAATGGTACCTTTTTAGGTCATAAAAACCTAAGAGCACCCCATACTCCAGGGGTATGGGGTGCTGGGCCCGTTGTTACGGGCTCTCCAGTTCCTGTACAAATGGAGTGGGAGCTTGGTCCACATTGCCGGTTGTAAGTCGGATTTGTTTCAGTGAGAGTTGGACTCCGCCAGGCCTGCCTTTTGTCACCAATTCTGTTCATAACTTTTATGGACAAAATTTCTAGGCGCTGCCAAGGATCGGAGGGGTTCCAGTTCGGTGGTGTCGGGATCTCATCTCTGCTGTTTGCAGATAACATGGTCCTGTTGGCGCCATCTGGTGGGGATCTTCAGCTCTCGCTGATGCGGTTCGCAGCCGAGTAAAAAGCGGCAGGGAAGAGAATTAGCACCTCCAAATCTGAGACCATGGTCCTCAGTCAGAAAAGGGTAGAATGCCTCCTCCGGGTCGGGAGTGAGGTTCTGCCTCAAGTGGAGGAGTTTAAGTATCTCGGGGTCTTGTTCACGAGTGATGGGAGAAAAGAGCGGGAGATCGACAGACGGATTGGTGCAGCATCTGCTGTGGTGCGGACTCTGTACCAGTCCGTTGTGGTGAAGAGAGATCTGAGCCAAAAGGCAAGGCTCTCTGTTTACCGGTCGATCTTTGTTCCAACCCTCACCTATGGTCATGAACTGTGGGTAGTGACCGAAAGAATGAGATCTTTAGGAGTTTTCTTTAGGAGTGGTTTTTAAATTAACAGCTCATACTGTCACTAAGACATTTGTGAAAAATTATAATTATCCCAACCACAAATTAAAGGTGTCAATCTGCCGGTGCTTGGGTAATATACTAAACCATTGTCTATAATATAATTTAATCCTTGGAAATCTTGCCCTATTTTGACTATTTTATCATATTTTTGATTTTGCCTTAATATACCACATAAAGAATCATTTACTAGGCCCATTTTAGTCTTTTCTTTTCAGCACAAATTCACATATATGACTATTACTTGTTCACTTTGACCTACTGTATCAACATTTTGAGCCCAAACAAATCTTATAACATAGAAAGGATAATATCTCCAGTTTTAATCGGTCTATCATCTTCAAACCAAAACAAGGGTGGAGATTCAAGTCCACACTTTTGAGTGAAGTTGACAGCAGCGCTCCATTTAAAATAGTTTTTATGTGAAGACACACGGCAAAATACATGTGATTTAATCGTGTGGGCATGATTGTCCGACCTCTTCAGGATTTATGGTTCCATAAGTCCATGACAGTTTACCGAAAATTATCCATTTTCCAATAAAGGAGGCAATTTTAACAGAGCCTGTTAGCTGGCATTAGCTAGTGCAAATTAAGCTAACATTAGCAAAATATTAACTCATAGACTATCACTGTTGGCATGTTACCTCAACAGTGTCACATTTCTGTATTTAGTTAGTCATTACTGCTAGCTTGACTATTTTTTTTTTATGCAGTGTCATTACATGAGATTTGAATTTTGAAGTAAATTACAATGAATTGTCTTAAATTGGAATATAATTTTGACTTGGATTACATTTTATTTTGTAAGCTTGGAGCAAAGTTTTTAGTAACTAGAGATTACTTTCTTGTGAACTGACGCTGTGCAAGTAAAGTGAATAACTGAAAAGTGAATTATGCCCATAAATGTAAATGATTTCAGGTCAATTTATTAGGTTGACGGCTGGAATTTTAACAGGGCTGACCTCCTCCTCAGTCCTTTTAACTGTCGTGTCTCCACCTACAGTGACGGCCGGTTGCAGGTAAGTGACCATTTCAAACCGCGTGGTTGCAGTAGTGCACCATTTCTGTGTTTGTCAGTTGCCTTAAATGAGAAGAAGAAGATATCAGGAAAAACAAAGAAATAAAAGAAGAAAAAACTAAAAAGATGGTGAAAATTTAAAGGAGCTAAAGATGACTGTAGCGCTTCTGTTTGTCGTTTATAAAATACATCCAGAAGTTTATCGGGACCCTAAAGGTTCCTGAAAGCCTTTTTAGTGGAGCCGTTCCTGGTAATGGAGACACGTGTCAACGATCTGGCCCTGAAAAACTACCTCCTGTTACCCCCGCTAGTGGAAACGCACCCAAAACTCTTTCAGCTGCTTGACTATGTAGCTGAACTGCACAAGCTAAAAGTGGGGCTTTTAGTTAGAAACTATGGCTGGAGCAAGTTGGTGTCAGCAACATTTAGCATTATTAGCATTAGTGTTGAGCTAAGTCATCCGTAGAGATTTATGCTTTTGTGTTGAGCTCCAAGGGGCACGACCTGTGTTTCACATGGACTGGCAGAGGCCAAGTGGAAACAAGCTGTTGTGATCTGTGACATGCTCAATGTGGAAGTACGTCCAGTACCATGCAGAAGTGTTTTCCTCACTGTTGCCCAGCTATTATATCCATATTTTTATTTCTTTGATTACAGATTTATCATTGATAGGGATTAGGGGTGGAGGGGAAGGGGGTGGGTGAATGGGTGGGAGCAACTCTGTTCTTACTTTGTTAAGCACTTTGTGCTGCATTTTAATCGTACTAAAAGTGCTATATAAATAAAGTTTGATTGGTTGATTGGTGTCTCCACTGGCCCACAGAGGGAAATGGGTATGGTGGCCAGAGGCTGCTGCCCTGGGGTTGTCGGACCCTTCCCGTCTCCCAGTTTTGGTGTAGCGCGAAACTCCTTAAGGGCTTCCAACACTAAATTATATCAGAACAGCCTTGACTCACTGTTAGTTTTAGTCATAATATATCCAGATGACATTGTCACTGGATGCATCTCACTCAAAAGAAAAAAAAAGTGAAGGCATTGGTTGCATTTTTTTTTCTTTTTAAGTCGATACAACCTGTTCCCTGTTCAGGGACGTCCACCAGAGAAGGAGTTAAGTTAACAATTCAAAGGTCTGCACTCCATTGGGAGCTGAGTGGTGCATGAAAAAGCAAATTATTGCTCTCTCTTGTATTTTCCTGCGGAGGTAAGGGGTGAAATAACTCCCCACCTCTTCAAAAACGAAAAGTGCTAAATAAGGGCTTTGATTGGACAGACCTGGCATATTTGAGCGTGGCAAGACTCTGATTGCACAGGGGAATAGGTCCTTCAATAGTGTCCCACTGCAGTACTGCCTCAGTGAGCAAAGAACTGAGGAAGGAAAACTGAGGAGGCAGACAGAGTGCAAAAAAAAAAAAAGATTGCTCTTTATGGCTTCACTTATAGTTTCTGTTGTCTTATCTCCACAATAAATCGTCTTTGTACCATTTATGCAACACTTGTAAAAAAAAAAACAAACTTGCTGCTTTTCCATTTCGATATTAACGTGACATTTACATTTCTCTATCGACCTGCGCAGAAGAAGGTTTGTCTACTGCAGTGAGAAAAGGTCCAAGTCCAAGCTTTTACTGCAGGGAAAAGCAGAATGCCAAGTAGAGACGCACAATTACATTTCTCTCTTGTAGTTCTGTCCTTCATATACTATTTATTCATTTTAGAGCTGATTTGATTTGATATCATGTACTAAAGCTTTTGAGGTTGTTGAAGAGACCTCTGATTTTTCATGAGTTGACTTCAGAGTGTTTTTTAACAAAGCTATTTAGCTTGTTTGTGACTTTTACACAGTCAATAAACAGGATAGTGCTCTTAAAAAAAAAGAAGAAAAAAAGCCATCAGTCAGTGAACACAGGAAAATAAAAGATAGAAGAGACTCTTCCTGTAAATGTAATGAACGATTGCATATCTGCGTTTGGCTGCCATTAAGACAGCTTTAAAAGTGTCATAGGTTATACTTCAAAAGAAGGAATCCACTTTCATGATAGTAGCAACTTTCAGAATCCAACACATCAGTGCGTGAGCTTATCGGTCACAAAGAGAGAAAAAACATGTCTGCTGTTAAGTCAATTAACCTCCTGAATCTCAAATTTTTCCCCTCACTTCACATGTTTAACTGGCCTTATTTATACACTCCTCATCAGCTTTCTCAGTGACTGGAATTAATATTGAGTGAACTACGGCTACAGCATTTCTTGATTATTTTACATACTTCATTCTGCATGGCGTCTATAGCAGCTCCAGAAGATTCCCCAGTAACAAGGTCTCATGAGCACAGCTTAAAGTAGACATGGCATGCTTTTCTGTCTTTGTGGACTTATGTTAAGTTTTTCAACAATGAACTGATACCTAAGATGTTGTCATGAGCCCAAAAAAAAAGATGTAAAAGATGTTATTCAATCAATCAATCAAACTTTATTTTTATAGCACTTTTCATACAAATAGAATTGCAACACAAAGTGCTTCACAGATTAAAAACAAACCCGCTCCACCCACTCCACCCACCAATCCATCTTCCCCAAGACCAAAGACAGCACGAGAACACAGACCCCCCCCATCCACCATAAACAATACAATCAGTATCAAAATGTAATATAAGGCACGAGCAGCTGAATTTTGTAAAAGTTGTAGGCCTTTAATACTCTGCTTCGGAAGACCAGAGAGCAGGCCGTTGCAATAGTCCATGCGACTGGTGATAAAAGCATGCATTAGCGTCTCTGTGTTGGCCTGAGAAAGAATAGGGTGGACTCTGGATATGTTTTTTAAGTAATAAAAACCAACTTTGGTGATGTTCTTGATGTGTTGGATAAAATTCAGCTCAGAGTCAAAGATCACACCGAGGTTTTTCACTTGTGGTGATGGATTAAAAGAAAATTCTTGTAGTTTGGGTAAAATATTCTCTCTCAGCGCCTCAGGACCAATGACTAAAACCTCAGTTTTGTCATGGTTAAGATGGAGAAATGTTTTCTGCCATCCAGGATGTGATATCTAAAATGCAGTTGAAAAGTGCATCCATTGGCTTTGTGTCATGAGGAGACACAGAGATGTACAACTGTGTGTCATCAGTATAACTGTGAAATTTGACTCCGTGTCTCCTGATGACATCGTCAAGAGGGAGCATATAAAGGTTAAAAAGTATTGGACCTAGGATCGAACCCTGGGGCACACCACATGTGACTCCATGGACCCTTGAAGAACAGGTGTCCAGACTCACCAAAAAAGTCCTGTCTGTGAGATAAGATGTAAACCATATTATATTCAATGCAAATGAAACTCGCTGTATCCAAGACTCGCAAACTCTTCTGTGCGAGTCTTTGGCACAAAAGTTCAGCTAACTTCGTCATAGGAATTGCCTCAATAGAGGCTACCTGAGTACCATGTACATGACGTGTTAGGGAGCAGCACTCAGACTGTTGTGGGGTATTGCAGATATTCGCCTTTCCAGTCTTCACCGTGTTAGTAACTCCATCCGGGCAGAGTAAACAAGGTCACCACTCATGTAACCACCAGTACTGTTCTGCCATAATGATGGGAACAAAGCCTGGAAATTCTTGTGAGGTTTAACGTGTCGACATTCTTCCCCATTTTGTCCTTCCACAGTGCTTTCCATCTTCTCTGTGCAGTGAGATTTTTCAGCCAATTTACCCATATCACATCACCATGAAGCTATGTAGCGTCTTTTCTTTGGATCTATGTTATTACCGCCCACAGCATCACAGTAGTACACCATGGTTGTTTGAAGGTAGAAAATGATGGAACGCATGATTTGACTTCTTGCTTTCCTTACCGGAGGTGGATGTGTCTGAAAAAGCCCCAAATGCAATGCTCTACTGTCACCACGCAGATAGAAATAACATCATTTTGCGTTACTCAGGTACCCTCAATTGGCTAGACTCTACCAAAGACAAGAGTGTCATGATGTCACTGGCCCAGCCAATGCATCTGGTGTAAAGATCTATATGGGAACCATGTTCATTTTGAAAGTGAAAGTTTTAGACTGCCATCAAAATGTTTGGCTGGAAATCTGAACTTGAAAAATGTGAGTAATCTTGGAGCTGTGTTCCCGACCAGGAACAGGAGTTGTGCAACTACTAATTACAAAAAATTCAACCAATCAGAAGACCCTTGAAACATCAGCTCGTTTAGGAAAACAGCATTGCTTGTGACATTCTTATTTATCATGGTTATAAGGTTTTTTTGTCTTCTTTTTAAATTCCATCTTTTTATGTGATGAGATGATGCTCATAGACATCACACAGTTTAAAATGGGACATATTTACTGATCTGATTTTATTCTATGAGCGGATATTTTCCCAGCTGCCTTCATGTTTGTTGTGTTTGTGGTCCCAGGGTGGCGTTCCTCCGGCCCAAGCGTTGGCCTGGAAATTGCCTCGGCTACGGCACACACCAGTCCTGGCATCACATTCTGGTTATTCTTCATCACACATGCTTCCGCACGTAAACAAAATGTGAGACAGTGCTTTGTTTCTCCTGGATGCTGAAATGCAAGTAAAACCCCTATTTTGCTCGATGGATTCAGACTGCGTGGGCGTGACGCTGCTTTTGAGCTTCTGCCCTTCACCAAACAAGATAAAATACAAACTTGCCTGGATGTGTGGAATGACACAAGTGCAGTAAGAACGTATTGTCCCCCTTTATGTTGTTGAGAAGGCAGTTACATCTCTAATCCAGACATATTTAGCTGGATAATCACCTCTCATCATATAATCCTCAGGTTAGGTAAGAGGTCTTCATACAGATACACTTCATTTGCTTCCGTCATCCAAGACAATCACGGCAGCTATAAGTAAGTAACTGGATAATAGATTCTCTTTAGTTCAGTCTTTGTGGTAGCTGGAGTGGAAAAGGCTGTTTATTTGAAACTGTTGCTGTTTTAAATGATTTATAGTAAGGATTAACCTGCATTACTATACATCCTTCAGTCAGTGAATCAGTGAGGGTTCATTTTTCTCTGGGAGCCTCTCCTTCTGTTAGAGGCATCCCAGTCACTCGTCTAATGACACTGACATGCATTTCCTCTCAGTTTTATGGTATTTGATTATCTGGATCTTGACTATATTTTGGGTGAACAAACAGATGGCCAGCCCTCTGGTAACATTTGTTATGGTTCAATATTTGCGCCCCTTTTCCTTACTGCGGTGCACTCATCAACAGACGTAAACCAGGCAAGACTGCAAAAGACTGAGGGGGAAGAGGTCGTATTTAAAAGAGAGAAAAAAAAAAAAAAAAAATTCAAGCTGTGCTCGCTATATGAAATGACTTTGAAGGCGACAGTCTTCACATTTCAGAGCCGTGGTATGAAATGAGCGCTGGAGGGAAAGAGGAGTGACGTTTGGTGGAGGAGGTGATGTGGAGGTGATAAAATAGGCGAAGATAAGATGGACTGCCAGGACTGATAGCATTGCTATTGCTTTTTTTTTATGGATTTGACACAGACCGGTTCAGTCTTCTAGGATTTAATACCTTCAGAGTGAGAAAACAGGGAGTTTATGCAGAAACGTGAAGCCTCGCCTCCAAGAAATGCCACTAAATCATACTATAATCTATTCATATAATCTATTTTTTCTCCATGTGTTACCTTTGAAAAATATCGACTGTTTTCAGTTTGAAAGGGGGACAAAGGCCTTATCATATGTTCAGTGAGGTAAATGCTTGATATTTCAGCTGATGTTGCCTTTAAGGTTTTCAGCATTATATCCATAGATCGTCACGTCTGTTTTTCAACCACACATTTATAGTGAGACTGAAATACTGCTTTGCTTCATCGAATTTTCCCGTGTGTGCAGTTGAACTATTACTCTGGCAAAAAAAAGCCAAAGCTCTCTGATTGTGACCTTTCACTGACTTCCTCCAGGTGTAAGTAGTTTGCAAGTCTTGTAGTCACGATTTTTCTTTTTGTGGACTCTCCAGATTTTCTCCTGTTGGATGCAGCTGGGCAGCAAATATGCTCACAGGTTAATTTGCACTTGACCCACATGTTTGACTGACATTAAACAAAGCTCTTCTGATAAGAGGCCTGCTTGTTTTCTTCACAGTCACTGGATAGAAGCCAAATCTTAGAAAAACGTCTGACAAAATAGAAAAATAAATGAGTGGCTTTTATGTGAAAAGAGGGACAAGTGAGGAAAAGGATGTGTGTTTAAGCATGAAGAGGCACACCTGGTTACCAGAACCAACACATGCACACAAAAGAAGAAGAATCAAACTGTCATGCAGGACACCTGGAGTGCTGATTTGTTCTTTTTATTTTGTTTTGTATCAAACCTTGCTTTGTTTTCATTCAATGAAGGCTTTGATTATCCAAAACCACTTGACTAGGTTTAGTCGTTACAAGGTCTAGACTACAAGGTCTTTAATGACAAAAAGGAGTTTGTGTTAAAATGACAGTTGCAATTTCATTTGGAGGAATATTTACATCATTCTTAGGACGCTATGTCTACCTCTGGCTGATTTTTGTTGGTACTATGGACAGGAAACAGGGAAAGTTACTTTGGAGTCCTGTCAGTCATCTCCTGGGACAACTGCATATTTCTTTATGTTACACATTAACAATGTGTTAAGAGCTAACAACGTGTTACAGAGCTAAAGTGGACATAATTGCAGAGGCAAGTAAGAGACTCAAGAAAGTAATGATGGAAGAGAAAACGAGGCAGAGGAAATCTCGTTAAAGTGGCTTAACCGACATGTCCATAGGGTTAACCTATGAGCTGAAGACTGCAAAGGTTCCTTTGTGCTGCTTTAAAAACATCTTGGTTACGTGAAGGTCAGATTAAAGCAACCCTGCTAGGTTAGTTTCACAGCATCTGTCTCCTGCACGTAAGTGAGCTGGAAAAAGAGTTTCGTCCCCGTACAGACGGCACGCAAAAATGGCAGAAGCACGAAAAAAAACCTCTCAAATACATCACTCTGAAAGTCGAGCCGGGTGCCAAGGACAGACTCAGGCTGGAAATCTCCAGGTGATTCACTGCTTTGGTGACCTGGAGAATGATGGTTTGTAGCGTAGATGGCAATGTGAAAGCGTGCGATTTAATCGGCACCATTCAATTTTCCCAAACGCTAAACCAATCACCTCTGGCGATGAAGCCATTTACTGTTATTGGTCTTGCAACTAGGAGAATGAGGAACGAATAAAAAAAAAAGAAAAAAAGCTATAAGCATAACTCACTTGTAATGCTGTGAATGTCAACCTTCTGCAAATCCCTAATATGAGCAACAGGATTAAAATGCGCCGCAAAATCAGCATGATGGCTATGACTGCATATGGAGCTTTTTTAAGTTTTTTTTTTTTTACATCCGGGGAAACAATAAAAAGATTGCAGCAAATAACAATGTGCCTTTGTTTGTGTGTGCGTGCTGTATGTGGGTCATGTTTGACACATGCAGCGAATCCCACCGCTCTTGCAAAATATCTTTAGAGTTTTTCTCTTTAGTTTCTAACCCCTGACGCTCCAGACTGCGCCGTTCAGCTCCGATCACAGCGCCGCCGTGCACAACTGCAGCCCGTCCTCCATCATCAGCCGTGCTACTCATGTTTGTTTTCGCCCAGTCCACCTGGCCCTCCATTTTATTGCCTCAATTATTTTAATTAGAATCTAAAATTGCCGGTGTCGGCTCAGTGATTGACAGCAATTGGCCGCTCAGGGAGGGATGCAGGAGACACGCAGAGTGATGCTCAGTGGCTTGTGTAGTAAAACGCCACATGTGCAGGCTGTGGGTGTGTTTGTTTACCCTGATGGGAGTTTGTGCTTGTTGAAGACGGGAAGAATTCTTCAGGCGAACAGTCGGTTTAGAAAGTGCAGATATCTCGCTTGGCCACATGTGCAGCACGAATGTTTTTAAAGGAGCGGGTCAGAGAAAAGAGGATTTCTGTGTTTCTGCATATTTATACATCTGAGGATGAGGTTCTGTAAACATTACAAGATTATCTTTCATTGTCTTTTAGTATTATATATCGCACTAGTATGGAGCCCTGTTTGGGTCATAATTCAATGAATAAATGAGTCTATTATTATGAAATACAGGCGTTTATTATTATGAAATATGTATCCATTATTATGAAATGTTGCCATTATTATGAAATATATGTGTATTATTATGAAATATTTCCCATTATTATGAAATGTATGTGTATTATTATGAAATATTTCCCATTATTATGAAAAAAATGTAATTATTATGAAAAATATTTTTATTATTATTTAATCTTAGTTTAATGCATAATTGTTTATTTCAGAATGGTTTTTTTTTATCTAAGAATTAGTTTTTACATAATTGCTTTGTTTTTCATAAGAATGAGCTTTTACATAATAATGACATTTTGCCACTGGGCGGGACCAGTGGTTGACCTGCACGCTCATTGGCTGATCCTTTTCCATTCTACGCTCTGACATCGACTAGTTTTGGCCGTGAGGTCCCGTTAGCAGCGGGCCGTGGCGTTGTCAAGGTGCGCTCCTAGTCCGATTGTAGCTATGGCAGCTTGGACTGAGCTACGGGAAACCTTGACGTTTCTTAGTCGATGTCAACTTTTAACTGTAAACTGAGGTGCATTCTGCCACCTGCTGCCCTGGAGTATATACATTGCACCTCTCGCCCACTATCGATATTCACTGTTCTGTTGCTTATGCCTGAATGAAAGAGCAGCCAATCACATAAATGGCTCCGCCCTCTCTGCTGTGATTGACACACAACTCATTCTTATGAAAAACAAAGCCATTATTATGTAAAAGATCATTCTTATGAAAATCGATACCATTATGATAATAATGGGAAATATTTCATAATAATAAACATGCATTTCATAATAATGGAAAATATTTCATAATAATAAATGCCTGTATTTCATAATAATAGACTAATGTATTCATTGAATTATGACCCAAATGGGGCTCCATACACTAGAGTGTATGGTAGTAAAGATTGTATAGCTGTCGCCCACTGAAATACTGCTGTAATGTGAAGGACATGAAGATTCCTGCTCCAAGCGTGTTTTAATCAGTATGTATCATACATACTGATTGTGGGAGAGCGTTTCAGACTGGCAATCACTACACAGTCATGGCACGTTTTGTTCAGCCCGGTGAGAGTTGGGAACGTGGCTCATCTGACAGCAACACATTAAACGGTCAACAGCAATTTAGAGAACTGCCTGCTCTTCTTTCTCGTCTCATTCAGCCGCTGCGGTCTACGCGGTCCTAAGTAGCGAACTGCCAAAGCAGATCGTGGGTATCTGTCTCTGCACCATCTTCGTGGCGTGTGAGATGGTGGAACGAGACATGGTGTTTATAGCACATCGATGCCAAGTACAACCAATCATCATCCGGCGGTGACACATCCACAGAGGTTCATGACGGAACATTCATCTGCCTGTTAAACAGACTGCTTTAACCTCCTCCTCCTCCTCTTCACAAGTCCCACACGATTGTCATTCACTTCTTCTTTCGTCATCCCTCTCTGCTTCATCTTCCTCAAACCCACATGCCTGTTTTTCTAATGTAACCCTTCGAGGTGTTTTTATTTATTTATTTAAGCTGTCTTGACCCTTAAACCCATGCTGTCCTTGGAGCTTTATTTTTCTTCATTGTTTGCATGTGAGCTCTTTAACAGACCGCCCACCCGTCCATCTATTATTCACCACCTCTCATTTGAACTGTGGTAGCTTCAACCCACCAATGCCCAAAGCCCTCAGCGCTGAAACGGCCATACTTCTTAGCACAAATAAATTATGTTTACAGCATCGTACCAAAACTGTGGGTATAGCTAATTATTCAGTACTGCTAATTTATCCTTTTTATGACTGCAGAGGTCTTTTTTGTATGTAAGCCATCGGCGTATATTCAGGCTTAAAGTACTTAACTGTGGAAATGTGGTCTTGTAAACTGTCAGAAAGCAATTACCACTGCCCACTGGATGAAAAAGTACGGCTAAAAAGGAGGGTGAAACCTGGGTTCAGTTTATCAGGTTGCCAGAAACGCAGCTACAAATCAATGGGATGATGCTTTGGGTTTGGCCGTAAAACTGTAGACGACAGTTTTAGAGCTCAGATGTCAAGGTCTCAAGTTCTTCAACTGACCACTTGGGGCTGGCTGCAAAAGCGCATACATAAAAACAGTTTTGGAGAACAGATACGGATTGAATAAGGAATAACAGTGAAGAACAAAGCAAAGAATGTAATATGAGATCCTTGAAGGTAAAATCCAGTTGGATATGTACACTAGGATAAATAATGACGAACGTGATTCAGGGGTAGCATTTGGTGCGCCGTAGTCTGGGTCCCACCAGACATGGAAGCGCTGTGGAACGTGCACTGTGGAACGTGCACTGTGGAACGTGCACTGTACCAACTGCTGTGAATTTTGACCATTATAGACAATGGATGTGCTCACAATCAAGCAGCAACCATCCCACTAACTGCTTGGAGCCGGTCCAGGAAGTGACAGAAGTTACAATTCCTCGACTGACCACTAGGTGCTGGCTCCAAAACAGAGAAAATCCCCATCGACTACCACGTTGAGGTGGCCAACTTTACAGTCATGGCCAAAAGTTTTGAGAGTGACACAAATATTACATTTTCACAAAGTCTGCAGCTTTAGAGTTTTAATATGTTTTTGTCAGGTGTTTCTATGTTGTAATGAAATACAATTAGAAGCTTTTCATCAGTTTTATAAGCTTTTATGGAGAATTACACATAATTCATGCAATAAATCAATATTTGCAGTGCTGACCCTTCTTTTTCAAGACCTCTGCAATGCCAGGGAGAATTGCAGAGTTCTTGAAAAAGAAGGGTGATTCTCAAAACTTTTAGCCATGACTGTACAGGAGAATTAAATGTATTTAAAGTCTGGAACAAATAAAAGGTTTTTCTGTGTCTGTGGTTAGATTTGTGATCTGTGACAAGTGTATGGGGGTGAATTATTTTGTATCAGATAAGAACAAAGCTGACCAGTCAGATGGCTGGAGGTCATTTGAGACCAGAGGTCCTGCGGCAGGGACGAGTGATTACAGGTCCCAGCAGAATTTCGCTTGGAAGAGTCCTGAAATCATTCTCGGTAAGCAGCTCGGCTCCTTCAGCTGAGCGGCGCTGCTGGTGAAGTCAAGGCAAGTTTATTGATGTAGCACACTTCATAAGACAATTCAAAGTGCTTTACATAAAACATTTGAAGCATTATAGAGCATTAAAAAGTACATTAAAACAGGGGAAAATAAAAATATTAAAATGCAAAAAGTTAATCAACAGTTGTTTTTGATTTTAAAAAAAAGAATTAAAAATGTAGATAAAATGCAAGAAATAAAAGTTAATTGTTTTGATAAAATGTGGCAAATAGAAAAGTGTTTGTTTTAACCTTGATTTAAAACTGCTGAGAGTTTCAGCAGACCTGCAGGTTTCTGGGAGTTTGTTCCACATGTGAGGAGCATAAAAACTGAACGCTGCCTCTCCGTGTTTAGTTCTGACTCTGAAAGTAGACTTGACCCTGATGACCTGAGGGATCTGGTGGGTTCATCACGAACCAGAAGATCCTGAATGTATTTTGGTTCTAAACCATTCAGTGCTTTGTAAACTAACAGCAGGATTTTGAAGTCAATTCTTGACAAACAGGAAGCCAGTGTAAAGATCTGAGGACTGGAGTTATATGATCCAGTTTCCTGGTGTTAGTGAGGACTGGAGCAGCAGCGTTCTGGACTAACTGCAGCTGTCTGATGGTCTTTTTAAGAGACCTGTCAGGACAGCGTTACAGTAGTCTAGTCTACTGAAGATAAATGCATGGACAAGTTTTTCTAAATCCTGCAGCGACATCAGTCCTTTAATCCTGGATATGTTCTTTAAGTGATAACGGGCCGACTTCACGGCTGTATTAATGTGACTACTGAAGTTCAGTGGCTGGTGAAGGCCGACCAGCAGCTCTGAGCCGCAGGCTCGTCCTCGGCGAAGCTCGTCCTTTGGCTTCTGCTGTGGCTGCCACTGAGCTTTCAAAGCCCTTTTTTTTTTTTATTATTATGAGCTTTTTCCTTTTTCTTTCCCTTCCTTGTCTGCTTCCTTGTATTTTATATTATTGGTGGTTGGTAAACAACCAAAGTGCTGTATTGCTGTTGTGAAGCGTTAGATTGCTTCGATCTCTGGATCCCATCAGTCCTGCAATGTCATGCAGGCAAAGGCCAAGGAGGAGGTTGGTCCTGATCCAGTTCCTCCCTTCTAGGTGTGACCTCTGACCCCCACTAATGGTTTGTTAAAGCAGGGTAAGATGATGGCGAGTGTACACAAGTTGTCCCCCTTTAAACTGTCAGTTCATGGAGCCTTACCAACACTGAACTCATAAATTAATATCTTTGTGACTTGTTTTTTTTTTTTCCACTTAACAATGTGTGCTATCTTGTGTTTTTTTTTCCTTCTCATTCAGGATGTCGTTGAAAAGTTCAAGAGGAGGACCAGACAGCAGGCCACCCTCTGCTGCCAGGTCAGCATAGAAGAAGAGTAGCAAGTTAAAGCAATTTTTGAAATACGTTTGAGTTTTCAAATACATTGGGGTAGTATAGTCTCTGAAACCTTGTACATTTTAAATTCACTTGTCTCCAATTGCTGCTGTTGTGACCAAAACAGGATGGTCCATCCTCACAACAGCCTTTGAGTTCAGCGTTGTTCATTTTCATGTTTGGTTTAGAAGAAATACCACAAATATTTTTCTTAACTGCGAGAAATCTAGGAGATTTTTAATTGATAAAGGCTTCTTTTTCTCCCAGCGTGTCACCACGAGGAGGGAGGGCTGCAGCAGCTGGAAACACGCCCGCTATGGGGAAATTCAAAAACAAGGCCCTTCAGCTTAGCCTCTCCAAGAAATTCTGGTTATTACCATCCTCTGTTCCTAATAAACATTGATCAAAACAAAGGGAGTGGGTTGTGTAGGGTTGTACACACAATTAGTGTCACTGAATGATACATAAGCTGAAAAACAAGCCTTCAAAACTGTCCCTCTCAGAAACACTGCCATTCACTCTGCAACCAGTGTCAGTTTATGACGCTGACGCTCAGTAATCATTGCAGGGGAGGCGAAAGAACGCCTCTTTAGTAGTATTTACTAAAAGACTCTTTGGAGAATTTGTTAAACTAATCTGGGAGGGTAAATTATAGGCTTGGTTTTGATGATGACAGCTCTCAACAATTGGCATGCAAATCCACGCTTCACAGCTCGAAGTCACAGTCCCCCACGCCCAAGGGGAAGGGCCCTGGTGAAGAAGAGGACGGTCGGAAGAGTAAAAGGAGCCTCAGCAACAGCTCAGTAGTGGCCGCTGCTTACGTCTCCTTCCTGAATAAGCTTTTTGGACAGGTAAGTTGTTACAGATTGTTCTTGATTGTAAATAAGTCATTCATGTTTTAGAGCACTGCTCACGGTGTGCGTCAGCATTGTCAGCCAAAATGATCTAAATGATCTGAAGGAAGAGCTATGATGTAGTATTCACAGATGTCACACATCAGTAAATACCATCTATGTGTACCTGGGGACTGTCACACAGCGTCGCCATTTTGTAGGTCAAGTTTCACAGGACAGCACCAGTTGTTCAGTCGTGTTCACAAGCTACTAACATTAATCTTCAGAGATGGACGAAAATGGGAAGAGAGCAACACTCAAGCAGAAGCACGTGGAAATGCTCGATGCCCAAGCTAAATCTTGTTACATGAGGAAATATGAGCAATTCGTAGAATCGGTCAGTGCAGACGACTAAAAAGGTTTGGGGACACGATCCGAAGGACTTGTCGAACCTCGACATCCAGAGTTATATTTTTTAATGGCAAAAGTGCCTGCAGTTTTGGAGGGGCTGAAGACCTACGTGTCTCTGGAGTCTTACAACCAGTTTGTGTGCAGCTGGGTGAATGATGTGGGCTACATCTGATCCTCAGGAGTTGTCGTGGCTGCAGGAAAGGTTTGTTGAAATCCATTCCAAGATTTGAGCATGCTGGTTGGTTGTTTTCTAAATTCTCCCCAAAAACGTTTCCTCAGTACATTTAACTGAGACCTACGTATTTCATTGAGTCTAGAGTCACTATCGTCCAGAATATCAGGAGAAATGAGTGATGTCTGTCTGTGGTAGTCACCGTAATCTTACCAGTCTGTGTCTTTCAAATGTTGGTCATCAACTCTGATCAGTTCTGAATGTTCACAGAGTTAAATAAATACTGTATTAAGTAGGCTATACTTGAGGACCTGTACTTATAGAGATATCTGCATACCACCTGAGAAACTGTTCAGCTCTCTGAGTACCACCATGATGACCAATTTTAAAATATAGCCATATACGCCTTCTCAATTAGCTTTAAACACACAGAGATGTTTATTCCTTATTGTGGTTATTTATTGTTACCTGAATTGTTACTTTAGTGAATCAGACATTTACAACGCTCTGTCCAACAATTCTCCCAGACTAATCATCTCATACAGAGCAAAATAAACACACTCAAAAGTTGTTACAGTAATCCATCACACTTCATGTAAAAACCGCGATGTGGATGTACATGTACATGTACATGTACATGTACGCGTGTACATAAAATCTACGGAAGGTACACTCACTTTGACGATCTCTCCTCTGTGCGTGGCTGACGAGAGCAAGAGATGGGAGACGCGGGGACGCGTGTCAGCCAATCAGCGTACAGACAACCGAGCAGCCAATCACAGCCTCGATTTTCGTTCATGGGGCCCCCCTGTCGGCTCTTGTTGCTTCTTGAGACTTGTTCTTGATGTGATGTGTTTCGCTTCAGCCTCCCACGCTCCGTTTGAATTTTTTTCAATTTTTTTTCTATGAATATTTTTGAAACCTCTGCGATGTTCTGAGACCGTGAAGTGTGAGGGATTTCTGTACATCTGCACTCTAACTGAATATGCAACAAATACTTTTTTAAAGACAATTTTAATTATCTCAAGCTACACATTTTGTTTGAAACGTTGTAGTCATAATGCATTGTATGTTTCCAATTTTTTTTTTTAAGTAAAAATGTGGAAAAAAATGTGGAAAGTCAAGACGTTCCCCGCGTACTACCAGAGAGCCCTCGCGTACCACCAGTGGTACGTGAGGTATCACAGTTTGTGCACCACTGATCTATGATTATCTTTCCCAGTTTGATTTGAGACATGTTAAATTTAAAACCAAAATTATAGGCACAGAAATGAAATCTTACCTTCAACGAAATGGTCAGAACACGTTTTATAATCCGTAGGAACCGAGTCTTTGTGGTTTACTCAGGCCATCCATGTTTCTTGCTGACGTCCTGCTGAGTTCTTTGGAGCAAAACTTTTTGCAGCAACTTTGAAAAATGAATGAAAATCCTTCAAAAGAAAAAGAAAATCAGTGTTTGCATTTTTGTTCACAAGGTCAGAGGTGAGCCATCCCGTGTATGTTTGTGGTCATCATTTCAGCAAGTCAAAAACTTCTTTTTTTTTTTTTTTCTGGTTTATCTGACAGGCTTCGTGATTTTGGTACCAAATAGCTACAAAGCTACCTTTGCATTATTAAACATCTAAAAAGTTGTAATAATTCCAAATCTGAAGGAAAGGATTGTTTTTACCCCCTCAAAAAAGGAAAAAGAAAAGAAAAAGTGTGAGCAGAGTTGTACTCATCTACTGGCCTGATAAACACTTAACTTCACAGTTGGTCCATTTTTTTTTTTAGTTTGAGGCTAACATAAAGAACTGTTGCTTACGAGCAATAATATATTAGTGTTTACAAGTATTTTTTTTTCCACCTCTTAACTTAAATGATCAGTTTGGATCTTGAGGAAGTTTGAGAAGAGAAGCTGGATGTAAAAGGATTAATAAAGTGATGCTTTATTAACTCTACTAGCTGTTAGTCACGGCTAGAAAAAGCATTAAAGTTATACGACGTCGAGCTGAAGAATGTACCTGTTTATTGAGCAGATTCTTGGGAGCTCCATCGACTGTTGACAACAATTGCAGCCAAACATTAGAAAACATGACAGCTTTTTGCCAGAACAGTAATTGCTGCAGTGAATCAGTCCAAAAGCAGCAATAATGTCCTGCTTCACTGTGCTGAGGACCGTTAATCCCAGATTCCTGCAGACCACCTCAGTACATTTAGGAAAATCAGTGAGCCAACAATTGATAAAGGCACACCTCTCATTTTACCTTACTTGAGCAACTTTACAGAAAACGTATCTTAATATAAAAGAGACCTCAGTATTTTAATTCTGGAGGATCAGTTAAGTTCTTATTCTTATGCTGGTCTCTGCTCTCTTTAAATTGAAAAGCTGCCAGTTTAAATGCAGCTCATAAGAGTTTTATTTGTCACAGAAGAGCCAATAATCCTGCAGCGACTGCACCGACAGCCGTGCATTTATTTAACAGTTACCCTCATTCAAATTCTCATACATCTTGATTAAAAGAAAATGACAGTTAAATGATCCTACGACAGAGAAACGGTGCAGTTTGTCAGGTCAGTGATGGCGGTGCAGTACATCTGGATGATTATGACTGGATAATACTGGTGTGAGTCTGTAATAAGACAGTGTTCATAAAACACATGGTGCACATTTACATACAGTATTTGTATGCCTGAAAATTTCCCTCCTTTTCATCCTCAATATAATTAGTCCAGACAGTGTATCTCTATAAGAAGATGTCAGGCACAGAGCAGGACTGTTTTCAGACTGTAGCTCTACATACCACCCTTGTCCTCCTGTGGTAATTCATACAAACCAAACAGAGGCTCAGCACTGCATCAGTACACTGACAAAAACAAACAAACAAACAAACAAAAAACGTATTGTGGAATCATCTCAGTGTCAACTGTGAGGGCTCAGCACAAATTCTCAGGAATGGATTAAAAGATTTCTTTAAACTCAGGAGAAGAGGCTGAGGGACCAGAAGAGATCGAGGAGGAAAACTGCATTGAGACCTCCAGACCAGCAGGTGGCAGAGGAACCATTAGAGAGAAGAGACAGGAAGTCAGGCATGGAAACAAGGGTAACTTGGTGTTAGGGACCGAGGAGGCTAGCAACAAAGGAATTACAGGAAATATTAAAATAATAATAATAATAATAATAATAATAATAACAGATTTTATTCATCCAACCAGAAAGTATTCCTCTGAGACTGCAAGAGAAGCTGAGCTTCCCCCATCTCCCTGCCCTATAATGTCAAAAAAATAAATGACCTAATAAGCGCAGTTGTGTCAACATTTCATTGACTATAAATATGTTAGAACACTTTAAACACAAAGACGAGTTGATTCAGAATCAGCTACTTCTTCACAAGTAAAGTAGTTAACTTGTCCGTACATTCCCATACTGCTTTCTGATCAATGCACCCCCCCCCCCCAAGACTCTCAGCATCTCTGGGAGTGAATGGAGCTGTGGGTTGACCTCGGCTGGCTTCGGACGCTGATCAGTCCACATGGTGATTGGTGGAAATCTGAATGCAGTAGTGATGCATGGCGATTGGAGGAAAAGTAGAATGCAGTTTTGACTGACAGGTTTCTGAGACATATATACTGTCACGTCTCATGCACGATTGCAGTCCATTGTGGATTTTGCATATGAAGTCAAATAACAAGCAGCAACCATTTGTTGGCATTTCTACAGGGAAATTCTATTTCTTACACTGTGAATAAATCACACTCACTGTAGAGAAGGGAAGAGAAGGGCAGAATTTACATATAAATAAATTGACACATTTTTATGACGTACTCAACTATGAGCTTCCCCTGTTAGAAAGACCAGAAATCTCCACTGAGTTGGACAGTGTTATAAAAATCATCTTAACCTCAGAGCCTATAAAAACTAAAAAGTTTCTTTGTTCTACTATGATGCTGCTTGTCAACTGTCATCAAAAAAAGAAAATTGTTGAGCCTGTTTTTTAAAAAGTTTATATTATGATATTATAGTAGCAATTATAATGTCACAAAAAAAAAAACACTTTAACTTCATCATGTAATGACTGATATTTTCACGTCCATAGACACCATTATGTTCCTTTAAATGATTTAAAAACTCAGTAATATTTCAAGGGCTATTTTTTTGTTATCATAAGATGCAGTATTTTTGTTGTTGCTGCTGAAACAGTCATATTGAAGCCTATTAATCATAGACCGAGACCCTGCTGAGATCTCATTACAAAGCAGAGCCAACGGCTCTCTTGCATTACTGCCTTGATCACGGGAGGAGGATTTACTCGGAAAGATAAGAGAATTTTTTGCACCAAGGGGGGTTTTGTGGCCATGAACATTTAATGATGTTCCATAGCTAGTTTTTTTTTTTTTTTTAGTAACTAATGGGACTGCTTCATTGTTTTAAAGCAATTAATGGAAAATGAGCACCGGTTCACCATGACCTTGGGCTTCTATAGACGCTTCCACGCACGTGTCTGATGTCAAAGCCCTTCCTGACATGACGGATCTGCCTTGTTTCACTGTGAGTCTGAATTTACTAGTGGGCCGGCGGAGGAGGCTCAGCTCTGCTTGATGCTGGGCCACTGAGGCAGACAGACCATCTATCCTGGAGCCGTCCTCGTGTCAACATATGTATCAATAACCCCTTCAGCAAGGTTCGCTGTCAACCCTAATTAAGTCTAAGGGAACAAGGGCTGGAAGAGAGAACCAGCTAACCAAAAAAGAATATTGATTTGAATGTCTGATAGATGAACAGCGGAAGATAGACGGATGTGACACAAAATGGATTGCACACGTCAGTGGGTTTTTTTTTTTTTTTTGGCGCTTTTTCAGTCTGAACGCTTCATGTGTTCTTGTGAAGTATCAGCAAACCTCTCTTCAAGTGCATGTGTCACACTTACAAAGCAATGGGCTGCTCAATTGGCTGTGTAAAGGCACAATGACGTTAACTGTTAATAGGCTCATCCTGATGGATGAACCGAGTCTGTATGACATGCAGGCTAATCCTTTCTGGATGAAAAAATAATAATAATTCAATTTGTTTGTTGACACTGGACAATTTCAGGATCCCATGATGGGGAAACAGTGGTAAGCACCATAGAAGAATCATCTTAAAAGGGTTAAATTAATCAGGAGTGCTCATCAGCTGTGAAGTGATGAGAAGATGTTTTTGCCAGATGTGCTGAGGAGTGATACAGCGCTTGATACAACTGCATCCTGCCATTGTGTTTCAACCGTGCTGGCAATGTTATATGATGAATAATCATTTGAATGCCTGCCATGTGGAGCAGCATCCAGATAAACCGGAGGATCCTGTCCTCCTGATGCAGTTGTGAACACGAGCAGGATGACCTTGCATGATTTATGCATTAGCCGCTGCGAGTGCCAAGACGTATTAGGAGGAAAATAATACACTCCTCTTTTTGGTGTCAGTGCCGTCATAATTGGATTTCTTTCTTTTTTTTTTTTTTGTCTGCCATTTTTTTTCTAAACTAAAATAATGACTGAAGATCAAAAAAAAAAAAAATCAACTCCTCTATTAAAAGGAAAAGGGAAAACTGGTTAAGCAGATTTCAGGAACAAAGCCAAAGCTCCTTCCCATTAGAATATGAAGCTGAATGCAAAGCTATTTCTGCAGCAGAAATTAGATTATGCATCCTTTACTTGGAAAGGAGAAAAAAAACAACTTGGATCCAAATTCAAATGTGGATCAAAATCAAAAGTTAAGTTTTTAAGTAATGTTGTCAGCAAACACTTGAACTGATGTGTGATATATCGATAGAAATGGAGCATATAATATAAAAAAATAAACAAAAAAATTATCTTTAATGCTTAAGAGCATTTATATGGGTGTCTGAGGTCCCCACATCTCCAAAACAATGATAAAGCACAATACTCCTAAATTTGAAAATGTTGTTTACTGAGCCATTCGGATTTGCAGGGGATTTGTACATCACAAGCGCGATTCAGAGTACAGTCTTCCAGCTTTCCCTCCTTTATATTTATCCCGCTTTGTCTTTATTATTCACTTAAGCAGGGAAGTGATTCTTCACAATTTCTCACCCAGAACACTTTTTGTCCCATTCAGTGAATTTCTCCTCACCATCCTCTAGCTGTCTGTCCTGTGAGAACACAGTTTAAAAAGAAAAGAAAAAGCCCGGTGTTCATACACAGCTGTGGCCCAGTAAACTGGAAACAAAGAGAGGGAGCAGCCTCCATTACAGACCATGATGAACATTGCTCCTGCCGCTTGCCAACAGGGGGCGAGAGTTCACAAAGGGGTGTGTTTTCTCTTGGGAGCAATAGAGGAAGGGGGCCGGAGGAGCTGGTCTGTGTTTTATTGATGTATTCTTTCAAATGTCAGACATGATATCATCCAGGAATCCCTTAATCTACCTTTAGTTCACGGGTGGACATAAAATGTGCTGAAATATGAGCCATATTTCTGCCCATGTATCGTCCCGGGAGGGTTTTTATTCGAGGCTGAGATACAATAGTATTAGGATTTTGTATCTGTAACTTCTCTTATTTTGAGTGTCTGTCATTTCATCTTTTCTCTTTAATGTCGATGTCAGTCAGTCGGCTTTATGCTCAGTTAGATAATATGTCACACAAACACAGTTCAAAAGATTTCTGAAAATTACCAGTTCAGACCGTGACAACATCTGCATCAGACATTGGCAGACCAGGACATGCTAATGAGAAATGGGGACCTGAACAAGATATTAATGATCAAACTGTGGGACTCCTACAGCACCTTCAGTATCACAGCCATCATACCAGAGTGGATAACAACAAGCCCTGATGTTTATAACATGAGGGCTAATTATCTAAATTTGAAGAAAACCATGCTGGATACCTGGTATCTCTGTGGCATGAAGATCTGAATGCAGCACTACCTTCTCTGCCTGCTAGCACCATCACAGACACCATTAAGCTGTTGCAAAGTGCAGCAGCGGTTCCCGACATGCTACACAAACCATGAGCAAAACAAGGAGCAGTTTTCCCCCCGTGGAGAAGAAGATTAAAAGCCAAGATCAAGGTAACATGATGAGACGTTAGCCGGATATGAAAGCAACGTGCAAAGAACCTGTTAAGAAATGCACAAAACCCTCCAAATGTGAGACTGCCAGTGTATGAGAGTAATAAGAGGAAAAGAGATACACCCAAGGCTTAGACTGAGCAACACTTGCAAAGCATATGGGCGATACAGGCGTCCCATCCATCAATGCTCCATGGTTGCTGGATCTGAGAAATGACCACAAATTTCACAGAAGAACCAGGGACCACCACAAAGGCAGCGTCAAACATAAGAGGTCCTAGACCCTGGCTGATTTCTACAGCTGTTTAAGATCACTACACTTCACGCAGGTCGACCTGCATCTGCTTAATCTTGGGTATGACCTCAAGAACTGTGTATAGAGACTGTATGACGAGACCCCCTGAGTCGTGGGCTGCGGCAGATGCAGAATAGCATCATCAGAGGTCCCTCAAAGCTTGATTTCATTCATGCTTTGCACCCATGTTATTTTTGCTTCGAATCGGTGCCAAAAATCACTGACTGTCAGACAACAGATTGCGAAGCCTTTGAGAGGGCCGCCGTCAACCACTCGTACTTTACAACGTACGACTGGCAATTTGGACCTGCGACAAACAAAAGATGACTATCGCCATGATTCATTCACGATGGTCATCTTTCATCTGCAACAGCCCAAAGTCAGGCGGCGTGTACCAACTCACCCAACATCATCCATCATCCTGATACGCTGAAGATGCTTACAGCAGTATTTAGAGGCCGGTTTTTGTAATACAGTGGTATGCATGTCATAATGTAAGCAATCACCATGGCAAGCTGTTAAAAAAAAACAAAACACTACCTAAATTATCTATTTCTGCTTGTACCCAATCACATTAACATACTGCTATTTCCAGCCCCCAGCAAGCCTGATTTCCACTGTCATCCAGGATGCTTAAAGTAGAAATTTCACTCTTGGCCTCCAGCTATGGTTCTCTTCTCTGAAAATATGGAGAAAAAAAAAAGTGAAAAGGACAAAAGGAAATCAGCTAGGGCAAATGTCAAAACAACCCACAGAATACTGAATGTCTCTCACACACACAGCCATATGCAAATGATGCGATGAGTCTAACTAGGCCAGCGTATAGGACTGTTTCTGGGCTTCTCTGCAACAGTGCGAGATTTGTGCGGCTCACTGTCGGTCATGAGTGGATGTGTATTTTTATGCCGTCAGAGATAACATTTTTTTCTCAGGATGCTGCAGATGCGGTCTGCATGTGTGCGCAGGTGCGTGGGAGTGTGCGATATTTTATCAGATTGCAAATTAGGGAGATATGTTGCCGGGTGAAATCCCATTAGAGTTTTCTGTCAGGATGCAGCAGTGTTGACATGATATGCATGTTTTCCCTAATTTGGTAGTCAAAAACAAATTATCACTGGATATTTCTCGGGAGAATTGAGTTTTAAAGCCACCCTGATTTCACACGTTGTCCTGCAGGGATGTTTAATGCTTTCTTTTGTGTCTTTTCTCTGCTCTGCAGGAGAGGGAGCTGATGCCAGGGGAGATAGATGGTAAGAAGTCGTCAGTCGGTACAGAGCATCATCAGTTGCTTCAACATTTTCTCCCTTTAAACTTGCTTCTGTTCTTAATTTATGTAAGAGATTGAATGCTGCTTAGACTGCCTTGAAAATATATTTGCCAGTGAGTCAGAAATCGATTGAAACAGCTTTGAGTGTTGGCTGTAGTTTCGTTTGCTTGAGTCAAGAACTTTTAGGAAAAGTCTAGAGTTTGGAGCACTAAACGTGTTTGTTTGTGAGCGTGTGTTTGTGCGTGATTGTCGGGGGAAAGTTTTCACTCACTTGACGTTTTTTTTTAATTCTGAGTCATTTGTTTATGTGTCTACCAGAGCTGCAAGAAGCCTTTAAGGAATTTGACTACGATGCAGACGGCTTCATCCATTACAAAGACATTGCAGACTGCATGAGGACCATGGGCTACATGCCCACAGAGATGGAGCTGATTGAGATCATCCAACAAATCAAGATGAAATGTTAGTATTTATCCATCAGCCTGTGTGTGTGTGTGCATGGTTTTCATTTTCCCCCCTCAGGATGAAAGCATGTGTGGATGATTGATGGCTCCTTCTTAAAGAGGAAGGTGCGAACAAGTGAGTCATGCCTCTGTGAGCGCAGCATAAGCCCATATGCTTGAGTTCTTTCCTCTGCGTCCTTTAGGAACTGATATTTGTTGTTGTTGGACTTGTGGCAATCCAACATATTTTAGCATACAGATTGATGGACCTCACAGTGCAGGTGCAGAGGTATACAAGAGCCAGACTGCATGCAGGAGCTTATATTTAGACTTTCCTGTCCTCTCTCTCTCTCTGCTCCTCGTGTTTGTTTTCCTTTCTGAATGGTCCGGTAGCTTTGTTTGTGGTTAACATTGAGTTTAAGGTGAATCACTGCCGCAAATGAATGTGGATTGTTGCTATAAGTCTGAAGCTTCAGATGCTATAACGCCTACACAATGTCAGAACAAGGCCTGCAAATCAAAACAACGCAGCTACCAAGACTTTTACCTGAACCTGTTGTGAACGTGCATGATCCAGATTCAATTTTTTGGTGAAATATCCTGAAATGATGACTGTAGACCATCAAAATGATATATAAAAAATAGATCATTTAATCTTATATGCATCTATAATGCATGTGGCTCAGCATCAGAAAAGTTTAATTTTCTTTGGCTAAAATATCTTAACCAGTAATATAAATTTTCCCCCCAAACAGAACTGACCTAATTTGACTAGAAAGGAATAACTAGAACAAATAAAAAGGTGCAGAACAGTGTCTTTGCAAGGGATTACTAATGAACTAATCTAAAAAAAAATATCTCCAAATTAGAGCTGAGAAGGAGAAAGAAAAAAAAAACTTCTCTATGGTTTAGATGCCTTATAAGTCCTCACACGAATAAGTGTGTAAAAGTTCAATACTCACATTTACAGTTAAATCCGACTCCTTGCATTGACTGAAAACACTAAACGCTCATCAGTTTTACAACAAAGCGTCTCATTGACCGGTGGTTCAACATTAGGCGGGTCAGGTTAGTCCGTATTGCTGTTGGACACTGGAGTTACTGGGCATTTACCTAATGGGCAGTAATGTTTGCAAGGAATTTTAATTCAACAGCTGCTCCTGAATAACACAACATCATCACACTGATGTTTACCTTTCTCGAGACATTTCTTTAAAGAAATCATTTTTACTACAACAGATGATGTGATTCCAGTTGCACACCAGAGATCATTCAATTTCTCTTACTCATATTTAGCAGCCTCGCAGAAAGCTGAGTTGTTCAAATGCACACACAGAGTCAAAACAAACAAACAAAAAAAAATCACTAAAATGTCATTGGACCATGTTTAGCTTTGATTATGGCACATATTTGCTGTGTCATCATTTCAATTAGCTGTAATGTCACAACATTTATTTCCATCCAGAGTTGCATTAATCTTTCACCAAGATCTTGTACTGATGATGGGAGAGTCTGACCGCTGTGCAGTCTTCTCCAGCAGATCCCAAAGATTCTCAACGGGGTTCAGGTCTGGACCTCATTCTTTGAGCTCATACTGTTGCTGAACCTGGACCTGACCAACTGCAGCAACCCCAGATCACAACACTGCCCCCACAGGCTGCTACAGTAGGCACTAGGCATGATGGGAGCATCACTTCATCTACCTCTCTTCTTACCCTGATGCTCCCATCACTCTGGAACAGGGTCAATCTGGACTCATCAGACCACATGACCTTCTTCCATTGATCCAGAGTCCAATCTTTATGCTCCCTAGTGAACTGAAGCCTTTTTTCTGGTTAGCCTCACTGATTAGTGGTTTTCTTAAGGCTACACAGCTGTTCAGTCCCAATCCCTTGAGTTCCCTTCACATTGTGCATGTGGAAATAATCTTACTTTCACAATTAAACATATCCGTCGGTCTACTGTTTGTCTTTACAGTTTATTTTCACTAAATGTTTAAGTGATCGCAGATCACGATCAACTTTTCTTTCCCCGACCTCATTTCTTCCTCAAAGATGATGGTTCCCCACCATCCATCCAGTTAATAATAATGGGTTTTACAGTTCTTAACTTAATTTTAGTAGTTTCAGCAGTCTCCTTAGATGTTTTTGTTGCTTGATGCATACCAATAATTTAACCCCTCTGAAGCAGATTAACATCTTTTCCACAGGATGTGAATTCCGACGTGGTTGGGTTTTGCCATTAATTTACCGTTACTGCTAGAAATTAAAAAAGAAAATCCCCAAGTCACGAGCTAATGCTGTTTTGGTTAGCAGTGTGCTAACAAACAACCAACCCAACCAAATAAGGCTCACAAATAAAAATGAACATGCATGTGCAAGCTACTCAAACCTCCATCAGCGACTGCAGTCTCTCTTTTACTCTACTTGGTGGATCATTTTTTAACAGATATCAGTCCACTGCTCAGAATGAAGCTCCATTAATGACATCATTTGCATTTCAAGGAAAAATATCTAATAATTCATAAGAGAAGTTGCCGTTTGTGTGTGCTTACTGGAACATGAAGCGTTTTGGAGGCAGCACCCACATGAACCTCTTCACTGGCTTCAGTCTTGGTAGCTTCATCCGTTTTTATACTTTATGGAAGGAAGCGCATCTGCTTTGAAAAGCCTGAGCTCAAGAGCAGAAAATGCTCCGAAGCAAGATAAGCAGGTGTAGGCAGAGGAGGTTATGTTCAGAGTTTCAGATTAAATTGTCTGTAAAATCCTTCACTGATTCTTTTCATGATCATATCCCAAATCAGATCATGCTGAAATAACATTTAAATGTCATCAGGCAGAAGAAGCACTGAAGGCTGACACCCCACATCGTAACCAAACTGATAGCGCTTAATCGATGTTGAATGAATATCAGACTGTTGAATGACAGTCTGTAATTCAGTAATTCAGTGGTTGTCTTTAAAAGTCAGTCACCGGGGTTTTATTTTGACAAACCAAATTAAAATACAATGTTGTTTTTCTCTTTTCATCACTTTATCTGTCAGACATACTGAGATCTTAACCTGAAGAAAAGATTAAAAAAAAAAAGGAAAAAAGAAACCAATGTTGAATTAACTATTGATGTAAATTATTAGCTGAGGGAAAACATCAAATATCTAAACCTGTGTGATGCATCTTTAAAGAAGCTTTGTAATTACAGTTAAACTGTAGACTATCCGCTGTTACTATGGGAACCATGAAGGCAAATTAGAGTACATTTTTAATACTTTGTCCTCATTTACCACCAAGTCTTTTCTTAAGTGCTGATAATCAATAAACATATACATAAAGTCATGTATATCAGTAAATAAGTTATTATTTCAGATGATATCAATTTATTAGTTTCCCTACCTGGTTTAATCTAGTTCAGGGTCATGAGGGGAACTGAGCCACTCATGTTCAACTGTATCAGCAAAACGGTCCCAGTTATCGCTGGTCTTTCATATTCCTGTAATCATCGCTCTTGAAGGAAACCTGGCTTTGTCAGAAATCCTCCAGGTTAAAACTATTATGAAAGAACAAGTTAGTTTTGAGCTCCCAGGACAATAGCAGCCAAAATAAAGGACTTTAGGAGGCTCATCAAGGAGCAGAGTCCTGCTGGCTGCCTTACTGTCAGCTAATTAGGTTCACCTGGTATACAGGTGTCGATGATTTCCTGATTAGACTGAATGGAAAGAGCAAAGGAGGCTTTCTGATGCTGGCTGTTGCAAAGAGAAATTGAGCATAAACTGAATTAGCACAAACAAGTGTTGCTCAAGAGGGAATCAGATTTTAAGAGATTACTGAAATTACTTGCTGCATTAGTAGGAATTAAATAGCAAACAATAATAGATTTACTCAGAGCTGTGCACTGACAATTTTTGGGGGCTGCTCAAGCCAAGAGAAAGGGGCAGTCTAGGATATATGACACTTATTTATATCATATAATACTAATTGTTTTAATGTAACTTGCCATTTATTTCTACAACCAGAAATTTAGTCATAAAACAGCAAATATTGCAAGATCATGACATTTTGTGATATAAATGTTCTCCCAAAGTCTTAAATTTAGCTAAATCACAGCAAAACAAAATATCAACATCAGCATTTTTGACATAAAACTACAAATTTATATTGTTGAGATTGAGAAATTCAGATAACTGCAATGTTATGTCCAATAATCATTACTCTTTATTTATTTATTTAGATTTTGTTGAAAAATGTGAATTTATCTCAAAATCTCAAATTTTGCAAATGTCGTAAAATCAATATTACAACTTTCTGGTAAAATATCAACTTTCAGAAAATCACGTTTGACATAAAATTATGACTTTGTGTCATAAAATCACAACATCTTGTAAGATTTCAAAATATTGCAACATTTTGTCATGAAAGGTAAATTTTTGTCATAAAATCTCAAATTTCACAAATTGTAACTTTTTCGCGATTTAGCAAAGATACTTAAATCTTAAATGGCACCTCCACAGCTACCTGCTTGAATACAACGCTGGACGCTGAATGTGCATGAGATAAGTGCACATAACTCCCAGGGAAATAAGCTAAAAAGCCGGGGGATTTGGCAGAAACGGTTAATTGTCTTTGCCTCTGTAAAATAATTGGTTTTGTTTTTGTATTTTGAGTTGTTTTGGGGTTTTTTTTAACAGTGTCCCAGCCTCCACAGATGAGAGGTTTTTTTCAGGTTAATAACCAACTTAAAAAAAAAAAAATGCTTCCTCAAATGATCACCTACTCCACCTTTAACTTGAAAAGCCATAGTGTCAATTACCCAAAGAACTCTTTTAATTGGGATTTCTACAGCGCCCTCTGGAACCAGTGCATGACTGTTCACATGCTTCAGAAATATCCATAACAATATTTGCCACAGTTTGACTCTTTTTGCAATCCTGAGACTCAAAGCTCTAATCAAACCATAAAATTACTGCATGGCTTTATTGAAGCAGTCTTTTACGACTTCAAAGGCCCAAATAATGAAAACAGACAAAGCCTATTGGTCTGTACGTTCCCAAATGAGCCTGCCTTTTGTCACACTAATAACACTGGTCATCCTATTTTATCGGGGCGTTTTAATAATTACCAGTGGGATCAAACAAAGAAAAACGGGTTGAAGAAAGCATAATGAGTGCACGGCTGAATTCGTGCATAGCTCATGACTTCAACACAGTGAGAACATTCATGCTGTTTGGTTCGAAGTCAGGATGGACAAGGCATACAAATATGTTTAATCTCAGACGAAACATGGCCATTCCACATGTAATGACATTTTCTCGGGATGTGACATTTAACGATACTGAAAGGGAGCGTTTTTGTGGCCGCAGGCAGCTTATTTCAGTGAGGAAATGTGTATGTTTAACAGGCGGAGAACCAACAATTTCCCATAGGGGTTGGTGGAGATCAAAACAGACCTCAAAAGAAACCGAGTTAAATTCATTGGGTGTTAAAATGAAGGGGAAATTTCATTCTGACAGTTCTACCAGTTTTGTCACTGAACATATAAACTTGCAAAAAATATATTTTTATGCATTAATATCCAGCACAGGTACACAAGGAAGCTGGAACATTACTATTTCAACCCATGTGTGTCCTCTATTTTCATGCAGGGGGCGGCCACGTAGACTTTGATGATTTTTGTGAGTTAATGGGGCCAAGGATGCTAGCTGAGACAGCTCATATGGTTGGTTTGAAGGAGCTCCGCTGTGCTTTCAAGCAGGTAAGAGGACCCCCATCTTGAACCTGTGAAGAAGTGAGGCTTTTAGTGAGTTGGGCCTCTTTCTGAACATACTTTCAAGTATTTAACAGGACTTTTCTTCAGAGGGTACCAGGTGTGTATACAAGTGTGAGAGATGAGGCCTAGCTAGAGACCAAACACAGAAAATCATATTAAGAGACTTCAAAAGGAAAAGAAGATGTTAATGATGCTTTCATGCTGCTTGGTTCCTACTACCAAAAAAAAAAAAAAAGCCATAATTTATATTCCAAGTTTTTTTTTTTTTTTTTTTTACCTAACCGGTTAATGGCAATATGCTTTAAAAGATTTCTTTGAAATGTTCTTATTCTTAGGCAAAATAATTGCACAACACAAATCTAGGAAGCAAAAAAGGAATTTGGTGCAAAAGTTTTGATTTGTTGTTGGTTTCTCTGAATTGTTGCAGCATTAAAAGTGTGTACATGGGACAGGCTCCCTGGGCCAATATTAAAAAAGGTTTTGTTTGACGGCAGTTCTCAGACTCATCAGTACACAGCACTGTGACAACGTTAAGAAAAGGAGGATCTTAGATTTACACAAGTCAGGACCGTTTTTTCTTGGAGCCTTTCGTCAGGTTGTGAAATCCAAGATGATGAGTCCAAACATTTATTCTAATGCAAGTTATTTAGGGTCAAGGTCTGAACCCCAACCGCTACACTTTGAGAGGAAATTTGTGTGGATATTCAGGAAAAACAGATTTTTTTCAGTCAACATAAAAGCATATAATAAGCTGCAAAGTTCCCCCCTCGACCAACAGCCAGCTCTTTTCAAAACTACCAGCCATCCAGTGTATAAAGACATGTATACCATTACCAAATACAGTGGTACCTCTATTTATGAAATTAATTGGTTCTGGAAGTAGTTTCGTAACCTGAAAAGTTCTGTAAATAGACGTGTTTTCCATGTAAATGCCCTAATCCGTTCCAAGCCCCCCAAATTCAGACAGAAATGTTTTTATAAATCATAAAAATGCATCAAAACATGTAACAAATACATGTTACCATTAGATTACTGCACAATAAACATAAAATAAAACATAAAATTATGTTCATTTACCTGTTAACTGCTATCGTCGTCACCTTTTCTCTCTCAGCAGTGGTTTTTGCCTGACGTTTTGTAAAGAACCGATCCAAGGACGTTTGCTTTTGTCGGCTTTTAACAATCCTTCAAGGCAAACATCATCATAATGAGCGATAGCCCGACTAGTGAACACTTTTTCTGGGTGATTCTTTTCAACAAATTCCGAGAATTTATGGAACTTTTTCTAAAATGTCAAAGGGACGCCAGGAAGATGCTAGCTGATAGCCAGTGGCAGAGCAGCTACAAATAAGTTTACGTTCATGCTGCTACTGTTTCGAGTAGCAGCGTGTACTGTATTTTTGCCTTTCGTATCCTGAAATTTCTTTCGTAACGAGGCAATATTTTCCTGTTGAGGCGTGTCGTAACCTAAAAATTCCGTATGTAGAGACATTCGTAAGTAGAGGTACCGCTGTATAAGGATATCAGTCAGTACCAATGATAATTCCATTAGCATCACAAGAAGGGTTGTGTCTACAGCCACAGCTACTACAAAATTACTTTTATATTCTTTCTCAACAAGACCATACCCAAGAAAGTCATGAATTCACCCCAGGTGCCACATGCCAACGTCATCACGTCATCTGCAAAAAGCAGAGATCAAAACCACGGGCACCACAGAGCCGGAAGCCCTCCACCCCTTGGCTGCATCTTGACGTTCTGTCCATAAAGGTTACGAACTGAATCGGTGACCAGAAGAGCTCTGAGCCCAACTTTCACCTGGGAAGATTTTCCTCCTAACTCTCACCCCATTTCTAAAGGGACTGAATGGCCTCTTGCAATGGACCCAGCATCCCATACTCCCAGGACACACTGAGAGACAGTCGAATGCCTTCTCCAAGTCTATAAAAGGCATGTGGACTGGTTGAGCAAACCTGCTGAAGGTGTATAACAATGTCCCAAGACCAGGATGAAATGCGCATTGATTCTCCTGAATTTGATATTTCACTATTGACTGGACTTTCTTCTAACCCACCCCTAGCATTGATCTGAGGAGGCGGTGTATATATATTTGATATATTTTGACCTTGCATCTATAGAGTCAACCCTGTAGTGATTTTAAAAACTTGAAATAAAAAACACCCTTTTCATAGAACATGTATTTTATACAGTTGTTGCTCTGAGACATTGCTTTAAGTCCAATATTGCTGCAACATTCAGCTCCATGACGTTATCTCTGACTGAGAAAAACAAATGAGGTGGTCATGTCATGTATAATCACAGCCTCACACACCTGAGTTCATTTCTTTCATACATTATAACATAATAGGTTTTTAATGGTCACTGTGTCAGGCGAGGGAGGTGGTGGGCCTAAATACAGGAGACAAAGGTGACGGCTCTGATCAAACAAAAGCCGAGCATGGACGGCAGGCCAAAGCTAAAATAAAAACTAATCCGCCAAAGAGGCGGGCACAGGGACATGAAAGGGTAGAGATAAAGACGGACTGACGGTGAAGAGACGAGACAATATACCGTATATGCACGGAGGATGACGAGACCCCAGGGTGGACAATCAGGGAGGATGAGACCAAGGGAAGTGAAACAGAACTAAACTGCAAGCAACAAGACAGGACACAGGGATAACTGTGAAAGACCTCAAGAAACACAAAAGAAGTTCAAAACCAAACCAAAACCATGACGCACTGCAAAATAATAAAAAAAAAATTTAAAAAGGGAGCACTGATGATGTGCTCTTTATGATCGGAACCGAAACCTTTTCAGAGAGTTTACTTTGTTACTGGGATTCAGTTATCTCTAATTCAGTCTCATGTTTCCAGTTTGGCTTATTGTCTCCGATGAAAACGACTTACTGCTTAGAGAACATACCACTCAGATGCTTTGAGGATGCTACATAGTCACCTACCACAGGTTTTTCTCCGTCACACAGGCAGCATCACAGAGGCCAGAAATTCATCATCTTCTGGGGCCCAAATCCTTTTGTGGAGGATAATGGAAAAGCTCCTTTTTGAACTGAAGCATTTTCAGCTTCGGAGTACCATCTACTCTTTGAACAGAGGAAAAATTAATTTTTAACTTATTCCAACTCGGAGATGCCTCAGAAATCTTTCACACTTCTCAAACACATCATGAGTCAGCGATGAACTTTGCACAGTCGAGCTGTTTTCACGCCTCACCGTGACCTCATGCTGCCGTTCTGTAACTCAGTTTTAACTGTTAAACACTTTTATTCGCCCTCTTCCACGACTGCATTTTGCATTTTCTTGCACTCGTTTTCTCATCATTGTCCCACACTTTTCATATTGTTGTTTCTCTCCCTGCTGATTAACTCTTCTCACCTGTGATGGTGTGATTCTCTCTTTTTCCTCACATGACTGTGTCCCCCTCACTCTCGTGCACTAACCCAACAGTTCGACTGTGACGGCGATGGAAAGATCACGTTGGACGAGCTGAAAGAAGGCATGAAGACCCTCCTCGGAGAGAAGTTGAAAGAAAGGCGAGCTGGAGGAGATCCTCGGCGATATTGACCTCAACAAAGATGGCTGCATTGACTTTGATGGTGAGTGGATGGAGAGACGTAGTTGAGTATACAAGGGGGGGGGGCACTATTTTCCCACCCCATCCTCTTCCAAAGACTCTCCTCTTTAGGCATTTCCAACACCCCCCCTTCACTGGTTTCACTCATACCTGACAGGCCACACTCAGTTCATCCAACTCAGGACCTCACCTCCAATCTCTCCCCAGTCACCACAGGTGTGCCCCAGGGCTCTGTCCTGGGGCCCCTCCTCTTCATCACTTACCTCCTCCCCCTTGGTCACATCTTCCGTAAATTCAACATTTCTTTTTACTGTTTCGCGGATGACACCCAGCTCTACCTTTCCAGCAAACCAAAACTCCCCCCTCCCTCCCCCCTCCCTTACCCCCTGTCTCTCTGAAATAAAATCCTGGTTCGCCACAAACTTCCTCAAACTAAACAGCAATAAAACAGAATTCTTACTCATCGGCACCAAATCCACCCTCTCCAGAGTCAACAATTTTTCCCTCCTCATCGACAGCTCCTCTGTGTCCCCCTCCCCTCAGGTTAATAGTCTGGGTGTCATCCTCGACAGTTCACTATCCTTTCATTCCCACATCAATAGCATCACCCGATCTGCTTACTTCCATCTACGCTCCATAAACTGTCTCCGCCCCTCCCTCACCCCCCACACCACCACCATCCTCGTCCACAGCCTCGTCATCTCCCACCTACTGTAACTCTCTCCTCTTTGGTCTGCCACAAAAATCCTTCTATAGACTACAGCTGGTCCAGAACCATCACCAGAACTCCTTCTCACCACCATATCACCCCCATCCTCCAGCAGCTCCACTGGCTCCCCATCAACAAAAGGATCATCTACAAAATTCTTCTGTATCCACAACCTGGCCCCTCCATACCTCTACGACCTCCTCCATGTAAATATCCCTTCTAGCTCCCTCAGGTCCTCTTCCTCCCTCCACCTCACTGTTCCCTCTGGCCGTCTCAGCACCATGGGGAGCAGGGCTTTCAGCCGCTCTGCTCCCCCAGCTTTGGAGCTCATTACCACCAGACCTCCGAAATTCAGCCTCCCTCCCCATCTTTAAATCCGGACTCAAAACCCATCTATTCAGAACAACCTACAGCCTTTAATCTATTTTTCATTCCCCCCACCTTAATCCATGTATGTTGGTGTTTTTTTAATTCTATTTGTGTTTTATTTTTCTGTTTTTTAATTCCTGTACAGTGACCTTGGTGTCCTGAAAGGCGCTTTTAGATAAAATGTATTATCATTATTAAATGATTTGTAAAACTTCCAGAAGATAGACCAGAAATACAAATGTCTACATACTTGATTTTAAAGAGAATCAAATACAGAGACAGAGACAATTCTACAGGATTTGCAAATATTCAAAAACAGAAAAGAAGCATCTTTTTATCCTTATATTTCCTTCTGCAAGTCAAATTAAGTCAGCAGCACCTTCACAATGGTGAGACCAAACTAAAATTGAACGTCCCAACTGGGCACCGTGGATAAGAGATGCAAGGAGAGGTAATAATGGCGGCAGCATTAGGTACAAGGAAATGACATCTCTCAATAAACTCTTATCTATTCAAAAGAATCCAATATTTGGTCTGTGACAGGACTGTAGTAGGTGAAGGGGATGTGGCAAAAAGGTTATGGACCATCGATGTGGATAAAGGAGCAATTTAGTGGAAGTACAAAGTGCATCTTGCAGGAGTGGGCTGTTGATGAAGAGGAAAAAGGGAGAAAATGATTTAGCAATTAGCTCTTGCTTTTGTCAAATACAGCTCATAGTGAATAAAGTTTTTATATCCTGCCAGTTAACACATTTGCACCTATGAACAGGGAGCTTTTTTTCCAGACTAGTGTGTTCAGGCCAAAGCAAATAAGAAAAAGATGAGTTTAGTGAAATCTGCCACAAACTCCAAGTCACCTTGTCGACATTGCTAAGGAACATCAGTAGTGTTGCTGCACAGGTGAATCCACAGTTAAGTTTCTGAACTGAAACAAATGGCAATCAACTCATCACTGAAAACAATATTAAAAGCCTTCATTTCTTTCCATGCTTTGATGCATCGTCATCGTTTCACTCTGTGATAATGGAAATATCTTCTCACCCGTTAGGCACCGTTAATTAAAACTCCATGAGGGCTGTAAACAACGTGTGTGCATGCTGTTCATTTACCATGTTTGGGAGTCATTAGTCCTCAGTGGCTCTGCCGTCTGTCTCCCCCTGCAGAGTTTGTGATGATGCTTTCCACACGATGACGTCTGACAGGAGAAGATGGAACTACTATACATTCAAGACCACCGTGTTCTTCCTTTTACCGACAGAATGTTAAATGATCAAGTTCCAGCCATCTCTCAACATTTCACTTCAGAAGTTGAGGTTCAGTATATGTGCATGGTAATGGCTGAGTTGTGAAAAGTTTAGCGGTATGGAATAAAACTGCTGCATGACTGCCCCCCTGTGGATCAGAAATGTACAGATTCACCCAAATGGATGCCAGTGAGATTTTAGTCTCCATGTATATAATTGAATCTTTTCAAGTGGGTACAGATAAAGTGTAAAAGCAATATTTGGATCATTAAGTAAGACTATAGCAGATATGTAAAGATTTATTTTTTCTTACGTTGCTGTTGCTTTTTTTTTTTTTTTTTTTAGACAATGTTCTTGTGAAAACAAAATGTTTCTCAATTTGTTTCCTATTAAATGTGTGACAAAAACAAAAAGAACAGAGGTTATTATTGAAAAAAGTGCATTTATTTTTGAAAATTGATAACTTAAAACATCTGAGCAAAAAGCAGGATTTTTCCAAAAGACCTTTATACAAATGGTTTACATTTAACAACCTTTTTTTTACCCCCCCCCCCCCCAAAAAAAAAAAAAAAAAAAAAAAAAAAAATTATAGATACAGTGAACACATAGTAGCTCAAAGTAAGTGAAAGAAACAAACACATTCATGCTATGGCAAAAAAGGGAATGGTAACCAAGCCAATGCATCGTGTTACTGAGATCACGATGCAAAATGTTGTAAGGCAAATGCAGTCCCCTGACTGAAGCACTGCAGGTACCCTCCTCTCCTCCAAGCAGACAGAGCAGCTTTAAATCAAGAATGATCCTCACCCCTTTGATGCATACATCTCCTTTTCTGGTTTGGATTTGTCATAATGTTGCAAAACACCCTTAGCATGACAAAAAAACGTTGTTTTTTTTTGTCAGCCAGCAGCTCTGTTTTTCTTACAGATTAAAGGTAGGGTAAGGGATTTTTGGATGACATCACTCCTGTTGAGATTTCAAACATCCACAAAAGACTGAACTAGCTCCTCAAGAAAACTCTCCCCCCTTCCCAACTTCATGTGCACTAGCACAAACCCTCCTCCCCGTCGGTGAGTGACTGGTGACTGGTGACCAGGTCTATGTAGCCGCCAGTGAGGAGATAATCACTCAATGTGACAATAAGTGTTCTGGGTTAGAGACTGTAGAATCCCTTACCCTACCTTTAATTCAACGTAAAGCTGAGCTTCTGGTCTAATTGAGTGACTTGTAACATGAGACCAGAGCCAATTAACGATTAATATTTTCAGTGCTAAATTTGCCCCCAGCAGAATTTTAATGTCTATAATTTGGAAGATGGGGCTTATTCATTAAGTTGAACTATGAGCCAAATGGAAAAAAGAAGAGCATCACAGGAAGAACTGTTTAAAACAAAAACAAGATTTCTGGGCAAATCTACATGGGAATTTGGGAAAAAAAAAAAAAACACAGGTAAACAAAAAGGTGGGAAGAAATACAGATTATATAATTCTATCAACATGAAAATTGCCACTTAGCAGCAATGGAAGTTGTGCGTGTTAAGCATGTGAGAGAGTGAGAAGAAAAGTTTATTTTCTGAAGAGTAATACTTTCATCATTGCTTGGTACACATACACCAGCTTTTAGTTGCACTCGAGTTTTCCACAAGTCTCCTCACAACGGTTCCCCTTAACCCGACTGGGTGATATCCAGAATCACCTTTTGAATGGCTTTTAAAGTGCTGTATAACTGTGTGTTATTGTCCGGTAATCACTTTCTGAACCTTCAGCATTTAGGATTTTTCACTCGGCCCTCCTTTACTTAAACATAATGTATGGCCTGGAGTCAAAATGTCCTTTTATAGTTCTGACCAGAGATGATTTAAAAAAAAAAAAAAACAATTAAAAAAAAAAAAAAAAACTTCACCTCAGTTCCATAGGTACCAATTGTAAAAAGCTGACACTCTAATGTCATTGTTGGGAACACTTCTTTCCGTCATCTTCAATACCATCAGTCACTTGTTTTCTACCTTTTTTCCACAATCATTCTTTAAAATTAACTACATTAAAACCACAAGCAGTTAGGAGTACTTTCATTCTCTGCCCCTCTCACCAGATAAAAAAAAAAGAAAGGAACTGTGTCATTGAGGGCATCCCTGAGGTGGTTTGCTCACATCTCTGGTTTTATTGATTCAAAGTTTGAGGATGACGTTGCAGATTTGCACTCATCTTGTGTAGTTTTTATACAAAGAACAATAGACGAGGGGTCATTTCGCTATAAAGGGAACAAAATAATGCAATTAGCTGGTAGTAGAGACAGAAGTTGAGATGCTGATTTGATGGTTTCCCAAATGTCATTTCAAAGTCCAAAAGGATATTTGTTGTGGGGAAGCTCTAGTTATTGGGGATGCTCTGCAGATATGTAAGGATGTGCTGGATCTTCACCAATCGGTCTTTGAGGCTGGTCATGGAGAGGACAGAGAGCTGGTACCGAGGATCGATAGGCAGAACAGCCAGAAGCCACCAGCAGCAAGCAGGACCGTTGGGAGTTGCCTGAAAGAAAGGAGTAACCAATAAATCCCATTCATTCTCTACAGCCTTCCCAGAATTCACAGACTGTAGAAATTACTGCAGTATTAATGACAAAAATACCAAGTAGAGTTGAAATATTCTGGATCAGACTGAGTGATTATGAAGAAACATAATGTCTTTTTGAATACCAGTTCCCTGGACATTTATTGCATTAAGCTGATCAAACCAATACCAAGTGCACCAGCAATAATAACTCCATAGCTCTTGTGCAACAGCTATTGAATTTTGTGTCATTATTCTTTATCACATTACAGAGGCTGCGCTGCTCTCCTATCCTCTCTTTTACTGTGATTTGTGAGAGCTGTAATGAAATCCAGTCATCCATGACACCATTTCAAGCTAATGTGGCAACACAAAATACACAAATATAGATTTTTATATTAAGCCTAATTCAGCGTCAAATTAGCAACAACACATTGAGCATTTATGCAGGCCTCTAGCTGCTTGAGTCCCAGTTTCCAGTTTGTTTCATACTCTTACATGATGGATGATTTAATTAAGTAGTCGGTCAAATGAGTGAACGGAAAAATGGCTGTTTACAGTAATCTGCAAAAGGAATGTATGGCAGCGTCAGAGTTACACGGATGAAAACAATCCCCGTTTCTCCGAGGGCCTGAGCCAGTTACAAAATGTGCTTAACGAGGATTTGAAGTGAATGAAGTTTACTATGTCTGTGCTACATTTTAGTTTAAGACAGTTGCTCTTGCCATTAGCAGAAGAATTTCTGAGCTGCCTTGTGACGAAAATGTTCAGATATTACATAACACCAGAAAGTCACTGTCCTGACTTTCCCTCCGTAGTGTGTCTGCATTTGTACAGTTGGGGATTCTTTGCATGACGCTATAATGACGCAACGGGGCCGGTGAGATTAGGCATGAAGCACCTATTAAGCTCTTTAGCCTACATTGTCAATAGACGGTGCGGCGGGTGTCCTAAGAACAGGGCTGTAATCCCAGAGTGCTGCAGGCTAAACTGGAGACACAACCCAACACACACACACACACTACAGGAGTCTAACAGGACCTCTGAGGCGGATCAATCTGTGTCAGCGTGGGAGTTCCCAAAAGTCAATGTGTCATGAGATTATGTAATCTAAAACTATGAATTAGAACATTTTGTATTATGAGTCCAAGTTGTAAATGTTTCACAAACCCTTAAAGACAATTGCAACATTTGTTTAGGGTTTGAGTAAAATACTGCATACGAACCGCTTTGCCATCAACTTGGCTACCAATGTCCTACTGCAAAATGTTTGCCCAAATGAATCAGCCAACTATAAATTCTCTCTCAATATCCTGAAAGATCACTGCAAATGTAATATCTGTTACATAAGCTAACCCGCTAGCACCTGTGAGCGCTACTATAATCATTTAAGAATATAATTCCCAAAGCAAATCTGTATAGGGGCGTTACATAAATGCACTGCAACTGTACCTGGATGTCAGCTTCTCGCTCTGGCATTGGTCCAAAGTGCTGCAGGATCTGGTTGTGGAAGCGGATCTTGAGGTTCTGGAACCAGACCTGGGCCTGCTCATACACTGCATCGTGCAGCTCCTGTAGTTTTTCCAGTTCATCTCCATCCTCCACCTATGAGGCAAGGATGAGTAAATTAATACACCATTCTTTTTTCTTTTTAAAAACTTTCTTTGTACTTTCCTAGAGAATTTGCAGTTGCATAACTACATAGGTAGTACATAGGTGGAATACCATGCTTGAATGATTGTTTAAGATCAGACTTGTAGAGCTGGTCTTAAGGAACAACATACCAAAGGTAACATCCGTTCAAAGATCAAACAGGCTCTTACCCTGCTGTCCTCTAGATGTTGGATATCTGCAATGCTGTAACCATCCTTCATTCCTTTAGACAAGACCCGGAAGCGTTTTCCACCGACTGTATCAACTACTGAACGCCCGTCAGGGAGGAAATGGACGCTCCTGATGATCAGCATGCAGCCATAATCTGCAAACCTGCAAGAAGGGGGACAAGAAGCTCATTCAAACCTCAGATTACAAATAAGATGATGCAAGCAGTGAGCTTTACTGGTCATGACTAGATCTCTATCAGAACCTTAGGTAACAGCTTTCATTCACCAATAATGTTGTATGAAGTCCTCTATGAATAATTCTTCCAAAGACAAGAGTGTGCGGTTCAGTATGTCCTTACCCTTTCTGCGGATCACTAATACACATCCCAAACTGCCGCGTGCCTGTGTCCATGCAGCGGCGAATCATGAGGCGATAACGTGGCTCAAACACATGCAGGGGACAAGGCACGGTGGGGTAAGCCATGGTACACACAAAAATAGGCACATTCTTTGTCAGGCTACAAAGAGGGAAATATAGAGAAAATGTGTTTAGATGTTTAAAACCTTTTGTGGAGTTTCGGTATACAACATTTCAAGATGAACAGTGGAAAGGCTTCTTACTCAGAGAGCTCTCTGGTTTCCTCTTGATGAATTTTTGTCCTCTCTGAATTCTCCTGGCTCAAGTATTGTTTGATTAATGTGTCCAGGACAACAGTCACCCTGTACTTCCTGCAGGCTAGATACTGGAGACAACAGCATAGAAGTTAAAACATCTTTTACTTAAAGTACAATATTGGCTTAATTAAAAGACTTAAGTTCAGGTGTGTTCAGACTGTTCTCTCACCTCTTTCAAACTCTCTTTGCAGAGGGGACACTGGGGATTGTGGTCCAAGCAGCGTTCCAGGCAGTTTTTACAGAAGGTGTGGCCACACGGTGTAGTCACAGGCTCATAAAACAGTCTGCATTAGCAAACGAGATGTAGTTGTGAGCTGGCTTTTCTGGACATCCTGTGCTGGTTATTTAGTCATATTTCTGAGTACGTGTATGAGCTGGCTGTAAATGTAATTAATGTTTCCTGACCTCATGCAGAGGGAACACTCCAAGTCGTTGGAATCCAGTAGATTCTCAGGAACACTTCTGCAGGTTTTTGCTTTGGGAGTTTGTTGTTTGGAGCCTTTCGCCACACCTTAAGTCAAGCAGTGAAAACGCAGCAATCATTTTCCGTGAACTCAAACTGTTATTTTCTCACTACTGTTGTGTGAAAACAAAGGTGAACGGGTGCGATTTAAGAAGGCAGGAAGATCAGAAAGGATTTGAATGCAGTGTCTGGCAACAGACCTTGTTTTTTATGTTTGCTGATTCCACTGTCCACGACGCAGGATTCAATATCTGACACAGACAGCTTTCTCTTTAGCAGACTTCCCTTGTCCTGGTCACCCAGCTGAGGAGCAGAGCTCACTCTCTTCAGGCCCTCTTCACCACTGCTGGAACCATGCATTCGTAGTGACTGTGCTCGACTCAGACCGGGGCGCTCCAGACTTTCCCAGCGTTTCTTAATAATGACAGAAAACTTGGAGGTTTAAAAATTAAAAAGTTTTTGAATCGATCCAGTAATAATCTACATGACTTCAATGCTATTATTCAGTGTGCGGGTACCTCCTGGTTGTCCACGTGGTGTGCAGAGGCGGCACGGCCCTGGTGTTGCTGCTGTCTCTGAACTGGGCTCTGTGGTTGAGCTTGGGCGTCTGTCACAAGGGTTTTACTGCGTAAATGAGGCAGTGTGTTCTGTGTCGTTTCCCTCAGGCCAACCTTAACGTTCTCATCAGCTGGGGACAGGAGGTCACACAAAATCTGAAAGAAAGCATCAGGCCGTCAGCAAACACTACCTGATTACCATAAATTTGTGTCACCCAAAGCAACCAATGGAAATTTCTCTAAACAGGGAAACGTGGTTAACACAAGGGTTAAGTAGACCTGTAGGACTCATTTAGGTTGGCGTCTTATATTCATTACATATTAACAAATAAGTGACACCAGGGTCTTCATGCAGTTTAAAATATTTTTACTACCAAACATTAGCTTAAAATGGCCTCAGACTGTATATCCATCTTTATCACACACAGAAAACTGTCCCACACAAGCTGAAAAAGGAGAGCACTTCATTTATATTCAGCATGCCTTGAACCAATCAAAATATTTTTACTCTTACTTAAACTCATATAAATATGATCTCAGTGAAACTGTAACAGTTTGTCATTTCTGAGTGCAACCTATAATAAGAGTCTGTCATTAGCATTATTTCAGCATTAAGAAGGCATAAACTGTGAGATTATGGTTTACTGATGCGCAGTGACAGCTCCCGCATTGATGATGATTGATGTTTAGTCTAAGAGGTGATTCCTTCAATTCTGGAAGAATACTGAATTTAATATTACCCATCTTAGCATAAGACAAAGGGTCCCATATAGTTTTACTGTTTATCAAGTGAAAACCAATATACTGATGTTTTAGAGATGATGGACAAACCTGGTAAAAAATTATGGATAGTTTTAGTGCAAAATCATAAATTCGATGTTGCAAACTGCCAAAGCCAATGCCTCATTTAACAGGTTTAAACAAAGTGATCCAGAGCCACTCAAACATTGATAAGGTTCTTATTTTCCCTTGCTTCATCTCTCAAAACTTCAATGACATTTGGACAGCTAGTTTTAGTACAGGGCAGGCTGTGTGTGGTGACACTGCTGCCTCTGTGTGCAGTCTGAATGTTCACCCCCGTGCATGTTTGGGTATTTTCTTGGTACTTTGAATTCCTTCTGCATTCCAAAAACATGCATGTTAATGACTGGAGATAAGAGATTGACTTTAAAACTGTGTGTGAGCGTGCAAGGTTGTTTGTCTTGGTGTGGCCCTGAGATGGACCTGTCCAGGGTGTACCCCGCCTCTCGCCTTGTGACAGCCGGGACAGACTCCAGCCCCCCCACGACCCTGAACAGGATAAAGCGAGTATAGAAAATGGATGGAGGAATTCATTAGGTTTTTTGTAATCTTGTAGACAGAAAAACAGATATATACACAGTGAAACTGCACCCATCACAAACTGTACCTCTGCCAAGGAATAAATGTGTTTTTCTGAAAGTGCATGAGTCGAATGTGTGCCACTTACATAACTACAATGGTGTCTGTGTTCTATTTATTAAGTGGTACTAATGTCATTATAGCCAGTCACAAGACCCCACCAACTAACTTATGTAATTCCATGACAGATGATCGCAGAGAAATACAAGTAATTTTTATGTATCAACTGAGCCTGTCAGAGGGTTTGGCACACCTTAATATTCAGAATTAGGAAGTAGAGGTGCCTAAGCGTGACTTCCCTTCTATTTTAAAAGAACGGTAACTTCACAAATATGATAATTCTGTAATAATAATCCAGTTAAGTGGTCATTGGCAACTGGTTGTATTTTCGTTTTTTTTTTTTTTTTAACTTTTCCAATTGTTTTTTTTTTTTTTCTAGTTAATTTGGGCATTGCAGAAGAAGAAGAAGATAAACTTGATTAATCATCGGACCAGCGTCCCGGCACAATGAAATTACATTCTTTCCAGTACATCGTCCAAGAAAACATACAGAAACAAACAACAACAAACAAACAAAGTGACATCCAAGCCTCATGTCCAACCACTCCATAAAAACCTGGAAAAATGCTACATATTTACATTCATAAAAGTGTTATTAGTAAATGTCTAGGAGTTCAAAATATTTTAAATTCAGTTCATTTTGTCAGTTTTGGACAAACATACATAATCAAGACTAGACATTATTTTCCAGGTAAAAAACCAACAACCTTTGATCCTATGTGTCACAGACAGAAGAAACTACTTTTGGCCTATTTTCCCCTCTGTAAAGGTCACCACAGCTGATTATTGTGATCTACATATTGATTTTTACTGATTTACCTTTCTGACAGGAACCTCCCCATTTGCCTGGGCCCGTGACCTGCACTGTAAGTGGCTGGAGCAATGTGAGCTATCTGGGATTCAGTGTTCTGCTCAGGGATACTTTGACATGTGATGGGGCTGGGGATTAACCTGATAACTGCCACGGCCACCCCTAACTATGTATCTGAGAACAATAACGACCTCCTAATAATTAATCTGAAATAGTGATGTCTTAAAAAATCTCCACTCCAGGTTTACCACATTTGCTGCAGTAGAAATGAAGACCAAGAAATGCATCTTCCACTTTTTAATCATAGTGGTGTAACATCTTGACCATGTCCTGTTTGGAAACCTAAGAAAAATGGTGTCAGTTGCATTTATATGACAAATACAACCAGACACTGACCTGCATAGCAGCCTCCAGGGTGTATGGGGTTTAATACTATCTGACACCATGTCAGTTTGAGCAATGCAAATCCTATGTTACACTGCTGATATGTAAATGCAAAGCAACAAAGTGAAGTGATACAAAAGATTCTTTCATCGTGATGCCATTAAAAAAGGAATATATTTTGCACATTTCCAGTTAATTGGGTCATTATGTAATCAGCCTTAAGTGGAATTTTAATGTTGACCACTGACTCAATGTTGCATAACAACCAATACGTGCTGTAACAACAGTGTAAATGACTGTGCTTTTATAGTCTTGACTTTCCAGTCAGAAGACTGGGACACTCATGTAACCTGACTCCTTGATGATATAATGATAAGAACTCTACTTTGGCTTGCAGTAGACTATACTGAGGTTGATTCATTCAGCCAACAAGCACGGGCACAATGTGACCTCAACTCAATAGAGCACTTTGACTGTGACAACCCGTATAATATTTCCTTTTCCACACCACCAAGAAACTAATCATAACTCTTACTTTTTCCACTTGTCTTTTAGCACCAGGGAAGTCCTCATCAGTGGTCAAGCAGTGGAGGAAGACTTGGAGAGACTCGTCCACTTGACCCATTTCATGCAGCACCATAGCCTTCTTGAAGAGAGCCTGAAAGGGCAATGAGGAGAGACAGAAGTGGTGATTTTAGTTTAAAAGATTAGGGTTCGTAGTCCTTACACTAGGTTATAAATCTCTGTCACATGGACACTATGCACACAGAAACAACAATATGCCTTTGATGTGTCTTAAGAAAAGCTAATACGCTTCACTATCAGATGCAGCATTTTAAGAATACATACTGAATACTGCAAACAAATACCACATCTTAAGATTCAGCCCAGGCATGTGGTCTCCAGTTTGAATAATCTTTAATGGTGTTGGCCTTAATCTCTGCATTCACAGCATCAGTCCACAAAACCTTCATTAGCCATGATACTCTTTTGTAACATATTTACTAAGAGACACATCACTAAAAATAGTGGGGAGTTGTTAAAATAGGTCTTGTGTATTAACTAACAAGACTATAAAAACATTAAATGATCAATCGGGGATCTCAACAGTCCAGTCATGAATCTACCATCAATTTTAGACCATCTTTTATCATGCCAATGTTAATAAACAAAATTCGGTCCTTAATTTTTTTAAATTAGCCTGCCATTTAGAGGTCATTAACTTGTCACTATAATCAAATGCCATAAGTCATGAGACTCTTCCGTATTGTAGCTTAGAAGGAACCAGTCTAAAAATACTTTTTTTTTTTTTTTTTAATAATGGCTGACTTCAAATATCAAAACAGACACCCTTAGAGATGATCACATACCAGACTACAATAAATAAGAGACAGTTAATAGTGTGGCTGTGCCCATCCCTGAGGCAACTACAATTAGTCTGGCTCTGGTTTAGGTTGTTATCATAAAATTATAGTAAACAGTAACATTAATGATAATGTTTTGAAGGATAATATAAGATTAATTAGTTATTTCTTACTCATAATTTTGTTTCTGCAGAGTAAAAGATTGTGGCTATGTTAATGAGTGACCTACTTCAGCAGAACAGCTGGACCTGGAACAAAATTCGGCATCCTCCAAAGCCAGCCGGTACTGTTTTAGAGCTGTGTAGGCTTCTGCCCGGGACAGTCGAGCTGCTGTTCTATGTGGATCTGCAAAGAAAAGAACTGTCAGTGGATTGAAAAAAACAGCTCAATAACATTTCCTTCATCAGTTGAAGAGAACACCATCCAAATCATACAGCTGCTGATTAATGTCATATATAGCACAACTGACACCGAAACAGTTACACAGGCAGTATATTATATGTACTGTGATGGACTGGCGACCTGCCCAGGGTGGACCCTGCGCCTCGCCCAGTGACAGCTGGGATAGACACCGATATCCCCCGTGACCCTGAATAACACTGAATCTTGTACATAAAATGAATGAAATATTTGATGTCATTAATTAAGTAAATTCAAGACCATTTTTTTTTTAGGTTGACAGGATGGTATTGTTTACCCACTAAAAATGTATCTTGCAAGTCATACATTACATAATCACATCATAAATCCAAATTTTGCATGAATTTTGTCCAATTTGCAAACAAAAATTTGCAAATTGTCAAATTGACAAAGTTGCACAAGTCTTAAAAGCCCAGCAAAGCAGCAGTCCATTTCTTCATTTCTGGTCCCAATTAGCAATTAGGATTAAAAAAATTAAAAAATAAATTAAATAAAAAATAAAGTGGGTATATGTGCCAGTGAATGTCAGCTGCTGTACAAACTTTCACATTTGGTAATCATTCAGTGACTCAAGTAAGGTGCTGACCGAGAGATGAAGTTATAGTATTCAAGCATACCAGATGTCAGTGTGAAAAGGACAAACAGATTGTCTGGTCATTTAACAGTCATCAAAGCACTCTCATAGTCCCAGGAAGATGATATAAGAACAAAGAGGTCAAAATTTAAAAACCATTTCTGACCTTTGCAGCCTTCGTTTAGCCAGAACTACACCTACAGAGGCATCACTGCACCTTCAAAGTACCACTACTGCTTAGCAAGTCCACATGTCTCAACACACATACACATAATATAAATATATATATATATATATATATATATATATATATATATATATATATATATATATATAGGTATTTTATGAAAATTTCGAGACACATAATTCCAATTATGTTGGCTGGGAATTACACCAGTGTTACTAGTCAGAAAACAAAAGGTGTCTTCAAAAGGTGATGTTTATAAATGAAACTAAATGGAAAGTGATTCCTTTTTTATTTCAAAAAGGCAGCTATAACTGACACCATTCTATCTAAAATAAATAAATAAATAAATAAATACCAATGCCTTAATTTGATCACTGATAAACAAACCTCACTGTGGCTCTTTTAACATGGTAATGCAGGTTTCAAGTCTTTAACCAAATAACACTGTTATTCATCCTGCTGGTAGTGTTCAGAGAACAGCGTTTGATAGGGACAAAGTAAGCTACATGTACTGTAATGTCACATCATTTGAAGGTCCAAAGTAATATTCCAGACCTTATGTCACACCGCCAGGCTATTGTTAGTACAGCAGCACTGGGGGGGGGGGGGGGGGGGGGTCAGAGAATAAAGACAGGAAACATTGATCTTTCCTTGATAATTGAAGGTTGCCAAGATTTAGTAGTCCTAAAACAATACAATTACATAAATGCATCTCTTCTAGAGAAGTGCCTTATATACAGTGCTCTATGCCATGTTAATTTGGTTTATAGTCATCTAGTTATATGCTAGATCATGACAGTCATAATGCTTTTAGCTCATTAAATGCTGTGTGGAGCAGTCAAGCTTCAGAAATCACTGGAGCATCCATGAGGGATTTCCTGCATGTTCTTGTAGACACACATGCATCACTTTCTACCAAGGACCTCTCAAAGTAAACATTACACATACTGACCTGGTTTCTTCTTTCCCCACTACATGTTACAAGAGTTACTAATTATCTTACTTGACTGTTTTATGGACCAGCAACCTTTACCAAGCCCCTAACTTAGCCCGCAAATGGTATGTTCAACCCGCTGTAAAACATTTATGAAACCGTGATTCGTAACAGCCGAAACAATTACAAAATAAATTTCTGAAGGCCCTTCCCCCTTTTGATAAGTTACAAAACCTGCCCCAGTGAGTGTCACGACCTGCCTTATGCAACTTTCCAAAAACGCGCATGCTCAGTGTGCTCAATTTCGTAAGCGAGGCCCTGAAGTCTCGAGGGCGCCCAGCAGGAGACTGGCAGCAGCACAACACATGCAGTCATCGTAACAGTTTTCAAAATGTTGGTCAGTGGAACTCACTCAACTTATCCCACAGCCACCCCCCACCCCCGAGGGCCCGCTAACAAAATAGACCGTTACAGCTACATTCACTCGGTTACTTTAATAAATAACGAAACTGTGATGTTGCTACCCCAGAGTGCCACCAGACGCAGACTCTCCCCCAAAAACCGGGGTGCTAATGTTGTGATAAAGACACTTACCCGACCGGATAATGTCAGTTGCTAATGACACAGCCTCTTTGTAGCGTTTTCTTCTACACATCGCGTCCACTTCACATAATGTTTTCGACTTTTTCACGTCGTCGGGGAACCATTTTTCCAAAAGTCCGCACATAGTTACATTCGCTTTCTCCTTGAAGCTAACGGCTTCGCCGCACAGTTTACATTTGGAGAGCAGCCGCCGGTGTAAACATCTTTTACAATACGAATGTCCGCAGGCTACGGTCACAGGTTCACCCAAGAAGCTTTGACAGTTGGGACAGTCAAACAACGGGTCCTCGGAGCCCTCCGCCTCGTCCCGTCTCCGGCCTGTAGATGAATCCTGGCCGGGCGCCTTTCTCTTGAAGTTGCGAAGAATACAATCCACGAAAGTGCTCAGTTGCTCGGGTCGAACCGGGCCATACCGCGTAGCCGCAGCGAACAAGTCAATGGCCTCCTTGAGGCAGTCTTTAGCGGCCAGAGCGTTGCCCCTCTGGAGTATAAGTTCGTGTTGGTCCTCATCTTCCGAGACGTTGTCCGCGTCGGCGCCGATGAAGAAGGCACTTCTCTCCTCCGGCGCGTCCGCCACTTGCGGTTGTAGCGACATTATAGCATCTAAATGTTCGTCGAAATGCTATGTAAACGCAGCTTTTCTTCTGCCAATGTGTTTATACATTTCGATAGCTGCCGCCGTCCTTGTCAAGTTAGTGAACGGCTTAATGCACAGAGATCCGTTTGTTACATAAAAAAACTCAGTCACGTGAGCAGCACGCTCGCGCGGTGATTGGTCAGTGCGTCTCTGTTACAAAACATGCGCTGGAAAGTTTCATAACTACGGAAGAGACGCACTGAACTGCGCCAGATTTCAACGACCTCCTAAACCTCTGTCAGCTCTCACACACCCTCACATTTGTATTATTGTTTAATCTATTAACTTCTTCCCGTATAATTCATTAACTTGCACCTTTTGATCCCTGTCAGGAGATAAGTCCGGAAATGCATTAACATCTGCTTTTGTAATACCATTTTGTAACACCTTCCAAGTTCTTTTTTTTATGTCTGCCAAGCTGCTATGTGCCCTGTGTCCTTTATTTTATTTATGTTTTTATTTGTTACTTGACTTTTATCTTTGTTTACTTTTGCTTGGTCCTTTTCGGGTTTATTTATTGATTTATTGATTTTACATTGCACCATTTAATATTCAAAGTTGTTATCTGTATGCACCAAGGGTCTGAAAATGCAATTTGATTCTTTGTATGTACTCTATATCTGGTAGAATTGACAATAAAGAAGACCTTGACTTGTGTCTTGTGTCTAGAGTATCCATTACTTGTTTCTGTAAATATTGCACACAAGGGCGTAGAATAGACGATGGGGACGTGTCCCCACCAATATACTGCAATTATTAAATCGTCCCCATAATATATTTTGCAGCCCCCCCCCCCCAAAAAAAAAAAAAAAAAGAAAAAAGAAAAGAAGGACGGTCCCGTTAGTGTCCCCTCAAGCTTGATGTTCACAAAGGGTTAAACCCCGTTCCCTACTTAAGCCCCGCCTCCTAAACACCTGTCTTGTGTGATTGGCTGCGCATTTTCCTGCTGCGCTGTGAGAGGAGAAAGATATGTTTGTTTTTAGAAGCGCCAAAACGTGCAAGAATAAAAACGCTTTTCCCAGTTAACGTTTGGGTCATAATTCAACGAATAAATGAGTCTATTATTATGAAATACAGGTGTTTATTATTATGAAATATTTCCCATTATTATGATAATGGTTTCGTTTTTAATAAGAATGAGCTTTTAGATAATAATGGATTCGTTTTTCATAAGAATGAGCTTTTACATAATAATGGCTTTGTTTTTCATAAGAATGATTTGTGTGTCAATCACAGCAGAGAGGGCGGAGCCATTTATGTGATTGGCTGCTCTTTCATTCAGGCATAAGCAACAGAACAGTGAATATCGATAGTGGGCGAGAGGTGCAATGTATATACTCCAGGCCAGTAGGTGGCAGAATGCATCTCAGTTTACGGTCAAAAGTTGACATCAACTAAGAAACGTAGCGCGAAATGTAGGGAAAACTTGATTTTGATGGCATGGCAACAAGAGAAAGATCCTTTTCTGACTTACTCCGAGAGGTAGCCAACAGGCTCGATGCGAGTCCCCCACCAACTAGTCGATGTCAGAGCGTAGAATGGAGAAGGATCAGCCAATGAGCATGCAGGTCAACCACTGGTCCCGCCCAGTGGCAAAATGTCATTATTATGTAAAAGCTCATTCTTATGAAAAAGGAAACAATTATGTAAAAACTAATTCTTAAATAAAAAAGCCATTCTGAAATAAACTATTATGCATTAAACTAAGATTAAATAATAATAAAAATATATTTCATAATAATTAAATTTTTTTCATAATAAGGGGAAGTATTTCATAATAATACACATATATTTCATAATAATAGGAAATATTTCATAATAATAAACATGTATTTCATAATAATAGATACATATTTCATAATAATAAATGCCTGTATTTCATAATAATAGACTCATTTATTCATTGAATTATGACCCAAACGGGGCTCCATATTGGCGAACTGCGCGAGATTCAAGTGCGAGACACATTAGTATTAAAAGATAGTGAGAATGGCAGAAAAGAAAAAAGAGAAGGTGGGCATAGGGAGTTATTCTTCAAAGAAAAGTGTAAGTCAAGTTTCTCTAATGAATGAGTCTATAATAATAGTAATGCTAGTTTTTCAGTGACTATGGCGCAGGTTTTAATAAACTGTATAGCTCTGAATAACATGGTTTTAAACTAACTGCAGACCAAACAGCCTGCTGTAGAAGTATATGACCCACGTCTGTTCTCTTACAGTCTTCCAGAGTTAACATGTCTAACTTCGTAAATCCGTGGAAGATAAAACTTTAGCTTTGTGGAAGAAAATTATGAGCCAACAGTCAGTTCTGTTGACAGGCTAAAGATTTTAGTGACACTGACCATACCTGTTTTGGATTTTAAAAATTTGGGAAATTTTCTGCCGCCTGCCACGAGCAGTCCCACCATCTCAACCAAGCTCCAGTATCTCCTTACATTTTTGGTGTACAAAAAAGCTAAAATCACAGCTACACTACTTCCTGAACTTCAGTCAGCTCTTTTGTTTCCTGTGTGCCATTATTGGACAAACTGATCAATCCAGGTGTGTCTGACCATTGCTGTGAGGTCAGACACACCTGGATTAATCAGTTTGTCAATTAATGGTACTCAGGAAACAAAGCAGTTGGCTGAAGTTTAAGAAGTAGTGCAGCTGTGCATAAAGCCACATTGAGATGATGTGTTTACTCTTTTAATGACTTGTTGTACTCATTTGTTTCAGACTTTGCATTCTTTATGACTGTTTTGGAAGGAGTGTATTTGTGGACTGGTCCAGAGTAGTTTATTTTACATGAGAAAAGAGCGCAATCTACGGAGCCCTGGAGGTGACATGGAAATTATTTTTTTTATCTCGTGTGCGCGACTTTTTATCTCACGCGTGCGACTTACTGTATCTCGTGCGCACGACTTTTTATCTCGCGTGTACAACTTACTGTAACTAGCACGGATTTTCATACACACTTCCACTCGTTTAAAGGCTTGAAAGAGGTGCCACCATAGAAGGTAAAATGAAGGCGTTTTAACCGATAACCATTATGTCTCCCAAGGCCTCTCAATTGCTCACTTATAAAACCATTGACATCCTGCAAGTCCGAAAACTGTCGACAGCTGAGTTTGTGCTCTCCAAGGATTCTGATAAGATGCCTCCAGCTTAAGATAAACCCATATAAGGCTAAGCTTCTAAGTATCTCTTTATGAAGTATTCCTAACTTAAAGAAGGGCCGTGTGGCTGCAGGCTTTTGTTCCAACCATGCAGAAACACAGCTGACTTGTTTTAGTCAATCAACTAACTGTCTTCACTAAAGGTCTTAACCAGTTCAGTTGATTGAATGAAACAAGTCAGCTGTGTTTCTGCATGGTTGGAACAAAAGCCTGCAGCCACACGGCCCTTTCACGGATCAGTTTGACACGTCTGGTCTAGTTCCATTACAATTGACCAGTGTTCTGTTCTCACTGACTGCAGAAAAGTAACTCGCACGTGCATAACTTGTTAAAAAAAAAAAAAAAACAATATTCATGACACCTAACTCGCGCGAGATAAAAACTATTATCTCATGCGCACTAAATAAAAAGTCGTACGCACGAGATACAGTAAGTCGCACGCGGGAGATAAAAAGTCGTGCGCACGAGATAAAAAAAAAAAAAATTTCCACGTCACCTCCAGGGCTCCGTACAATCCTATTCTCTGTAACAATCTTTTTTTTTTTGCTCCGCGCGTTGTCACACACTAACCTCGCGACATCTACCACCTACAGTACCTGTAGTGGGTTACTGCTGTGGCAGTTATCGCGAGGCAAGTGACATATCTCAGATTGGGAATGTTTTCTTTTTTTTTTTTTACTCCACCCGATATGGTATATATATATATATATATATATATATATATATATATTATTATATATATATATATATCTTTTTAATAACACGGGATATTTTTTTAAATACGGGATATTTACGGGAAAAATACTAATACGGTAGAACAGCGGGAGAGAAGAGTAAAATACGGGACTTTCTCGGCCAAAACGGGATACTTGACAGGTATGACACTGACGTGTTGATTGGGATAAGTTTTGAGACATAGAGTGAAACATTTTTTAGCAGATTAGGTGCTTTTGCAGATACTATGGACTGCCTTGGTACAAATTGTTTTAAAAGTACACTCACTGTTAAGCGCAGACATTATTGATATGAGAAAAACTGAATTAGTCTTAAAGGCTTTTTTTCACTTTTTATAAGACATTAACAGTTTCAGTTTCACATTGGCTTGAGTAAACTTTTAAACTACCGTATTGGCCCGAATATAGGGTGATACTTTATTCTAGAAATCATATTCTCAAAAATGCGATCGTCTTGTAATCGTGGGCCAAACTTTTCTATTGGCGTTCTACAACTGCGCCGCTAGATGGAGCCGGTACTGAAGTAACCAGTAAGTGAATGGAGCATCACAGTGAATGCATGGAGCAGGATCTGATGTTTATTAACATTATAAACATCAGATTATTAAATTTACTATACCTTGATCTTCAATAACATGAAAACCTGACATGTGCCTGTACTTTAAGTATGGTACCATACCTCCTAAAAAAGATGAAATCATTAAAATGTTTAACAGTACAGGAGAATGTAATCTCTGTGTGAGTTTTTCCATAATTGTATAATAAAAAGTTGTTTTATGAATAACCTTATTGTCTTCAACATATTTTTGTTTTCCCAAAATGATATTTGAAAAATAGGGTTTGTCTTATAATCAGAGTCGTCCTATATTCAGGGCAATACAGCACTTGGTTGTCAGTTATTTTTCCTTTAACATTACATCATTGTTTAATGTTGTTATATAAAAATAACCATCAGAATGACATTACTAATTTTTGTAAACTAATTGAGATGCCCATCATATTATCATAGGGGATTTATATGTTCCAACCAATGACAAAAGCAAATCTATGCCCCTTTACTGCTTTTCCACTAAGAAAAACATAAGCTGCTTAGCGATTATAGTGTTTTGTGAAACCATTTATCTGCTTCATGGTGTAACACATTATGCTTCAGATCTATTTAGGGCCACTGGAGGGCTGGAGTCTGTCCCAGCTGTCATCAGGTGAGAGCAGGTTGCATCCTGGACATACTGCCAGTTCCAGCACAGGAACAAATGACAGATAAACTTGGATCTAATGTGGGCTATTCTTGGCACTTATGGTGCCAAAACTACAGTGTGGATCAGCCATGTCCCAAAGTTCATGAAGTGAACCAAACTTGGATTTTAGCTCGTGTTGCATGAGTCAGATGTGGCCCAAATTTCATAAACTGTTTTGATATGGGATATGGCAAGTGTTCTGGTGGCCATGTGGACATCTCTGGTAGATATGTGGCCAAGTTTAGGCAACGACACTCTCCTTGAGCAAAGCCAAATTCGAGTCGAAGAAAATTGCAGATATGGGCCACGTTTGTGCCAAACGTTCTTTGCTGTCCGAGTACTTTTTATGGGTAGTTTGGAATCACAAATGAACTTAACAGGTGTGTTTTTGGACAGTGTGAGGAAGCTGGAGCACCCGGAGAGAAACCACGGAGACTCGAGAACAATCAAACAGCTGTGAGGCCGAAGTTAAGCAGCCAAGATCAGATAACAGTGCAATTACATAAGTGTTACATTTGAAGTTTATTCAGGTTTAAATAAGGACAGTTTGACATGCACGGATGCTCTGATGTGGGATGCTGGATTATGGTAAATACAGAAATGCAAAGCAAAGTTCCATGTCATCTGGTATCTGAGAAAGAACCAAGACTTAGTTGTATTTTGTGACGGGCAGCTCTTCTTTCATCATCTAACTTTGCGGCTTTGTGCTCACTCGGGTGTGTTTGTGAAATATTACATCCCAGAGTGAAAGAGAACATTTGTGTATCATGCAAGAGTGTTTTCTGCCATTCAGGGGAAAATTAATAAAACTAAAGCAAAAAAAAAAAAAAAAAAAATGAACCGGTCATTGGCCCTTAGGATACAATTAATTTTCATCTGTTCCGTGTGGGGATGCGTTTTGTGTCTCAGAGCAAACTAATTGCTTCCTTATGTATTCATATTTTTAAATGGTTGCCCCCAGCAAAGCATGGCGGTGGCTCAGTCATGCTCTGGAGGTGCTTGGCCTCAGGCCACTGAAAGAGCAGCCTGTAGCAAACATGACAGAGTCAGTTATGAGCAAGGAAATCAGAGAAACCAGTATGCCTTCTGGGAGAAAGCTGAACATTGGGTGTCGTAATACTTTCCAACAGGTCAGCAACCCAAAACCCACATCAAATTCTTCCAAGGTTTGGTTCTAGAGGAAGACTTAACATGCTGGAGTGGCCATCACAGTCACTCTGGAGTCCCATCAAAAATCTCAAGTTGTAACTACAAAAGACATCTGAGTAGGGTATTAGATGAATAATTTATAAAGTTCAGTGGACACCAGAAATAACAGTATGAGTATGTTGAGAAGACCCCCATGATATCAGAGGTTTTGAGCTATTTATATAGTGGGGTTTTTTTTCCATTTAGTTATTCAACGTGTGGTAGAATATATTAAATCACCACTCTTGAAAAATATTTATTCAGCTGTTTAATGTTGGGGAAAAATTCAGTTATGACACCAAACTTTTAATAGTCAAACACACTTCAAAAAAAGCCATATGCTTTAAAATTATTAGGTTGAGGCGAATTTATGGCATCATCTTTTCCTTTGCATTTCCAAAACGAGCCTCCGGACAAATCAAAATATGCAAATAAGTCTACAGTTAAAAGGCAGCGCTTGGAGACGTTAATCGTGTTGCAGCTACCTGAGGGACAGGAAACATGGCCGCCCCCAGTGGGGTGTCAGTTGAAACAATGAAAAGGGTTGTAAAACTCCCTTGAAGGCAGTAATTGGACAGTGTGGCAAAAGCTGTTGGCTGGTCACAGAGGGCTGTGTCTAAAAGTTGTTGCCACTGCAAACATTGCAGGAAGGTTGTTGAAAATGCAGACAGAGGATGATGTCAAAGTATCAGGATTGAAAAATCAGAGCCTTGAACATGTAAAATGCACAAAACACACACACACACACACAAAACACAAGCCCCCATCCTGCACAGCTGCCACAAAGAATTCAAGCTCTCATTCATTTCTTGATTTATTAATCTTTATTTAGCCAGGGAGATAAAAAGTCTTGGGATTTAAAATCTTTTTCAAGGGTTTCCTGGCCAACATCTGTTGTTAACACATACAATGGCATTATATAGTGTATGCATAAAATGTCTGCTGAAACAACAAAGCATCACAAAATCAGGCAGCCAACACCAAGCCCATTACCATTTCTTTAGACTTAAGAAATTTTCACTAATTGTGAAAAACATGGCACGCAGTGATCAGGCATAGCACCTGCAGCCAGATGTAAATGCATGCACAATACTGGAAATATGTTTAGAGTCCTATAATGAAACCAGGCTGCTCATTTATAAAACTGCCCAGGACCCTTACTAAATGTTTCTGTGCACCAACAAAGAAAAAAAAAAATCATAATTTATGAAACCCAAGTGTACGCACACCTCCAAGTAATTTTCCCTGTCTATACACAGTCCACCTGGAACTTCATACTGCCTCATATCCCACCCACATTCTACCATAAATGGTCAGTGCAACGTTGGCTACCTCGGGAATGTTTTTAGCCATCAGGGACAGCACCTGCAGTGTGTTCCCTACACTGTTGTCAGGAGGATATCCCAGACCTAACCCTAATTCAATAAAGGGTTTCAGGCAGACAATTTAACATTAAGTGTTTATCATATTAAACACATACCCCTCGGCTAATTCCCACTGGAAAGAGCTGGTCCTCAGAAACTGAGGGCAGTCCACACCTGTACATGCACTGGGATGGTGGGCCGGTCTGTTTAACACTGGACCCAGTTCACTGCATAGATCCAAGAGAACTATTCTGGGGAATCTAATTCGACATATTAGCCAGTCATCATCACGGGCCAGGAAATTGATTTAATCCCTAAAAACTCTCCATCCTGATCTTTGAGGACCATAATCTTCAAGGTGTGCCAATGCATCTGTTAGGCAGCATCACACACCAGTGCACCGCACTATTTATATGTTTACTCAGCAATTAGACTGATTCCTACACACCTTGTCCCAATTAATGCATCAGTCAGTGCCATCCACCGCTCTTGTTTATAATTTGAAGATGATATATGAACTATGTTGAGTGTTTATGGAATAGCAGTTATTCATGACAGGAGCACATCTATAATACTGCAGGCTTGGCTGTTTGTGAATGCACAGATCTACAAGTCTGATATGAAATGACATTAAATGTATGAGACAAAACGTGGCTTCAATTCACCACCTCACCATCTGTGTCGCCAGTGTTTCACATCTCCTAAATGTTTTTGTGCGAGGATCAGAATTTATATACAGGTGTGCAAATTATCTAGTCGTTATTTTTTTTTATATCTTTATTTTTTATATATTTATATTTATTTTTATCACAATCTCTGCATGGAGAGTGACGTGTGAAAATTTCAGGCTGTTTTGTGTGTACACAACGCTGGTAAATGAGGCCGCAGGTCCTTGAAGTTCAGGTGGATTTGGAGCTGATTCCAAGTGTATAGAGCAGCATATTCAATAACTGGGGAGCTTCAACCAAGTCCTAAATGTGATTTATGTGGTTTATGATTCCATATTTTCCACAGTTTCTCTTCATGACTGAGTCATTGCATATTTCTATTCCCCTTCTTTTGATTCGAGTAAAAATTTTTTTTTTTAACTACAGCATGTTCCAAAAACCAGAATGCTTATCTGTTTAGTGACGACACAAGCGTATTTCAGTTAATTGAAACAGCTGAATCGACAGATCATCATCTAGAAAATATCATCAAAAATCAATTTTTTTTTTTTTTTCCCCAGGATTTGATGCAGCAGGGTTGGGTTAGGGTTAGAGGGACTTTCATTTATTCTGGCAATCAACCTAATATCCAGGGGCCTTTCTGTGTGGAGTTTGCATGTTCTCCCAGTGCTTGTGTGGGTTTCCTTCCTCCCACAGTCCAAAGACATGCATGTCAGGTTAATTGGTGGTTCTAAATTGCCTGTAGGAGATGGTTGTGCATGGTTGTTTGCCTACATGTGGCCCTGCGATGGGCTGGTAACCTGTCCAGGGTGTACCCCTGCCTTTCACCTGAAGAGAGCTGGGATAGACTCTTTCAGATCCCTGTGACCCTGCAGAGGATTAAGCGGGCGTAGATAATGAATGGATGGATGGACTAAGGTGCATCCATGGAGCCAACTTACCCAGAAATTAAATGAGACAACTCAGGAGCTGAAGAGTGCCTGTGGGTCGAGTTTGTTCTGTGAGAGCGATCTTGGAAATGACCACAAGAGGGCAGTGTTGAACTGTGTAAAACAGACTGACACTGACTTATGTCACTGTTCAGTGGTCATTCATCCGGTAATAATGCAGCTCATCAGCAGAGTGGGTGGATTTATTTTGTTTCATGTCTTTATCACTAATATTCAGTGTATTTTAAACAAACAAAAGAAAAACATATTGTGTGGATGAAAAACATATTGAGTCCAGATTGATACCATTGATGAACAGGAATGGTTGAGCCTGCTCAGTCCTTGCCAGCTCCATCCTTCCATCCATTTTTCCCATCTCAGAAGTTGTCCCTTCCTCTCCTTTGGAATTTCAGGAATATCTAGCCAGACTGAGGAATGATATGAGGTCAACCGTGAAAATACGATGTGACTAAACTCGCATCCTTTTCTATGTTGACTCTTAAAATACAGTCTTATCACACTGACATACCGTTTCTGTTTCCACAACAGCTCTCCAAGTCATCCATCAGAACATTCTGGTCTGCAGTGAGATATGTTACGTGACTCACAGGTCTTTCTATATTTGTCACGTCTCTGGGGTTTTTACTCTCTGGGAGGAAAAACTGCACGACATGATGCAATAAATAAAAAAGATAATAAGCAGATTACATTGTGTGGTGTTCAGTGGTCCAATCAAAATATGAAGATATGTATGGAGACATCATGGTTCATGTGTTATCCTTTATCCTTTTGAAAGTATGTAATCTAGATTATGACGCCACAATTTAAAAAAGAATCACCTGGCACAGAGTGTGCACGTTTCCACTTTTCTGCTCAGCCGTTCCTCTTATCTCTGGTCGCAGGAGCAACATTTTTTGATAAATGCCTGACAAACCAGAGGAAGAGCACGCAGGCTGGAGCGTGCACACGTTCATATTCATTTATCATTGTGGGAAACCTTCTGAGCTGGATTCTCAAACAGCGCTGCAGGAATGCAGCCCTGCTGCTGACTCCTGGTTATCTGGCCCTCCACAATCTCTGTGAGGTGTTTGGGCCGCTCGGTACAAACACAGACACAAGCACGTGGAAAAACACGGCAGCTTTTGGAGAATGCCAGCTAACACACACATAGACACACAAGAAAGGATGGACAGGAAAACAGAAAATGAGACATAGTTGTCAAACTCAAATATCCATGGCCTCCGTGTGTCTGATCCTTATGAAGCCTCGGTTAATCTCTAGTCCTGCACTGTGCTGCATTACTTGTTTTTGAAAGTCAGTATGCCTAAAACGGATTTGTCTTGGCTGAGGACTTTTGCAGTCAGCTGTCTCTCTGTATGTGTGTGGAAAGTACCAGTGCTTGAGCTATGGAAGCATGGAAGCTCAGGCTTAACGTTTGTAGCAATTCACATGTTTGGACAAGGGCAATGTATGAACAAAACAAGTGCAGGAAAGCAATTTTTCCTGCTGCAGATAGCCACTTCTCACTTTGTCAAGGGATTTAATGCAAAATGAGGTGCGACAGCACCTGTGCTGATCCCTGGAAACTTTTTTTTTTGCCACGTGACAGCCCTCCCCCTTGCTGAGTCTGCTTTCTGAAACGTATGTGTGAGATATAAGGAGGGAGATGACCGTGTTAAAGGCCTCTGTGGTCCAGTCGTAGGTTTATGGGTGTGGAGGGAGCACAGAGATAGAAACATGGTGGAAGTGAGGAGGGAAACGCAGGATCAGATTGGATGTGAGAGAGGGTGTAATTACACGGAACAGACTGCAGTGTAAACAAGTGACTGCACAGATTATGAAGGATTTGAAGGGCAACACCAGAACAAAGGCACAACTTTTTTGTTCTTTTTGTGCTGTGGTCCCATTGCACAGTCATTACGTAACAGACGGCCCACACAGTTATTCGTTTAATACATTTAATAGTGCACTTTGATTAACCTGTACAGAAATAATATTAATAAAAAAGATAAAACATTTTTTTCATGTTTGTAACACAAAGCTTAACATGTACAATAAAATAAAATAAAATGATACAAAACAAACATATATCTGAGGTATAAATATATTTGCTTTAAATTAACTGTCATTGTCATGCATTATTATTTGGCAGAGACACATGTTACATGTACAAACACTGATGATATGAACAATGGCTTAGTGAATTAATTACACACTCGACATGAACAATACACACCCTCGGACTGAAGCATTAAGTGTTTTACGAGTGAAGAAGGTCAACTGGTTATGAGGACTTAATCTGTAATTTCTTATTGAACACTGACAAGACAGTACAGAGAGAGAAGCTAGCACAAAGATATCTATCCTTCTTTTAAAACCACACATTCAATCTGCCCTCTTCTTTACAGTAAAACCTGTAAAATCCCCACCTTTATAAAAGGACCATTTTTCTCCCTCCATTATCATCTTTTTTTTTTCATAGCTATAGGTTTCTGTTGCACATTAGACCTTCGCATGGGGTGTAGTGTGTTGTAGTGTACATATAAGCAATTGGAAAAATCATACATTTTTTTTAAGTATATAAGTGACATCTGGCCAACAACAATACAAAAGCAGTAAATTGTGCTGTGCTCTAAACATAGCAACTACTGACAGCTCCAGCCATAAGATCAAAATCAGAGAGCTTTTAGCTTTTTATTTATTTGGTCCTTTAAATCTGTTGGTCTGCAGGTTTATTTTGACAACATGAGAGTTCCAGATGGCCTCTTATTAATCTTTAAAGTCACCAAAGAACTGGCTTTTGGCACAATGTTGGTTTGCGAGCGTACAAACTAACCCTACCTTAGTGTTTTCCTGCACAAAAACAACTTCTATATCAAGCTCATGACTCACCGAGGATGACTGAATTATATTCTTCTTGAGGGATTGGAGTGACTTTTATTTTCCCGTCTGTAGAGCGAGGCTCTTACTATAATCAGTCCTTTCATTTTGGTGAGCCAGCCACCAATAGTCACCTGTCTCTATGATGGAGCACTAAAAAACCACGTGTGCTATCTGCCACCTGTCATCTCACGACATCCTGTCTGTTGCCTCCACTCAGTCTGTACACTAACAGCACCTTTGCATCTTTCTTCACCCATAGGTTTGTCAGTCAGCTCACTGTAATAACGTCTACTATTCGTTGTGTGCTTTGCTGTAACAGAGAAGGGAAAAGACGTAACACGAGGCAGACTCCAGTTTACACCGTGTGGCCAGAATACTATTATGTACACGTCATCCTGCACCTGGAAACCAACATCACGAATATGCATTAACCACTTGTTGCTCTGTATTCTCACACACACATGCACGCACACTTTGAATCTCCCTTGCTTCTCAGAAGCAATATCGCCCTTTCGATAAAGTCTAAACAACGCGTCCTGTATCAGCAACATAATGTCCTCGGGTCCGGATAAATCTGAGAGTGAGTCCCTGCAGAGCAGTTTTAAGTACAATGTCAGTTCGTTTTGACACACGGCAAACGAGTCCTTCAATCCAGACTTCAGGGTTTGTCCTTTATGATAAAGAGGCTCCCACTATCTCTGTACTCTGTTGGAAAGAAGCATCTCACACCAGGAAACTCTCAAACTGCACAGGGCTTTCTTATTTGTCCATGGGTATGGTGAATGATTCTCGTATCCGCGCCACCTCCGCGGCACACAAGTGTCCATAAAGTTTATTGTACCACTCTGGGAAACGACCCCTGGAAAAAATAAGGTAAGAGACATTAGTTAGCTCAGTTGACTTCAGTCAACAAGGAATGTCTTGTTTAGCCACTTTCTTTCATTAGTGGGAGTGTAATGCTGCAGGAGCCACTCTGTGATGTGGCCAGACTCATAATCGACCCACCTGCAGTCGATTCTGGAAATGTGTGTGAGCCTGGATTTGTTGGCTCCGCAGGGCTCTATGAAGTAGCGTGAAGTGAGCACATTGGCACGGACGCCCACCAAAGGTACCCCCTCATGGTCCACGGACGAGCACACGAGTGCACATGCTCCCTTTGGCAGGTCTGTTATCCATGTTCTGGTAGAGGGCGTGGAGAAATAGTTTAGATTAAGAATAACTGGGTTAAAGTAAAGCAGTGGCAGAAAAGAGCACCAGGAGTTGATAAGGAAAAGCGTCTACCTGAGAACCAGGTGGTCTTTAGTGGGGTGTGGAGCCATGGTGTTCCTGACATATTGGTAAATGTCGGTTCTCTCATCGAGGGTCTCCACTACTCTGCTCTCGAGCAAATCCTCGTCCCAGAGTCTCTGCTCCCGCAGGACGCGAGTCAGAACTTCCTCAGGACTGGCTGGAACCTCGGCAGTAACTTTCCACAGCCGCAGTGGAAACCCATCATGCACCTAGAAAAATAGAAAGAAGAGCCAAATTATCTCCTCAATCATTCTTATGAACTATCATTATTATTATTAATAATAATAATAATAATAAGAGGCTGTAATGTGATTATTTGCAGACAGATTACAGGAAAGATGAACTCCTGGTAGCTTCCTGAATGATATCTAATTATCATCATCATTTATATTATTAAACCTCAAAATGGAAACTGAGCAATAATGTTGAAATACAGATGTCTCCAGCTGTATTTCAAAACCTCCTAATGCCTTTGAGCCAAGTCAGTTTCTTCATTTTCCCGTCTGATGATAAAGAACGCAGGTTTTCTGCTTTGTGACTTTCAAACTGGAGAAGATAACTATCCATGTTACTTGCACACCAGACAGGAAATGTCAGCCTGGGATAATGGCGAGGTTGTGTTTGTGCGTCTCTGTCTCCAGCTGATGTCATTCTGGGATGGTGTCCAGAGCAGAAGGGATGGGAATGAGAAGTCAAGGGCCAGGCCACTTTCACACAGATGCATTTCTGCACAGGAAACCCTAACTACTGCTTTTCCACTCGCTATTTAGAGAAGCAAGAGAAAGGCAAGGCGAACTTCAGGAAAAAAAAAGAAGAACATGGAAAGCAGAGTTTGTGTGCTTATCATGAATGGCGGCTTGTTTACAAACCAAAGACAGGCTGGTTTTCTTTCTCTGTTTTGATAATTACTCTTTTTATAACCCCCAGTTCTTGCATTTGTTAATAATTATTTGCGGTGGGCTCACCTTTCTGCAGGCCAGCTCTGCGTGCTCAGGCGTGGAGCAGCTGTCGTAACCTTTGAACTTGTCTTTGGCCTCTTTCAGTAGGGTGTCTAAGCTGTCCTGCAGGAAGGCCCTGTAGCCCTGCTGCCCGGCCTCTTCATCTGAGAGCTCCTCTAATCGTTGTGGCAGCAGGGCCTGCTCCACATACGAGTTCCTGCAGCGATTCATCTCTTCAGGGATCTGTGGAAAAGAACAGCACGGGGGTCAGAGCACAGAAAGCTCTTCTTTTGCAGCACGGTGCCGGATGTCATTAGCAGCGATGGTGAACGATATCTAAAGAGGTTTGATTTCACAGGTCTGATTCAACTGCCTCCTTCGTGAGAAACAAAAATAAATATTTACCACCTTGGTTGTTTCAAGATACACTGAGATTAATAACTAAGTAAAGCTTAGGTTTAAGAAAATAAATAAATAAATAAATAAATGAAAATATGACTGACTTATTACTGCTCTGGAAGGTCTGAGCTTTACTGAGTAAAACGAAACACATGGTGGAAAAAACATTAACTAAAGCAGAACTAATTTTATAGGTCTGTGCACGTGAGCGACGCTGAGTCTGTGAACCTCATGTTCTGCTTCGGCCATGCATCTCCATCCTCGTGACATTAACTCCTCTTATTTCATTGGAAACTGCATTAGGTGCAACCTGGATAAGCATGTGTCTGATGCTTCAACAGGTCACTCTTAACGTTTATCTCTTAAACCCAAACTGCTGTCTCACAACCGGATCCTGACAAAATCACAGTCCAAGATTCTCATTCGATGAGGCTGCCGGTTCAAGTCGATTTAATTACATTCGGTTCTCTCAATGGCCATTTTCCTGTTATAAACTTCCATTAGAGAAAAGTAAAAATCTAATTAAGGTGAATAATTAAGGGGATAATTGAGTTTACTTGTATGAAATGAGCATGAACGGAAGAGGAAGCTCCTCCACCATCTAGTAAATCGATGAATGATATGGCCTTTTAGCATTTAATGCAGCTCATCAGAGAGCAGGGTGCAAAGCAGAGCACATTTTTGGATAGATTTCACTCACTTGAGAGGATTTGTGGATTATGATTTTTTTTTTCTGGGATTATTTTTGTTTCTGCGCAATTACTTAAAGGTTTAAAACAACGGAGGCCCAAAGTAAGTTGTGTGCGACCGAGGCAGAACAAGCAGGAGGCTGGTCAGTCCGTTTTATTTTATGTAATCATAAAGCTGCTTGAACAAACGACAGCAAGTGGATCAACGAATTATGTAACTGGAACTATGCTTGTTTACAATGCAAACACAAGGACACAAGCGGTTTTTTTTTTTTTGTTTTTTTTTTTTTTTTGTTATCAAAACACCTTCATGAAGTCAGCCTGCAATGGTATGATGGTTCCATCTCTTGGTTTGACTCTGCTTCGTTAGAGCACAAAATGAGCTCGAGTACTTCGTATCACTGACCCTGAAGAGTTTCCTGCACTCCTGGATCATGTGTGCCAGGCCGTGAGTGGCTGCCAGGTTCTCGTTCAGGTCCCTCTGGTCAGGCTTCCCCAGTGTCTGCTTCCGGTTCATCACCCTGTCACCAGAGGAGAGGGTAACAACAAGTGAGATACCCCGAGATTAATCAGCTGAATCCGTCATGCAGACAACATGAGACGAAAACAACGGGCGTTGTAGGAGGAAACAAAAGGGTTGAGCCGTGTACAGCTGACAAACCCATTCAGATAACTGCCAAATACGAAACAATGTGTTTCTTAATTAGGTTAAGATGTTTATGTAACCTCTCTATTTCCCCTGTCTCTTTCCCTTCCTCCCCTCTCCAACTTTGCTCTCTTCCTTTCTCATCTCTGCTCCCCCTCTACAGTATCCTACTCTTTTGTTTCACTGAAGTGACCCCTTTCCTGTTTTCAAAACATGCGACATACAACATATTATGCAACCTGAAATGACAATTCAGTTAAGAGCAGTTATATCACGAAGCTGAGCGGGCCCGTACCTTGGGGAGTTGCTCTCCTTGCGCCGCAGGGTGTTGAGATGGAAGAGCGAGGGGGCCAGACAGACGGCCAGGTTGGTGGGGGTCATCTGGTTCTTGGCTACGCTGGCGGTCACGTCGCTGAGCAGACACAGCAGCGTTCGCAGCGCCTCTCGGTTCTCATCGGGAAGGAGCAGCACGGCGGCGCGAGTCGCCTGAAGACGGAGCTCTTTGGGCATGTCTGCAGGACAAGATGGTAGTTGTCATGGCTCTTTTTCATCACCATTAAACACTGTCACGCTGGATGGAAACATCTTTTCATCCATTAACTGGCTAATTCAAAAGGAAATTGTGTAAGCCTCCTCTCTGCCGGCCAGGAATGAGCTGTGATGCTATCTGTGCTGATGGTATCTGCGTTATGTAAGACCGGGGACAGTATGTGTACATCATATGCTTCGTGCACAGGACCGGTTTGGTTTCAGCTTATATAAGTTTCTAATGTAACCGAACCAGTCCTAAAAGAATGTTAGTGTTGCAGTGAGAAAGATGAGAACATTAAAATGATTGATATCACGCCTGCATCAGCTGTCATTTTGTGCTCTTAAATGTCACGGTGTAAATATTTCTTTCTCTGTGGTGCGTAAGCATCCGCGGCATCTCAAACAGTCTCATCACATGTGTTTCTTTGTGTCGTCCTCTAGTTTGTTGCGTATGCTTACACTGATAGATCTGGAGGAAGGTCTCAGACAGTTTGCTCGTGAGCAGGGGCTCAGGTAAATCTCTAAAATACTGCTTCAGCATGTCGGCAACGTCATAAGCCGACTGGCCCTCGTAGTTGACTCCTCCCCCGTCGGCGCCGCTCGCCTCGTTCATCTGACGGATAGCTTGGATGCGAGATTTGACTCCCGATTTCCTGAAGAGACCCACCTGCGAGAGGGAACAAAGAAAGACAGCGTTACATCGTGCATCCACATGAAAACCTGAAAGCATCCCTGAACCCTGAATGTGTTATTAGTCTCAGCCGTTAGTACAATGATGACGGTTTTCGTGTGTCCAGGTCACACAGATGTGCTGTTTAAAGTGACAGGCTGCTATGAGTGAATTGGAATATTCTTGACTTATTCATAAATTTGGAGCTCATGGTTAGTATGTTTACATCACAGCAGGGAAACTGGTGCCTGTATTTGACACCCAGAATGTATTCTCGAAGCAAATACTGTGTAGGAACGCATCCTTAAAAGGCTGTATGAAACTGTAATAAATATTGGGAGGAAAAGAGTCTTCATTTCCAGTCTGAATATTTTCCGTGAGCGATCACCGCCTCCTAACAGAGCAGCCTTGTCTTGCTTTGAGAAGAAAGCCGTCATTCTCTTTTCCATTTTGTGCCCTTTTAAAAGCCGTTTCTGCGTATTCCACCGATCTCTCCCCTATTCAACGCATATAGACTCTTTCAAACTCTTTCTGTAATAAAAGCGACATGGGTGATTAACAGATGCACACTTTGATTCTCTGCAGGGCTTCCTGCTTGAGTTTGTGTGACGCTGAGATGAGAAAAACAGTGGAAGACAGAAACTGCATAAACATAATGAGACACTGTATTTTTTTTTACAACTTCCTTATCCATTTTATGTAACATCTAGTTAAAGCAACTAAGGTTTGAAGTTCGACTAAGCCCTAAAACCGAGATGTTCAACCCCTTTCAACCAGCTCTGATTTCATCTGAAGGAAACATGACGGTACTTTGAGGACGGCAGGAAAAATGAATGTTCTGCCTTTGCTCAAATGAAAATTGGTATTCTGTTAAAAATCAGGGTTATAATGACCAAGTGTCTGGTTGACGCAAAAAAAAAAAAAAAAAAATCAATAAATGAAACTGGCCATGAAGACAAGTCAGGGAGGAAGGGTGGGTGGGTATTGGGGGGGGGTGCTTGTCATTCTAACGTGGAGGCTAAAAGAAATCTTTTATTACTCTTATCAAATCAGTTTATGAATATAATCATGTTGTTTATAACTTGCGTTGTATTGGATTAAGTCGGTGACATTATCCTGCGATCTATGTTTTTTTTTTTTTTTTTACCACTTTCACACATCTTTCACATTAAAGGCCTGTTAAGAACAGGAGGGTTTCTATCCAAGTACATTTAAAGAGGTTGGTGCAGGAAGTATTATGGCGCATTAACAGCTTTATGTAGCAAGTAAAGCAGTTTGATTTACACACCACACATCCCAGTTTCTCTTCAGCAACAGGAAGTGCTATTTATTGTAGTTTTCTTATTTAGCCGTTTATAATACGCACATATAAGGAATAATCAGAAAATAAAAAGAAAAGGGGAGAACTAAAAGAGGCGGGTGTTAGGAGTAGTCAGTTTTGTTACACTGCTCATTCCTTCAATACTGGCTGGTTAAATATCCCGATGAAATCTGCAACTGGATGCGTTCAAAATATAACATAAATTTGCCTCCAAAACTAGTCACTTATGAGCTTATTTATGCAAACACACACTTAATATTTATGTAGTCTGAACAGCCATCCAAATAAGTTTCTTCTCCAATAGAAAGTATTAGTCTGGTTCCTTTGGAACCACCAGTCAGAGGAACGAAGTGCGACAACCGGACCAGGATCAACAAAAAGGCATCAGAAATGGTGCGCAGAGTGGAGTCAGAACGCTGTTGATTGAGTTTTGTCATTTAACAGCGTCAATTATGATAAGAATGAGAAATATCGACCAAGTGCCCTGAAATGTCTGCAGGCTACACTTCTAAAAGACAGTATAAAGACTGAATATGTGTGTACATTTATGTGGTTGATGTTACCTGGTCGAGACACTGGTTGCGTAAATAGCGCATGGCTTGTTGAATCCCCTGAGGGAGAGGCTGGCCAGTCCGCTGGACGATGACTTGCAGCGGCACACCGAACACATTCCTGTCTTTATAGTCACGCACCTTTATCCGCTTCATAAACTTTGGCACAGCCCTACAACACAGACACATGAAAAGGAAATCCATTGTTAACTGTGCTGTTTTCGACAGGCTAAAATTGATCTTATTTCTGACTAAAATGTGGAATCTGTCTTGGGCTCAACATGTTACATGATGTTTAACAGGCTGAGCAAAATGGAAAGATACAAATAAAATTCAAAATGCTGACAAAACATTTTTTTTTTTTTAAACTAGCTCAGATTTAAAATAAAAATCATTAAGACTTCATCAGATTGGTACACAGTTAGGTTTTCTCAGACAAACATGCCCAAGTACTTCCTGAGAGCGGCTGCAGATGCCCGTCTCGGAGTAAACACCGTGAGGACAGAGCAGGGGGGCCAGTGGGATGTAAGCCAGCGGGCTTTATACATCTACACACAGTGGCCGCCCCGCTACTATTGACTCTCTCAGAGTACGCACACACGGGTGCAAGTGATCTGCAGGTCTCCAGCCACAAATCCGGCGAGAAAACATGCGACGCTGACCGTTTTACAAGAATGTGCCCACAGATTTATAGATGTGTGTCCATGTGCATGGGTGCGAGTGTGTTTAGTAGAAAGGACTCGGGACAAGCGTGCCTTTGTAAGAGCTGCTGTTCACAAGACTCAGAGTTCTTCTCAGAACTACAGTTTGGGAAACGGGAAAAAGGAGCACTTTATGATTGTGGCCGGAATTCTGAATATGTATGGACCTCAAGCGGCCAACAATTGGTCTTTCAGTGAGACCCGACCTGTCATAAGACTGTCATAACGCCTTCTGTTTCTGTCCTGGAGTGGTTTAGAGCAGGAGAAAAACACCAAGAAGTTATGTAATTTTTTTCCCGTGAGCATAAAATTTCAAATGTTAAAATTCTGGACGGCTCACGGAAAGTTTGTTCTATACTTGTCAAGTCCAGGGATATATGCTCTGCTGAAAAAGACTCTTCAGCTCGTGCTGCTACTCGATCAGGGCCTCTCTATCATCTTATCCATCTAATGGACATGAATGCAGGAGAAAAAAAAAAGAGAAAGCACAATTAAGGTCTGAAGGAAGTGGCGAACCTTAAAAGCAGACAGAAGTGGGACCACTGGGTGCTACTGGATAATTACGAGCAGCTTGTAAAGTGAAGGTCGGGCCTATAGCTGACAAGTGGCGTGAAAGACCCTTTGGAAAGATAATTTGAGAGGAGGGCAGCTCTTTCCAGCCTCAAGCACAGCACCTTGCGTGTGAACTGCCATGATTGCATGGCTGTGATGAAGACAATGTACAGCCCTTCTTAGCAATTATGGGCCTGGGAAAAGAATGTGAAACCCAACCTCTGTGTGGACAGCCGTCACGGCACTATACAACAACTCGCAGATGGAGCGGACTGGGAGATGGGTAGTATGGAGAGGTGGTGCCTGTCTGAAAGGATATATTTCAGGGTAATACTTTCAGGAACAATGCGACAAACATGTTGGCCTGCTTGCATGACAAATGAGTTCAAGAGAGAGAAAAAAAAGTCAGTATCTCAAGCAGTGACTGCAAAGACGCCTGTCCTCAACATAGTCTGAATACACACTCTGTTTTCCCTTATGTGAGCCGTCAGCTTTCCCCAAATTCACTCACCAACTGAAGCCGTGTTTGTTTGTAGGTGTGTGCTTTTCCAGCAGCGCAGTGAGCTGCAGGAGGGAGAGCTTCTGCAGCAGATTCATCTGGAGCACAGACTGGCAGCTAATCTGGAGCTGGGCGGAGGCCAAGCTCGGCCGATGGGAGTTCTGGAAGCTCGGCCAGCGAAGTTTCTGCGGTCTGGGATGCATTGGAAGAGAAGAGGAAAGCACAAACTGAGATGTGACAGGGAGAACGGTGGTAAACAGAGACGAGCGCTTCAGCTCCGGGGATCTGCGTCATGCTGTTGTGTGCACATAAACGTTGGAAACGTTGAACAAATACTGTGTGTGGCCGAGTGATCAGTTTAGGGATTACAAAGATGGATGTACACATCAATCAAGAGATTATCTAAAAGATACCGATGTTATTCCGTCTGTGAATTCCTGACAGCACAGGGACGGTTTCCATGGACACCCGGCAGCATTCCTAAGTACTCGGCAACATTATGTAAGACGAGAGGTCCCAGCTTGTCCCTCTGTTTATCGTGTGTTGTCACTGTTTTGAAGTGTTGATTGTGTTCTCTCTTTTATATACGTCAGTGTCTGCACTTCTGTTGCTTTGACTCATGCTCTTTTGTCTTTAAGAATTATTCCATCCTAGTGCTGGGCGGTATACCGGTGTTTATTTTTCTTATGATATGAATTTTTCATATACCGTAATACCGGTGAGTATGTACTGTAGCGTACACAACGTTGGGAACGCCACGCGGCGGAACGTAAGTGCCGCAGAACATTGTTTGACAGGGGACTGTTTTGCAGTTGCACTGGAGGCACAACACGCTACTAGTTTATGGTTAAACGGTGATGGCTGCAAACAGCGAAAGTCCTGAAGTGGAAGCTCCAGAATGACAACATGAGATTGAGGAACTTCTTCCTAAACGAGGAGTCGTGTCTGTCGTGTGGAAGTTCTTTGGATTTAAAAAAGACGACGTCCAACAAACTACAATAATCTGCAAATGTTGCCGAGCTAAAGTTGTAGCCGCCGCGGCTACAACTTTAGAATGTTGTTTACATTGTGTAGTTAATGTTGATTTTTTACAAAATATGTTTTTTCAAGTTGTTTGCAAAATTTGAAAAATAAAAGGGTTCTGTATTTTAACTGCAACTATCATCCATTCTGATTCCTTCACTTAATTAGAATCACGAGTGCCACCTCTTTGTAAATAGTACCATTTTGTGAGGCCATGTGAACCTGTATTAATACTAGTGTAGATATGAATGTTTTTCTACAATATTCACTCCTCGTGACAGTAAAATAGGTCATTCTAAGCCAATTTACTGCAGCAATTCCTCTCTAAATGATTAGAAAATGTGGTTAACACCCAGTTGTGCCTTCAAAAAAAAAAAAATACCGTGATATACCGTGAAGCCGATATAATTTTGAAAAATACCATGATATAAATTTTTGGTCATACCGCCCAGCTCTATTCCATCCCAAAAATGAGAAAGTACGCTAAAAAAGATTTATTACAAGAAAAAAAAAGTTTTTCTTTTGAAGTTGTTTCTACAGAGCATCTGACGGTGTGTCAGTTAGAGAGAAGGTTGCTGTTTGAAGCACACATTTAACAGAAGTAGCCGCTAAGAGGTGGAAATGATGTTTCCTCGTTCCTCACTGACCTGCTGGTTCGAGTTAGCGATGCTCCGACGCCCGAATCTCTTCTCTCCCTCATCCCGTCATCCGCCTCGCCCAGGGGGTTTCCTGTGCTGTCCTGGTCACTTCCATTCTCAGTCTCTTCCAGCTGGTTCTGCAGGGGGGACGACGGGCAGGGGGATGCCGAGTCCAGTGCTGAATCAGAGTCTCCTTCTTCTTCGTCCTCCTCCTCTTCATCCTCCTCTTCACAGGCCACGGCCTCTGACCAGGCATTAACGAAGCGCTGCAGGCCGCTGACGTGCTGCAGCACTTCCTCCAGTTTGTGTTCATCCCCCTCTTCCTCCTCTCTCTCGGCGTAGGGGACGTTGTCATAAAAGCTGAGCCGGCTGTCCATTGAGCCTGAAGAAGCGCGACGCTGGCGTCTACTTGGCCGTCCCCTCAGGATCACCGAGTTTCCATTATCATTCCCGTTGTTATTACGTGAACTCCCATCCTGCAGGGCTTTGGGGAAAGTTCCGGGCTTGTGGCCCTCAGGTAAGTAGAAAAAGAGCATGCCCCCCTCTTCATCGTCCTCCTCTTCCTCCTCCTCCTCCTTCTTCTTGTCTGCTTTTGTCTTGAAAAGTGCAGTTGTTCCTGTGGTTCTGCTCATCACTTGTCATCCCGCTACCGGCTTGGCAGGGGATGGGTGGGGCGGATTTCGGCAGGGGCGGCTGTCGATCTGAGGCTTCTTGGAGAATGCTGAAAGGATCGAAGCCTTCCAGATACATCCCTCCTCTCTTACTAGAACTCGCTGCTGTGCTGTGGCTGCGAGCTCGAGTCACTGGACTCGGCGTGCTCACTGCACTTCCACTGCTCGCCTCAGACTGGCTGCTCCCAGTGCTCCCAGTGCTGCCGTTACTCGTCTGGGTGGAGTAAGACACGGAGCGGTTCCGGTTCAGAGTCATCGTCTGCGTGGGACTGCGGTGGTTGTTGAAGTTGATGCTTGAGATGTCCACACAGTTAAGTCTGCGCAGTTTGTCATCATCGAGACCCTCTTTGATGACAGGGCCACTGATTTCGATTTTTCCTCCACTGCCGCTCCCCTTCTTCTTCCTCTTAGAGGAGGTACCGCTCCGGATCCGCAAACTTTCCATCCTCTTGAGGAAGCTTTTAGCTCTCGAGCGTGTACTTTTACCGCTGCCGCCCCCTCGGTCCAGGCTTCCTCCCACCATCCCTGCTCTGACATCAAAGGTGAACTGCCTAAGTGTCTCCAGGGGTGACGGAGGCAACCCGTCAGACATAGAGTCCTCATTGGCGCCCCCTGACCCGCCTGTGCCGGAGGATGAACACATGCTAGCTACTGAGCTGGCACGGGTGGCACCAGCAGGTATGGCTTCATTTACCAAGGCAGCACCGAGGCTCTTCTCCTCTCCTCTTCCTCCGCTACCACTGCTGTGGATTGAGCCCACTTCAGGCTGCTCACTAAGGTCGGTCAGCACGCTCTCTGAGCTGTTGCCTTCACGCAGGGTGAGCTTGCCCTTCTGGGATGTTTGGTCCTTGGCAAATGAGGGCTGGGTGACATCTGTGGGCAACGCGGAGAAAACCTCCAGCTCCTCCATCCGGGACCAGCGCTTGCTGTCCCTCTGGAAGGTCCAGCGGCCACTGATGGCGCAAGGCTCATCCTCATCTGAGTCTTCGCTCTGAACAGAGGGAAAAACAGGGGGACGAGAAGAGAAGCAATTGTAAGAAGAGAGGGAAAAGAGAGGTAGGGAAAGGAACAGCTATACGCTGCTATATTTTCCATTTCTTGACGATGATCCTGGAGACTCTCTGGATTTATGGATCTTTAGTAAAGAAATGTTCTAATTTTGAGCAACTTTTTTTCTTTTTCTTTCAGCTGTTCCCTTCAGGGGTCACCAGAGCGAATCATCTGCCTCCATCTAACTCTATCTTCTAAACACCATGAAATATAATTATATAGCAGTAGCTGCCAAATCCTTTCACAACACAAGATCATTTACAAAAAGTTGGACAAATTGCACTGAAAAAACAAACAAACATCTCATGCCAGTGACATAAAAACTACAGTATCTTAATCTGCGGTCAGGACATGACGAACAGGAGAAACTCATGATTATCAAGTGAGCACGTCGCACCCTTCTCTGATGAACAAGATATTCATGAAACGGCAAATGAAGTGACTTCTACTGAGTCACAATCAATGTACAGACACGTTACCAAAATGCAAACCTCCCCCATTTTAGTTAATCTATCGCAGACCCTGAAGGGAGTTCAGGAAATTCCACTATAACCCCCATAGCTCACAATGCAGCCAACCAGTCAGCCAGACTGGGGTCACCTACCTAATAGTCTTTATCTCGTCTGTCTGTGCACGCACACCCACATGCGCACACATGCGTCGTGTGAGACTGAGAACCAGATTTATACACTACCACTGTCGTGTCTTAGCCTTTATCCCTGGCTTGTTTCTCTGTTTATGCTGGTAGGAATGTGAGATAACGGTAGTATCCTACGTGTTGTGCACAGAGAGCAGCGACTGGCCAGCAGAACTGGAACCATTCTGGAGATATCTTATCCTCAAGACATCGAACCGGCAGAGCGCCACTGCAGTGGTGGCCACTTTGAAGGTTGCATAAAGGGAGTGTGCAGAATGAAAATTAGAAAATTATTTATTCTTATGATAAAGCAGAAAGAGAGAGGAAACCACAGAGGATGGGAGACAGGGAGAGGATGTGAGGGGAGAGGGAATGTGAAGACGTGAGGAGATCAATGCATTCCTAAGTTGTCTGGGTGGGGGTTTAGCATGGTTGGCTATCGTCTCTTAGGAGCAGAGGAGTCAAAGAGGCAAATAACTTCTATGACTCGTCTGCCTTTATGCAGATTCCTGAAAAATAAGGTGACACAGAGGGGGTCATCCTAACGAGTACCACCAGCCGTGGAACAAGCACAGTTCTTCTCAGACGTTCAAGTTATTAAATAATTTAGGTTAATTTAGAAAAAAATGGAATTACTCCCCATAGAGTGCCTCAGTCGAGACTTAAATGTTTTAAATACTATAACCGTTTGTAGGTCAACTTTTTTTACCTCAAACCTGCCATCATCACACCACCAAAGATCCTTAAAAGCATAAATACAAGACAGAGAACACTACCAGTTTGTTTATGGTGAGCCAAACGTTTTAAGGAAGTATCTGACAAAGAAGTCTTTAATGGAAGGAGTCCCAGTGAAGGCAACCCCTTAAAGTTACCCTCCCTCCCCCTGGGGTCCTCACAGCCTGCTTGATCAGGGAATAAACTCAACAGGTGTTTCATCATCAGACAACACTAGAGAAAGTAGCAGCTTTGGCCTGTGGCCAGTCGGTGAACTGGTGACTGAGGGGAGGAAATGCAGTTGTGTGTGAGGACACAGTCAAAGCAGCTTTTCAGAAAACGAAGGGAGTGCTCGTGTGTGTGTGTGTGCGTTTGTACTTACTCTTTTTCTTTGTGGGGTTATCTCCAGTCTCATTAGAGCACACTTGTTGAGGGTATTCAGCCTCCTGCAAACAGGAACAGGCACAATTGGCAACGTTTGAAATAAATGGGAGTTAAAACATTTGAGCTCGTTGACCTTCCTTAAAACTCAAAACTCTGCCATGAAGAAGAGAAAGACAAGAGGGGAAGCTGGGGTGCCACCGGTCTGGCTAATGAGCTGCTGAAGGATAATCCCCTTCATGAACAGGAAGAAAATGACACAGATAAGGAGGGAGCAAGGAGAATGAAATCTGTTGGGAGTGGAGGAAAAAAACACGGGGAGGGGACGGAAAGCTTATCCCCTGTGCCACCTGGAGAAGGGGAGCAAGGGTGGTGGTGGGGTCCACCCTCTTGTGAGCGCTGAGAGCATATCATGTAACAATGGAGAGATAAAGAGATGGGAATTGAAGGACAGTCGAGGTTGTGGGGAAAGGGTGAAAGGCTGCCTCGAGAGGAGACTGAGATGATAGCTTCCAGATGTATGGAGGAACACCTGCTGAGGTTTATTACTGAAAGCTGAAATTTAATGGAGGAGCTGACTCCATTTGAGAGCCATCACCCCCTCCTCATATGCTAATATTGCAGGGACAAACCACTCAAACAATTTGAAGACATTACTGAATATTGCTTGATCTTATTACAGTGCAGTGAAAAGTACAAGTGAGATATGTGAACGGCACAATGTCCACGCCTCCAAGGCGCTTATCGTGTAATTATTTTATCTAATCTGGAACTTTCGAAAAGAAAGCCTCCTTTTGAAGTCATGCCCCTGTGATTTGATGTGGGGGGCCAACGAGTGATAACATACAAAGGAAAAAAGCAGAAGAAGAATAAGGAGAATGACAAATACCATCAAAAGAAAGGTTCAGTAGGGCTTGTTATCTCACCTGCAGAGAGCTTCAATAGCATCTCGATCAAGGAAGTCATGGTCTCTGGTAACTGAAGAAATGTCAATGGGAAACAGGGCATCTTAAAAGAGAAGAAGAGTCAGGTTAGTGTTGACATTTCACCACGGCTGATTAAATCAGTGTGTTCAGATAGAAGTAGAGTAAGCCCCCAGCCCCAAACACACCCACCCGCTCAAACACCTACATTCCCTCTCCATGCACCCTTGATGAAAAGCTAAAAGAGGAAGCAGTGTCTTAGCCGACCAAACAAACACAGCTGCAGCTTTCAGACCGGGCAGGCAGGGGGGATATGGAGCACAGAGGGAGAGAACAGGGGATTGATTGAAGAATGACAATGGGTACTCCACCGCCGCTCAGAGGTCCCACTTCCTTTTCTGCCCCTTGTTCTTTCTCTCTAGTCGACCTCAGCGACAGGATCACCCTTTTTTACCCAGCCACCGCACTGGTAAAAGCTTCTGTGCCTCGACACGGAAATGAAGATGCTCTTTTCCAGCTGGAATGCTGAGTATGGATGGATGGACAGATACTAAGATGTTGTCTGGAATGTGCTGACCCTACCCAGGATGGGAATCTTGCATCTAAACCCTCAGGGACGATGATGATAAGACACTTCTATTCATGGGAGGCCAGCATATTTTACCTACTGGCACTGAAGTCGGCCTATCAGTCTGCTTATCTTTAGTGGGGCAATAATCTTGACAGCACAGGCACCAGAGATGGTCCCACGGATACAACAGGGGGGGAAAAAAAAAGTGTGCCTTGCGAGAGCATGGTAATTCCCTCCTGTGCTGAAAAGTGGGAAAACATACTTGAAAATGTACAGACTGATGGACTGGTTATGTTTTTATGTTTCTCTTCATGTACATACAACAGGTCTCATCACCTGTTTTAAAACATTGTGACGGCTCCGTAACTCAGTCCTGCTGTCATTGTCCTGTAATTACATAAAGGCACCTGGTCTGAAGTAGTATAGTTGGAGCAGCTACATGGATTGTAAAGAATAATTGATTTTTTTTTTTTTAGGTATTTGAAGCTCAGGGGTCAAGCTTCACAATTTGGTTTATTGCTTTCCTTGATAATCAAAGGAGCATAGTGGTGGTGCTAGGAACCCCCATCCTAACTTACAAGTAATGGTACGGCTTTGGATGTATTTAACCCTTAGTTCTTATCATTTGTGTCTATTTGTTCTGTTGTTAGTACACTGCTATTGGTTTGCTGATTTCCGTAGATTTTGTTTCATGAGTGGAAGGTACATTTTTGTTGTGAAATAAATGACTGAGATCAAAACTTAAACTACAGTCATAACTTGTAGCAAAGCTTTGAGAGTCACTTTAATTATTTATGGTGTAAATGCATGCTCTGAGACGGCAGTGGAGTCTCTTCAAGGCGTTCACCTTCATAAAGCTGGGCATACTGTGGGAACCCCGCTGCCCGGAGCCAGGTGCAGGCCTCTTTGGCTTCAATTTCTACAAAGGACAAAGATAAAACCAAGACAAAAGCACGTCAGATTGTGGAAGACTTAAAAAATCTCCAAAATGAAAAAAAAAAAAAAAAAAAGAATATATATACATTTCCAAGAAAATAAACTACAAAGAGCATTTGATAAGAAAAGTGATTTCCAAAAAGATCCTTGTAAGAGGAGCAAATACTGAGCAAAGGCTTATGTGTAGGGAACATCATTTGTAAAAGTTTTTCTTACACAATGGATGCAGGACACTTCTGGAACTGTGCCTCCAGTGTGTTAGCAGCTTACATATGAACTCTTGACCTTATTAGCTATCTCACACCCAGTCACTCTCCTCTCACATGCCTCTAAAGCTGGAGCTCAAAGCATCATTCATGCAAATGTGTCCTCACAACCCTCAAATGTCTCGCTTGGTTTTCTTCGCCACGTAAATGGCTGATTGTCAACATTCACACAGACATCCTTGTCTTAAAAAACACTTCTGCCTTTGTTGTCCACCAGCCTCTGTTCCCTCATGATGCTAATGTTTAAGGACTGTCTCAATTACCTACTGGCAGATCTGTCACTCTCAGCACTGCTGCCCAGCATACTCACAGCTCTGCCTAATAAACTCTTTCATATCTCCCCTTAAACACAAGGTGTGACATTTGGGCTTGTTATGCTAAGTAGTGTGAGTGCAGGTTGAGGTTCATGGTGTCAGAGGAGCCATGTGGACATCTCCCAATTATGTGCGAAAACCTTTTAGATGACATATGCCAAATGGCTGCCCACTCCCCATCCTGCTGCACGCAGCCAGCAGTTTGAAGAGGAGACAGGAACATGTCTCAAGGCCTCTAAGAGCCGATTTTACAATGTCCTCTCTGCAGTGAAGCGACAGCAAGGACAAATGTTGCGCAACCTTGCAAACAAAACCATACACAGGCATATGTAGAATAAAACACTGGTGAACGGATGAAAAAAGACAAAAGAAAGTATGATTACCATCCTACCATTTGTTGCAGTTTTAGAACAGGTGTTATTTCATAATTGAATCACATTTACATCTTCGGTTCCATTTTTATTCCAGAGCCAAATGTACGTTCACTGTGTCGTTTCTTTCCTCAAACACAAGAGCAAGAACACTAAAGGAGAACATGTCGTGCCTGCGGGAGATTTACTCTTTGGGAATAACAGAGAGATAAGCAACAAGAAAATAATGGCAAAGCGGTGACACATTAACAACTCGGGACTGAGTTTGTTTTCTGTTAACAAACGAAAGTTAACCATAAAACACCGTCTGACGGAGGTCAAACACAGACTACTGCTGCAGAGGGTCTGGCCTACACAATATACCAGCATTTACATACCAACAGCAAGCCTAGACGGCAGATAAACCCTCTAACGACAAGGTGTGACACGACCAGAACAGGCTCCCCTGCGCCACCGGAGACAGGTCCTGGAGCAACCTCAACCATGCAACCGGCGAGCAGCAAAACAGCAGATAACAAACACATCAACAGTTGTTACTTTATTTGACAAACAAGCCCTATTCTCCCGGCGGACGTGAAATGGCATGTCCCCGGAAAAAAAAAAAAGTGTCTGTGTGTTTAAGCTTGTATTTCTGGAGTGTAGAGAACCCAGAGTAATGCAGAAACTAAGGGGTAATTATACCAACATTTTTGAAAGTGTGGTGCTACAGATTCTTGTGCTCGCTTGTGTAGCAGCGTGCGTTTGTGTGCAGAAGTAGGTCTGTGTGTTTACAAAGGCCAACCTCATGTTTAAAGACAAAATCACTCAAAAGACAGTAAGGCTATTGAAATGCAAATTAGACATACAAACACATGGACAGCTTTCCACCCCAAAAGCTCAGAATAACAGCTATGGGATCCAATAAGCTCCTTTGTGGGAAGCTATTCAGAGACACACCATTAGACTAGAATGTGTGTCAAATCTACTTTACAGTGACATGTGACTTAATGTGCCAAGGAAATAAAATAATGACAGCGGCATTCAGAGCGCAGAGGCATCAAACTGAATCATATTTGTTCCCCTACCACGCCGTGTCTTCAATCACTCATGGAGAGAAGCAAGAATATTTGTTTGCCTTTTGTGTGGCTGCAGGAAGTGGACAGGGGCACGGAGCATCTGGCACAAACAACCTAACAATAGAGCCGTGCACACATACGTTCATATGCATCTGAAAAAAAAAAAAATTCAACAAAGCAACCAAAGGAACACAAAATAAAAACGGCCAACACACTGGTCATAAAAACGTCCCCCAACACCACTCCTCCCAGTCTTTTAGAACTTGATCTGCTTGTATTTTACTTTCTTCCCCTCGTGTCCACTGCAACTCCTGAATCCTCAACGGGGAACTACCTCACTTCCTCTTCCTGCTTCCCTCTCAGGAAGAGAGCCGAAGGGAGCTTCGGGGGCCAACGGCCACTTGGCTGGAGGGCCCAGCCTTCGTTTGTTAGAGGCCAGATAATAGGCAGAGCCGCAGCCAAGACAAACATGGACTCCGGTGATTGTGTGTACCAAGCAAACGTCCTCATGCCTAAAGACGGACGCAAATGTTCAACAGCATGCACTTAGAACCTTAATGTGATAACCTAAAGGGAAAATCACTCAGCTAACTACAAGCAGAAAAGTGAATCTCAACACGTTTATGATGGTCATATACTTGCTAAGTTGGTTGAAGTACAACAGATAACAAACATGGAGTGGTACTGGCGCCAACTTGTAATATGGGATTTTTTTTTTCTTCTTTAGTAGATACATGTAAACACTAGTCATTTTTACCCCAGTGGTGTTTGGCTACTGTCAGTAATCATTAGGGTGTAATTACTAAACTGTAAAAGAAGACCTCATGGTAAACATTTCTCCAGTTTTTTTTTTTAAAAACTATCTCAGGCTGGTGTATGGCTGGAAAGCAGAAAAGTAGCCATTTGGAGCAGTAGCCAGTTCAGACCACACTACAACCCGTGGTTCTGCTGAAGGGACCACACAGGATGCCTGAAACCTGTCTGTCAGGCAGACCATAGAGCTGTGGATATGTGACTATGTACTCAGGTTACATGCCTGGATATATTCAGACACATATTAAGATAAATGAACAACTTTGTCGAGAGACACTGAGAGGAATCCTGAGTCTGAATGACAGTTGGCTTCAAGTTAGTTTTGGTCGATGTGAATGAGCAAAAACATTGTAAAATGAGACACACTGCGTCTCAGTAGGAAAGAAAGATGAGAGTGATTATCAGCAGACAACATGACTAACAAGAACCAAGCTGATGCTAATAGAGATTTCACAGAGATCACATGTAGCTTCTCTCCTAGACTTTGGTCAAACGTCTGGCGGTGAGCTGCCAGTCAGATAAAAATCCTCTCCAACTTCTACTATTACCCATTATGATTATTTTCTTTCCTTTTACCTCTTTCGCCCTCCTTTAGTCTCTGCTTCTGCTTTTTTCAACCTTGCTGGCCACTTCTCTTCTCTCCCTTCCGGAGGCAGGAAATTCTCACAATTGCCGGCCACAGCTTCCCTCCATTGCAGGAGGCAGTGGGGTTTGGCTAGACCGAGTCTGAATGCTGAGCTCCAGTGGGAGTTTTTCAGCAGCTAGCAAACAAAGGATGCTGCTCCCCACCTCAAAGGCTCTGCTACGGCAAAGTGGCGATTAAGAGCCTGAATACAGTTATCTCTGACACTGGATCTTTGAAGTTGGCAGATTGAGAACACGCTTGACTTGTGTCTGTTGCAAACAGAGGTAGCTTATCTTGAATCACCAAATCATTGCCGGCTTTCGAACTGCCGACTGTAAAACAATCCAAAAGGCGGCCATAAGGTTTTTATCAACTCCAGGTCTCAGTGGGCCATTCGGAAGGGGCTGCAAAGTGGAGCTGGACAGGTGGTGTGATAAATCAGGCCAGAATCTGTGGCTTAGCAGTGAGCTGAAATGACACGGACTGATGGTATATCGACTTTTTGATTTATATATGCGTTTTTCTTCCAAAAGATTTATAAAAATCAGACCATAACTCTTTCAGCAATATAATCTGACGCTATCTGCATGGTTCTCCTCACTCTTTCCTTTCCCTTTGTCAGCAACACGGTGAGCTGTAGACTTGCTTTCAACTTCAACACATTGTTTCAAGGTTAGCAAATTGTTGATGTATTTTTCTTCTCAAAAAGAAGTGTTAAATATAGCAACCTGTTGGGCAAATCGTGGCTAAGTGTATTGCCAGAAGAATAAAATGCTGGCACAATAGCTCAGCGAGTGCAGACAATCGCTTTCTCTCCTTTACTTCTGTCTATCTGGCAGTTCAGGCAAAAATTCTCAGTCATTTTGCATGCAAATACAATGTATTTGTTTGTTGGAGCTGATTCTATCGGCGTGGTACAAAACAGGGACAGATGGTTAAACTGCAGCTTCAGTGGGTGTAATTTCAGTCACTATTTTCTGACTCATTGTGTGAAAGAAAACTGAAAATTGTGACAATTTTTTTTGGCCATACAGCCCATTCCTAAGTAAATGCAGGAGTTTTGAGTACCACCACTTTTTGATCTTCATCACTTTGCCTCTAAAATATCCCATGAATGACCACATTTTAAATCTCAACCTGTGCAGGTATGAAAACACAGACGCTGACACAGATATGGTCTGCTTTGGCGTGACCACTTGTGGAATGCAAGGAAGGACGATGATAACAGATTTTCTGTCCTGATGGGCAGCATATTTTTCAATTCCACGGTGAGACAGCTGGTGCTCGTAGAGAAGGTCTGACTGTTAGCAAAGTGATATCGTGCCAGGAATGTCACCATCTGGCTCGACTCAAGCTGTACCCCACCAACACACACACACACACCCGCAACAGAAAAAAAAAAGAGAAGTTATTAACATGGTCCATTTCAGTTATCTACCACCAGCTGCTGTAGGCATGCAGGCACGCATTCACCAGCACATGCACATGCAAACACACAGATGGCCCAGATGGATCATTACTTCGCTAACCCCAAAGGCCCCTGTGGCCCCTGACGACAGATTTATGCTCAAATGGAGGGCCCTATTCCTGGATCAGGTGACCAGGCATTTGCAGAACCTCTGAGAAGCTTTCCACAGCCAGATGACAGTTTACCTGGCAGGAACACCTTCCCCAGACCCAATAACCATCCATTTACAAACAGAGTAAACGACGGTCCTGTCTCTGCAGCGCATGGAGAGTCCGAGCACAAATGAATGGACATGTGGACCTCCTAACAGAGCACAGAGAGACCAGGTGGACGCAGATTTCTCAGATAAGGCCACAGTTAACTTCCTGTTTCACATGGAGTACAGATGAGGAGTGTTTCCTTCATTGGCTCTTCTCATGGACCTCATCCCATTTCGGAGTGAATAATGAGGAGACACAGAGTAAAAAGACATGGATCTTCACGTTTCTGCTCAGTATCTCCAGCCTCCTGGTTACTGTAACGTTCAGCCAACGTGATGGCTGAATGTGTGTATGTGTCTTTGAGCACGTTCTTAACGGTTTTATGGCTTAACTGAACCTTGCTGTGCTCATATCTGTCCCAGACCTCAGGTAGCTGATAAGGGTCATGTGTTTGAGGAGAGTAAACTGATGAGACAAAGAGTAAAAAGGAAAAAAAAAAAGCCCCCTCACAAATCAATGTAAGCCTGTCAGAGAACAACTGAAAACAGGATTTTGTTGGGCCACATCACATCCCCTCAAAAGGCAGTTAAACATACCGGAGAAACCTAGAAGGCAGATGTTGTCCAGTCTAGTATAAGCCTGTACTTTCGGATAATCTTAGAATATACTAAATGCGATTTAGGCTCAACATTCCAGTTCAGGGTCGTTTTTTTTTTTTCTGACGCGGATCAAAGTTTCATTCAGTTCCTTTGGCTGCGCTGTGCGTAAAAATGCGGATCTACAGCAGACTTTTTAAAAAATACATATCTACCAGGCGCGGGAAAAAAGGGCATCCTTCATGGTGTGGGAAAAGCTTATCTGTGAACAAAACCCCGGGATTTTCAGAGAATTGTAAACAGGAGTTGGGACGTGGAGGTTCGCGACATGCGGGAGATTTCTTATCTGACAGCCTGCAGCGCTGCGCCTTAAAGACGACTTAAGGGACCTGTAAACATGGAGGCGGCAGCCTGTACCAGTGAAAACAAATAATATAAATAACTAAAAGTGTGAAAAAGATTAGTTAACTCACTGCTGACTAACTGTCTCAGCGAGTTAGTTCTACATCTCCTGGATAAACAGGAAACTGCTTGAATGCTTGGACATCTTTTTTTTTTTTTTTTTAATATGAAGTGAAATCCACCAAAAGCAGTCATTAGAACACATTAACAAACAACAACTGTATTTTTGTCTGAATGGATGAAACCGACTTACGTGTTAATATCATTTTTTAAATGTCACGGTCGAGAGCAGCTTCACCATAAAACCCAACTCCCGGCTGCGCCTCGGCAGGCGACGACTCTGAGCCAATCCACCGTTAGGACGAAGTCCGCATGATAAATCCACTGTAGAGAAAACTAGACAGCCGGCCGCAAATGTCCTCTGACCGTTGCGCAAGACAGTAGATCCATGGTTCGTGTTTGATTTTATAGCCGCGATGGACAAAATTCCCACAAACTCCAGCTCCCTCCGACGGCGCGATGAGCTCCCAGCAGGAATGTGAATGGAGCGTATGTGTGATTCAGGCTTTAGGAATGGAGGGCTCTGTCGTGGCTCCACCCCCCCGCACCCTCCACCCCGCTCTGCTGTCTCCCCACCTGATAAGGAGCTAGAAACACACTTCTCCGGACAACCTGAGCGCACGGGAGAAGTCTGTGCGGTGATTCCATCCACCAGAACAGCGCGTTTCGTTAAAACGGTGTGAGCTCTGCGCTCCGTACTGGGATTTCTGTACGTGCCATTTGTTCCCTTATTAATTTACTGATCCCGCATGTTCATTAATCCCCCCCCCCCCAAAAACACAGTGTTTCCTGTGAAGTGATTAACTGGGCTCCACGGGATTCCTCAGTGATTCCTACCACTCCCCTAATAAGCAGCATTTGACCTGTGGGTTGGTTCCCCAGTTTGCATATCATTAGAAACCGGCGGAGACAACTGTGAGACGCTCTTTTGTGACGCCAGATTAGTCTGAAAAGCGCAAGTGGTGCCGTGAAAGGAGAACTGCTGCAGGTATGGTAATGCCTTTGCCTTTCCTTCCCGCCCTTGTCCATGGCGCGTCTGGCGCACGTTCCCCACGGCCAGTCTCCAAGAGACCCTGGGTGTTAAGAAATTCTCACAGGGCTTTCCTAATTTCGTTCAACGTTTGTGTTTATCTGCACCAACACCAGCTTGGCTTCACCCAGATTTTTGTTATTACCACGGTAACACACGGCGCCAGGGAAGGCCAGACGAGTCACCAGTGGTAGGGAAATGCGTGTAATCCAAAAGTTTGGACGGTGAGCTGGAGGAAAGGATGATGCATAAAATCCTGGCTAACTGTGCAGTTAGTTGCTGGCTGCCATACCAGGCCCAGCTGACGGTGCAGGCAGGAGTGATTCAACCAACAGAAGAGAGCCTGCCAGCTATTTAGATGAGCAACTGTCCCTGGAAGAGGCCGGGGACGTTTCAGTGGCCCATAACAAAACATTTCTTTCAACCACCCCATCTGGCATTGATGCTTTATGTTTTTTTTTGTGGGGTTTTACATAAAAGTAACATTCCTACGGCCTTTTCCGACTAAAAGAACTGCACATCAACATCATTTTTTTAATGTTTTTTTTTTTACACTTACGAAAACAACACATTTTATCTTACAGGAGTCTTAGGAACTTCAAAACTGGATAATTGTATACACATATTACATATAGCATCTCTAATTGATGCTGACAGATCTTCTTATGCAGTACTATCCCTCCAAGTCTCCAAACTTTGCTACAATATAATGTGTTAAGTCTGCATGGAGGATTATGTTTAAAAAAAAAAAAAGGAAAAGAGCTGTGAGGTTGGTTTTAATCAAATGAAGTGCAGCATGAGCAGAAAAAAGTCCAAGTCTCCTTACTCTGTAAATAACAGTAAAATATACCAACGCTATTGACTCAGGTTTATGATGCATCCACAGTGAGGCGTCCTTGTTTCCTCCTGACCTCTGACCTCATTGCTGAATTGCTACCAGACTGCCAGCTATATGATATATTATATTGTGAAATATATATCCATATACTCCCCACTTGATGCCTCAGCACAGTGTAAAGTCCTCGGATGGCATTCTTCTGCTTCTCAACCACTTGTGTTTCACTGTGGCACCACAAGTGGCTCAAACTGGGAGGTGCGTTTAATGAGCATGTTGAATTCCTGTAAAGAGTGACCCCCGAGATCCCCAGTCATTACAAGTTTTTATTCTGCAGCTTAAAACTCTGGCTTACAGTCTTTAAACATGAGAAGGTTCCTAAGTTTTGTGGAAGTCAGCATAATGCATGGTCAGCATATGTTCAAAATTATGAGACTGATTCTCTGTTTTCAATGGAGTTAATTGAAAACAACCAATCGGAGCGAACGGCAGAGCTTCTAAACAGGTCATATTTCAGCAGTACTTGGAGCCATCAAAACCTTGGCACAATGGCTCCGTTAACACCTGGTGTTAAAAACCACCCAGATTGATCCGATCACAAGTGGAAAACTCCATCATCCGCCTGCTCATACCTGGTGTGAACACGTCTCCACCCTATGTGGAAGTTAACCAGTGTATTATTTCACTGCAAAGACCAAATGCTTGTTCTTTTTTGGCACAGTCTGCACCCAGACCAGTTTGCGTACGTCAGTTTTTTTTCCAGCTTTAGTTAACAGGTGAACGATAAATATATTAAATTAACATTCTTGTGAAAACCTCCAAAAACATAAAAGATAACAAAGGGGTTTGGGGAAAATATGACTAACGTAGATGAATCAGGGCAAGTTTTTTTTGTATCATGCATTTCATACACACAGACAGCTCAAAGTCCTTTACAAAGGCATTAAAATTAAAATAAATAAGACATTTAAAAAATATAAAATGGATAAAAACAGCAAAAAAAAAAAATGCATAAGAAAATCACAAAAAAAATAGATTTGGGCAGAAAAAAAATAAAACAGCTTAGAATCAATAAGTAAAAACAGCGTAGTAAGTATGGGGATAATACGATCAGATCAGCGCTACCATGGGTGCGTAAACATTAAATGAAAGTGTTAACCGGAAATATGTGCTCTTACGACCTCATCAACTAGGAAAATGTTTTTGATAACTTTACTGAGTCCGTAACCTGCGGGGCGTAAGAAAGATAATTATTGTGTGTCAGTGTGTGTGCGACAGAGTGAGAGAGAAAGCATAGGGAGGAAGGAGAGATGAAGAAAGATTACCAAACAAGGCCAAATCCCTGAGCTGCAAAACCTGACCACCCAGAGGCTGCACCCAAAACGCCGACCCAAAGCTACTTCCTTCTGAGATGGGTCAACAACTTTGGACAGAGATGAGGGGGGTTCACCCTCTCAAGTTGTTTTGCGCTGGTAAATACACAATAATGGCGGGGACTGTTGATGAATGTGTGTGGTAAATTGTGAGAGATCAGACGAGCAGACTGCCGCTGCTGCCAGTTGCTCCGGGGCAAACGAGTGCGTCTCTTTAGTGTCTACAATCTCCCTTCATCAAAGATTGTCAGAGTCAGGCGCTTGTTTGGCTTATGATTCAGATACAAATCAAATACGCACGAGTATAATAAGGGCTTTGGACAAAAGAGAGGAAATGAGCAAATGCATCAGTAAGAGAGCAGATACACAGAAGGGCTTAGAGCCAGTATTACCTCCAACTACTCCTTAGAAAAGAGGATTAAAAATAAAAACTTTACCTTCAAGTCATGGACGTTTAAGTGGATTATCTTGTGTTTCTTATTAAATTTTACTCATGTGGTTCTTAATTAACATTTCTATGTTTAAAAAACAAAGGCCCAGGTGTAGTAAAAAAAAAAAAAAAAAAAAAAAAAAAAAACAGAGACAGTTTGATCTTAATAAAAATACTCTTGTTCAGCCCATCAAGTGCTCAATTATTAGATGAAGCTACTGTTGTAGGTTGTAAACTTTACAGCCACCAGTCACCTCTGATCCTGAGGGACAGAGGGAGAAGCTGGAGGATGGAAAAACAAAAGCAACCAAGCTCTAAAAAAGTCTAAGCTGATAACTTTAGACTTTTCTGAAGTAGAGACAGACAAAAATAAGGAGAAAAGGACATGAACTTAGAAGAGAGATAAATATAAGATCAAAAGTGAGATGCAGAACTGAGACAAGAGATCCTGGGCTTCAGAGAGACGTCCTCTGGGTTTGCCTTGGGGTTTATGCTGCTTACTTCTGCTGGCCCTAACCCTAAACACCAGGGGCCAAGTGAAGGTCAGCGGTTGGACGTGTCAGTCCAGCACACCCACCAAACACCCAAGGCTGTTTCAGCAAAAACTCACAGAAGAGATAACCAAATTACAGGTCTGCAAAGGTCACTGCGACCCTTTCAGAGATAGATTTTTGTGTGTGTGTAAATATCTGTTATAATCTCATTCCTTTTGATGTGATCAGGAGTTTCTGATCGTGAGGCCAAAACAGAAGAGGGGCAGGTTTTAGGGCAGAAAAAGTCAAAGGGCCACATGTCAAACAATTGAGCTGAAATATGGGAACAGTTTACCAGCTGCCTCTGTTATACAGGCTTTCAAAAAATTCACCATCGAACGAAGGCTGGCTCTGTTTCACAACTGTGTATAAGAGCTCTTAGCTTACTCTTGTTGCCTATAGATCTCTGATTGCTTTTTATAAAAATTCCTCCTGGAAATTATGTTGGAAGATGTTGTGCTCATGTCAATGACAAGTTTGTTCTAAAGTTAGAAAGCTCGGTCAACTTTTCCCTTTTTTTTTAAAAGGTTTATTTCAAGTCTGGTTCTGCCCTCAAAACTGCTGACCTTACTGACTTGTCAATAGCAGAGAAATGTTTTAGTCCAAGAAAAAAAAAATCTAAATCAAGCTGCACCTCCCTCCTATCAACTTTAAGGGCCCGATCTTCCGCCAGATCTCCTAAAGCCGCTATTAAGGGATAGTGGGTAGCGGGAGGGGCGTTCCCCCGCAAAGAACGCAATCTTCCACCTAGCTAAACCCGCTATCCCAACTGTGCTACCTGCTATATTATGCATAGGAGTGGTTAGGACGTTCCACCTGTTAAACCAATCAGTGCGTCAGTAGCCATCGCCTTTAAGAGCAGGTTGCGCTACCCGGAAACCGCTATGGAGCATCTTTTCATCCAGATCAGAGCAGCTCTTGTGCGCAGCTCGTCTGCGACTCTGCTGTAGAGCTTCCTCCTCTTCCTTCCTCCTCCTCCTCTGCACTGATATATACATATAAATATTTTTACACAGAAAATTCTAATCAGCTACCTGAAACTCCTAGATAGTTGGTGCACTCCCAGTAAAAACGCTCTGGTCATCTATGGTTTAACTGGTAGACAAGCCGTTTAAGACGATCTCTGCTATTTTCTCAGGGGTTCAACTGAGGGCAAATCACGCTTTTTATACAAGAGTTAATTCGAGAGGTAGAGCCGTTTGTGCACGTCTACATGTGACCAGGTGGACACATATTGATGCCATTTGGACGCGCTCTTGTACACGCCAACAAGCGGGTTGTGGGTAGCGGTTGGTCAGACCACCCGCTCACCGCGATCGCAAGTTACTGAGTTTGCGGAAAGGGGCAAAAGACATGACCATTGCCACACCTACAAAGTTTGTAAGGAAGTCAACATAATGGGTAGCAGCTTTAGGGAGTGGAAGATTGCATTAGCGGTTAGCGGAGGTTCCTAAATCTGCAATTTGCGGGTAGCGGTTAGTGGGTAGTGGCTAGAGGGAAGTGTACGATCGGGACCTAAATGTCTTTGCAGCAAAATGCTTACCATTTTTCTCTGCAATCTCCACATCTTTCAATTTAAAAGATCCTGTGTACGACCACGTCTTGGACGACATCTTCAACACTGCTGCGCTTCTTTAACTGACATTAGAATCGGTATAACGTCACTGCATGTGCTAATGGAAAAAAAGCGTAAACCTACTTATTAAGATGCAGATTTTGATGTTGTAAGAAGTAGTAAAAAAACCCGATGTGGTTAAAAAGATAATTGAAAACCATTTGAGATTTTAATCAGCTAGGATGTGTAAAAGACTCATGAAGTATACTTGGAATTTTGAGGATCAAAATCGATGGCTGCCGGTCGTGTTTTGAATTACACCCAGGTGGCCCTTATTAAGAGAAATACAGTATATTGCATACTGTTTTCACTCACCACAAGAGTCAATAGAAAAATGCATCTGTTAGTTTTTTGTCCGCTGTTTTCATTTATTTATTTCTTTTATTAAAGGTGGGTCCGACTGAGTTGCTCCTGGAAACACTTTTCGACTTTGTGCTGGCCAGAAAGATATGATTCACTATCTATGTGCAGTATTTCCATTCTCGTTACAGTTAGAGGTGTGCTTTCATTTTGGATTTACACAACTGCCACCATCCTGGAACGTCTTGAGACTTGCATCTGCATGCCTCCAGTGACAAGCATCTGTCCTCTGCCTTTCACTGATGGAGGTTGAGATACTAGGTTTAACTCCTATGTGTGTGTGTGAGAGAGAGACACAAACAGATAGGGTGTAGGTGGAGTGAATAATCTTTTCATAACAGGAATCTCCAGAAATAGCTCATCCATAGTCTTGCAGATCAGCCAATAAAACACTGACTAGAGAAAGAGAGAGAGAGAGAGAAAGAGAGAGCAAATGTTTCCATACACAATGGTGAGGAGGAAGTGTAAGGAGACAGGGGCTTGGGCCAGCTCTCATACAAACACACACACAAACAAAGGAAGTGTGAAGCAGACAGTGGACCAAATGCCTCGCCGGTACCCTCTCCAGGCTTTGATGGACTGACCATGATCACAATGGAGGCAGGAGCCTGACACACACACTCAAGCTGGCTCCAACAATGGATCTGTGTCATACGGCCAAAGAGATGCACATACTCTTTGGTGGATCCATCATCGAAGTTATGCTTACCTACTGCAATATACCAGAGTGTGTTAAGATGAAGGGACAAGTACAAAAAAAAAAAACAGAAATAAGAAGAAATAAGGAGAAAATGACTATGAAAGGAGGACAGCTGTAGCATACTGCAGGGGATAATGAGCATTTATGTCAGAAGGTCCTTTGATTAACCGATTAATGACTAAGCTGAGTAAAAATGAAACAAAGCATGTCATACAATGACACCAAATTATGTGTTCAATTTGAAGTGGCTTTGTACAATAAACCCAGTTTGTGATCTCGTCAATATCTTCATGACTCCACAAGACCCTGAATACGCCTTCATTACATGATCAGAAACTATTCTGTCTGTGTAAGACATCAAAATTTTTATCAATTTTTAAACTCTAATATATTTCGTCCTCAATGCGCACATGAACTGGAGATAAACACGCAAATGATTAAGATCTGGTCTCGACAGTTTTACTTGTGCTTGGACAAAGAACATAATCCAGAATCTGTGTCTAAGTAAATTGAACAGGCTATTTGGTTCCAGAGTGGATTCATTCGCTCTGATGCGGTACAAAGAATATTTAACATGTCAGATGGAAAAAGTTCGCTTCTGTTGTAAAATATAAAACACAGACAGTTGACTATAGGCAGTATTATATGAAACAGTGGTTGCTCTCAAACTAAACATTTCTGGGAACTCCCTAAGGAAGCTCTTCACGAGGGAACTTCCCTGAAAACTGAGTTCATTGGCTTTTTTTCCAGTTTGCATCCACGCTGCTGATGGTAATGCTAAAGTGATGATAGTCACATGCAGGATGAATAAAGACTGTATTTCATTTTTTGTTGTTTTGTTTGTGAAGACTGAAATCAGCTGGTGACAACAAGTTCATGCTTTCTTTTTCAAAGTGTGGTGCCTGTTGTTGCTGTTGGGTTCAGGTTGTTGAACAGTCAACATACACTAATGTTGTGCGGACCAGTCCCTTTACATCTACTTCTGGATCCATTTTGCATCATCGCTTTTTCCTGCAACCTGCATCACCACTTTCAGGACAACATTTACATTTAATAATATTAGCTATAGTTAATAATATTTGGTTGGGTGTTGTGCTCTGGGTCTCTGAAAAGTCTGGTTCCTCTGGATCTGTCTTTGATTTCCAGAGGCCCGGCTAATGGACGCAGAAGAAACCAAACCAATTACAATGGGGAACAACCAAGATGGCTGCAGAACTGCTAACAGCAACTTGGATAAACAAGTTTTTACACCAAAATCCACAACACTGACCACTTGTTGCTCTGACTACGTCACAGGCTTTGTTTGCCTGTTTGCCTGGTTGTGTGCCTGTTCAAAGGAGTCGGTATACTCCAACCAGGATGAATGGCTGGAAATGGGAAGGGCACTGGACCCATTTCACGTGAAAGAATTTTTTTGTGCTGTAAATACAGTCATGGAAGAAATTATTAGACCACCATTTTTTCTTCAGTTTCTTGTTCATTTTAATACCTGGAACCACTAAACGTCATCATGTGACTCAAACACTGAATGCATAAAAGCAGTGTTTTTGGCAGTACAACGCCATAGCTATTGATGTAAAAACTTAAGTGATTTAGGTTATAATCAAGAAAACCATGGAAAATGGTAAGATATCAGCTCTTAAATAAAACTCTTAAGAGCAATCTTTGTAATTATCGTTATGTTTGTCCAAACAAATGTACCTTTAGTTGTACCAGGCATTAAAATGAACAAGAAACTGAAGAAAACAAGGGTGGTCTAATAATTATTTCCATGACTGTATGTATGTTTGGCCAAGCTAACACCTTGTGTGTGACATGGCACCCAAGGAAGATAAAGGCTATGTGAGTTCCTTGACTGTCTCAATGGAAAAACACAATTGTTTTGACAAATGCCCTAAAAAAAAATTCTGATATTAGAATAAATTTTGTGTGTCATGGTTTACATATGAGTTGATGCACTGTCTAATCTAATGTTTATGGAAAATGATGCGTGTGAAATGTAACTTTCTTTACCACTGCTGTATATTTAAAAGGAAAGTAGCATACTGTATGTATGAAGGACAGAAGGCTGCCACTCGGACAGTGTGATGAAGCCAGTAGTTTTTACTTATTTTTTTCAAAGGTTTAGCAAAGACTTACTCCAATAATTTGGGTCCTGAGTATCTTCTCTAATTCAGCTGTCCTGTTTTTGTACAACACTGATATTTTAAAACAGTTAAATCATTGTTGTTCATGTAAAGCATTACCCTGTTAAACCCATAGACTGTATATAACCAGACAAACCTTCTGGTCACATGACCCATAGGTTTGTACAGAGAGCTTTTGAGCCTCTTTTTGCTGGAACTGCACAATGCCATGTTGCAAAGAGGGCAGAACAATAGTGCTGAAAAGCTGGCTGGAACACACCCACAAGTCAGCGCTTTAACTTGGCTGGCGTAGCTTCTGCTAACCCAGGATGACAATTCACATTACTTTATATTCATTTTTTTAAATTTTGTCCAAACATCCTCACTTCCAGTGTTGCAATCGGAATGTCAACTGGAACGAAACAAGTGCTGCTGGGCTTTGGCACAATGGGAGGTTGAGCTTGATGGAAGACCTGCCATAGAGGGGCTGGCCGGGATGATTGCAGTTCCCAGCATAATTCCATCTGGAAGAGCTCTGAAAGGATTCTCTGTGATCGTCTTGTCTCCTTCAGCCGTGCTGCTCCACATGTTGGACTGGCCAACAGGACGCAGCTTGGCTGAAAGAGCCAGGAACCACAGAGAATCTCAGATGTTGTTTTGGTGGCTACGTGAAATGAGTGCTGCCATGAGAAGGGCTAAGGTAAGCTACCCTTCGTTGTCAGATCCTTCTAGACCAGACCTGGGCAAAACACGGCCCGCGGGCCACATCCGGCCCTTTGTGCGTCTCTGTCCGGCCCGCATGAGGCCAATCATAAATTACATTTGATTACAACTTAATAAAAAAAAAAAAAAATCTATGTCGTGCGTACAATACAACTGTGGTGCTTTTATTTTGAAAGGCGTAGTACTTCCGTGTAGCGTACGTGCATGAAGGTAAACAGCGCTAAGTGATGCTGCCGTTAAAATGTGTGCTGACGCTAAGAAAAGAAAAGTTGACAAGGAATGACGTGCTTTCAAGAAGACATGGACCGCTAAGTATTTCTTTACAGAAATTAAAAGGTGAAGCCGTGATTTGTGCTACACAGATCGCTGTTTAAAGATTATAATTTGAATCCGCACTACACGACCAAGCATGAGGTAAAATACAGAAATCTGTCTGATAAAGAGCGCGCAATAGAAGCTGATGCATTGCTAGCAAAACTGCAAACCCAACAAGGAATTGGTAAAATGAGGTAGAAAACATTAAAACATTATTCATTTTATTGATGTGTTTCTATAGATGTGTTGTAATTCAGTTTGAGGAATTTAACAAGTTAAGAATAAATTGGACTTATTAATGATTATTTTTGTTTTTTTACTCGACCTATATGCCACAATTTCACAGAGCCTAATATAAATATCTACAGAATAATTGTATTCTTCTAATTACCAGTACCAGCTATTTAGAATATATAATGTAATGCATTTTACAATGGAAGGAAGTTGAGCAGGATTAAGTTCAAGTTATCGTTGATGTGGCCCTCTGACACAACTCAGGCACCTAGTAGTCAGCCGAGGAGCTGCAACATAATCTACTCCCTTGTTGGCTTCGGCGCAGAGATGGGATGGTTGCTGGTTTGTTAAACCTGGATTTCTTATAGAGACAAACACACTTACAGGTAAAATGTACATACATATATGGAAGTTTAGATCTTTTGTTACACACAGAGTAATAATAGTTTACACCATCTGTGTGGGTAAAACAAGGTTAAGTCCAAGTCCAGGCCACCATTGAGCCGAGTCAAGTCCAAGTTGAGTCCAATCCAAATGCCACAGTATTGAGCTTTTTAACACATGCACAATGTTTAAAACACACTTGGAACATCTGGAAACATACATGTTCTTGTTTCACCAAAAAGCAGTTTTTTTCTCCAAAGCGATTTACAATGAACTTAATAAAACTTACATTAACTAATAAAAAAAACAGTGAAAAGCCTACTGCACCACTTGCCCCAAGTTTAACATCAACAAGCTACAGCTGCAGCTCTTCATGGTAGCAAACAACAAAAGGGAGGTTTAATGCTAGTTCATTTATTTTTTCCAGGACTTTAAGGACCAGTAGTTTAGTTTGCTCCTAAACATGATGCATATATGACATTAATCGACGGCATGTGGGATCGTGCATCTTGCACAAAATTAATATTGAACTTAATATAGATATTATGGAAAACCATTATGGCAAATAAAATAAAATATGTGCACTGTGTTCAACATTATTGCTTCTATTTCTTATTAGTCATGCTTTGGGGAAGCAGATTCAAGCTGGTTTGCTTTAAGGTAAGAGAGGGAAGGTGGAGGTAGACGGTGGGATTTTAAAGGGGTCTTGAAGACAAGACTGAGCGGTATCAAGGAAAAAAAGGAACATTCAAAGATGACTTTGCAGAGTATATGAAGACAGCAAATCAAACTGAAAGTGAGCATTGCACGTGTCTTGTAAATGTGGGGATACGATGAAGCAGTAAAAAAGGACAAAAAACCTTTTAAAAGACACAAAACAAATAACAGAAACCCTAATTATTCATGATCATTCTCTAAACTGAAATAGCAAGTGAGCTCTATTCTAGATCACATTTCTGCAAAAACTGCTGTTTGTTTCCCCAAGAATGTGTTAATTATCACCATTAATCTCACTAAAAGTGGAAAACAACATTTTATGACAAAGTTTTGTTGTTACTGGCTTCAACTGAATGAAGCAATCTGGTTTGATGCATTTCTAGAGACAGTAAGACTGCAGAATAACTTTTAATTACATAAAGTCTTACTGTGTGTGTGAGACCGCATTTTCTAAGAACTACAAGAGGTGGCGGTGTGCTTTGGAAGCCAACATGAATACTTGAGGAGTGGTTAATGATGCCAACCGCACGGCTGTGAGTGATTACACACACTGAGCGTTGCTACGAGGCCTGGAAATTTCCAGAATTCCTATTCCAAACCAAGTGACGAATAACAATTAGTCTTGGGATAACATGTGTTCCACATTACTCCACTTTCCAAAGTGAACACACTGGTTCACGAGATAGAGAAAAGCAATCCAAAAGAGAACTTGGTGTTTTTCGCCTCGTGGCGGAACGGTGACCTGTCCTGCCTGACGACAGCTGGGACCTCCGTGACCCCCCAACAGGAAGAGGCGAGTGTAGAGAATTGGATGTATGGATGAATTAAGTGGGTTTTTTTAAAAAAAAAAATCACGTGTTCATCAGTGAAAAACACATTTAAACACGTTAAGCTTTCTTAGTTGCTTTTAATGATATATATTTCTGTTTTGGAGGTCAAAAATCCAAATTGCAAGTGATTAATTTGGAAGATCACTCATGAGAAAAAAAAAAAGTCACCAAAGTGCTTTTAATGATGGAAGTGTGAACATCTTACATGCACTATTAAAGATAATTTAAAATGACAGGACAGCTACTAAATGGACCAGGTAGGTTGTTTTGTCAATGATATGTTCCCTGCGTTTAATGGCAACCATCTGCGTATACCTCAAGGCTGTTTTGGGGACTCATCCTCATTAAAGCCGCTTTCTTTTGGCATCATTGGCCAGGAATTTCCAAACAGCCTTGAATATATTGTAATTCAAGTGTTCAGAGAAGAAACTCGACTTTCGCGCCACTTCCTAAGCTCCGTTTCAAGGCTTCAGATGAACTAACCTTTCATGAGGTTTCTTTGTCTGATGAGAGGCATCTTCAGAAGGAGGTGTCCTCCCATTGGCTGTTCTCCAAATGAAAATGAAAATGTATCAGATGGTGGAAAAGCCTGTTTTAATGGCAGAAAGATTCTGCTTGTAAAGTCGTTATTCCCGTAGGGGCAACAGCGATCCACACTAAAGGAGGACTGAAAAGTCTGCAACAGGGTCACATAACAAATATGCATCAATGTTTAGAAATATAGTTCAGAAACTATTATATACTGGGACTATTTTACTTCTGAGTCTGCTTACTTCAGTCTCCTGAAATGCTTAAATGTGTTTAGATAGGTTGTAGAGTCTGGCTGTGTGAGAAACTCTACTATGCTAGAGGGCAGAGGATATGACGAATGATGCTACCAAGTTGTTCGAACCATGAACCATGACTTATGGATTAAGCTTTATTCAATTTAATGCTTATGTAGGGTATGACGCACATGCATAGGCTTGTGCTTGTTTATTAGGAAGGTCTTGGGACAGAGAGACAAGACAAGAGGAGCTATATCTTCAATTTTTAAAAAAAAACAGCCGCATTCTTTAGATTTTACCCACAGTGACTTTTAAGCAAATACAGCTTTAAGACATTACGCACCACAGAAATGTAGTGACAAAGTTCCATAAGCATGCAGGCTCTGCTGTTACCATCTGCTATGGTGATGAATTTTATGGGATGAGGAAACTGGCCTGCACTTGGAGGAGTTGGCATTGGCGTAAAATGTATGCCAACTTGCTTTCAGCACCAATGAATCACGGAAACTGGAGTACAAGTTGAAAGCTGAAATCGGGGCGAAACAAGCCCTGCAGCGACATTCCAGGATATTTAAGTGTAGCTATAGGTGGTAGCGGATGGATGGTAGATCTGTTGGGAAGATAGAGGAATATTTCATCAGATTGAAAATAAAAATGGATGAGTAAGAGTGCGGCTATGTTCTGAATTTTTATTAATACGAGTGGTATGAAATTATCTTTTATACAAACGTGACTAGTGCGACAGAAGATTATCCACTTTAAACATACAACCTGCATGCACATGCCGACGCCGAAGTGTCCAAAACACCCATGACAATGCAGGGATCAGAACCCTCTTCAGTCTATTGTCTTTTCTGTTTTTGACTCTTGTATTGGAGTCCAAAGTTGTGCCGGCTCGAGCGAGGACCAAATTCCAAAGTACCATATATCCATTCTTCTTCTCACCGTGTGCATAATCTGTCAGTGAGTAATGCAGGAAGTTGAGCCTTCAGTCTTCCCTGGTCTGACCGGTGACCCTCAGTGAACCCTGACCTCTGCTGGGTCACGTGACGAACCGTGCAGACGTGAAGGCTGTCACGACAAACACAAACCAGGTTCAGCTGGGAGATTATCACCGATTCCTGAGGCTCTTTCCGCCAAAGTGCACCAAGCAGGTTTGGATTTCAGGACGATTTCTGCAAGCTCCTGACATCTTAATGCTTCCACGTGATGTTTGAGAAGACGTGACGAGCACGAGTGTGATGGCAAAGGACATGAGCATGACATATTCACAAAATTTAACCAGTGCCATCTCTTCTGCTCTTCTCTTTTTCCAAGTAAAACGCAAAAGATTGAAGCGCTTTGCGTGCACACAATCTCAATGGAAGGCAGGGATCAGTCAGCTGATACGAGCTCATGCTCATGTGAATGATTTAATATCAGCTGGTGAATGGGCACGGACTGTCATGTCCATCTCTTGTTCCAGATGAACTAAAGTTGGACATGATATTCATGAGATAAATGTGCTACACATGCAGAAATAGTTTTTATATGTGCGTCTGTGGAAGCTTACGTTTGGACAGAAGCTCTTTGCCTGTTTGCTGTATTTTCAGGTAGCCCTCTCTGAACCAACAAAGAGTTTTTGATTTGACTCTGAAGGGAACTTGTTCAGTTTGAAAATCTAAATGTTTATCTGCATGCACACAGCTGACCCAAATCTAGCATGCGGGAATCTGAGGAATCTGGTGTATTAGGTTAAACGTAAATAAACAGAAGGAAGTTGTTGTATGTGTATCACTGTATAAGGGGAGAGCAACATTCTTGCAAATATGCAGTGGAAAGACTTCATTATAACTGGAGTTTGACTTGTATCTTCTCAAATAGATCACAGTGCGACAGCTCAAACTCAACACTTATTTGGTTAAATGAAAATGTTAGTTTTGTGTGTCAGCTCAAAATGCCAAAGTTTGTCCCTTATACTCACTTAAGCACTTTCAGTGATTAGCCCTAATGCCCTAAGTCCTCATTCACTCACTCTTTTCTACTCTGCCCGACACCCAGACACACTCAGTTTATTTGCTTTACGAGCTAATGGACGGCACTGACTTGTTTGAGGGTGGGGAATTTGGGTGATGAACAGGAGCTTTAGTCAGGCCCGAGTCTTCACCCTCATCCCTCTCCTCCTTATTGGTCCCTGGAGGATGACAGCTCAGCTCCTGAGTATGGAGGAGGACTAATACCGTCCAGCTGTAGTTTGGCAGCAGCGACAGAGTCTCCATATGTCCAAGAGCCTGGGCTCTGGATCTCATCACTGAGCCTTCCGCATTTCCAATATCCTTATCTCCCCGTGACTGCACAGGAAACCTGAATCTTGAATAAATTAGTTTTACTGGGTAAGTATGTTCATGTGAGCAAAATACTCGCTACATCAGAACTTAAAAACATTCCCATCTCCCACATGTTTTTACCTCATTCCAGCAAAAAAAGCTTTTTTCAATTTTTCTCTTTCCATCTGTTTTTTTTAATTCCCAATGTGAAGGGTATCCATAAAAAAAAAAAAAACCCTAACAGAGAAAATCCTATTGTCAAGGGAAAACCATTTCACGCTCTGATAACCGCACAAAACCGAGACACATTTCAGCTTCGCTCCTCATTTTTACTGTTTTTGACTTCAAAGCAACGCGACGAGAGAAGAGAAGCATGTGAAGAGAGGAGGCTTTTGGCTTTTCCGATGTTGGGTTCTGAATTTAATCTTCAGTAACGGTGTGCACACAAGGCCTCAGGCAGTGAGGGATCTCTAGCTCACGTTTCAGTGTGTGCACATTGTAAGAGTCACTTTAAGTGGTTCATGACAGCTATATTGACCCTGCAGTAAGACGAGACAGAGGCAATGAACGACCCAACATGCTTGTCATTAATTACGTAAGTTTCAAAAGGGAGCTATCTGAGAAAATGACGGACGCGCTGACAGATGTTCCAAATCGTCACTTTCGTGACATTTCCACAGCGCCGTGTTGATTCAGATCTGCTGCTTTTTCTTTTCCGCACAGATGTATGATAATTATGATGTCCCAGGTTGCAGGGGTAAACCGTGAGAGTTGCCAGGGCAGTTGGGCCCAGAAATGCCGTACAAGTATAAACGTTCACTGACCCTGACCTCAACCATACATGCAGGGCAGACATTAAGTTGTCAAAGTGTCACTTAGCCAGCATGCTAATGCTAAGCGCCCCAGTGCTTCTATTATTACTGGCTGTGAGGAGTCAGATTAGAGGCTGGCCGAGACACGGAGGGTGACAACATTAGCCAGTGTCTTGTGTTCACCCATTCAACGTCTCAAAGGGGTTGGGAGGCAAGAGTGACAACAAGGTGAAAGGTCACTGGCAACATCCTCTTGATCAGGGGGTGAAATGGACATTTAGTGGTGATCTGCTGCATTTTGATTAAATGCACTTCTTGGTGCATAAACAAGTTTCCAGAGCCGAGTGCTGGGTAGCTCAGCAGGTTGAGCTCCATTTGCAGCCTGGGTTTGAGTTCTGGCTCGTGGCCCTTTGCTGCTCCACCTTCTTGACTCACTGCTTTTCAGCAAAACCCACAAAAGAAAAAAAAGTACAAGGTACTTTTAGTCCTGGAAACTTGGTTGAGGCTGAACACACAGAACAGTGAAGCCATAGAGAAAAGAGGGTCATCAATGGCATTCACACAAACCTAAAACCTTCCCGTACGACTGTGCTGAGGCGTCACACTTCTATGTGCCTCAAATTAAACCACTTTGAAACATTAACAAGTCTTATCACATTAACTGCTTTTTCTCATGGCCGCTTCCCCTTTATTCAGCTGCCTCTTCCCTTCTAGCTGACCTTCCTGGTATAAACGCTAGTTTATATGTTGAGTTTCGCACACATATGATTATTTCACACACCTTAAATGGTGGAGATTGACTGTGAGATGAACAAAGAAACTGGCAGGGAGCAGATGGAGGTTCCCCAACGTACCAGAAATGTTGAGAATTGGACGATACGTCCCAAATGCACTGGGGTTGTCATGAGATTGCTGCATAAAGACACGCTGGGGATCCCGTCTCTGTTCTGTCTCCACCCTCCAGCTGTGCACTCACAATGAAATGTGAATGAGGCTGCAGACATTCTTCCCAACAAGGATTGTTTCGAGAGGTATGTGATTTTATTTGGGAGGATTCAGTGTTATTATCGTTTGGGAATTAATTTTTCTTTTTTTTAAAGGTGGACCGGTGGAAGCTTGAGTTTAACTAAATTCAATTCCACTGCAACGTTCATCTGACTTCCACAGCAACAAATGCAGAATGTTCCCTTTGATGACAAGAAAAGTTTAGAGTTTATTGTCTTATGAAGCTGCCTGTTTGCCTTTTCAACAAAAACGCAGCAGCCACTTCACAGGATGAAGGACTTAAGGAGTTGAGAACCAGCTCGAACACAGGACAGAGGTGGTATGTCAGCTGAGTTTCAGCTGGAATCAATTTCCTTCCCAGTTTTTTTTTTTTTTTTTGGCACTTCTTCTCTGTCTTCATACTTCGGCTGTCATTTCCTTTAGAATACCAGACAGCTGTTTTTGTGGGCTACATGCATAAGTTCACAGCAAAATGACTGGAACAATAGTGAAAAACAAAAATGTGACAATGAGGTCTAGAAGCAAACTTGTCCTTGACATTTGTATGTGAAAAAGACGAGTTCAACTGTATTAAACTTAAGGCAAATAGTGACACAAACACAGATACTAACTGACCACCCAGGTCACTCACCGCCTTCAAAAAACACATTTACGTGAACTTGTGTTTTTGCAGCACTGCCAGCAGTATTGATTAGTGGACAAAACCTTCCTCTGGATTCTTTTACTCCATTTAAACTGTTTTTAATGCCCAGCGTTTCACGTGAAGTTTTAGAATATTTTTCAAATTCCTTTTTGGACTTATTACTCATTTTGGTTTTTATCAAATCACAATGTACAATTTTAAATTTTTGTGACTCATTTAGACTTTTTTTTTCATTGAAAGAAAATGATTGGATTATAACTTTAATAATAAATATAATTTTATTCTGAATACAGTTATAATTAAAGAAAATCAAATACCTGAAATGAGATGAAAACTGATTAGATAAAACCTCTTAAATTGAGCCTGCTTGTTAGTGGAACACTGAGGAAAACGGACCACAGAAATGGAAGATGGCGTGAATGCTGGGAACAGCGGTGACGTGAGAAAATGTGTCATTGTGTTCATGTTTATGCGGCGCCTGGGACTGCGTCTTAACTGTCTGATCATTTGCAATGACATTATGTTTACAAGGGAGGCTAATATTATCACACTCCTCTATAAATTTAATTAGTCATCCCTCATTGGCTCTGATTAGGCCGACCGTCTCCTAACCAACAGACACAGTCAGTACCTTTACACGCACAGTTTGGTTTCTGCTGCACTATTTCAGACATGCACCTAGACAAGCCTTATCATTTATATTCCTTGCTGATTTTATTAGTCACTGCTTATAAGTCACTCTTTCTCCAGTTTAGAGCAAAAACTGAGAAAACGTCCTTCAATCAGTGAGACTTAAACACTCAAATGACCAATGAGAGAAAAGGGATTAGTTCAAACTCTCCTGCAGATTGACACACTAAATTAAAAATGACTAACCGACTGAGACCAGTTAGAGCCGCTAAAAGCGGCAGACATACAAGAAGTGAAGGCCGACTGCAGAGTAAACAAACAACATACCATGAGATCAGGGACCCCGAGAGGTGGTTAAGTCACCAGAGATGAGACCGTTTTAATGGGGCACTAAAACTTGCTTTAAGCACCCATCTGGAATAGATTCTTCCAGAATGTGGCTGTTTCACAGCTAATGACGAGTGACGAGTCACGCCATCACCCTCGTCTCACATCACAAGTCGTTTTGGAAAATGCTTTACGGGCGCAAACGTGGAAAAGAAAAACAAAACCTTGAGATTTGATGATACAGATGTTTTTGCAGAATGGCCACTAGGAGCATTATAAAACCCCTGCCATTAAAAAACAAACAAACAAACAAACAAAAAAAAAACGCAGAAAACATCATCCCAGTGCATCTGCTGTACAGTCCATATGGACAATGACATCAGCTCACTGTTACTGTGTCAAACTCCTTACTCCTCCGTCCTCATAGTTCATACAACAGTGCAAAGAACAGATGCCAGTTTAACCATCTCTTGCACATGCTGACTCATATTAAGGGATTTGTCTGAACCTCCATTGCTACATCTGATTTTCACGGAATGAACTCAAGTTTGACACAGTTTTGCTTTTACATGCCTTAATAACAAAGCTTTTCTTATTTGTTCTCCTTTTTTGATGTACAGTGAAGCTCTGTTCATTCTGATTCATACGAGGGAAGATTTTCAGTCCTCTCCTCCCTCATGTGCTTTATCCCTCCTGGGTTCCCTCATCAACAGCACATGACTACCTTCCAACAAAGCACCCCCAGCCAGTGCTTTCTTATTGATTAAAGGTGGAGAGGCACCCATTACGCAGTGATTCAGACTAATAAAGATAGCTCGGTCTCTGCCAACATAGCAGCACTGCTCCGAATGGAGCTCATGCATTTCTGCAGATGGAGGGAGGAGGCGTGTAGGTGTAGACTGGCCTGAGAGGCCGCAGTGCGAAATAAAGACGTCCTCTAGTGCCAAGGCAGGAGTGCATTCCATAATTTGTTCAAATATTTGTGCATAGCACTTTGGGAATCCCACGTTGTACTAAATCAGGAGCTCTGTGAGTGTTGGCACTCATGAATCTACTTTCTATCAGTGTACAATGTCAGTGGACACTTGAAATAGCAAGCTCCCTGTTGCAGGTCAGTTTTATCCTCCTGTTTGAGTCCATAAAGTAGACAAGTGTGTGTGTGGGTGGGGGGGGCCTGTAGGAGTGAAACTTGGGCAGTGAATGGAACAATGAGAAGTCAAGAGAGCTACTTGGCAATCCTGCGGATAAGTGCTGCTTGAGCCATTACAGAAATCATAGAAAAGGCTTATTAGGATTCTGCTCACGTCAGAGCAGGATAAAAACGGCAGATTTGTGTTCAAATAATTACCGTGGAACAGCAGGTAGGTTTATGTGATTAAAGATGTTTTTTTCCCCACATCTTCCTCGATTCATAGCACGACACTAATGGGTCGATAAAACAGAAAGAGGTCTTTTGACGCAAAAGTCAGAAAGGGCATTGACTGATTTTAAGCGTTAGTGCGAGAAAGTGAGAAAAGATGGAAGGAGAGAGCACGGTATGAGAAGAAAAGTAAACTATTTTGGCGTGAGCTTGCCGGAGTCAGTGGGTTTAGCAAAACATTCCAGAGTCTTTGAAACAAGTGGCCTTGTGAGGTAGACACAAGTGGGCTTTAAATCACTGAACAGGAACAGTGCTGAAGGACTCTGATTCAATAATAAATATCTCAAGAGCACTCACCGACATGTCACGGTAAATGACTATGAGTCACCTGTACAACAGCGTGGTAATCAGTCAGGACAGTTTGAGTAAACTAAATAAACCGGACACGATGATGAGACAGGAGCAGAAATTATTTTGTCTGTTAAGATGTTGTGGTTTTTCATTAAAAATGTAAATGCAAAAATGATGTGAAGTTCTAATGTCTTGGAAATCTTACATACAATCCAATGTAATTCGCTCTGTTTATCAGAAAATCATCTAATCTTATTTATAATGTTGTCTCACACTGTTTACATTCAAATATCATTCAACATCACTACAATGACTGAGCCAAATAAAGAGAAATTAAAAATACAAACCTTATATCATATTGGGGTTTTGGATATGTGTTTTTACGTCTCTGTAAATAAGATAATACACTCACCAGCAAGGAAAAAACTGCCAACTTTTTCTGGATTAACAATTCTATAAACCAGGATATGAATCACCTTCTCTGAAGCCAGAATATATTAATGTACACATGACAGATGGTAACATAAAAACACCTAATGTCTTTTAAAAATACAGCCACATTTATCAACACAACAGAAAATGTCACGGCGGTCAGTATCCCCAAAGGCCTGAAATAGGAAGAATAATTAGAACAATTAGATGATAGGTTCACTAAGCCCTGGTGGATTAGACGGGATACTGGCTCTGGTTTTTAAAACCTGGTGGTCACAAACTTTTACTTGGTCTGGTTGGTCAACATAATCCTGCCCAGCCCTTAACATGAAGCTTAGACCTAAAAAAAAAAAGAGTAGAAGCAGGTTAATAAGCTTTACTAAGGTTGTCAAAATATGAAAAATAAAAATAAAAAATTAGCATGGATTCCAAACCAGCAGCTGGTTTAGTTGAAAAAGGTGTAAAAAGCTACAAAACAAAAAGCATATATGTAGCTGGGAAAGAAGGATGATGGGATAGAGAAAGAAAATATAATATTTTCATGGCATGTTGAGTCAAGCTAGACAGCAATCAAAGAGCACATACTGTTTATGCGTGCCGATGCAAGAGTCATGCACTCATAAACCCACTTAGATCCAAGTGTTTTCATGACTCTTCTCAACAGTTCAAATGTAGCACGCTTCACTCGTGAGACACATGTGCACTATAAAACCTCTGCCACAAACACAACTGACCGAAAAACGATGCTCGTGGCCTACTTTTTCATGGCCTCATGACTAGGCTGTGATGCAGGCAGAGTGGTGAAGACTGTGGAGCGCTGAATAAAATAATAAGAAGGTGCTTTTTATAGATGGTCTGAATAACAGAGCATCCTGAAACGTGACATCCTTAGGGAATTTGGAAAAACATCACAAGCTTTTCTCCAGAAACAGTGACGTGAAGTGTTCAAACACACAAGTAGAATGATCACATGAGACTGTGGCCAGTCGCCATATGAGACGACTTTTGTTGGGAATTGGCAGAGTAGAGTTAAACTGAACTGAAACTGAATGTCAGGGAACGCCGATCATCTCACTATCTAAACACCTGCGTAGGACTGTGACTTATTAGGCTCTAGGTGAACAGTCGATGTAGTGGAAACATGAAAAATCGGTGAAAAAAGGTTCTAAATGATTGTGATAAGAGACAAAATGTGAATGTTAAAAGAGAAGTACTGTATGCACTTGATAACTAAATTCCTCCAAATGTGTTTGTAAAAACACTTCTGATCCAGTGAGGTCCCAAATCTGAAAACTAATTGGCTGGTAATGTAAATTGGTGTCAGACAAGTCAGAGTCTGCATTCCAACTCTTCAGTTCTCCACGCTGACTTTATAATTAAAACACCTGATTAGTGAGTGCTTCTTAGAAAGCGGACTACAAACGGTAACCAAAAAGGCTTCTGCTTTCAAAACCTTGCCCTTCTCCTACTGCATATTTAAAAGCTCTCTCCAGGCATGGAGTATGCAACATTAATGGATTCATCAATGTGTTTTGTTGAGGGTGCACTTACACTACAAAATTTGTGAAAGCGCAACTGACCTCTTTGGTCTTGCTGGTTTGACTAGTGAGTGCTCCGTTCTTTGCTCATGGACAGCACAATTCCTGGTCTGTGGTGCACAAGGAAAAGCTGCGCTTGGGCACGGTGGGGTTGCATGAACAGTATGTGGAGGGCTTGTATGCATGACGTGTAGCTGTGATAGGTCTTTGTGACGCTCATTTAACCACATATCAGCAGGATCTAGGAATTCAAAAGTGTGAGAAGGGCAAGGCGTGGCTCAACTTGGCTAGTGTGAATGCACCGTGAGACGTACCTGCAAAAAGAGCTGAGTGTAATGTTTGAAATCAGACTGAAGATCAAGTGTTGTACGAAGTCACTATAGTCTTCTTTCCATAACAGGCAACACCGGCATAACAACACCATAACAGTGTGTCAAGCATGCTGGTGGTAGGTGGGATCATTTAAAATGATTGTTTTTATGAATCCTTCAACCTTGAATAACTGGCCTTTATAATACCTGCTCTGAACACCTGCCATATAAAGCATCCTAATTACTTTTCCTTTAGAAAGCTTTTATTGAACTTACAGTAGGAAGCTTAGTCGATGTAAACACTAAAACAAAGAAGAATCTTTCACTTCAAAAGGGCTCACTGCCTCCTACAACCATATCTGCATTGCTTACTTTGCATGAGAAGGAAGACTGGAGTCAACTCAGAATATAGCAGTAGTTCTTTTGTTTGTTTTAAACATTTAGGTTGAGACTGTGTAATAAACACATTTATGTCCTGCAGCCAATAATAGCCGTTAAAACCAATGACCCTCACCTTAGTTCTGATCTTGGTAGAGGTGCACATTTCATATTTGTACTTCTCTGCTGTTGCTTTGAATCTTTTCCAGCTAAAACGGTGACAACGCTTTTATTTGGCCTTTTTTCAGTAGCTTGTTGAGGATAATTTGTTACACAGTTGCTGGCTGTGTTTCCATTCAAAGAGATCTCTGCTGACCTCACACTGATGCGCCCCTTCTGACTTCTCCTTTGGGTATCCTTCAACCGTGAAATGGCCCTGTTGGGTCCCTGCAGAGTCTTGAAGAGCCACAATAGAGCCAGAACATCTGTGTGTTTTAACAGAAGTAGGGCCTGAGTAGACAGGGACATGTCCATGAACCTCCTTCTGGGCCACGCTTTAGTCCCATACAAAAATCACTGAACAATTACAAACTCATGTATAAGTGGGGACACAAAAACAAAAGTGAATACTTCCACTTAAACATTTGCACTCAGACAAAATGATTACTTCGATTTTATTTTTTCCAGTTGTACCTGAGTGTGTTCAGGGAGAAGAGCTTTCGACCACACTGAGGACTCAGCCAACTGAGGACACTTTCAACAGTGCTTGTGTCGACGTTTTTCGAAAGATGTCAACTAAACCAGTAAATGAACTGCTTTCAAGCACCTCGTTCTGAGCTGCCTCTGCAGAGTCATTTAAGTTCCCAGCGGATCAATCGGTCAGAGGCTGACCGTCTGCCAGTTTCCTCTGCTATGAGGTGTCTGCGCTTGTTTTGTCAGTTGGTGGTGTTGGAAACATTTCACAAAGACCTATTTGGTCTCAAAGGAATTTTAAAAAGGGGATGTTTTGCATCCTGAAAATAATTTCAGAAAGCAATTGTAAACTGTTACAAATAGAGCACTTCACTATTGAGCCAGTGCATGATCATATAGAAAAGTCAAGCCCACTGTTGTCATAAGAGATAAACAAAGGATGAAAGTCTGGATTCATATATATGGATTATTGGCAGCTAAAGAGAAAATTCCTGTTTTGATTGCTGTGCTTCTATTAATGATGCATCAATATTTCTGGCTAATTCTGATGATTTGATTTTGGCAGATAGTGATTCTCTTATGAAGAACTCTAATAAATTTCATTCAAAGTTCCATTTGATTACTTTTCAGGAAGTGACATCTAATTAACTTGAGGAAATGAGAAAATGAGAGTGACGAGCAAGAGAACGAACAAGAGGGAATCTTGGACAGGTGTAAAAGCGACTCAATCTCCACCTTCACGGTGGACTATCTGAGCTAAAAATGTTTCAATAAAACATATATATATATTAGGGCTGTCAATTTCTCAAAATGATTAATCAGATTAATCGCATGACTGCCAATAGTTAATCATGATTAATCGCAAATTAATCGCATATTTGAATCAACGTTGATATAATGTCAGTGAATGGTTGAAACCTCAACGTTGAGGAAGGGTAGAATTCCTTTGCGCTTTCTGTACAATTTCAATGCCAAGTTTCAACGTAGAATCAATATCACTGATGACACTCTTTCAACGTTGATTCAACCATATTTTGCTATCTGGGTACAGGACTTTCACTCTCTATCACTGAAAATAGAATAGCATAAAATAAAATAAAATGAAGCTTTATGGTGCTGTTTAAGTGTTGTTGTGGCTTTTTTTTTTTTTTTTTTTTTTTTTTTTTACCTTACAGGTATTGAAAATGAACAGACTTAAGTATTTTGTACCTCCAGTGAAAAAGTACCACATCATAGATGCTGAGAGGAGAGGGCGTTTGACTGTGTTGCTGGAAGTGCTCCATGATGACTCCAAAATACAGCAGGACTGCACAAATGTGCGTTGTGTGCTTTACTAACAAAAAGAAAAAGAGCCGGTTAAACTGAAAACGCGGTCAATTCTGATACTGGCTGAGCAGTGCAATGAATTTTTGTTAATATTAAATAAAACACAAATCACTTCTTGACATCACTCTGAAAGTCACTTGACAGTTGCTGACCGCTCGATCAAAACAGGACGTCTGAATGGGAGTCAAATTCTTAATTCACTTTCCAAATTTTCTGAAATTACTGACAAACAACTGGATTAGCTTTTCCCAGCAGCACATTTAGAATTAAAGATATCTATCAATCACTGATACATCAGAAACTAATATTTTCAAATATATTTTGATAATGCCATAATCCTTTCAAGCAAACGTTAATGCAATTTAGATATTGTTCTGATAAATTTAACCAGTCCACTGTGCCACTACTGCCCCTCACATAACTTTTGGAAAGTAGATTTAGTGGCTAAGCTCTGGTTGTTATGCAACAATATTAGCCCAGGAACATATGACAGAGATAAAAAAAAAAACAAATTAAGACCTCCCAGGTAACCAGCCAGAAGTGGTACAGAAATAGCCTTCGCATGGACGCAACACATAATTACATCACACTGTAAGGTCAAAGGGGTGACAATCATCCTCCATTATGAATTAGATTCAACCTAAGTTTGGTTGGAAACACTGGCTACACTGAGACTGTGACGCAAGTCCAGGTCACCAAAATGGTTTTCGTGCACAGTCAGTGCCAAGAAGGAAAAAGAATATGCCAGCACAAATTGCATGGGGAGAAATAAAGCTGAATGGTGCTGACATAATTGAGTAAGCAGTTTCTGGTTAGTCGGTGCTGGATGCTCTCGTCTCCAATCAAAACTGTTCGTCTGTCTTTCACTGACCTTCACAAAACTGTTCATTAAGAACCAAAAACAACAGCTTCAGTTGTGTACAGAATACTGAACTGAGTGACTACAGTGAGCTAGGGTAAGCTGAAATTATGTTATTATTCTGTCCTGCAAGCTTCTGCATTGCATGGTATCTACCCTTACTTGCACAATTCAGAAAATCTATTTAACTTATGCGGTTTTCAATATGGGTACGTTTTCAACTTAGCTCCATTTAAATTATTGAGCACTTTTCAAGTTCAAGTACAACTCAAAGTGCTTTACTGAGTGAAAAAGCAATTTCAATCTCTATGACTGAGTGAAATACTCAGAGCTACTGATGATCTGATGAAAGATTTGGGCGTCTACATTTGTCTAAGTATAGGCATACTATCCATGAGTATCTTGTTGGAATCTCAAACCCTTGGCTTCAAGGAAAGTTGTCAGAAAAAAAAGGTATCTGCTGGAAGCTTTGGTCTCCTAAGACTTCCATTCATACATTCTCTCCACCTGAAGAGGCTCCGTATTGAAAAAGGAGGCTGACTAAGGACAACAGACTGACAAAGCAGTGATCTTTTTAATGACGTCTCCAGCAGGGAAAAATGCTCAAAGACTGGTGAGGCAGCTTGTCTTTATGTGTGATTCAGTGAACAAACTCGACTTTTTTTTCCCCCCCCAAGAACATCTTTTTCCCTGTGGCTGTAAACAAGCTTAAATGTGTGATGTGATCACAGAGGTGTCAAGGGCGAGGAATATCAACAAGGCTATTGAATTTCAGTATTAGTGAAGCTATGCAGAACTGACATTTAGTCCTTGAAAGGATGCCCTTAGTGATATTGGCGAATGCTCATGCGTCATCAAGGATCACATACCAAAATCATGTCATTGTCACAAGCTTAGATAAATAAATATCGAGTTACTGCATTTCACTTGACGCTTTTAAAGGCAACTGAAGACTTTTAAGACCATTTGCCTTGAAAGAGCCACTATGTGTGGAATATTTTTACAGGATGCCACACTGAAGTACTGCACTCTTGCTAAGCAAGGCCGTATAGGTCACATATAGGTTCCGTTCATGCAGAAAGTAGAGTATAGGTCACAAGGTTATGGGTTCAGGTTCTGTCTGATCATGATTCATGGACAAGGAATTTTCCATACTTAAAGTTTTATATGACTGTGTTCATCAGATGCCAGTGGAATAGCAGGCCTGAGTGGTTGCACAAATGATGGAAATAACAGATCATTTTGCAATGGGGCTGTGGAGCCCATCAACATGTTTACGTTTTGAATCTCAAGTGCTCGTTTCTAATTTAAATTTAAACCACACACGTGTATTGCTTGTCCATTCATCTTGTGTGGCTGTAATGCCATCACGCTGACAAAAATGTGTCTGCAGTTGCACAGACATATGAACACCTGCCAAAGCACTTGAAAATTCGAGCCGAGGTAGGGCATCTCTAGGAAGACATATGCACACAGAATCAGATCATAATCATTAGGTTAATGACTTTTCCTGCTCTTTAGGCAGGACAGTGAGTTATGTGGCAACACCCTGAAACAGGCTGGACTATGTTTGTGGATATTTATTACCTGGTGCTCTCAACTTCAAACAAGTTCATTGCCACGGGGCAAACCTTTGGATTCATTAGGACATTTGTGCCGTTTCCTTTGAAAACAGGCGCACATGCAACTGTGCTCATTTGGAGGGTGTTGAGATTTTCAGATCATGTAATCAATAGCCCTGTCAACTACAACCCCCAAGGACGATGACACGTTGAAAAAAATAATATATACTTTGAAGAAGCCCGAACATGTGGTTGATATCAGCCATCTGGGGCCAACCTTCCTAAAAAGCATCACTGTAAATGTAGCCACTGCTCTTATATAATGGAGGACTATATTCATTATTTAGAAGCAAGCTTGCTGGAGAGTTGAAGCTCTAATCTATTAGTTATACTTTGGCTAAACCTCAAGCAACTGTGTGGGAAAGTAGTCATACAGAAAATGACAATGGTGCTTGTCTAAACTGTATCATGGACATCATGAGAAAATCCTAAACACAACACAAATGTAGCAAAAATAGACCTGGAAACATCCAAACTGTCCAGTGCCCTCTTTTCTGGGCTTCAGCATCCACACCCATCCGTTTAATGTCAGTGTTCTGTATTGATCTGTTTCTCAGAAACTAAACTGACCGATACCATCTTCTTTTCCATACGATGACAAGGCACTTTTGCCATACAGCTGTGCATCTAGTCAAGGAATGTGAAGTTCATCAAGTATATATTCTGAGACAAAAATACACAAGTATGCAAACAATTACTAAAAAAAAAAAAAAAAAAAAAAAATGCAGGGAAGAGAATATGTGAACACTGGACAAAGGTCCACGCACATACACCTGCTACCTCAGTGAATGCTTTCACTACTCACCTGCCAGTCGGCTCTCTCGAGCGGGTTTGCTGAGCATATCTAGTGCTTTGGATGTGGACGACCTGATGTGGTCACTGAAGGACCTCTGCAGTAGCAGCAGCCTCATGGAGCGAGACATGCCGATGAGAATCCGCCGAAACTAAACCGCGTCAGTCTCCTGCTCACACCTGTTCTTGATCAGTTTGATTTTTGGTCTCCAGCTGGCTCCACGTCTTCCCACTGAGGCTGATTTATTTAGCTTCTGCGTTCAAGCATTTGTCAACGCACGCCAACAATCAGTTGTAACCTGACTGTTCTCCCAAGCATCTACCTGGCTCTGTGGCGGGCTGCTTTCTGCCTCCCTCTCCTCCTCACTGTTCTGTTTGAGTCTGGACTGTACACTCCCATCTGCTGCAGCAAGCATCAGTGCGGTAACTGCTGGGACACATCCAGGCAGTGCTGCAACGCTCTCATATTAGATTCTGCCAGTGTGTGTATGTGTGTGTATCTAAGTGTGAGTAAGTGCTTTCTGACACAGGCTCTAGCGTTCTCTGTGAATTTCTAAGTGCTTCACAGTCACGACTAGCGTGCTATCTGGCATCTCTCCTTTTTTAATGTATCTCTTCTTTGTCAGCCTTCCTCTTCACATCCTCTCTGTTGCCACCGCTATCTTGTCTAGACTCAGGCAGCATCAATGCCAACACATAACCAAGGGAGCCTGCTTGTTTTAGACTTACACTTGTACTGGTCCAAGTACGCCTACAAACATCACAGAACTGAAGCTAGGAAGTATTTGCAAAAAGAGTGAATAAAGAGAGTTTCAACTTTTAATGTGTCACTCAGTAAGCATCAATCTGCCTTGTATGACGGTCCAGCTCATGACACTGTCAATGCATTACATATGGAAGTTTGCATGCAGTTTTCCCACAGGTACAATTAGTAATTGAGAAATAGAAATGGACTGTGAGCCTTATGTAACAAAACATTAAGCTACTGAGATGGACAAAAACAACACAATGGACTCCATTACTGCTTCTGCGTTGATCGGATAACGCTGATTTAGCTTCTATTAAGCAAGCACAACTCCCTGGGGTCCATGAAGAGGCTTAGTAATGGCAAGGGGACTTCTAAATGGAAAAATAAAAGCAAACACCACCATAGTAGCAGGAGCAATTTTCTAAATGTTTCCAATTGTGACATTTTAAAATAAAAGCTAAACCTCTGATTAGATAAATATGTCTTTTGAGAATATTTTTAGTTGATTTTGTAAAAGACACAAGAACAGTTTTTTGAAAACAACTCAAAGCAATGTTTAAATATTAACAATGAATATTTCTGGAGTTTCCATGTTCGTTCCCGTGCTTGTGTGGGTTTCTCCAGGTACTCCGGTTTCCTCCCACAGTCCAAAGACATGCATGTTAGGTTAACTGGTGGTTCTAAATTCTCTGTAGGAGTGATTGTGAGTGTGTGTGGTTGTTTGTCTACACGTGGCCCTGTGATGGACTGGTGACCTGTCCAGGGTGTACCCCTGCCCAGAAAACTGGGATAAGCTCCAGCAGATCCCCGTGATCCGAGATAGGACTAAACCAGTATACATAACGGATGGATAGATGAATCATATTTCTATGTGCAGTCATCAGCGCAGAGATCTCTAGCTGTCTTTATCGTTTCTTTTTCTTCTGATTAGCTTTCAAGTTTTTGTTAGTTTAACTTTTCAGGTTATGCAGAATTCTACTTTTCATTTTATTTTAATTAGCTGCTTTCATTACAGTAATTTCCTGAAAACCAAGCTTAAGCTAAGAAAAAAAACAATCTAACAAACTCATTGTTGACCATAACAGCAGGCAGACCAGTTTAGTAACCAGTGGTCGCAGTAAAGCATTCAGCTGCCTACGGTTACATATCTTTATCAGGTGGTGTTTGGAGGCACAATACTTAAAGGCTGGATAGATTTTTTTTTGTGAAGCATTTTTTGCTATGTCACCTGAAATTCTCGTTACGTAATGACAGGAAAAACTAAAGTAAATGCTCTCATGTCAAAACAAACAATATGAATCACTTGTTTGAGAGAAAAGGCTCTATAAATGGCATCCAGACACTGTGTGTGGCCGTAGCAAGTCAGTGGACCGTTGGCTTGTCTGTCAAACTCTCTTTTTCTTCAGAGAACAGGCATTGCTTGTCTCTCTGTTTTGGAGGTGTGGCTTCGGAGGCTGGTCTGAAGAAAAGGGTGTGGTACTCTTTAGTTGTGTCTCCTACTGCTTTTTCCAGCTTCTCCTACTCAGTCTTTAAAAAAGGAGAGTGAATGTGTGAACTCTCTTCACTGTGTGACCAAAAAGACAACTAAGGTGATGTCGACAAAATGTAATTTTTTTAAATTTTTTTTTCCACAGTTACATCTGGCATCCACACCTCTCTAGCAATTTTCACCCCAAAATAGAAACTTTTTGATCTCCTGCAGATTTCATTTTGGTTTGTAAACATAACTGCTTCGATCCAATGTGGATGGACAAAAACGTAAGCATTTGGAAACAATGACATGGTTACATCAACTCGGGTTATGATTTGCTGTTCTGGGTCACTAAGTTACCCGCCCTGATTCGCCAGGCCTGTATCCTGTATCATGTGACCATCACCTGAAGATGACAAACACCCAGTAAGTCGCCGTAATGTACGTTTTGATGGTTGCCAACCACCTAGGTTGCTGCTGTTACGGTGAATTCACACATTTGTGTTGCAAACCTCGTCTGTGTCCATCTCCATAGACTTTGAATGGGGTGACATCATCCGTTACTGAACTGAATTGTGGGTTCTGTGCGTTGCGTCCATACCATTGACCCTGTTAAAACTCAGGGCATTTTCAACTTTCCCTCCTTAAACAGATGCGCCAGCCAATCGAGTCGCGGCTACACAGCTAGAGCTATCCATTGAAATCATACACGGAGGCGATACTGATTCAAAGCACACAGTTTCTTTGTTTAGTGAGCAGGAAGAAATTTGATTGGCTGTTTTTGGTATGATGAAGAGACATCAGAAACACCACCAGTGGGTTGCCACAATGCTGCTGTGTGAATCCAGTGTTATACAGCCAAAGTCTATATTTAGTAAAACTGCAACACCCTACATGCGATGGAGAAAATAACTATTGTGCTATTGTACAATGGTATCTTTCTGTTGTAATAACAATCTTCAGCAAATGTTTTTACCAGCCACACTTTAAGCCAGTTTAAACTCATGTATGCATGCCCAGTGAGCATAGAAAGTCATGTGATATTTACAGTGGAGTAATGTGGATGGAGATTGTTTCTAACATTGAGCTGGAACACTATTGTAGATGCCCTGGAATGTAAAAGGACTTATGTAGATGTATACCCAAAAATCTACCACATGTCTCAGAGATAAGTACACATATAAACTTTCACATAGGTTATAAAAGATAGGTTTGTTTTTAGTTTGTGCCATCGCTTCAAATTTTGTGTTGGTCCTGCGGCCCGATATCTGAGTGGGGTTTGTAATGTGCACTCATGAGCAGGATGTACTGTTGAGTTTGACCACCGTTACATTCCACACTAAGCTCACGCTTGAGAAAATCAGCCAATCATGCTGATTGCCCCAACAAATGAAGGTAATGTACCAAGAACAGGCTTTTTCCCAGGTTGCTGATGGGACTGTGCTCATCACGGCCGATCGGTTTTATGGTCTCCCAAAGGTTGGTGGAGGGCAACAAGGCTCTTAGCAAACCTTTACTTTTTCGCAAACATTTCAGCTGCTGATCAACCGCTGACAAAACTTGTAAATGAGGATTGGTTACAAAAACAATCTTGTTTTCATCGTACACCTCACGTGACATCTGAATCAAATGACTGTTTTTAGCAAGAGTGTGAGTGCGTGTTTACTCCAAAATGCACACCATTTGCTTCAGTATTCATATTGCAGCAATCTATTGGTGTGCCTTCCCTCTTAGATCCCTGTTACCCGCGATAAGTCAGAAAGTAACATGGTTATGACAAGAAAATGTCCTGAATGGGGAAGGAGGAAGGATGGACAGAAGAAACAATAGAGTTCCCATACCTCAGGAAGGAGAGTCTTGCCAAGTCCCCCCCTCCAATCAAACAAGTAACTCCACAACAGGAGGGGGTTACCTGATGACATACTGACCCAGAAACGGAGACAGGAGAGGCGGGGTGGGCGTTTTGGGTGAACTTCAAACAGTGTATATATACAGTATGAGAGGCCTTAACATGTAAACGTCCGTGAAAAAACAATGCACTGCTCGGGTTTTTTTTTTCTTTTTTTTTACAACGTGGCCAAAAATGTGTCAGTGAGTTGAAGTATGTATGTCTGGGTGGATCAAGCATGGCTGTAATTGTGTGCAAGTCTCTTTGATGTGACAAGCTGTTTCTTGTGCTGTTTTCGACCATACGATCCTCACTGGCTGTCCTACTTTCCTGCAGCTCTACTCTCTGATAACTCTCGCACATTGTGAAACTATAATCTTCTCTCACAATAATTTAGGACACTGAGTGAAATATAGATAAAACTACAATGCTTGCTTGAGGTGCAGAATTCAAAAGCCAACATCTAGGCCTGGCTACACATATTTGGGGCTGGTTGCCCAGGTAAAGAGATAGATATTTATTAATATTGGCAGAAGTATAATCTGGTTATGTGTGAGCATTTGCAATGGCATGGCCATAAATTTGCTCACATGGAATAAATAAAGAGATGCAAAGGCACCATGAACAGCTTCTGAGGCAACTATGCTTCTGGACAGTCTTTTTCAGAGAAGAGTCTTGCTTATTATGGTAAACTGCATAAAAGTAGGTATTACAAAGATCTGACTCAGTAGTAAGAATCCAGGCGCTAAACTGGCCTGACTACTGTCTAAACCTGTCACCTTTGAGAGACACTGACATCACAATGAAACAGAAAACAAAGCAAAGGAAGCTCTGGACAAATAAGCAACTAAAATCCAACATCAAGTCTGACTTGGAAAACTACAGTAATTCAGAAATGTTTAACGAGCGCTGCTGAAAGCAGAGATTAAAGACATCAAATTCAAAATTATATGTCAAAAAATGCCACTCACATTTCCTATGTTGTCTTTGCACCATTTTAAATTAAAGATGAAGTTGGGAAGATTTGCTAACTTCTATTTAGTTTTTTTTTTAAAAACTGGGTTGTAGTTGCACCAGTTGATTCAAGATACTGAAATAATCCCTCTTTCAAGACGTAAAGTCCTGTGACACTTCAAGATGCGAAAAAAAGAATTATCTCACACCATTCATTCTGATTATCTCTCTCCCTGACAACCGAAAACAGCGTAAAAACCAGGAATTGATAGAGCCTGCTAAGCCAGGACAGATTCCTTATCCTGGTGATGATGATGGTTTGAGGTGGATACCTCAAACCATCATCATCACTGGGAAATTTACAGTCCCTAAAGAAAAATATCAGGTTTAAAAGTATGTATTGCCCAGTTGAAAAAAAATGAAAGTACTTGTGCAGAAGGCGCTAACTGTTCATAAAGTTACAACTCAACATTTTTTCTTTCTCACTGTAAGAAACTAAAATAGAGACAGCTAATGCCCAGAGCTGACTGCACCTTAGCTGTCTCTTTGTACAGTATTTTGCACGGTATCATGCTTGATTACAAAGGCCAAATCCCTGTAGATGTCATGCCCATGGAGGTTTGTATTTCTTTATTTACTCCATCGCCAGTGTTTAGTGCTACAGCGGGAAGAGGTGCACAGGGCATAAAATTTGAATTTTTACCAAGTAGCCCCTGTCTACCAGTTTTAGAAGTTGGTAGCCAACTAGCAATTTTGGTCGCCAGTGTTTTTCGTCACCCCATATGCCCGCATAGACTGCTTACATTATCATGGACGCTCCCAGCATGTAGGGCCCTATAAAATCCATTTGATTTTTTCTCAAATTCCGTTTTGTGTTTTTCGGTTTTTAATTTTTGAGAATGCCTTTTTAAGCAGTTTATGTAAATTTAACCTCAAGACAGTATATAAGGTAATGAAATATAGACAATTTATGCAATTATAACAGTAAACTTTAATGTTTTTATACTTTTAAACATATTGTGTCCAATCTATTTAAAGCGCAAAAAATAAAGAAATGTCAACAGCAGTAAACTAATCGTTTTCAGTTTGTTTAATTTCTTCTGTTATTAGTTTGTCATAAACGTACCTGACATTTTCCAGGTATGTCATGACAAACTGTGTGTCTGATAACAGAAGAAACTATATTTACTATAGCTTATGTAGATACTATAAAATCCAAAACCTGAACACTGGTTTTGTGTATGAGTGTGTGTTTTTTTTATTTAGGTGTTCTCTAAATAAACAGACATTGCACCATTTAAATACATAATTATCAGCCTCTTTGTGTTTAGCTCAGTGAGTGACGGTGTGCTGGCTAAACTTGCACAACACTGAATCGCCAGACACATAATAATCTCAGAGAAACTGCTCTGCCTTGTACCTGGGAGTAAGCCGGTAGTTCCCTCACTTCATCGCCAGTTTCTCAGGTGGCCGCTTCGACTTTTTTTTTTTTTTTTTTTAATGAGGAAAGCGGGGACAGGAAGGGGGCAGAGAAGCTAGAGTGTCCCCACCTTTTAGTGACCCTCTTGGAACATTTTTTTCAAAAGAAAAGTTCCTTTTAGTCCGGGAGAAAAAGATAAAATTTTACGCAAATTGCCGTTCAGTTCTGTTTATTGCACCTTTAAAGTGAATTCCGTTTTTAATCTCGAATTCCACGATCCCTGTGATCGCGGATTCCCTAGGGCCCTACCCTATGGAAGGTAGGGCCCTCCTGCGACTAGGCAGAAAAAAACAGTCGAAATAGTCAAATTTTGGTCGCATTTGGCAACCAGTTAGTCACGATTTTTTGCACTGGATCTTCAAACGGAGCAAGGTTGGTGACCTTTTTTCAGCATAAAAATTATGTCTTTTAATCAGAGGGTTGGATCCTTCCTCAGCTCACATGTATAAGTGTCCTTGGCCACTTATACTTGGCCAAGATACTGAGCCACAGATAAATACTGAACCTTTCTATGGTAAGACAAGATACAGGATACTTGATACACACGATACTCCACTAATCATTTCCCCTTAATGTGTCCTTTATGTGTAATCTGCTTTGGATAAAACACTTTCTAAATGTAGCCCTAACCCTAACCCTAGCAGTCTGATGTGTTGGTAAGAATCACATCACAATGCCTTTTCAGACAGGGCAGAGGAGACTTTTGTTGTTCTAACTCAGGGAGCTCAGCAAGCTGAGTTCCTGTTGTAAATTCCCCCTCATACTGTGGTTTCCTGTTCAGCTAAAAAGATGGAAGCTCAATGAAAGAGCTTTCAAAACTGCCCTAAGTTGGCGAGTGAAACCTTTGTTTTCTAAATCATTGTTTTACAGTCTGAAAAAAATGCATGTTTGGAACAAGAAGGACGCGTGCTGTCATCAAAGACGATTCAACGGGAAATATGTGTTGATAACACACCACAACAAACAAACATTCTCTCATTCCAACTCAAAATAGTGCATCATTTATTGACATCCGACATGAGAAAGTAGCAGGACGAGCATATGTTTTCAGGTAAGTGTTACAGATGTGAAATATAAACTAGATGACCTCCGGTTTGTTACAGTGCCAAACTCCATACAGGAAAGCAAGGAAGAATGTGTGAAAGAGGAGGAGAGTGGAGGCGGCTGGCTGGGGCTGGGGCTGGTGGGGGTGGGGGTGGGGTGGGTGTTTGCAGATGAACAGGGGAGGCCAGGAGTCTGACCTTGCACAAACACAGTCACTCCTGTACAGGGTATGGAATGATGCCCCCCCACAAAAAAAAAGGAAAAAAAAAAGTGGCATTAGGATATGGATTGGACAGACGCAATCAAAGAGCAGGAACAAGTAGTTGAAAAATCAAAACAAACTTGGGACAGGAGCTATCATCGACTTGGCTCAAGGCAAAAAAGAGCTTCATTACATCTGTCAGGGAACCCCTGCAGTTGTGGCCATTGTCCTAATAGCACAAAAGCTGCAGGAAAGGAGAAAGTAGCTCACAAATTACAGAGACAAATAATTCACTATGAGTAGCTGATTTCACTCTGGCATTCCCTGAATTAAGTGAATCAAGTGGTGTGGAAATATTCCCAGTTTGAGTGATGAAAATGTTTTCTGTTGGAGCCAAAAATCACAGTCACAAGATCTGTAGAGAAACAGGGATTCTTAAGTGCCATCTGTGCTGACAGGATGTCATTTTTGCAAAGACAGATGACAACTTCATTATATATGCATAAGAGTTTTTCTCCAAGGATAGTTCAGTCTTTTTTTAAGAATAGAAATGCATGCTTTTATTTGTTGGATGCACTACAGTATATAGAATCTACAGTATATAAAGTAAAATATCATATCATTGTACAACATATAGGACTTTCTTAATTCCATGTTTTCATGCGTTGAAATAAGTGTATATAATTTAAAGTAAATATGATGTAGAGCTTTTGTCAGAGTGTCTCCTTCTGCGTACAGTCTCCGTGTTAAGACACAATAGAAGACGTAAGAAGTTACTTTCATTGACTCAACCACAAAGACTAAACGGTAAATTAGAACTTCAACATCACAATTGTGTTAATTTCTTTGAAGAAGCAAACACAGGCCAGATGGTTGTGCAATCAGAGCCAAGTTTTTTTTCTTTTAAAGAGGTATAATAATAGAATGACTAAGTTTAGGATGCTCAGAGTTCAGTGCTCAGGTCAGGTTAAATAAAAGCACCGCAAATGAGAAATGTTGCACACAAAGCCACCAGCTCCCTAATGGCAGCGCGCCCCTCCCGTATTAGAGCCCACTGAGGGTGTAAAACCACATCCAGTTTCCTCAGCTTTCCTTTCCTCCACTTACAGCCGAGGCAACTAAGGCCTGGAGTCCCGGTAAAAGGTCAAGCTTTAACCCTGCTGTTGGTCGGACGCCCATCATTGTGTTCTGTATTCTCACTGGTTTATATTTAGTTCAGCAAAGCACTGCATGGTGCCTGCAAATCCAACTACGATCAATAAGAGAGAGAGAAAAAAAACAGTCCACTCCTCAAACGGGAATTTGTGAAATGTTGTCCTCAGTCGCTCCAACGCTGGGGAGAGAGTGAAGAGCGACGTCGCACGCTCAGCCGTGCACATTATTTTGTTGCGTAAGTTTAAAAGTTGATAAGTTGATGCCAGCCACCAGTGTCATGTGCTGCTAAGTTCATTTAACAGACTAAAATCAGTTTTCAAACTGGACGAACAAGGTTTGTCAGACACTGAGAGGACATTTACCAAGACAAATCAAAATGCTTGACATGTAGCACAGCCAATATTTCTTTATTGACAGCTCTGCAAAAACACGTCAGTGGAAAATCAGCTTGAAGTGAAGTTGAGAGAGAGAGAGATATAGAAGCAGGTTTAAATGTTAGATCTGGCTCCCAGTCACTTAGAAGACAACAAATCACTCATCACACTGTCCTGTTTTTGGGAAACAAAAATATAAAATGTAGATAAAACTTCCAAATTTTACCCGACTGGTTATCACGAGTGGAAATTACATCTGATCTCAGTTTTAAGCCATTAAAAATCGTTTTACAATGGCCAAAATCAAAATATAAATATTTCCTGATTACAAGCTTTTTGCAGCTGGTGTCAGTATCAAATGAACGTGTACGTGTGAAGATATATAATAATGCCAGATTATGACCACAATAAATTAAATTTGTATTGTATGGAAAGGAACAAATAGAGTGGTAAACAATCTCAGGAAGATTGATTTTTGCTATTCTAATCAGAATTTAACTTCAAGGCTCTCAATAAGGGCAACCAGGTACCGCGGAAATGGTATCCACTAGGGGGCAGCACCAGTTGAAACCAGTCCTTTTCTGCATTAAATTCCCATAAAGTGTGATCAAATCTTCATCCACACCACAATAATAGACAAGCACAATGTGTTTAAGCTGATAAAACTATCAGTGTGTCTTTTATCTTTATTGAACACACCAAGTGTCCACAGTGCTGCAGGAGAAAGTAAGTGAACCACTATAATTACTTCAGCAAAAGTTCATTTAGATGTGTAGTTTGCACATCTGGAATCCAGTTAGATAAATTAGTTTGTAGGAGTTGAGCTATTTTGACTGACAGACTGCTGAAGTGAACTGGGCCTCACATAAAGACATATTACTGACTCTAATGATCTGAATATTTCCTCTAGGATACAATAGCATTTTGACAAAATTACTTTCATGTTATGCTTACAACTATAAATATTCTCCACAATGGCAGCACTTCCCTTCCCTTCATCCAGTCACCAAAGACCATCATTTTATTGTATAATTCATGACTTAATTTCATGTTTTAGCCTGGTCAAATGAGGAGCAATAGATATGTCACCATTAATCCAAAATAAGAGCCTGGTATCAGAGAAAAAAAATAAAATAAGTGAATAGGAATATAGATGGCAAACACAGTGATATTGAATCGGGAATTCAGGAAATAAATGTACAACTACCAAATAAGTGTTCTTGGACACACAAAAGAATCCCTGTGGTCAATAACTACAAAGGAGAGCATTTGGAAATAACGTGAACCCTGAACTGCTCTTTGTTCTCTCTCCTCTTAATCTTTCCCTTGTTGTGTTTTCACTCACACAAGGTAGACCTGTCAACTTCCTGGATAAGAGGATGTGAGGCCAAAGAACTAAACAAGCTGTCTCTGAAGATAAGCACAAAGTGAACACAAATCAATGCCCAGTAAAGGACACAAGACCCAAGTGAGCTAAAGTCCATCACATCCCATTCGGACAAAAATGCATCCACTCAAATCTATTCTCAAACTGTCTTTCCTGAGGTCTCCAAGAAACACTCATGCCATCTGTGTTTTCATCCCATGATAGATGATTCAATATTTAATTAATGTTTCTCAAAACAACACTAAGACTAACAGAAAGGCCATCTGATCGCCCCTGGCTATTAAAATACAGTTTCAGAATACCAATAATGAATATATGATTTCACAAGGGTTTTTGACTCAACGCATTCATTACTGAATGCATAATAGTAATAAATTGGTAAAGATAATGGAATTAAATCTGTTTCAGTTTCTTCCACATTTTCCTTCAACTCTGTAACTGACGTGTCACAAGATCACATTTCTGTTTTATCTCCTTCACCATACCAAACTCGTGATAGGGACAGCCACGCAAACATGAAAGATGACCGCCCTCATCATCTTCAGATGGCATGCGTTGAGTCATTCCTCATCACTCCGGCGCGCCGGTGCTCTGCAGACCTTGTCAAGATAATGCTGTGACTGGCATCGCAGGGGCTGCAACTTGGCAGCAGCGGAGACGTCGTCTTTGTGCTCAAGAAAGCCGTGACGCTTGCTCCCCACTCGCTAAGGTACATCCAGCACAGCGGGGAACTGTGTCACAACAGAGCGACAGCTGCGGCAACCTCTTCTTAATCACTGGTGTGCTTCCGCTGTAGCCGTGATAGGAAAATTAACCATGAATGAGCCGCCTTTCATGGCAGTGCAGGCTGGAGCCTTAAGGGCACGACGTGTGATGTAACACTGTCACAAATGTGTCATTCCCAGGGGCTTCAATAGAGGAGATACACGGAGGGCTTTGAAGTGTCACAATGAACACAAGGCTTTGTGCTGTGTGCTCCCACAAAATTCCCATCATACCCCCAACCCCCCCCTCCATCATAAAGATGCAGAGATGGAGGTTGCATAACTTGCTGACAAGAGTTAGACTGATGTAAATGAAAGAAAGAAAAAAAAAAAAACCAAGAATGTGTGACCTTTTTGAAGTTGACCCAATGCATTTTTTCATAGGCATTTGCTTCTTTGCAAAAAAAAAAAAGGAAAAAAAAAATGGTGGGGCCCTTAACCCAAAAAAACTAAACTCAAGTATGTGCATAACACACACACACGCAACCACTCACACGCGCACACAGGAGCCGACACACCGTGCTACTGCACGTTTCCCATAAAAGGTTTTCAGACAGTGGCGTAATTAGAGGGAGAGACGGAGCAAAGGAGAGTGAGTGAGGACTCCCATCAGGCTTTGAGACAGCAGGGGGCAATATGAAAGCCCTGTCCCCACGTCGAACCACCTCTCTGGCATTGTTTACCAGTGGACTGATGACACAGCGGGCGTTTAATGAACACCGCTCCCCTGCTGTCCGTCTGAAAGTAAGTCTGTCCATCCATACTTTGCTGATGACTGTGTGCATTATCAGCATACCGCCGACGGAGAGGCCAGAGCCACGGAAGAGGGAGCAGTCACGACAGATTGAGTTTAGTCTTCACACTGGCCTGCAGCAAACTGGATAAACTCTAAACATTAATGTTTGAGAATGAAAAACTCAGAAAAAGTTAGTTTTGTCTTTCTCAGGGGAATATATAAGTATGCATAATTATTGTGACAATGAATTATAAAAACTTTTTTTTTTAATCTGCTTACTTGGGTATTCTCATCTTTATAGAAAGGATGATATATAAGTAAGGCAAATAACAATTCAATAACATTTTTGGCCCTTTGAAACTATTAAGTTTAATGGAACCCTCCTGATTATTTGAAAGAAAACATTTAAAGTTAAGTTGTTTTAACAGTGTTGCACCAAACTACAAGGTGTCAAATAAATGTCTTTCTTGGCAGCTGTCTAATAAATATGGAATATAAGTTGTCAACTGATTTAAGCGTCACACCATTCATTCAACAATTACAGATCACCTGAGAAAGTAAATATTATTTGGACAATATGGAGAGATGCAATGACAAAATATCTGCAACTAATTTGCTTGTATTTGGAAAATGTAGACATTGTAGGCATATAAAAAAAAAAAAAGCAAAAAGCAAACCAGAGGAATGATACAAGTTTAGGCACCAGACTTGACATCCAGTCTGGCTCTTATCTTGGATGGGTAGCAGCTTGATGTTAGAAGATAACTGTAGGATCTTATCTGTGCATGCAGCGTCTTATACGTAACCAGGGTCTGTCCTCCTCCACCCAACGTCTGTCTCCTTTCGCTCTAAGTCCTCTTTGGCCCCCAGGTTGTTAATCAGACAAGGCTATTCATTAGAAAATTGCCCCAGAAACCTCCTGACATGACACCAGGTGAGATCCAGCCCATATCAGATAGAGTTTTTCCTTTTTTTTTTTCCAAGGAAGAAAAAAAAGGAAGGGGTGATTTTATCACACCGATCAAGACTCTCAAGCAACGAGCCATAAATTATAAGCAAAATGCACATCAGAGAGAGAAAAAAACGAATGAAAAGATGAGCAAGACCTTACCTGCTTTTTCTTTCTCAGGAACGGCGGTGGTGCTCTAGGAAATAAATGAGAAAGAAAGATGATGGGTTATTTGAGTAAATAACAGTTTCTGAAGCAAACATTCAACAACTTGCACTGAAATGCAGAGAAAAAACATTCATCTACTATCCTGATGTTGTGAATGCTGAATATTTGATCCCTCTACATGTTTGCTTTCTCTCTCATTGTTTTGAAAGAAACTGTGCTTCACAACTCAGATTCTGAACAGGATCAAAGAATGGCGTACACACAGGTGCTTCACTGGTAGTTCACACTGGTTGTGTTGAGTTTAAATGCGTGAATTTGAAATTGCTGCTTAGCGTTACAACAGTACACTGCTATGACACAGAAACGAGGAGGTCCTAAAATAACAGGAATGTGGCTACATAGTTTTCTGACGTGCAGACATTTTGATAAATAGTCATACCAGATAATAAAACCACCAGAGGCGTCTGAACACATACCACATCACTGAAAAGGCAGAGCACATAGCATCATTTCCTGTGACTCAGTGTTGGTTCAACTCTCACAGAGAGCTGTCTAGAGAGATGTTAGGGATTAAATCACAACACACTTTTAGGCGTAGATTCTCATCTAACTGTGCACTTAATATATCCTTCTGTGAAACTGTGGTGGGTTTAGGGACATACGACTGCATCAGCAGAGGGTGTGTAGTAAAAATAGGTCAGTTGTTCATGTGCAGAGAGCAGCAGTGTGCTGGAATGCAAAGGTCTTTCTTGGCACTGACATTTGACCTCAGGGTCCTTGGCTGATCTCCACACCCTGACCCATTTTAATCCACACTCCCCTGGAAGAGATCCCTCTGAGTAAGAAGAATTCTTAAAATGCACTTGCCTTGCCCAAATTTCATCTATGTGCAATTTTTTTTTTCTAAAGTTAAAGTTAAAAGTTTGGCAGCTCGCTGGAAGAGGACAATATGTTTGCACAATTTCACAGGAGATACAGCAGATTCAAAACACACTTATTATCATCTTGCAGAAAAAGTTCTAACATTTAAAGAGTTTTTTCAAAAATGTTTTCCTTACTGCTATTTTAGGGAGAGACTGAGGTCACTACTATATCTGCACCATAAAATTATAACAAGCATCTATGTGGCAACTAATTGCAGCATCATCCAGAAGTTAATGGGTGAATACCAGTAAATATGTCACATCCTGCAACAGTTCAACACTCACTCCTTCCATATTGGTCTTAAGTGACTAAAGCTACGCAAATTAGACTTTCAGATAGGATCATCTAGCTTTTGTGGTGTCTTGGCCTAACTATTGGTGAAAGTAACTTTCCGGAGTAACTTTGGACTTCCTGTCTTGTTCGTATCTTGCCGCCTACTATGGCACCACATCAAACATTGACAAAGATGAAACTAGCCTGCACAGCTACAGTGGGCATCAGGGAAGAGACTCAAGAAAGTAACAATGGAAGAGAAAACAAGAGAGAGCTGAGCAAGACGCTAAACAGAGGTGAATCCTTGACAGTGTCGCAAAAGTTGACTTAACCTCCATGCCTAAAAGGAGAACTTCCTGGACTAAAGATTACAAAAGTTTATTTGTGCTGATTTAAACAACTAATATATAATTATAGGGGACACAAGTGTATGTGCTATTACAATTGCTGTGCTATACTACCGTCTTCTGCATCTGTACAACCATCTCTACACACAGGTGATAAATCATACAAGCATTAAAAATAACTTACTGCCCCCCTTTAATAACACACTAAACTTAAAATGGAAAAACACAAAGCTTCAACTTCTCTAAATGTCTTGAGTAATTTTCCATGAGTGAAAAATATGAAGGAATCTCAGAAGAGAACACGACAGTGAAAATCAGATTGTGCTGCGACATCACTGACAAACAAGATCAACTGATAAAAACATAAATATGTCGATAACCACTCTGGTGTCAACTATTAAATATCAAAGAAATGGATGGCAATGTCTTGCCATTGTATTAATTCCCCTGCAGAGAATTAATACAATGGCTGCTCTCACACAAAGGTTTTTTGTTTATTTTTTTTTTTTTTTTTTTTGCTTTTGCAAGTAGCCAGGTATTCTAAGTGCTTGAATTGCTGTTTTGGTCTCCATATGCTTATGTGTGTGTATATACACAGGAAGGAACATGTGATTTATGTTTGTGGTCATGCAGGCAAGAACATGACTCAGTTTATGGCTCATGCTTCAGAGATAATGTGGGTGTTTCAGACAATTTATTGCTGATTAATGTCCCCCACGAAAGATACCAGAGAGTAGGCAAAGACTCCTACTCAGTCCACCGTAACCACCAGAACAACAGTGAGCTGAAATAAGAGATGGATTTATATTCAGCGTTACTTCACCCGTTGGACATGGGTAATATTAGATATACATCTGGCAAGAAAGTCTGCCAAGAAACAATAGATCACCTAAAAGCCATGAACCATACAAAGAGGGCGTGACTGAGAAAATAGCCATTTAAGTATTTAGGTAAAAATAAGCCAGGGGCAACTTTGAAGGAGCTGCAAATCTCCTTTAAAGTTGAAGTGTCTGTCCATAGAGCCACTTGAAACTGTACACCTCACAAAGCTTGACTTTATCTAAGTGTGGAGAGAGACAGAGCCATTGCTTAAGCTGAAAAGAAAAAAAAACAAGAAGACAAATAGGCATCCAGGAAATTCTAGAAATGTGTAGAGGAAGGTAACTCTTGACAGGTAAGACTAAATATGAACTTTTTGATGATCAAGATAAACTGTGTGGTGTAAACTCTCTCACTATCCCCAAATCAGCACCAAAGCAATGGCCTATGATGGTACCAGGAAACTGGTTGGAATAATGAATTATGGGAAGGTTCTTGAAGAAAACCTGTTTCATTGATCTCCAAAGGAAAATTAAATTGTTGCAGTAACTTTTATGATTTAAATTTCATCATCTCCATGTGGCTCACAGAGTCCATCCCAGTCTGTAGCCTCAAAACACCCCTGCAGAGTTTCTTCAGCTCTGTGAGCACCTCCTCACTGTCCTCTTGGTCACAGGTTGCCTCTGGACGATGGGTTCATAGGTTGAAGAGAGAAAAACCAGATTGCGATCTGCCTTGCCCAGAGCAGGTTGTGCAGAGGAGCTGTGTGCATCTCTGATATTTGCGACAAATCCAACATTATATTCACTCTGGTGGAGCAGTTGAAAAACTGTTGAAATGTTGGAAATGTGGCACAGAGAGAGGTGGTTGACGTCTCACCAGAAATGGCCAGGAACGTGCCAGGTTATTGTGCCTGTAGCTTAGCAACAGCAGAGCCAATGACATCACAGTTTTGGCTCCAGCCGATGGCGGGATATTAACTGCCACTACAATAACACTGGTGAACTCTCGGTAAAAAATGAAGGAGAAAAATCGATTTAGGGCCCAAGCACTTAGGGTGCGAGAACACTATTATCATTATTATTTTCCAAAATGAATCCCGTTTTTTTGGGGGCTTGAATATGCTTGAAAACAACTGAAATTTCACACACACATTAGTTGTGCATGAAATTTACATATTTTATGAGTTTCGGACATGGGCACACAAAAATGGACTTAATAACCCCACTTATATTCAGTTTATCAACGAGCTCCACCATCCGCTGTCACCTACAGACATGAACTTTGTGTGACTGATGGATCAGCCTCAGACCTACAAAAAAGGACCCATGCTCGAACTACCACAGGAAGTCCGCTATTATGAATGGAACATGCAGTTTTTCCAGTATTTTGACCATTTCCAGGCTACGTACTTTAACAAACTTTTCCCAGATATTTGGTCGGATTGACTCAAAACCTTTTGTGTTCCAATCTAGAGCTGAAAGAGTCTGCATAAACACAGAGAAAATAGCAGCTTATTGTGACTGTGTTCCAGTGCTTGTTTGCTACTATGCTACATTAGCTTGAATACTAACTTCAAAGCTAAAAGGCTAGTTGTGGAGTTATTTCACTGTTTTAGTCTTTTTAAGTCAATGTGCACTGCAAGTGTATGATGGACTAGAGCTGTGGTTCTCAAACCTTTAATACTGCGTACCACCTGAGAAACTATTCAGCTCTTTGAATACCACCATGATGACCAACTTTAAAATATAGCCATATATGCCTTCTCAATTAGCTTTAAACACACAAAGATGTTTATTCTTTATTGTGGTTATCTATTGTTACCTGAATTTCATTTGAAACATTTTATTTATAATGCATTGTATGTTTATGATTTAAAAAAAAAAAAGAAAAGTGAAAATGTGTAAAATATGTGGAAAGTCATGACGTTCCCCCACGTACCACCAGAGAGTGCTCACGTACCATTGGTGGTACACGTACCACAGTTTGCGCACCACTGGACTAGAGTGACTAGAAAAGGACCCTGGTGACACCAGCAAAAGGAGATGAGGTGCTATGTTTGTCTAAACTTGATTTTTGAGAAAAAATAAAGATTGTCTTTTATTTTCATCTCAACTTGGTTGAAACCTTGACTGAGCTTCTGCTAGAAGTGGTGCCAAACACGATGGAAAACTAAGAAAATGACATTAGAGCAAGTAAAAGGTTTCATAAAAATGCCATTTACCTCTCAGGAATCAAAGCTGATTTAATCAGTACCTCCATTAATGAGAGGCTCAATATGAAAGTGACTTAATTGTAAATGAAACCATAACTTTTAATACATGGACGAAAGTCATTTTTCTATGGATCATGAATAAGTTCTGTGTTACCCTGAGATGTTTCTCCAGGTCTCAACAGCAGCCGCCTTTACCTGCTGCTTATTTGTGAGTCTGAACGCCTTCAGTTTTGTCTCTAGCAACTGAAAATCATGTTCAGTGGGGTTGAGATCAGGCCACTGACTTGCCATCCAAGAATAATCAATTCCTTTTTCTTGAAAAGGTCTCGAGTTACTTTTGTCGCATGTTCAGGTCATTATTCATTTGCACACTGACAGTCAGTCTTGTGGCATCAGGTTAGATTAGATTAGATTAGATTAGATGTACTTTATTCATCCCCCAAGAGGGAAATTCAAAAAGAGGTTGAATGTGAGCAGAGAGTTTAGCCCTTTACACCTCAGATTTCACCACCATTAATGAGCTGTTCTTTACCTTCTCAGGACTTTTCTCTTCCCATCATTCTGATACAAGTAAGAATCATTTACATGTTCAGGTATTTAGTGACATGTGTGATCACAAAGTGTATGAAAAAAACATGAAATCGCAGAGCATAATTCAACTCAGTTCATATACATCCCATCTTCAGTTTTGAAACAAAGTAAATGGCTCTTGCTGCCACAGACTGGTAGAAGATCTCCATCATGTGACTAATCTAGCAAGTTTAGTCCACGGTCAAACTGGACCATGCTCAGAGAATCAGTAAAAAACTAGAGCTACAGCTCAGACTCTACAGGTTTTTTAGTGAGCATGTTAATTTGAAAAACAAGCTTTTAAAATAATTAAAGCTCATTACAGTATAAATATGATCTTGTTTGGAAGGTTGGCAGGAGAAAGCTCTTGTCTCTAAAAATAACATCCAAAGTTGCATCTGGACAAACTACAAAACAATGCCCTTCAGACAGACAAGATCAAAGTTGAGAAGTTTGTCCATCTGAGCACAAACACCTCAGACCAGCTGTCAGGCTTGGTGATGGAGTTGTGGTGATCTGGGTGTGTCTTGAAGCTGCAGGAGTTCAAGACTGAGTTAAAAATGACAGTGCAGTTAGAAGTAGACCGACGCCCTTTCTACCTTTAAGATTATGCTGAAAACGTAAAACTTCAAGGTTAGTTACAGTCCTTCTGACATGGACGGTTTCATGTAGCTGCACCGACACTGTTGGTTCCCTTAGATCACAGGACAACCTAACTATTTAATTTTGTGTTACGTGAGAAAGCCTGATAAAATGACGGAGAACCTGAATGTTTGCGTTTGTGATTTTCTTTAAGCGTAATCATCTGGCATGAACTCCCAATGAGTGATTGGGTTCAGTTCGTTCACCCAAAAGATTATTCTTTTTCGTCATTTGTGACCCATGCATGAAGGACTCAAGAAATCGTCAATGTGTGCGGGTCAGTGGGGTTATCAGCATGGCAGCAGGACCACTGCAGGTGAATTGAGTCTAGGGATGATGAGCTGAAGACCCTTCTTCTTTTCCACTTTGACCCTGGATTGATCCATGATAGATTTCTCCATTTCCAGAGTTTTCCTCATCTCTTTCGCTTCTTTGCGGTCTTTCTCCAATTGTATTTTGACATCAAAGATTTGTATTTTGCATTTTTTTAGTTATTATTATTATTATCTATCTGCCATTAATTTCTGAAATCTGGCCACAGAGATGGAGTTGGGAATGTTCTTCTGCAGCTACACACTAAACTGCATTGCCAAAAGTCTAGTTTTTCCTTGTCAGCGCTTTAAGCTTGTTCATCTTGTTAACCAGAGATCTCGTGTACCCTATTATGATGGAGGGAAGAGCAAGTTTAAACCTCCTCTTTCTCTTTCTGCTTTCCTCCAGCTCTGCATCCACAACGACTTCTCTTCACCTTGTAAAGGGTTTAGGGTCTCAGTCTCAGTTTAAATTGGCTTCTTGATATTTCAAGTAGCTGCTCCCACATGTGAACAACTCTAGCACTGCTATAGTTATTCATCATAACAGGTGGTTAAAAAAAAGTATCCAAGAAAATCCTTCAAGCATCTAAGCATAGAAACTGCAATGAAAAAAATAGTTCAAAAACCAATGTAAAAAAACAAAAAATAAAAAAAAACAATGTCATTAATGAAGACGACTTTGTTCAAAAACTCAAAAACATTCAAAATGCAAATATTGATAGAACGACTGCAACAAACTGCCATCATGAATGGTGCTACTCTAGAAAAGGAATAGAGGGCATCTTTGGTCTTAATGAGTTAAAAGGGGACATGTAAATGCCTTGAAATGTCCCAGTCAAATCCCATATCTTAACTTTTAAGGAGTTGAAGCAGTAACTGGGCTAAATCCCAGTAGATGGATGGACATAAAAAGATGTGAAAGTGCATTGCTGCTAAAGCTGGTTCAACAAATTATTAACAGCAGCAGGTAAATATTTATCTACAGTTGAAGTTTCAAATGTTTTCTTTTTTGTCTTCTGTCTTTACTATTTCACAACTAAAAAGACGTTTTCCCTCAAAGCAAAAGGGGATGAATACTTAAGGGACTGTACACTGATCAGTCACAGCGTTAAAACCACTTGCTTAATATCCTCCTGATGCTGCCAAAACAGCTCTGACGTCTTTGTCCTCATGGAAAGGAGCCCAAAAGACCCTTCTTTTGAGGTTTGGTACAAGGCTGTTGACAGCACTTCCTTTGGCTCCTCTCCACTGCTGCATAGAACCTGAATGAATCAGGTTCGGTTGGATATATCCTGCAGATGTTCAATCAGATTGGGATTCAGACAGTTTAGAGTACAGGTCAGCACCTTGGGCTTTTTTCTGTGCTCCTTGAGCCACCCTCAGTTGCTTTTGGCTACCATTGAGGAGTCTTCTTGCCATGTTGAGGGTGTGCTTAGTGCACCACAGCTGTATATTTGAACAACACTTGCTCAGTTTCTGTTTGGATTTGTGACACAAACTTGCTTTATATTAGTCTCCTAAAATTCCATTCACATCTTGTAAATTGTGCTTCATCTACAAGAGGCCATTTACGTGGGAATGAACAATCAGAGGTCTGTGTGGCTCCTCTGCTTAACATTATAACCATTCTGTTAACTGGTGTTAACTAGGGATGTCCCGATCCCGATCCCCTGATCGGATCGGCCTTCGATCTTAAAAATTTAAGGTGGATCGGATCGGCCGATCAACATTATTATAACACGCCGATCTTTTTTTCATTATTTTTTTCCTCAAAAAGTGATCCTGATTAACACAAATTAATAAAGTAATCATATTACACAAACAACAATATTTTTTAAACTATATACATTTAATAATTTGCACTGAAATAAAGTTTCCCAGCAGCGCTGTCTTGTATCCACCTTAAAGGTTTTTAGACCGGCGGCGTCAGGCTAAACTTTAGCAAAAATATCAGCAGTGTGGCAGCGCTATAAAATTACAAAGACCGACGCTTCGACTGCGACTTGCAACGTGTGAAAGGCTGATATATCATGATGGGTAAGTAAGAAGAGAGTTTACAACACCACCAATTTAATCAGACACTTAAAAAAGCACGCAGCACCGATCACCGCAGCCTTCTGTCAGGTGCCGTGGTGCCGACGGCTGCAGCTTCAGAGCTGCTGTCGTCGGCACCAGCTGCTGCAGCAAACGCTCTGTGAAACTTTTAAAAGAAAGAAACTCCCGAAAGACTCGGAGAAATCCAGAAAAATCACCGAGCTAATCGCGGAATGTATTACTGAGGACGACCAGCACATTTACAAGGCGTTTAACCGGCTCATTAATTACCTCGAGCCCCGTTCCCGTCATTACATGAACGACAAAGGACACAAAGGTGCGCTAACATGTGCAGCGGGTCTTGAATGAAGTTAATATTTTATGTTATTGTTATTCTGATGGGATTTCATTGATTGCAAAGACTTCTGCTAGTGTTTTCATTGCCTTAAACTGCTAGCCAAGTTCACCTGCTGCTATTTAAATGGAAGTGCTATGTTCTTTAGTACTGAGACTGTTGAACAGTCACTGTTCTGTAACTAAATGTGTTTTATAATAATTCTCCCAAACAAAAAAGAAAGATAGAAGAGTGTTTAAATAAGTTATTGTTTATTTTATGAGATGATAAAAGCTATTAATCTCAGCTTGGATGCAGGCCTATTTATTAATGTACACAGGAAATAAAATGCATAGGAAATTAAACTCTGTTTGCCCACTCAAAAGAAGGGAAATTGGATCGGAAAAAATCGGAAATCGGCCGATCATCAAAATTAAAAGATCGGAATCGGATCGGGACCCAAAAAACGTGATCGGGACATCCCTAGTGTTAACACCCTATCAGGAGTTCCTATCAATGACCCACAAAGTCAGTTACAACCAGAGTAGATATCAACTCTGTACAATGTTGTGTTTTCCATCATAACAGCAATAAGAGGCTATAAATGTGAGAGAGGAACTACAGAAAAACAAAAAAAATGTGCGTGAATGGGTCCCGTGTTTTCATAGTGCCACAGTCACATATTTTCTTTATGTCTGCCTGCACTCCACTTGGCATGCCAGAACGCAGGTTGTTACATTGTGGGCTGTCCAGTTCATATCAAATGTCCACTGGGGACTATAGACTGCAAAGCAGCATCAGCTGCCTCATTTACTGCCCCTAATTTGATGGAAGTGGGATGTTTGGGGACCAGGGGGTATGCTATGTCCTTGCCCTACACATGCGTTTAGAAGCCTGCAAGCATTTGAGGCATGATTACACACCATGTGGTTATTATTGTCATTACTGAGGGCAGCAATTTATGGATTTTCCCACAAATCACTCTGTTCTACTACAGATATTTCAACAATTTTAGAAAACTTGATGTCTGCATAGAAAAGCGCCAGCGTCATTTTTCACTGCAAACCTTCAGTGCATATTTGGTATCTGTGAAAAGTTCAGGCTCTCAACTAGAAATTGCGATAATATTTTGAAGATTTCAATAAATGTGTTGTATACAGTTGGTTCCCATTACAGGGGTGATAGTAAAAAAAAATCCTGAGCCTGAGCTTTTTTTTCCCTGGGAGGTAAGCGAGCCCCTAAGCCAAGATATATGCCCCGATCAATACAATTGTCATTTTTTGTCCTCTTAAAGTGTAAGTCTGGTGTAAATTGACCCATGGTCCTGTTGTTCAAGCTCACCACATGCAGCCCATAGAAAACAGAATGAGACAATCGAACAACATAGGCCAGGGGTGTGATTCCCTGGGACAACATTTTGATAAAAAGTTCATTAAATTGAATATTCTGATGACTCTTGTAGATTTTCCAGACATGAGATGAACAAACCCAATACAAGCCTATATTACAGTAGCATCTTAATTGTGGAGAGCATCAGAGCTCTTGGGACCCTGGGCCTGGTAGGCCTGTTCAGTAATCCATCCCTGCTTTTAACTAGTCACTTACCTGCATGCATATTGCTTGTATAGCACACTGATACTACGGATACTACAGCCATACTAAAAAAGGTCAATAGGTGACAATTATAATACTCAAAAGTAAACTAGAAATTGAATGAATCAATGAATATTGGATTTGTTTACAGTATTGATTAGGAGCCAAACCATTAACAAAAGGGCATAAGCAAGGAGACATTCAATTTTCTGAAAAATATGCACCATTTATTCTAAATATTTTTTGAAACAGCTACAGTGCAACAAACAAGTGAAATTAAGAGAACAATAAGTCGCAAGCATTTAAAGTGCTTCAAGACAATTTGATATTAAGAGAACTATAAGTAGCAATCATTTAAAGTGCTTCAAGGACTAAAAAACAATGAGAAATAAATAAATAAAATGAAAAAATAAAAATAAGCAAATACTGTTTACTACACAAAACCTTACACAACACACTCAACATTTGTTCATTCAAAATAAGTTGCTATTAAACTGTAAGTTCAGTATAAATTGACCCATAGCCCTGTTGTATAAGCTCACCACATGCAGCCCACACACAAAAAATACTGAGACAATTTGGGACAACATAGGCCAAGTTATGTACAGGCTGCTTAAAGCAGACCCATAACTTGGCCTATGTTGTTTGATTGTCTCATTCTGTTTTCTATGGGCTGCATGTGGTGAGCTTATACAACAGAACCATAGGTCAATTTACACCAGACTTACACTTTAAGAGGACAATAGCAATAATTTAAAGTGCTTCAAGAACTGAAAAACAATGTTTTTGTCCGTGGCCTCATCAATGTTGAGTGAAAACATGTTATTCCTAAGCTTGTCAGACAGGTTTCTTTTAAATTCTGGTGAGATGCCGTGTGTAATAAGATAGCCTGCATGCTGCCTCGAGACAGACAGATGTGTAAGGGCGAGTTTATCCTCCGCTAATTTCTTGCACAGCGTGACGAGTGGACGAGTGATAGTAAACGACAGATCATTCTCGGCAATAAAGGAACACAGCCGAATTTTTAAATCAGCCATGCGATCTGTCATTGAGGGTTGGATATCTGCTGCGGCTGATGCTCCCGGCAAACGTGAGGTGTGTTGAATTGCTCATGAAGCTGCTTGGTGACTAGCGTCTAACTCGTGCCGTGGCAGCACTTTTTTCCCACTAGTTCCATATAATATTTTCCTTGCGCACAAAGTGCAGAAACATGCTCCTGGTTGGCGAAGTTTCTGGCACCAGCTCCCAAAGGGCTTTCCGTCTCTGCCTACCTCCTCAATCCAAGAGCAACGCCATTTGTTTTTTATATCTTTGTCGACAACTTTGGTGTCTTCCCCTGGCTTCATAAAATTACACTCCATGCCTCCACGCTGCCAAACACATTCCTAGTGTGTACACAAACACAATCGCACGTGAAGTGACTGCTGAATGATCTGAGGCCGTTGACTCGCTGTTTTGGTAGGAAACAGATCCAGGGCGAGAGAGAGTCCGTCGAAATAAAAGCACCAACCTAATAAAATACGGTGAAACTCTTTCATTTAAGGAATATAATTTACAGGAAAGTCCAAGAGCCATTAAGTTGACCGTTTGCTTTTATTGTATTACAAGTTAATGTCTATTTTATACGTTTTATGTTGGTGAACACATTTATTTTGGTGATTTCGGTTAACAGCCTGGAGCCTGGTGACGCGAGGCTAGAATCAATCTGATTGGCCAAAACCCAAGACCAACCCCTACACTATTACCGATTGGCTTAAGTATGGCTACTGGTGTAGTTTTGAGTGAAATCGCCTCTCGGATCTACGCGAACGGCAAACCTGATTTTATTTATTTTTTCTCGCAAACACCTCGGTATGCCGGAAATCCGGCGTGACGCCGGAGCGCTATCACCCCTGCCATGAGCAGTGCAATGCATTCTTGCTGAGATGATTTAATTTAGAGATCATATAACAACCAAACTCGATTAAACTGCTAGAAAAACATGGCAGCTTGTTTAGAACAATAGACTGACATTCAATACCTTGCCTCAGAGACCAATATCATTCTGTTTCTCAGTGATGGATCCAGCAGTGTATGCAGCTGTGTGCACATACTTTTCTGAGTGTGGTAATCAAAGATATTAAGCAAGCCATTGGCATGTGGCCCCTTGCTCAACAACCTAAAGTGATTCACCAAGCCTGTTTCAACCCCACTGCCAGCCTCTCATGCCCCCACCCCTGACCCTCACACTGCAGCTGCAGTGTGTGTGTGTGTGTGTGTGTGACCACCCATGGTCTGTGCTGGCCAAGGATTAGGGGATTTAGGCTAGCCCAAACCTTTTTGCTCCACCACTTAGCGCAAATGGCTAAATCGGTGCAGATGGCTTTTGACCAGGTAAGCCAGCGTCTCCGCCACTTGAAGTAAAAGGAAACAACGTGCGATAGTGGGAAGACAGAAATGTCTGAGCGTACGTGCAATCTCCATACAGAATCCTTGAAAGTGCTATCTGAAGCTAATTTGTGGCCTCTCCCCTGCATTTACAAGTATTTTCTTTTCTTCACGCTCTGTCAACCCCCAAGTGCACGTGCGAGAAATGTGGGAAACAATTTCACTTCAGACTGCTCCTTGAGTAAATGTTTAACGCCCCCTTCAATACTTTCTCCTTCTTTCCACATTTTAATAGTCTCCATATGTCATAGTTTAAGTGTATCAACAGGAAATGATGCAACAACTTGGTGTAATGATGCATTGGAACATTTCCTGCAGAGGTAGTATATTAGTATCCAGATGTTGGATTAAGCAGCAGTTGCAAAAAAAAAAAAAAAAAGAAAAGAAAATAATCCACATTATGGATATGTCTGTTACACCAACTCACATCTATTACGACTGTCTAATCTATGGCAGGAATTAATTGTGCTTGGATGCTTGAGTTTGTATGGCACAAACTGTGGACTCGCATACACAGACACTAAGGATGTCCTTGTTCGCTCTCTTTGTTTTGAGTAATAGGTTTCTCTGGAATGATGTCAGCTGAAAGGGAGCGACAAAGGAAGAAATGTGTGCAAACACACCAACATGCACAGACACCACATTTGTAGTTGTTTGCACAAGTTAGCTAAAGCAGGGAGCTCCTTGTTTTAGGCAGTGTCTGGAGGGATTTAGAGCTGGATCCTTGGAATGTGTATCTGGACAAAACAGTAGCTAAGGTCATGTTCAAAAATTAGAAACCCCTTATTTTGAGTTTTACATAGCAGGAAAAAATGCCTAAAAGCTCTTTAGTCATGGGTTGTACTAGTGGGGACCAGATGTTTTTTTTTTTGTTTGTTTGGTTTTTTTTTTGTTTTTTTTTTTAATAATCCTGATATTTAAAACCTTGAAACTGGAAGAGGGAGTCCAAACTTTTGAACATCACTATATGTTCCTATTCAGGGGCTGCCTCCTTTAAAGGCTGCATTTGAAGGCCAAATGCATCACAGCGACATAGAGCATGCAGTCAAATTACAAAAACTCCTCCAAATGCAGTCTACAGATGTTCCCTGGTTTTCTTGGACTGAGAAGGCTAAATCGGGTGGGTCCATCACAGCCTAGCATATCGCTGGGAAGATTCTTTATGCAGCTGGACAGTTGGTGGACTTGGTGGTTGTATTGGAAACCTCTCTCTGCCTGAAATCAGTCAAACGCTGGCATGCACGATAAATTGTTGTCACCCCCCCCCCCCCCCCCCCCCCCCCCCCCCAATAATAGGCCATATGATAAAAAGAGAAAAAAAAACAACGCAAGTAAAACAAGTTTCTTGCTCCATCTTACTGAAAGATGAGAAACGGTGGCTGTCAATATTAAAATTCAAATGAAATGACACAATGTATGTAGAAAAAAACATGTATTCAATGTGTTTTGTTGAAGCAAAAGTGTTGGCTTGTAATAGTACATTTAGATAGAGAAAGAAATTAGTTGGACAGAGCTTTCAATAAATAATCAAATTAAGTACATTTGCTATGAATCACAATTAACTACAAAGAATCAGGCTATTAATCACAATTAAAAAATGTAATCACAGCGCTCCTTTTGAAGAAAATAAAAAATTATTATTTAAAATAAAAGAAGCGTGATGTGAATGTATTGAGAAATTGAACAAATAACCCAACTAAAGGCATGAGTTTGAGCATGCAGAGGATGAACCGATGAAACTGTCCTCCCTCCTTGCTCTTATGTCTTGAGCTGGAATAGTTTAAGATAAAAAGTTGAGCAAAGTATCGCACATAAGCTAATAAGAAAATTAAGTAATCGGTCAGTGAATCTGGTTATTCAGATAAAAACAAGTTGCTGTTTTCCTTGTCGGTCCACAAATAGATTTAAAAATGCAGTTTTGAAACTATTCATGGAGACACGCAAAACCATTTCATGAGCATCATTCTCCCCTCGCTACATTCATCAGGAACCGAAATGTGTCACCTGTTGCTGCTCACCAGGCTGAATCTGTGGCTTATGGACCAGAGTTAATTGGGATAAGCTTAAGTCCCCAACTGAAACAATAACGCCGGCCTGCGGATTAGCTGCTGACATTTGGAAGAGAAAGGAGAGAATGAGTTAACAAGGTGGATTAGACTCTCCTCTGTGGTGGCCCCATAGTGCTGTGTCAGAAGCAGAGCTTTACCGGCTTACCACTGCGACCAGTTGGAGACATTATGGATCACAGGTTTAAAACACCACCTGAAATTTAGCGCGTCAGATCAGTGGAAACCTGGAGCAGCGACTGTAGCTCCGCAGAGGTAAGAAATTTCAAATGCCACATAAAGATATTCATCTCCGAATACAAAACAAACACGATCAATGAGTAGACCACATTCCTCCCTTCCTGCCTTATGACATATAAAATGCAAAGATGATTAACTGATGATTAACCAAGACCTCAAATGTATTTTCACTCAGGTAATGTAACTTCAAGGCAAACATGAATGGAAACACGCAAAACCCAAACACATGCTCAAGCAGAAAGTCCCAATTAAATCCTTCAACCGTACGCCTGAATAAGCGTCGCTTTAATTGCACCTGGTTTTATAGTGCATTCCTGTGCGCACATGCGTCTGCGTTTGTGAGAGTACATTCAATTTGTTGTTCGTTCTTTGATTTATGGCATTTCATTATCAGTGTGCTGCAGGGGTGTTTCCAGATGCTCGCATCTCCCAGTCATCCTTAAGATTTACTGTCAACAAGTGCTATCATCCTGCATCTACTTACCATCTTCTTCACGTATCAGATGCCGTTTCCACTTGATTGATTCAGTGTCTGCTTTTAGCACTCTGAGTGCTCCCTCGGAAAAACAAAGCCAAGCAATGTTTTAATGCCGGCTGAAGAAGTGTGTGAGACAAAATTTACATGAAGATAATAAATTACATTTCTGATTAAGTTTATGCAAGCGATGATCTGCACCATAAAAACACAGTTGGCAGTAAGAACAAATTTTATACAAAGATTTATGTGGTATTTGACTTTTGACGTTAAAAAAGAAAACTGTTCTGTGAAACAATTAAGCCATTTTACATCCATTTTGAAAAAATGTTCAGAGTGCAAACTGAGTCAGGCTGATGCATGGATGATGAAGGAATGTTTTGGCTATGTGCTCTGCTTTCTTCTAGATTTCTGATGATACCATTAAAGCAAAGTCTGTTGAGCTGCTTTATGCAACCATATAGCCTTGAATTGACAGGAAAAACAAGATTTCCTTGTTGGGGTTGAGGAGAAGTTCATTTTCCACATCCTGCTCCAAACATAAGCCCTTTCCTTTTTTCTGTCTCTCATTTTGTAAACCAGTGTGGGTCTGTGTTTGTCTCCTTGTTACAGCTGTGCTCAGCAGAGGAATGACCTTGGGAACAATGACACGACACAAAGCCGTGAGCGTGGCCGTGACCAAAGCCCCTACCGGCAGCTCTTGTCAGACTGAGTGGTGGTTGGTATCATTGCTCATTGACTCATTTTGGCCGTCTACAGTCTCTAATCCAAATATGCGGGTGGAATGTAGGTAAACATGATTACGCTTGTCAGGCTCTGTGTTGACTGTGGATCAAGGACAGGGATGAGAGAGCAAACGTAAAGATAAATAATAGGCAGTGAAAGCAGCAGAATCCTGGATCTTTTATCTCGCTGTGACATTGAGAAGGCGTGGTTTAGATGAAGGATGTTTAGGGACTGTGAGGCTGCCAAACCGGAACACGGAGGAAGGACAGCGCAGAGATCTGCTAGTGACCTTAGCACGCAAACCACAGCACTTCTATTGTCCACCAGCCCACAGACAGATAAAGAGCTATGTCCATACATAACCTACTGACAGAGAATAAAGTTTTTCTTCACTGTGTCACAAAAATATCTCCCCGTCAGTCATCGCCCAAAAAACAAAACGAGGAGAGAAAAAAAAAAAAACAGATATGGAAAGTTGAGCTGCTGGAAATATGCTGCTTTCAAAACTCGCTGGCACCAAAGCATCACATACAGAGGCTGCACTTGGAGCGCTGTTGCTGGGGAGACTGAATGCAGGTCCAAACAGGGGGTCAAAGGTTGCCCTCTGATGGTATGTTTACAAAAGACGAAGAGGATGGAGGTTGGCATAGAGCAGCACCTTCCCGGTCACGTGCAGGACATGTAAAACAGCCCTGCGCTAAATTTAACAGGAGGGCATGTGCTTTGTTCAGCAGCTTGTTCGGTTCTTTGGAGGACTTGGTTGTCTGTGCTTTGCTGGTGGGAACAGTCAGCGCTGAAAGTGACTGATATGTTGTTTCCGAATGTAGCATTCAAAGGAAGGTGGTCAGGAGTCAGCATTCTCCGCCCGCCTCTGAGGCTTGGCACATCCTGAACAGAAGTCTAAAAATAGATTATCAAAACAAATGTTCCTCTCACTATGCATAACCTAAATTTGTCACTATAGCTTACTGTACTATAACTTGCTTATTGTAACTACTACAGTGAGGGCAGTCATTTGGAAAATGATGAAGTGATCATTAAAATGGAGCAATATGTTTAGTATTAAATGTATTTCACATTGAGATCAATATACACGCTCGACTACAACCCCCCCACCCCCACAATAAAAAAAAAAAAAAACCCTGTTGCAAAGCAACAATGCAAGAAAAACAGCCATGAAAGACACCTGCTGCACTAAATAAATAATAGAATCCTGCCAACAAAAACACTCTGGGCAAAGAATAGCAGTTCCAGCACAAGAAAAAGAGCACCTGCTGTGGCACAACATCCGCTACATGTTACCCCCACATTCGATGCAATAATAACAGCCACCTGCTGAAGGACAACAATAGCCACTGGTTAAGCTAGCAAGAAGCCAAGTATGTATTCAGATGAACTCAGTGCCTTTAATTCACAGCAGTGGGGGAAAAGATAAGGTCAAGTGGAAGTTCACTAATTACAAACTTACACAGCCACATACCACCACACATTCATCATGGTTACATAAGACAAGACAGAGACAGAGCGCTGTGTAAAATCAAACAACAGTGTCACAGTCAGTGGGCCTCGTTCATGAAATCCCTGTAAACCTGTGAGTCGATTTGCTCACAAATCACCTCCTCACCAAAAACCTACAATCGACTCAACAAAAGCAGCATAAAACTCAAACTCGATCGTAAGAGTATGCATTCATTCAGGAATTCTGTTTAAGCGCCAGCTAACGGCGCACTCAAGAGGCCCATTGATTGGCATAAACTCCGCTCAGGGATGACCGCGTGTGTCCCACGTGATCTCGAACCTTTCGGGTAAACTTGTAATCTCAAAAATGCAGCAGAGGAGGCAGTGCTGACAAGTGAGAGGTTGAGAGCAAAACTACTGCCAAACCATATGATGGTACTGCTGTTGGATGCGATGAATAAATAAATGTATACTAAATAATAAATGAATGCATTTCTCTGTATCAGCAAATCTCTCAGACTGCAGACAACCACATCGTCTCTATTATCTGAGAAACCTCTATGAGGAATCAAATTGAAAAAGACAATATCATGTCTTGCATCCAGAGAGGTTAGAGGTCTAACAGCAAACACAGAGTTAAGGTTATACTATTTTATTATGCGTTTTAATTATATGTTGCGGGTGGGCTCCAGCAGATTCTCATGACCCTAAATAGGAATAAACAAGTACAGATGACGGATGGGTTGGAAATTTACAGCACATTAATTTACTTAAATTGAAAGTTTGGACCACAAAACTTGCACTCTTTTTGTAGTGCCAATAAACCAATCTGCAGACTAACCACTTATTTGCAGTGATTTTTCTTTTTATTCCTGCAAGGAGAAATGTTTAACTTTTACAAGTTATTCAAATGTTTGAGCAGCCCACCAGTGCTGTGTCCAAGTAGTTTTAGGGACCTCTGACACTGAAAGGCTTTATATCATGGCTATGTTGTGCAGAACATAGCAAGTCAAGTCATTATTCTGCGCACTTTTTTGGGTTTGTAGAGCAGGGTGCCTTTTATTGTGTCAAAGCATAACCGCCACGGCTTTATGATGCCACTGGTGCGCTCTTCAGTATAACAGACCGGGTCACTGTGTTGGTGTTTTTGGACATTATTTGGTCTTAGAATTCAGTAAATACACCTTCAGATGACGCTGAGATGTATAACACCTTGTCATTAATTCATGAGAACGACACACAATAAATATAGCCAGATCCGATTTATTGTTGTCTATCAATGCCACTGTTCCAGTAGCAATACTGGTTTCAGCAATACCGGTTTCTGGAATAGCATCTCTCTTGGTCATTCTACTCCTAAAAGGAGAGACATGATTAGAAATCTAGTGCAGCTGTGCCAGTCTGATCCTCTTTGGCGCTGTTCCCTGAGCCACTGCTCCACATCTCCCCCTCTTCTACAGCTTAGCAAAACCACACACCCCCAACCGAGGGCTTAAAAAAACGAATTTGGTTGAAAGCTTATATTCAGGTGTATATTCCTAACCCTTCAATTTACAGAATAACAGTTATTTAGATTATATCCGATGAGTGGACAATAAGTGAACTATAAGCCTGTTTATGCTTGTGTAGTGCATACTGTAGCAAACATAAATGAGCTGGGTCTTAGCTGAAGGTCGAATACAGGTTCCTGATTTTCAGCATGTATCATTGTTTATCACTCTACTATAATTTCCACTGCTCCTGGTAGACTATTTTGGTTATTACTGAGCTGGCTACGCCTGTGTATGTAAATCATTGCAAGTTAGGACTTTACTTCCAGAACAGTAGACACCTTATCAATACTGATGTGACCATGCACTAATTTGACTGGGATAGTGAATCTGACCTTAATTTGTCTTTTGCAGAGATACAAAAGCTAAAGGTTCAAATTCACAGGTGGGCCAAATCTACTTCTGACAACAGAATAATTTATACATGAGTTATGTTTTCAAGTGCTTTAGAGGCAAACAAATGATTAGTAGTTTAGCTGCTTGTACCAATCATTACAGTAATTTTGCATTTGCGTGAGTGCATTACATTATTGAATGCAATCTTAAAGCAGAGGCAATAATGGTCCAAAAACCTTTATGATTATTCGGGCACATAATTTTTTTTTTTTTACATCATCTATTCTGCCAAATAAAAAGATTAACAGATATCTTCCTATTGTTCAAGAACTCAGTAATGTTTTTTTTTTTTTTTTTTTACATTTTCAATAAATAGTAGTAATCATTCCCCTGATTATTTCAGTAAATTATGTAAAATGCATTCTTCATATTAACTCATCTTTAAAAAAAACAAACAGTTTACACTCTATCATTAATCCTGGTTCTTCTTGTCTTTCATCTGACCCGTGTTTTTAACATAGTTTAGAACAGTGATTCCCAAAGTGTGGGCCGCAGCCCCTGGTGGGCCGACACGGTACTGCAGGTCATTAAAATTAAACAAATATGTTTTAAATCCTTGACCTTTTTTAAATATGTTTCTAATTACTGTAAAATATTAATGACATGATTTAAAAACATTAAGTAACAAAACAAACAAGTGTTATTCTACCGTCATCTTAACTTAATATGACAAGTGTCACCTTAGTTGTTACATTACATTAATATCAGAACATAGCTTCTAGTCCTGTATGTTGATCACAGTTGTGATTAAAGGATTCAGTGGGCCGCTGAGATTTTTCACATTTCAAATTGGGCCTTGGTATTCTGAAGTTTGGGAATGGCTGGTTTAGAAGATATGTATTGTCTATCTTAAAAAGATGTAGGTGTTGCAACATTTTGGTCTGAAAGGTCTTAGCAGTTCCCTGAAAGTATTAACTCTTTCAAATCCCCTTGACAAAGTCTTCATCTCTTTGGCTTGAGTCAATCACCCCATGGGGGCTTGCACTGTAAAAAGCCTCCTATTAGGTGTAGTGAAAGCTCTGTTTACCCAAGCTTAGTGAGTTACCTTGGGTGACTGGAGGAATGAATCCTGTGGAAACAGTTGGCGACAGACCAACGCACCACACATCATGAAGCAAGTTGATGTGTGCCTCTTAAATTAAACAAGCCATTCCTCTCTTGTGCGAGAAGTTATGATGTGTTGTAACAAATGCGATGTCTGCATAAAGCTTCAGATAAGTGAGGAATGCCATTTTGCCAACAAATTCTGATCTATAAAAGGCTGCATTGTTTTGTCTGCTAGATAAGAGGACCGTTTGGCAACAGGAACAACCTTTCTGACAACTGGGATTATCCTGTTGCATCACTACACTGTGAGACAAAGTGTCTCCGACGTCAGTTTTCTTAGATTTCCACACAGCCTTGTGCACGTGTAAAAGGCGGTTTGAGTAAGAGGCTGGCAAAATCATAAAATGAGCAAGCAAGGGGTTTTAAGACATGTCTCACTTGAAGCATGTCCTCCCTTTGCTCCCCCTGCTCTGGCTTTTCACCTTCCAGACTCCCCTTCTGACCCCTTTGTTGGGGTGAAGGGGGCTAGATTTTTGGAACCAGCTAATTATAGAGTTTTAACGTCTGCTTCACTAAGCCCTAAGAGCGGAGGGACATTCCTGCAATCGGGAGACTCAATATGTGTGTGCGTTTCATCAATGTTGCTCTTTTTATTTAATCTCCATGGTAACCTAGAGGAGAAAAGTAGATACAGACTAAAAAAAAATAGAATACTACCCAAAAATATTTACATGTCTCAATTTGGACACAGAATTGAAACCCAAAACATCTATAAAGGGCAAAACCACAGTTTCTAATGGTCTTAAAATCACACACATGGATTTGTAAAGCTGGTCTTAGTGTAGCTTTTATTCCATGTAATTTCTTTGGCGGTTTTGGGGACAGTCTGGACATCTGTAAATGTTAAAATGATGTACTTTCAAGATGCCAGAATAAATATGACTAATTCAATTTAAGACAGCTTTAAAAATTAATTTAGACAGGTAAGGAAAAAATATATAAGAATGATGGCAAGGCAAGATAGCGATAATAGCCTGTATGTGTGGGAGGACCTTATTTCGGTCCAGTCATTATTTTAGAGGCCAGGATATGACAGTTTGTCTGGAATAAGTAAGCTGTCAAACACACTCCAGCCAAATGTTGTTAAAAAAAAATGATGAGATTATGATTTAAATAAGCATTTGGTTTGGTATCCTTGCAGTGTTTCCCACATGTTCATTTATTCGTGGCGGTATCCATTGTGACGCCGCCTATAAATATATAAGTCGCAGAAGAAGAACTTGGGGTGGGCCTATAAATCGAGGAGACGCAGAAGAACTCGTGGTCAAAAAGGCGTGATTCAAGCGACAAAGATATGGTATATGTGAAGGTAATACATTCTGTTACAAAGTGGTAAAATAAGCCCAAAGGTGGTCTGAAAAAGTCTGACTCTAAAATCGCACCGCTAGTGTGCAAATTGCTACATCTGAAAAAAACTAAGGCCCCGATCGTACCCTTCGCCTTACCTGTTACCACTAGTCTCTACCCTCAAATTGCGTGTATAGGAACCTTCGCTAACCGCTAATGCAATCTTTCATCCACTATAGCCACTACACATTTTGCAGACTCTTTTACTCACTTTGTTGGTGTGGCAACAGGTGTGTTTTTTGCCCTTTCCTCAAACTGAAACAGGTTTAGGAAAACTCATTTCGGGTGGTCTGACTACCCGCAACCCATGTCAGCTCGTACAAGAGCGCGCCCAAATGGCTTCAATGCGTGTCCACTTGGTCACATGTGGACGTGCACAAACGGTTCTACCTCTTGAATTAACTCTTGTATAAAAAGAGTGATTTGGCCTCAGTTGAACCCCTGAGAAAATGGCAGAGATCGTCTTAAATCGGCTTGCTCGCCAGTTAAACCATAGACGACCAGAGCGCGTTTACCGGCAGCACACCATCATTGCCTGTGTTGTCACATTTTTACCGTTACTGGCATAAACATGAATAGACATGTGCAAATATTGCTGGATAAATGTTACAGATATAGACATAAAAGGCTTGCCCAAATGGACCAAACTTTCTTAGGTTTAGGGATTATATCTCTGATCTCCATTTCTAAAATTATTTTAGTCTGCAGTTCCAATGTTTTCTTTTTTTTTTCCCTAAACAGCCACTTATTTTGCTCATACTACACCAACATTCGAGAATGGGGGGGGGGGGGGGGGGATGATAAATTAGCAGTCTGGAGCCATGCTACGGTTTTTATGTACACAGCAATCATGCTGACTTCTTGACTTACCCCACTCTTCGGTTTTGCTCCAAAAGCTGGTGCAGATTCTGAAGAGAAGGCAGTGGTAACATGTGGGTGTGGGAGGAGCTGTGAAGCTGCGGGCATGGATCCTAAATCAACCTCCTGCACAAGTAAAATGGAAACGTGTTAGACCCTGCATTCCTCCACTGTTTTCAGTGTTTCTTCAAACATGACAAAGAACTCAGATTTATTTTAAGAATAATGAGGCTCTCTCATTTTGGCCATAAGCACATAGATCCAGTGGGAGTACAGCTGCTAAAGAAAAGTTCATTTCATCCACACCTAAAGCCCCATCTAATGTTTTGTGATTTGAATTAATTGTTGCTGGGGTTAAAATAAAGGATTTTTTTCCTTTTAAACAGAAATGATTATGTATTTATGTGTGTACCAGGAGATGTCGTCGATGGAAGGTGGGGGTGCTGTCCATGGAGGAGGTGGCACTGAGGGCATTCTCAATCTCCTGGTCCAACTGGTCCAGCTTCATCAGTAGCAGCACCATTGAGTCCAAACGAGCATGTTCACGCTTAATACAGGGACAAATCAGTGGATTAATAAAAACAAATAAATAAAAAAATGAAAAAAGATAACCAGCCTTACAACAGACGACAACAACGTTACATTTGTGGCCCTAAATGTGATGAATTTCCTCCAAGGAAACTTGGCTTCCGTTACCATTTTGTGATCAGATGTGCTGCTCTTCCATGCCGACTCCACCATTGCTGTTAAAATATTTAAGAAATCTGAATTCTTCATTTATCAGTCCAGCAGCTTCAGTTGTGGTTAAAAAGTCTCACACTGACCCCAGGTGGTTTAACTTCAGTAAGACAAGCTGAATGACCTGCAGCTCAGCTCAGATCCAGTCCTCACCTGGACCATTTTCTCATCTATTGCTCAGCTCTGTTTGGTTTCATGCAAGACAAGCCCTTCTAAGAGCATTGAAAACTGTAAATATGACTTTTTGTGGAGCCTAAAGCATCACTTTTTCAAATTCCTTTCATTTTTGAGCTGTCACTGGGCGAGGGGCGGGGTACGGCCTGGACAGCTTGCATGTGCATCACAGGCTTTTGAGACATCTCTAATCTCATGTGTTCATAAAGGATACATAAAATAGTCTATATATTTTACTAAATATGTCCTGTTAAGTGGTTACAATGATCTTCAGTGATTAAATTCACGACAGCTGAAATGCAAGTAAGGTTAAAACAGCTACAGCCTGTTAATGCTGAATATGATTCAGCAACAACAACAGACATAGTCCTGTGCCCAGCCGCAAACTCCAGCCCTAATAATGTCTTATGACTTTATTTTCCAGTTAGTGCCCAGTTAGTTTGTCAAAATCAGTCTCTATTGGATTTGCAGAGAGAGCAAACAGATGCCGAGGGCATGGAAATGCACTTCACACTGATGCACTTAGCAACATTCCTCGCTTGAGGCTTCGCACACCACTACGTTCTGTCTTCTTGGCGAAGGATCACAATGAAACATTGTGCTGTGATGAAACAATGACATCTTTACGAAGCTTCACTGAATGAACAAAAGTATCTGCCTCAGGGTGGTAATGACAACTACAAAACAGCAAAAAAATAAAAATAAAAAATAAATCAATAAAAAACAAGTTCAGTAGAAGCTGCGTTGCATCAGAGAGGATAACTTTATTGAAGTCCTCAGAAAACATCTTCTGTCTTTCTCATTATTGAGGTTACTGTTACACTGCTCTCAACTCTGTTTTTTTCTTGCTTTCAGATGGAAGATGATTCACACATTGTTTGAACTCTTAAATCTCCTTTTTCCTTTCCCTTGTTCTTTTTTTTCAGCCTCTTAGTCACAGCACCCAGTCTAAGCCCTATTTCTCAAACTTGTGCATCAAGTAGGTTTTCCCTCTTCGGCACTCTCTGACTTCATCAATGATGTCTGCAAACTACACATACAGCACATAAAGTCTAATGTGGCTTGTTTCATTAATAAACAGTGACCAGGGGACACCCATTTAATTAATGCATACAGAGAAAAGGACAAAACAGAGCACCGAGGGGGGGTGTGTTGCCAAGACATCTGCAGCCAGATAAACAACAGTTTGGCCAGTTTGGCCCTGGGGTTAGGATAAAGCCTTGTTGCTAAAACAAATAACAAAGCCCGAAATCAGTTTAATCTGAAGCTGTTATGCAAACCAGATGGCTTCATTTTGCAAACTGGATCTGCAACAATGACATGGTCCACTGGGGACAGTCATTAGTTAGGACAGTATCTAGTCAGAAATCAAACCAGATTGCTGCTGTCAATGTCAAAGTCTCAATAATTCCCTTCTTGATAACCTGCGGAAGCTTCTTTTGCTCATACAAAATATAATTAGTATGATATATCTTTACAACTTCGCCTCACTAGGAGACAACTGTATAGTTTTGTTTCATCACTAGGCCCTTTTCTATAGCACACTATAAAGCAGAATTTTTATAGATCATGTAGTATGGGACATGACAAAGACTAAACTAATTTTCAATTTTTACATGTAGATGTCGCAGTATTAATGCTTAAGACCTTAATGTGCAGTCACATGAGACATAAACGGAAACATTAATGGGTGCACGCTGTTTTACTAAATATTCACAAATGTTCAAATGCACTGAAGAAATCTCTGCTTATAAAACCATAATTGGAAGCTCACACCTGGGATGATTACAGTTGTCTGTCAGACCAAAATCAATGTTGTCTGACACAGAGGCACTGTTTTAAAAATTGTTGGCTGTCCACCTCAGCTAGGAGAAAGAGAGACCGTCCAAATGCAGGTCTGAAGGGCAGACAGACCAAAGTTACTGATCATAAATCGTACTCCAGTATAACTGAATCCATCTTCTAAAGGTGAACTGCTCAACCTAAAGAAATGGGATGGAGTGCAGGCTGAAATCATGACAGACTTCAGAGGTGATATGTATAGAATATCAGCTCTCCACATCAACTGGATGATGGTGGCACAAGTTGAGTTCAGCAGTTAGACTTTAAAATGTTATTTAAGTTGCACAGAAAACTATCAAATGTTATATATGTTGCAAAAAGTGAACTTAGTTCTGACGCTGTCTCATAATAACAATGGGATTACCTAAACAAGTAAAATTAGTATTGTTGATTGAAGAGTCTGCAATGCATTAATTTAAGTTTCTGTGTTAAATCCAACATTAGCCTATTTTGCAGTTCGCCCCTCTGGTTCGCACAAAGTGAATTCATGACATTTCAAACTTCAGAGGGGGATTGTTGTTGGCTTCAGTATAAACTTTCACACAAAATAACATCTGTTATTTCATGGAGCTTTGTTTATATGATCATATTGTAAGCAGAGGATCCGATCCCAGGAAACTGCACGAGCACGTGCACACGTGACCAAGCCTGATGGTCCTCCAGCTATCAAAGGCTGGGCCAGCTTGTCCTTCACAAGATGTTTAGACAGACAATTAAAACAAATGTACAGATAGATTTGGAGGTCAGAAGTTGAGTGGGAGCTCCGTTTTCAGTGTCATGGACCTTCTTCCATTACACTGCACATTTAGCTATGCTATACGACCTCATGAGCGCGTGATGGATATCATTGTGAGGGGACTTTTTATCCTATTAAGTCACAGGATAAGTAAAACCTGAATAAATTAAGTAATTATTACTTCATATACATATAATGATAAAAATACTTGAACATAATTCTGGGCACACAGCCTTCACAGAGGTATGTAAACCACAGACATTAGATCATTTCTGGGTCTGTTGTGTCCAACGAAAAAAGTAAAATAAAACATGAGCTCTCATTATGGTTATTTTTCCATTTGTCATAGTTCTGTAAACAACATGCCTGATTAAGAAGCCTTTCGCTCTGAATAACGGATATCTTGTCAGTGCAAAAAAACAAGAGAAAATGCATAGAAAACCATATCAGCTCTCCACATTAACTGCGTGAACACACTGCATATGATGTCAAAAACAGCTAAAGCATTTCGCTGGGGAAAGGACTTGAGAGGCCGTCCTCCTCTGCATTTACAGTCTCCATGCCCTTATAGGACCTTGTTTTGCAATGGGCGGTTGAGAAAGAATAAAACATTTAACAGATCCCCCTCTCACAGATCTGTAAGCATGTGAGAGTGAAGTCATTGTTTTTCCGAGGCACTTGCCAGAGTGTGGGACAAATTATTTGTCAGACATTCACGCCTGGGATTTGTTCATTTTGAAAAAGACATTCGACTGAGGAGCTGAGGCAGCAAATACACCATTATTATTACCACAATTACTATAATCTGAAACAATACCATATCATATTCCTTCTTACCTTCCTCATACGCACTTTGTCCTCTTTCTGCTCTCCGGGCTCACTTAATCCACTGAAAACTGAACTGGCCCGTTGAGTGTCGATGTGAGAAGCTGAACTTACAGCCTGGTCCGATTCTTCCATCACAGAAATCGTGGCCCCTGGCCTGCTGTGTTCCCGGTGACCATCTGCCACCTCAGGAGCAGGTGACTCACTGAAGCAACAATCAGGGGTCTGGTTGCTATGGAGTCCATTACTGACCTCTTTAGAGCATGGTGTCAGTTTTTGCGTGACTTGCTCAGCATCCTCATGTTTATCGATCAAATGGGAGAACTGAACTGGATTTTGGGTCGTATTAACGTTAGATTCCTTTTGAGGTTTTAGGCGAGTGCCGTTATTGGAATCAGCAAAGCTGAGCTCTGGAATAGTGTTCAGTTTGAACAACTGTTTTCTGAAGGATTGAGCATGGATACATCCTCACAAGTAGCCAGTTCTTTGGGTAAAAAATCTGGATCAAAATTTTCCATTGATTGATTTAAAGTGGTTTGTTTAGACTGATCTGCACACTGAACAGTGTTTGTCTGGCTGGGATCTCCTTCAGAATATCCAGGTTTTGCTTGTTCAGGTGATGCGTTTTGCTTCGCTGTCAAAGCGCAATGCTGATTTTTGACTCCAGTATCAGGACATTCAGAAAGCTCAAGCTTGACATGCGCTGCTTCCTCACTGCTCCCTCCCTGTGCACTTTCATCTTCATGAGGCCGGTTCCCTGCTGTACTTTCAACATCATGCTGTTCCAGCAAAGTCTGGCAAAATATTTCACAACCGTGGCCCTGATCCAACACCCGAGCACAGTCATCAGGATCCTTCTCTCCTTGAAAGTCTCCTGAGCGATGGTTAAATCCTGGATTGTTGTTTACAGTTTCTGAGTCATTCAGTCCATCCAGCTTGCGAGCAGAATCTGCACTCCAGCTTTTAGTTATTCCTTTGACACATTCGCCATCTACTGCTATAGTTTTGTTAGCCATTGCTATAGCATTACCACCTTCCATCGCAGCAGCTAAACTATGCAGCACAGGAACAGATCCACTTACACCAGCTTGATCAGGGGTGGAAATCATCCCTTCAACAACATCTGGGGAGGCAGTTTGAGGTTCCAGTTCAACAACAGAGGACTGGTTTAATATGGCCTCAGAGATTACAGGAGGTCTGCTGTAACCCTCTGCATGGCTTTCCATTGTTTCGTGATGGCTTGGAGTTTTGCCAGACAGTTCACGAGCACATTCAGACAATAGAGGCTCATTGTTTGAAGAGATAGAGATGTATTGTTGCTCTCCGTGACATATATGTGGACTTTTAAAGAAATTATCATCGTTGCAGATGTGACTCTGGCTACTTTCTGTGTCAATACCACTTTCGAAATGCTGGGTTTTCTCAGTCTGATCGTTGGTATCAGCTGTGCAAGAAACATTTGAACTCGATGTGCTTTTCTTAGAATAAAAGACTCCAGAGTTCCCAGTGTTTACGGTTTGCAGATGCTCCAATTCAGAGGTGTTTTGGGGAACGTCAGCACACTCAACCTCCTGAGAGCCATGAGCTGACTCCTGGAAATCCTGCGCAGCATTCCCGTTGTTTTTAGCTAGCCTCAAGTGTTCTGCTTCAGTAACAGTATCTTTATCAGCAGAAGTTGGACCATCTGTAGGCAGTTGGTGGCAGCCCTCTGGCATGGAGGCACACCTTGTCCGTCTGCCTTGTTTTAAAGTGCCTGAGCCCATCCAAAGACCGTCACTGTCGACTCCATGACAGCAGACCAGATCCAGATCATCATAGCTGTACTGTAATCCCGACGGGTGAGTCACGTGCTCTTCCCAGCTTCTTTTCCGTATGGCTACCAGCATGGTGGAAAACCAGTTCTATCCCAGGGGGCTGGTTTTATCCCAGTTCAATCCAAGTACAGCGCTTGCTGAAACTGAGAAAAGAAATGGGTGTAAGAAACATCAAGCACTCCCTAGTTATATGTTTTAGTAACTGAATTCACAGATGACAATGTGGAAAACAATGATTCACGTCTTAAATAAACAGGAAGTACTAAGTGAAGGTTCAAGAGGGTTGCAATTAGACTGCATTAAAAACTCCCTGGGAAGCATAAACTAAGCCTGCTATGTTGATCTAACAGGGAAACTGTTTTCAAGCAATGTTGTTTCAAATTTCACATTACAGCTCACCAACTAAACGTAAGTGAGCTATTGCATCTGTGTTTGGTTGAAGGTAAGAACCTTCCAGGGTAAAAACTGAAACAGCTATCATTCTGAAATAATTCATAAAGTGAAAATATCCTTTCCTTTGTTGATTTTTCTAACATCTTGAAACCGTATACTCTGTTCAAATCAGCACGTCCACTTTAACTGTAAAAAAGCAGTTTGAAAAAAAGTCTTTGAGTGCTTAACTGTCATCTCACCATCTCACACAATGATGCAACTCAAGGGAATTAAAACAGCAAATGACAGCCGGTGGCCCCTCAACAGCTGAGTGTCTGCAATCCAGCACGCTTATAATGCACACCATGGGTCTGTTCACACGAATCAAACTGCATTTATTGTCAAATACTGAGTCCCCCCCCAACTCAGTTGTCTGAATATACACTTAGAAAGAAATACAGTTTTTCATGAAAAATATGTCATCTATTCAGGCTGTATGTCTGCAATACTTAGAAGAATAAGAGAATAGATTGATAAGGGGTCTTAGAAAAATTGTTGGACATTATGGACTCATAAACTAAAAACTTTCTGTGGCAAGGAAAGTTTTTTTTACTACATTTTTTTGTAAATCGAATAGGAATAGGCACAGCTGGTTTCAAAATCACATTTTCCTAAGGAGCAGAAGCCCAAATAAAATTTGCAGTATGCAGCAACGGTTTTTAAAGAGCTTTTTCAGATACAGAGATGGACTGCTCTAAATGCCGTGTCTGGCATGAACCTTTACCTGGTTTTCAGTAAAGAGACAAATAAGCAAGATTTTGTCCTTGTCCACAAACTAACAGCTGACAACCAAAGTTATCTTTCGAAACACTGCAGACATCTCTGTGAAATAATAATGTTCACTCTTTGCAAATTCTCCAGTGATGGCACAATATCCAAGAGCACAGTCCGGTATCTGAATATTGTGATTATCCAGTAATTGAATACATAATCCAATAAACAGGTTTGTAGATCCAGTACTTGTTATGAGTAGTTATCCAGAGATGTTTCACAAGCTGCCTTTTCATTCATCCACCAAAAGGAATTCGTCCACATTTCGAAAAAAAAAGAAGAATCCGAGTTTTTCCGAGTGAGTTGACATTTTCACATTTACTCTGAGAGCACTCCTTAATCTAGATTCTTGTGAGCCATTTTCAGCACTCGAGTAAGTATCTTCACTCTAAAGCTGTTGGACAGATAGAGAAGCCCCCAAAGACAGCCAGAAAGCCGGGAAGCAGAGTCAAGTCCAGAGACAATTTCCATCTTGATCGCATTAGGTTTTTTTGCTGACGCAGAATGCTGAAGAGTCGGGGTGGTGTTAGAGGGGCCGGGTTTTCTTTCCCCCACTCCACCCCTGCTCTCATCTGTTCTATCCCTCTTCTCATCATGTCCCCTCCCCGCTGGTTTTGACAGGGAGTATGAATCACATCCTTGAAGCTTCATCACCCGTCTGGAGATTTACCGAGAAAACTAAACACCTTTATTCATTACACCCCCCTCTAATCTACGTACTATACCCACTGTTTCAGAAAGAACCATTTATCCTCTTTCTCAAAACTGTTCTCTTTCCTCTCCATAGCCTTCTTTTCTTCATTTTCTTCAGTTCACAAGCTGTGAAAGTCTCCCACCAGTTGGTTTTGATTAGTAACAGACTGGCTGCCTCTTAAGACTTGTGGCTGTGAGCCAGGAGAGATTGCTCTAATGTTTTGGCAGTTATATCTACAGCCTGCTTTTATTTATTTATTTTTTTTAATTTGTCATCTTGTAACAGTACAAGTATTCTTAACCAAACACAGTTGCAGTATTTAACAAATCCAAGGCAAGGCTTGTGTGTAGATAATCCAAGGATGCATGCTTAAAAATGTTCTCTCGGGCTTAAGTAAATGACCACCAAAAATGTTACATGCATCATGACATCATGGTTTTAAAAGAGACTAAATGGGAAAAAAACATAGATAGATAGATAGATAGATAGATAGATAGATAGATAGATAGATATTAGGAGTGGTAGAAAAGTATACTAAAGTCGCACAGGACATGTGTGATGACAGCAATGAGGTGTGCAGTAGGTGTAACAGAGGGGTTTTAGGAGGCAGTGGGACTGCCTAGATAGATAGATAGATAGATAGATAGATAGATAGATAGATAGATAGACAGATAGATAGATAGATAGATAGATAGATAGATAGATAGATAGATAGATAGATAGATAGATAGATAGATAGATAGATAGATAGATAGATAGATAAAACCCAAATACCAGTAGTTGATTTCCTAATATGGTATTTTCTGAGTGGCACAAAAGGAAAATCTGCAGAAATATAAACTTCATGTTGGAAACACCATAAATGAATCATTACATTTGTCCCTATATGTACACTGTCAACAGGGTTATCAAACCTACTCGCTGGGTTTAGTAGGCTGTTGGCTATCCCAGCTGTGACTGGGTGAGAGACGGGACAACTCTTCAGAAGTCGCCAGTCACTCATAAGGTCGTCACAGCAACCAACAACCATGTACATTAACAGTCTCTTATTTTAAAAGCTGGAGTACCCACAGAAAATCCATTCAAGCATGAGAAGGATCTGCAAACTCCACACAGAAAGGCCCAATTGAACTAGTAACCTTCTTGATGTCAGGTCATACCCAGGGTTATCAAACATATTTAGCAATGTTTTCAGTCTTGCAGAGCCTAAATGTAGTCGAAACTGTTAATTACCTCCGCTAAGGAGGTTATGTTTTTGCTAGCGTTTATCTGTCTGTCCGTCTGTGTTCAAGATAACTGAAAAAGTTATGGATGGATTTTGATAACATTTTCAGGAGTTGTCGGAAATGTGAAAAGGAAGAACTGATTTCATTTTGGGTGTGATCCGAGAGAACTCCTGGATTCTGGATCACTTTCCAATTTTCGATAACATTGTGGTAAATGGGGCCGTAATTATGTTTTAATTGTTGCGCTTGGCGGAGGTCTGTGCTCTCCGAGTGCTTTCCTGGTTCAAAATGCAATGATGGAATTTAGAACAGTTTACAAAATGACACACTTGTAAATGCTCGATTAAATTCACCATTGCGTCATCCCAGTGTGTCATGCAATGTAAAATCAGTCTTTATAATTCTCTTTTTTCCCCCTCTCAGTCAGTTCAGCTGCACAAAAAAGAAGCATGCAAAAAACCATCCGCGATAGTCAAAGCACAAGAGAAAAGTGAAATGACACCCCCCCCACCCCCCCGAAGTGTCCCAGCAGCCCCTGGCCTGTAACCTACGGGTCATCCAGATGCGAGGTGAAGCTCTGGGTGAGTCTTTTCTTAGGGTCTTCACTGGGAAACTGTGCACTGCCATTAATGTTGGCTCTCCTGGGACACAGATGGGCTGTGCTGGTACTGAAGGGAAAAAAAAGCAACCCAGTTCAACAAGAGTCCTCTGTATCATGTCACATGCTGCGTGCAGTGTAATGCAATGAAACACATATTTTTTTCGGTCACAGTTGCTTCCATGTGGATAGAGCTGGTGATTGAGGTGAGACCAACACAGAGCATAATTCAGGCTATCCATTCATTATCTCTTGCGGACATTATAATTTAAAGGCTCGGCCTCTTCATGCCAATCAAAGTCTTGTACAGCCACAACGCAGCTGGTGTAGCTCATATTGTGCATCAGTGAACGCTTAAATGTGAACTTTAAAACAAGTGGTCACAATTATGCTGATAACAAATTTGGATTCGATTGTGAGTAGCTGTTACCGAGCCATTCCTTCCTGGTTCTTTAAACTGAGAGAACTAGCTGCTGTCTGCAACAGGTAAAACCCAAACTACACATAAATAATCCAACAACCCCACATCAAACAAACTGGAATATCCTTATAAATTATGCCATAAAGCAAATGTTTTATATGAACATCTATGTGCCTTTATAGTTATTGTTGAAGACCAGATTCTAACAACCAAATCAGAACGGATGAGCATGACCATTCTCGTAGCCATGCAAAATCGTAGGTCACATGTCTCGAGCACACCCATAAGAAAGAACCATTCATGAATCACCTCAAAATCCCCTTGCTGCTTAACCCTCAAATTCTTCAGGAGCAGTGTGGGCTCAAAGGAAACAACTCCACATTCCTCACTGATATAGTTTATTATTTCAAAAATAAGCCCGTTTAAATCATGACCATTGAAGAACAGCGTCTGCCCATGTAGGAAAATGTTGGTGATGCTTGTTGAGAAAAAAATAAATAAGAAAAGAATTGTGTCCCTCCAACAACTGAGTCATTTTGGGTCCTTGCATACACAAAGACTGCTCTAAGTAATCTGTGCACCCTTTTTTTTTTAAGTTTCTTTTTTAAATAATGCTTATTTTAACTCTATTTCTACTTTCTTTGTTGCTATGAGAAGCTGCAAAAATGGTTCTTGGGATCATTTACTCTGAAAAGAAAACCAGATTGTCATCTGAAAATCTAAAAACAACATAAGAAAACCACACCAAGATCCTCGCAATCCTTTCCTGTCACTTGCTATGCCCTTTGGTTAACAACCTCTTTTACAAAGCCTGGAGTCATGTCCGTTAATAACTGTCTTTGAGGCCTGGGTGGGAACTTGAGCAACTGCAATACTCTTGAATGAAACATCCCAATGTAGATGATGCCACTGAAGAGCATGCACAGAGCCCTCTTAATTGAAAAAAAATGTCTTTAATCTTCTGTGGATATGAAATTACTTTGCTTCTGTGGGTCTAGTTAGAAGCAGTCTTTGTGGGAGACACAGAGGGGGGCTTGGCCACTGCTCATGGGTCATAGTTGATCTATTACCGTGGGAACAGGAAGTACATGTTATTGAGGATACAGACCACAACATGCTAAAATAATATAATCTTCTTTTTTCCCCCAGGGGTGGGGGTGTTGGGGGGAAAATGTGTACTTATGAGAATGATAGTGAATGAAAGATAAAACAGGACATCATGTCCTGGGTCTAGTGACACTGTTACTATTTGTCGACGTAATACGGTTTGTGAAATTGCACTGATTCGTGTCTTCTGGGCTTAAAAACAATATCCTCACATCCATTAAAAAAGTCCCTGTGCAATCTGGTTTCTTCTCTCTAATGGGTATTATTGAACCGTTGACCATGCTTTGATAATCAGCACTGTTGCAATGTTAGCACGGCTCACATCCAAATTGTTTATGTTTAAAAGCAAGTGGTACAAACAGAACTGTCAGCACAGTTCACCAAGGAGGGAAAAAAAATCACTGTCCCTTAATGTTTTCCTGTTTTTAAATCTACGTTAAAAGCCATGGAATCACAAGGATGTCTGCAATTATTGACCATGAAATACGGTCTGAATTTAATCTAAGTAATGATCAAAAGCGTGCATAATCTGACTAAACTATAACACACAAACAATTCCCAGTGTGGAAGAAGTACTTTTGATGTCTTCATTGTAAATCACTTGCAATCAGGGCAAACTAAAGCATGTGAAATTGTGTCTCAAGCTTTACAAAAGCAGCTTCCACACTGGTGTTCCAATTAAAAAGATGAGACTGGAAGTGTGGATTGTAAAGAGGCTTAATTGTAAATAAAGGCAACGCAAGCGTGGTTACTGATAAACACAGCTTTTTTCATTAATGACTAGTTTCTGCTAATATGGGTGAGAAAAGAGCTGGAAAAGAGCAGAAATGTTGTATGATCCAATTCAAGCCAAACGTTGGCTGTTAGACAGATGACCCTAAACTTTACTAGAATACTTTAGTATGAAAAAGGAGTTCATGGTTGACTCACTGACTGCTAGTTGCCTTGGTTCTGTTGCTGCAAAACAACATCTGAACAAACCAAGACATTGTTTAAGACTTTTTGAGCTTTGTTGTGATGGACCATTGCAAAGCTAAGCTGTGCTGCCATCTTCTTGGGAGAGAAAATACTTTTTTTTTTCTGTCAGCCCTTGCAAGGAGGCTATGCCTGCGTAGCCTTTTTCTAACTTGAATATCATTAACTTTAAGATTAAACGTGCTGATAGAAGCCTAGAGTCTGGGAAATAACTGGAGCATCTTTTGTAATTTTTGGGAACCTGACCTTTGGGTGAAAATGCAGGAACAAAGGAATATTTCTTGCATGAGAAAGCAAGCACATTTTTGTGTCTTACGCCAGAAGCTGACACGTGAACTTTCTTGTGATAAACTGACCTCATGTGGTCAGAAGTGGAACCACTTCATAGTGTGGCTTTAAACCCTAGAATTTAAAGTTTCTTTTTCATATAACTGTAGGATTTCTGTTATTTGGGCACACAATATAAAACAACAAAAAAGACAAAAACAAACAAAAAAACAACACTTAATCATCTGATCTGATTCTGACCCTACCAATATATTTAGTATAACTTTAATTTTTATATTATGAAATTAATAGCAAGATAACAAGACAAAAAAAACATTAAATATTTTGGGTACAATCTGCAAATAGTTCAGTTCAGTTCAGTTCAGTTTACTTTATTGGTACCCGTAGGTAAACTGGTTTTGCAGAGATGAGATGGATGTCCTTAACATATGAGCTACAAATACAAATGTGACATGAAATCTAAAACATACAATATACACAAGAATGAATACAACAACAGTGCTAAACATATGACCTATAATATATATGATATATATAAAAAACATGCACACACACACACACACACACACACACACACACACATAAAAGAGTTTAGGAATGTTAAAAATGTTAAAAAAAATCTTGGAACGTGTGACTATGCATAGCAGTTGCTCTACATGAATAAACATGTCAAAGTAATTTACAGAATAGGTGCTTTCACTTATTTTTCCTTTTAGCACGTCCCACATTTTCACAGCCTTTTCTGATTCAGGATTGTATTTGGAATATATTTATCCTAATTAAAAAAAAATCTTATTCAAAGTACCAAAAGATTATTTATAAGATACAAATGGATAAAAACTAATGATTTGGGAAAAATATCTAATTGCAATAATTGTAACTGCAACAATGATATTTGTTATTCTCAAGTTCAAATTAAATATTCGCTTTGCTGAGAGTTTCCTCATAAATTGGAGCATTACGACGGTCACCCATGTAGTAAAGTATGTTGTATGTTGGTTCTTTTTCTTTTTTTCAGATCCATCTCAACATTTTACAAACATTCTGTATAAAATTCCCCAAAGGTAACTTAACAAACATATGTCCAAGAAGGAATCTCTATCTGCGAGGTGGCAGTAACGTGTTGCATTTGGGGCTTTTTGCAGATACGAACACTTCCAGTAAAGAAAGCACAAGACTAAAAGAAGCAATGTAGATTATTAATTTTACATAGTCTTATCTTCAAACAACCATGGTGTACTACTGCGATGCTGCGGAGATGCACATCACATAGCTCCAAAGCAAGCTACACATCTATTCCTTCATAGCTAGAGTAATTTGGGTAAAGTGGCTGTAAAATGTCTTTGTGCAGAGAAGATGGAGGGCAGCGATTGGGCGTGAGCGGAAGGACAAAACAGGGAAGAATGTCAGCATGCTGAACCTCCCAATTCAAGGCTATGTTCCTGTCAACTCCACAAGGAAAAGATCAGTGCTGAGGACTACAGGAATCCTGTCTTCTTTATCTGAAATAACAGGAGGATGTCACTCGCATCGGAAGGACCAGTAAGGCACAGATCTGCAAAGACCCGGATGAGAGTTCTGCCCTCTTACACGAGAACAGTACACCATGACTGTAAAACCAGTGAGCAGCTATGTGTTAAGCCTTCAACAGGCACGCTGCATAATGCACAGTATAACTGCAGTCTTTGTGATTTACTAATTACATCATTTCATATTGGCATTTCAATGTGAATTTGAGTAACTGTTCTGGCCTTGAGAACGCCACTAAATTATAACCTCATTATTCTAAATAACTCCCGCCGGAAAAAGAGCAGCTCTTTAATGGTGACCTCATTTTTGACAAACAAGCACACTTCGACTCCAACTGAGAGAGTCATTTTTTTCTTTTAAACTCTCTTTTGGTTGGGCAAAATCGTAACAACAGCTGGACCTCATTAATGACATTATTCTGGCTCAGACCCAGGTCCAAATACTTGCACCTGAGCTTATTCTCATACCTTTGTGGTCTGTGGAATGTGTACAGAGATGCGCAAAGCTCACAGATTTGTCTTCAGATATGCACGACCCTTATTTACTCACCTAATTATTTTCTAACAAAAATAGGCAAATGGGACTACCAAATTCTTTTTTCAATACAGTATAGGCTGACATAAAGTTTACTAATAAATACAAATTTTGCAGTGTTGTTTATGAGTGAGGCCTCTGAACCTTGGACCAGACAGCGAGGAGGCCGAGAGGGCCAACCACGCCCTGCAGCTCACACCGAATTCTGCTGAACATATGCAGAACTGGCATCATTTCTTCCAGCTGAGATCCAGAAAATCATGTTGTCCTTAGACACTGTTGTCAAAGCACCATCAGTTGGAAATACTTAAGGCCCCGATTCATCAAAAGAGAGGCCAGGAGGTGTTTCATCATCCGCTGAGAGAGACCTCTTTACAGTTGTCTCCATCCATGTTTGTTCGCACTTTGGCTGGAATGTAACCTCACACATAATCTGCGTCATTGCTCTTACATTCAAAACTGCTGATCACATGTTCTCATCTTTCATGATGCTAATTTATTCCTAATATCACTAATCTGCAGTCTGAGCTATAAATGACTATATAGATGATATGCATGCAGATAAAGTTTTTAAAAGGTCATGCATAAAGATAAAGTTTGCAGAACTTCTGCAGGAAACAGGGATGCAGAAATGTTCAACCTTACAGTCATTAAATAAAAAATGGATGTGATTGTAACTGTTAAATATTTACCTTCTGTTACACTCTCCTACGCAATCCAGAGTTTACAGTACAATAAGATACAGGAAACTACAGGAGGTGTTTTTTTTTTTCATTGCAGTTGACTCTGGAGGTATGCAGGTCAAAATCCCTTACTATGAGATGAAGAAACCTCTGGGAAAACTGCAGAAAGGCTTGTCACTTTAAACATAGAAATCTAGTTACTGCTCACCAAAGGTAACATTTTTCCAAAGGTATAAGTAATGGTATGCAAAAGGGAAGCTTTTCAGAAACATAAAAACAATCAAATATATAAATTTTTTATCAAATAAAATATATGTTTGACAGAAGTCAAAGCTCTGACTTCTGTCAATGACAACAGGGTCCTTTAGCACAGTTATCAATTCTACTCCCTGTAAGTGGATGAGACCCCAGTTTTTTGTAAAGTAGCTTACAAATATTTGTAGTTTAAGGTTGTATTTTGTGTGTGTCAGAGTTTCTGTTCTTTGTTTATCTATGGTATCGTTTCGGCAGGTTAATGAACTTCTCACTGTTTCCCTATTTGTAACCTGTGACCTGTGAGTGGTGCTTTTGAAAAGAAGAAAATGTTGAAGAAAATAATGCAAGGAGTCCTGTTACTTCAGTGATCTTTTAAACACGTCAAAAGCTCATGCATGAAGTTAGTTTTCAGAACTTCTGCAAAAGTCAGTTTATATTAGTGATTGATGAACTTCTACTCTGCAATTTCCCAGTTTGGGATCAATAAAGTACATCTATCTATCTATCTATCTACTGTACAACCACTTCTTGTTATTCCTGCATATTGGTGAAGTTTTTTTAGTAGAGACGCCTACTGTTTGGATGAAAGTTGCAGTGGGTGGAGGACACCTGTGGAGCGCCAGTATAAATGGTTAAGATGTTCCAGATAGATGGTGTAACAACCAATGTGTCGAGCATTTCCAGCCTGTTAGCGTGTTCAGACAGGTGAAGTCGGTGAATGGGACCAATCAGAATTACGAGGCTCAGAGTTTCCACCAACAACGCATTTGACGAAGGGCTCTTTCAGAGCAGATTATTTTAGGCCTGATTTGTTAATTGCGGAGCTCCCCAACACTTCACTGGAAAATCAACAGGAGGTCAGTGGTCAAGACTCGACACTAGATCCTCATGTGTAAACAACTCAAAGACACATTGAAGACATTTGCTGATGTGCTGGAGGGCTGAAAGATATTTTAAAAACTTACATCTGGAGCCACTGCAGGATTTCCTACAGCAAATGAGGAAGCAAGGCAACTGGTGAGAAAGGAAAACTGCACAAGGCACCATACCACAACAGAGGCAGGCAGCGGCTTTCTCGTAATAAAAGATTTTTTATTCACCTTTAATACAGACAATCTCTGCTACCTGCATGTGCTAATCCATTTCTTCACATGAGTTCTTTGTCTTTTCTTTGTTTTTGTGTTCCGAACAAATACTACAAGCAGCTTGAGGTGTCTGTTTTCTCTCTCAGTCCATTTTCAATTATCAGCTGTGTTTTTCCTCATGGTTATGCCTCATTAGACAAAAGTCGCACAACCAAATCACTGGCAGATCCTTTAGTGTGAAAGCCTCTGCCTGCAGTCAACCTCATAATGTGAAACAGGGGAAATCCTGATTACAAAACAATCCTGTAAACTGAACAGATCAACAGGGAGCTGACTCTGAAAATAATGCGATCTAAAATCATCGTAAGTGGTCAAAATCCTGGATGGATTACAAGATTTAATTTTTCATCAAACTGAGAAGTCTAAAGGCAGTTTTCAGATTCTCTAAGTGAAATGCAGTATGTGCATATCATGCAGGTGTTCTTCAGCACACAGATGCACTGACTGCAATTTTCTTTGGCAATTTGGATTTTCATTAAGGTTTCCTAGAACTATAATCAGCTGCATACATGAACTAAATCAGTGATAAGGACAGCAGGGGTTGTAGGTTGTGTGCTCTACCAGCCTTATTTTTACCCTCATGATCTTTCTTAACCTTATAACATTAAGCATGCTCAGCAGAGTGATGCTGTTTTAAGACTTTTTTTTTTTACTAGGTTTGCTGTCTCAAACACTTTAGTTGTTGCTCTTACAAGGTTTTTTTTTTTTTTTTTACCTTACAGGCAGTGCAAAATGCTTTCTTTGCTATGATGTACTCACAGTAAGAAAAAAAAACACAACATACTCCCTCGTTACTGCATAATTATGATGTGGTTACAAATGTGGGAAAAAAATAATTTTTCTGTGTTTTTAGCTTCTAAGTTTCCATTTACAAATGTATGTATATTTTAATATTGATATATAATTTTTATATTCATCTTTTTTTTTCTATTTTTGAGCTATTTATTTCCATCCCTTTATTTTTCCAGTACTGGCTTTTCTCTGAGCCAGGTTTGAACATGAGTTGACTGCATTCTCCTTCTTTTCCTTTCAGCTTTTCCCTTCGGGGGTCACCATAGTGAATCATCTGCTTCCATCTAACCCTATCCTCTGCATCCTTTTCACTCACACCAACTAACTTCATGTCCTCGTTCACTGCATCCATAAATCTCCTCTTTGGTCGTCTTCCTCTGGGCCTCCTGCCTGGCAGTTCCAACCTCATCATCCTTCTACCAAAATATTCACTCTCCCTCACCTGCCTCATCTGTACATGTCCAAACATCTGAGTCTGGCCTTTCTGACTTTCTCTCTAAAACATCAAACATGTGCTGTCCCTCTGATGAACTCATTCCTGATCCTATCCATCCTCGCATCCTCGTCACTCGCAAAGAGAACCTCAACATTTTAATCTTTGCTAACTCCATACACCATACAACATCACCTGACACTTTTCTTCACCTCTTTTCCACATGCACTGTTTCTCTGGGCTGTTGACCCTCGGTACTTAAAATCCTCGACCTTCTTTATCTCTGTTCCCTGTGGCCTCACCGTTCCACTTGGGTCCCTCTCATTCACACACATATATTCTGCTTTGCTACGGCTAACCTTCATTCCCTTTTTCTTCCAGGACATACTTCCACCTCTCTAGCTTTTCCTCCACCTGCTCCCTGCTCTCACTACAGATCACAATGTCAATCTGCAAATATCATAGTCCATGGAGATTCCTGTCTGACCTCATTTTTTAGTCTTTCCATCACCATAGCAAACAAAAAGAGGCTCAGAACTGAACAGAACAGAACATCGCCTCCCTTGGCACCCCGTCATCTGCTTTCTCAAGATCTACAAAGACACAATGCCGCTCCCTCTGGCCTTCTCAGCACTTTTCTATCAGCATCCTCAAAGCAAATATTGCATCTGTAGTACTCTTCTTTGGCATGAAACTATACTGCTGTTGACAGATGCTCATGCCTGTCCTTCGTCTAGCTCCCACTAGTCTTTCCCATAACTTCATTGTGGGCTCATCAACTTTATTCCTCTGTAGTTTCCACAACTCTGCACATCTCCCTTGTTCTTAAAAATCGGCACCAGCATACTTCTCCATTCTTCAGGCATCCTCTCCACTCGCTAAGATCTTGTTAAATGTCCTAGTCAAAAACTCTACAGCCAGCTTTCTTAGACACTTCCATACCTCCACAGGTGTATCATCAGGACCAGCTGCCATTCCACTCTTCATCATTTTCAGTGCCCACCTCACTTCAGTCTAACCATTGCCATCTCCTGCTCCACAACAATCACCTCTTCTGCTCTTCATTCTCTTTCGTTTTCCTCATTTGTCAACTCATCAAAATATTATTTTCATCTTCCTGTCACACTCCTACCATCTGTCAATACATTTCCATCTCTATCTTTAATCATCCTATCCTGTTGCACGTCCTTCCCATGTCTATCTCTCTGCCTTGTCCAACCTGTATAACTCAGTCTCTCCCTCCATATTGTCCAACCCAGCATCATCACACACCCTTTGTTTGGCCTTTGCCACCTGTACCTTCACCTGCATCTCCCTGTACTCCTGTCTACTCTCTTCCAGTCCTCTCAGCGTCCTCTCAAAAATGTAGTCCACCTGTGTGCTCCTACCGCCACTCATATAAGTTACCCTATGTCCCTGCCTCTTCTGGAAGAAAGTATTCACTACACTCATTTCCATCCTTTTTGCAAAGTCTACCACTATCTGGCCTTCTGCATTCCTATCTTGAATACCAAGCCTACCCATCACTTCCTTATCACCTCTGTTGTTTCTCCAACATGACCATTGAAATCTGCACCAATCACTACTCTTTCATCTCCGCCGATACTCTCCACCACTTCATCCACCTCATTCTCATTCCTTCTCCCCAACTCACATCCTACCTGTGGAGCATAACCACTAACTGCATTGAGCATCACTCCTTCAATCTCTAGCAGCTTCAGACTCATCACTCTGACACTCTTTTTACCTCCTTTTTACCTTGACTGATCTGGTATGGGTTTCATAGATTCTGTGATGTATATGGTTACTTTGGCATAGGTTTTACATCACCCTTCGTGACACCGCCGTCTGCATTTATCCGGGCTTGGGACTGGCTCAGAAAGACACTGGCTTGTGACCCCTGAGGCTGTATTATGAGTTGACTGCACCCTAAAAATAAAAATATTCTTCTTGAAGAGACTTTTTCATCTTTTGTTAATTCACCTTAGCCATCCCCCCATGCACCTGTGTCTGAACAAAGTTGGTGCTTTATACATGTCAACTCTCCTCAAATATTGCAACAAGGGCTAAATTAAACACTTGTCCCAATATTTGTAAGACATATTTTACTACACTTCCAGTACCATCACATTCTATATTAGATGAACTTCTGTGACCCAAACAGAGTTAAATCTTAAAGTAATCAGAACTTCATTCAGTCCTTGCAGATCAAATATGTGTAGAGATGTGTCATTTGCAATTTTGTTTACTGAACTTTATACATTAACTGGGTGATGCATTAAAAGATATAGTAGCAGAGGTCAACAGGCTGCATGCTTTACTTGTTTTGTTTTTAGCCTCATAGCCTTTTAGCCCAAATAAAACTAAATAAATAAAATAAAACTTGTCAATGGCTGTGCATGATGATGCATGTCCCTGCTATCACCTGCAAACGGTTTATAAGGATAAATAGTGTGTACATAAGTAATTTTAAACTTTCAGTTCTTAAATTATCCACACACACACGACACACACAGTTTCAGCTTTCAGCTTCTATAAGAAAAAAAAAATCACCTGAACCTTGTAATTCGTGAGCTGGCGGGGGTAGCAAACTGATATTTCCTCGGGATACACAACATTTGGTAATTAGTTTAATGGCGTCTCACTGTTCTGGCAATAGATGACAATTGTAGTCACAAGTGTTGACAATTTTTACCTGTTTTAAACGGGCAATTACGTGTTTACTCCACCAAACGGCGCCAAACTCCAGCCCAGACTGCGTGCCACCACCCTGTCATTTACCGTGCTGCATTCAGGTACCATGTTTTTCCTATATACGGCGTATGAGCAACCGTAGCGATTCTTAAACGTGTCACAGGAGGACCTGTAAACCACACTTCAAGTATTGTTCATCATAGCATAACCTCCAAACAAAAGTAGACAACCGAGACGACAAAAGCAACACAAACATAGAGGGCGGATTCGGTAAAAGATGAAGTAAAACATGTATTTAACAACTGAAATCACATGGCTTTTAGATATTTCCGATAGTTCCTGAAGACAGCATGCTTTTACTGGGAGGTGGGTTGGGGGTGGTCATGTTTTTGACTTCTTCCGCGTTTACGTGAAGTTCTTATGAGTTTCCAATGAAACATATTGGGTAAACAAATGTATTCTGATACTGTTTACAAAGATAACGTCGGCTAGAAAATAATTATTTGAAATGAGCCGAGGCAATTGAAAGATTTTTTTGGAACCCCGCATACTTAAGTTTTGTCTTTGTAAAGCTTGTTTTCTCCTCGTTTACAATGGGATGTTGTAACAGCACACAGGTAAGTTATCAGAAAGCACATGTTTTTGAGGGGTATCGTTAAGGTTAGATATAGTTTGTACTGTTGTTATTAGTTGTAGCTTCTTGTTTTGCAAAACTTGTTTGTTTGCCGCGGAGTTTAGGGCAGCAGTGCAGCTAAAACCATGCAGTCTTTGGTAATAATCTACCTCAGAGAACAATGACTGAGTCAGGAATAACAGTTCATGTCTCCACAGAGTAAACACAACTGGAAACCGCTGGAGGAGCGCAGCTGCACGGACATCCCATGGCTTATCATATTTACTCTGTTTTGTATCGGGATGGTAAGTCATCAGCAAAGGGTTTTATGCAAATCTGTTAAATGTCATTGCCATCTTGGAGGTGAGCCAAAAGTCATTATATCGGGTGCCACAGTGAGCACCCAGGGGTTTGGCCCCCAGGGCTCCATAGTGCCCCTTTATGTCACCAACCCTTGTGGTTGGCATAGTTTCAGCTCCACTCACCAAATGTGGTCGATGTGTGGAACTTCCCAAGACACCAGAGCCACACCCAAGGAGGAGAGAGATATTTTAGACCCTGTTGTGGCTGATCACATGTTGGCAGCTTTACATACAAATGTAAAGTCACCCAGGATGCACTGGGATCTGTTCAATGCACCACCACTCTAATAATCCATTTCATCATTTCAAATGGATCAAAACTGCTGCGTGCAGCGTGTCACGGGTTGCAAAGTGTTATATAAATTAAGCAAGACTGGTTAATCGATTGAACTGTGCTAACAATTGTGAGCTTTAGTTTGATAGTTTCCCTCATAAACCCACAAAAAGTTACTGGTGACTGAAAATGAACCTTAAAGGAACACACAAAAAAAATTATTTCAGGGTATATGGCCTGTGTTGTGTGTGTATAATGGAAACATGTAAACAACTCTGTTTATATGAAACAAATCCTCTGTTCTGAGTGGTTGTATGTGGTGCAAATAATATTGCAGTCTGCCACAACAGACAAAAAGCACTTCAGACCAGTAGTTGACACTGTTCCCTCTTTCTTCATTTAGTTCATTTACATGTGGAGAAATTAGAAAAAGAAAATATTCGTGAAGATGCATGCTCAGCCTCAGTGTATTCTTTAATGTTATCCTTTTATCAGTTCATATTTCCTTTGTCACCTGCAGGCCTTGCATTTGCGGCTTTGCCATCGCCACAGGAGGTTTCTCCAGGTTCATGTCAGGATATGATAGTTATGGCAACATCTGTGGTCGGGATAACATCAAGATCGAGGGAGTACCACTCAGTGGCCAGAACATGACAGGAAACAAGTAAGTGTGATTTGTTACAACTGACTTCATGTTCGGTACAAAAGTCTGTTTTCATTTTCAAGCCTCAGCAGCTCAGACTCATTGTCAAAGTTCTGCATATTTTTGGATGACTAAAACTTCACCGATGGACTATTTTATATAATTCTCGTGATGAAGTGGAGGAGACAGAGAAGAACTCTGGGTTTGTGGAACTAAACCTACTCTTGACGAGGATATACTTCATAGCATAAATTACTAAAGTAACAAACTCCGAGTATGAGTTAAAACCGTTTCTGAAATGGGCTTGAATTAACCCTCCTTTCTTAGGTTTAAGTTAATTCACTCTTCTGAAATAGTCCCCAGACGTCCATCTCATCTAACAAAACATCAGCGCAAAATCCAGAGACCTGATGGAGAATGTGCTCTGGGAAAAAAAAACACAAACTGCCTTAAAGCCAACAGTAAAAGACAGAGACAGAAAAGATAAAATAGCTCCATTAAAAACTAAAAGCAGTCAGATAAATAGGTGTGCACATAATAATAAATAGATAATAACTATAAGTTCAGTTCTTGTAAAGTGTGGGTTTTGACCCAACAACTAACAAGTTTACTTTCCAATTTGTCTGTTTACAGGTATGTTTTCTTTCTGGAGCCTTGCAACATAGACTTCATCAACAGGAAGCTGAAGTCCGTTGCACTATGTGTCTCCGAATGTCCAACTACTCAGATGAAGAACTATGAGGATTTGAGGCAATTTGCTGATAATAATGGTGAGAAAAATGTACAAACATCTGCAACCAAAAAAAAAAAGCATGTAACTGGAAGTGTTGCTTATACTTGCACCCTGATTATCATTAAAACTACAGAGTCATTTTGTGTTGTAATAGGGTGTGGATGGGGGACATCTGAAGGTGTCCTGTCCACAAACTTTTTCTGAGGTTTTTTGTTCTTTTTTTTTTTTGCTCTGTTCTTGCGCACATTGTCCTGTTAGAGGCCACATCAGGGATTGCTGTTTTCACATGGTCTATACTCAATCTGTCACGGTGTTTACATGGATGTTCCATGTCAAAGTAGCTTCCCTGCGAATGCCAGGATCAAAGGTTTACCAAGAGAACATTACATTTCAGTGATCAGCATCAGTCCTTTCAGCCAGCTGCCATCTTAATGTTTTGGATTGTCTTCTTCCCCTGTTCTCAGGCTCCCGTCTCTGCTCCTACGACATTTCCCCCACAGAATATACAAGTCATGCAAACAAAGAGGAGAAATGTCCAAAACTCCCTACTCCACCGAGGTAATCGATTATATCCTTTCCATGGGAGACAAGTTTGTAAATAAGAAGGCTTCTATGCTGGTTTCTAACGTCCCCTCCACTGTGACTGCGTGAATGAGATAAATAGTGTCAGCTGGAGGGCGTGTTCAGCTCACTTCCGCTACTAGTATTTAGAGATTCTCTTAATTGGGTCAGTAATTAACTAAACAAAGCTTGACACAAACATGCTCTGCAGCCTTGTCTACTCATACACATCCCAGGCTGAAACAAAACAAACAAAAACAGTGTTCTTCATCTTTCTGATGTTTTCAGTAAGGCCGTGCCTCTGTTCAACCGCTGCATCCCCGTGGATATTGGCTGCTACGCCGACTTCGCAGAGGCCTTCATCACGTTTATCAGTGACAACGCTGTCCTGCGGCGGGTCATCTCCGGAGTGATGACCAGCAAGGAGATCATCATGGGGCTTTGTCTGCTGGCTTTAGGTACGACGCTTTGATACGTTAAATCCACCATGGTGCATGCAGTTGTTTTAGGAGGCAATGATTGAAAACCCACTGTTTTTCCCCCTCCTCGTGCAGCATTGGACAGCACTAACTGTTTTTAAGGGTTCAGTAGGAAGGAAACTATTGGGAGAGGGAAGCTATTTTTGTCATTTGGAAAAAAAAACAAAACAGGAAATGTCTGAGTGCGTACAGAGATATCCACAGAAGTAGTCCAAAGACAATGATTTAAGGTCAAAGCTCCCACTGATACAGCAGAAAAGACAGAATCAACCCTGTATCAGTTAGACATCTTTCATCTTAATTATTTGATCTTTCCTTTTTTTTTTTTGCAGGCAAAACAACCCTTTCTTTCATGGATTCATGATTTCTTTTTTTGGCCACTTCCTGTTTCACTAGTATGACAGCTAAGCCCCGCTACACGTGGAAGTGGTCCCACCAGAGGCGCCGCTGAGCGGTTCAGAAGCATCCCAGAAAGCAACTGGGCTCTCTGTTCTGCTTAAAATATGCAATCAAATCTATTTTGCCGCTGCGCTGGTCCATTTGGGAGTATTTTTGTCATTGTCTGGCCCTAAAAAAGTTGCCAGTCTTGAGCAACTTGTGTCTTTTTTCCACATCAACAGTTTTTGATATACCCTCACGTTTCTTTTTGTTTCTCTCTAATGCAGTTCTTTCTCTGATCATGATGGTCGTTATTCGTTACATCTCCAAAATACTGGTGTGGATTCTCACAGTTCTGGTAATCGTCGGCTCACTAGGTAACTTGTTAATTAAATTGCACAGACACAAGACGCCAGTATGTTTATTGATTGATTGATTGATTGATTGATTGATTGATTGATTGATTGGCACTGCTCTCACGGGTCTCGTACAGCTGCAACAGGAGTTCTCTGGTGGCAGTACGTGGTCCACAAGAAAGGCCTGAACAGTAACACCACATCTGCAGCTGGGGAAGACTTGGCCTCAGACAACGTTAAGGCTTTACTTGTTTATGCAATTGGTGCAACCATTTTTACGGTATGTCTGGGAGCATGCTTTTGTGCATAAATTGACTTTATATACATAGTTTGGCTCAGATTTACCATTAAAATATGGTGATTTGAAAAATGTTGACCATGACTTTTTACGCAGATGGAGTTTTTTGTGTGTGTGTTGTCAAAATGAAAAAGTCTGATTATTGGAGGCTTATGGGAAACTTGTTTCACCTTCCAGGTAGTCCTCCTGCTAGTGATAATCTTCATGAGAAAGCGTGTGGCTCTCACCATCTCCCTGTTCCACGTAGCAGGAAAGGTTTTCATCCACCTTCCCCTGCTGGTCCTGCAGCCCCTGGGGACCTTCATCTGCCTCATGCTCTTCTGGGTTTACTGGATCGCTGTGCTTCTCTTCCTCGGGACCGCAGGTTAGGAGGAAGGCTCATGGAGAAACGCAGTATTTCTAGAATGTTTGTGTGGTCGTTTTGGCACAGTTTGCAGCTCAGAAGTCTCGTCAGTGTGCATTTGCTCCAAAGATCAAGATTGCTCAGCGGTCCCGTTCCCAAACAATTAGAATATTAAGTTTGTGGCATTTTGTCTGGATTACACGGCATGACTGAACTCCCACATTTGGAGTCGTGTGCCAGCCTGCCTCGTGATGTGGCGAATCCAGTCAAATAACCACTTCTGTTTTCGTGCCCCACTTCCCTTTTCTGCAGTTTTTGAAGCAGAAAGGACCAGCACAATACGTCACATTTGATTACTTTATCTTTCCTGCTTCTGGGCATAATCTGCTTTATGGGAGCGATTTCATAATGATCGTCGATGAAAACTGCATTTCATTTTAAATATAATTAGATTTTAGATATGCTGAAATGGAAAAGGCTTGAGTAGTTCTGCTGAAGGAAATAATTACACAATTTGATTACAGAAAATGACTCCAGAGCATGAGAAGAGAATTTCCAAACCGGCTGTCTTTGATTTGAATTGCATGTTAGTTGACACCCCAGTTTTTCTTGCTTTTTTTTTTTTTTAATGTGATCAAAATAACAAAGATACAACATGATTAAACAGGGTGTTTTAGTCCAGGCAGGTTAGAATGTTTCAAGAGATCTACTAATTTTAGTAATTTCATTCATTCATTCATTCATTCATTCGTTCATTTAAAAAAAAAAAAACTGAAGCATTTCACCCAAACTCATGCTTGCGTTTCCTGACAGGGACACCAGTAAAGAGCAACTCCACGGGTTTGGTTGAATATCAAATACAGGAGCCTCTGCAGTTCTTGGTGTGGTTTCATGCTGTCGGCCTCATCTGGATTAGTGAGTTCATTCTTGCCTTCCAGCAGATGACCATCGCTGGAGCTGTGGTCACTTACTATTTCACGAGGTATGAAAGGAAGACCACCTGTATTTTAATAACACTTCTGCTCTCACATTTACAGCCCCAAGTCAGAAAAAGTTGGTACAGTATAAAGCAGCTATTCCCAAACTTCACAATACCAAGGCCCAATTTGAAATGTGAAAAATCTCTAATGCTGCCAGTCCTCCTCAACACTTGAAAGGTCTTAAAAGCATTTCAGTTTCTATTTTAGCCCATTTTTCCTGCAAACACATCTAAAAGTGTGCAATATTAAGGGGTTGCTGTTTTCACATTTTTCGTTTCAAATGTCCTCTGCTGGGGGCAGATTGTGACCCAGAGCTAACCCTGCCTCAGTCATGTCTTTGTGATTTGTGTAAAATGTAGTTTTGTGTGTTCTTGTTGAAAAATGCATGAGCTTCTCTGGGACAGATGTTGTCTTGATGGCAGTATATTTTCCTCTAAAAGCTCACAGAAGTGTTAAAGACCTTCTCCAAGGGGACTGACACAACCCCACAGTCTCACAAAGCCTGGATTTTGGAGTTCATGCCGAAAACTATCTGGATAGTGCTTTTAATCTTTGGGCTGGAACACACAGTGCCCATTTCTTCCAATAAGGATCTGGGATGCATATTATATTTCCACTGTGTGACGATCCATCCAAGATGCTTCCCAGCCCAGACATGTTAAAGACCCCTCTGAACAACATCAACATTAGGCTTCTTTTCTGAACAAAAAAATCTTAAGTGACATTTGTACATGCAGTTCTGTATTGCAGCCCTTTTTTTCCATATTTGCATGGGACTAGTATTACCTGGGGGGCCTACGTTAATCTGTGATAATTACAGAGGACGTCTGTGATATTAATCCAGAGCGAATGCTCCATGTCTGATTTGTGAAGCAAAAATCCCCACAAATTACCTCCTTTATTCAGCAAACACAGATGTCATGGGATCATTTCAATCCTGTGCAAATGCACATCTCTTAGTCTTTTTTGAAAAGGATTCCTAATAATGTCTTTTGTGCCTCATTCCTGGCGTAACTATGGTATCTGTGTTGATATGATGTTATACAATGATAATATATCCACCTTTCTATCGTTCCACTCAGTCATCTGAAAGCACCGACCCTTTACTACAACAAAAGCTGCCATTACAGTCAACGTTCTGTTAACCGTTACTGCAGCACCGTAAGCTCTGAAGTCCATCTGCAGATTGATCAGATGCTTCCAGTTCAATATTTCCTCAGAACTGTGCACAAACACACCATGTATCCATCTCATCATTCAAGGGATTTGCTTCATTAAAAGCTAATAGTGTAACAAAATGCAAGGCCCTGATGCCGGATCCAGGAATTAATATCTGTAAATTATAGTAAAACTACACCCAGACGCAGACATCTGGGTGTAGTTCTTGAATGACTGCAGGTCCCCAGGTGATATTAGTCCTGTGCATTTAGGGCACTTGTTTTCTTACATAATCCCTCAGCCATGTTGATGAATGACATTGAGGGATCAGAGATCATCTCTCGCTCTTTCCTGAAATTCCTTCGTCTTCCTCGAGTTGTTGAAATACATAAAACGAGTTGTAGGAGAACCATGTAAATCTCCTCCAGTCTTTCACTGAGGAACTGTGTTCTTAAACATTTCTTTTATCATGCATTTCTTTCCACGGTAAAAAGTCATTTTCTCATTTCAGAAGACTGACTCCTTCATGGATACTGCCTATGTACCAAATCATTATTCCAGTCACCTGCTGACATCACCAGTTTGAAATTATATCATAGATGTTTTTAAACTCCTTACTAGCACTAAGCCCCTTTATAGATGGCACTTTCAAGGTGGGACTTTTTCTCTGATTTTCCTCCCCTTTGTGTATGACCTCAAGCCAGAACAGGGAAATAGAGTTGTTGCTGTGCCTCCGTTCCACCTTGAAGATTGCAACAGAGAAAATACAAACTTTTCTAAATTTGGAATCGTATTTTCAAGCTGTATGACTCTGATTGTTGGCTGTTCCTTGGTTTAAGGAACAAGTCCCAGATCCCAGCCACTCCTGTCCTTTCTGCAATGGTGCGTACCTTCCGCTACCATCTGGGCACGGTGGCCAAGGGCTCCTTCATCATCACGCTTGTGAAGATCCCTCGTCTCATCCTGACATACATCCACAGCAAGCTCAAGGGAAAAGTGAGCCATGCAATTATCAAACTCAATTACAGTCTTCAGTATGGACTTTTCATTTGAATCTTGTTACTGGTTGTTCAACTTTCTGTCAATTTCATTTTTTCTTTTTTTTTTTTTTTTTTTTTTTAAAGGAAAATGCATGCGCCCGTTGCATGCTGAAAGCCTGCGTCTGCTGTTTATGGTGCCTTGAGAAGTGTTTAGCGTACTTAAATCAAGTGAGTAATCCCACATAATGACTTAAATACAGTGTGTGAAGGTCCCACAAATGTTCAGTAAATTTCATGCAACATTATTGCAGAACGCTTACGCTGCGACAGCCATCAACAGCACCAGTTTCTGCACGTCGGCCCGGGATGCTTTCGTCATCCTGGTGGAGAATGCGCTCCGAGTGGCCGCCATTAACACTGTGGGCGATTTCGTCCTCTTCTTGGGAAAGGTATGGTACAGATACAGTATATAGTGCAGGTGCTGTTGTTTTGTCCTCTGAAAAAGTTGTGCATCGTTTCAAATTAAACTTCTAATTTGACCTTAAAGTGGCAAAAATGTAAAATTGTGTTACCAATGCATATTATGAAAGGACAATATGAAAACTAATTATATCAAAATTTAAAATGTTGGCGATATCATCTTTATTGTGTTCACGGTGTTGCTTGTGCTGCCCCCAAGTGGCCAAATAAAATACATATTTTTCCCTCTCCGCATTGCATCTCAGTGCTCTCTCATTGGCCTTGTGTCTTCATTCCCAGATTATTATAGTCTCCGTCACAGCTTTTGCCGGGGTTCTGGCTCTGAACTACCAGCAGGACTACACCGTGTGGGTGCTGCCACTTTTCATCGTCTGTGTGTTTGCCTTCCTCGTGGCCCATTGCTTCCTCTCTGTATTTGAGAATGTGGTCGATGTCCTCTTTCTCTGCTTTGCTGTGGACACAAAGTATAACGATGGAAGCCCTGGGCACGAGTACTACATGGACAAGGCCTTAATGGTGAGATTGGATTTTAAACACGTCCTGATTTGACTCTATAACTATTTACCATAATCATTCTGAGCCTAACATGTACATTTATTTTCAATAATTGCGTGTCCTTTCATAGGAATTTGTGGAGAATAGTAGGAAGATGGGTCGAAACAAGGCAAAAGATGGAGATGGAAGGGAAATGACGCCCATGGTGAGTGGAAAAATTCTTCATATGTCAACCAGTTTAGTTTAAAATGTCTTTTTCTAGTTGCAAAAACAAATAAAAGTTGTATTGACCTGGATATAAGATGAGATTTTATTCCCCTTTGAATACATTTGAAAACGTCAGTTGTCCTATATCCAAGATCGAGACTGTTACGCACCTAAACTGCTGCAACAGCAGCCGGTGGCGTTGTGCCAGGTACTATTGGAGCTGCAAGCTTAAAGCCATAACAGCAGCAGAGTTTGAGATGTAAAGAAAGAAGGTGAGCGTCCAGACCAAAGCAGCTCAGAAGTAGGTAGAGTGAGGAAACAAATGAGAGGTTTCGATTCCAACTTTAAGATGATGGTGATAAACGCTGCAGTCATCAAACGACTCTCAGGCAGCAACAAGATGTGATGTCACACAACGTGATGCACAGTGATGGTGAGCCCAGAAAGTAGGGCCCCCCGATAAGTAGGAGGGGCCATCAAGGGGCCCAACATCCTGGAACACAATCTCTTTTTTTCTAAGGTGTATGTACATTTCACATTTCCGTCATACCTTGTTCAAACTCTTTATGTAATAAAAAATACTGCTAAGCATTTATTTTTTTACTCTGCATAGACGAAATAATTTTGAATACAGGCAGAGACCGTCTCATCCACCGCTTGGACTCAGACTGGAAAGAAGCTGATGTCTTGTCGTCATTATGTCACTGACTCATGGAAAAGCTTTCATATCTGGATCAGAAAAGAAACAAACAAAGACGAGATGAGATTTGGAGCTCGTACAGTTTAGCTCCAAAAAATGTGTCTTGGAAAAAAGCGGGATAGTCCGATAACTTATATCTGGGTCAATATGGGATTTCTGAGTGATTAGATTTTTGTGAATAGTATAACATGATTAAAGGTGTGAATTCTTCTTTTTTTTCTTTTTGTCTTTATCCTTAATTTGTTTTTTCATATATCTTCCAGGGAAGTGGAGGGACTTTGGCTTGAGATGGACTGTTAGAAACACTCCAAGGAACTCACCCAGTCTTCTTTTTTCAGCTTTTAAAGATGAGAATAGTAGTAATATTACAATGCATTCTTTGCAGAAGCTTTGAACTGTAACAACATACGGGTATTTTATTTTTTTTTATTTTAGTTTTTAAGAAATGTGGGTTTTTAAATGGTTGTTTTGATTATTAGGACAGATTTGCCTGTTGGAGTTTTTTTTTTTTTTTACCTGAGATGTATCTTTTTATTAATACAAGCAGTTTAACATGATTTTTTGTTTTAGTTTTACGTGCTCAGATGACCTGAGATTTGAATGATTCACTGTGCATTTTAAACACTAACCATTTATTTAAAATGTGCCTGTTTTTCAAAATGTTTGATATGACTTATTAAAATTTGTATGCAAGTAAAACACTGTCATTGTTTTTTATCCACTTATATAAAAGCATTGATTAATAAATTTTGTCATATTAACTGTTTTTCCGTTCTCCAGTCCCGTTTCTTCTCTGTAGCCGTTCACCTACCTCCGCTAATACTCCTTGAAACAGATGACTCCAGGGCTAAAAGTTTTCCAGATGTTTTGCAGAAGGAGAAGATTTCTTGGAGGCCTTGGAAGATTGATGGATCAGTTTACAGTAACTGCAACTGGCTGTTTCTAACATGCTGTCTTGTCAGGTGGTACTGAACATGAAAATATGCAAAACTTGTGGAAATCAGAAGTAATGATGTAACTGTAGCATTGGAGAAAATCTAAAAACATCTTAGCATAAGATTGATTGTAGCATTAAATAAGAATTTTCATAATTTAATAATCCTTGTAAATGCTGAGAATCCTGCCATTTCTGTTTCTCTGCTTAGTTGTGTAGCCACGTTGCTGCACAACTAAGCTGCCATGGGACACCTCTGCTTTATGTGGGTAGGAAGGTAAGGGGTGGAAATGGGATTGGGCTGTGATGTCATCATTTTCTGGGGGCATTGTGTCAAGAAAATTTGGGTATTTTGGGAAACAGGATGTAACAGTGCATTATGTCCAGGTAGTTAATAGTAGATATAAACAAAGCATAGACAGTAAGGATATTTGTGTTTGGTAGAATATTTCTGTGTTGTAAACATGCTTCTTGGGAATAAATTGTATACCGTTAGAAAGCCTGATCATTTCTCTTTTAAATGGTGCCACATTTGTGGGATGAGCAGCAGAGATGAGTAATTTAAATGTATTAATTTAACAAACGGGAGTCTCAGTAGCATGAGAAGAACCATAAACAGCCCCAACAGCCTGGCACCTCCTCCTCCTCCTCACGCTGGTCACCAGTCTGGTCACACACTGCTGTGGGAGGACATCCCATTCATTCAACCAGTATTTATTGCAAGGTCATCCAGTGTGGTTGTGTTGGTCACTCTGGCATGAACAGCAAACCCAAGCTGATCCCACAAGTGTTAACTGGAGTTGAGGTCAGGACTGATGGAAACACCAAAAGATGTTACTGTCTGTGACATCTTCTGGTGGAGGGACCAAACGGTGGGAGAGGAGATTTGAGGAATCTTTCATGGGCACAACATACATACTCAGCTCTGCAGCTCATCAAACAAATGCTATTCTTTACAAATGTGGCAATATTAAAGAAAAAAAGGAAATTAAACAGGCTTCCCACAGTCAAAGATTTATTGTTTGCAGGGCTGAGTTTCCAGAGCTGCATACTAACCTGCAGTTTCACCCTCTGACCTTTCCAGGGTTTACCTCCACCTGTGTCTTTTAAATACACATTTTTGTGCTTAGTTTAAAAAAAGGTGAAAAAAATACTTAAAAAATAAAAATAAAAATAGCCCCCCCAAAAACAAAACAAAAACAAAACAGAAACACAGACAGTAAATGGCGACTGAATTAACGCCCAGATGTGGCGTTTTTCTTAACCAGCAGAGGGCAGCATTATCTGTAAAATGAATTGATAATCATCGGGTGCTGACACTGGCTTGAAACTGAACTGAGCTCACTTTCAGAAGCAAAACAAATATTTTAAGACCTACTTAAATGTCGTCATACATTTCAGGACTTAATTTTGACTTGACTTACTGAGGAAAATCAAAAGTTGGCAAACTCTGAATTAAGATATTTGATGTGTTGCTCCTGAACTGCATGTGTCTCTATTAACTTTATATTCCTTAGGCATAGTAAAAGAAAAAAAAGTTTGAAGACAGTGATTATATCATCAAAAAACCTTGTCATCCAATATCCATTGGAGAGTCGTGTTTCACACAGAAGACAAAAATAATTTATCTTACAATGGTAAGATATATAGTTTTAATGCAGGATTTAACATACTATATTTGGAGTATAATGTGAACATTTTTATCCTTATTCAACATTGTAAATACTATAAAACATTCCACATTTTCCCCTTTTTTTTCAAATGAGCAGAAATCCAGTGCTGTAGATTAAAGTCGAGGACCAGTCCATAAATCTGCTGTTTCTCTTCAGGGTATTGATGTATAGATTCCTGCCTCGTCCTTTCCAGTTCACTGTTGAACAGCAAAGACTCAAACCACTAAGCAGTTAGAAATTATTGATGGGAAGAGGCACTCTCTGCACACTAATGTCCATGTCATTAAAACACAGGAATCCAGAGAAAAACAGCTTGATGGCCAGTTGGTGAGTCACACCAAGCTGATTTCTGTAATAGAGCACATTTACCATTCCTGGAAGCTCTTCCCCACTGGTTAGGACTTAAGGGGAAGCACTGGAGGTCCAGGATGATAATAAATGTCTTTCATTAGAACTGATACAGTCATTATGGCGCTGTTATGAATTTACTTGGCCAGAACTCCTTTTTCCATGCTCTATGTATCATAGCATATCTGAGTCGATTTTCAAATGCCTATTTTTGAAACATTCAAATTTCAACATGCCTTGTTGCTACTTTTAATACATTTTATCATTTATTTAGGCTTACTTTTGTAATCTGCAGCTGCTATTCTAACATCAGTATATATGTTTTTTTTTATATATATAATTAGAAACACTTTAAATCTTGCCGTGGCGGTCTTTGTGCTGGAATTGTTTGAAATAATTATTTGTATATTGACAGAAAACCTAAGTCTCTCACTCAGCTTGTCGTTAACGACGATCAGACCTTTGTTGTCAACGCACGTAGCCATTTATTGCTTGCGCTGACGTGGGCCATCGAAACACAGACGTGTGTGTTTGTGTGTTTGGCAGAATATGTGAGGATCAACATCGACGTAACCATTACGGTGAGCCGTCCTGCCTGTTCAGCTTCCTTCACTGAAAGCTCAGCTCAGGCCTTTTCACTTCAGCTGATATTGACTACACAAACTGATAGTGAGGCTGTTAAACGTCCGATACAGGTCCAGGCCACTTCATTAGGTGCTGGTACCAGGTTGGAACCTCTTCTCCCTTCAGAACTGCCTTAATTCTCCTTTTAGTGGCAAAGACTCGATGTTGGAGATTTTCCTCAAAGATTTTGGTCCATATTGACATAATGGCATAGTTGCAGGAAATTTATCCGCTCCACCACATCCCAGAGGTGCTCTACTGGACTGAGATCTGCTGACTGTGTCATGTTCAAGAAACCGGTTGGAGATGATCAGAGCTGTGAGACATGGTTCATTATCCTGCTGGAAGTAGCCGTCAGATGGGTCCACTGTGGTCATAAAGGGACGGGCTCAGGTAGGCTGTGGTGTTGAAACCATGCTCAGATTGGTACTAAGGGGCCCAACCTGAGTGAAGAAAATATCTACACCATTACACCATCAGCAGCAGCCTGAACCATGCTTCCATGTTATTAATGCCAAATTCTGGCCAAGAAGCTTGCCATGTTCAAAGCCTCTTAAATCCCCTTTCTTCCTCATTCTCATGCTCAGTTTGAACTTCAGCAAGTTGACTTCACCCCACCTGCACACCTAAATGGCCCCATATGCCCCGTCACGTCTTTCAGGAGAAAGACATGTCAGGGATCATATCCATCATGAGAAAAAGCTCCCCATCAACACAACTCACTGAACAGAAAAGTCATTACACCTGATAATGGCATTTTTTTTTATTAATATTCATTATTTATGCAAGAAGCCGGGGCACTTTACAGGAGATACTTTATCCCATCCTGTATGAAGGGCTGTGAGTTAGTATTATTGACACTGTTTCCACTTTGACTATCGGTTCTCTTTTTAAAATCCCGCCTTGCTCGTTCCCCACCTTGAAAAATGGAATTTGTAAATCAGCGCTTGTTGAATCGAAGCTGGTGGTTTAAATATCTAAATAGTATCAACCGAGGAGGTGGCTAAACCTTCATCATTCACCAGGGTTCAAAAATGATAAAAGAAACTGCGTCACAGCCCTCCGCTTATCCAAGAAACCTGATTTCCGAACATCAAAAGTGCTTCCTGCAACTTGAGGCACTTCCCGTCAGCTCTCAGTCGCTCTGTCTGCCTGTTCGTGGAGAGATCACTTTTTATTGTTGTTGAACTGTCTCCAACAGCAGGCTCCGGCGCTTGGAAATGAGCCACAGAGATGGTATCTCTCTAAATTAGAACGGTCAGCACATAAAGGCCTCGGAGAAAGTGTGTGAAAATGAACATTTGATATTTATCCAGTGATTTCCTTATCTGGAGCTACTGACATGTCCTGTTGTCAAGGCATTAACACACATTTGTCTATTGTGTGACTTCCCGCAGCCCAGTTACGTCTGGCTGTGTTGATTAAACCATGCACTCACACTCCATTACCACAGCCAAAACACGGAGACAAACATCTCTAGGCCAACAAACGTGCCCTTTTCCTGCACAATGTTATTCAGTGTGTGCACTTTGCCTTTTACGTGTTCATGCGTGCTTGAATATGCTTTATGCATCTAGCATGTAATAGTTTTCTGTCACATAATGCATCAATGTTCCTGCATAAAAGAAGTCATTGCATTCATACTAGCAGAGTTTGCCAATCATGACCACTATCAGCTTTCTGTCCTTTAACATTTCCTGTATGTCACATCCTCCATCAGTGAGAAATGTGATTCTATCATTACATCCTTGAACAGGGTATTAGTATTTTTTTTTTCATGTATTTTACTAGATTCCGATATTAATGGCTCACACACCACCGCATCCTTCCCTTTTTCCTAAATAAAAAACACAAATAAGGAACAGAAACACCGTCACATGGAAACAAGAAGTTGTCTCATGCATTGATGTGACTCCTCTCAGTGCAGTGACACCTGTGACAACAGAGGTATTGGTCAATATAGCTTTTATTTCAGCAAATCGTACATACACTGTAAAAAAAGAAAAAAAGAAGAAAAGAAAGGAAAGAGAATGCATCTGTATCATGGCCTAACGTTATCAGAGCTGTGATGACCGTGAGCGGTTGGTTGAGCGTGGCTACAGTGTCCGAGGTCATCGAAGCGATCACTCTCATGAAACACGTCCAAACAAAAGCAAAGTGTTTTCCAGTTCATAAAGCGAATTTTAATTCAAAACTGAGAAGGAACGAGGAAAAGGAACAAAAAAAAAAGTAGACATGGGAGAAAAAAAAATCTCACCAAAAGAAAAGAAAATGAACAGTTGGACAGTTAGATGGCACTTCTCAGGTTATAAACTGAAGTTTTAACAAATATTTGATTCAAAATGAAGCCAAATGGCAGATTACTTACTGGAAATGATCACAGGACCACAGCTGACCCCAGGTCTGCGTTTACGTGACTTATCAGCAGACGCATCCTGGGTCAGATTGAATTTTTGACCCTGACCGTATACACACTATAAACAGCTAAAGCAGATCAAGTAGAAACCAAGCTATTAAAAACAAAAAAACAATGCAAAAACTGTAAGATGATCATCTTCTTCTCATATAAAGCTGTCTAAACCAAAGCTTCCTCTACGCCAGTGTATAATATATATAAAACATTTTCAAATCCAGCTAAGTGTTTATATGCCTTAACTGCTAAGCATCTCTGTGCTTCTCTACATTCTAGCAATCCTATGAAACAAATGAAAGATCTGATGCATGGCCAATGTAACAGCATCATAAGAGAGACCCCAAACACGACATACTTAACTCCAAGTTGTACGCAGGCTTAATAGTAAAGCATCTCCTATGCAGTATAAAGACAAGTTTAAGTCGGCCCAGTGAGCATGCGTCTCCCTCATCACCACCAGCTGTCCTTACCAGTAAAAGGCACACCTTATCCTTCAATACCCACCCCCCCCCCCCTATGTTTTTCAACAGGTCTGCATGACTTTATATTTTGTGCAACATGTTTGTTCTGTCACGCTGTACGCTAAAATCACATCATATCTAAAAAAGAAAAAAATGTAAGAACATCAACGCCACATGTTCTGCTTGACTCTGATGAGGTTTTCTTTGATAACAATGGCCTGTTTGAGTGCAGCGTCACCTCGACACTCTCAGTTCTGTTAAAAAAAAAACACAAAAACCTCAAGTTCTTGTTCATTTTGAGTTCCTCAAAGGTTTGGCCTCCGGTTCTGTGAACTGAAACGTCACACGACATTGGACATGCTAAGACAAAAATCTGTTTCATCTTTTGTATTCAATCTACAACAGATTAGAAAAATAGATAACGATAACACCCCACCCCACCAAAAACACCACCGGCCAAACGGTAATGCATCTTTCCTCACCGAGCCTCTGTGATGACTTGACGAGATTTGTGTGTCCTTGAAAAATATCTAGCATGTCGGTTCTGATTGTTATCCAAGTCACAATGATGTTTTTTTTTTTTTTGTTGTTGATTTTTTTTTCTTTTTTCTTTAACCTTAATTCTTCTGATGAAGCATGTCTTATCTTGTTTTTTCAACAAAGTTACAGTCACAGTTACAAATCAAGATCAAAAGAAACCTAGAGTGCAATATGTTCTTATCTACATCATCAACATCCCACCTATACATAGGAACATTTTATCAGGATAAAAGGGGTGGGGGGAGGAGAGGAACAATATGTAAGAATTAAGGAGGAAATCTCTTTAACATTACACCGTAGGCATCGACACACTCAGGTAACAGAGTGTTGCACAATGACAGGAGACAATGAAAGACATAGACTGTCCGATGAAGGGAAAAAGGTTTTTATAAATGTGATCAAATCCAAAGTGATCAACTTGTCGCCGATTGGTTCTTTTCATGTTCTCTGGCTGGTTGACGCACAGGTGAACAAGTGCCATTAACCACTCATTTTCTACATAAACAAGAACGGAAATAATAAACTCTTCCCTGGAATACACTTTTTTTTTTTTTTCTCAACTGAAGAAGAAACATTACACAGATAGTAGTCCATAGGCTGTTAGAACGATGAAGTATCTGCCGGGGGATTCACCTAGAAACGTGCAATTTGACCAAACAAACGAAATGTTTAATTTTTTTTTCTTCTTCTTCTTTTTTTTTTTTTAAATTACGACAAATACTCATCGTTGTCATCATCATCATCCTCGTCTTCGTCGTCCTCATCGTCCAAACCCGCCTGGTCGTTGAGGACAAAAGAGTCTTCGTCATCATCAGTGAACAAGGAGTCGCCACTTCCCAGGTCCCCAGAAGACTCCAAAACAACACCTGGAAATAAAGATCAAAAGGGATGGTTTTCAGTCCTAAGACTTGGTTTTTTTTTGACGTTCTTCATCCATAGACTGTGTAAAAAAAAACATGAACAAATGCCCTGTGACATCAAGCACAGGTTTTTTTGAGGAGTGCTTTTTGAAGCCTCTTTTTTTTTTCTCTCACTGCAAGACACCATGTTGGTGGGAACTGACACAGCCTAACCCTTGTTAATCCAAAAATGGGCAAACAGACAGAACACGCAGGCCTGGAAGCCGACTAGAACACACCCACCCTGCAAATTAGCCATTTAGCTTGGCTGGTTGAGCCTGTGTTAACCCATTATACAAATGAAGTTACCTTACATTGGTCAAATCTGTCCAAACATCCTCATTTCTGATGTTGCTACAGAAACAACAGTAGCCAAAACTGAAACAAGTGCTGCCGGAGCTGAAAACGACTGCTGCCGGAGCTGAAATGACTGCTGCCGGAGCTGAAACGAGTGCTGCCGGAGCTGAAACGAGTGCTGCCGGAGCTGAAACGACTGCTGCCGGAGCTGAAACGCTGAAACGAGTGCTGCCGGAGCTGAAACGAGTGCTGCCGGAGCTGAAACGACTGCTGCCGGAGCTGAAACGACTGCTGCCGGAGCTGAAACGAGTGCTGCCGGAGCTGAAACGAGTGCTGCCTGAGCTGAAACGAGTGCTGCCGGAGCTGAAACGACTGCTGCCGGAGCTGAAACGAGTGCTGCCTGAGCTGAAACGATTGCTGCCTGAGCTGAAACGACTGCTGTGTCTACTTCTAAAAATACAGAGGAGCCTGCTTTAAAAGCTTTCTTCCACTTTCAACCACCTTCTCACTTTTCTTATAACTATTCAATTAAGCAGACTAGCCCTCTTTTGTGCATTTGTATACATGAACTGAGGATAGTTGTAGTTCATAATAACTTTGTTTTCAGGGTCTTTTTTTAAAGACTCTCAGAGGGACAGACAGTGTAAACAGATACCCCTAAATCCAAATTGCACCCTTTATCAAATGAAGACATAATACACTGATTAAAGGGCCTTAAAAGTAACTGTAGGAAATAGCTAGAAGCTAAGATAGTTCCTTACAATCTAAGGTAACCAACTGCAGAGTGCAGCGCAACAGCCTTTGGCAGCTTTGGATCTTGCCAATAAAAAAAAACAAAAAACAACTACATTTCTAAACAAAGGAGAAATGGTGCTGACAGTAAAGAACAGTTCTTAATCTTACCCTTCAAATGAAACAAACACAAAGAACTGGACAGACAGTGAAGCGCAGTGTTTGTGTGGTCTGTAATCATCAGAGTGATTAGGGTACTACAGATGGGACTCATGTACTAATGACTGGCTATTACATCAGCGTTCCCATCAGCAGACCAGAGAAAAAAGGAAAAGAAAAACAAACAAACCAAAAAAAAAAAAACCTATGCTGGTGTTCCTGGAGCTCCCTCATCCCAGTAAAACAAAAAGAGGAAGTGAGATGTGGAGGAAGACTGGCACCTCTTTCAAACTGAAAACACAGCAACCCTTGTTTTTAAATCTGATTCTGTACAAATGGAACTGCACAATTTTATTTTACGTACAACTGAGAATAATTTGAATCTAAACAAATCCAATTCAGATTTTCAATATGCGTGTAGTTTGATATAAGAATTAATATAAATCCTCTCACTATCACCAAGATGTTGAAAAAAAAAAACTCCAGTTGCATCTTTTTCATTTCTTCCACAGACGCAGGAACCCGACTGTGTTTTGCCTACCGCAGTCTGCGGAGCCATGGGTGCGTGAGCCTGCCACCTCGTTGCCATAGCGATCCACACACCAGCACTGGCCGCTGCTGCTGTGACACTGGTGAGACCTGTAGTATCCCTCCTCATCACAGGATGGCAGATACTGACCTACAGAGTCCAGCCAAAACACACAGGCTCGCACAATAAGCCAGAGCAGCTCAGTCTCCACGCGAGTATTTGTGATTCTGCGCGCGTCTTACCAAGTAACTTCTTCCCAGCTTGCTTTTTGTTGATACCGGACAGCTCTGCTTTACACGGGGCGTCTGAAGGGGAGAGACAAGGGGAAGTGAGAAGTGACCGTTGTTTCTGTGTGGTGCTTTTTTTTGTTTTCGTGGAGGTTTTTGTCCTCCCCAACGTTGCAGCCGATGACTTATCTTTAAACACCGTTTCTTTATTACAATGATAAAATAATTTTCATCCTTGGTCTCACACAAAGGGGCTCTGTTCAGTTTGTTTTGAGGCACTGTGTTGTATTTCATCACGCAGTAACATTCTTTGCGTCATGGAAAAGTCAGTCATTCAAGGCGTCTCGATTGTTCCTTCGCAAAGATTTTCTCATTCAATGCAATTTGACTCTTGCTTTGAGAATTTAAGTTATTTCACTTGCATATGATAACGTAGTCACAAAGACTTCTAAGCTCAAAAGTGGGCTGCTCATCTGGGCTGCCTTTGACAGCTTTGGCTCCGTTTTGGCTCTGGTAAATGCTGTGTAGGCTGGACGTGGCCCAAAGGTCACAAGCTGGGCCTAACGTGGGTTGTGCTGTAACAAATGTTGTTTGGGTCAGAGGTGATCAAGCATCATCAACCAGCTTTGACTTGGGTTATATCCAAGTGTTGTGGAGGCCAGAGACTCAAAGAAAAAGCAGATCTGGGCCATGTCTGGTCAATATGTGGCTGATATCAGGCTTCATTCACGCTGAGTCAACGCAGTCAGTCAAGGTCAAACGTGGGCCAAATAAATCTGTAGATGTGGACCATGTCTGGACTAAATACTCTTCACTATCTTCTAAGGCAGGATTCCTCAAGGGCCGGTGTCCTGCAGCTTTTAGATGTTTCTCCTCCTTCTTCACACCCTGATACAAGTGACCGCATCATTAACAGACATGTGCTGACCTTGATAGCAAGATGACGACGATGACGTCCATTTCCATGAATGGAAATACTAAATGCTGGCTCGCCAGTAATGACATAACCCATACACAATAAAGCAATTTTACAGTAACTATAACTTGGCAACCGTGTTTTATCTTTTTTTTTTTGCTCCACATCAGATAAAATTATACATGATGACAAGCTGATGAGGTGACTTAATTCATTTGAACCATGTGTGTTGGAAGAGGAGAACTCCTCCAGTTTTGTTTGTAGCACATCAGGTAAAATTATATAAAGCAGTCTAATTATTGACAGACAATCAATGGCCATTAGCTTTGCCATCTGGAGCATGATAAAACGGCTGAACCATATCCAAAATTGAACATCTTCTTTTGAGCTAAAACTGGACCATGACAGAACAGCTAGAAAAAGATAGTTTTGAATGTCTTCTTTGGGGTTAAATAATAATAATAATAATAATAAATGTCAAAGGATGTCTGGTGTTTCAAATTTGAATTCAAAAATACTTAATTGATCCCCGAAGGGAATTTAAATTGTTGCAGCAGCTGTCGTGATTTATGCGTCCTCTATGATTCATTGTAGAAAGTTATTGCTGTGGGCAGGAAGGATTTCCTGGTTTGTGCTGCAGCGGATCTGAAGAAGTCTCCGACTGAAGCATTCTGTCATGTTGAAGCTGTTGAAGGTTGTCCACAATGTTCTTCATTTTATGAAGGATCCTCCTTTGCCTAACAGTCTCCAGAACAAAGCCAGCCTTCTTCATCAGTTTGTTCAGTTTATTTAAGTCACTGGCTCTGATGCTGCTCAAGCCAACAGATGACTGCAGATGAGATTGAACTCTACAAGAGACTTACAGAAGATATGCAACCATCCTGCTGCAAACACTGAAGGACCTAAGCGAAGTAAAGTTTGCTCTGTCCCTTCTAATAAACAGCATCAGTGTTGCGTCTTCAGTCCAGTCTGTTGTCCAGGTGAACACCTCCACCACCTCCACTCCTTCTCCCATGATGGAAATGTGATTTGACTTATTCCTGGTTCTCCTAATAGTATTTCCACTTGCTGGGATATGTCCAGAGAGTTAGGGCTATTTTATTTTATCAGATGATCTCAGCTACAATATATTAATGCTCTGTGCTAGACAGGCCTGATAATTTGAGTCGTTTGTGATGTCAGACTTGCAGTCAGTCTTGTGAATCGACTGGCTGGTGTCTGCAGGGATTATTGAAAAGTTAAATTTATGTCAGGCTGTCGCCACAAACTGCACCAGCAAAAGCAAAGCAACAGACACAAAACGCAATTCAGCAAAGTGAAGGAGAAGCGAGAGCTCTGAAGTCTGAAATGTGCAAGAACTGCGTGAGAGCAGTTGAACGCAGCGAACAAAAATACAGACAAAGAGCTTTGCGTGACTTATGATTGTCGCGTGTTTGTCCAGCTGTGAACAAATTTCTGGTTTTGGTTTGTATTCACAGGTAAAAAGGTGCAGACGACATACCTGTGTACCTCTGGAAGCCTGTGCACCACTCAGAGCTGGTTATGACATTGTCGGGATGAGTGTCGCATGACTTGAAGAAAGCATCGAAGCAGGGTTCGTTCCTGCCCAGATAGAGGCTCTTGATCTCTGACTGGTCCAGCTGCTGGTCAAAGTTTGTGTCCAGCCGGGAGAACATCCAGCCCAGGGGATCCTTGCAGAGAGGCGAAGCCCCAACTTCAAATTCTGAGAGGTTTAAAGAGGAAGCGAGACATGCTCAGATGCCATATGTCTGTGTTACAATGAATGTCATTGTACATTGAGTGTTGAGCATTGTGACTCACTGTTCTTCTCTGGCTTTTGGATCTTGACACTCTTGTGTTTGCCATTCTCATGCAGCACTCTGAACCAGTCTCTCAGGTGACTCACCACCTCTTTCAGGTCCAACTCACTGCATACTGAGGAATAATAATGATCAATGATCACAAAGTGATACTTGGGTTTCTTTCTCCTCCCAGAAATATGGAGTCACTGTCATGAACTGAACAGCCAGCTTCAGACATTTTAGAAACTTTGCAGCTTCGTCTATCGAACTTGAAATGCGTGTTAATTAGGGCTGGGCAAGTTCACGCGTTATTATCGCATCAACTCATTAATTCATTAACGCCGACATTTATTTTATCGCGCGTTAACACATGTTGCTCACATGCTTTTGTTTTGAAAAGTCTGTTATTGGCTGCAGCGGAACCGGAAAAGAATTCACGGAAAAACATGCAGAAAAGCTAAAACAGACATGAAGATCGATAAATATTTGTGAACTTTACAGTTCGGGTAGCAACTCAGGTAGCAATATTAACAATTCTGTCTGAAAACAAAAATTCTGGACTGCAACAAAACTTTCGCGTTATTCCTCCATGTTACGTCAGATCTGCTTCCATGTGTTCACTGTCGTGCTGTTCTCTTACTGGCTATTTCAGTGCGGCTCCATCTAGTGGCACAGATGTGTAATGACAACAGAAAGTCGAGTCCTTGATTAGTTTTGTGGTCCGTTTTTTCATTTCGTATTTTTGATCCAAGTCTAAAATTGAAATATATATATATAAAAAAAACCAGGCTTTTTTTTTTCATTTTAAAGTTCTCCCAGATGGAGGATTTGACAGAAACAAGGTTATTTGTAACAACTGCCAAGTTGAACTCCTCATTAAAAGTTTCTGTTGTTACCTCAGAAATTGCCTATTTTAATGTCCTGATTGTGCTGAGCCACAATCATTTTGTTGTATTTTGTTAGACTTTTTTTTATTTTTTATAAAAACAGGATGACATTAATACCCTGGCAGTGGCCATAAGCTTTATTCTATTTTACATTTTTTAAGATGAGATTTACAATAAATATGTGTTACTGACAAGTGCTGATGTTAAAAGTGTTTGAACAACAAATGTTACAGCCCTTTAGTTCATATGGCAGCAGACCATTTAAATAAAAGTGCATTTTACACTACTTTTGAATTCACTATTGATTTTTCGTATACAATGTGATTAATCGTGATTAATCAGGGAAATAATGCGATTAATCGCGATTAAAAATTTGAATCATTGCCCAGCCCTAGTGTTAATATATCTCAGAACTGAGTACCTTTCTTCTCTGCAGAACTCTGCTCAGACTGAGAGGAGCAAGGACACATGCCGGCACACTTCACAGTGATCTTCTTTCCTGTGATGCAGGCCTGGTAGTCCAGTTTACACTGATAAAGAACAGCAGAGGCAAAAAGAATAAGGCAAAAGAGGAAGTAAAATCATGACGTGTGTAGGGGAAATGAAAAAACAAAGAGGCCGAATGAGCAGTACATGAGGGTAGGGGGCTCGTCTGGGATGAGCTACGTCCTGCCAGGAAAGCAAACAAAAGCAGGCGGCAGACAAAAAGCTGCAGACAGGCTGTGTAACTTTATTCAGCATCAAGTCTGCATTAAAGAAAAGAAAACCAGAGAAACACTAAAACAGTGTTTTATTTCATCTGGCTTAATAATATTTCCAAATTTTTACATGGTTCAGCCTCAATCATAAATCATAAATCTTATGTAAATCAGCATTTATTTAAATTCCAGTTGATGTAACCTGCCTGTCTGAAAATACATTCATTAACTTAAACCATTATGAATCAAAGTCAGAAAAGGATAACTTTAATTAGTATATTCAGGTAGACTAAAACTGGGATTTATTATAATGCAACGTTTGATCTGCAGTATCCCGTCACTGCACCACAAAGCAATAAAACTGCAAACTCCTTATTCCAATGAAAAACCTGATCTAAACATCATCTAGACACAATCAGCTGTTGGATAATGCGACATTCAAACATTTTCTGCTTCTGCCTCAATCCAACAAAGTCATCGTTGCCAGTGTTTTCATGACATCAAGACACCAGGTCAGATGAGGGACTGGCTCATCTCAAACGAGCAGATCATTTTTTATTTTTCTACGTACCTTGGTGGAGTAGGAGTGGCCATCACTTCCACAAACAGGCGAAGGATGAACCACGGGGCATGGAGTGCACCCTGAGCCTGGACTCTGGTACAAATTAGCATCTTTGAAGCTTGGAAGGAGATTTAAAACAGTTAGTACACACCTGCATTTGACATATGTCAAATACCAGTAACGTGACAGCGGCCTCTTTATCACGTCCTGTTGCACGCAGCAAGCAGTTACGCAATGTCATATTCTTCCAAAGATTTTTGGAAATGAGACAAGGATTTTAGGATTTGTGCGTGATTATTTTCTGATTTACTGCAGCGGGAATTGTGTTGCTCGTAAGAATGGGAAACCAGGTCAGTGTGGTGTTACTGTCCTTTCTAGTCTGAGGCATCCCAGACAGAAAACACACACACATACGCATACAAAGCCCATTCATTTGACTTGGCAGGACTTTGTGTCCGTTGTACGTTAGTGCCAATGCCCGGGTAACTGGACCAAATAGGAATGTCACACAACAGTCACAAGAGAGCCGGGAATCCAGAAGATCATCAAAGAAAAGAAAAAAAAATCTTTGCATTTGCTCATGTAATTTGACTTTTTATTCAATTGCGAATTGAACCAAAGATATTTCATATTTTGTTTCATCGCCTTCATTTTATTTGTTAATATTAATCCATTTCTGCATTTAACGTTGAAACACAATCTAAACTGTTGGCACAGCAGCAGTTTAAAATGGTGACGTCAACAGATGATTGAAATCATGATTTGGTAGCCGTGTCCATGAAAGGCTGAGTATTTGAGGGCCAAAGAGGGACAGAGGATCTCCATCTTCCCAACAAATGTGTGAGAACGTCATTTAAATGTTTAAAAGATAAATACGTAAAAGAAATACTGGAAGGAATTGATAGATTTCTGTGTCTACAATGGACGAATTGGGAGTACAGGGGGGGGGGGAAAATGTGCGTAAAGTGCAAGAGCTTAAATCTAAGATGGACATCAATTGTCTCTGATTGCTCACGCAATACAGCATTTTCTTTTCTTTCTTTTCTTTTTGTTTTTTTGTAAGTTGGGTGCCAGAAAATTCAAGCAGCATCCAGACTGTTGTGAATGACAAGTTCAAATATCATCTTCTGTGGTGGTATTAGGTTGTACCACTTGCCCCTGGCAAAGGTCATTTACAAGTCGGTAATAAACAAGAAAAGCACAATAATATTTGAGAGCAATATATGTTGAATCAGAAGATGACACTTTCCCAACATAACGATGCAAAAACACATCCTGCGTGGGGCAACTGATACTGGACTGTCCATCCCACAAAGACTCACCGTCCCAGGTTTTCACTGGAGTCTGTTCCAGGCCTGAAATGCAGAAATGAAAGTATATTATTAACATAAATAAAGTTAAGACAGAACATTAAATATCTTGGGAAAAAATGTAATCTGCAATCAAATAAAAGTCCACCTAAGAGTAAGAGCTGCTGCATTTTTTTTTTCAATCATGGAAATACAGGAGGGCAACTTTGAATGAAAGCACAGATCTGCTTCAGAGGGCAGTTTTGCATGCGTGAGTGCGTGCATGCGTGTGCATGCTCTTACCTAACTCTCCTCTGGCTGACACAAGTGGGAGTCTTGTAATCCTCAGCCACACAAACCTTGTGCCGACTGCATTTGATCTTCAGACAGGGGTCTTTGGCTGGATCAAGGCCTAATAACACAGAACAAAGATGTCTAAAGACGTTTATGCACGCGTACGCTTTATGTGTGTCCACTAAAACGCAATCTGCGTTTCCTAGAAAGACTAATCCTGTGAGCATAAACAGAGAGGAACTCATCCGGGGGTAGTTTCCTTTCTTTCTTTTTTGAAGGTTAGACAACATTTTTTTTTTTCTGTTCAAGCAATCTACTTTGTTCAGTTTGTAAAGTTGCAATGAAAAGAGCAGCCTGAATAGATCTGATGAATCTGTCCGTGTTTGTGTCCATGCTTTAATTCCATCCTCTATTTATTCACTGGCAATGTACTGAACTCGGAAGCTGTAATACAGCTAAGTATCCTTAGAGCTAAAAACAGATGGAAGTGGTTTTAGAGACTAGCTCAGATCTTTTATCAGCCCACACTGAGTTCCGTGCTGTTTCAGAGCTCCTTAAACTGACCTTGAGCCAGGTCCTGCCGCTGAGAGGCGTATACTGCTGTCCATGCCAGAGTTGATCTTAGATCCGAAACTTTAACAGATGGTTTGACCTTTGTTTGCATCGATAATGAAGGTGCTTCTGACCCCATGTCAGCCAATAGTGAGACACCAGTGACCAGATCAAAAGCCCATGGCTGTTCTCAGAACAGTTTGTGGATAACCTTTGCCCTAAAGAACCTTACTGTAATCTCTGAGCAGCTTTGGAAGATTATCTTGCCTCCATCCTCCAACGCACTATCTAATACTTTTGTTTCCCTTGCATGTGTGTGTGTGGGGGGGGGGGGGGTTCAGGACATGGTGATAAGTGAGAGGATGTGTACATATCCTCAGTTGCCTGGATGAGTCTAATACATCTGTAATACTGTGAGAAATGAATTGATCAAAGAATAGAAAATCCCCTTGTGTTTTTTTTTTTTTAAGCCCGTGTAGTAAAAAGAACTGTGGATCTGTAGATTCGATTTGTACTTTAGATTTTTTTTTTTTTTGCCTTTTTTTTAAAAAAAGTAATATACTCAAACAAGGATTTCACATGGCCTTGTAATCTTTTTCTTGTTTTACCAGTTTCATCCACATCATCCACAGAATGATAATCAATAGGGGATAATGATTTCTGGCAATCGGGCTGTATTTGCAAATATTTTCCACAACAAAATACTTCCGAGGATCAACTGGAATCCGTTGTCATTTCAACAAGGTACATATAATGTCAAAAATGTGAACGATATCTAGCGATTTCGATTAAAGCGAGATTTACAGGATGCTGCTGTGTAACACCTTTCTGTCCCCCCTCCCTCCCTTTTTTCCTAATCCATCTATTTATTTTTCTTAAGGTTCCTGTACTCTTTTTTTTTTCTCCCCACCCCCCTGAATTACCGCGGATCTTGGTGTTATCATAACCATTCAGGTGTTATCAGCTCAGAACCCAAACCAAACAGCCGTGAAGCGGGAAGAGGGAGTGAAAATCTAAAGAAGAAGATGTGAATGGAAACAAAGAAGTGCAAAAGCAGTTGCTGTATTGTGCCATTGAAAGCACTGTTCATATTTGCACAACCTCCCCCCCCCTTCCTCTTAATATCTACTTTGGAAGCTTTTTCCAAGACAACATTTCATGCTGACATTTTTTCCATCAATACGAGCAAGAAACAGCTTGTTGGCCCCCTACGTATTACAAAGACACACATTTACAACGCCCATAGAAGGGTATTTTAATTGCAAGATAGAGTGGAATTTAAGGATTTCCAGCGTTTTTTTTACTAAATTATATCACACAACATCTGAGAAGGCCTGCTGACACTTTCGAGCCTACCGAGCCGATTCCATCCGTAATACAATTATCTACACCCGCTCATCCCTAATTCAGGGTCTCGGTGGTCTGCCGGAGTCTGTCCCAGTCATTTTTGGGTTTGCAGGGCCCAATCCTGTTTAGTGGACAAACTCTTAAAAGTCTTAATATTTTACCACAGAAAGCTGGTGAAACATAAAGGCTAAGCAAATTTGTCTTTAGCTGTTATATTACCAAGCAGGATTTTAGAAGCTAACCAAAATGATGATCACCAGATAGACGTCATTGTTTTTGATGAGGGTTCAAATACAGACTCAAAACCTTTTATCATTCATGTTACGCATTGAAAGGTTTGTGCAGGAGCAGTTCTAGACACTCGTGGTGGATTTTTACCTCCGCCAAGGAAGTTATGTTTTTGCTGGCGTTTATCTGTCTGTCTGTCTGTGTTCAAGATAACTCAAAAAGTTATGGATGGATTTTGATGAAATTTTCAAGGAGTTGTCGGAAATGTGAAAAGGAAGAACTGATTTCATTTTGGGTGTGATCCGGAAGAAATCCTGGATTCTGGATCACTTTCAAATTTTCGATAACATTGCAGGTCAATGGGGCCAAAAATTTTGTTTCTCAATATCTCCATTAAATATTGCCCAAAACTGATCAAATTTGACTCAGGGATTGACAATGGGAACCCACTATCAAATTTCAAAGGCTGATCCGGATCTGATCCAGAAGGCGGATTTTATGGAAATATCTATAAAAACATTGAGGTTGTTTAATTTCAGTATGAGAGTCTGGGTCTCAGTTGCTGGACCCAGACTCTGGAATAAGCTGCCCCCAGAAATGCGCACTATCACTGACTTTGGGGTTTTTAAATCCAGACTTAAAACCTATTTATTTAGACTGGCTTTTAATACACAGTATTGATGTGAGATATTTTTAATTTAATTTTAATTATATTGTTATGTCGATTTTAAAGTGTTTTGTTTTAATGTGGATTTTAATGGAAAGCACTTTGGTCACCTTGTGTGTTGAAAAGGGCTCTACAAATAAACATTGATTGATTGATTGAGTATATTGACTGAAATTTTTATAGCATTATTATTTATTTTTGTGTGCATCACAAAATAAAGGAAAGATATGGTACTTTATTAGCGGTCCCATATTGTCAGTGTTATATGTACAACTAATATTTATGGTGTAAATTGCTATATGGAGGAATTGATCTGCTTAAGCGGAGGTCTGCGCTCTCCAAGTGCTTTTCTAGTTTTTTTTACTTTTTTTTATTTTGTTTTGTCTTGTTTGTTCACTCAGCACAGCCTCTCCAGGACTGACTCTTTCCCATTCACACCCACCTTGATCAAAAGCCTTGGATGGAGTCCACGTTCCAGGCTCCTGAAAAACAGCGAGGCCACAAACAAAAATCGTCAAAAATATTCTAAACTACGGATCCTTCAGTACAGAAGATCATTAGTGAGCCATACAAACCTCAACCTCCTTTGGCAGAGAGCATTACAGAGACAAAAAGAATCACAAATTAATTTAAATACTTTTCTTTTTTCTCTTCTTTTTTTAAACATGCACTTTTGAATAATGAAACAAAGCATATGGCAATCTAGGAAACACACCCCAGCATCCCATCATTAGAAATGCGCGAAGCATGCATTTATTCAGTCACGATAATCATGATGTTATGTGACAGCAGCTGTCTGCAGGGCTGTGGATGAAAGGGTCTCCATGTGCTCGAGTGTGTGCGCTGATCATCTTTCTCCCTTAAATTTTGTTTGTACGTGGAGGAGGACACAGCAGAAGGGAAGCGATCACATCAATCAAGGCTGACAGTTTGAAGATATTTAGAGATATCTAAGACACATATTTTAGGATTTCGTTTTTTGTCAAAGAGAGGAAGAACGAGGTCACAGTTCCTCATTTTGTGTTCCATCTTTTCATCATCAGTTGGACTGTGCATTTATGTTAGCACATGTGAGTCCTTCCCTTTAAAACCACTGACCTTTCCTACATTTATATTTAAAAAAAAGCCAAAAATAGCCCATCAATGCAAATTGAAAAAAAAAAAAAAACAACATGAGTTACACCCACTAGAATGAGGTGACTAACTCCTTTCCTGCTCCCAGGAGTGACGTAACAACCTTTTAGTTCACCGAAGTACTATACCACATGTGTCAAACACAAGGCCCGCGGGCCAAATGTGGCCCGCCATGCCATATTATGTGGCCACCGAGAGCTTGTGTATTATTGGATTAAAATTTAAACCAATATTTTAAGAATTAAGCTTAAATAAGCTTACATTGCTTTAAAGCACATATTGAGAATAAACTGCATCTCCCATAATGCATTTTGTCATTAACCACATTATATAATCATGAGCAAGACATCAAGACGATTTTAGAACTGACGAACTTAAGAAAAATGAATACAAGTTTGTACTTCAAGGTGAAGAAACAGCAGGCCTGTCTTTTGTGTTATGAGGCAGGTGTCAGTCGTGAAAGAGTATAATCTCTGTCAGCGTTTTGACAGCAAACATGGAGTTAGGTATGCTAAATTTAGCCTACAAGAAAAACAAAGAATCACTTCCGCTTCTAACCATCACCTGTGCGAGAGCAGGTTTACAACCACAAACCCTGAGTTTAATATAATAATGAGTTAAAGACACTTGAATACATGATAAATACAGAAACCGTTATTAAACCAGGTGTAGTTTAATTTATTTTGATTTATATTGCATTTTGTTACATTCATGCTGTCAATCTGGCCCTTCGAAAATCCACCATGATGCTGATGTGGCCCTCAGTGAAAATGAGGGTGACATCCCCTGTGCTATACATTCCACCAACCGTTCCCAGGGTTAGCCACGTAGACTGTTACAACCACAATTTATGACATTTAACTATCCTACAAGCTGTGAAGGACTACAATGGTGACCTTCTGAAGGAGAGAAAAAAAGAGAGAAATGTTTATTACTTCTGAGCAGACAGCTGGAGTCAGGCCCCGCACAGCGGGAGAAACAGCGTGCCGCCGGGCACGAACCCAAAACAGGTACGCCAGATTTGGCGCGCTTCTTTTGCAGGGAGGTGCACTTGTCAGTTTCAGCGCTTCCGCGTGAGGTGGTTCACTGATAACAGCACGGCTTCAAGTTTGCTTCGCCGCTGCACGCACTCTTGCAGCTCAAGGCACGGCACGCAGGTGAAACTTCACACGCCCTCCCGGTGTTTCGCTCTGAGGTGGAGCCAACAAGCACCCGTGGCTGCCGCCGACACTATTTGGTGTGGCGATGAATGCTGATTGTACCCTTCCCCACTAAGGACAAAAGCCAGATGTTTCTAGGTTTTAGGGTTGTTTTTTTTCCCTCTGTGGGTGAAAAGGGCCTTTAAAGAGTGACTTTGCTACAATATAAAAGTGAGATGGGAGAATGCAGTTTGGAGTGATCAGCTGGGGGCGACCTTTTGCTCCTCCACAGAAACAACTTTCTTCAGCTAAAAAGCCCTCCAACAAAGAGAAGGATGAGAACAGAGCCTGGCTTTCATGAGATGGAGAACCCCAATAAGCCCTTAAAGACCACCAACTTCATTCTGGTTCTCTGTTCACCTTGGTTTGGTGGTTCGAAGCTCTGCCCTCTATGCACCTCATTTAAATGGAAACAGAATCCTTTAAGAGAAGGATCATTGTTCCTGACACTCGAGGTAACAATTTCAGTCTTTCAGTTGCAAATTTAAGCACTTTTGCTTCAAAAGCGCCAGCATGCACGTGATTGGCCCGTGTTTTTATGCTGCGGCCATTTTGCCATCAAAGTGCAGTCGGTTGAACGGTCGTACTTACGGCACACCAAACGTTAGATGTTTGTAAGTTACATAATGGTCACATAAACGTCCACTGAAACCCAGTGTGGTTAAAAACTTAAACCCTGTGTGATGTAGTGGCTCAGTTCATCGCCTGTGAATGCCACAGTCTAAATAAGGAATGCACAGAGGTGAGCGATTTGCCGGCTTTTAATAGAGGGACAAGCTGGAGAACCTCCCAGCAGGTGCAGGCTTATGATGCCAACGTAAAATGAGCTTAACAAATAGCGAGCTGTGTGCTGTTTGACTCCGCGTGAGTTAGGCATTTCTGTGGCCACCCTGTCTTTGGGGATATATTATCAAATTCATCGCTCGTCTCTGCTGTCTCTGATTCTGTCGCAATGATAACCTTTCTTATCTCAACCGTCTCCTTTTTTTTTTTTTTTTAAATCTTGATCAATCACGTTCAGCCGCACTCACAAGTAACCACATACTCTTGGTCTTTGCCAGCGAAAGGTCTGATTTACATGAATTCCTTCGAGATTTAAAGGAATGTTCGTACAGCCGGAGGTGGATTGTTAGGTGCTAAAGAATGTAGACTTTCGTTTGCGAACAGAAATGATGTGAATCCAAGAAGTTTTGAGTGGGAATGGAAAGTGTGTTTACGGCATGATGGGAATTGATGTCAGCTCAGCAGGCAATAGTGCAACTTCAAAATAAATTGCTGTTTCAAGCCTCTGACAAGACTCAGAAACGGTCTCTGCTTCCAGAGAACAGGATCAATGTTTCTTCATTTATGACAGGATAGGCAGTCGTCAGGAACAGAGGTCATGAACTCTCCTCCTCCTGCATCTATTGATTGCCGTTTGCACGACATCTGTAGGCGACTGGTAGAGACTTACGGGGTGGCAGCAACACAAAGTACACAAAGTTAAAATGTTTGTCTGCAGGGACCTGATACACACCATCACTTAGTGTAATGACGTTTTTGCGTCTCGTCAGAGGCTTTAGACGGACGTTTATTTTGACGTAGCTCCATTGGCCCCTGTGACAGCATTAATTGCCATTTTGCAGCAAAGACATATTCCCGCTTTGATTCGCGTTGTTTTGGTCCCTTCTTGCCCTCTAATAACAGACCCGGGGTTGATTTAACTCTGGGATGTTTCTTTGAACCAAAAGGTGCTTCCAACATGTATCCCTCATGAGTGTGTATAGGCCCCGGATTACAACGCCCTCTCTTACTCCCGGATTATACCCAGTTGAGCCCGTGACTCACTGCTATTCACCAAACTATTTGCTTTCACAGCTGCTTTAACAGCTGTGAACATTTGTGTCAGGGGCATAAATCTGTGGACAAAGGGTCAGAGGAAGGTAGGATTTGTTTTCAGGTTTGGATAAAAGTTTGAATTATCTAGGGGAAAAGGTTAAGATAAGTCTACAGGAAATTAATGTTGGTGTTCATGGAAGCTCAGTTATTGAGGTATTGAGGTATGTACTGTACATATTTCTTTGGGGAACAACTGATTAAGCATTAAGGACATAATTACCACTAACTCCACAGAGCAGCTGTGTCGTACTGTTGTTGACTGTTGTTGTATACGTCTGTTAAGGTGGGATGTGTCATCGTTGGCTCCGGTTTAGATGGGAGGAACATGAATTGTGAAGAAGTCGCGACACACGAAGGCCGTATAGACAAAAGTTTCATCTGTTGCACTAAGAAAAGGAAGATCAACATTAGGGGTGAATTCCAGTTCCTCCCTTAACCCTCAATCTCAACCCTCAATCTCAAAAATGCGTGCTTCCGCTGAGTGCCAGTGCTGTCCCGATTCTAAGAACGTCAAATTGAGGGACTAGTTTTAGGGCTGTATCGCCCTCAATATTGAGATTTTCCGACACCACCCTTGGAAGTAAGGGCTACCCAGAAAGCATTGGGTAATTTAGCCAAGACATCTTCGAAAAGGATGGCGACAAAAAAAAGCTATCTACAAATGTAAGTATCTTCGTAGTTCTTAAAGATATAAATGTTACAAAACCATCCTATTGTCTTTGTTCGAGACTTTTTTCATGGATTAACCTTTGTGTCGTGTTCGTTTCTCCCCCCTTACTTTAGTGTTCCCGGTCAAATTTGACCGGCCTGTTTTAACTGCTCCTACATTAACAGAAAAACCACTGATCATCACCAAATTTTATTTAACTCCCTTTTAAGCTGTAAACAATGTCTCAAACTAGTGGTTTACATGAATAATTGCAGTGAATATACAAAAATACAAGGGGAGGCATGTGTCTTCACACACAGGAGTGGAATTTTGCAATCAGAACGTAGTGTGCCTTGCAAAGGCATCACATTTGAAACATATAAGACTTGTTTTATTGTCTCTAGGGGCACAGAGGACGCATCTCTTCCATTTCTGCCCCTGTTTTGGGGGGAGAGCAGCAGGGCAGTGGCTGGGGCTGCAGACTCCTCACCAGACTGGCAGAGGCTGGTGCATGGTAGAGGTCTTCACGGGTCCACTTTCATGGACCCGAACCCGAATGGACCCGTGAAAATTCGACCCGAAACCGACCCGACCCGAGCTATTATCATAAGTTCAGAAGTCCGAACCCAAATGGACCCGCAATATTTGGACCCCGAACTGACCTGACCCGAGTCTTTAGTTTCCGACCACGAACCGAACCGAGTTACCCAAATAGAACCGAGACAATACAGCCCATAGTTGCTCATGTTAAAGTTGTCTATCGTTGAATAAAACTTGATTTTCTTCCCTGAAGTTGTCTTCTTCTACCCGGTTCAGTTGCTACATAGGCTACGTGATGTAAACAACAATAAATCCACGTCGTTATTTTCTTTGTGGATACAGATGCTATTGGTAGCAACTGCTAACGCTAATAGCCTACACCGGTCAGGACGTGTCGTGAACATGTTCTGTTATCCATCGTTGTCATGTTGGCGATATCTTTACCTCTCTCGAGTAAACGCGGACCCAGCCTGTCAGAGAGCACCGACCGGACCCGAGACTAACTACCGATTCAGACCAGAACCCGGAGTCACGTCTTTTGAATGGACCCGAGACCCGATTCGGGTCGGGTCGGAGCCTCGGGTTTTTCGGGTTGTCGGATTGTTCCGAAGACCTCTAGTGCACAGGGAAGGTGCTGGCGCCGTTGAATCAGAGGAGTCACTAAAGCTTTCCCAAGCTCTGCCAGAAAGAGTCTCCTCTTGAAACACAATGTTCCCATAACAAACATCTAATTGTTTACTTTGAAATGTGGAACAAGTGTTTTACATTTAGCTAGGAAGGTGTAGTTCATGTGGGGGGATAGACACATAAGCATGGGAGTGAGGTGGAAGAGGAGACACCTATTTGTTCAGTCTGAAAGGGTTTATGTGGGGTGGTGTATGTGTGTGTGTGCGTGTGTGTAGGTGTGTGTGTGGGTGGTGTGTGTGTGTGTGTGTGTGTGTGGTGTATTTGTGGTTGTGTACAATCTGATGGATTAACACAATCTAGGGTCACCCATTAATTTCCTATGGCGGTCATTTTTGACCGGGAACACCACAGGTGTTACAAAGTTGAATAAACTACTCAAAATTCAATGAAAGTGGTGATCAGCAATTATATATGTTCAAATGGCTAGTGTGGAGGATATCATAAGGCCCTGAGACAATCGAATGTAAAACACAATATTTATGATTGATGAAAGTAGGAAATCGGTCAGATTTGACCCGAACACGACAGAAAGGTTAACATCGTTGTTGCGTAACATTTATTTTTTTACTTTATGATGTTTGCTGCCGGACCGGTGGTCCCGGTCGGCGGTCCTTGCCGGCTTCACGTTTACTTGTATACCTTGTTGTGTAGCGACGGAGGACTGAATAATGTATCCTCTATTGTGTTATTTGCTAATATTATTTAGAGAATATACGGCGCTCTTTTCAATGTTATCCCTGTGTCATTTCAGGGAATACAGAGACAACACGAGCTCTGATACATTTCAGTCTGAAGACGTAACTGCACTCGAGGGGTGATAGCCCTGACACTTACTTTCGAGGGTTAAGATTGAGGGCCAAAAATTGAGTGTTAAGGGCAAGGGTTGAGATTGAGGGTTAAGGGAGGAATTGGAATTCACCCAAGGTTTCAATCCTGCTGAGAATAGTTGTACTGCACAGTATGTCCTTTCACAAAATAGTACAAACACAGCTACAGAAATGGTAGCAAAAGTTGAACTTTTTTAACAGTGGGAGTTTGGGAATTTCAGGAGTTGTGGTGGAAAGATCGTCTCTGTTTCAGCCTCAAAAAGACTAGGGATTCAGAGTAAGATTAACAGTCAACCTTAAATAACAAGACTTAGCGATAGCTGGATTTCAATGAATTTATTTTCTATTTGCATGCAAAAGGGATCAGATCTGCACCTCAGCAGGCGGTTGCCAACGAGACATCAAGACACAATGGTTTATAACAATGTCTGAAAAACAAATGAACCTTGAGATTGAATCCTGACGGAGACGACTCCCAACTCCAGACGAGTGTGGAGACTACAGTATCAAAGATGGTGATGTCCCACATACCAAAGATAGGATCCGAATCAGATGACACGCACATATTCAGGACATAAAAGGTCTCGTTGATCTCATAGACCTTAAGTTTGACCATAACAGGAGTATTTGTCATGTGATGTCCTGTACAATCTGTTCTGCTATGACGTCTGATTATCTACTGAAGATTGTTTTCATGTGATTTATCAGATGTTTCGTCGTTCCTTCACTGTAATGCACCGCACACATAGTTACTGGGCAAATCATATTTCCCGTGGCTTCAATTTGTAAATGAACAAATGCTGGCAGCAGATTTGGGAGTTGAATTTCAGTTTTCGATCTTCAACCTGACAAGCTCTGACCCGCTCACGGTTAATGGTCAGAGCCCTCAGCAGCCCTCCTCCTCCTCCCTGCTGGGGCCTGACTTCAGCTGGTGGTAATAGACTCTGCATGACTCCGTCCATTTATCCCATCAAGACATCCTGTCAGTTCATCTGCTGATGAAACCTTTGAGAAATATTCCAGAGCAGCTACATGATGGCCCTAGAGGACAACAGAGCCCTCATTTAATCGAAAGATTTATTTGTCCATGCTTTTTCTTTTTCATACCCGTTGACTTCTTCTTCTTTCAGCGTTTTCAGTTTTTCCAGACGTAATGAAGCTGCCTGACAGATAACACATTAATATTTGCCGGATACTCACTGAACATTTATCCCTTGAACCCGGCTTTACACATTTATTCACGAGATGTTTCATTTTCAGTCATGATGAAAGCAGATTAAGATCTTTTTTATTTGAAATGATTTACTCATCCCCGCAGTGAATCAACTCACATCATTTGCCGCAAAACCCTCTCTTACTTTCTCAAAGAGCGTGGCTTAAACTGTCAAGGTGTCACTTCCCTTCCGTTCTTCAAGGTGAACAGGGTCAACTCTCGCTCTTTTCCAGCTCTAATTAATGTCTCATTTCTGTCCTGTGCTGCTGATCCTTCGAACTCCTCTGCATATTCACTACAGACTTCTCAGCACTCATTACATTCTCTCTCCATTCCACCCATTTTAAGGCAAAAAAAAAAGGGCAACAGTGAAATGAGTGTCTTTTGGTCCCTTCCAGCACTGCAGACTGCGGAGACTGAATAATGAGAACATTGCATTATGGGGGCCAGGCCCTTTTTAGACCAGTGAAGACAACAAAAGTGCTTGCGGTCTGATTCCTTAATGGAGTCAACAGAGAGCCTCCAAACACAACAACACACACATGTACGCACTTCTTTGCACATCACGTCAAATAAATGGATGAATGCACTTCACCGCAAATGCACCAAGTAGTCGCCTACTTTTTGCATGTTATGGAAAAAGAAAAAAAGACTAAAATTCAACAAGAGATCTGGCATTTTCCCATGTGTGCTCTGAAGTAGCTGCTTTTTAACTTATCTTGTCAATTATTTCCACATCTACTCCTCTCTTTCCCTCACGGTTAAAACGGCTTTTTGTAGTCGTGTGCACGCAAACACGCCACCGAGTACATGTGGAGCCATTTCCTTCCTTCCTAATTTGTCGCTGTCAATACAGGTTTCTTTTGTAGTTTTTTTTTTTTTTTTTTTTTTGGACGAGAAGAGCCAGGTAATGTGTTGCTTCTTGCAACCATTTTTCTCACCTTTCCTTCATTTTCATTTGATCTCGTCTCAGCGCTCCTAATTACGCCCTAATGGCTTCCTTCCTCCTCTCTGCTGCCTTTCCTTCGACGTCCAACAGGAGAAATATGTGCATGTTTTCACCGTACTGGCCCGGCGTGTCTTGCTCAAGCTTGTCGCACGCACGCTCACCCAAACACACACAAATCCACGCTAAGGTGCTTTGAAGTGGAAAAGGCCCCGAGCCCTGTACCTTCCCTACATCATTTACACTCCACAACACAAACAAAGCAGGACAGGCATGCAAAAAAAAAAAAAAAAAAAAAAGGGAGGAGGGGTAAAAAAAAACACATAAAAGAGGGAGGAGAGGAGGAAAAGTTATAACATCCTCCAACGAGGCTTGTCTAAATACATGATTTTGCTCTCACACTATACCAAGCAATTAAGTGTCATTCACCGTCTTTATCCCTCCCATTGTTTAAAATGATTTTTGCTCCGTATCTTATCTCTGCAATCTGTCAGGTGCTGTAAGATAGCCCAAGCTCCGACAAGAGAGAGAGAGAGAGAAAAAAAATGTTTAAAAGCTGGGATGGCAGCAGAGACGGCCTCGGGCGTCCTCAGCCACCCCAACAGGGCGTACCGTAAATCAGCAGAAGATTCAGAGGTTCTATCTATCGCTAAACACCAAACTCACTTATGGCTCTTTGTGGAAGATTAAAGCAACAGTGCATCGAGGTATGAAATTTGAATTACGCTGAAGCGAGCTTTGGCGCCGTGTTAGTACAGGTGTAGATTTGGGGAAGTGGGAAAAATCTACATGCCTATGAATACTTTGCATATTGATAGCAGGATTAACGGAGCAGTTACGGCTCTGACTGCAATTATGTCTCAGCCCTTCACTGAGACGTCTGCGCTCCTGCATCTGCAGGGTGAGCAGTTCACCTCGAGGTTGCTACTGAGTCTTTGCGGTGTCCCGTGAAGGACCGGGGTCCCGCAGAGGACGTATCCCCACCTCTGCACGACGGCAGCTAGGAAACGCTCCAAGCAGAATGTAAAAATGTTGAACATGTTTAACAGGGATAATTACACACATTACAGTGACGAGGAAATTCGTTCAGATCATCTTACTTGTGCTATTTGGTCTTTTAGGCTTATGTAGAATAAAATGACATTCTGAAATGAAGGGTATAAATGTGCAAATGCTGTTTAAAGACTCTGAATTGAATATACAGTCATGGAAAAAATTATTAGACCACCCTTGTTTTCTTCAGTTTCTTGTTCATTTTAATGCCTGGTACAACTAAAGGTACATTTGTTTGGACAAACATAACGATAACCACAAAGATTGCTCATAAGAGTTTTATTTAAGAGCTGATATCTTACCATTTTCCATGGTTTTCTTGATTATTACCTAAATCACTTAAGTTTTTACATCAATAGCTATGGCGTTCTGCCAAAAACACTGCTTTTATGCGTCAGTGTTTTCTTTTCTGTCTGTTTTAGTCACATGATGACGTTTAGTGGTACCAGGTATTAAAATGAACAAGAAAGTGAAGAAAAAAATGGTGGTCTAATAATTTTTTCCATGACTGTATATTGTCAGTCCGACTTTACTCCTCGTGTGTTAGTTCGACCATAAATGGCACTGGCACTTGTTTCAGCTCGAAACCTCATCACTTCCTGACACGAAAGAGCATGTCAAGCCATGTGTCACAGAAGTTCAGCTTGTGTGTTCATAGGTTGTGGTCTATGAGTCATGGCAGTCATTTGCTGCTTTCCTGTGCTGACCGTTGTGAGCTGTGACCTCTGTGGTGTCGACGCAGCATGTAGCAGAGCTGCGACAGTTATACATGTGTTCCATCATGCATGAATGTACCAGACAGTCGAATGTCACTTCTAAGCACAGCACATCTGGACTAACGTGATTCAAACTGTCAAATTACTGCCCAGATTATATTCCTCAAACCCTATAACCCACATACCGACTGCGGAAATAACAAACATGTGTCATCGAGGACTATAAAATTCAGTTTCATATGATTTGATGGTAGAATCTGAGGTTTTACCTTTGTGCCATTGAACGCTAACAGCACTGCTCTACAAGTTAACTGTCTGCAGAACAAAAGAGGAAGGGTGAAAGATCTCACCACTGCTGTTGGTTTGAACATCTCACCCTCGTAGCTGAACAAGTGAGACCATCTTAAAAAGAACTTATCAGCTACATACAGTACAGCCAGTGACACCATCTCTCCCGCTGTTTGCTCCTAACGCGTCATTTGCATAATCCAATTGCAGATCTGAGGTGTGTCACATGGACCCAACTGACCCGATGGCCTTAAATGCTCCGGTGTGACTGGCGGAGAAAGCATGTCATGATTTCAAGGACTCTATTCACGAGAACAAATATCAATCATTCTTAATAAATTTTTTTCCGGCACAAAGATGAAACCCCTTTCTGCGACATCGTCAGCCAACATGATTTTGTACAAAAACTCGTTGCATGCACATATGTGCAGGCATACTTATTTTTGTTAGTACAAGTTGAAGCCCGCACAAATCTGTTCTGCTGTTCTGGTATCACGGAGCCATTCAAACTATAGCTGGAGGGAAGATACCCTTTTTTTTTTCTTATTTTATTTTTTTTTAGCATAAGACAAAACAAGACTTACACAGTCTTCAGTCAGTGAAACTGAAAATATTGTTGAAAGTACAGATATATATATTAATTTTTTTTTAATTGATATGAGCATTCTATGTTAAAAGCATGAAGAGGCTACAGTGGGGAAATCATTTGATGCAACTGGATAACAGGTCCACATGGTCGGAGCGTTATCCATGACAGTCAGCGGCAGCATTACTGCCCTAAGTGGCCTTAACATGCCTGGTTAATGGTGGCTGACAAAACCTGCTAGCTGGGGTCTCAGCAGCAGCATAATCAGCCAGAATCACTCCTCACTAAATCACTGCACACTGAAGAAAGAGGAACTCCCCGGGGAGACGAATGTGGGTTACAGGTTGTCCAAATCAGCAAGACGGCTTGTAATATTCCTTTAATGTTTCCATGGGGATCCACGGTGGGCCTGCCAAGAGGACTTGCTCTACTTTGTAGTAATTTCATCATCCGGTATTTGCTCGCCTGCTTTTATAACCCATTCTCTACAGACTTCCTATACAGATAATCATTCATCTAATCTATCTAGAATCCTCCTCTGTTGCAGATTGCTTCTACCTGTTGCAGGTGTTCATCGTGACCAGTGCAGTAATAAATGCAGCAGACCTCCTTCCTCACATCCGTCCATAATTAGGCCCTTTTAGGGTTTCAGCGGTGCCTCACAAACCGTTATGTTCCACTGAGGCCTTTATCTCTGCTAACCAGGGGGGTGCTATCTCACACAAAAACAACAACAACAACAACAACAACAACAAAAACCCAACCCACATTTGGAGGCAAGGAGCATCCAAGTATCGTTATTGGTGTATTTGCTGCCTCAGTGGAGCGGCGGATGAACGTGTGACAAACAACACAACAAACCCCGTGACGCGTCGCTTGGACATGACCGACTGAACGAGGAGCGCATGATCACAAACCAATGAGTGTGGCTGTGGGGAGGGAGGAGAGGGGGGTGGGAGCGAGATAATGTGCACCGATATAACACAGAAAGATTACTTACATCTCTGAATTTATCCCATCTCCCAGTGAGCCACTTATCATCCAGAAAATTGCTGCTGTCGGAGCGAGCGGAGACGCGTCCGAGGGCGACGGCGCACGCACACAGCAAGGCGACGCTCAGCATCTGCGGACACACAACGACAGCACGGAGAGAGGACACTGGATCAGGCTGTAGGACACCACAAACGCGCCGAAAACGCGCTCCAGTCCGCGTCGCGTGTCGGGACGGACAGGCGGCTGCGTGCTGAACAGTGGAAATAAGAAAGATGAGCGTTTCCCCCCCACCTTGTCGCATCAGCTGCTCTCCAGACTGTATGTGCTCGCTGCCGTTTTCTGTCACTAGTAATAGCAGCCCTCTCCTCCCCCCTCCCTCCCTGTCTCTCTGCACCGGCTGTCTGTGCGCAGCAGAGAACAGGAGCGCGCTGGGTACCGTGCGCGAGCCCGGCGCTTGTTTTTTTATCTTTCTCTCTCTCTTTTTTTAAATTCATGATGAGGTTGGAATGTACTGTTATCAAGCAAGAAAACGACTGAACTGATTTCCCCTAATGTATTATAAAAAGTAAATTAAGCAGTCACACCTAAAAGAGGACACATGAAAAAAAAAAAAAAAAGCAAAACACTTTTTCAGTGTTTGGGCACATTTATTTAGATCAGCCATTCCCAAACTTCAGAATACCAAGGCCCAATTTGAAATGTGAAAAATCTCTGCAGCCCACTGAAACCTTTAATCAAAATTGTGATCAACATACAGGACAAGGAACCATGATCCGATATTAATGTGAGGGGTCAACAAATAAGGTGACACTTGTCATATTAAGTTAAGATGACAGTAGAATAACACTTAACTGGTTTGTTTTATTACTTCTTAATGTTTTTTTTATCATGTCATGAATATTTTACAGTAATTAAAAATATATTTAAAAAAAGATAGAGGATTTTAAACACTTTGGAATCACTGATTTAGATATTTTAAGCAACTACCAACTGAAAGCAACTGAAAAAAAAAAACACCTATAAAAAGCAACTCCATCCCTTTGGGTCCTTCCAGGTGTGAATATTTTGATTTACAGGGTTTGCAACATCACAGAGCTGGATTGGAGTAGAATTATCCAGGCTCAACATCTTTATTCTAAATCATCTTCGCAATCACTGCGAGTAGGCAGCAAAGATACGAAAGAAGTACAGTTTCAGAACAGGCAGAGAAGCAGCTATGGAACACCATCCCTAAATACTGCATTATTTGCAAAACTTTACATATTAAAACAGCGGTGCGCAAACTGTGGTACGTGTACCACCAGTGGTACACGCGAGCGCTCTCTGGTGGTACGCGGGGGAACGTCATGACTTTCCACATATTTTCCACATTTTCACTTTTCTTTTCTTTTTTTTAAATCGTAAACAGTACAATGCATAATAAATAAAATGTTTCAAACAAAATTCAGGTATCAATAAATAACCACAATAAGGAATAAACATCTCTCCTGTGAATATTAAAACTAATTGAGAAGGCACATACGGTTATATTTTAAAGTTGGTCATCATGGTGGTACTCAGAGAGCTGAATAGTTTCTCAGGTGGTACGCAGTATTAAAAGTTTGAGAACCACTGTATTAAAACATTCTTCAAAACGACCTGCCACCAAGTGCCTTCAAAGCACACCTGAGCAATCCTTCAGCATTTCAACCTTCATTACAGAGCTCCCCTTACTTAAACTTGAGACTGAGAGAAACTCCTCTTAAAATCTTATTAAAAAGTGATATCACCCTGCTAAAAAGAGAAGAAATCAATCTGGGACTCATTCAGAAGATAGAAATCCATCTGACTGGGGAAGGTTAGCAGCTGCAAGCAAAGTAAAAAGAGACAAATTATGTCAGAAATAAAACTGGACACGGTCAAAAGGGAAAGACTCCAGAGAGGTGAGCAATAAGAGGTGCCAACAAAAATTCTCCCATCTTGTTCTTTTGGTCATTTCCCTGGAAACATGAACACTTGATTTCACAAAGGGGGGACCAGTGATTTGGATCTTGACTGCATGTCCTGTGAAAGCTGCTTTCATGAACCACATGAAAGCCGAGCAGGCTTGTCTGCGCCGAAGTGGCACATGAGAGATTCACTCAGGTTCCAGGTGGAGGTCAGGTGACGACGGTGAAGTGAGGCCTCCAGATAACAAGGTTTCTACATCCTAAATGGGCCGTTCTGGGTGATTTGCGGTGGTGAGTGGAACTGCCTTCTGTGAGCAAAGCCAAAAAGACGTCGCTCTAAGGGGGTTGTGCGTGATTGAAAGTGTTTCAGTAAGAAGGAAAATTTATACCGTATTTTCCGGACTATAAACCGCTACTTTTGTCCCACGCTTTAAACCATGAGGCTTATATAGGGGATGCGGCTTTTCTATGAATTTTTCTTCAGCCCTCAGGGGGCGCTCTGGCAGGAAGTGCAAAAAAACAAAAACAAACCAAGTAGTTAAAGGCTATTCTGTTTTTGTTAAGTAGCCTATGTTGGCTATGCTACTCTACATTCATTTTGTGAGCATCAATACATGTTATATTAGACAAACTGATTAATCCAGGTGTGTCTGACCATTGTAGCTACTCGGGCACACCTGGATTTATCAGTTTGTCCCGTCAGTTTGTTGGTTCCCCAGTGGATTTCCGGGTTCTGAGCGGACCCGCCACAGAGGTAAGGTTTTAATCTCAGATGCGGACCGGATGCAGCGTGGAGCCAGCAGGTCCGCGATCCGGCTCCAAAGCGGATCCGGCACTGAGTGCAAGTGGACCCCGATACGGGTCCGTTTGCTGTGTGGGGGGGTTTCAGTACACAGGAGGAGGAAAAATAAAGCAACTTGGTTTTAGTGTTCAGGAGGAAAATGAATAAAACCATCAGTGACTTTTCTGTTTTGTTTGATCAGCACTTTTACTGCCTTGTTACAGGTTCTGTTCAGAAACAGTCAGTTCAGGTATGTGAATAAACACTTATGTTGCTAAATCTTTCAATGTAAACCTCTTATTTCTCAGCCTTGATACCAGTGGCTTATACTCCGGTGCGGCTTATAAATGACAAAATATATATTTCGTTTAAATTTTAGTGGGTGCGGCTTATATTCAGGTGCGCTTTATAGTCCAGAAAATACAGTAGTTGGTCCACTTTAGGCATGTAGCTTTGTCTGTGTGGTTTACACATGGGCATGTTGTTGACGAATTACAGAAAAAAATACCCCCCCCCCCAAAAAAAAAGCAAACAAACAAACAAAAAAAACCCAAGATATTCTGTTGTTTTAATGATGGAAATGTGCAAATAGTTACTGCAAAAGCTGCAGGAAGTGATTCATCTAATTTCCCTGCTCATTAAGTCATTCAGTGAAGCCTCGTGTATGGAAGCATCTAAAAATATTTCTCCACGTTTTTATCAAGTGTTTTTCTAACTATTCATTGAATAAAAGGAGCAAGGGAGTTGGACAGAAAAAAAAACATATGAAATTAAAAGGGCAAAAAAAAAAAAAGTAACCTTGCAATTTTGAAGTGGGCAGCTAATTTTAAGAGTATTATTCTGGATGGAGGAGGGGGAGAGGGGGGGGTGGGGGGGATGTCAGGTGGATTATGACATTTTTATGCTCAGTTGCTGTAGAGACCAACCTTGACCTGCGCTTCACATCTCCATCTCCATAAGAGCCCGTGGAAGAGGCAATCGTGTGTGGGCTCTCGCTGAAGCCGGCAGAGTTCAGACATTTGAAAGTCAAATGAGAGAACACGAACACATGCACGACTGCAGCAGAGAGACCTGCAAGGGTGTATCATGTGGTGCACACACACACACACACACCGAGAGGCTGAACGGTCAACTCCATCAGCGCACACCCGAGCAGAGAAGCAGGGTGTTGTGTTTTAACGCCCTGCTCATTCCAACAGGAAGTTTGCAGCACGTCAACAGGAAGCTGGTAGTAGAAACCCCCATTGTGGGTGAGAGAGCAGGAGGTATTGGTCTGCTTTGATGTGCGCTCTGCTTTGCTCTGCTCTCTTTGATCCACAAAAGGTAATTTGATCTTATCTAATACAAAATATGTGATTTCAGTTTTTTAATGGCTTACCATTTACTTATGCTTTCTGACATTTGTGCAAGCGGATGTGGTGTGTGTGTGTGTGTCTTCAAGCCCAGGGGTTTCATTCATTATTGAGTTTGAAACATTAAAGATGTAGATGTGGTCAGAGACGCACACGCACACGCACACGTGCACAGAAACAAAGACTTCTGTCGAGGCCTAATGAAGCTCTGCTGTTTTTTTCATTCCACTGGAGTTTGATGTTTTTATTTTTATTTTCTCAAAGCGAATCCATCACAGTCCCACATTATAGTCTCAGTCTTTGATCACGCAGAGAGACAGAGAGCGAGCTGTGGCTGAGGAAGCAGCAGAATGGGCTGGCGAAGTAGGACGATAAAAACAGAGTGGGTTGCACGGGCGAGGTGGTGTGTGTTTGTGTATGCATGAGACAAGTCTCCGGGAGCAGAGATTTCACAGCTCACTGACTTTGTCACCGTGCACCTGCTCACTGAGACGGAGAGAAGGTGAAAACGAGGGGAAAATGGGTGGTGAAGTGAGAAGTTTGGAAACAAAATGGATTTGAAAATACATTGAGAGAATTAGAGTGAGGATAGGGAAGGAATATGCACTATATACTGCCAAAAGTATTCGCTCACCTGCCTTGACTCACATATGAGCTTTAGTAACATCCATTCCTAATCATTATGACGTGGGTCCACCCTTTGCGGCTAGAACAGCTTCAACTCTTCTGGGAAGGCTGTCCACATGACCCCCGAGCAAATATCATTAACTAAAATTATAATATTAAATCCTAATCAAGGATAATGGTAGGTAAAAAACTCCCACAGAGGGAGAAAAAAAGCCTTTAAGCCAAACAGTGGCAAGGAAAAACTCCACTTTAAGAGGAAGAAACCTTGAGCAGGACCTGGCTCATATGTGGGGACCTTCCTGCCGAAGGCCAGCTGGGTAAAGAAAGAAAAGAGGGGAGACAGGACAGAGACAGGATGGAGAACAGAGAGAGGAGAGCACACATGACTGAATGAAATGACTACATAAACATAAACAAATACAGGTAGCAGCACTGAGGTGAGATGGTCAGAGGACTAGATCACCAGTCACCACGCCAGCCGGAACCCTGAACACATCTACACACACAGGTGGAGGTAAACGCTGGGATGGACAGAGGATGGAACTGCAATGTAACTCAGGAAACTCTGGTCTGCAAACATATAGAAAGAAAAGAGAAAAAAAAATGGGGCAAAACAGCACAAAAAACTACAGGAAAGAAAATGGAGTACAGTTACAGTAACAAGATGCTCCTGATTAATTATGGAATGAACTGGAGGAGGAAGAAGGGAGGAGGAAAGGGAAGGACGTTACACTTATTGCCAAACATTATACTTGGCACAATGCAGTCAGACAAGTACTGTTGTCCTGGCAACTGCCAAACTCTTGCATCAGATCACCAGATGGAGAAGCGTGATTCATCACTCCAGAGAATGTTCCTCCACTGCTCTAGAGTCCAGTGGTGGCTGCTTTACACCACTGCATCTGACGCTTTGCATTGTACTTGGTGATGTCTGGCTTGGATGCAGCTGCTCCACCATGGAAACCCATTCATGAAGCTCTCTGCACTGTTGTTGAGCTAATCTGAAGGCCACATGAAGTTTGGAGGTCTGTAGTGATTGACTCTGCAGAAAGCTGGCGACCTCTTCGCACTATGCACTTCATCATCCTCTGACCCCGCTCCTTCAGTTTACATGTTCTACCACTTCATGGCTGAGTTGCTGTTGTTCTCAAACACTTCCATTTTCTCATGATACAGCTGACAGTTGACAATATTTAGGAGTGGGGAAATTTCACGACTGGATTTGTTGCAAATGTGTCATCCTGTCACAGTTCCACGCTGGAATTCACTGAGCTCCTGAGAGAGACCCATTCTTTCACAAATGTTTGTAGAAACAGTCTGCATGTCTAGGTGCTTAACTTTATACACCTGTGGCCATGGCAGTGACTGGAACACCTGATTCTGATGATCTGGATGTTTGAGCAGATACTTTTGGCAAGATAGTGTATGTGCACAAATTCAAACAGATTGTCTTAACCTTCAGGGATTCAATGTTGGATTTTTACTGAACATGTTCCCTGTAACATGGACAACCAAACTTATCACCTTGGTGTATTTTCTTTTGAGCATTTGTGATTTTTCTATGGTTCACGACAGCCTCATTTCTCTTGAAAACGTTTTGCAGAGGACTGGAACCTGGCCTTCGGCTTCAAGACGTGGAACTACGAGATAAAGGCCAGTTATCAGGAGCTGATCAAGTTCATTTAAAGAATCCAGGATGGGTTTGAAGTCAGGGTCTTCCTCACCACACGTGGGTATTCTGATCATACTCATTTAGCCCATAGGAGCATCAATATGTTAAACTTTCATGGGCTACCCCACTTTTTTCTGCCTCAAAATTCAATTGTATTAATAGTTTCTGAAGTGGCTTCGGGAAATTTTAAGAGCTTGGTGGTGCATTCCTCTACTTCCTCTACAACCTACAACCTCAAGAAAGTCTTATGCAGTTTTGGAATTAATTCCTGTAGACTGATGAAATTAAAATAGCATTTTATTTAAAAAGGAAAAAAAAACTGAGCGCGGCTCAAGAAGCTGTGAGCTTATGAATACTGATAGTTCTGCAGTTACTTACACATGATGTGTTTAAAAAAAAAAAGATAAGGGTGCAGTTTATTTATTTTTTATGACATTTGCTCAAATAGAAATCAGCGATCTTGTCAGTCTGAATCGGCATACTTTCTGTCTGTGCTAATGGATGTAATATGTGTAGTGCTTTGTGTTTGTGGTTGTGCGTTTGGATGTGAGCGTGTTTGTTTCTGGAGATGGAGACGGCACACTCAGAGGTGAAGGCAGAGCAGTCCTGCTCAGCGACGTTTCCAGAATGGCTGTGACTATAAGGTCAGTGCCTTAGCCTCCGGACAAAAAGCTAAAAGCAGAGTAATGACAGAGAGGGGAACTGCAAACGGGAGCCGAGGCGTACTAAAACGAAATGACCATCACAGAGATGGCTGATTACAGAACAAGCATACTAATACAAGAGATGAAAAAATGTAGAGGAAATAGAGGGGAAGTGGGAGAAAAGGCAAAATCAGTGATATTAAAAAAAAAAAAATGATTTAGTGACATCAGATGTGTATGTGATTCAGTGTGTGACCATACAACATTCATACATACAGCTGTCAACACATCAAGCTGTTGTTTTCTCATTTCAAGGTTGAATTCTTAAATTGTTGCATTTCCCTACAATGAGAGCAGTGAAGGTTTACCACAGGGAACAACAATTTAATCTGTTTATGTAGAGCTGGAACACACAAACACATGTACAGGCCATGAGACACATTCAAAGAACTAATCAAATTAGCAGAATTTCTTCGGTGACATCACTCTCATGGATGATCTCACGAGAGCTGAGTTCAAACTTTCAGCGAATGGAACTCGTTCTCCCCCTTGTGGTCAGTTGTGGACATTACACTAAACTAGAGGGCTGTAACAGTGTGACGCCATCTCAATTACAATTTAAAATCCAGCCCCTTGAAAATTATAAATGAAGCCGGTATGAAAAATGATAAATAAATACATAAGATGAGGTGAAATATACTGTTCTTTTCCAACTTCTGCCAAAGTGACGCAGAAAAAAAACCATATAAAGTGACTTCATTCTCTTTGAATGCAGTTCTTCTCATTCTTGAAAATACATTTTATGTGAAATGGTGAAACAGCTTCAACTCTTCTAGGAAGGCTGTCCACAAGGTTTAGGAGTGTGTTTATGGGGATTTTTGAGCATTCTACCAAAAGAACATTTGTGAGGTCACACACCGATGTTGGACCAGAAGGTCTGACTCTCAGTCTCTGCTCTAATTCATCCCAAAGGTGGTCTATCAGGTTGAGGTCAGGACTCAGTTCATCCACACCAGACTCTGCCATCCATGTCTTTATGGACCTTGCTTTGTGCACTGGTGCACAGTCATGTTGGAAGAGGAAGGGACCAGCTCCAAACTGTTCCCACAAAGTTGGGAACATGGAATTGTCCAAAATGTCTTGGTATGAAGCATTCAGAGTTCCTTTCACTGGAACTAAGGGGCCAAGCCCAGCTCCTGAAAAACAACCCCACACCATAATCCCCCCTCCACCAAACTTTACACTTGGATCAATGCAGTCAGATAAGTACCGTTCTCCTGGCAACCACCAATTCAATTCAATTCAATTCAATTCAATTCAATTCAATTCAATTTGTATAGCGTCTGTTACAATGTCAATTGTCTCTAGGCGCTTTACAGAGACCCAGAGCATGACCCCCAAACAAATATCATTATCTAAAATTATAATGTTAAATCCAAATCAAGGATAATGGCAAGTAAAAAACTCCCAGAGGGAGAAAAAAAAACCTTTAAGCCAGACAGTGGCAAGGAAAAACTCTACTTTAAGAGGAAGAAACCTTGAGCAGGACCAGACTCATATGGGGGACCTTCCTGCTGAAGGCCAGCCGGGTAGAGAGAGAAAAGAGGGGAGACAGGACAGAAAGAGGACGGAGGACAGAAAGAGGAGAGCACACAAATAACTAAATATAATGACCATATAAACATAACATAAACATAATCCTGGCCAGAGGACCAGGTCGCCGATCACCACTCCAGTCGGCACCCCGAGCACATCCACACACACAAGTGGAGGCAAACCCCAGGATGGCCAAAGGATGGAGCTGCAAGTCAGCATGCAACACAGGAAACTCTGGCCTGCAAATACACAGAGAGAAAAAAAAAGGGGGGGGGGGCAGAAACAGCACAACAAACCACAGGAAAGCAAAGAATATGGAGCACAGTTACAGTAACAAGGTGCTCCCAATTAATTATGAATGAGCTGGAGGAGAAAAGGGAAGGAAAGGTGGAAGAGCAGTAGACACCACTCAGCAGATCATGTTGGCGTCCCCCTGCAGTGTAGGCCTATATCAGCAGCATAACTATGACGAAGCTGTGATTAAGACGAAACCTACTCTAGTCTGAGCTCCTACAAATATGGCTATAACTATTAGCCCCTAAACACTATAGTTTAGACTAACTGTAGGCTTTACTAAACAGAAATGTTTTCAGTTTAGTTTTAAAGATGGAGATGGTGTCAGCCTCCTGAACCCAAATTGGTAGCTGGTTCCATAATAAAGGTGCCTGGTAGCAGAAGGCCCGTCCTCCAAACCTACTTTTGGATATTCTAGGAACAACGAGTAATCCTGCACTCTGAGAGCGAAGAGCTCTATTAGGAGCATAAAGTGCAATCAAGTCTTGTAAATAACGCAGGAGCTAGGCCATTAAGGGCCTTATATGCGAGAAGCAGAATTTTAAACTCAATTAGAAATTTCACGGGGAGCCGATGGAGGGAGGCTAACACGGGAGAGATGTGATCTCGCTTACGGATTCCTGTCAGCACCCTCGCTGCTGCATTCTGGATCAATTGAAGGAGGCTATTTAGCGAGCTTTTCGGACATCCTGCTAACAACGCATTACAATAATCCAGTCTAGAACTGACAAACACGTGGATTAATTTTTCAGCATCACCCTGGGAGAGGATGCTCCTAATCTTGGCAATATTTTGGAGATGAAAAAAAAGGCAGTCTTGCAAACCTGATTAATATGCCAAACCCAGACTCTTCCAGTGGTGGCTGCTTTACACCACTGCATCCAATCCTTTGCATTGCACTTGGTGATGTATAGCTTGGATGCAGCTGCTCCACCATGGAAACCCATTCATGAAGTTCTCTGTGCACTGTTGTTGAGCTAATCTGAAGGCCACATGAAGTTTGGAGGTCTGTAGTGATTGACTGCAGAAAGTTAGCGACCTCTTCACACTATGCACTTCAGCATCGTTTGACCCCGCTTCGTCAGTTTATGTGTCCTTCCACTTCATGGCTGAGTTGCTGTCATTCCCAAACACCTCCATTTCCTTTTAATACAGCCGACAGTTGACTGTGGAATATTTAGGAGCGAGGAAATTTCACCACTGGATTTGTTTCTCAGGTGTCATCCTATCACAGTTCCACGCTGGAGCTCCTGAGAGAGACCCATTCTTTCACAAATGTTTATAGAAACCGTCTGTATATCTAGGGGCTTAATTTTATTCACCTGTGGCCATGGAGGTAATTGGAACACCTGATTCTGATCATCTGAATGTTTGAGCAAATACTTTTGGCAATATAGAGTATATAGTGTCAAGCTGTGCGAACATTGTGACGTTGGTCTTCTTGGTCTGATGGATTAAATTACACCAACTTCAACTACTTAACTGTGGTAAATTTCTGACAAACAGAGAGGCTCTAATGTGTAGTCAAGCCTTTCCTGGTCTTTGTATTGCCAAAATTGAGAAATGGAAATACACAATCCTACATGAATTTATTTGGTTTTCTCTGTGACATTTACAGTGTTTGTTGCAAGAAATTTATTGGGGCAGTTTCCCATTTATTTATGTTAATATCTTACTGGATCCAGAAACAAAAATTGCTTGTGATCATTTTTTTAATGCAGTTTCCTCATATATAATCTCACATTTATGCTGTTGCATTAGTATGTGCATTATTCTGCTGAAATAATGAATTTATGTTTCAGCAGTAATGTTGCCTCCACCCACTTCACTGATGCAGCCTCATACCGTCACAGTGCTGATGCTTTTGAAGTGTGCTCTGATGACGAGCAGGAGTGACCCTCTGAATTTACGCACCATGATTTTAAAAAAAAAAAATGAAATCAAACTTTGACTTGTCAGACTGGAGGAGCTTTCTGATTCAAACTGGCAGCGAGAAATCCTGAAGAGATTTTTGACAGTGACCTAAACTTTGATATCTTCTGAAGATGAGCCTTGTCCAGATTTGTCTTCTCGCTAATCTCAAAGCTTTTCTCCACAGGTGTAGTCAGGAGAAGGCCGTCTATGCTGTTATGAGTTCAAGGCTGCTGGCATCTTCCAGCAGAGGACTTCAGCTCATTTAAAGTGCTGCTGCTCAACTTTTTAACAAATAGCCAAATAGTCATGTTCCCACTCACTCCCAGTCGCCACACTCTCGACTGGCCACCAGTCCAGTAACTGTTACAATTTTAGCGTTTGTTTTCAAGGTCAACAGTGGCCTGGTTCCTGATCATTTGGCCAAGATTTTAAAACTCTGTGAATACAACAGGTCACTATGATCATCTACCCAACAGAGTTTAGAAGTTCCAAGGCTGCTGCTGCTGCTGCTGCTGCTCTGAGACTCTGGAGGATGTTACCGCCTGACACTAATGCCTTTTGTAAAGCCCTTTGAGTCGCCTTTGTGTAAAATGTCCTGAACAAAAAGCTTGTGTTTAAACCCTAATTCAAACGTATCTTTTTAGACTGATTTTTTTTAATACATGCTGATGATGAGGCATTCTCCTTTTATGTTATGTATGTTTTAAACTTTTAATCATGATTTTATATATATATATTTCTTTATGTAAAGCAGTTTTGACATCCAGTGGTCACTATAAAAGACTTTTCAGATAAATGCTTGGTTGATTGTTTTAGAAGAGTTTTGTCTGAGAGGAAGATGACAGTGATGACCACAGTTCAATCCCACCAGTTACACTCCAGGGTGTCTGAACCCAATTATCCAGGTAATTGTAGATGATGAAGTCCCCAAATTATACTTTAGGAAACATCCATCCATTATCTATGGATAATGGGTACATATGGGTACCCCCTGGACAGCTCGTCTATCGCAGGGCCACATGTAGACAAACAACCAGGCATTTTTGCAGCGTATCATTTCCCTCAGAACATACACTTCCACCCCCCTTTGTTGTGAGTCACGGTGTGAGAGCCTCATCTTTGTTCGTCATGTTTGTGCTGTTTTCTCCATGCAAACTCTTGTTCTGTTCCTCCCTAGATTATCTTTGCATGTTGGAATTTTGTTCTTCAGGACACTCTGCGAATGAAGCATTTTTGGTTTGTTTAATAAAAACCATAAAAGCACTTCTGGGCCAAATAGAACTTTTTAAAAGGAACAAGATATCTCATTTGTGTCATGCGTATAATTAGGTTATTTATATAAGATGCTGAGAAAAACTGACTGTTTTGTTAAAATACATGGGAATTATACTGCAGACATTTTTCTCCTTAGAGATAATAAATATGTTTGGGTTATTTTACCTGCATGGCCATCTTTTACATCATCCAGCCTACCTTTCACTCCAACAACACATTTGTTACCACAACACGTGTCATCTGAGTTGTTAACTCACTAAGGGAAAGGTTTGTTTGGATCAAATCTCTTATGGAGCTAAAACATCCAAACACAGCTTTTTAGATTAGAGAGAAAAAAAAAGTCACATTGACTTTGTTATTCAATAACAAATCTTAGCTTAGAGCAGTGGTTCTCTAACCTTGTTTGAGGCACTGAACCCCACCAGTTTCATATGCACATTCACCTAAACCCTTCATTATTGAATTTTTTTTTTTTTTTTTTTCAAATTCAAGACATAGATTTACTGGTGCACAAAATGAACCGTGTATTTACATCACCGTGTTCAAAGAATTAACTGCATTAATTACTTATTTATCATTAATTTTCTGAACCCACTTTATCCTCACCAGGGTAACGAGGGTTGCTGGAGCCTATCCCAGCCTGGAGCCTAACACACACTCATCACCTAATTTCCATCAGGCGACAATAATAATGATAATAATTATGAATATTTACTATAAATCAGTGTGACTTCTGCTGTTGCCTTTGGGAGACCAGTTCAGAAATGTGCGGCTTCATCTTGGCAAGTGCCGCTCTCATGTCATTTTCACAGCAAAGTCTGTTCCTTTTGTTTTTACATCCAGCATCCTTGAAAAGGATTTCCCCCTGAGACCTCTGCCCGAACCCCTGAGACTGACACCGAACCCCTAGGGTTCAATCAAACCCAGGTTAAGAACCACTGGCTTAGAGACACTTTTGTTAATTACAGCATTTAAAGAGACTTTATGCAGCAACACCACTTCTGACCACCTGGGGGCACAAAAATCTGCTCTTTTGACACAAGAGCCACTGACAATACTGCGCTAATTAGCGGGGGTGGTCCGACACGTCTTGTAGCCCTGTTTTGTCCCACTGCAGGTGGTGATACACATAGTTTCCTCAAGATATGCTGCCTTCATGTGGTAGGAAGTGAAATTATTACATAGATCGACTTTAAACAAGCATAAAGCTTAAGATGTTAACTGAGCAGGTAAAATAAAGCTTTCACACAAATTATTTTGCTCTGCACACAATTACCACGAGCACTCACTAAAGCAGCAGAAGATCTTCTGCAAAGTGGGGCACCCTGTTCAAATGAGCTCGTTTTAGCCTCGTGCTGAACTGATGCTCTGATTCTGTGGTGTTTTTTTTTTTTTTTTGACCTTTATTCACTGTCAGAGAGACAGAAAACTGGGACAGAGGAAGGGGTGAGACAGACAGCAAAGTGCCACAGGCTGGGAGTTGAACCTGTCACTGCTGCACTCGAGTTCCCTGCTTCAACCACGGGCCTACGTGCTCTGATTCTGTTTAGCTGAGTTACAAACATATGCACATTTGCATCATATTTTCATATTTGCGTCACTGCAAGTACAATATTCGCATATCAGTTCAGCTCTCTGTTCTTTGACAGTATAAAACATGTATGAATCACAAAACAAACACACCAAAACAGACACACCAACAATCGAAAAACAAAAACACAGTCAGTAGTTCAGTCCATTGCTTAAATGAAAAGGATGTAGATGATTTCCAGTGTCTATAATGCCACATCCTTATACGGTTGCCAGACGTACCCATAACTGGCATCTTTTAGTTATTTTGAGTTTTTTTTCTGGCAGCAAACCAAAAAAACATAAATCTGGTGACACAGAGAGATCACACTGAAAGTGGACAACTTAAAAGTTTCACAATCCCTTTCAAGAGATCAACATTTTTTTCACATTCGTAAAGTCCCAGTTTCTTTCTGACATTTCCAACAAGTATCATTGTCCATTAGTTTCAGTTTGGCTAGTCTGCTGGGGGTCCAATACTTTCTGTGGAGCAATTTATACTGAATGAGCTGAGACTGTGTTTCCTGTGAGCAAGTATACCAAGACTTAACCAACCACTAGCATGTATCTTCCAGAATTGGAGTCTTTCTCCCAACACAACCTCAATCCCTCTAATTCGGGGGCTCGTGCCTCTCTGATAAGATGGTAGAAAGTAGAGGCCTTTTTAAATGACAGGTTTCATAAATACCTCCTGAAAACCGGATGGCGGGTCTGGGGCAGATTTCAGTTTAGCTCTAATACAATGTGAGAGTTGTAAAATATTTCCAATACTTCGTTTGATCAAGGTTAAATTCTTGTTTGATATCACTAAATTATTTAATCCCATTGTCACTAAACACATCCCCCAATAGATTAATACCACACTTGGACCATGTTTCCCACATGAATGTTCTTTTACCGATTAGCAAATTTCTTAATGAACCAAATGGAAGCTTTGATTAAAAGAAAAGGACAAATATGAATAACTTGGTAAGACCTTGACCCTGTTTCTTGAACAAAAGCCAAAACTGGATCAGCAGAAGTATTCCTGCTTTTATAACAATAAACGTACACAGAGAATGTACAAAAGTGAGTTGGCAAATCTCCCCATGACAACAGCCAAGGACATTAATGGAAATGTTTGCAGTGTTTCTCTCCATGTACTGAAGACATTCAGTTGTGGACACCACAGCTAATCATTCAAAACAAAACAGAAGTTTTAACCTCAGCAGAGACACTTTAATAGACAAAGCAAAAAGTAACTGTTAAATCATGTCTTAGCCTAGTTGGTTCTGGCCACAGGACTTCATTGACATATCAGGCTTTAAAACATATTGAAACACAATGTTGTGCAGTCCAGCTTTATCTATATCAGAGACAGTTCATTCCTGGGCGGTGTTATTTCATATACTGTCATGGAGTGTTTGTACCTTTGTGGTGCCAGCTGATTTGCCAAAAAAAAAAAAAAAAAAAAAAGAAAGTCAGATCTTCTCGTCTGGATCGGACTGTCTTCAATAAAACCTTCTTAATCAGTTCAACTTTTTTTTTCTCTGTCAAGCTCTGATGAAGTTAAAACACTCCCTCATGACATCTAAGTTCAAATAAGTTCAAATAACATGCAAAAAGACAAGTTCTGATTTCCAGCATCCTTTTTTATCTTTGCTGAGAGTGTAAATTAATCTCCATGACCTCTACTATGCAATAAACTTACATGGAGATAGTGCATGATGTCACTATAGTCAAGTGAAAAATGTCCATCCTCTGAACATCTTTCAAATAGAACTCAGTAAAATTGATTCATTTGAACTTTATGAGCTCATTGACTGTGTTGGGTGGTTCTTATTACGACTGACCAAGTCCACATTTACGACTGCTGGCTCTCTGTGACTGTTGGGAATTTTCTTCCTTGGAATTCCTGATCCTCGAACCCACAGTATGTAGAGCAAACACTGAACCCGTGACCTGTGGTAAGATATCGCAATCATTTAAAAACAAACAGACAAAAACAAACGAGCGAACAAACAGAAAGTGCTGATGTATTTCCTGCAGTAAAAATGAAAAATGAGTCACTGCAGACACTGCGTTCTTGAAAAAAAAATGTCAGAACTGATGACATCATTGTGTATCTGCTTAGATTAGACTGAACTCTCAGTCTATTCAAATCAAGTCTGGTTTGTCACATAGTTGACTTGTTAAGCATTACTTTATTACTTTCATTTGATAGATTTGCTCTTCTTGGTTCTTTTTTATCCCTCCTCTTATGCAGGTCCTCCTCCATGGACAGACCCCCCCCCCCCCCCCCCCCCATCCCCATTCGTCTTCTTTCTCCTCTGATACACCATGTCACCTGTCTAGCTGTGTTATTGAGTGTAATAGTTTCGTTTAAGTGTAAAAGGTGAATAAGGAAAAAACACAAATTCAGGGCAGGTGGATCAATTTATTGTAATACTGCTAAATTTCCTGTAGATGTCAGTATAGTTCCTCTTAAAAAAAATGAGATTTTCTGTTTTCTTGTATTTCCTATGCGGTTCAGTTTTGTTCCATGTGAAAAGTTAGAAATGTATATTCTGCAAAAAGAACAACAACACGGTATCCTTTTTCTTTAGTCTTTTTTACGTTTTGATACAGAAACTTCCCAACATGAAGTTTCTTTGCTCAGTTTAATTCCCAGCCTCCAATGACCCAGAATCCTTTGACTCCACATCTACATGCCCACTTTTCTGACCAGCTACGGCGCCTCCCTTTTTCTGTTTCCATACACAGACACAGACGTGACCACCGCGGCTCTTCACGGGAGAGCTCTGCCATGCTCTGTAGATTGGATGTCCCAGGGTGATAAACTATTGATATGGGGCTCAGATAACGCACCTGATATCTGGGGGAAGAGGGGAATGAGGCAGGGAGAGGGGGCGGGCAGAAAGACAATAGCATCGGAAGAGTAGGGGGGGGATGAGACACAGAGAGAAAAGAGAAAATGGCTTTCGCAGAGGTACTTGATGAGCGAGAGGCGAAGGCGGGAGCCAGTTCACAGACTCATACATGCTCCAAATCCACATACAAACGCCCCTTTTTGCGAATGGCCGAGTTGTGTGCAGTGATGACTCAGGACATTAGTAAGGAAATGGGATGGAGAGGGAAGTGAATGTATTGAAAGAGAGGGGCAGGATGTGTATGTGCCTGGGCAGAGGAGAAAACAAATGGATCACTGTTTTAAGAAGAAACATCCATTTGTCTTTAACCACGCACATCATGGCCCTGCTCTGCAATGCAACTCACTCCCGACCCCTTCACCCCACCAAAACTACTCTGCACTGCCCTTTGTTTAAGTGTGCTCGCATGTATGTGTTTACCATGCAAACAGAATTACCCCTTTCTCTAACAGTTAAATTCCACCCTCAGGACAATGACAAAGAACTCCAACTCCCCCTCTCCATGTCCGTTTTGGATGATAAGCATCTGTTCTTTCTCGACTGTTGGCAGGTGGAAAGGTAAACCAGCAACTACCCACAACTTTAACAACTTTCCATGCTTCTCACAGTGGAGTGGCTGTTTGGTGCCATCCTCCTGAATATGGCAGTTTCATGACTAAAATAACAACATAAACAATAAAGATTCATACGTTACGGTGTTCAATCAGTGACGTACATTGTCCTTGTCCAGGTGTTGCTTCTGATGTGTTTGTACTCCACAGAAACCTCCATGGAGCACAAAGTCATGCGGCTAATCCAGTGAACCATCATCTGGAGAGAAGCTTCATGGCTATCAGCAGTTGTAAAAACTTAGTAGCAGAAAGAGTCTTGGTACCTACACACCACATATATTTGACTAAAGAGTTCCTGTCATCTTTCAACATGACGAAATGAAAGTAATGAGCATAACCAATGGCTGAATGTTTCCGACTCAATGGAAGATGTTCAACCAGCTACATCCAGTTTGCTGGTGTGATTCAGTCCAGTAAGTGAAGAAAACTGCAGTTCTTCGACAGACCATTAAGGGACTGGCTTCAACACGGAGTCAATCTCCACTGACCCCCAAATGTCCGACTTGTCTCCATATCTAGACTTCACATTCGTGAAATCTGTATGGACTTCTCTCCTGCAAGACTGTTTCATACAAGTCAATATTATTTCAAAGATGATTCAGGGGCAAAGGTTAGAAAAAGCAGCCTAGTGGAAGATGCTAGCCAGAGCTAACTCAAGCACGCCAACCAGACTGCCTCAAGCTCATTGGCTTGGCCTCTTACAGTTGAGCTGGGTACTTCAGGACCTTTCTACGTTGACTCACCAGACCACTAGCCAATGAAATTTGAAACAAATGCTGCCAGGGTTGAAACCATGATTGGTAGAACTCTGCTGTGACCTGCCTGGGGCCGTGACCTTGGTCGACCAGGACCGGCGTAGACCTGCGAGCAGTGGACTGAGACCACGGGGCCTAAACAGAGCACTGTTCCCATGTTTCAGCTCTGAGAGCACTCGTCTTGGATGCAGTTTCTGCAGCAACAACTGAAATTAGGATGTTTGGACAAATTTTTATCAAAATTAATGTAAGACAACTAGGGCTGGGCAAGTTAATGCGTTATTATCACGTTAACGCATTAATTTATTAACGCCGGCATTTATTTTATCAAGCGTTAACTCATGTTGCTCACATGCTTTTGTTTTGAAAAGTCTGTTACTGGCTGCTGCGGAACTGGAAAACAGTAAACATAAGGAAAAGCTAGGAACAGACATGGAGAACGGTAAAAATCCGTTAACTTTACAGTTCAGGTAGCAACTCAGGTAGCAATATTAACAATTCTGTATAAAAAGAAAATTCTGGACTACCACAAAACTTTCGTGTCATTCCTCCATGTTAAATCAGATCTGCTCCATGTGTTCACTGTCATGCTGTTCTCTTACTGGTTACTTCAGTGCGGCTCCATCTAGTGGCACAGATGTGTAATGACAACAGAAAGTCCAGTCCTCAATTATAAAACAACTTCAGTTCTGTGGCCCATTTTTTCATTTCGTATTTTTGATTCAAGTCTAAAATTGAAATATATAAAAAAACAGGCATTTATTTCATTTTTTTTGTGTTAGATTAAAAACGAAAAACGTAATAAAATGTCACTTTTTAATTTTTTTTTTAAATTTTGATTGACAATTGAAAATGGAAAGAATGAATGAATGATACACGGATTGGTAAAGTTACGGAACTTTAACATGGACATTTTCATTTTAAAGTTCTCCCAGACGGAGGATTTGACAGAAACAAGGTTATTTGTAACAACTTCCCAACTTCCCGTTAAAAGTTTCTGCTGTCACCTCAGAAATTGACTGTTTTAATGTTCTGATTGTGCTGAGCCACAATCATATTTTATTTTACATTTTTTTAAGATGAGATTTATACTAAATATGTGTTACTGACAAGTGCTGATGTTAAAAGTGTTTGAACAACAAATGTTATGACACTTTAGTTCATATGGCAGCAGAACATTTCAATAAAAGTGCATTTTACACTACTTTTGAATTCATTATTTGATTTCACGTATACAATGCGATTAATCGTGATTAATCAGGGAAATAATGTGATTAATCGCGATTAGGAATTTTAATCGTTGCCCAGCCCTAAAGACAACATTAGTCGCATGATAGGTTAACATGAGCTAAGGGCAATCAATTTAAAAAAAGTTAAGCTGCAGTAACTGAACTCTGGTGGGTGTGTTGTAACCTGCCTTCCAGGCTGTAAATGAGCAGTCACTTATTCAGTTAGTCAGCTGACTGAAAATCTTTTTGGTGACATACATCACATGTTTCAACAGGTCTCACTATTTTCACATCATGCTCAAGTCATTCCATACAATAATTTTAAAACTATTTATTCTAAACTATCGCTTTACTCCCAAGAACATGTCAGACAGGTAGAAGTGGAGGGGTTTCGGCCTATTTCTCTCTCCAGATAAGCCATCGACCTCTGCACTCATTGACAATTGACAGTATAAACACTTATGGAGTCACAAAGTACCTGTATGGGCAGCTATAAGACTACTCCCCACCCTTTTTGTGGCTTTGTCAACCAAGTACTTTTTTTTTTTCACTTCTGCCACTCCCTTTCTTTCCATCTTGCAACACGGCTAGTCCCGCCTCTGTGAAAGGGACTGCCAGTTTCATGCTCTCTCCGTCGCATTCAACTCCTGGGGATCCATTTTATCATTATAGTCATCCCCCCTCCCCAAAGTGAATTGTTTTTTTTTTTTGTTTTTTTTCCCCCCAACACTTTAAATTCCGACCACTAAAGTCGGGACTTGTGCTGCTTCAACTTCCACTTTTCCTGACCTCCCAGTATCAAGGTAAGGCCATTTAACAGGCGGACGACAAGTGCTTTTCACAGCAGGTGTATCCTTCTCTCATCCTGATTTAATCCGCAAAACTCTCAATTGACGTCCTTCTTTTTACTTGTTCGGCTTAATCGGTGATCTGGTCCCGTCGGATTGACGTTTACGAACTTTCTTCCTGCTCTTTGACCGTTTTTATATAAAACTGTGGTGCGTATGGTGGCAATCCTACCGATACTCAGGTGGAGTCAGGTTGGTGCGTTCAAGTCTTGTGGGAAATTGCCCCTTCCACTTGTAAAATCACGAGCCGATTATGGAATGGTTATGAAGTAATTTCGAATTCAAATGTGGATGGATTCTGGAAAATTTAATCGCTATGGCAGCTTTGTAACACCCCAGGTTTAATTGACTTGTTATTTCAATTTACTATGGTATTATTAGCTTTGACATCCTTGCATATTGCATTGGGTTAACCACAGTGACGTAAATATTGTGATTATTATTTTTTTCATTCATTGTACGTCCACTGATGTGTAATGACCCCCCCCCCCCCCCCCCCCCAAAAAAAAAAAAAAAAAGTATTTTTTCACTCTGTGGCTAGAAATAACAATTACAGACATGATATCAACATGGCACTACCAAACTTGCAATCATCAGTCTGACATGAATGTAGAGATTACTACAGTCCTTGAAATTTTTTCTGGTATTGCCTAAATACTATAGACTGTCTGCATGTGTCATAAGGTGTGCCTTTACCTAAAGCAAACACCTTGGCTGAGGTGCCTGCTATAACTGAGGAACAGTGCACTCACTGTGTGGGTGTTGACATATAAAGACTCAGTCCTGTTTTACATAGTAAAAGCAATCAGACGCATGATTACCATGTTCCATTACACTGTATTAGGACGACTTGTGAAGACAAAGATTTGATGCTCTTACTTGCAGTTCCTCTCTGATTCCAGTCCACTCCTTCCAGACGTCCATGGGTGCTCGAGTTCTTGTGCTGTATGACTTTAATTGGATACTGTGGCTGGAAAACCACTGGAAATGTTGCTTCAGTCTTTTCTGTCATGTGTTTATTTGGTGTAACAACTGCTAATCCATGGAAAAACAGAGCATGTCAGACCTGTTTTGGTTTGTTGTGGCATGTTGGAGGCAAAGAGGGACAGTTGTAAATTAGAAGTGATACGTACAGAGACATGCCAAAGGTGGGGATAAGTAGCTAGTTGAAGGAAATGTCTCTCTCTGCTCCGTAAAATAATGGCAGTGGCAAGAGTGAACAGAAACTAAAAGCTCCATTTCGCTCTGAATATATATATTTTTTCCCGTTAGTGTGAAACAAAAACGCCCTCCGTGGATGGTTACCAGTAATTTTATCAATGTCAGGTGTACCCTTTCTGTGAAAAGCTGATGAAGCTTTAAGAGATAAGGGCATGCAAAGAGACCATGTTGCTATAATAAACAGCATCTCATGTGCTCTGGCGTGGGAAGTGTTTTTTCCTCTCTTTCTTTTTCCATGTCCTTTTTGTTTTAAAAAAAATGCACAAATCTAAAGTCTGTAAACTTAGGCTGCACTTGTGCCTCATCTTAAATAAGAGTTAAGATAATTAGTTTTCAGTACATGTAGTTGTCCTTAAGCTTTGATAATCTTCATTTGTACCCATCGCTGATATAATTTTGCTGTTAATGTTGATAGGCAGCCTCTTGTCCTAGCCAGTGATGTGCTGGCATGTTAGATTTCAGTGTCAGGGCTTAACTTGTCATATGATTAAATAAAAACAAAAAACAAACTGTATGTTAATCTTCGAACAGCAACATCGGATTGGATTGTTGGATTATTATGTCATAATCAGGAGCTTGGATTGATACGTGTTCAATTATTATCAGGCCAATGAGGTCACATCTTCCCAGAGTCAGTATTTTTAATTGTTTCTCAGATAAGAGTTTTGATTAAGCTATAATCATCTTCTGTCACTGAGTCGTGCATGTTGTTCCTTCAGGAGGATATTTTGGTTGAGGTGTGGAACACTGGGAAAATAAAATAGAAGATCAGTACTTTTTTTTTTTCATCTTGCTTGTTGAAGCTTAAAGGGGTGGTTGGTTACATAAAAACTACAAATTAGGTCTGAAAGTTTCATGTGCCAGCCTGGACTTGCACAGTGTCACCAAAACATGCGATATGTGATATTGTAATTGGAAACTGCGAAGGCATCTTGCAGTATACAATCAAATACTTCAGTGACATGATTCAATGTATTTCTGCTTTGCAGTTAAAACTGACTTCTGGCAGAAACGGCATATACAAACTGTCCACGCACAAAAGAAAGACGTTAGTTCTCTTCGTCCAACGTGATTCTGTATAAATAAATAAATAAACAGCATCCAGCAGTGACGGTTGTGTTGGCAGTGAGTCGACTTAGTTTCATGGAAGTACAGTTGTGATCACTTCAAAAGCACATATTCATGCTTCCTTAAAACCTTTTTCTTCAGTAATATATGGGAATATAAGCAAAACAGTACACCACCAAAATGGGTGGAAAAGTAAGAGAGTAAAAGCAAAAAAATAGGTAAGATCAATCTGACTGGGAGCAATCTGCAGCGATGTAGTTAAAGACAAGTGGAAATGTTGAAGAACACATTTGTGTTGATCCATATAGTGGTATAGTCTCTCTGTGTGTTAGCTCTTTTTAGCTCCTCCATCATCAAAACAACCACAACACTCTCCATGTAAACTAGCATCTATATTAGCAGCTATATTAGCATCTATATTAGCAGCTATATTAGCATCTTGGGCAGTGGAGTTTCTCTCTGATTGGTCAAATATGTGACTGATGTTTGGAGTGCGAATGAATGGCGCTTGGAAAATAATAGACCACTGTTTACTGATCTATCTATCTATCTATCTATCTATCTATCTATCTATCTATCTATCTATCTATCTATCTATCTATCTATCTATCTATCTATCTATCTATCTATCTATCTATCTATCTATCTATCTATCTATCTATCTATCCGTCCATCCGTCTGTGTATTTTTTTTTTTTTTGGAATACTGATAATGTGTATAGAGGTGTTATTGACATTACTTACAGTTGTTTTTCTTCTTTAACAAAAGTCATTTTTATATGATGTTGAAATGTTGACAGTAATGGATTCAACATTAAAGTACTGATGTTATTCATTCATTTGTAGCTTTTTTTTTTTTTTAACCATATGTGGGTTTTACAACCTCTTTATTCCGATCGGAAGAGGTCCACTCTGTCACCTGAGCCACTTTGTCCTCACACAGATCATCCTATCATTTCTTAACCATTTAATTCTCTTAATCCAGATACAGCTGTCACTGTGCACAGGGTAACCAGACTCCATAGTTAGTAATCTAAGTCATGACTCATCAGAGTGCTCCGTAGACAGTGGCCGGTTTCTATAGTTACCGCCAACAGGCTGAAGTATTTGTAACGATACACTCTGCACACTGACAAACAAAATGTTGGCCGCCTTCAGTCCTCTTTATAACAGGCCTCATCTGTTTGCATTAATGTCGTACTGTGAACTAAGAGCAGGCTGATGCACGTAATATAATTGTTTATATTCATGTCCATCACTCCAATAGAAACAAGAAGAGCCCTCCTGTTTAATGTAGCTTTAAGTATTTGAGCTATGAAGAAACATTACTCATCCAGTTATTGAAAGTAATGGGAGAGATATCTTGTGGGGCTGACAAAAGGTAATAATTACCTACCTCGCCCTGTTTGGGACGGCTCGTGCTTCATGAGAGGCAGCGTCTGCGCTGACCAGGCTGCCAGTTGCACAGCTGCCAGATGACACATAATTATGTGAGATTCACATTCGCATTCAGGGCGACTGGCACTTAAACAGCAGGTAGAATAATGTTTAATTTCCATAATGCCCTCATAGAAGATCCCCGCCAGAAGATTTACAGAAATTAAGAAAAGTGTTTTATGAATGATCTCCCGTGCTGCAGTAGAATTTTAAGAGTCATCGTTTGAATCGGACGTTACTTTGTTGCTCTTAATTGTTTCCTCTGTCGCTTGGTCCCAAGCGAAAGACTCTTTGCTGCCCGTGCAGTGAGATTTATACATTTCCCCAAAAGTACTCAAGCTGTAACAAGGAGGACATGGGTTAGTCGTGGAAGAGCAGAGCAACCTAGATCGTTGATATTTCTTTACAAAGTATTTTTCAGTCAATCTGAGTTAGAGAGAGAATGAGAGTAGGCAGATAAAGCACGGGCCATGGCATGGTGACATAATAATGGCTCTTTGTATTAGTGTTTGTGAATAGAGCGGCCAGAAGTTTGGAGTGACGTTGGTACTACCCACACCATGTTGGTGATGGTCACACAAGGACGAATGAAAGGTGCTTCATGTCGAGATTCTGAGACTGGATGCAGGTTTACAACAATGTTTTTCTTTTTTTTTTTTGTTGTTTTTTTTTTTTTTCAACTAAGACTTGGTTGATGCCAACCCAACTGAAGATCTCTGTGAAACACTGCAGTTGATAATGGTGTCGTCTTCTCTCCAAGGTTGGTTTGCTTACAAAGAGAGCAAACAAACATCATATATCATACTTTACTGATTCAAAACAACACATTTGTACCTGACCTGGCCTGTATTGAGTGATGTGGCCTGTCCGGCATACAATTAATATCCAGATGAGGGGTTCTGGGTATGGCGCATGGTCTGGGGTCAGAGTAGTTTTCCTCTCATAGTGTGTAGCTGTTGAAAGATTTCTATATCCAGGTATAATGTGATGTTTCTGTTCTTATTGGGCATTTATGTCTGTTCTGTACTTCCATTTTCTTGCCATAAAATGCTGACATTGCTTTTTTCTTCTTTTACTTCAGCCATGTTACTACCATCATCACTACTGGTCCTCCTCGGCCTCCTCGTCTGGAGCTCCAGAGCAACGTGGGCCGCTAAAGTGATTGTGGTCCCACCCATCATGTTTGAGTCACACCTCTACATCTTCAAAACGCTGGCAACAGCTCTAAACCAAGAGGGCCATGAGACCCATTTTCTAGTTTCAGAGGGCCGTGAGGTCTCGCCCTCTCCTCACTACCAGCTGCAGCGCTATCCGGGGATCTTCAACAGCAGCACAGCTGACAGTTTTCTCCAGTCCAAAGTCAGCAACATCTTCTCAGGCCGCTTGACGTTTCTGGAACTGTTTGACATTCTTGACCACTACTCTCAGAACTGTGACGCTGTCGTTGGCAATGCTGAAGTGATGAAACGCCTGAAAGAAGCCAAGTTTGATCTGCTGCTAGTGGACCCCAACGAGATGTGTGGTTTTGTAATTGCTCATATCCTTGGTGTGCAATATGCTGTGTTCAGCACAGGCCTGTGGTACCCTGCAGAAGTTGGAGCCCCGGCGCCGTTATCATATGTACCTGAGTTCAACTCACTGCTGACAGACCGCATGTCCTTAATGCAGAGGATCGCAAATACACAGCTGTTTACCTGGCGCAACGCTTTGGAGTCCATTACATTGCATTACCCAAATACGACCGGATTATGAAGAAGCATGGAGTAAAGCCTAGAGTGGCTATGGCTGACTTGGTGCAGGGGAGCCGGCTGTGGATGCTGTGCACTGACATGGCACTGGAGTTCCCCAGGCCCACCCTTCCACATGTCGTCTACATAGGAGGCATCCTCACCAAGCCGCCCAGCCCACTACCACAGGTCAGTACCAAGGTGAACGCAGGGTCAAGAAGGCAACAAGCTTATCTGTTGTAGCTTTGCAGTTTTACATGGAAGAGGATGCATAAAATTCTGCCCCCAATGGATTAATCCATCCTGGGGACGGTGGTAAAGATATGATCATTCCAAACTCCATCCATTTTCTTTAGCCACTTCAGTGGGGGTGGAGCCTATCCCAGCAGGCATCAGGGAAGCGGCAGGGAACACCCTGGACAAGACAAAATCTCTATGTTTAACAAGTATCCCATGCATTGTTCTATCACTCAGCAAACTCAGCCTCCTTGTGTCCTAATGGTCTTATTCAACTCTGAATCCACACACTAACATCTCAGTTTTTACAAACATGCAGTGTGTCTGCATACCAACCGGTACTGAAATTCTGCAATGCAATGACGAGATCAAGTTAACAGAGTTTGAATGACCTGGCAGTGCAAACGTGAGGTCTCCTGGGCAGGATGTAGAGTCACATTGTAATCTAGGCTCTTGAGTGACTTTGGGGGAGTTTATCTTCTTGCACACTGGCAAAAGATAATTTTGGGATTTTTTGAGGGTTTTTTTTTTTGTATTGGACCATTTGGACAATTTTGAAAATGTCTTTAAGTATACATTGATATTTGGCTCAGTTCTGTGCAGGTATGCTTGTCGTACGTGCTTAGTGAAGGTTCCAATGAGATTGGAAAGATTTGAAGGGAAGCAGAAAGGAATGTTTCTTATTTTCTTTATTCTTAAAAAGAGATTTTTTGTCCTGAGGTCGAGAATGAAGGCTGTAAAGGCTGTAAAATGTCCGAAAATGATGACGTGCGCCAGTTGCCACAAAAAAAAAAGAAAGAAAGAAAAGCACAACAATCTTGGTAAAGCAGGCATTCTTGCTAAAAAAAAAAAAAAATTACTAAAACAATTGATCAAAAATAGCTACAGATTGTTCAGTAGTTTGTTTCTCTTCTTTCTCATCCCCACATTATATTTCCCTTTTGTTTTACAGTCATCAAAGATACAGTTTGAATCCTTCTTTTTAATACATTGACTTGTTTTTATTATCTTATCTCACTACAAAGCGAGCCTTCATCGGCCGAGCTGGGGTGAGAATGGGTTTGGGCTGAATGGGCATGGTAGATTTTGAGCTGACGGGGCCGGGGTGGGGGGGTCCATGTCGAGCAGAGGCGGGTCGTGACGGGGTTTAGTCGAGCGTTTGGACTCTGAGAGCGCGGGCCGTCGGTATCTGCTGCTGGGGGTTTGAGGAATGCCTCTCCAGCCAATAGGGAGCATTGTGCTGCGTTGTGTGGAAGGAGTTATAATGGAAGTTGAGGGGAGAACGAAGTCATTGTTGTTGGCAGAGCACTAGGGACACTGAGACTCTTTTATGGGGGGTCACTAAGGCTGTGTTGTAGGGACAGTAGCGCTGTGCTGTTGGGACACAGAGCCCAGTGTGCCCATGAGGTTTCTCCGTGCCAGGGCCGGCCTTAGCTGCTGCAGCTGGATCATTAGCCTCCCTGCCCCTACTTACCCCACACTACTGATATTTGAATATGGCTAATATGTCTTTAACCACTTTCAGTCAACGCTAACCACCCAAAATGCACATGTGCGCACATCTGAACTAATCTGCGGACTGGGACAGCAAATCCTCTGTTTGTTTAGACACCCTTTAATGTTTCACATCTAATTAGGGTTAGTTAATCGGCTGTATGTGAATAATATTATAGTGGACTAAAACACATGCAGTGTAAATAAAGCTCAGGAGCAGGTCGTAGCCCTGACTGTGTTTTCTCTCTCTCTTTTCTTCAGGATTTCGAGGCCTGGGTGAATGATGCTGCAGAGCATGGCTTCGTTGTGGTGTCATTTGGAGCTGGAGTCAAGTACCTTTCCCAAGACATTGCTCATAAGCTGGCGGGAGCCCTCGCCAGACTGCCGCAGCGCGTCATCTGGAGGTAACGCTCACGCATAAGCAGAGGTGTCTCTGTGGTGGATGGACCCTTCGATGTAGCGGGCCTTGAGTTAGCAAATGTAGCCAACAAGCAGAGTGTGTCTGTGAGCTGCAGGGCCCAGACCCGCCTGTAGTTACTGAGGAAATGATAAAATAATGTTGTGTCTCTGAGGCAGGCGGGCGTTTCATACCATCAGAAGTTGCCTCGGTAAAATATTTGATGATTTAACCTTGGAAAAATACCTATTCTCCTTATTTCGCGTGGCAGAGTCTTAAAAGTTAATTTTTTCTTTATTTTATCCAGAATGTTTATGAAGTTAAAGGAGCCGTATGTAAGAGACCTAATAAAACAAATCATAAAATGACCCCGATATGTCAACAGACATTTAAAAATCATGTTCATTTCAAATACTTATGTCACTGACAACAGCACTCAAGCCAGGATATTCCCGTTTAAAAAGAGGAGTTGCAGCCCTCAACTGATGTTGATGTTGTCATTTTTTGTTTTGGCCTGAAGCGCCACCCTCCACCTATCTCCCAATCACCAAGTCAGTAGTGTTTCTACATCCGGGTTGCCAGTTCGGCTCTAATTATCGCAGCAGCCGCTACGAACGTGTTGGATGAAAAAATGTCTAGCTTTCCAAAACCTAAAATACCTCGTTATGAATCCGAGTTACGTCGTGACAAGGTCCGAATAAAACAAGGATTTGTATAGGAGATGCTTTTGTAGATGGAGACGGCTGAAAGCGGAGAAGAATTTGAAGACAGACGCCAACGTTGCTGATTTTCTCCTGGACAGGTAAGATTCATAGCTAAATGTTTGGCTAACGCTAATTTACTTGGACAAGGTAACAGTGGTACCTCTACTTACGAACGCCTCTACATACGAAACTTTCAGGTTTACGAAAACGCCTCAACGGGAAAATTTCCTCTAGTTACGAAAGATCAAAGAAAGAAAAGATCTTTCATAAAGCATTAAATAATTAACAGAAAAAAAACTTACTGTGTAGGACTCGTCGCTTGCCATGACAGCCTACGTTCCTGCTGCATTCTGCAGCCGACCTGGCAACCTCTGGTCGGGGAGGAGGGGGAGGGTACACGCCGCTCAATAGTAATTTGAAAGTGACTGCAGTACCAGTTTTGGCCATAATCTTACAAACGGCTCCTTTAAATGTTTCCCTATATTGTGACTTCCTCATAAACGGAACGACAACTGCGCGGCAATAAACTCTGCCAGCGCGCTGTGGGTTTATTTGTTGTAGCCATGTGAACGGGGAGTAAATGAGGGACTTTACGAAACATGTTCAGGTTTGTAAGCGCACGAGCTGATGCGATGAGGCAGATTGCTCTAATAAAGAGGTTTTTAACACAGTAACCTTGGTGAAAAAGTAGTGTCTTTTGCTGTTACGTGGGTGACAAACGCTTAACGTAACAGGAGGGGAAGTGAGAGGTCAAAAAAAAAAAGACCAGTTTAAAAGTGCTTTTTAAATCCCTCCCTGTTAATCCTTAACTCTCGTCTTGGTGTATTTAAGGGGCCTGTGATTCATTGACTACAGTGAGCTGCACTGCTTTGTGCCATTCTGCATGCAAATATAAATATAAATAATATAAGAAATAAAAAAGCAAGGTTCTAGCCTGAGTGATTTTTTTTTTTTAAATAAATTATCTGGGCTATTTTTTTTTTAATATTTATCTCTCTGCTGGGATTTGGAGCTTCAGATCTTTACTTACACAGAAACACTGTTTGATATCGAGCGTCAAACTGCATTATGCTGTTACTCATCCTCTTATCTTCTCTGGTCATGAGAATTTTGTGTTTAAGAGAGCTGCCATTATTGTCCCATTTTTAGATTCTGCGTGCGATTAATGAATGACAAGAAGCAGTGAGAGGATAAAGTTCAAAGGTACTTGTTAATGGACAAACCAGTCTCCTGACTTCAGGGAGAGGGAGAGAAGTTTTGTTTCTTGTTCTTTGTCTGTTTGAAAATAATGTTTCCTAAAAAGTTTGCAGGGTGTATGAAATGTTAATAGAAGTAAAATGCAGAGATTTGCATATGCTTAACTAATTTAGGGGGAAAACAACTAATTTTCCTGTCTGGAAACAAACAATCCATAAAAAAAAAAAAAAAAAACACTCAGCATTTGAGTGAGACGTTTTCAAACCAGTTCTGCTGACAGCTGTCTCGTTTAGTTGTGTTTACAGGCTCTTTTTTAATGAGTTTATTAATGAGTGAATGAGCAGTGACAGAAACACTTGTTTCCACTTTTAGGGCTTGTTGTGTTAAATTACTGTTTTTCACTGACAAAAAGGTTTCCAGAGAAGGTAAGAGGTTTGAAAAGGAAGTTGGAAAAAAATTCAAAAACTTAAAGGCGTCTCAAAATAGAACTTTTTTGAGACCTCCCCCTATAGAAACGGAGGTCAAGGCTTTGACGACACAGTCCAGCACTGATCCTTGTTCTTTCTCCTGCTCACTCGCTCCTTTGTTCCATCGTCCGTCATTACCTCCTTGAGTTTCCTCTGCCATGACGTCCACCAAAGCTCTGTGAGCTACTTTTTTTTGTGTTTCTGTTGGTCGTGATGTAAATGTACCAGGAAGTTACTTTGGGTCAATTTTTCTGACAATAGGGATGGGAGACAGTGAGACCTTGATCTTTCTTTCTGAAAAAAAAAAATCTGATATTTCTTAGAATTAAATTAAGACTGATATTTAAACATGAAAAAAAAGAAACAAATACACTCAGGCTTAAAGTGTGTCTTTGTTAAAAAAAAAAAAAAAAAAAAAAATTAGTCAGGAGCCTGTAGTACATGAAATCCATCATTGCTTTAGTGGTCAGTATGGCCACATGGGTACCAGAGGATCTGAGAAAACCAGTTGTAACCAGAAATGCAGTTTAAAAATTTGTTGTGGCAGGAAGAAGCCATGTAGCATCTCAGGGAGGAAACATCGCCACGGTCTGTGGGCGTCTTGGGTTCTCTGGTTGGTGGTTGTAGCTCAGTTGTAATCAGTTGTCCAGTCACTGTAAGGTTGGCGGTTCGATTCCTTCTCCAACATGTCCAAGTGTCCCTGGGACACAAGACACTGAGCCCCAACTTTCCCCCAGCGCCTTGCATGGCAGCAGCCGCCCACTGGTGTATGAATGCGTGTGTGAATGGGTGAATGAGAGGCCATTGTAAAGTGCCTTGGGGGCACCATAATGGTGTCTGGAAAGCGCTATATAAATGCAGTCCATTTACCATTTACCATCTACCTTCCAAGACCTGTGACTCCAGACGGCTGACAACTGGTATCAGTGAAAATGGGTTGCACATACCAGTTTTAACCCAGTAGCATCACTGGTAGACGATTAGGATGCAACACCGGATAACCAACGCTTGAGACTCTGAGCAAAGCAGCTGCAGTTCTAAACTTGTTACACGATTAGCAATCATTTTAAACACTTCTTACTTATGCTTCTAAAAGATCAAACAGACTATGTTTGTCAGTTAGCGGCCTTAGATTTTGCAGATGAATCTCACAGATGAGGAAAAAAGGCTAAAACGTTTCAGAGCTGTAACCGAGTTTATTCTTAAAGATTTTCAACCTCTTATTCCAGCAGGTTTGAGTTGGAATGTACAGCAACTTTTTAATAATAGCAAATAAATAAATAAGAGCTTAGTCCTTAGTGCACATTTGAATATAGTAGAACAGCTGTTATGGGAACCACAGATAACATTTTTGTTGCTTATGATTAATGTTTTTCTCTGTAGGGATGCTATGTTTTTAATATGCTACTGCAGAAATGCCCTGTAGTTTCCTAAACTATCTGAAACCGCAGCAGTAGATGAAAAGCTGAATGTATTTCAAATTACAGCATTTGTTGCATTCTGAACGTGGATTTTTAGAGATAGGACTGAAATAGCAACGCTCTAAATTCTTTGTAAAAATGTTGTAATGATAATAAAGAACAGCTTTATATGAATCATATAGCAGAGGAAGATGTTATTTTACACATTTCTCATGCCGGCAGCACCGATAACACAGATTTATGACCAGCGAAGAGAGAACTATCAGAGCTCTTCGTGGAAGATGACACCCTTTATTGTTTAACTACCAACTGTTCCCAGGGTCAGCCTGTTGATTCACTACAGCTTCATGTCAACACATTGATCATTTTTTTTGCATCGCCGACACTGGGATGGTTTATTAGTACAACTGCTGGTACAGGAGCTGGAGACAGCATTGTCTCTGAAGGGCCATGACTTTGGATGGCAACGTGCCTTCCAGTGGTTCTTTGAAACTTTGAGGGTGGAAGAGGAAGAGGACTGATGGAGCGACTGGGACCAGGCCAGATGAATTGTGTCATTGCTTGATGCCTCTGTGAATGCTGGCTTTGACTGGAGGAACAATGAAGCGATGCTTTGTTGACTAGAGATGAAAGCGTTTGAGTTAGGGAGGGAAGCAGACAGAGATGGACAGATGGGGGGTCTTTCTGTAGCATGCATGTGAATTGCAAATGTCTTGAAGTTTACTTGCGTCACACACACTCACGCACAACTGCGACGGACACCATTCACATATTCACTAGAGCGGCATAAGACTCCATATCTTGCGGTTAGATTTGTTATTCGTTCTTACAGGTCAGTCTAGTCTCAGTCATAGTGTATGGCTTGTGTCCACAAACTTCTCTTCTGTTTATGATGTAGATGACTTAAACTCCACCTGAGTGCAGAGCCTGGCAGCTGGTGGATTAGAAGTGAACTTATGCAAACAGTAAGAGAGGATGTGCAAATGCGTGAACTTTAGAAGGTGCTGATACTGTATGATGGTAATTTGAACTCGTGATTCCCCCCCCTACGTGCTAAAGTAACTGGGTGCCGGCTAAAATGGTATTAGCATTGATTATCACCATTCACCAGTCTGCATCAACGGCTGTCAAGTCAACCGTTTTAGAATCGATTAAGGCAGCGAGTTTCATTGTTTTCAAATGAGAGCGATGATAAAGTGTCCAGGGTCCCATGTTATGTCAGTTATTCAACAGAGTAGATTTGATTCAATGTGAATCAAAGCAGCTTTGAGTTAGAGCAGGAAACCTGTTTGCAGCAAAATGGCTTTTAATTTTCGCACAGGAGCCATCACTTGACAGAAATACGTCAAGTGATGATACTGTCAGCGTAGAGGTCAACTTCGACCACTTGTCTACTTTGTCATAAATATAAGTGCCACTCCAGTTCTGTTAAAGCAGAGGTAATGAGCTTTCCTCCTTTTGTGTGTATTCCCAACACTGTCTTCAGCAGTCAACGTACACGGACTATCACCGAACTGGAATGACATTTTTTTAGTCTTGTCAGCTGTAGCTATTTATTTTAACGCAGCTTTAACATTATTTCCATTTTATTTTGAAAACATGTCCTATTCTAAGTGTTTCCCATCTAATAATATACTCAGGGTGTTTTACCTCAGGAATATTGCTTTAGATGCCATTCATTGAGAAAGAAGTGGATATCTGAGCAAATGGGGGGGTTAGGAATTGGTCAATTTGAAATCAAGTTATCTGTGATGTAACAGAGCCAGTAAAGCTCACAACGTAGCTGCTTAGCTGAAATACAACATTTCAAAAGTGAATTGAATTCAGTGGATGTATGGTGACAACCAATGTCAGAATTGAAGTAGAAATGTCTGTAGGTGTGAAGGTGAATCTGGTGTTTTTTTTTCTTCATTATTTTCCATTAAATGATGTCATTCGTGTCATTTCTTCCACTATTTGTTGTATTTATACAATTTCCACTGAGCCATGCACTTTGTTGCTGTTGCACAGAAGATGGCCATTAGCTCTTCATGTCATGTAGTCTTGAGAGCACAGTGAGAAAGCTGTTGTTGTTTCATGCAACCCTGATGTCTCACTGCAGGCCGAGTGGATAATGACACATGACCTCAGTGGTTTACAAGGTGTTAATGACATCATAGGAAGCTGAATTCCTGGATTACTTCAGTGGCCAGTTAGATATGACGAGAGGTGAAACAGCGGCAATGAAACAAAGAAAATGTCCCTCTCTGCCTTCTTCTTATGCTGTTAGGATTTCTGTGTGTGCACTTCCCTCTCTAATCAGCATCAATGCCATTCGGGGAGATAAATGTGGGCTTCTGTGTTTGTACCATTTGTTCTCTTTAGATTAGACGTCGGGGTTTTCTTTGTGTTCACACACTTCGCAAACTGAGATAAACCGTATCTGCATTGTTTGTCTTCTCTCCTTCATATTTTCTTTTTCGTCCCTTTAGATTTTCCGGTGTTCCACCCAGTAACCTTGGTAACAACACCAAGCTTGTTGATTGGATGCCTCAGAATGACTTATTGGGTAAGCACATCATTAGCATATCACATAAACTGTATGCCACAGTAGGTTTCTCTTATCAATAGTCAGATTGATTAAGTGAATTTACTGCTTTGCCTGATATAACTTAAATGTTTTTTTGTTTTTTTTTAGGGCTGGGCAAGATAACGCGTTATTATCGCGTTAACGCATTAATTTATTAACGCCGACATTTATTTTATCGCACGTTAATGCATGTGCTCACGTGCTTTTGTTTTTGAAAAAGTCTGTTACTGACTGCTGCTGAACCGGAAAATAATTGGCTGGTAAACATGCAGCAAAGCTGAAACAGAACTTTACAGTTCGGGTAGCAACTCAGGTAGCAATATTAACAAGTCTGTCTGGGAAAAAAAAAAAAAAAAAACGTTCAAACCCCTTTGTTTAAGACGAATCGTGGCATTCCTCCATTTATCATCAGATCTGCTTGACTGTCGTGCTATTCTCTAGCTCAGTGGTTCTCAAACTTTTAATACTGCGTACCACCTGAGAAACTGTTCAGCTCTCCGAGTACCACCATGATGACCAGTTTTAAAATATAGCCATATATGCCTTCTCAATTAGCTTTAAATTCACAAGAGAGATGTTTATTCCTTATTGTAGTTATTTATTGCTACCTAAACTTCGTTTGAAACGTATTTGTAATGCATTTTATATTTCCGATTTAATTTTTTCAAAAAAAAAAGGGAAAATGTGGAAAGTCCTGATGTTTCCCCGCGTACCACCAGAGAGCGCTCGCGTACCATCAAGTGGTACGTGTACCAGAGTTTGCGCACCACTGCTCTAGCTGTTTACTTCAGTGCAGCTCCATCTAGTGGCACAGATGTGTAATGACAACAGAAAGTCTATTCCTTGATTATAAAACAAAGCCATTTCTGGGTCGTGTAAACCAGACAATGAAATATTAAAAACAAATTCAGTCCCGTGGCTTGTTTGCTAAAATTGAAATACAAAAAAAACAGGCCTTTTGTTTAGTTTTTTTTTTGTGTTAGATTAAAAAACGGGGAAAAAACGTAGCTGTTTAATTTTTTTAATTTTTGATTGACAATTGAAAATGGAAAAAAAAAATGATTCACAGATAATTACGGATTGATAAAGTTACAGAACTTTAACATGGACATTTTCATTTTAAAGTTCTCCCAGACGGAGGATTCAACAGAAACAAGGTTATTTGTAACAACTGACCAGTTGAACTCCCCGTTAAAAGTTTCTGCTGTTACCTCAGAAATTACCAGTTTTAATGTTCTGATTGTGGCCTCTAGATTGTTAGGATTTTGTTGGTAGACTTTTTTTATTTAATCATAAAAAAACAGGATGACATTTATGCCCTGGCAGTGGCAATAAGCTTTAATTTTTTTTGACATTTTTTTAAGAAGAGATTTACACTAAATATGTGTTAAGCCTGATTTATACTCGGACGTCAGGTCGTCTGCGTCGCATACGCAGGCGAAGCAGAGATGCCCCCCCACCCTACGCAAACACTCTGGTGCGCCTCCCCAAAATTGTAGGTCGATGCAGACAGTGTTGCAGAGAGGAGAGACAGGAGGCCTCTGATTGGTCAATTCTACATCAGCGTAGAAAAGAGCGCGTCATTGAAGAAATAAGGAAGCACCCACATCTGTACGATTCTTGTTCTCCACACTACAAAGACAGGACATATTCTAGTAATTCATGGAGGCAGATTGCGATGAATGTGGGTCTGGATACGGCCGAGACGCCGAGGAAGTGGAAAAACGCAATCGATAAGTTTAGCTAGTTCGTGATGGTCCCTCTTGCGTTGTGGCGTGGAATAACATAACGCAGAGTGTGCTTCAAAATTGAGTATAAATCAAAAGTGACTGCGACAAGCTGACGGCAACACATTGCCGCGAGAGTATACACGGCCCTTTACTGGCAAGTGCTGATGTTAAAAGTGTTGGAACAACAAATGTTATGGCACTTTAAATTCATATGACAGCAGAACATTTAAATAAAAGTGATCTTTACACTACTTTTGTATTCATTATTTGATTTTCCGTATCCAATACGATTAATCGTGTTTAATCAGGGAAATCATGCGATTAATCGCGATTAAAAATTTTAATCGTTGCCCAGCCCTATTTTTTTAATAACACTTGCAAAACTCTTTACATGAATCCAGATTCTCGAGGCTATTTGAAAATATTTTCTATATAGCCACATTTGCTCCATGCTGCTTGTTCAAAGCTTGCATTGAGACACGACTGATCTTTTTTTTTTTTTTTATTTCATGCAATAAAGGATTGATGACTGTTTGATTTGGCAGGGGCTCTTTTTTTCTTCCACAGACTCTCTTTAACTACAGCAGTGAGAGTGCATGCTTTATTACTTGGAAAAAACCTTTGATATTGACTAGTAGGTTTGTAATCCGCATTGATGTAACACTCAGGCGAGCCGAAGCTGCAGAGGTTAGGACATCTGGCCCATCACATTTTATGCCTTGTAAATGAGAGGCGTTTAAAAAGAACAGTTTTCACTATGAGTGCAATCATTCTTTTACCCCGGTCATCTTCGTAGGCTGTTAAGGCCCATGGAGCACCAGCAACCATATACAAACAGATATTATTGGCTTCATTGAGAGAAAACGCAATTCTACTGCACTTTAGCTTGCGATACCATAGATCCCACACCATGAAAACTGCAGAAAGACTAACGCAGTTGAAACACCCTGTCAAAAATGACTGATGAACAAACCCAGTATGCAAAGAAACTACCCCAGTGCTTTTTTTCCATCTAGGCCACCCGAACACAAGGGCCTTCCTGAGTCACGGGGGTCTGAACAGCATATACGAAGCCATGTACCATGGGGTTCCAGTGGTGGGTGTTCCCCTGTTCGGAGACCACTATGACACAATGACTCGTGTGGCGGCCAAAGGGATGGGGATCATGCTGCACTGGAAATACATGTCAGAGGAAGATCTCTACGTCGCCCTGACCAGCATCATCAAAGACAGCAGGTCAGATTTGTTTAAGTCTTGTACTCTGTGCGCACAAAGGCTTTGTGTATGAGGTGCTATTGTTTTTCAGATCTGGCGATCACTTACAGCTTTGCTTACCTGGCATACAACCAGTATTCACTTTTTTATTTCCTGTATATCATATTCAACCATACCTTGGTTTGTGCGTTCACACTTCCTTCACTTCATTATCCGTCTCTTCATACCCAGGTACCGCCAACAAGCACATACTCTTTCCAACATTCACAAAGACCAGCCAGGCCACCCAGTGAGCAGAGCCGTCTACTGGATCAGCTACATCCTCCGCCACAATGGCGCCAACCACCTACGCTCAGCTGTCTACGACGTGTCCCCCTACCAGTACTTCCTGCTGGACGTGATTTTTACTGTAGTGGCCGGCTTGGCTCTCACGAGCTTCGCTCTTCGTAGACTGGCGCGACTGCTGAGGGGGAAGGTCGGGGACAGCAGCAGCCGGGGAGGTGTCATCAGAGATGATGGCAGCATGACCAATGGACATTGCCATAGCGAGACCATTGCCAACGGGAAACACAATCGCAATGGCTCCTTGAAAACCACGAAGAAGATGAATTAACGCTTTGAACGGCAGTGAGGCACGAGGAAGAAGTTGCCCTGAGGACTCAGCTCTAGGTCTGGTTTTGTAGTTTTAGGAGAGCTCGGAGGAAAAGCTGTTCTTAGGTCTGCGTCAAGAGGCAACTGCTACTCAGAGCGAGCATGAAGCTGTCGGAGGATACGGAGCAAAGCATCGGGTGCTCAAAATCTGTGTGTGTGTATGTGTGGGTGTGTAGGTGAATGATTTGTGTGCGCGACGAGGCAAATTTAACGAAAAACTATAACAACTGCAGCTAAAGCAATACAGCACGATACCGGAAAGCCTTCGGGGATGAAACACAGGAAAGACGCGTTGGAGGACGCCGTTTCTGTACGAGCATCTTCTCTCCTGGGTGTTCTCTGGTGTCTTCCTGGGTCCCTCACCAATGGAAGGATGATGACGAGGGGCGAACGCTGATCGCCAGCCCTTCATCCCCAGAACAAAACCAGAAAACAAACAGCTTTGGAAATATTTTGAGTTTAACGTTTTTAACTACAAACTCCAAGTGTCTGATGAACTGTAAATAGAAGATAAATCTATTTATTGCTGTACAGATGCATTTTAATGGTGGACCTTTTTAACCCTAACCCTTAATTTTAACTTATTTCACCCATCAGTCATGTGACAGCATGTTGGTAGCCACGCTTCCTCCTCCCAAGCCCGCAACTGCACATCTCCATTCTTATTGGTCAAACAAATAAAACAGATGTTAGCAGCAGTCACGGACGGGGTACCCCAGGTCTCTGCATTCTGCTCTTGCATTATCCACCGTATTCACCGCGGTGCTCAGACCGAGCAAGGCGAAAACCCACCGTTTTTGCTTTTTCAGACGGCGGCGCCAACATGTGCCGCGTGGCGTTCCCCGCCGTAGCTTTTGCTCTGGTACAACATGAGCTCTGATCGGCATATCTGTGTGAAAAAGGTGGTTATGTTAACAAAATAAGATGCAGTAATGCGAACCACTGGGGATACTGTGGATAGGCGGGGCCCTGTAGGGAATGTGCTGGAGCCCGTCCAGTGATCAGAGACGAGGCAGAGCATTATTGATTCATGACTAATGCTGTTTCAGTCCGGTTCTGCATCCCTCATCTATTTATTGCGATAGAAAATATTCATTTCTTGATTGCCATTTTCAGCGCTAGACTTGACTTTCATTCATCTTAAGATTTAGTCTTCAGTATTTGTTAATGTATGGATTCATTAATTGATTCGTTAATTAGATGTTCAGAAAGCAACTTGCACGCAATGTTTCACGTCTGTAAGTCTTAGATTCTGCTGTTGAGCTCTGCATCAGAACTGGCAGAGCTCATGTAATTTATATTAATTTTGAGCATGAATGATTCACAATCTCTCGGTGGCTTTTTATAATGCAAATATACATGTGTGCAGTATGCTTGAATACAGGTGTGTATGCGTGCTTGTGGTTGTTTCAGTGCCTGAGTGTTTTAGATCTTTATCCAGCTTTAGACTGAGTGTATGGGTGGGATAAAGCAGATGAGATGTGTTTAAGCCCATCGGAGGTTCATGTAAAAATAATTAAATGTTCTCTGAAATCTAACAAAAAAAAAAAAACATGCAGAGAATTACCTTTTCTTCTGTTTTTTTAACATTATTTTGCTTCTTTTTATCTCTCCCCTTTCCACACCTGCCACGTCTTTTGAATTTTTAACAGAAAAATGGCGAAAGGTGCAAGCAGAAAGACAGAATGCCATAGTTCAGACAATAAAGGTGAACCCCGCTACTTCTGCAGTCGATTGTGCTGTGACAAAGCGACACTGATCCCTGCGGTGGAATTCTCTTCTCTTTCAAGCCGTCTGCAGGCTCAGAGTACACGTTGAGCTGCGAGCTCTGAGGACCGCGTGGGGATTAGGTATCTTGCTCATGGATATTTCAGAAAGCCAGGTGCTTGTGGACATAAAAATGTCATGAACATGTGTTTTGCAGCACAGACTGAACATATGAGTTTTAAATTTACATATTACAATAGCTTATACTTTTTTTTGGCGTTCTTACAAAGGGACTGTTTACCGACTAAATATAGCTTCGTTCACAGGCAAGAAAAACAAGTGTAAATGTAAAGAAAAAAAAATGCTCATCTAACTACAGAAAAGTTTAGAACTTACCTTCCAACCAAAACATGTTCAAAAATCTTCTTTTTTTTTTTTTTTTTTAACGACATGTCATTACCTTCCTTTCTCTGTGAGCTACAATTACACAGCACTTCCACATCCCAACTGAGCCCTGCTGGAAAAACAGGGACTATTATACTGAAATCCAGATCATTATAATCATCAGTAACAGCTGTCGGCTCGTTGTTGGTAGTTCCATCTGCAGGTGCTACACAAGCTATGAACAGGGTCTGAAGAGTAAAAAATGTTTGTGACATTTTATCTACTTTTTTTTTTGGTAATTTTTCAGTATTAATGTTGTAGTCCACCCTTTCATGTTCTTAACGTCCCGGCTCGTGTTTTGCAGTCTGTCTTCAGTCTTGTAATGTCTGTACGTCATCAGAGCGCCTTCATCCGTCCGCTTCCTTATTCCTTTTGTCCACCTCCTTGTTGCTCTCGACTTTCTAAATAATTTTCGCTTTTTTTATTCGATCTTCCTCATATGTATTGCCTTTCTGTAGTCGCGTACTTTGTTTAGGTTTTATTTGACCTTAATTTTAAAATGACACAGAGTCCTCACTTTTTCTGTCATGTGTGTCTATGTTGTAAATAGAATGTAAACAAAATACTAATGCTGAATAAAATGCATATTTTGTTTGCAGATGTTTTTGATTTTTGTTCTTTCCTCAAAAACATTGATAACAGACATTACTGTGGTATGTTATGTCTTACTGCTTCATTTCAAGTGAAGTACAGTAATCCCTCACACTTCGCGGTTAATGGGGGCTCTGAACCCCCCCCCGCCCAAACACAAATACACACATAAATGTTGAAAACCGTGATGTGGAGTCCACCTCAATTTGTCCAGAAGTTCCACTTTTTTGGCAGTTGATGAGCGAAGTCCTTTGGGATCCATTTTGACTTTAAAACGGCACTAATCTTTGTCTCACGAGAGCAAGAGATGGGAGATGTGGAGACGCGTGTCAGCCAATCAGCGTACAGACAACTGACGGCACAGTAACGTCCGCCGTAGCAGCCAATCACAGACCTCCATATTCGTTCATGGGGCCTCCCCTGTTGGCTCTTGTTGCTTCCCGAGGCTCGTTCTTGGTGTGATGTGTTTCGCTTCAGCTTAGTGCGCTTTGTTTGACTTTTTTCAATTTTTTTACAGTATTTTCTTTTTCGATGAATATTTTTGAAACTTCCGAGATGTACTGAGACCGTGATTGCTGAGACAGCGAACTGTAAGGTTTTACTGTACATGTTTTATTAAGTATAAGTTTTGTTTTTATCCTTTTGTTGGGGATTGTCATGTCCCACATATTGATTTGGAATAGCTTTTACATCTTCCTGACACAACTGTCCCCATCTATCTGGGCTTCGGACCAGCACTATGACCAGTGGGGGCATTGTGGCACTTGGTGTCTTGGCCCAGGGGCCTTCTATTTGTAGGTCACCTGACTCTGCCCGCTGATCCACAGCCACCCAAAGATTAAAATACGACCTCAAACATTGCTTTCCTCATACCCAAGAAATTCTGTCTCCAGTCAAAAGTGTTTTCTGAATCCTGTGGGTTTAAACCTGCTACTGGTGGTGAAAAACAAATACACGGCCTATAAGGTTAGGTATGTGTGTGTGTGAGAGCTCAGAGAGGGAAGTCGGTCATTTGTCAGATCTGACAAATAAAAGCCAAGAATGACATTGTTGGATAAATAGACATTTGCTTGGTGGGACAGTTTTGGGATAAGTTGCTTTAGGTTCAAAGGCAAAAGTTTAACCTAATTTTTAATCCATCACAGTTTGTCGCTCCACTTCAACTTCACATGCGTCCCTTTACCCTAATAATGTGAACATTGCTTCATATTGATTTTATCCGTCTTTGCGATGGACTCCGTTGTTGAGTAAATATCTTCACAGTTTCAATTTGATCAAGAAAAATCGATACACAACTGTCTTTTAGAGAGTCTAACCCGACAGAGAGCAAAACTGACTTGTGAACGAAATGTTTGATCTTCACAGATCTGGGATTTTTCTGACATCCTCGCACACGATTTTTTTTTTTTTGGAAAGGTGAACATACATTTCATAAAACAGCTTAGACCAGTGGTTCTCAAACTTTTAATGCTGCGTACCAGCTGAGAAACTATTGAGCTCTCCGAGTACCACCATGATGACCAATTTTAAAATATAGCCATATATGCCTTCTCAATTAGCTTTAAACACACAAGAGATATGTTTATTCCTTATTGTGGTTATTTATTGTTTAATTCCATTTGAAACTTATTTAAATGCATTGTCAAGTCATGACGTTCCCCCGCGTACCCCCAGGGAGTGCTCACATACCACCAGTGGTACGCGTACCACAGTTTGCGCACCACTGGCTTAGACGGTAAGAATCTGTGTCAATGATTCATTTTTATTGCAGTTTTATTTGGCATAGACGTGAGTAAAGGGGATACTTCAGGGGCCCCGTCAGATTCCAGCAGGGGTTTGGTTGCGTATATTAAACAAAAGTCTTGAATTGGTCCAATTATTCCAAACATCTCCAGGTATTTAGGTTCGGTTGGCTGACGGTTGTTTTTGTGTGTTTTCAGTGCAGCTACACACCTTCAGTGATCCAAAAAGCATCAGTTTTCTTTCATTTTGACAACGGAGATGTTGATTACAGCAGTTCCAGCCGCCGGTCTCAGTTTGGGAGGAGATGTATTGGCTTTCTGTCGGGAATTGTTACCAAGCAGCAAGAGGCCTTTGTGGGTATCAGATGGTGGAACCATCTAAAGTAGACAACCCCACACACGCACACATGCAAGGGTTATCTAATGCTGTACGCTCGTGCTGAGTGAGGCTGGGGTAACAAAACACCCTGCCTGGTACCCTACTTCACTCACCGGCCCTGTGAATTATTCACTCAGGCTGCAGGGGCCCGCAGACCTCTCTCTCTCACACACACTCACACACACTCACTCACACACTCACACACACTCCCCTTGCTCTCTCTCTCTCACACATATTCAGAAACATCTGCGGCGTGTTTAATTTACGTTCCCTGAAGTTTTCTTTTGTTGCTGCTGGAGGCCAAGTCGAGCACCGTTCTGTTAATTGAGACAGGAAGGAGGAGAGGGGGAGGGGACGGAGGGCTGGACTGCTGGTGAGGAATCTGATATCACAGAAAGCACAGTGGAAATCATTCATGACATCCTTCATTCATTCTTGGCCACACCTCCCTCCTCAGATCTTCTAAGTGCCCATTGTCTCCCTTTCCTCTCCAGGCCCAAAGGAGAAGCAATTAAGCACTTTGTGCCGGACTAAGTGGGCTCGCCGTGCTGCACACAGAATCCTCAGTCTTTGCAGAAAGCCTGCGTGATGGATCATCCAGTTGTTTGACAACAGGGTGTTCTCTAATCTTCTGCTCACGGGCATCAACAGTCTTTATGTGAGAGCGCGGCTGAAAGACGATGTCGGGCTTACTTTGAAGCTGTGTGCGTTAGTGCGGTGCCCGTGCCAGTTTTGAAAATGTTGACTTAGCTTGTTTGAGCCTAAATGAATGATGGCTTTCCTTCAGTGTTTATTCATCTTCGTCACAGAATACTCTGAGAGCTCTGCCCATGGAGCTGCCCAGAAGCATGTAATATTTCTTCTAAATGGTTTGATGAGACTCTGAGGGACTTTCTACGCAGTAAATCAACCCAGAGCTAAACTGACCGTAATGAATGTCATCGGAAAAGAGAGAAAGACGTATAAAGGTTGTTTGTTTTGATAGAAATTAATCAAAGTGGTAGTCATGGTAGAAGACCTTTAGTTCATTCTTCTAATACATTCTAATACATGATGTTTTTTTTAACTAATTAATTAAATAATTCAGAATTAAACTATTTTCCTTCGAGTTTACATGGAAATAGTAATTCCAAATTGAGGTTTACATGGAAAACACGTTTGATCGGCTTTATCCAATTCCGCTTAAGGTCTGGGGGTTGAGAAGGGTTCTGATTGGATAGGGGGGCGGACATCTTTACGTATTTACGTCTACCGGAAGAAAACAAACTTACTCAATTAGCAACAACATGGAGAAACCTCCTTCATTTCACCTGGCCGCTACAACTTTGAAAAGCTCACAATTTTTATGTTTCCTGCCATCTGTTCTTTTAATTATTTCCAGTTCCTCCAAGCTATTTATTAAATAAATCGTCTCTGCTCTTGACCACCGTTTACGGTGTGCTGCCATCTTGAAACTTTGTTTCGAAAAAGAAGCCCAGCGCGGAATATAAGCGTCATCGCGACAGACGGGGAAGGGAACGAGCATGCGCAGAAAGACGGGAATTAATTTAAAGCGGAATGAGTGTATACATGACCGCGGAATTATTCTATTCAGATTTAAAATCAGAATAAACCAGCCACTTACTTCAGAATTAAGTTTAATTCGGAATGGACATTTTCATTCAGAATTAAGTGTTTACATGGTAACTTTTAATCATTTTAAATCGGATTTAATTTTAATTCTGAATTAAAGAGGAATTAAACTTCCAATGTAAACGCGTGTTTCAAAGCCAACACTTTTTCTTTATATTTTGTTACTCTTGATGTGTAGTACCAGATTTAAAGCCTATTGTCACGTACGCATGCGTACAGTAAAACTATCGTTCACTTTTCCATTATAAATGTGCACTGCTGTGTGTCTATATGGATCTACGTCACATTGCATTGACTAAATTGTTATACAACTGTTAAAACCCACAAACCAAACCAGGAACCTGAGTGGTTGATTGCATCAGATCCGAGTTTGAGAAGTGATGTCAAGTTAGTTATGACGGGAGCAAACTATCACCTCAAGAATATTTCAAAGATTAAAAGGCTAAAGTCCCACAGTGATTTAGAAGAGCCCGTCTGTGCATTTGTTTCCAGGGGATTTGATGACTAACACTTTCTAGTCTGCCTAAGAGATCAATCACACAGCTGCAGCTGATTCAGAAGGTTTATGCAGAAGACTAGAAAAATGGATCATATCAGTCCAGTTCTGAGGTCTCAGGACCGGCTTCCTGTCCTTCACAGAGTGGGATTTCAAAAATGTTGCTGATGGTTCATACGTGACTTTGGGCCAAAACACATTTCAGGTTCTCTGCTACGGTTTGAGCCTCCAGGCCATCTCACCATCTCCCTGTCATCCAGAACAGGTTTGGCTTCTATCCCCAGAGTTGAAACAAAACGTGGAAAAGCTATTTCAGTTTTTATGCATGTTTTATCAAGAATAAACTCCCAGAACTGTGGGTCTGCTGAACCTCTTGCTTCTTTCAAATCATTTCTTTTGGCTCTCCTGTTTGTCACTAAGTTTGACTGATCGATAAGTTAATAACTCCCATTGCACTAGACCTTTGATTACTTTATCTTATATCATTTAAAAAAAACTGCTTCTATTATTGATACATTCTGACTGAATACTCCTTTTACAGTATTTATTTTTCTCCAAAAAGTTCTGAATTTCTACGCTGAAGTATGCAGCCCTCATACATGTGAGAGAGGATCCATAATCATCTTAATTTGTATTCTTTCGTCATTTTTTGAAAGTTTTTCTTTCATTGACTTGTCTGCTTTTTTTTCGCCTTTGGTGTGGAGAAAAGCAGAGAAGCAGGAGTTTTTCATGTTCTGAAAGGTTAGGATCAATATTTCCAAGGATTCCACCTGCTTGATGAAAAGCCGACTAGTGTAACGAGTACCGGGACATGGGGATTGCTGTGTGTGTGTGTGTGTATGCGCTCCTGTGTGTGTGTGGGTGGAAAGGGGGTAAAAAAAGGATTAAAAAAAAAAGAAATGTAAATGACGGCAAGACAATTTGTGTAGGTTATTTCCGTGTCCACTAGAGGGCGGTAGAATTCCATAGGATAGATGTTCATTGCTGCATCTCATCCATTCTTTTTCATTTCCCTCTGAGTCTCATTTTATTTATTTAATTTTTCCTGGTCTTCTGCTTTGACCAACAGATGGGCCTCTTAACTAAAGTTCCAAGTCTAAGAGGCTTCTGATGCAAAGATCTTGCAATAGCTGACGTGAGCATCCCTCTCTCTCTCTCTCTCTCTCTGAGTGTGAATTGTTTCATGTGTCAAAGCGGACTGCTATTGTCAGTCTGCTCCTAAATATCAGCGGCTGCAACTCCTGTTAAATCCCCCTTCTGTCAAAAAAATCTCTGGTCCCAAACGTAGCGTGACAGATGTGGCCGCCGGTAGGTGAGGAGAAGCCTTCAGCACCAAGAGGCCTTCAAGGGCCTTGTATGTGTGCGAGATTTCAAATGAAAGTTAAATGATCCATGTGGATAAACAGGGCCCCTCCGGCAGCTTCAAAGATAAGATGAAGTCAGAAACTGATGGATGGAGGTAATGAATAATTGCAGCAAGCAAATATAATTAGCATGTGCTATATTTGTGCGCGAAAGTCTCATACATGCGCATACGTTCAGATGCACATTTATATGCATATGAGTTTTTGTGCTTGTACACGTATATAAGTGTGTATGTGTATGTGTGTGTGTGTGTAGGGGTGTTTGGGATAGATGGAGCCCTGTCACTATGTCGCCATGGAGATAAGAGCTCGACAGCCTGGGAGAGAGAATGACAGCTTTTATATCAATCATGCTGACTTATAACTGTGCGCGTGTGTACAAGTGTGTCTGAGCGTTGAGGGGTTAGGAAAGGGTATTAGGCTGGAATCAAAAATAAATCAATGTCATGTGGTTTGTATGCCAACAGCTGTTGTCAGTTTGGCCTCACCTCTCGCTATAATCCCCAAACTCCAGTGACCACATACGAACACACACACACAACACACACAATCAAAGAAGGATGCCAGCGTGTGTCACCCATCTCTAAGTGCCTGGACAACGCCCAGAAGGAGACGGTTTGCCAAATGTTGTCCTGGCACGACAATCTACATCTTTCAGCTTCTCTCTGATCCAATTCTCGATGTCTGATTTACTTTCTGCTCCTCTCTCAATCTCTCCTCCTCCTTTGCATTTCTCCTCTTTTTCTTTTTTTCCCCCACAACTCCTACGGAGCCTTCCCACTTTCCCTTTCCATCCTCTTCAATCTCCGTCTCCAGACGTCATCCAATCCACGGCCTCGGTGAGTCTGTAAGCTGATGCGGCGTATCTGTGGGAAATTAGGAATTCAATTGGAGAAAATCACGCTTTAGAGTTTTCAGCCAGATATTTAATTATGTGAATGAATTAGGGCGATGATGCTGCAGGGACACGGTGGAGAGGTAATGGGACCAAATAAACAATAAATAAGCTCTAAATAAACGCAAAGTCAATGCAATGCCTGGATAGAATCTGAACAACTGCTGGTGCCTTTGCTGAACCGCGCAAATGTACTCTTTTAAGTCGAGGAGAAAAACAAAAACACACATAATTTTACGCTTTCTATGGGTCAGTCTGCGTGTGAAAGCATGGAAAGGTTTCATTAATATTATCTTTTGCTCCGCTGCAGATCACAGACAGAGAGGCCATCGGGAAGAAAGAGAGATAGATGCAGATACGAAGACAGAAATCTAACCTCCTCTTTGATTAGATCCTGCCCTCACAGGTCGGCTGGAACCGATAAAGACGCAAACGCACGCACACTCAGCCTTCATCCCATCCCAAATCTTGAGGTCTGCAAATTATTTGATCTTTATCAGCTTCAGCTCTTTCATTTCTCTTGGTTTTCTGTCTTCTTATATCTCTGTTCGGCAGAAAAATGTATTTATTCGATACATTGGAAAGGTTCATTGTTGACACGGCGTAAACGTTCCCTGCTCAAACTGTTTTGGCTCTGATGTACCAGAAGCCCTTTTCTGATGGGAAATTTGAAAGTCTCTGTTAAACTGGGATATAACATGGTTATCTCCTCTCTGTTGCACATACGTACGGATCCATGCATGTGCATGTGCAGACACACTCTTACGCTGAGTCAGTCGCCGGGTTCTCCATCATTGCCAGCGGTAGCCCGGTGCTCTTTGGTTGGTTGCAGGTTGATGGATGAGTCTCCCTTGAGCAGCTCTGTTAAAGCGCCTCTCTATCAGGCTGCAGCCCGCACGGGAACCTCACATTTGATTAGATCCCAATGGAAGCCAGTTGCTCCCTGTCATCACTCATACGGCCCAGGCCCGAGATGCAACAGCGACAGCCATGGGCGCGCTGAGCCTGACACGCCGAGGAAGCCATTTCGGTGCAAAGAGGGGATATTATGTGAGTCGTGTCCTACTTTGTTTTACATGGGTGGCACTGCACTCGGCTGGACAGGAGATATAGCGTGAGGGATACTCTGAAGAGCTGAGTGTTATGGTCATTCTTCATGGGTTATGTTCAGAATCAAAAGCCTCCGAAATTTTCTCAACAGCATCTCACCCGTATGCACTTAAATTACACCTGAAAGAGAGCGAAGACCACAGCATCGCTTCAAAACTGAAAAGACTTCAGCTTCTTTGGCACTTTCTTGACTCCAGCCCCCCCCTCACCACCCCAACCCCGTCTCTTTCATCTTCCATCTCCCTCTGTTGGTATTTACATGTCAATGACTTCTGTGTGAGTGCCTTTTTCCTCTCTCTCTCTCCATCTCCCTCTTTTTTTTTTTGTCTGCTATTTACATGTCGTTGGCTTTTGCTGCTTGATGGCGCTGCGCTGAAATGAAAGTAATTTGCTCTCTGACAGTCAGGCCATTTTACCAGCTATTACTCTCATCCATTCTGGTCAGTGAATAATAATGACAATGAAACCAGGGAGCTGTGGAGAAATTTTGCAAGCTCTCGTGACACTGGTGTGGCCTTCCAGTGGATGCCGTCCCGTTCACCTCCAAAAAAGTCTTTCTTAATAATCTGCAGGGTCTTCGTTTCTTTAATTCTGAGCATTGTTACACAAGAAAACCATCTTTTTTTTTTTTAATTTGTTTTTGCTGACTGCTCCGGTGAAACCCTTTAAATACAACGCATCTGCACTCTAAAGTAAAGTACATACACTTTGATAAAAATTGCTTTAAAAAAAGAGCCATTTCACTGTGAAGCCGTTGCACTTTTGAGTGAGGGCCTGGAGACATATCTTAACTGATGATGAAGTTTAAAAATAAAGACTAATTTCCTTTTAATCAGCAGAAAGGACTGTGCCACACAGGGTGCTAAACCCCAGCTGTAGAAAAGACTTGAGGATTGCTCCTCACAAATCTTGTAGGATGAGGATGAGCTACGAGAGGCCACAGATGCGCCCACTGTCAGCAGCTAACATGTCTGCACAGAGAAACACGCACACCCTCACAAATGCACCCACACGTGCGCACTAACTCTTTGCTGTGTTGTTTTTAAGAGTTCCTTAGAACATTAATGATTTAGTCTTACAGGCAGGACAGAAATAAGACTGCTTATAACTGAAATATTGATAGACTCGCATGAATTATTAATCGGGCTGATTTCTGAAATAAAGATGCAGTTGACCTGCTGTTTTCAAAGGTGAGGTAGAGCGGTCCGGTTTTTGTGTTTAATGAATGCTGCTGGTGTCCGTCCTCCTAATCGTCCCATCGATGCATTTCACATAAATGTGACGGTTTGTTTGTGGGTGAGTGAAAGACGTGCATGCATGCGCAGGAATGTGTGTCACCGAGCGAGTTTGTGAGAAATAATCAGTGCCACAAGACATACATTTATGAATGAGAGCGTGCTGCACTGAGGTCATTCAGCTTGTGATGTGCTTATTCTTAAATACTGTGCACACATTTTTAGTTAGTCATCTAATAAAGTTGCAGCCGTGGTGCTATGCACAGCATTCTTTACCCCCCCAAAAAAACAAAAAACAAAAAAACTGTTTTGTAAACCCATTTTTGCTGATCCAGCCTCGATCCAATTAGTGTGTGTAATGAGTGTGTGTAGTTAGTGTAATTATGCTCTTTGACTGGTAAGAAAGAATACTGGAGCAGAGACATGGTACACACAGGAAACAGCCGGCTTTTATTCCAGATTTTTTAAAATGTATTTGTTATTCTTTAATATTCTTTTTCTTCTTCTGCTTTATTCTTTTTGTGCTACATTTTTCAAATAAATCTTTTCTATGAATATATACATTTGCAGAATTTTAAATAATGAACCAATCTAATCCTTCAAGTTAAAGGAAAATCATCTTCCATTTTAATGCTTCGATTCTTTTCATCTGTGAACAACTTCTGAATCAGTGGTTCTTAACCTTGTTGGAGGTGCTGAACCTCACCAGTTTCACATACACATTCACCAAACCCCTCTCCATTGAAAAATATATATATTTTTTTTTCAAATTCAAGACATAGGTATATGTTTTACTGGTACACAGAATGAACCGTGTATTAACATCACTGTGTTTAAAAAAACAAAACCAATACAATGCATGAACTGCATGAATTACATACCTTACTTATTACTCCATATTGTACATAGTCGTCCGACCACTTTCTTTTCTTTTGCTCGACATAGTTAGTACGGATTAAAATATTAAAGAGATCACATGACCATCAGAACACTCATAAATCGACTACTGAGTGCACCAAATTCCCTGCAGCACAGATTAGCCAACCAATGTAACGTGATCACCTGTAGTCAGTGATGGCCAAGCGGGGCGTGTCATCATGAATCATATGAGTCAGGTCCTGTCTTGACCTCCACCTGGGGTTCAATCGAACCCAGGTTAAAAACCATTGCTGTAAATGAAAAGAGATCAAAGTAACTCAAAGTAAGAAACAGACAATCAAAGTAAAGCAGAAAGAAAAGTTAACAAGAACCAAGGACGACACAAGGAGCAAGAACGTAAGACAAAAATGAAGAGAACTTAGAAGAATCCCAGAAAAATCCCCAAAACGTGAAAACCAAACTAAAATCTTGACAAGGAAGGGAAGGGACAGTCTGGTCTTTCAGCTAACAGGCTAACATGTATTGAAAAAATGCACATAAAACTGAACATAAAATAAAAACTCTTAATATGAATCCAACTCCAAATGGATCATGTACCCCTCTGGCGAAAGTGTTTAGAACTGTTATTTTTTACGATGTGATGTTTTATTAATGGGTTTTGAGCTTTTACATTTCAGCTGCATCATAAATAAAGTTGATAGTAAACAAAAAGTGATAAGTGATAAGTCATAAGAAGCCTCAAAAAAAGAGACATAGAAAGAAAATACATGGGGTTATCTGAAAAAGACGTCTATTTTGGATGGTTTAGATACACGTGAGACTCCAAAGACTGCACCACAGATCCATCTGCTGCCTCGCCTCATACGACCGACATGTTTTCTTGCTTTGTTTGCCGCGTGAGTCCATACAAGGCCAAGCAGTTTAGGAGTGACACAGCTGTTGTCACATCTGCAATTTACAAATGGATGAGTGCAAAACTTCGAAACCTTTCAAGCGACAGGCTCTTCTCAAACAGCACAAAACTGAAGAGAAAGGCAGTAAGAAGTAAGTAGCGCTAATCTACAAACGACTCTGTCGTGTGTGAAGGCCTCAAGTAAACTAGATAAATAGGAACAGTGGAAGCATGCTTTAAATGTTGATATTTATACAAGCGCCAGACAGGAAAGTGGTGAAAAGTCCTCCTGTTCTCTCTTTTTCTTAAGATGCTTCCATTTGCATTTAGCTAAACAACAGTATCGGACCATAATGACATTTCTGAGGGAGGCAATAAGATGCAAGTAGTACAAAAAAAAAATAGACAGCAACATGTAGCAATGGTCCACTGCGTATTTACAGTCATTATCTCTGCCCCAATACTCAAAGAAAGTGACAGTGAGGTGTGTTTGCCATACATGCACTGTTGTAGAGTACTGGTCACAAATACATTATTCATATTCACTTTTGAGCCAATGTGGGTGTGCCTCCTAGCGCTCTCACTAACTGTACACTCTCACTGACAATGCGATACAATATCCACCTACATAATTAGCAACAGAACAATGGAACTTGTGTGAGTTCTAACTTCAATAACAAGAACAGATTGCACATTATGGATAACTATCTTGAGCTCAAACAAACCGTCAAGGTCATGCTGGGAAACTGCATCCCAACACCCCCCAACGCACTGCATTTAAGACTCTGTAATACTGTAGTAGTTCTGACAGGTCCTGGCAGGAAATCAAATCTACTTTCATCCCTGCACATGTCTGTACAACACCACGGTTGACTGAACCACACAAGGACAGAGCCATTGCTGTGTTTGATGCTGGACTGAGCAGAAGGACTCTCTCCTGGGTTATGAATGTCAATCATTTCACAATTTTGCATCTGCAGCAGTGATATAATGCCACCGGGGCCTCTGCAGGCCACGTGTGACATAGGCTCTTCATGAGCTCAAGTTTGGCTCGTTCTGTTGTGAAAATGATCGCCAGACAGTATCACAAACTGGTTCTGTGACTGGAAGAAAAGGCAGTGCTGATATCCACCCGGCACATGAAGGACAGATTGCAGTGCTGTGGCATCGTTCACGTTGAATCCTTGTGAACACAGGAGGCTCCTGTGTTTCAGAGGGGGCGGTCAGAAGCAGGTCCGTTGCAGATGTGATGACGGGTTTGCTGGTGACTGTAAACGGAGATCAGATCGATGGCGCGTGCTGGTATGCTGTCGGTCTTCACTGTTTACTGGAGACAATCTTGATACACAGAAATAACACGATGACGTAGCGCAGCTATACAGTACGTGGATCATCAGCCCCAATTACCAACCACAAGCAGTGCGGATCTGGTGGGGATGGTTTGACATCCGTTGTATCATTTATCATTTATCCCTTCCTTTTCCTGCCAGACATCCAGAGCTCTACATTCATATGAGAAAATCTCAGGTATTTCATGAAAACGTGTTTGAAAGCCTTCAGATGCTCAGAGAAAGTGCAGCACCGACTCTGGAATGCTCCTCGATCAGGCCGAGCCTCTGCTCTGCATGGATCCATATGATGACAGTAACTGGTGCAAAGACAGGGTAGGCTTGCTCTCAATCATTTCATCACTGCCCTGTGGTTTGAGCCTTCCTACCTTGACTTTGTCTCAAAACTAACAGCGTGTTCAGTTTTGAATGAGTATTAGTTTCGGTAACAATATAATGATCTTCTATAAATAGCTTTACCTTGAAATAAATTTATTCTAAGAAATCACTTTCAATAATGAAAACTTCAGTTCTGTGCATTTAGTTGAGTTTAGCTTTATTTCTTCTCTTTGTTTCTTTCCAGCGCTCTATTAAAAATTCATAAGCCTTCAGGTTGTCTTTCATCAGTTTGAACAGTCACAGTCTCCTCCAGTGTCCTCATTTCCTCAGACCAAACCATCACTTTGCGTTCACTGCTGGGTGAGTTCTCAGGTTTTTGACTGACCTCACTGCCATTCCTCTGTCACAAATTTGTGCGTATTGTTATTATTTTTCACTCTCTTATCGTATGTTAACATGATCCTCCACAGAGTGTTTGATGATGCTGGCTTTTCTTTTTTTCTTTTTCTTTTTTTTTTTATGGAGCTGTGATAGATAAGGAGTTCTGCAGATGAGTTTGACTAGGAGCTAAAAGCAAAGGAGACAGTAATACAAGTTAATGACTCGCAAAAATGAGGCCCTGGAGGTGCACATGGAGTTTGGGTGACAGGAAAAATGTTCACTGAAGGCATTTTTCAGTGAAGGACAAAGAACAAAAGGGCATTATTCTTGAGGGTTTTGGCCTTCGTGAAGTTTGCTCGCGTGGGCCGCTTTGTCCTTCACTAGGAGTGAGAAGACAGGGAGGGAGTGCAGGGGGGTGGACCAAACAGATAGGATCTTTCTCCTCAAGGGATGAATGGAGGCGGAGGGGATGGAGGTAAGCACTGTGAGGACATGGAGAGATGGAGGGATGGAGTGAACAGAGAGGAGAGGGTTGTGAAGTTAGGGATAAAGGGAAGGAGACAGAAGGATCCTGTGACTCAAGTGAACCTCAGTTACAGGTTGTATTTCCGATTAGATTTGTTTATATTTGAATTCCAACCCGAACTGATGGGGCATAAAATAAGCGAGGTGGACACATGCAGTTCTGTTGCCAACGGCTGGGATTTGCTTAAGGGCCGTCATCTAAATAACTGGGAATAGACGTAGATGAAACGAAATCAAGGGTGAAGCGATGCTAGTCAGTACATATAAACGACATGCGGATGTCTAAATGATGAGCTTGAGCCTCAAGCCACCAGCTAATGGTTCCCATAGATTTATTGGGAGCACTGGGGGGTACTTTGTTTTAGACACATGAGACAAGTAGCAATATATCACCAACTCAACCATCCCAGAGCCATCAGACTTTACATCAAATCTGTCCGTGTGGCTGTCAGGCTGCACGTGAGAATATCTGCATGACTAGAATGACCGTGAAAACCACAGGCCAGTAAAAGAGCAAAAAAGCGTTTGCTAATGGTGGAGAGGGAACATGGCTGCTGTGAATGCCCTGCTCTGTCCACCTGTCTGTGAAATCCCAGCACTGAGCATTTGAAGCCTTTAGGCAAAGTGGCCGTCTCTCCAACAGCAGTGTTTTCATAACCAGCCACCTGGGAAGAGATCTAAAGAGAGAGGCAGGAGCACTAATCAATAGAAGAGGGCGGAACGGTGTCAAACAGTGAATAAACAAACAAGTCATTATCCCGATACGCAAAACATACACATACATCCGGGGATAAGCTGGAATTCACAGCTAGAGACACATAAAGGTGAGTTTTGCTCGGTGTTTTACATGACTGACTGGATGTGACACCCATCTTTTGTCATATTTATTTGGAGTCGTCACTGACGTACTGTGTTATATACCCTAATGCTAACCTACCCAAGTGACTGGATGACAAAACCCTCATCTCATCCTTATCTGAACTCCAACCCAAATCCATATAAAGTAGAAGGTTTTAACTCTTAAATGGCCATTAAAGCAGTACAGATGGGTTTTATGTATTTCAGTTGAAGAAATGTTTTACTAGTTTTAGGAAGCATTGTCCAGCTGTCACTATCAGACGAATGAAGTGACTTTAGAGCTTTGTTCCAGTCTTCTTTTGAACCAGCTGTGAATCACTTAACAACATTATATGTTAGGTTTTTTGGGTCTCGTGTTTTCAGTGATTTTCTTGGTTTGGTCTGCTTGCTTTGTGTTCTTTTCTGTTGAGTTCTGTTTTACTTCTTTGCATTAATTCCTCTGTTTGCCTTGACCCGTGCCCCTGTCTTGATACTGTCCTCTCCTTTCTCTTTTCTTTTCATCTGTTCTCCATCCTGTTTTCATCCTGTTGATCTCGGCTCCTGCTTGTTCCTCGTGTTTCTGCCCTGCTATTTCTCTGCTTAATGTGGACTTACGCAAGTCAAGTTTTGTTTGTATTTTTTTTTATTTATTAAAGGACTTTTTTGATGGACACGTCTCCTGTGTTTGGGTCCTCGCCCTCAAACCGTGATACTACTGTATATCACAGCTACAATAAAACTAGCTCATAGAGCTACAGTGGATTTCATGACAGAGGCAACTAAAAGACTCAAAGTACCATTACAAAGACAAGTCTTGTAAAATAAAATGATATCCCACTGAGATAAAAAATTGCAGAAGTCCCTTTGTTGGGACTTTATTAGGGATTATTTTCTTCTTCAGACAGTACTGAGGTACTTATGAGTAATTAATGTTTTACCTTCAGGAGACATTCACAGCGGTCAGTTTGGATAATCAGTTAAATATATAGCAAATGCTGAATTAGATACAGGACATTAAAAGCAGCACTGAAGAACCATAGCAATTTTTAGCTCAGTAGGTCCCCATTGTGACGTGGATATTAAGTTGCTTTTACGATATTTTTCAAAATGTACTAATTTTGTCACTTGCGCTCTTGTTTTGCCGTTTGTCATCACTTTCTTGCATCTCATACTTGCCTCTGCCACTGTGTCTCTGTGAGCTAAATTTTACTGTGCCATAAAGCGAAGGTGTCATAAAGAACAACCAGGACAAGACTCCAGCTGCTTTGGATGGTTTCGCTAATGGTTGGGAGGAGAACTACTGCTGACACTTCCTAAAAGCAAGAAAACATTCCTTCAAATGAAAGGGAAACTACATAATCCAAAAATCCCTGTTCATATTGTTTAAGCACCTCAATGGAGTCATGAACTTTGATTGTGGCTGGGTTTGTTAGATTCTGTAACGTAAATCCACTATTTTCTGTGTGCTCTGGTGAGCACCCTGTTTGTCCTCCCCACCCCAATGCCCCCTGCTCACTCTGCTGTTCTCGTATACCTTCCAAAACCAATCAGATGTGTCACTGCCAGTCACATGCCACTGCAACAGAAACAACTGGAGGTTGTTTTTGAACTGAATCGCACTGAGCAGAGTAGGACTGACTGTACGCGGGGATAGACGCTCCTGATATGACAGCTCTTTTAAAGCTTTTATTTATTCCTTAACCAATCATGCAGCTCTTAATATGACAGTTAGCCTGAAATCTGGGTATGTGACAGTTTGAGATAATTTTCAAGTCAGGAAAAGCATAAAAAAAACCATCCCTTTTGCTGCATCAGACTACATAACTTTCATACCAAACTGTTATGTACTATGTTTCTACATTTCCTGCACCACAGAACCTTTGTGCTGCAACACTGTAACAAAACAAATCATGTCACGTGGACGTGACATATGTGCCGGCATTGTGGAATATGCCACTCTTACCAGTGAGGCTCCCGTCACTCAGACTCCCACAAAGCCGGCGTGCTGTGTGTGATCACACACTGATGTTGTGCTGAGTTGCTCCAGTTCAGTGACTTTCCAAAGGGGAACATTGTGGTTTAACGAGGACTTATGCTGACATGTAAGGTGTCAGCATTTGACATTTCTGGATAAATATGGGACTTTTTTTTTTTTCGCAAATACAGTGATGGTTAAAAAGAAAGAAAAGAGTCGGAAGCAAGTGTATGGTATAAACACTGATATTAGCATATCGATAACATCTTTTGATGACAGTTAGATTGCCCCCAGGCACGACGCTGTTTATGAATGTGCTCAAACTATCTGAACTTCATCTGCTGTGTCCCTGTGTTCATTTTTCTACATTGTCTCGCTCCGTAAACAATTTGTATGTGTGTGCTGAAGTTTGTTTCACCGGTGCTGGTGACAGCAAGAGGGAAAGGGAGAAGCGCTATTGATTTTTCGCCCAGCGATGCCAGAGGAAGATCTGTTTGGGTGGAACTGTGATTACCTCCCCCTTCCCAATTCTCCCCGTGTCCTTCTCTCTCGCTACCCTTTCACTTAACATATGTGCTGCATCTCTCCATCCGTCCACGGTCTAACTCGTCTCAGTTGTTAAGGCCTCAGCAAAGCGCGCGCTGTGTCATCTATTTCTGGATGCCAGCATGTCAGGGGGAGAATATGTTTCAAAGTTTTCGGAGCTTAGAAATGGTGCGTTTATATTCTAAGTATACCGCACTTGCCACATAGGGATTTGTGTGTCTGTGTGCTCGCAGAATTTGTGCCTTTGTGCTGGTGTGTCTCTGCGTGCACTTTCGAAAACAATGAAAAGGGTATCTGAGGTTTTAAAAGATTTAAGTGTGAATCAGTTGCCTGGATACAAGAGTCTGTTTGTTAGGTTTCAGTTGCCATATATGAAACTACAGACTCACCCATATATAGGCATGCACTCACTACACATTTACAAAAGTGCATTATTTTAGGAAGGCATAAAAACAATCAACAACATGCTCCATTTTCTTCGCCAAACTTAACTCGGACGGCTAAATCCGACTGAACTGACTGAACTGGTGCATTCACAACCCAGATCCGCGTACATCTGCCTCTCTGCACATCCGTCTTTCTTTCTGCTCACCAGTTTCCTCCCCCGCTGTTAGACTAGAACAGACAGCTCCACAAAGGCAATCTGTGTTTCTCGCTGTGCGCATCAGATAAACAGATAAATGATTAGTTGCAATAGAGGAGAGGGAGTCTTAGTGTCATCATAATGAGGGAGAAAGGGATCAGGTTTAAAAGAGCGACATTGTGTCTAACAGATTATTGCTTCTGTGTGAGTGCGCGCGCTTGCTGCATGTGTGCCTGGCTGGTTTTCTCGTTACAGGATTAAAGAGCATCTGGTTCAGTGTTCCTACTCGAGCCTGCCATTCAAAATCACAAGGGAAATGATACACTGTTGTCTCACATAGGTGTGCTGCTTGAGCCTGTGTGTGCCGAGCTATTTCAATGAACGGGTGGGCACGAATGCCACGTGCAAAAAAAATAAAAAGTATGGATTGAAAAGAGCGGGACACGGACAGAAATGAAATTGTTGTGTCTCGAAGCTGTGTCACAGACAGTTGAGAAGCTTGCGTCGTGAGCTTCCTGAGTGAGAAAACTCTCCGCTCGAATCTATTTCTGGTTACGTAATGAAAGGTGAACAGAGAGGGACTTAGCTGGATCTGTTGGTGAGAGAAAGAAAATAATGGGCAAGACAGAGGTAGAAGGACACATTGACAAAAAGATGGACAAAAGCAACCCTCTTTGAGGTCTTCTATCTTTTAAGTCAAGAAATTATTTTCAGAAAACACAACACAATTTGTCCTGCTAATATACAATGCCTTTATACACTTGCTGGCAATTTAAAGAGCTTTTACACTAACATTTAAATTCACCCATTAGGCACCTTTTTTTCTCCATGTACGTGCAGTGCTTTGTCTTTACCATAAATGCATCAGGGGCAGGTTGGGTTTGGTGTTTTTTTCCCAAGGACACTCTGACATGCCGACTGTGGAGGCAAGTCATCAAACACCGTTGCTCCCAGCACCAGTATAATAATTGGAGGGAGTAAATGTAACTAATGAATTCACAATGACTCATGGGAGAGGTTTATTGACATACAGTCATGTTCAAAAGATCGGGGCCCACTCACTCTGGTGCACCCTTCGCCACATTACATTTGTCGTAGTCTTTTAATTTAAAAGAGTTTTACTTATCAGGACATAAATGCCTTTAAGCTGTTAATGAACGAGGTCCCCTTAGTTTTTTTCACTGTTAGCTTCTGCATTTTATTCTAGTTTTTGTTCAGTAAATAATGACACGGTGCAACAGGTCATGAGTTATTCATCTGTACTTTTATTTATCTCGTTTAAAGAGTTGGTAAGGAGTTTAAGATTTTTATTTTTTTTAAATGCCCTGATCTTGTTAAAGCCTTGAACTAAAAGAGAGGAATACTACATTTTGAAGATGACTGTAGTTCTTCATGAAAGAAGCTGGAGTTTTCTCAGTGGGTGTCTGTTGGAGAAAAGACTCACGTTCATGTGTGAACCAGTACGTTCCAGTGAACAAATCACTGAACCTACTGAACGCATTGGTGAGTCTCAGCATTTGCTTGCACTACGGGTCAGGCTAGCAAATAAATGTTGTGTTTATCGAGAAAAATTTAAAACGGTGGGGGGTCTAGAAGGTGTGTTGATGTTTCTGTGACTCTGTTAGTATAATTATCTTGTGCAAAGTCACGTCTTCTGACAACATTAGGTGTGAGCTTGGGATGCACTCAATCAGTTACTGAATTAGTGGCTGATTCACTCAAGTCATTCGTTTGTGGGGAACCAATCACGTTTGTATGCAGCAACAGTGTTTGCTTGCCTCCACCGTTGAGCTCAGCTGTACGATGAAATGACCAGACTGTTTCAGCAGGTGACTCAGTTCAGTTCTTTCAGTCATAGGAGTCGTTCTTTGGAGCAAATCGGTTGTGATCGACTCAGCACAGCAGCGGACCTGAGTGGCATTACAGCCAGAGACCTAAAAATAGATAAATGCAAGTTTAATGACAAGTGACAGTGGAACAATGAGCCCATTTGAGAACCCGATTTCTCAAATGGTCTATGAGGTAAACTGTGCTGGTTGTGGGGAAACTTTTAAACTTGGTGCGAAGGGCAACAACCTGCTTCGATTGCACATGCAGAGTAGAAAGCAATACAAGCCAGGACAAAAATTAAATGATACTAATGTGGTACAGTAGCTTAAGTGGTTGTGGTTCTTTAAAAATGCTTTCAGCTACTTTATTTGACAACCACCATTTACAAACACTTGTGCATATACATTATATTGCCAAAAGTATTTGCTCAGCCATCCAGGTTATCAGAATCAGGTGTTCCAATCACTGCATTGGCCACAGGTGTATAAAATTAAGCACCTAGTCATCCAGACTGTTTCTACAAACATTTGTGAAAGAATGGGTCGCTCTCAGGAGCTCAGTGAATTCCAGTGTGGAACTGTGATAGGATGACACCTGTGCAACAAATCCCGACATTAAATTTCCTCTCTCCTAAATATTCCACAGTCAACTGTCAGCTGTATTATAAGGAAATTAAAGTGTTTGGGAACGACAGCAGCTCAGCCATGAAGTGGTAGGACACGTAAACTGATGGAGGGGTCAGAGGAGGCTGAAGCACAAAGTGCGAAGAGGTTGCCAACTTTCTGCAGAGTCAATCACTACAGACCTCCAAACTTCATGTGGCCTTCAGATTAGCTCAACAACAGTGCAGAGAGCTTCATGAATGGGTTTCCATGGTGGAGCAGCATCCAAGCCAGACCAAGTACAATGCAAAGCGTCAGATCCAGTGGTGTAAAGCAGCCACCACTGGACTCTAGAGCAGTGGAGGAACGTTCTCTGGAGTGAAGAATCACACTTCTCCATCTGGCAATCTGATGGAAGAGTCTGGGTTTGGTGGTTGCCAGGAGAACGGTACTTGACTGACTGTATTGTGCCAAGTATAAAGTTTGGTGGAGGGGGGATTATGGTATGGGGTTGTTTTTCAGGAGCTGGGCTTGGCCCCTTAGTTCCAGTAAAGGAACTCTGAATGCTTCATACCAAGACATTTTGGACAAATCCATGCTCCCAACTTTGTGGGAACAGTTTGGAGCTGGTCCCTTCCTCTTCTAACATGACTGTGCACCAGAGCACAAAGCAGGGTCCATAAAGACATGGATGGAAGAGTCTGGTGTGGATGAACTTGACTGGCCTGCACAGAGTCCTGACCTCAACCTGATAGAAGACCTTTGGGATGAATTAGAGCAGAGACTGAGAACCAGACCTTCTGGTCCAACATCAGTGTTTGACCTCACAAATGTTCTTCTGGAAGAATGGTCAAAATCCCCATAAACACACTCCTAAACCTTGTGGACAGCCTTCCCAGAAGAGTTGAAGCTGTTCTAGCAACAAAGGGTGGAGCCACATCATATTGATTAGGAATGGGATGAACTAAAGCGCATATGTGAGTCAAGGCAGGTGATTGACTACTTTTAGCAATATAATGTATATCTGTATGTGTGTGTTTTTGTATTTTCATCCCAGGTTTGAGCTTTCTTTTTTATTTTTTGAAAAGTCTTAAAGTTAACATGTTTAAATTTGAGATGCCAGCCTGGCTTCAGCTGCCAGAGACTTGCTAAGCACATCACCAGGGCTCACTAAGAAGTAAGCGATCCAAGTCAGGCCACAAAGTTTGACAGAGTTTCCCTGTAGTTAAACACCAGGTCGGTTATTCTTTTCCTTTTTTATTTTATTTTTTTTGCTTGATTGCGGCTGTCAGATGGCTGGCCGTGTCTCCCCATCCCCGTGACGGTCTGATTTCCTCCTCTGCATGGAGTTGCAGTCATCCCTGCTACATTTTTACGCAATGGCAATTCATGGAGCACTTATTTTGCCCCATTATGGCTCTGTTACTACCTTCCAAGGTCGTGCAGCTGTGGAACGAAATGTCACAGTGCAGCAGAGCAGAAAAAAGGAGCTGCAGAGGTCGAATAAAACTGGCTGTGTGAATGAGGCTGGAGTTACAACTTGGATTCCCACTTCCATGATGCAGCAAATACAGCATAATGTGAAGTTGGGTAAAGATAAAGATGGTAAGCTGGGTATTTCTATTAGGATCTGGGTCTGTGATGTCACAATGTCCAGCCAAAGATTCTTTCTATGAGAAAATACTAATTAGCTGTGATATAATTGACATTATCTCATCTGTTAGATCCATTTGGCACCCTTTTTATTTAGATCTATAACTTCCAGTACAAAAAATCCATTGTGGCCATAATCAGATAGCATGTTGCAACACAAATTCATTATGATCGTGAAGTCATTAATCTAAATTAGAAACATTTAGGGTTTGTTCTGTGCAGTTAAGAACATTTGCTTCATACTATTAAACTATATTTAGCTTTCCACTTAACTGTGGGGCAACATGCTGCTGCTGAAACACAGCACTATCACCTCACAGCATGAGGGCTTCTGGCTTTACTGAGCTTTTCTGTGTGGACGTTGCATGCTCTTCTACAGCCTGTGCGGTCCAAAAACGTGCATTGGCTGTCGATTATAAATTAGACTGGTGATCTGTCTAGGGTGTATCCTCTTCCCTGATGACTTCTGGGACAGGCTCAGGTCCCCTTGCAACCCTGAAAAGGATGAAGCTGGTACATGGACTCCTTAAATGTTACCTCTAAGATAACTCAAGCTAAATTGACTGAAATTGGGATGCCTCATAAGTGCTGTTGATTCACTTTGCTTTGCATTCTAGTAAAATATTACTCAGCCAAGAAATCATTTTAAAAACTATATTTTTGTCCGTGACCTTTTCAGCAATGATGCATCATGACGATTGCATTGTTGACAATGGTGCTGAGCAAAAAGAAAGTTTATGTCGGTATTTAAGTGGTGCTTGTGTATGTGTGAGTGTTTATTGCCTGTGCTCCTATTAATCAGAACCCATCACTTGTGGCTAATGGAGATAGATTATCAAGCAGAGAGACGTGACCGTCTCTGAGAAAGCCTGCTTTTTTGTGCGAGTGTCTGTTTGTGTGAGAGTTTGTGCAACTGTGATAGTCTAATAACTGATTTTCTGCTTCACTACTGGAGTCACCTTTGTTTGTGTCACCTGTGCCCGACGAGGAGGGTGAGGGTGTGTTGGTGGCAACACGGGGGTTAAGCGCACTCATTTGTTTGTTTCTTTTAGGTGTAAGTGTGAATATAATAAGTCGAAACCGTGCTTCACCAGCCCTCTCCAAATTTATTCCACAAACATGCAAGGCTTTTGGAGCACCTGTTCAGGCTTCTTCTACATGCCCTGAGGAAAGAAAAGACTTTGCCACAAGCTGCAGCAGAAGGCTTTAATCCCTGGGAGATACCTATATTATCTTCCCTGCTCAGGATAAAATATCAGCCACACACTAATATTATTTCTGTGCTTACTTGAGACGTGTCCATGCAAAGCTTTCTGGCAATATCTCTTGCCCTTTTCATACCATGGAAACATTACAGGTCTATTCAGACCCGTAAAATTACCACATCAAAACGCTGCAAAGCCCAGATCCCATTAATTTGACAGGAACATAAACGTTGCTGCTTAAGCAACAATAATAGACCTCACTTTCCAAGTCATCCTTGCATGTAATCCTATAGTGACATGCCCCTCTAAGGAAACAGACACTTGTGCAAACCCATTTTACTTTCATTAAGTATCACTCAAAATGGATAAGAGCTCTTATTTGGTGGGGTGCTGCTAGACTCGATATGAGTGCCTCTTTAGCATGCAGACTGACGCACACACGTGCAGAGACACTCAAATAAATATTCCTCATTCTGACAGCAGGGTGACCGGGGAGAGATTTTTGGAGCATTAGACTGATAATAGATTTAAACACTTCAATTGCATGTGCCTAAGAAGTTGGAAGACCCACGTGAATACGGATAAAACCTCAGATCAGACATCACGCGGGGAAAGATGCAGCAGTGCCAAACACAAATGTTAGAATGACCAAGAGTACAAAATGTCACGTTGGAACAAGAGGTGATAATCTCCTTTTAGCAATCTGCTCGTGGCTGCATGGAGAGGACAGAAATGTAACAAAATGTCCTGCAATTTCGCTTGGGCCGACGCCATTTGAAGGTCAGCTGAAACAACAACCAGGTTTTTTTCATTCATCATTGAGCAAAATAACTAAAAAAAAACAAAACAAAGAAGATTAAAAACAAGAGAAGGAAAAAAAAAGAACTAATAACAGCTTTGCTTATTGTTCTGTCGTCTTCTTACTGCTATTGATTGCTAACTGTCTTCAGGGTAGGCAGACTTGCTGATGACCTTTAAAATCTGTGTGTGTGTGTGTGTGTGTAGGTGTGTGTGTGGAGTACAGCATGAGTATGTGTGCGCGTCACTCCCTCCACGTCCAGCCTCAGCATGTGCCCTCTTTTTGTTCTGTCATGTTATCATATTTTCTCCTGTTCTCTTCATTGATTACCTGTCACAGGGGCTGAAAAGTGGACTTTTGTTTCACCGATTTAGCAAACGGCGAACGCTCCTTTACACCGTCTCCCTCTTTGTGTTTCATTTTGTCTCTGTTTTGCCTGTCGGTCTTATTTCTAAAATACAACATTCTACTCTCATGCCAGTCTTGACTGTCTCCGTTTTTTTTTTTTTGGACGTTTACACTTTGCTTTTTGAAATATTTAGCAGTTGCGGTCCATCTTCCGTCTCTGCGCTGTGATGTTGTCAGATGAGGCTGTGTAACTTATTAAATACATGCGTTTATCTGTCTCTTTTTTCAATGCCTAACATCCTAGAGAGTGAAATCAAATCAGACCTGTCATGACGCATCTCTTATGCATGGTTTAACTTGTTTGTGTCTTTGTGTCTCTGCCCGTGCAGGCTGGCGCGTGCGCATGCCCGCGCCTCGCGTGTGTGTCTGTGATATTGGTGCTGTGCATGGCTGAGTATGGGGAAGTTTATTTTTTTGCTGGGATGCTAAACAACAGCAGAAAAGAAGGTTAAGTTGGAAGGTCAACAGAGTAGACCGAGGGAGATATCCATCACATAAACCAATACATTTCTGCGGACACCACGGCTATTTATTTCTATTTCTGTGGAATAGAAGAGGGTTTCTGCAGGTAAGCTGGCAGGCTGCCTCGGGTCAAGTTGACACATCCTCTGCAGACATTTGGAGGAGAACATAGAGCCCTGAAGTAAACAAACTGACTGGGCAAATCAGTTTGAAAAGCTGTTTGCTTGGTTGAAGAGCCAAGTTTATTTATTCTTTCCAATGAAGGATTGTTCCATGAAAGCTAGAGGAGGGAAATCACGGGCTCATATTTATGTATGGAAAACCTGTTTTTCTAACCTGCACGGTGGGTGCGTGCTGTTTGTTTCACTGAATTGATTCTATTGTCAGAGCAGAAACCAATTAGCAAGTCACACAGCTCGAGTCTCAAAGGTAAAGATCAGTTTATGACCAGATTTTCATATTCTTATTTGTGGAGTGTTATAATAATCTAGTCTGTGTTTAATTACATCATTCATACATTTCAGGGCTTCATGAATTGTGGGTAAAGAATCCATTGATATACGTTAAACTAGATGCATCCACGCTGTCCTGCTGCAATCAGCGAGTCACATGTAAGGAGCTGGCTGGTGGACTATCTGGCAGAGGAGCAGCCAGTCTGATTGCAGTGACCACCAGTACACGTGGTTCACTGGTTTGGAGGAAGGGTCACTGATTCTGAAAGTGAGGTGAGCTGCTTGCACATCGCAGTTTTTCATTATATTGGAGCAGTCATCACGATTGAAGAGGTGCTCTATCAAAGCGGCAAAAGTGTCACAACATAGTAAAATTAGGGCTTCCATAGATTTGATTGGCAGGTTTTAGTTTAAAATCAACTAAAACCTTTAGAGCAGCAGAAATGATGTTTATGCTTTGGCACATTCCTTTAAGGTTATGTTCCAAATGGGCTTAAATGCATTCACACTAAACACTCTGCACTGCAAGTACCTGGATGATGCACGCATATAATCCCTTGGTGGTTGCCATTTTGTCAATGTAGTGACAGAGGAGGGACTTTTCCGCTAAACTGAATTCATCTTCGGAACATTTCTGGCACGTTTTTGTTTTAAAAATAGGATAGTGGTCTGTCTTTGGTGGTGACGATCGTACAACCTTAATTTTCCATAAGAATTGAGGCGGGATTAGACATAATTGATTAGGATAAAGATTAAGATAATCAGATTTTTTTTTTCTTCATTTAAGATTGATGCAGATTCAAATCTTGGGGGTAAATCTGTTGTAGATATGCTGGTGTCCTGTTGCACGACCCAATTTTAACAGCGCTTTCGTTGCCAGATGGATGACCTCATATTTAACCCAAAGGTGTTCGAGTCCTGCTGAGGCAAAATCAAACTCATCACTGCTCCATCATTGTGCTTGAATGATGGTTAGAGGAGATTATGCTTATAAATTGAGGTTTTAAACCTACTTGGTGTCGTGTAATACGGACAAACATCTTCATTTTGGTCTTTTCTTTTTCAAAGCATCTTGTGGTTTTTGTTAAAATCCTCTTTTTGCAATGATTTTCCCCTTATTATATTGGCATGAATGTCATTATTTAAGATGTTAACTTGGACCTTTAGGGTCTGAGACATAGGTCTTTGGACTTTTACAATTCCCCATTCTGACTTTGGGGTGAACTTTCTGGGATGTCTGTAATGTCTTTCACTTGTATTTTGTACCTCAGGTCTTCCCAGAACGATGGACAGCAACAAAGCCTTCTCCATGACCATAGCTGATATCTTTCCTTGGTATTGTGTTAACACACATCAATGCTCCAGATGAGGAAAGTGCCAAGCATCTGTTTTTATGAAGGCGCTCACGCTTGTTGATCATCATTCAGTCGAGTGCATCTGATTAGCAGCAACTGGCTGTCACTTACCCTCTCCGTTCCTCTGGGAGTGATCATTACGTACTTGATTTTTCATAGAGTGCTTCTGCATTTTGGCTTGTTTTTTGTTAAATAAATAAAGACCCAGAATAATATCTGAGTCATTATGTGTCGTTCTCTATCTAAGGTTGTGTTTACGTTATTTTAAGACCTGGTGAGGAGCAGATTATCATTGCTTACGTCCCGATACGTCAAACCTTAGATGTGACAGAGTATCTGCTTTCTTTTGCACATTAATTTTTATCCCCTGTGCATGCATGCATGTGCATGGGCATGTGTATTGTGTGGGGCAGAAAGATAAAGAGATCTGTGTACATACAGCCTGGCGCAACATTTTTCACCATCATTAAAATTCATATTGCCATAATTTAAAATGGGTGTTTGATGTTCCCCACTTTGATGCCACATCTTTTGTACCATATCTTCGTGCAGCATGCGACATTTCCCCAGAAGTTAGCATTATTGCATATGCTTTTAATGACTACACAGGGGGGACAGCTTCTTCCTTGGCCATTTTTAAATGGTCTCTTAAGATCCACCTCTTCCACTCGGCTTTCAAAAAAGGAAGGAGAGGATCAGCGACGCCGGCTCTTCTGCAATATTCACATGTCCCATAGAAAACTTGGTTGAGTTTTAAAGTTGCTTTATAGTGTCACGTTTTCAAACTTTTAACCAGGAAAATGTTCACTGTCGTGAAGAATCTCTTTTACCAGAGAGTCTTTTCCAAAATGTCAATGTAGCTAGATAAAGAAAGGCCAATAGAGCTAAAACGCTGTCATTCAAGCTGCGGGGTAGATTTCATTTCTCCACACATCCCACAGCCTGTTAATTTACTGTTGAATTCTTGCATTTAGGTGTCCTGTCTTGTTGCCAAGAAAAAGCTGGAGCAGCAGCAGCAAGCAGAAAAACTATTTATTTTGAAATCAACAACACATTTCCTTAAAAAGTATTTTAAATGCGTTTACAGATTTAAAACTGTCATAATCATAACCTCTATATTGGGATGCATGTGTTAAAGGTAGGGTAAGCAATTCTCACATTTTGGTATTCAGTGAATATCTTCTCACTACCTACCTTGTGTTTAAAACAGCGGTCCTCATACACAGCAGTGACTCAGACCATAACAAACAGCGCCAGCCAATCACTGACAAGGAGGGAGTTTGTGGTTGTTGTTGTGGGAAAAAATAATAACTATCCCTATGCTTATTTTTAACCACTTGGTGACTAAAACATACGAGTAAGACTGAGGATAAACTTAAATAGACTTGGCTATGACTGGAATTCAGTGAATTTTAATACCCATTTGCATGCAAACGGGGTCACACCTTCCACCTCAGCAGGTCGATGCAGAAAGATCAAGTGTGTCCGTAATACAAATGGTTTAAACAGAAGGATAGAACATAGCAGACAAAACATATGAGACACTTGGGAATAACAACTTGCAGGTGTCCGAGAGGGTGAGAGACATGAGAGACCCAGACATGATAAAAGGATCATGGCCAGAACATCATATCAGAAACAATATTATAGACGATGATGTTTACATTCCATTACAGTTATGAAAGGAGGTGAGATGGAGGAACCTGTCCTCCATGCTTTGGAAAAGTGTTTTTTTCATGCAGAAATTACTTGCCCTCCCTTTAACTGACTATTTTAAGGTGAATGGCTCAACAACAACAACAACAACAACAAAAAACCCTACAAAAACACTTGTTTTGGGATTGCTGTTCAGTTTGTCTGAATTCCACCCATCTATTATCTTTACCCACTTATCCCATGTGGGGTCACAGGGATCTGCTGGAGCCCATCCCAGCTCTCTTTGGGCGAAAGGCGATTTATTAATTTCTATTATTTAAAAATTTTTAAATGATCAACAGTTTCACTTCCTGTCTCAAGAGTCCACTATATCCGAGCTTTCACGTGCAGTTGTATCAGTTTAGTTTTATAATACGAAGCATTTTTTTCTCATTAAAAATGAAACATTGTGGATTATGTTATTATACCATTATTATAACTTACATAAATGATAACTGTAAAAAGAAAAAAAGACCCTCAGTTACCATGAGACTAAATTAAAGAAATATGTGCTGTGGACTCATCACCAAGGCAACTTTTAAAATAGATCAAACATGCAGTAAATGTCATGAAAGTGTTACTTTAAAGGCCATGTAAAGTCTTCTCCTTAATGTTCTTCATACTGAGCAAATTACTCTTGTGTCCTCTCCATTGTGGACACGATGCAGTCCTTTCTCAGGGAGCTGAGTAACACTCCTACATCAAACCTCTCTCCTCCGGAGGACCGCGCTCCCTTTTGGATGGAAACAAATGCTGGAAAACACTAATGGCAAGCGCTCGCAGTATCTGGCCTAAAAGCTGCTGTAAAACATTTTGCTGACCAAATGCTAAAAAAAACAACAACAAACAAACATAAAAAAAACTTCCTGGTTTGTGTTTTTCTTGAAGAGTGAAGGACAGTAAATGAAGAGATTTGTAGCCTCAGGCAATCCATAGAGAAGTGAAAATGGGAAACTCTGGGATCTGGCTTTCCATTACGGCCAGGCCAGACATACTGGAGCATCACTTCTTTACAGGTTAGTCAAAAAAAAAAAAAAGGTAATGGGTTCTGATGTTAAGAGTCACAGTGATCAAATCTAAAAGGACATGGTCTGAAATACATTACCTTGAAAGTCAGTAACGTAATTATATGACAGCTCTGGTCACTGACTGGGATCTTTGACGGAGCCAGACCGAACGGACAGTCCTCCATCACGATAAATTAGACTTTTCATGTATAACGCTGCTGGTCATGGTTCGACAACGACATTATATAATTATTTACCTGACACACCAAATGATTTGGGCACCAAATAGCCGCAAAGCAGCCTACTAGTCTTACGTAACGTCTTTCTATTAACAAACCCCTGGAAGGTTGTATTGACCACCAGTCAAATTTGATGGGTTGTGTCACCCAAAACAGAGCACAGGGGCGAAACACTCGACTGCTGTCCTTATCTGCTCAGGCTGAAGAGCTCAAACTCTGTTTTTTCCCATGGAGCACTGTTATTCTCCTCTTGACGTAATCAAAAAGAATGGGGAAAAATGTGCAAACTGTTATTAAACTGCAAAAAAAAAAAAAAAGAAAAATGTTTCTGCTTGGCAATTTTCTTCAATGCAATAAAACGAATGGATATGAGATGACTCCCTGATGTCCAGTGAAGTGACTGATGCTCAGCTAAATCATCCAAACCTATGCATTTACTAGAAAATGGCTTTTGAATAGCCGTCCACTGCAGTGACCACAATGCGCAGAATTAAATGTGGAATGTATAAATAAGCAAAGCTCTGAGAAATATTTACCATGACGAGTTAAGAATTTGATATATAACTGTGATATTTCCAAGTGACAAAAAGGTACATTCATCTTTTTCATGAATGTTTTAACTCTCATATGATGTGAAAATTGAAGATGAAACGGATCTCACAATGTAATTCATAATAATTTGCAGTCAATCTTTATTTTCAGACGGCCACCGAGATCTCACCAAAGAATATGATTAATAAGCTTATGTCTATGCCTTTTATCTCTGTTTTTTTTTCTTTTTCTTTCTGTCAAGAAAAAGGAAATTTAATTTAAAAAAAAATGTTTAAGAGGCGGCATATTGTTCAGCATCAAATCATCCTCCGAAGTCCCCAAACAAACAGCACACTTCTGACAGATCTTCAGAAATCTTTGGGCGGCTGCTGTTTGACTTCAACGGTCTTTTCCTTTGCTCTTGTCTCTGTGGGACCGTCATACTTCACTATCCTCTTCTTGAGGATTTTATGTGTTGACTGTCTGCACTATTGTGTGTGTTAAGGCGGGACCCCTGTGTGGCCTTGCTAAAAGATAGCATGGTTTTCTTTTTGACCTCCCTTGTATCCTTCCCTCAGGGGCTAACGATCCAATCAGAGAATAAGCCTATTTCCAGACTCTGCCCTTGGGAGCACGAGAGATCCAATCGGATAAAGATTCATCTTAGATCAGAATCAGCGGGAGGGGGTGGGGTGGGGGGGTGGATAAGGGACCATACCGACAGTCAACCATCGAAAGGAACAGAGAGAAGAAATGGACCAAAATACACACGTATCCTTGGCAAAACTGTCTGTGCAAAGAGGAAACAAAAGTTTTATGTGCAGTAAGTGAATAATTCATTCTACCTCCCCTAAATACACTCAGCACAAGTGAGCTTACCCCTCATTAACTTCTATATAAGTGTTGGCGCATCTGATTAATGGTGAACCCCTCTGTGATGATGCCATGCAAGCAGGAGAGCCCGCCCTTTTAAATAACAGAGATAAGAAACACCCTCTGTCTTTATTTAAAACAAAAAGAACCAAAATACAATACAATACAATCTGTGGTAGAGCAGGCTAAAAGTGACAGGACATTAAATATTCTTCAACTTGTGCTTTAAAACTCCCCTTAGTTTCAATCTCATTCCCTCAGTGCTCTTGGATGACAATCAACAGTTAGGATATGTTATCCTCTCTTTTCCTTTGCCTTTTAATTTCCAGATTTCCTCCCTCACTGCGAACATGTCATGTTTCGTTCTCGTTAAATGCGGCAGGCTGCACGTCCAGTATTTGGGTGGGCTATAGGTCAGAATGAGCACCTTGTTGTGCATTTGTCATTTGTCATTTCCATCTGATTGTGCGACTCTTTGCTCGGTCCAGTTTGTTGAAAACATCTACTCGAAATGACGACCAAATATGTCCACAAACACACAGATCCAAAGACTAAGTTATAAAGTTGAAAAAGTGGATTTGCATTCATCCTTTAATCCCTTCTGGAAGAATTTTGATCTTTGAAGCATCTTCTGTCTCGCCGTTTTGCTGGCCCGAGGACATAATCATTATATTTGCCGCGGTGCACCTAATTCAATTCTTTGTGGATATCGATATTTTTGTGGGGGAAAATAAATATGTGTTCAGACTGGGTTAATGTAAGGAGAGAGAAATATGATGTGAGGGATGTTGTTGTTTTCAACAAAGTTTCAGTTGAAGAAAATGTTCCTGTTGTGGCTTTAACTTAACTTAAATGTTGCCGCTTCCCGGCGAAGCACTGCGGATCCTCAGGAGCTGTTGTCATGAAATGACAAGTGGAGAGAATTTTTGTCAGAAAGTATTATTATTATAATTATGGCTTTGTTTGTTTTATAAAGATATGACTGCCTCCGTGAAGTATAAATGTTGATTTGCATGCGTCTGTGTTTCGCTGCATTGCTCTGCTGAGGGCAACAACTGTCCTTTATCACTGTCAAAATGCCAAATAAGTTATCAACACCTCTCCGCCTGCTGTTGTGACATCTATGCCCACACGTAAGCGCAAGCATACAGGAAGTCAACAAGCAGACTGGATTAGTCAGACACCATAATAAATGAATAAATACCATAAAGCAAAAAAAAAAAAAAAAAAAAAAAACTTGATGTGACACAGAGCACATCATAAGTGACAGTGACATATTTACCATTTAAATGAAAGGCGTGATTTCTTTGTAAAATGTGTTTTTGGTGTGTATAGTATATTCTGCTCATATATTGTTCATACTGTATGTGCAGTCTGCAGTAACGCTTTTGGCATTTTTTTTTTTTAAAGATAAACGCTCTTCTCGTATGAATGTAGATTTTCACCTTTGCGACACACAAACACTCACTCAGATGTATTGACTTGTGTCTTGGAAAGCCTGAGGCGGTTGAGTGGGTTGGATTTCAGGAAATTCTCCCTGGCAATATTTCGATGTCTACTTTAGACAGCGATACAATGAATTAATTAGCAGTGGCAAATGAAAGGGAATTGTCATGAGAATAGACAAATAAGAAAACAGTTTTCACAGACCCAGAGAGTCGCTCACAGGCATACAAAATAAGCATAAAATAGTGGTACACAGAATTCAGAAGGTATTGAGGGTCTTAAAGGGCAGGAAACTGCAGAAATACACTTTTTAATTTAAAAAAAAATGTATTCTGAAAATGTAAAAATTCATCTTTAACGGTGTTTCTTTGGCTTTAGATCAGGGATCCATGACGGTGATATATTGTGGATAAGAAGAAATTAAAATAATATAAACACCAGTAAAGCTCCAGTGAGGTTTCCACTCACAGTAAATTGGGGTGGCTGTAGCTCAGTTGAGCGGGTCGCCCAGTCACTGGAAGGTTGGCGGTTCAATCCCGGCTCCAACTGACCACATGTCAAAGTGTCCTTGGGCAAGACACTGAACCCTAACTTGTCAGGCAGCGCCTTGCATGGCAGCAGCCGCCCACTGGTGTATAAATGGGTGAATGAGATCCATTGTAAACCACTTTGAGGGCACCTTGATGGTGTGGAGAAAGCGGTATATAAATGTAGTCCATTTACCGTATATCACACTCTTCAGGAGCTTTCTGTCACGCCGACGTCCATTTGTCAGTCTTAGACGACCAACCGCAAGTTGGAGTAAGAAAGAAATAAAGAAACAGTCGTTTCAAGAATCACTTTTTATTTTGATGGATAAAAACAGTTGCACATTTTGAAAATATTGTGGAAACACCTGTTCTCTGCAGAGGCTGGGACACTCGTCACGAAAAACAAACAAACAAACAAACAAAAAAAGCATGACCAATGATTTTATTCAGGCTAAGAAACAAGAAATGCTGCCCTTCCTGCCAATCAACCAGACTTCCTGCTTGTTTCCATGGTTCTTGCATCCACTTATCTTATGCGTATATGGCGGGCAGCTGTGCTCGTGGCCGGTGTGTCATTTGAAAAGGAGGTAAGACCTGCCGTTGCCAGCATGACAAGCTCAGTGGGCGAGTGCACCCCAAAAACCGATGTGGATCAAAAAAAGGTCTGTTTTTGAGACATCTAATTTCCGACGTGTTACATATGGTTCATGTGCTGTGGCGCCTCTTGGCCTCCCACCCCAACCCAGCCTGCTGATGCAGATGGCAACTGTCTGAGTCTGCTTCTGCTGGTGGTTTCTTAAAATGGAAGCTTTTCTCTTTCCACTGTCTCCCGTGACAAAGACATCTGAAGAGAAGTGAAGGTTCAGAGCAATCTGTTGGTTCTGAAAACCGCCTGTTTTTCCTATTAAATGGCTTCATGCGAATGCATTTACAACCAACTGCGCTGAGTTGGAATGAACTGGACTTGAAATGGATTTTAACAGCTTTCACAGGGAAAGTTTGCTTTTTCTGTCAAGTGCCCTGGATGACTCTGTGCCTGGATCTGAATTTGTGCTCCACAAATAAATTGACCTGAACTGTCTTTTTTTTTTTTTTTCTCCAGACATTCTGTTGTAGATTTGCTGATGGCCGAGGAATCAATGTCCTGTTGCGTGACCTAATTTTGACCCAGCGAGCTCATCTTTGTTGCATGTCAACCCCAGTCTTCCCACTGCTCCCTGCCAGATCAATGTTGACTGTCAGTTGGTATCTAGTCAGATATAGCAGTTAATCTGGCAGCCATCCTTTCTCCTGTGCCACAGGTCTCCTCTGCCAGCATCACCACACCAGACTCTTTGCATCTGCCTGCCAGCTCTTCAATCCTTCCCTGTTCAGCAGCCATCCACTCCCTGGATTGCTCCACTCGTATCATTAATCAAAACTATTGACACGTTTTCAATAAACCTCCTTTGACCATTCATCATCTCTGTTCTTGGCTTTTGGTTCCAGCTTTGAGGACCATAGTGAGAAGTTATTTTTGTTAAATAATGACTAGGGCTGGGTTAAATAACGCATTATTATCGAATTAACTCATTCATTTATGAACGCCCACATTTATTTTATCGTGCATTAAGGCCTGTTGCTCACATGCTTTTTTGCTTTGAAAAGTCTGTTACTGGCTGCTGCGGAACCAGAAGAGAATTGATGGAAAAACATGTGGAAAAGCTTAAAACAGACACAGAGAGCAGTAAAGTTACAGAACTTTCACATGGACATTTTCATTTTAAAGTTCTCCCAGATGGAGGATTTGACAGAAACAAGGTTATTTGTAACAACTGCCAAGTTGAACTCCCCGGTAAAACTTTCTGCTGTTACCTCAGAAATTGCCTGTTTTAATGTTCTGATTGTGGCTCAGGATTATGTTGGTAGACTTTTTTTATTTTTCATTAAAAAAAAACAGGATGACATTAATGCCCTATCAGTGGCAATAAGCTTTATTTTATTTTAAAAATTTTAAGATGAAATTTACACTAAATATGTGTTACTGACAAGTGCTGATGTTAAAAGTGTTTGAACAACAAATGTTATGGCACTTTAATTCATATGGCAGCAGAACATTTAAATAAAAGTGCACTACTTTTGAATTCATCATTTGATTTTGCGTATACAATGTGATTAATCTTGATTAATCAGGGAAATCGTGATTAATCATGATTAAAGATTTTAATCCTTGCTCAGCTCTAATAATGACACAATATAATATCATGTGTTGTTTTTCATTTGTTGTGTAAGTTTAAGACTAAGCAATTTTCTTATATTATGCCCTTGGGCTTAAAATCTTTTGACAGTGTAATTTATTTTTTCATATGACTGTTTTAATAATAATAATAATACTAGATTCAATTTATATAGCGCCTTTCAGAACACCCAAGGACATTACGTTGTGTACATAACATTTCATTACGTATGTAATTTTAATTGACATCTAATTAATTACAATGAAATTGTAAAATAAATAAATATATATGTGTGTGTGTGTGTGCACATGAACACATATAAAAAAGTCAGAGAGTAATAAGCAAAAATTAACCTGACATCATAACTGAATACGTTAGTTAGCTCACATGTGGGTTAGCACGGTGAGTCACTGATAACGGGGGGGAGAAATAAAAGCACAATGTGTGCTTTGTTTCTTTTTCTTTTTGCTATTCTTTGCTTTTGCGTCTATATTTTGATGTGAACAAAGCAGTGATGTTTTCTTTGGAGTCTGAAAGGAACGTGCCAGAGTTCAATCAGCCCATGGTCTCGTCCTTCCATGTCATGAGTGTGTACAAGTCAGCTGCAGATATCATGCTTTCAATAGATGTAGTAGGAAAGTTCATGGCCTCTGCTTCCAACACTTGCCGATTTTCCATAAATATCTAAGTACAACTTCCGTGGAAGCGGTATCAATGAACTCTCATCCTTGTGCGTCTATTGCTCATGGACTCACATCGGCTTGACTTAGTGTAGCAGGGAAGGACATCCCTGTACAAACAGTCTTTTTTATGCAGTTTTTGTACACATACAAAGTTAAAATTACCTTGGTTTGTCTGTAGAGACCCTATTCACACTATCAGCTAAGTGGAATTACATTTTTGAGTCTCTTAAAAATAGCAATTTATTCTGACATCACTATTTGTCCTCTGGCTAACATTAATGGCCATTAAGATGCAAACACACATATTCCATTCTAACTCAAAGCTGCTTTGATTCTGGTTGTTGTGGTTCCTCACAAATGTGTGCACTCATTACCATCTAATAATAGACCTAGGGTTGATTTAACTCCAGAATATTTCTTTTAGGAATACATGTCTTAGATGTTGTCGGGATAAAAATGTGTTGTATTGTAACACCACAGGGATGTTTCAGAACGAACGCACGTTCGTTCACATCCTTTAGGATCAAATAGCTATATACCATTGTGATAAAAGAGTCTTATTCTTGCTGAAATAAGAATAAACCATTGCTTTAAAAAAGCTTTAAAGCGTTACAGACCCTGTGTGTTTTCTGTAAAGGCAAAATTCAATACCATACACTGAAAAAAAGACTCTGTTTACTGGTCGATCTTTGTTCCAACCTTCACCTGTGGTCACAAACTGTGGGTAGTGACAGAAAGAATGAGATCATGGATACAATCGGCCTAAAAGAACGCAATCTTCCACCCTTGCTAAACCCGCTATCCCACCTGCGCTACTCGCTATATTATGCATAGGAGTGGTTAGGGCGTTCCACCTGTTAAACCAATCAATGCATCAGTAGCCTTTAAGAGCAGGTTGCGCTACCCCCTAACCTCTATCTATAAACCGCTATGGAACGTCTTTTTATCCAGATCAGAGCAGATCTCATGCGTAGCTCGTCTAGGACTCTGCTGTAAAGCTTCCTCCTCTTCCTTCCTCCTCCTCCTCTGCACTGATATATACATAAAAATATTTTTACACAGACAATTCCTATCAGCTACCTGAAAGTCCCAGATAGTCGGTGTGCTCCCAGTAAACACGCTCTGGTCGTCTATGGTTTAACTGTTTAAGACAATCTCTTCCATTTAATCAGGGGTTCAACTGAGGCCAAATCACGCTTTTTATACAAGAGTTAATTCGAGAAGTAGAGCCGTTTGTGCACGTCCACATGTGACCAGGTGGACGCACATTGATGCCATTTGGACGCGCTCTTGTATTGTGGGTAGCGGGTGGTCTGACCACCTGCTACCTACAACACTAAACCCGCGATCGCAACATATCAAGTTTGTGGAAAAGGCAAAAGACACGCCCATTGCCACACCTACAAAGTGAGTAAGCGATTTGGAATAACGGGTAGCGGCTTTAGCGAGCGGAAGATTGCATTAGTGGTTAGCGGAGGTTCCAACCCCTGCAATTTGCGGGTAGCAGCTAGTGGTTAGTGGCAAGCTGGAAGTATACAATCGGGGCCTGTATCTCTCGGCTGGCCTGGGGGCGCCTCGGTGTTCTCTCAGAGGAGCTGGTGGGAGAGAGGGAGGTCTGGGCCTCTCTGCCGAAGCTGCTGCCCCCACGACCCGACTATGGATTTGGATAATGGATGGATGATGGATGAAAAAAATGACCACTGTCGGGCAAGAAATGAGCTCAACAACATGCAGATATAAACTCAAACACTAACAATAAACCTGGAGGCCTGTCTGACTAAAAAACATTGACCATCTTATCAAATGATTGTTTTAGCACACCATCATAATGGCTTCTTTGATTTATCCAAATTCCACTTTAACACCAGTTCCATACTGTGAAACTGCAGGGAAATCCAAGAAAATGGCTTGTCCATACCTCTTGGTTCAGAGCATTTTCAAAGTATTCATGTGCCTCAATCATGTCTTATTGCCTGTATTCATCCTCTTTTATCTCCTCAATTGTGCAATCTTTCTGCTCAGCAACTGATAATAACAGTTCTGTCTTCTTTATCCACTCTTTGTACATCCTGTAAGACAGCAGGTTTTTTTGGAACATTTGTGTTAATTGCTATCACAGAGAAATAACAAGGTGGAACAGTCATAAAACACAAAGCAGATGCAGAGTGATTAATCATCTTCCACTCTGCTGAAAAACAGAACTCAGTTTCATTCTATGCAGATCAAAAAAAAAAAAAAAACAATTTACAAATGAGAATTTAAAAAAAGGAAAAGTTATTAAACTGAATGATGAAAATGTGTTCAAGGCTGAAGACAAGCAGAAAAGGTTTGTGTCTGCCCGTCTTTGGTCAGATTTCATTTCTCAGTGGTACTAATAGAGCCCCCAAAGAATAGAAGGTCATGAGAATATCAAAAAGCCCGAAGGAGAGGACAGTGCATCTGTATTTTCTGTCCAACAGATAATAATAGTTATTAAAAAAGAAAAATAAAAAACTGACAGAATCATGGGTTTTTGCAACGGACGCTCTTGTTGGGTTTTCTGAAAGCCTGTGTTGCATGACTGCAAAGGTGAGTTCCTGTCAATGTGATCGTGTCACTGTCAACGCTTCCTCAACATTTCACTGTGCAGATAGCCTCCTTTTTAAGGTGTCCGTGAAATAGTTGCTGAAAACCTGATGGTGAGACAAAGACAAAGACATTCCCATTGATGACCCAAGTGCATGAGCACCGGGCGCCTCACATGGAGACTCAATTTTTTTTAACCCATTTGGGCCCCACAAACAAATGTTGGCTGAGATATGGTCATATCTGTTATTCCATGGCAGAGTCGGGTCATGACTCTGTTCAGCTTGACTCCTCTCTAGTTTGCATCACACTGCTGATGATACCTCCTCAGTATGGTCTGGATCAGCTGCTTATCATTAGGGTACTGTACGACGCACAGACGACACAGAGACCGGACACGAAAAAAAAACTACCCTTGTGCATAATCATAATATCCCCACTGGTCAGTAGAGGAAAACTATACGGTTCTTAAAAACATACCTATAGATTTGTGCTTGATGCTCATGCAGCTGATATGTGATCTGTGTGCGTAGATGGTGTATCCACGTGTAATGTTATCCAATATCTACAGATTTATACAGTGTAACCCCAAGGTGAGAGGAATGAACGGTGGACCACCTAAATGTTCTAAATCCTTGAAGAGGTTAAATCTCTGCCCTGGTTAAATGCAGGTTAGTGAAACACTCAGTTAAATCTATAGCTAAATCTAAATCAAATGTGAAATCAGCAAGTGTCTGGTTTCAGAGAAGTGGGTTTTATTCCATTTGCAGGGAGAGTAGGCTGGTGAACACAATAAGGATTCATAGCTTTGGCTGTGCAGAAACGTTTGGATGCTGACGCATCTTTACCAGCATCAGCGGACTTTATCTGTTCGGCTGGGCCACTCTCAGTGTCCAGAGAAAGTGTAGGAGTGCATCTTTCTGAGCGCAGCTCATCCAGTTCACGAAACTGGTTAAAGCTGTCAAAGAATTCACGGACCTCGAGCCTGAGTCTTCAGCTTGTTCTCCGGGGACCCCCGACACCCTGAGGGGATGTCCGGCATAGTTGACAAGATTTTCTGGTGGCCCATTTAATAAGGCAAAATAACTGAGGCGGAACTGACTTCCTAACTGGATTCACTGACATGATTAACACTTGAGTCCGCTGGAATTCAACAACTGAACATCCACCAACCTGAGAACATCTGTATTTACATCTGTATGTATCAAACACAGCTGCACTTGATCCGTGTTCACTTGATATTTATTTGAAGGCGAGATAATGGCACTTTGATATGGGCTTGGACTTTCTTTGATGGCACATCACCCTTAATGAAATGTTAACACAAAGCTGCGCGGGCTGTCACCTTTGTTGGGTACGTATTAATAAATATGCACTACATCAAATGAAAGTGACATGTTTATACACAGACACAAACATTAATACCTGTTCTCTGGTCTACACATTTGTTTTTTTTTTTGGTCATGATGGAAATTGGTTTGAACACTTTAGAAAAAAAGAGCTCATCTTGAGGAGGGCACTGCTGCTGGCAATAGTGTTGCCATTAGCTGCTGTGCTGCTGTTCCTTAAACTCACATCTGAAGTCACCAGTTTGCTACCTGACTGATCTTTCCACCTTTCTCGCTGAGTCTGAACAACATATTTCTAAGAATAGATGTGAGTTGTTTTTTTTTTTAGAAGTACCTAACACCAAACACTGATAACACAATTATGGAACATTGCTATGAGAACTTTACTACTGTCTTTATGAAGACTCAAAATGCTCATGTAGACTCTCAGTCACCCAGGTTATAGTAACCCTCAAAAGGTTGAGTCAAGGCAGCTGGACTTCGTTTCCTTGGCTCTTGAATAAGTTTCACCTTCCACACTTATGATGCCTTCTGGATGGGAGGTGAAACCAAGAAGAAGAAGAAGTTCAGTTGCTTTGATTCAAGCCTTTCGGGATTGCCACTGTGTTTCACCAGTAAATGCCAACACAAACCTTTTAAAAAAATAATTAAGCCACAAAGTACCTTTAATTATTTTAACTCAATGGGCCCCCCAGGTAAAGTCTCCTTATCAGTCACCCTCTCATTTTCTTTTCTGTCATTACTTTTTACTTTCTGTTAATCGCATCTGCCGTGATTCCATCCATCCATCCATTATCTATGCCCGCTTAATCCTCTGCAGGGTCACGGGATCTGCTGGAGCCTATCCCAGCTCACTTCGGGTGAAAGGCAGGGGTTCACCCTGGACAGGTCGTCAGTCCATCGCAGGGCTACATATAGAAAAACAACCACGCACACTCACAATCACTCCTACGGGCAATTTAGTAACCACCGAATTAACCTGATATGCATGTCTTTGGACTGTGGGAGAAAGGAGTAGTACCTGGAGAAAACCCACGCAAGCACAGGGAGAACATGCAAACTCCACACAGAAAGCCCCCCGTCGAGGTTCAAACCAGGAACCTTCTTGCTCTGAGGTAACAGTGCTGACCACCAAACCACCGTGCTGCCCGCCGTGATTCCCGCTAGTTAATTATTGTTAATATATGACATAGTGCTGTAAGCGATATGCAGTTGCCGCAAGAGACATCTGGGACAGATGAATCCTCAGTTATGTTGGCTGGTTTCGCAGGGATGGAAGACTGTGGGTGTCAGATGACAATTCCTAAAATTAACTGAATATTCCTTCAAATAAAACTGAAAATGATATTTTACAACAAAAAAAACACCCTGCGCTGCTGTAATGTCAAATTAAAGGTTGCACCAAGTTGAAACCAATAGTAAAAGTGGCCATTTTCATATCAGCTGTCTGAAGTGCTGGGCTTTTAACTATTTAATGGCCAATTTTGAGTATCTTTACAATTTACGTATAATCTTCTGTTGGTAACTTTTCACAGCTGCAGCAAGGTTGCTCATTCCTCTGATAGTTACTCACAATTATCCAGCGGTTACATCATAGCAACTTTATCCTCAAAACCACCAACTTAATTCACTTTATTTTTATTTGAATACAATTCAACCACATTTAAGTGCTGTCAGACCCCTGCTGTTAGGAGGAATTGTCTCCTGTTCTGGTCCTTATAGCAGCCAACCTGAAGAAGCCTGTGACTGAAGACGTTCAGCTGGCTCACCACTGTGCCATGTAGAGCATGCACATTGTTCTTCATTATGTTTAGCAACCGATGCAGCACTCGTTACTCCATAATCAGCTCTCGTGGCTCCAGTCCCTGGCACAGCGGCAGTCGTCTTTATTAGGTTGTTCAGTTTAATTGAGTCGCTGGCTCAGATGCTCTGAAGCTTCATCAAGAAGCAGATTCTGTTCCGTCCGTCCTCGTCAACAGCCTCGGTATTGTATTTCTAATCCGGCCCGTTTCCCATGTGAATGCCCTGGTACCTCTACTCCTGTCCCACCTCCAGTTCTTCTCCCGGGACGTTCATCTTATTTCTGGTCGTCTTAAAATTAATTATCTTCTTCGTCTTGTGCACTTCCAAGATGAGGCGTTTGTTCCCACGTTATGCCACAAAAGTAGTCCACCAATCCCCCGACGTACCGTGAAACAGCAGAGTCATCTGAGTATTTCTGGAGATAAACTGAGTTGGGCCTGTCAGGGGTGCATGGACCGAAGAGGTACTGCAAGAAACGGTAAAAGTACAGTCTTTTGCGGTTCTCTTGTGCTGGTGATCACCCACTGAGACACTAAACCCTTCAGTCTCACACGCTGTAGTCATAATGCATATGCATAATTCAGGAGTTGTGGCGCCACCAGATTGTAATAAATGCTATTTATCGCGTAGCAACATAGGCTGAATGATTTTAAACGCGCTGGATCGTTCAAAGGAAGTGATCCTTCTGTTGCTGCCTGCTTTGTCTCACACGAGGGTGGATTTGATGAAGCGATTAGATGATGGCATCTTCAACTCCCGCCCCGGGACTTTAAGCAAACTGCAGTGGGCCCTTTAAGGTATTTACTTGCTTACTTAGTTGGGCCAATAACAGTCTTTCCTTGTGGGATGTTAGACAGCCCGGCATGTATCAGTTTGGTACAGGAACAAAAAAGGGATGTCTTCTAGAGCGCTGAAACCTTCTCCTCAAGGAAGGAAAAAGCTCTACATAAATGTGACTACTGTACGCTTGTGTGGAGAATATTTACTCTTTAAAACATGTTCAGGGCAATCAACCAGATCAAAACACAATCAAGTGCAAATGAGACTTAAATCTGCTTTCAGTCTGTAGTACAAAAGAGTGACGCAGCTAAATGTCAATGGGGCACATGTTAGTATATGTCATGAATGGGCTTTGCACATTGTGCTTGCACAAAGGTTAAAACCCAGCAAGCTATTGTACTTTCACTAAATTAATCCCAAGTGATTACAGTTATATGGCAATATTTTCTACGGGTTTCCTGACTCTCCTTAAAATCCTCTTAAAGAGTAAGGCTCAATCTCCCGCCTCTGCTTCTCCAAATACAGGGCAAAGTCATAGATTTTTTAACAGCCTAAGATGAACTCTGCATGGTTTCATTGATTAATAAATTAAGATCTTTTGACGTTTTTTAAGGGACCCTTCTGGCTTTCAAAATTATTGCTTCATTACACTGTTGTATTATTGAAAGCTTTCCATCAAGTTTTTAATATCTTCTTTAATCATAAATGGCTGCATTTAATTAATGAATTGGAGTATATTTCTTTATCAGAGTGATGCAAAGTCAATGTAATTCAAGCTGGAATATTAAGTGAGCTGTGAAAATGTGAAAACTGCACTTTCAAACGCGCATGCACCTTTTTTATTTTATCTCTTGCAAGAACTCTCAGGGTCTCTGTCTTCCTCACGTACATGAGGCAGTTACTGATCGCGGCGGAGCCCGATTTATGAATCTTTAGTACATTCTTGTGTGTAATTTGCTGAATGTAAAACTAAGTTTAAGAACTCACAAGGGTTATTTTCCTTTTCCGAAGTTAACGGTAAGTTGTTTCACTTAGTTGTAAGATAAATGTTCTGTTAAAAAAAAAAAAATAGTTCAATGAAGTGGCGTGTAACTACAAACAAGTCAGATTCATTATAATAGCTGCAACAGATAATAGCCGAGGCGCATCTATGATTTAGATATATAGGTCAGACCAGGGCTCATTAGTGGCTCATACCAACTGCTTTAGCACTGCAGGGAACAATAGAAACAGAGTCCATATTTAAGGGTGATATCTGCTCCACGTAGGCCTGTGTCTCGTGTGGCTGCAGCAACTTAGTGTCCAACTACTCATGCAAATATGGCATTTGTAAATTAATGACGAAGTGATGCAGTTGGGGTGACAGTGGTAAATAATTTAGTTCTTATGAGCAAGCTTCCTTAGAGAGTTCAGACTTCAGACGGAAGGGAAGACGAAAGGGACTGGAATACAGAGATAGATGTGGAGAAATAATTGTGAGATTTTCCTCTTCTTTCTTCCTTTCTCTGTCCCCAATTTTTCCCTTTTAAGTTCTATCTCTTCTAGTTTTTTTCCTTTTTTTTTTTTTTACACTTTTATGTCCCGCCATAGTGTCCCTCCCTTTTTATGCGAGAGCTCTACCGTCACCCTTCGCTTGCGCTCTGAGTGTGTCAGTTTTCTTATGAGAGTCCAGAAGATGAGAAGGGGAAGAGACGGCAGAGAGGTAAACGGAGAACAAGCTGTAGCAGATGATGGATCTCATTTTCAGTCTTAATATGTGTTGTGGTTACAGTAATAGACTTAGACGGCAGATCTCCTCATCTCTGCCTCTCTGGGAGCTTTGCAGTCAGGTCGTGTTTTGCTGGAACGGGCCAGACTGGGGGGCTAATCCTCTCGCAAGCGCACTAACTACATACTGCACACTGCTTTAATAGTATGGGTTCTCCTATATGAGACCTGTTCCTGTTTATCTGCCAAAAAATTGAACAATATAGCTGGGCTGTGCAAACATTTTATGAAACAGCTTGAAGCGCGCAAGGATCTCCCTGTATACTCCTCTCTGGGTGGCTACCTTTATTTGAAAAGGGACTTGACATTTATGAGACTGCTCTTAATTTACATCTTCTGCACCATCCGTGGTCTCTTCTTTTTTTTTTTTTTTCTTTTTTAGTCCAATCTATACAGGGGTTAAAATAAGTAAGGCAACTAACAGGAGTGATTTCAGGCAGGCAGGTATACAGCATCGTATGCCTGCAGTCGTCCATTCTTCAAACAGTCTTCAGGTCTTGAAGGTTCTGCGGGCCTCTTCTGTGAGATTTTCAGTTGGAGTCAAGTCAGGTGACTCACTGGGCCATTCTGGCAGCTTTATTTTCTTTCCTCGAAACCATTTGAGAAGTTGTCTTGTCGTCTTGCTTGTTTGCTTGCTCCGCCCTCATTTCACCTTCATCATCCTGGTAGTTAGCAGCAGATTTTTATCCTTCCTTCAACTATATGAAGGATGATGGCTGTTCCCACCCTCAAACTTCACTGTTGGTATGGTGTTTTTGGGGTGATGTGCAGCGCTATTTGACCTTCAAACAAGGTGTGTGTTACGGCATCCAAAGAGCTCAGTTTTCATCTGACTCAACTAAATTCTCCCTGTATTTTACAGGCGTGTCCGAATGTTGTGCAACAAACTTTAAACGAGCTTCAACATGCTTTTTCCTTCACTAATCAGGTCTTGAATGGTAGGGGTGCATGCGGGCCATGATGGTGACACCTTGGTAATGAGACACCTCTTTAGAGGCCGCCGCTTGGGACTGAACCAGCTGATATTAATTTGCACTGACAAGGGGTAGGATTGCGTTTTAATAATGGATTGATTTCAGCTGATGTCTTGGCTTTCCATGCCTTTGTGCAACCAGGTTAGTTTTCTGCACAAAATTTACCACGTGATTGCAATAAAAGTATCTCTTCCACTGACTTGGTATTGCCATGGAAAACCACGTTAATGGAGCTGCATTGATGTTGTTGTCGTTTTTTTTTTTTTAATTTTACCTGATGTCTGGATTTGGGTCCCCCATTCTCTTCATCTGTGACACTTAATAGCTGTTTATCTATGGCATAAGAAGGTCTTTTATCTAACATTTAATATTTAATTCCTATTTATGTTTTCACTGTGTGCAGTCCTCTTTAAAGTAAGATTTGCTGCAGTTTTGTTTCCTTAGAATTATCTCTTTTTTTTTTGGGCACAGGACATGATCTGCTGATTTTTACTGACGTATCCAGTGGCCTAGATTGAACAGATCAAACATTCTTTTGAAAGAGGACCTCTTGCCTCTTCAGTTCATCTTTAGCTGCCACCCTATATTCTCCTCACACTTGAATGAGGAGGATGAAGCAGTCTGCAAATTCTCCTCAAGATGCCTGTCAATCATGTAGTTTGTAACGTTTTTAGTAAAAAAAAAACATTAAATAGGCATTAAATTGTTAATTCACACCTATCGGACATTAATTTTTTACTTGCTGCACGTATATGACTGCTTCAAGTAAAAATCAACCTTTCACTTATGTTGTACTCCCAAATGTCAGGAGCATGAGATGAAGTCTTTTTGAACAGAATAATAAAATCTTTATGGATCAGTAGGAGGAAGAAGCAGATTCTAATAAAACTGGGGAGAATGTAAAGCTGAGACCAGTATATTAATATGTGCTTTAAGGACATTATACAATGAAATTCATGCTGTAAATTTCAGGCACATGTTTTTTTTTTTCTTCCGATGCCACAGGACGACAGGAGTGATATAAAGAGCCAACACCATGGATGCCTTATTTAAAGAAAATGCTGTTCAGTGAGACAACTCTTGCAATGAAGACTTTAAAGACTTTCTCAATGAAACACTCAATCTAACAAATCCCCACTTTTAAGGCATACATAGAGATATTGGGGGTAATGAACATAACTTAATCCCCCTCCGTAGAATTGGAGTCTACACGAGGAGGTGGGATTTTAAAAGCGGCAGCAGGCTTGGCATGCGAGAGACATCAGAAGGCATGTGAGAGGCGAGTATGTCTTGTTCCTTAAATAAACCTATTAACAAGATGGAGTAATTGGGAAAAAAAAAAAAAACATATAGAAGGGTGGGAGCAGGAATAAAATGTTGGAGACAGCTGCCTGAATCAGCGAACTAGCTCCAAGGAGTTGCCCTATTCCTTTTTTTTTTAATTAATTGATTTATTTTTATTTTATTTTAAGCATGGCTTAATTAGAAAAGCAATTTTCTGCTAGTTATAAAATCTAGTGTGACAGATCTTTGGTATTGCCTTTTCAAGATCATAGTTCCCCCACTAAAGTCAGGAGTCAAGTATTTTTGATTAAATGTTCAGATACAAGATGTTATGTAGGATTGTACTTTTTTTTTCTCCCATGCAGGTTAAAGTTCCCACGATCAGCTTCAATTTGATACACTCCTGAAATAAGCAACTATTAGATTTGCTTCACCAGCAAATATAAAATAGAACGCCCCCTCCCTCCATGCTGTATTGTTTGCCACTGTCAGCCCAGTCCACCGGTTTAACGCCATCAAACCATTATCCATTGTGTCCTCGTTTGTCCTTTCATTCTGCTTGCCCATTGACTCTAAAGCAAAGACCAAGAATTTCATTGTAACTGGAGCAGAAAATTCTTACTGTCTGCCTTATAGTCCCTATCCCCCCTACCTCACACTCTCAAACCTGCACAGTCTTCTTTTGCCCTTGCCCTTTAAGCTGAAAATAGTGTCTGTCCATGTGTGTGTGTGTGTGTGTGTGTGTACATGAATCTACGATAGTTTGTGTGAATGGACTTGCTTCTGAAAGTGAGATTGTGTGTGTGTGTGGGTGTGTGTGTGTGCGGGGAGAGAAGGGGAAAAATTGGGACATATGGCTGTGAATTCCCCGAGATCCCACCCAAAACACTGCAGTATTCAAGGCATAAATCACCCAGATTGCTGAAACACACAGGATAAGTCTGGACTTATGCTTATGTATCTGTGTGTGTGCGCGCACATGCGCGTGCGCAAGCTCACAAGCACTTTTGCACAACCATTTATTTTCTTGCAAGCACATTTTCGCCAGTGGGCTCATCAGAAATGCTAATTTGCATTTACGTGCCTGCGTGCTTATGTATCTCATACAGTATGAGTGTTCACACACACAGAAACACACCTTGTTATTTTTATATGTGTTTGGGCAATTTGCATACCATAATGTGTGCGTGCTCGACAAATTCCTTCCTTCCAGCTCAGGTCCAGCCCATCTTCCTCCCGCTGTCTCTGTTTCAGGTTCAGTGCAGGCTTTCCACTGTCTTCACTCAAACCATATGGTGGGAGCATCAGCTAAATTGCTGCTGTTTCACTGATGCCTGGTCCACGTACAGATCCGACGCTCGCTCACATGTGCGCATACGCTGGCTGGCTTGAGTACAAATTCAAACAAAGCCATTTGGCTCATCTCTTTCTTAATTTAGTGCATGCAACCCCAGTTCAGGTGAAGGACAAGCGAAACCAGCAACACTTATCGTTGCAGGCTGCAGGGATGAGGAAGAACTTATACTTGGTCTGAAGCCAGGCTAGGCTTCAGCATTCCTGCTGCTGAAAGCCACTTATGCTCTTCTAGTGACTATAAAGGATGAGAGCTGAAGGTAGAAGATTAAATTATAAGATAAAATTAAATTTTGCATCTTATCAGCACTGCAGAGTGCTGCAGCTGCATTTGTTTTTTTTTTTTTTAGCATGGACCTATCCTGTTTGCATGCTTTTTACTCATGCATAAAAGGTCACACTTGTTCCCACAGAGGCCCTGCGTTTATCCAAAAACGGACGGACCAACCGCACTTCTAACTGCTTTATCAATTACGCCTAAATGTGTACTCGAGTACGTGCGCACGCATGTGTGTGTGTTTTTTTTGTGGGGAACATGACTGTGGATGTTTTCTGTGCTCCCAGCCATTAGAAGGGGCTCATATAACCAGCCTCTGAGCTTCAGAGATGCACATGCTCTATAAATACACACCACTTAAGGGCCTGTGGGGGACGCGGCACACACATGCAGCACGCACACACGCACAAAGACAGACACCCCACAAGCAGTAGTTCCTCTGCTCCCTATTAAGCCTTCAAATGGATGTTTATGTTTTTGCTTAATGGGTGCAGGCTTCAAATCTATGAGCGTCTCAATTCAGCAAGGTCAGAAAAATACATTCCACGTCCCTAATGCCTCTCTCATTGCTTACCTTTTTATTTTATACTGTACTCATGTGTGGCTTCGATCAACAAAATGAATACAATTTGTCATTTATACTAGGCTTTTGGGAGGCCAAGGTGGCATTTTTAGAGTTTTACAATAAGGTTAGTTGTTGCTCTCTTCATACATCACTCTGTGCCCCAACAACATCCTGCTAGTAAGGAGATAAAACGGTGGAACAGATGTCCCCATTGTCCCTCTGCTCTGTGTGAGCGTGTCCCTTTCCCCGTGCACACACACACACACACACGGTATGCATTTGTGTGCATGTTAAATTCATGCTATGGATGTGCAAGTGTACAAATCCTTCCGAATCCATTTGTACTTTTAGTCTTTTAGCACCTTGTTTTGGCAGGATGTTCACTACTTTTATCTGGTAGCACATTAATGGGAAGAGCAATGTGAGACATACATGGGCGCTTGTGCAAGACCTACCCGCGCACGCACACACATATTCAAACGCACACACGCTGATGCACGAGCACAAACTTTTAAGTTGAGTCCCTCTTCATGTTGATGGTCTTCGGAGATACAAGGTCTTGTCTTCACCTGGCCCCAGTCATCTAAGCCCCATTTATTCACCAGAATGTCAAAGATGTTCTTTTTTTTTCCTGCCCATTTAGAGCATCCCAGTAGGATTTCTGCCTGTTGGTATGTCTGTCTGCCAGTGGGATAGTCTGTCAGAGCCTGCTTTTCCTAATAAAAACACCATCTGTCTTTCTGTCTGTCTGCTCAAACTGTCTGTCCATCTGTCTGTCCATGCATATGCATGCCCATTTCTGCCCTCTTCTTCTGTCACTTCTGTCTTTCTGTCCAGTTATCTTCTTGTTAGTTTATCTAATAGTCCATCAGCCTGACTATCTAAATTTCAATGGGTCCATCTGTTTTTGTATTTGTGGCCATAAGAAGTGTCAAACTGGAATTTTTTTGTGTGTGTGTGTTAAGACCAGAAGAAGCATCATCTGCAGAATTCCATTAAAATAATTAGATTTTTGTTAGTGAGTGCTGCATGTGGAAAAACCAAGTTAGCACATGTTGAATGTTTATGGTGGTTGGCTATGTTAGTAGTTGTGATTTGATTGAGCCAAAAAAACAACAACAACAACAAAAAAATGGACTATGGCTTTCAGCTGTTGAGGGAATGATCAACAGAAATATATAATGTGGTAGAAAAATATATTTATTGCAAATACAAACCTCATCAATGCAACATTCAAGCTTTTTGCCTAATTTATTTAAAACATTTTCTAATTATTAATTAGAAATTAATTTCTGCCACTGCAGAGCTGTTAGTATTGTTATTAAAAGTATTTATTTTCTTCAGCTGCTGGCCTCCACAGAGAAAAACAGCATTTGGATCATCCTATACATCACATAAATACACCTATACTTTATACCATATTGGGAATGTAACTAAGTGACATAATTTGCATCACAAACCCATGGACATCACCAAATTCAGCATTTGCTCCCTGGAGATGTTTTTTTTTTTTTACCCTCCACTGGAGCCACCTTCTGTCCTGCTTTTTTGTGTCCTTTTCTGTCTTTAGTTTTTCCCTCATCATGCTCCATTCGGTTGAGATAAAATGACTGATTTGGCTATTGAAGTATATTTTAATCATTTGTCTTCAAAACATCTTGAGTTACTTTCCCAGGATGTTTCGGGTCATTATCCATCTGCACCATGAAGTGCCATCCGTCTTGCATCGTTTGGTTGAATATGAGCAGAAGGTATGGCCCTATACAGCTGCAGCAGCCAGCAGCCTCCACAATAAGACATCCTAATTGATTATTATTGCTGTTGATTATTATTGCTGTCATTTATTTATTGTTGAAAAAAAAAAACCTTACTACAATGTTGTATTTCCCTTCTGGGATTAATAAAGTATATTTCATTCATTTTCATTTCATTTCATTTATACACGTCAGAATTCATCCTGCTGCTCCTGTCAGTGAGTCCGTTTTGTTGGCAGCCACACGCAGCCGTTCACGCCAATGTCATAATACCGCCATCGCTGTGTTTGACACACAAGGCCTTTTACAAGGCGTCCTTTCCTTTTCCATGCTTTTCTTTTTCCACAACTCTGGTGCAAGTTTGTCTTGGTTTTCTAACTTTGCAGATGGTTTCTCTCAAAGTCTAATCTGGCTCTCCGGTTACTTGTCTGTGATTTCAAGTTTTCATAATTATTATTGAGGTATGCTGAAGTGCATTATGTATAAATGCCACAAATAAAGAGTGAATATTGGTTACAAAAATAAAAAAAGGAGGCATGCTGGGGTACGTGCAGGAGGTCTGGCATTCCTTCATTTCATTTTTTAGTTGAGATGGATTGTTTCCAGGCAACATGTGCTGTCATGTCTTTTTCTAGCATTTTGAGCCCACATGAGCCCCCACACTTAAGAACTACAGCTGTGACATCAGTCACATCTGTGACTGTTTAATAATTAGCCCTCGGAGTGACAATTTGGATTGGGCCTTTGAAATTACCAGTTGCAACGTGCTCAATTACAAATTCGCTCATATGGCGCGCTTGGCTCGTTTTTCTTCTGCTCAGCAGAGAAAACAAAAACCTCCTCCATCTTTTTTAATCGAAAAAAGTCGGAAAGTTGTGTGTCTGTACCAGGAAGTTTAGATATAAACACAACATGCCCTGAAACGTATTTGTTTGTTTGAGTGTGTTCTTTGTAGGCTGCGTGAATTCAAGCCAGACATGTGAGAGCAGAGTGAACTGTAGCAATAATAACCTAAGGCTTTGCAATGAGACAGTTCATTGAAACAAGAGGGTAGAATTAATGAATTTTCCATCCCCGTTTACCCGTCTTAAGGGTCAGAGGGAGGTTTGAGCTGATCTCAGGAACGCCAGGAAAACACTGGACAGGTTGCCGGAGCTGTGCAGACATATGCATAAACAGCCAAACAAATTCAAACCTGAGGGCAAGTTTTGAAACTTCTCTTCAGAGCACTGGTGCATGATGGGAGGGAAACCAATACAACATGTGAACTCATTAAAGAAACCAAGGCTGAGATTCAGACATAGCTGTGAGCCACTGAACTACCGAGCCAGGTCGCACGTCATCGCCTGCGCTGAGACAACTGAGACGAGGTCTGGAGTCGCGGTACGGAAGGACAGAAGCCTGCACTTACTGGTACACCTCAGGGTGCACCTCAGGGGTTTGACACAGCTCTTTAATGTTCTCTGAAGCTTCACGAGCTCAGCTTAGAGCACATGTTTAACTGCACAAGCCTTAAGAACTTTAGCTTGCGTCATCCCTTTCGCTCATGAGGAATCATACATCTTGGCGGATGTCGTCTCATCTGAACAACAGATGCTTGAAGATGAAATCCACTATGGAATTATTAGTAATTATTTACCTGACGAGCACCACCTGATTACTTAGAGACGCTCCTGTGAGCGAAAAACTGGTGTGCACAGCTCGAGAATCACAGCTGCTGCAAGACTGGCAAAAACCCTGGTGGTGGAAACAGTTTTTTTTTTTTTTTTATGTGACATCCACTTTTCTCTGAGTGTGTATATGTGTGAACACATGTGCAATATTTTTCTGGGAAGTTTTGACCCACCACCCCGTCAGCTATTTGCCACGACGCTCAACCGCAACAGAAGCATTGTGTCTGGAGAAGATGACTTCATCCTGGAAGGCAATACGAACTGCATTCCTTTAATTCTCTCACACCACCTCTTCCTGCATTGATCCTTCACTCTTAATTGTTATAATCTCCTGTATGGATCCTCTCTCTCCCTCCATCTGCATGCCTGTTTTCCTATTTTCTCTCACTGATTTTTTTTTTTCAACATCTGCTTCTCTCTCTTTTCTCTAGAGCTCACTCTGTTTAAAAAAAAAATGTTTTTTTAAAAATCCAGTCTGTGTCATATTGTCTCATGTCATGGTGGTTGGTCTCTTGAATGAGGAATAATGGAGCGAGCGGTTTCCTGCTATTATGTAATTGTAATAATGACATACTAGAACAACACCAAGTGACCTTGTTGACCTTGTTTTCATGGAAAGCCAATACTGTGGTTAGAGTGATGAGCAGTATGGGCAGTAATAACTGTTAATTCTACACAGTGCCATGTTTCTGGCACATGATAGTATCCATTTTTGCGTTTATCTGTGTAGGATCCAGTTTATTACTACTACCATAAATTCCCTTTTGCAATTGGATTATTGAAATTATTTAAATATACTCTTTTTGTTTTTTTTTTTTTCCTTTAACATCGGCTTTGCAGTTTGTAACTTTAGAAACACGTCAACCATCCAGTGCTGTACTGCTAACGTTGTTGCCAGTGAAATCTGCGTAGTAATGAGCTCTGCAGGCAGAAGCCGGATGCACATTATATCCCATGGCACAGTACTCGCAAAAGAAGTGATGCAAGTGGAAAATAGCTTAGATGATCAATGATAAACCTCTTAAGCAATTATATTCCCTGTCTCTTATCTGGTGGAAGGCTGCGCAAAATCGAGCCTCACATGAGGAATATCACTCACCATGAAAGTTGGCTGTCTTCATCGGCGACTGTGGCCCAAACACAGTCTCTCTGCCACGGTGGATTTTCCAGACCTGAATTTATGGAGCTATATTTGTGCCCTGTTCCTTAGCCATGGCTTGTTGAGAGTGCAGACACTTAGGAATTATATTTTCGAGCACGCTTGTCTTAACATACAGCCCATGCAGGCCTATTCTTGCCTCTCAGCTTAGTCTGTGGCCTCTTTCCAAACCTGATTTAAATTAGCTGCTTTCAGAGCTTAATGTGCAAAAATACTGTGTCATTTTCAATCATTTCTATGTGCTTATTAAATACTAACTCAGTTTCAGCCTGGCTTTTGGTCTACGGATAGGATTAAATGTGCTACTTATGTTAGTTTCTGTAGTTAATAACAATGAAGTTTCAGATTTAGACACTAGTCTGTTCTGTTTATTGATTTAACTCTGGGTTTTAACAGAGCTGTCCAAGCTTTGGTTTTGCAGCTCTTTCTTCTTCAGGTTTTGACAGTAGCATGCTATCTGGCTGTGGTTTCTGGGTGTTAGGGTGTTTAAAGGCCCTGTAAAATGCTTTTTCTGACTATATATATATATATATATATATATATATATATATTAATCTTTTATCCCATTTAGTTGCATTATAAATATGTACCATAAGCGGTGCAGGACTGATAAATTAATCAAGAAACGTGTTTTAGAGTGCTCAAAGCTCCATTATTTTCACAATGTCATTGTCATGATGTAATAAGAGAGCTGATGGGATGCCAGGGACCGAATCTGAATCTGGATCCTGCTGGACTCTCTGCTTCAGTCGGCCTGTGAGGCCGAGCTTTACTGACCTCTTTACAGCAAATGTTTTCAACCTTGTTTGGCATTCCTGCACATTTATTCAGCAGATCCCTGGACAGGAATTAGTGGGTATAGGTAATAAATGGTTCTCTAAATGTCAAAATAGTTTTATATTTTATGGAATGTGGGTTCACAGTCGGCTCCACATGGGCTGTGATTGTCATTTCCTGTTTCAGCTAATTACTGAGTCTGATACACCGTATTCAGAGACAGAGCTTTGCCCTGTTCAGCTTCTACTTATGAGGTTCATCCAGGGGTCCAAATGGACTCCACCTGCTTTCAGATAACAAGCTGTATGGTCCCTCTCATCTTTTACCCAGAAGATACAGCATGCATCAGACCACAGCAATGTCCATCCTAAATAATAATGTCAGTCCAGTTTAGTGTCAGGGAAGGTAGCAGCATCTCTTTACCTCATTCATGTTTTCGTTCTGTTGTTCTTTTGTTATTGTTTTTTTTTTTTTATGGTTTGCATTATAGGGTTTTAAATTGCATCTGTGGTTACAGGAGTATTGATTTTGCAGGGGAGAAGTCTGAGGATTAAAAGATATATAAAAATATCAAATATTGTAGATGATGAAACTTCAAAGACTTCACAATTTTCTTTTGCAACTTGCTTTTATAGTGTGTTTTGCTCCTGTTGCCGATCGTTTGTGTTTTCTGAAACTACTACTTGTTTAAAACCCCCAAACACAAGACCAAAACATTGTGGAGGGTGCGTGCACATGATCTTCTGATCAGACAGAAAATCATGTCATTTACAGTTAATTTACGGTAGTGAACAATGTTTTAACCTGATATTATAATAAAGGTAATGTTTTTATTCATAATATTATCTGATTTCTCAATGATCCTACAGACAAAAAGAACAAACAAGCTACAGTTTGAAGGCCATGAAAACTGGTATGTTCTCGGGAGGCACTGTTTTTGCCATCGTGTATCTAATAAATAAGCCCCACGGTAAATGAGCTCGCCTTGTGCAAGTTCATTAACATTCAGCTCATTGTATTGTATTTACAGCCTTCCCTCCCTGCTTCATGCCAGATGTGCAGATCCCAAAAATGCCAATTGAGTAGGCAGGTGCATATCAAGCGGTTATTAACCCACTGCAGCACAATCAGATATAATAAGTTGAGAGTTAATGCAACTTGCAAATTGTGAAATGAAAGTTTTTGAAATTTCTAATTGCTGTGTTACAGAGAATTAAATATGATTAATGACTCAATTATATCTAACGGATTATAGCTTTCATCTTGATCCTGTCCAAACAGAGCTGTTGGAAGATGTAAGTTATTATTTGAGCTGGTGACTTTTTCTCATGTTACCCTTTTTCTTTTGCTTGAGAAAACAATGAAAAAGGTGAAGTGATCTGCAGTGAATAACCGAACCTGTTTATGTCTTCACAGATGACATGAATCCTTTGAAACATGCGTTTTTTTTTTCTCACCGAGTTACCTAGATGGTGGCTGCACGTATGTGTGCTAAGCTGGTCTATATGCGTCCATACAAATATGCAACAGTGTCTTCTCTCGACGGTATTTTTCCACACAATGAGTGCCCCTTCAAATCCAATTAGAGCAACACAGAGTGCTTCACAGCATCATTCATTCATGCGTCACTCATTCTAACCCTTCACTCCTCTGCTCACCACTACTCTGTCCTGTCTGTCGATGACTCGCTTGTAACTGAGTCACTGAATTTTATATTCTCTTTTCCTTCATTAAAATAGGCAACTGTTTCCAAAAAGGCTGTGGAAAAATATAAATAAAGCAAGATGATGCAACAATATATATCAATCCTCTAAACCCCAAATTCAAACTAGAAATAAGGACAACATACTGAAACTCTGAAAATATATTTTCAAAAACACTTGTTTATTTTTAATTGAATTAGAGAAACCTGTTTAAAGTAAGTTTGAACAAAGCACCTGGAATATCTTGTGTAAGGATGTTGTAATGTTGAACTAAAGGAAAATACAACTGATTGAACGTTTAACGAACCTCAACTAGTTTCATCTGCAGAAGGTCAGCGTAACATCTGGGTGTGAAAACAGAATCCAAAGAAGTTTTTTTTCAATTAAAAGTAAATCTTTAGAGGGTTTATGGCAAACAGTTCAAAAATGACATGCCAAGAATTTGGGAATGTCATCAACGGTTGTACAAAATTGTTGTCATTGGCACAAAAGAAAAGCCTGAAAGACAGACTTGTTCAATGTTATTGTACTTTGCAAGCCAAGAGCAACACAAAACACATATTGATTTCATGTCAAGAAACTGTTGAAAATTATTTTGGTGAAAGATTAAAATTTTCCTCCAGGTTTTAGACATTTTTTTTTTAATATAAAAACCTGTACACATATTCTTCACTATAAATTTTCCTCACAAAACAAGACTGACATTTCCATTGGTACAGAGCGTACGGAGTCAATGGCAGCAGGGCAGGGTTGCTCTTTATGCGATGACTCATGCAGGAGTCCAATAGCGATGACACAAAACAACGAAGGTGCTCTGCAGAATCGCCAGTAAATCCTTGGATTAAAAAGTTTTTACTGGAAAATCAACAACAGTCATTTACCAGCGTTCCTGCTCCACTGTGCAGAATTTTGGATGTCTTTTGTTGGTACTTTTCTGGCTGCAGCTCTGCCTACATGACATGTTTCATTTCTTTGATTGGCCGTATCATATCCATTGGTGTCCAGAAGCAGTTCCAGTAATTTGTTAAATTATTTTAACATTAATTTAGCTGACAGGAACAAACGACTTCAGCTCAGTTGTGTACAATGCCAGCAACCAAAAAGGCACTTGTAATACTGTGTTACATTATTCTTCCGTTTAATCACACTTTCCAACTGCTAGAGACCTGAGGACAGTAACCGTTGCAGTTTATTCTTGCAACACGCAACAGTACGACTCCATTGGTAAATTGTCTGCATTTTTATAGCACCCTTTTTATCTGGTCCAGGTTTGACAATGCACTTTACACGTTTCTCATCTACCCATTCACACAAACAAACTCACACTGCAGCGCCTCTATTATAAATTCACTCTATATACAGCAGAACTTTGATTTTCACAATCAATGTGGGCTGATGTGGAGTTCACTGTCATGCCTGAGGACAATGAAAGCAACATTCAATCTGCTAACCTTCTGGTTGGAGGGCAACCGACTGCCCACTGAGCCATGAAACTTAACAGGCCTGCAGTTCAGGCCTGACACCCAGAGAAAAAAATGTCTTGGTATACTATGAAATTGGATGAATATGGCAAAGACCAACAGATCACACATATCAAATGTGAAATGTTTTTTGTCTCAAAAACACTTTTCTTTTGATAACAATTTAAATCAATTCAACTTTATTTGTATATTACAATATTACCATACAAATTGTCTTTCTGAGCTTTTTAGCTTTTTTTTTATTAGCTATTAGTAATATCTTTAAATCTTAAGTAAAGAAACAATGGAAAAAAGGTTCAAAAAAAAAAAAAACTTCCCTTAGCAGGGAAAAAAAAAACTTTATTTAAATAGTGGCAAGGAAAAATTCCCCTTTAAGAGGGAAGAAACTCTGGAGAAGGCCCTGAATCATAAGGGAGGACCTTTCTGCAGAAGGCCAGCTGGATAAAGAAAGAAAAGAGGAGGAAGATAGGACAGAGAGAATATGGAGGACAGAAAGAGGAGAGGCACAAATATACTGGAAACATTATACAGGACAGAATACATTAATAGTAGTTATCCATTAGCTGAAGAACTTCTATTTATTTATATTATGACAGGTACATTGTTTGTATATGCACCACAGAGACAGGTGTAGGCAGCAAAACTTAGGGGGCCACAGGTCGGGAATGCAGCCAGCATGTAGCTCTGGAAGCTCTGGTGTGTGCGTGTGTGAAAGTGAATGTTCAGCACCGGACAGCTCCCACCACTTCAGCACCGAACAGCTCCCAAAGCCTGAAGTAGTGGTGGGAGCTGTCCGGTACTGAAAGTGAATGTTCAGCACCGGACAGCTCCCACCACTACTCCGGGCTTTGAGAGCTGTCAAGCAATCACGTTCAAGCCAACAATCACGTTCAAGCCAACAGCTCCCACCACTTCAGCACCGGACAGCTCCCAAAGCCTGAAGTAGTGGTGGGAGCTGTCCGGTGCTGAATGTGAACGTTCAGCACCAGACAGCGGTGTAGTGGTGGTGCAGGAGTAGTAGTGGGAGCTGTCTGGTACTGAACATTCACGTTCAAGCCCACAGCCCGGTGTAGCGGTGGGAGCTGTCTCGTGATATTCCAGTCCAAGGATGGCAATTTGATCTGGTATTCATCCACCCAGGAGCCTATCATTTGTATGTGTGTGTGTGTGGGGGGGGGTGGGGGGTAGGGGTGGGGGCATGTGTCTTCACACACAGGAGCAGCATCCTAACAATATTTTCTCTTTTGCTCTGCCTCCTCTTTCCTGGGTGGATGAATACCAGAGCAAATTGCCATCCTTGGACTGGAATATCACTGGTGCCTCTTCCTCAGGTGTGTCTTCCTCTGGAGCCTCTTCCTCGCCATCTGTTGACTGGTCGGTCTCACAATGGTCTGGATCAAAATCAGGAACAATGTTGTCTTCTATTTCTGAGACATCCTCCTCTGTTTCTGGTTGAACTTCAATCCCCTGTTCATCAGGTTGAAATAAAAGGTCCAGAGCTTCTCTGACAAGAAATCATCTGATCGGGCGCCTAGTTAATGTGTTCATAGTAAAATGAGGGCAATGCACACAAAAAAACTATATATAAGGGGTCTCTGAGAAGATATGATACATTTTTGTATCAGAAAGTGCGGTTCACGTGGGGGGATGGGCACATAAGCCTGGGAAAGAGACGGTTCTCATAATAAACACCTAATTGTTGATTTTGAAATGTGGAACAAGTGTTATACATTTAGTTTGTAAAGTGTGGTTCATGTGGGGGGATGGGCACTTAAGCACAGGAATGAGGTGGGAAGAGGAGACACCTATTTGTTCAGTCTGAAAGGGGTTCATGTGGGGTGGGGTGGTGTGTGTGTGTGTGTGTGTGTGTGTGTGTGTGTGGGTGTGTGTGTGTGTGTGTGTGTATGGTGGTGTATTTGTGGTTGTGTACAATCTGATGGATGAACACAATCTAGGGTCACCCATTAATTTCCTATGGTGGTCATTTTTGACCGGGAACACCACAGGTGTTACAAAGTTGAATAAACTACTCAAAATTCAGAAAATATGGTGATCAGCAATTACACTGAAGGAAAAAAGAAAATTTTCGTTTTCTCAATTTTTCCAAAAATATTATAGACAGTGAAAAATTACAGACTACAATGAGTTTAGTACAATTTTGAGTCAAAATGAAATCACTGTTTTCCTGGTTCCGGTTGATTGATTTTGATCAGCAATAACAATTGTAGTTTTGTATAATCACCTATGTCTGGGTCATGAGTAAAACTCAGAGATGAATTGGACCTGTCCTCAATTGTGCACAACCATTCCCTATAAAAAGACACCAAAATGGATAAAAAGCACATTTGTTCACGATGCCACGACTACAGCAACCAGAGAGAGATCGTGCCATTGGCATGCTTCAAGCTGGAAGGAGCACACGGGCTGTAGCCAGGGTGTTTGGAGTCCATCACTCTACTGTTGTACGCCTTGCTGAGCGTTTCCAGACCACTGGATCCTCCAATGACCGTCCAAGATCTGGTCGACCACGTGTCACAACGGCCGCACAGGACCGAGCGAATCGGCTGTCACATCTCCGTGACAGGTTTCGACCAGAAACAAGAACTGCTGCTGAAACCATTGGGACCCATCAATTATCAGTGTCCTTGAGGCGAATGGTGGTCATGTTAATTACTGACAATCAAATCAAATAACTGTGTTTTTGTTTACTGTGATGCTTTATTGTTTGGTCATGTTATTGCTATTGAAACTGTCACAAGCATTGATTAATTGGGTCTGAATATCAGGGACAGGTATATGGTTGATGTGCACATGTAATATTTCCATTAAAAATAAGTAACCAAAAGAAAATGTGGTAAAAAAGCAGTGGTGCGTTTCTTTTTTCCTTGAGTGTATATATGTTCAAATGGCTAGTGTGGAGGATATCATAAGGCTCTGAGACAATCAAATGTAAAACACAATATTTATGATTGATGGAAGTAGGAAATCGGTCAGATTTGACCCGAACACGACAGAAAGGTTAATTGGTTACAGTACATAAACCTAAAGTGCATTATGCAATTGTAGAGGTAGACAGAACCATCCGCACCAGGTGTTCAGGTGCTGCATTTAGTTTCATTTTGTTTAACAGAATAATTGCAGCTGGAACAACGCTGTTTTTGAATCTATTTGTCCTGCAACCTGGTACTGTCAGCCTCCATCCAAGGGGGAGGTACTGGAATTCACTGTGCTAGGGGTGTTGGCTATCAGCTAGGATAGCCATTGCTATCCGCGGTAGTTGTCTTGCATAAAGGGAAGAAGGATGCAGCTGTGACTCACCAGTCAGTTTACTTGACCACTTAAAGGTGGGGTAGGTGTTCTTTTTTTGCAGCACTTTTTACAATATTGCCTGAAAACCTTTTCACATTCCCATTACACCCACTGAAATAAAATGTTTGCAAAAAAAATGAAACGTTTTGGTCCGGTCTAGAAGGTATAATCAGAGAAAAACTCTGACCAATCAATGTACTGATCATCTTTACATTTATTGGCTGCTTAATACGTCCATCAAATATCAATGCACTCCCACCCACCCCTCGCTCCCTCCCTGCGGTCCATGTAGTTGTGAATCGTGTGAAGGCGTGGTTTTGAGGGGTGAGCTGAAGAGGAGGAGGCGGAGCCTTTGGGAGGAGGGAGGGAGTGTATATTTTCAAAATCTCACTTGAGTTGGATTGCTGGAACTGTTTTTTCAAAGAACACCTACCCCACCTTTAACAATTTGGTATAGGCGATTCTTCTGTGTAAGGGGAACATTGCCAAACCATGATACTAGAAAAAAGGATTCAATAAAAGTGTGATAAAATAAAAGCCATCATGGTCTTATCAACTTCAGCTGAAATCAAACTTATCAAAACGGTTATAAAAACAGTTCAATGCATTGGCAAGCTTATTATCAGATTTAAAACCCTTGAGGGAGATATGGCAACTGTTACTCTGGTTCTGGATACGAGCTATAGTTTTCATTCTGCACCCGGCAGAGCCAGGGTTGTTCTCAGCCATTCTTTGTACAAGTTTGGATTTATATCTTTGTTTGGCTTTGGATATCTCAATTTTCAGCTCTTTGGTGGCTGCATGTAAGTCAGTGGCAGTACCATGTTTGTGGGCCTGCCTTTTTTCTGTATACAATTTTTTATAGACCCATTCACCCATGGTTTATTATTAGGGTAAATCTTGATTCGTTTACATGGGGCTAATATTTCCTGAGGGCAGCATCATCATTCATATCATTAATATCATCAATATGAACAAATCATTAATATGAACAAACTGGAATCTGTCAGATAGATATGATTTAAACCAGCTTTTGTGCTGTCCCGTTAATCCTGATAATGTGCTCTCATCTGTGTACTAAAATGCTGTGAGCACTGAGGTCTACCAGAACTAGTCGTTGGTGACTTTAACCAGCGCTGTTTCTGTGTTATGATGTATTCTAAACCCTGACTGAAAAACTCAAAATCATTTGAGTTGCAAAACACAAAGGTATATTTTATCTAATACTTTATAGAACCTTTCAACATGTTATTTGGATGAAAAGGATATATATTTCCAACCTCTATGTGGGTGTGATACTGTCTTTGGGTTTTAACTTCATACTGAGCACCAGATGTGTGTTACTTATGCTTCTCTGCATGTTGAAGCAGAGACCCAGCAGTAAAAATATGACCTGCTTTCTCAGCAAAAAAATGTCACAGGCCAGTAACATGATGCCCCCCCCCATCCCCCCCATTTTTTTTTTTTTTTGGCAGAATAAGAAATAGTCTTTTCCAGGACCCTAGCATTATCACCACCAAGCAGGAGAGCATCTCGCTGCCAAATGTCATCCCTCAGCCCAAATAACAAATCCTTTCGAGTACCATAACCACTCAGAGTTATATTACCACAATTCAGCCAAATCTGAACAAACAGGACATTCATTAAAGAGCAATCGTAACAGCAAAAGTCATAAATTGGGATTATGCATGTGTACCATGAAAAATAATCAGTTGTGTTATCTTGCAAAATATTACAGGTGTGAACGTGTGTAGCTTTCAGTGGAAACATATTAGATTGTGTTCAGTCTGATACTGCATTTTACACTTTCTCCAAGCCTTTATTTCTTCCCTAAGAGAAAATATAACATTGTTAAAGACTTTATCTAGAGCCAATGCCTGGTTTGCCTGTTCTGGGCTACTGTAAAGATATGAACGCTTTCTGTAAAGATATGAACACTTTCTGTAGATATGAATATGGACTAATATCTGTGTGTTTGTTTTAAACACCCACCAACAGGTGAAGACTGATTTCTTCATAACCCTGGTTCTGCTGGAAGTTTCTTCCTGTCAAAAGGGAATTGTTTGTTTCCATTGTCACCTTGTAGGATGCTCAGGACGAGGAAATGAATCGCAGTGCAGATTCAGTCCAATCTGTTGGGCCCCTAGCTAAGATGCTTTACATTAAATGGTATTATAAGATCCTGAGTTGATTTGAATTGGAATATATTAGACTCTAAAAGGATTTTAACCAGTGTAATTTAATTGGAATGTAACTGAATTATAATCTAACTGAACTGGACTGTATTTAATTGAACTCCAGTGAACTTGTTTTCTTTCTGAAGAATCTACCTTGGGATATTTTTGTTGTGAGTTGGCTCTATACAAATAACTGAATTGAATTAGACTGAATTAAATGCTTCAAGCATAACAAAATATAATCATTCTTTCTTGAAAGTAAGAATGAATTAATTTCTACACAAATGAAAATTACAGCATGATTATTCTGCTACTAGATGAACACTCTTTCCCCTGGGTCCGACCCAGCACAAAAGCGCCGTGGAATGGCTGTGAGCCGCTTTGAGTCACGACCATTCCAGTCAAAGACACTGGTTCCACCCGGACCTCCACAGAGCTCAGCTACGCTAAAGTATGCACAGAGTCCATTTTAGCACTCAACCATGCCAACTCTGTGCCAAAAAGAATGGCACAGACAATTGGGTCTAATTTCCAAATAAAACATCACCAGCAGCAACGTAATGTTGATTATATGAGTAAACTCACGTCACAAAAATGTGTGAAGGCCATGGGTGAACAACTCAGAAGAGATTTCAACAAAGTACAAGTTAGAGGCACATTAAAAGTCAAACAGCATATTTTATTTGACACTATTCACCTTTTTTTTGTACATTTAATTCCAGAAAGGACACGTTGTGGTCTGGGAAAAACAGCCCTAAATGAGGAAATTACTGCACGATTCTCTCATGAACTCAGAACCTTTGTGTAAACTCGTAATCTTACACCTCCAGATGAGCAGGCAGCGCTCCTGGTGAGACCTGAGCTCACGCTGAGGACCGAGCAAAACCTCCGCGAAGTCGCAGCGCGGTGCTTCTGTTCCTGGTGGGGCCAAGGCCTCACAGATGAAGCCTGAATGACACGGCAGCAAGTGCAAAGAGTAGAGATGCTTAACGAAATAATACAATACAAGCCTTTTTTTTGCTGCTTAAAATCCTAGCGCTTGCGGTGTTTCATTGATAATATTTCCTTTCTTAGCTGAAACCCCTCAAAAACTACCACACCTTTCCTTTACATTCTCCACCACACCTGATCCTTTTTGGTTATTCATTTACATTCACTGAGGAAGGCTTTAAAAGCAAAGGTTCTTGTTTCTTGTAAGGCTTACTCTGCTCAAATCAAACATGTCTAAAATAAACTTCAAAAGATTTGTGTGCGTTGGTATCTGACTGCTTGCTAAGCATTTATTTCGTCGAGTGCATTTTGACAGTTTGGTGTGGGTGGGTGTGTGCTGGGGGGCAAATGTGGGGTGTACTGTTTCCATTAATGTCTGCGCTAAAATGCAACTCAGCTTTCTGAATTATGTAAATGAGGTGCTGTAAATTCATGACAGAATCAATGGCTTTCATTTTTATCAAATCAATCAGGCCTCGATCAGTCCATAAACTCCACACTCCTGCAAGACGCGCACGTGCGCACACGTACACACGCACTGCTTGGCTCTATAATTAATCCTGCCAAGACAGGTTTCAGAGTAATGAGTTTTGGAATGATGTGTATATAGTCATAAATATAATTTTTGCCGTTAACCATCAGCTGATTCATGATAATCCACCAGTGTGTGTGTGTGTGTGTGTGTGTGAGAAAGAGGAAAAAAAAAACATGGGTAACCTACTCTATGCTACCAAATTGGATCTCAGCCTCGTACACTTTGATAAAGAGCTTTGGTATTTTACTACATATTGCATATATTAGAAGCTTATAAACTTGTATGCTCTCTTGATAAACACAACAAGACATATAATATAATTATTGCTGTTGGTCAGCAGTGTGGTTGTGTTTAGCTTTTACAAATGTCTCACGTGCATGACAACGACCTCTGTCATCTTCGCAGCTGCACTTCTTCCGGACTTCAGTTCAATACCCGAAGCCAGAGGAAAATCTCGGCGGCACTGCGAATACAAAGCCTCGTAAATCAGTCTGCGGTGATTCATTTAGATAATTTTCTCCCCAAATTTTGCACACCGAAGCATAGTTTTTCGCCGGGTCAGTAAATCTGCCTGTAAGTGATTTAAAATCTTCTGACAACAACATCATTTCCTGCAAAGCTATGAACCTGGCATAATACCTTCGCTGTTCAAAGTTGTAAGTGTCAAAGGACTGTAAAATGTAAAAGATAAGTATTCTGCTTATAGCAAAAAAAAAAAAAAAATGTTCATATAAATAAATGTGTATGACATCTATGTGGATTATTAAATGTCAACTGTGTTTAAAGTCTATAATTTAATATTAACGTTCCTGCTCTTTCTGGCTTGTTTTTCATTTATAGACAATATTCGTCTGTAGCCTTCTTTGTTCACATTAATAAGAACTTATTCTAAGAGAGGAGACTTTAAAACAAAAACAACAACAACCTATGCCTTTACTTTACATTTTTACTCTTAAATGTTGCCGTGTTGAAACATGAACATCAACCCTTCTTCTTCCTACTTAAGCATCTCTTCACCCAGCCTCGCCTACCTCTTGTGTCCTTAACCTTCCTCTCCAAAGTCAGATCGATATCATGTTTCCACTTCCTTCCTATATCAAATAAAATAAAAGCGCAGCCTTGATTTGCTTTTGAAGGCTTCACTTCACTCCTCTCTGTGGTCATGTTACATGAAACAAGCACCTCTCATGCAGCTCATCTCACATACTCATCACCGCTCTTTTTTTTTTTGAGTCTATGTTTCGGATTTAGTGATTTTCTTGTGACCCAGTTCGCCACCTAAGCTGCTTGTCAGTTGTAATATTTTAAAAGTTCTGTTTATCAATGATAGGATGTGCAGTTCATCTTTCTATTTTGCTTTAAAATGAAATAATTCAACTTATGTAAGAACATGACAGATGCATGTACTATAGGAACAAAACAATGATAGAATCAACTTACAAATACTGAAATAGGTTATCAAATATAGCTATTTCAGATAAGAAAATGATACATCCACCTCCTCAAATACGAAGCTGAATCTTCATTCTGAACAGGGTGTCAATCGTTGACCGTGTAAAACATGCTTTATAGCTCCTTACATAACAAGATGAGTCAAAAGAAAAAAAAAACTTGCCTGTTACTGAAGCTTTTGAACTCACCTCCTGCTTCTCCTCAGCACACGGAGTTGTCATGGAGAAACAAGGAAAACTGACCCTTCGTAAAGAGAATCATTCATCTTTATGAACCACTTTTATTCCAAAGCCTGGAGAGAATCCTAAAACCCCAAAATCAGCTGTTTGTTGCGTCATTTTTGCTTTCTCAGTATGCTTTTACTAATTTAATGAATCTGTGGAAGAAGCTTTGTGCTTGTGTGCGTGTGCGCTGATATCTGCGAGTGTATTGGTGGTGTGAGTATTTCCTTTCCTTCGCTTCCTCTGAACAGGTGTGTGCTTGTTTGTATGTGTGCGCGTGTGTGTGTGTGTGTGCTGCTGGGGGCGCAGTCATTTCCTGTCTCCTGGTTAAGAGACGATGTTGGCATGACAACATGACACTTGGGAAAGGTTGAAGGGTAGACAGAGAGGGAGTTAAAGAAAAAAAGTCATTTTTCAAACTGAAAAATGGACAAATGGATGTTTCGTGCCAACTTTGAGAGGGAACTTCATTCTCCTAATTGTTTGCAATCACACTTCAGATCTCCATTTGAAGCTCAGTCTGTAAATATTTATATTTACATATAAAAACTGACTTCACATCCTGATATTGGTCATCCTGAAAATGACGGTATTAAATCAATTTTTTTTTTATGCTTACCTCCCTGTTGAATGGATCCCACTGATGCATCAGGTAACAAATATACCTTTATCAACATATTTGAAATTTAATATGTTTAATTCTCTAATTTAATGCATTTACTTGTTTATGAAAGGCTAAGCTAAGATCAGCAGTCGTTATGAGACATTAAAGTAATTCAATACTGCCGGCGTATTGATCCTGTCTATCTGACGTGAGCTCATATAATATTTATGAGGAGGCAGAAGCTGCCGTTCCTCCTGAACCACAAATAACTGCATAGACAGGCTTAAACACAGCGATGTGTTTTCAGCAGAGGAAAAGTTTGCCTCATTAACGGCAAACATCACTGCTGTGTCTCGCCGTTCAAATGTTTCACAGAAATCCTGCTCTCTGTTTTACTCTGCGTTCACTTGGGGACGTCGGCCTTTTACTGGCACCCGGTCGGATTGCATTATCTTTGAGGTAAGGACTTAAAAAATAAAAAAAACAAAAGAAAAAACACAAAAGCAGCAAGAGAAATGTGAGAATAAAATGAAATTCTGAATTAAATGGATTATGCATTGCATAACAGAGGAGAGTTTGGGGTGCTATCACCTAAATTATTCATGCAGATAATTTATCTCTGAGCATATATGCAGCGCACCGCTCCACTCCATTTTTTTAGTGAGTTTGAAAAAAAAAAAAAGTTGCACACACATCCACATTTGTTCTTGTATATGCACAACAAACTTATCTTGCCTTCTCAGTTATTGCTTTAAATTGGGTCAAGGCAAAATGACATTAAAAAAAAAAAGTATGAAATGGATAGACGAGAAGAGAGAGACAGCTACACCAGGGAAGGAAGAGAAACAGTGTTGCAGGGAGGGAGACGCAGAGGGAAGCGAGCGTTTGATGAGAAAACTTCAAAACTTACAGGACTGCAAAGCGAAGGCACCTCACATACAGTAAAAACTTCAGCTTTCTTTTCCTGTCGCACGCTTGTTATGAACCCTTCCCAAAATACGGGATTTAAAAAGTGCTATTCCCAAATGAGACATTTGTTTTCTGCATTGATTTTTTTTTTCTTCTTCTCCGTTGCCAAGACAACAGACATATAAAACTAATGTTTTGCTCAGCTCAGATGTGCCTCCGGCTTCCTTTCCTGAAAGGTCAAAAGGTCTGAGAATACCCAGTGTAATATTAAGTTATACGGTTTATTAATGGCTAATGATTCAGCTATTTTAAATCCAGAACGGGGAGAGCGAAGCGAAAGATGCGCTGACGAGAATAGAGGTGCAGTTTGAGCGACTGGCAGGAAGCGGAGGAAGAAGAAGGAGCTTCGTGGCTAACGCCCACAGTGACAGATGTGAGAGAGAAGCAGATCCCGGTGAATGTATGATCTAATAAAAGCCACGCTGGCTGATTTGCGCCGTTTTCTTTTCACATTAACAGGTTGATGCAGACTGACAAGAGGAATCTGAAACTAGCAGAAAAACAACGAGCCAATCACCTGCTGTTGATCCAAACAGCTTTTAACCTTCTGTGTGGCCTCTCAACAATATTCCCCGAAGGTGTTTAATAATGTACAATGCACCAGTTTTCTGCAGTGTATGCTCCTTGTCAGTGTTTTTTTTTTTTTATCCCCTTTTGCCATCAGCTTTAAGATAATTGTATTTCACTTTTATACTTAGGAACAGGGTTGAAGTAAGTGCATCACAATGAGAACTGACAAACCATAACACTATCGAAATTCAGCTGCATTGAATTTTAAAAGGAAAATAGCTCCCAAACACTTAATCCACATTTAATCAAATTGTAAGGCACTCTCGAATTGTAAGGTTTTTACTTGCATCAAGGCACTCTCGAAGCAAGGTCACGTAAGACCAGCAGGAGGGAGTTATCGCATTAGGAACTCATGCAACCACTGTCCCTTTTACACAGCATATCCCAGAATGCTTTTGGAATTTTCCCATGTCTGTTTGGTTTCCTCTTAATATGCTATACAGGAGTGGTTCTCAAACTACTGCGTACCACCTGAGAAACTGTTCAGCTCTCTGAGTACCACCATGATGACCAATTTTAAAATATAGCCATATATGCCTTCTCAATTTGCTTTAAACACACAGAGACGTTGATTCCTTATTGTGGTTATTTATTACCTGAATTGTTACTTTACTGAATCAAACATTTACAACTCTGTCCAACAATTCTCACAGACTCATACTCTCATACAGAGCAAAATAAACACACTCAAAAGCTGGTACATCTCCAACTGAATATGCAACAAATATTTTTTATAATTATTAAATATATTTTATAATTTTAATTACCTAATGCTACACATTTTGTTTGAAACGTATTGATAATGCATTGTATGTTTCTGATCTGAAGTGAAAATGTGGAAAAAATTTGAAAAGTCATGACGTTCCCCGCGTACCACCAGTGAACGCGCACGAACATCATGTGATGCGTCTCGACCAATCAGCGCACAGATTCTAGAGTTCTGGGCCATCAGCGTTTCTTATGCTGCTTACAGGAGGCTGTGAGTCATCGTGTGACATTTCGCTGTTAGCTGTGGCCCCTCATCTGCTGTGGGGGGTAATTTTCACGGTTTCCGTGATTTTTTCTTGTTTATTTTATTATATTATATATTTCTGAAAAATCCGCAAATAACTAAAACCGTGGAACTTAAAGCGCGAATTGGCAAAGGATCACTGTATTTTACTGCTGCGTGAAACATGTCTGTGGTGTCATGTGAAGGCCCATAAGTCATACAGTACATGTCTGCAGGAATGACTGCTTCTGGAAAAGAAGAGGAGAATAAAGAGGGAATATCTGCTAGTTTTGACAGACTAAGCAGGGTAGGTAAAAGATTTGGCGTTCAACAGTAATTAAGTGCACAACTTCATAACTATGAATGAGCTACAAGTGCAAAGAATGTAGCACTTCAGAAGATAGTGATATCATTTTGTGTTTGTTTCCCACGTCTCGTCTACTTTTGACTTTTGCCGTTTTCTCAAAAACGAAGGCAAGATGTACAGCAGATTGAGTGCCTCCAAATGTGAACACTGAGGTTTTAAAACGAAGATTGAAGTGTGCAACAAAAATGGCAAAAGACACAATCTTCAGGCAGAGCGTGGTTGGCGCCTTCAGGCTGTAACATGGCATCGAAACATGATGGAGGGGTCACAGCATCTTAAGATATAAGCTAGATATCCTAAAGTGAAGATCAGGGGTTTCAGAAAGTGATTTATGAGCAAACTCTGAGTTTGTTGAACCAGGAAAACTCAAAACTCAAAGTTCCACAAAACGAGGTAAGTCAACCCTGAGCAAGAGAGTTCAGTTATTTCAAAAGTAACTTACACTAAAAAAATGAACAAGAAAGATTGTGCACTTTACATAAAATATTTATATTCACTTTACTAAGAGTAAAATTGTCCTTGTTGACTTGAAATGTTTTTTTTTTCTATCAAGGTCCACGTGATTAATTATTACTATTATTATTTTCAACTTTCATAATTAAGCTTTGTAGAACCTCTTGACAAGAAAAAAATGAATTAAAATCAAGGCTTAATTTTTTGGAGTGTAGCCTATACTGGTCCAGACTACATACCCTGAGTTTCTCTCTGTCTCCTCCCACTTTCAATAAACCTGAAACATTTTTAGAGATGTCTGAACAACAGCATGTCACATTTGCATCAGGGAAGTGTTGTGGAAATTTTATCGTCTCTGTTTTAGCCACTAAAGACTAAGGATTCTGAGTGAGACCAGGAATACTCAGGAAGTATACCGAGGATCCAAATAAATCATTTGCATTTGTGATACCTCGATGAATTTTGTAAAAACTTTAGGTCTACTGTTTTTCTGCACAACCTAACCTAAATACATGACCTAATCCCTCTGTGCATCACAAATATTACCCATCATATGTTCATACTTTACACAAAATACTTTGGGTTATTTTATTTTATTCAAGTTACCTGTCTGAATTATGCTTTTATAATTCATCTTCAGCTTCTTCATAGTTTTTTATTTATTTATTGCAAACAGGATAACTTTTCAGAGTTTCTTGACTCAGGACTCTGAATTACTTTTTAAAGTCGGAGTTTGTTGAACTTCCCCTCTGAAAAAAAAAAAGGCCCCAGGAGTCTCGTTTTCATGTAATTCTACATGAACTCTAATGAAACAAAGTGACACTGAATGATGATGACACTGGGTGAAGACTGAAAGACAGCTTACATCTGCCACGGTTGCGGGTGGAGGACCCAGATGCAGGAGACTACAGGAAACATGAGTCCTTAATGGAAAACAAAAACTGATCTAAAAGCACAGAAGAGCAGGTGAAACCGTCACGGACAACAACGAGATACAGAAGAATAAACCAGGGGAGAAAACAGGAGGAATTCAACGTGGACCAGGGGTCTGCTGCATGAAACCAAGGTAAGGGATCAACCCGGGATATGTCGGTTATCCTGGCTGAATTCAGCCGTTCGTTTGCACAAAAGCAGGATCAGAAAAGTTCCCATGCAGATTTATTCTGTGCAGCTAGCCTGGTTGGAATGAGACTGACAACCGAGATTTCTTAATCCTGCTGCTCTGATCTCTTCGCCCAGCTGTCACTCTGACTGGAAATACATTTAATTAACAGGGTTTTTTTTTTTTATGATTTTCAGTAGCCTGCATTGAAATATTAGAGACAAAAAATTGTCATTGGGCATTATGATCATCATTATATACAGTCCATTTAGGCTATAATTATAAAGGTGAGGGACTTCGAGAAGCTGGATATTTTATTGATCTCAGACATTTGCCTTCGTATATTTCTCTTTAGTATTATTCCAAGTTGTTGGGCTGATTAGAAACATCTTAGCTTACAAAGGTGACTGCAATAAAGTCAGTGATGAGGGTGATAGTTTACTCCATAAACAGTTCTATCCATTTCATGAAGTGTTTCTCTCACAATTTTGGGCCCATTTTTAAATTAATGATTCAGATGAATCAGCTCTTGTTCGAAGGACTTTCTGTTGGCTCCACAATTTTAATTTGGGATACCTCTGTGCCTCTTGCCTCATAAAATGAAAATCCAGTACAGTTCAAAGCTACCCAGCTTTAGTTTGATTGGCATCACCCACAGAAAGAACTTAGTTTGCAAATGGTCTCTTTCAGGGTGGCCTATAAATTTTAGATTAGCTAAAAAAATTTCTTAGAAAAAAAACATGTTCTTTTCTGTTTTGCCTTTTAGTGATTCTTTGCGCTTTAATTCTTTAAAATTCATTAATTTCCACCCCTCACCCACAGTAATCCTGCTGCATGGATTTGCAGGATAAACCACAATGGATCGTGTGGAAATGTTTAATAAGATGTGCCATGGGATTCATATACAGTAAATGAATGGAAATCGCCTGTCATGCATCATAAGCTGGGCTGCTGAATTCTTGGAAGATGTTTCATATAATTATTTTGAGATCAGGAATAATATTGCATATTTAAGGGGTATAAAAAAATATGCCATCATGTAGTTTTTTTTTTTTTTCTCAAACCACGAGACTGAAAACTGAAATCCTTTTTCCACATTTACATGCATACCTCCACTACACTGTGCTGCAGCCGTGCCGCTTTCAACATTTAATGTATGATAAGTATGCGTTTGCAAAACTATCCATGCTCATATCTAGTTGTAATAGTGATAGTGTAGTAAAAGGTTCGGCAAAGCTTTAGTTCGTGACTTAACTCCAGCTGCTTAGTTTAAACAGGAAGGTGCTGAACACACCAGTTAAATATAAAAATCCATATTTCAGTGTGAGATTGAGAGCATGGGAAAATGAGAGTACATTACTTCTATCCAACGCAGTAAATTAACTCAGCAATCCCAGAATGTATACACTTACTTTAAGATCAAGAAATATGTCGTTCAAGAATTCATAGAAGAATTCATAGAATACAGTGATCCCTTATTTTTCGCGTAGTAATGGTGACCGGCGCCTCCCCGCGACAATCAAAATCCGCGAACTGGAGCCAGAGCCCCCCGAGCCTCAATAATGTGTTTAAAATATGTTTAAAACCCCCCAAAAAGTAGCGAGGCACTGCAGCGAAACAAGACAAAGGCTCAACTGTGGTCTTTCTGTTTCCTTCACAGCCTCTGGTCTCTGAACCATAGTAAAGAAACTGCTGGTATTGTGCTATTTTTGGCTAGTAGGCTAATTAGCGGCTAACACGCTAACAACAACAAAAGAAACAGTCCGGTTTTTTTTGCATGGAACGAGCACTTTATTCTGACACTTTCAGGAACTTGTAACATCACATAGGTTGTATTGTTCGGCTCCTGTCGGTTAACAGAGAATGTAAATCTATACACGCTGAGCTGCTGTTTTCTTCTGCCATCCCACAACACACACACACTCCATTACCCATAAGGCCACATCATTACCCATAAGGCTACCTTCTTAAAGGGGCCAGGCTGGCCCATGAATAAAAAAAGTTGGGACATGGACACGAAAAGACTGAAAAGGTAAGTGAACTACTACTAAAGAAACACCTGAAGGAACATGTTGGTCAGTAATAACTGGGTATTTTCGTTTTAGAATAATAATCCTCAGTGTAAGAGCACCTGAAAACTTTGAGCATCTTGCCAAAGTGTGTGATTCGATCCAAAAATTCGGAGAATCTGGAGAAATCTCTGTGCGCACAGGGGCCGTGAACAGAATGAATATTGCATGACCATAATCTTTGAGCCCTCAGGTGGTACTGCATTTAAAGCACAAATCTACTGACTACAACGGCAAGCAGGTTCCTGAGCCCATGCAGTGATTTTCATTACGAAATGGAATTCGCTGCATGGGCTCAGGGGCGCTCTGGGAAATCACTGTCTTAGAATACACCTCGCCTTGCCATCCACATGCACAGGTTTATAGCAAAGAAGCAGCCATATGTGAACATATTCCAGGAATGCTGCTGTTTTCTCTGGGCCAAAGCTCATTTGAAAACTGGACTGAGGCAAAATGGGAACGTGTCCTGTGGTCAGAAGGATCGAAATGTAAAATTAATTTTGGACGCCATGAATGCTGCACCCTTCAGGCTAAAGAGGAGAGGGGCCATACCGTTTGTCATCTGCACTCAGTTTAAAGCATGCATCTCCTTTGGTATGGGCGGTGCGTTACATCCAGAAAAATGAGCAGCTTGCACATCTGAAAAGGGAAATATCAGTGCTGAATGGTATGTGCAGGTTTTAGACAACACATGCTTCTATGAAGACATCTTTTTCAATGAAGGAATTGCATCTTTCAGCAAGACAATAATTAACTTCATTTTTTTTGCTGTAAGCCTTTTTTTTCGATGGTGCATTTCTCTTTTCTATGTTCTGTTGTGAATGAGATTTGGCTTGTATCACATTTAAGTTCACAATTCTTTGTTAATAATGAGACATTGTAACATAAATATGATTTTCTACAACATCAGCATGGATCAAAATGAGTTTTCTTCTGAAATATATGTGGGACCCACATTTCATAGGGGCATATAATGTTGGAATCAAATACTGGACAATGGACACTGAATACCAATCATTCAACCTTAGTTTTATTTGTATTGTTCATGCATTGATTGTTAACATTTTAATGTACGCTCCCCCTTAAAAAAAGCTATAACATTTTATTCCAGCTGGTTAATCAGTTTAACAAGTAAAATCCACAGAGGCGCTTCAGCGCAGTTTCAGGGTCCTTTGGGAAAAAGTGTCCAGGTGTTGTCCAGTAGACTCCAACCGCCTGTAATGTACCGACATGCTGTTCTGATGTGTTTCTGTTTCTGTGTTTCACAACGAGTGAAAGAAGTTTTAAACTTATTGCCAGTTCCTCTGTGGTCAAGTGTGCAACATTTACCACATAAAGAACTTTGGGCTTTTTTACAAGAGCACATACTATGTACTTCACATGTAATTTCATGTACAGTATGTACCGTCATGGCTGAAAGTTTTGGCACCCTTGAACATAAAGACCAAACATCTCCAAATGTCCTGTAAAATAAGTTGAAATTGACAAAAGTTTTTGGTGTCTCAAATTCTTTACTTTGTTTTTTAATCATAACTTAATATTTCATTTTAAATAATACATTACACAGAAATTGCTGTGGCAAAAGTATTGACACCTTGAATTCAATATTTGGTAGCACATCCTTTGGAGAAAATGGCTGCTGTCAAACACTTCCTAGAGGTTTCAATGAGATGCCTATACCGCTCTACGGGCAGTTTGGCCCACTTTTCTTGGCAAACTGCTCCAGTTGACCCAGATTAGAAGAGTGCCTTCTTCCAACTGCCATTTTCAGATCCCTCCACAGGTGTTCATTGGGATTGAGATCTGGACTCATTGCTGGCCACTTTAGAACAGTCCAGCGTTTTCTGTTGAACCATTCCTGGGTGCTTTTTGATGTGTGTTTTGGGTAGTTGTCCTGCTGGAACACCCATGATGTTCGACGAAGACCCAGCTTAATGACCGTTGGTGAAACATTTCTCTCCAGAATACCTTGGTAATCACCAGATTTCATAATGCCATGCACACATTCAAGGCACCCAGCACCAGAGGCTGCAAAACAACCCCAAAACATTAGTGAACCTCCTCCATGTTTGACTGTAGGGAGGGTGTTCTTTTGTTTGAAGGCTTCATTTCTTTTCCTGTAAACACAGAGTCTATGTGATTTACCAAAAAGCTCCAATTTGGTCTCATCTGTCCACAGGACATTTTCCCAGAAGGATTTTGGCTTGTTCAGGTGTGTTTTGGCAAACTCTAGCCGGGCTTTCTTGTGTCTGTCTTTCAGTAGAGGCTTCCTTCTGGGTCTCCTACCATAGAGCCCCCTTTCATTGAGCTGGTGACAGATGGTACGCATTGAAATAATTGTACCTTGTGTCTGAAGGTCAGCTTGAATCTGTTTAGCAGTTGTCCGAGGTTCTTCTGTCACCATTCGAACAATCCTTCGCTGCATTTTTCATCCATAATTCTCTTGCGGCCACTTCTTGGAAGGTTGGCTACCGTACCATGAGCCTTAACCTTCTTTATAACATTTCACACAGTGGATACAGGAACATGAAGGTCTCTGGAGATGGACTTGTAGCCTTGAGATTGTCTATGCTTTGCTACAATGTTTTCTTTGACTACCTCAGACAATTCTCTGTTTTTCTTTCTTTTGTCCATGCTCAGTACGGTCATGCAGTGACAACAGCAGAATGAGGGGGTTGCTCCTTTTAAACTGGTTGGATGACTATTTACTAGATTGCTGTCACCTGTAAACTCACCATAGGTGAGTTCAAAGTGAATGACCTGCTTGAAATTCATTTATTCTTTGTAAATCTAAAAGGGTGTCAAAATTTTTGTCACAGCATTTTCTGTGTAATCTATTATTTAAAATTTAATATTAAGTTTTGATTAAAAAACAAAGTTCCTGTACTATTATTAGTTTAATGAAGAATTTGAGACACCAAATTCTTTCGTCAATTTCAACTTATTTTGCAGACATTTGGAGTTGTTGGGTCTTTATGTGCAAGGGTGCCAAAATTTTCAGCCATGACTGTTCTGCATACTGCATTCAGATGACAGTCATGTAACTGTTTTAACTGGACTTCCACACAAGTGACACGATGCTCTACGAGATATAGTATGATGGACTGGTCAGCGGCTCACTGGAAATTTTTTCCAAAAGCACAAAACAATCTGGGCTCTGTCTCACACAGTGCAGATTGTGCAGTTTTTTACGTATTGCATACGATGTATTACATTTGTCAAAATCAGTATGCAGTACAGTAGCCTCTATGGTTTCAAAAACAGCCACAGTTTTGATACAATTCTTTGCTGGAGAGTCGTGAGTTCCAACAAAAGCTGCCTGATATCAGTCGCCTGAAATAACTCAGATGAATGCTCAGAGCTCAGTGATTCATAAAGGACAGCCGCCTGTAGAAAAACAGGACATATAAGTGTTGATGGACCCCGCTGGACCCCGTAGAGTATTTGCATCCAAATGAGCATTTCATTTCAGAGTCATGAAAACTGAATCAGAAGATGTCAACACGATTCTTTCGTCCTTGAAAAAAAAAAAGCGGGCCAGAAAATTATGCATTTTGTGTGTCAAGCTTCAAGCTTCGAGTTTCAGGAAAGATTGCTTTACAGGTACTTCAGTATAATCTGTATCTTCAGAGAGAAATACTTCAGCTCACATGGCAACTTTTAAAATTGATCTACAGTTTACAGTTTAAGCACTTTCAAACAGAGATCAATGTTTCTGTTTGCAAAGGTGATAGTAGTGTGTTATGACGATGCCAGTGGCTGCAAAGGAAATGTACGTTGTTCAGTCTATCTTGTTAAGTCTGCTCTACAGTTTTTCATTCTGCATTGCTCTGATCTATACAGATTTTATGCATCTTTTAATGGACTCCTGGGGAAAAAAAAAGCAGTGGATGCTGATAGCAATCTTGTAAACAAAAGACAAAAGTTTAATACAGACACAACAGGGCAAATGTTTAAACAATAAACCATGAGCTCTATTGACTGACTTTAAGCCTGCGCTTGAGTGGATGTGCATGGATGCCAGCCAATCATTATAAGATTAAAAGGTCACCACAAAGCATCACAGTTTTGACATCTCTCTTTCCCTGCTTGTAAAAACATCTTATTAACTCAGAGGAAAGTGGATTAAAATACACATAAGAATACTGAAGCTACCAACCAGGCAAAGCATACAAAAAGCAAGCACCATGACAAAAATGAGTCTTTATCCATCCTAATATGTCTCTGAAACCATATCGTGTGACCACGGATGTTCAGCTGACGCCAATGAAACACTAAAACGAAATTGATACCGCATCTTTCATACAGCATGTGCAGCACAGAGTACTTGACATGATTAAAACAATAAAAGCATGCACGTCTTGGCTTCACTTAAAACAGGTACTTGCATGAATATTCTGAACCACATGACACAGTTGTGGTGATCTTAACAGAAGTGCGATCTGTGAGCACAGCAGAGCTCTGCAGTTGTTTCATAAGACGGATTCAAATTAAAGACATGCTTCCGCTCATGTCTGCACTCGTGCTAACGCTCCTTTTTCTTATTACAGCACGGGGCCGCTGCGTTTATGCATATTCCTTGTTGGCAATATATACGACATTGAAGAAGAAAAAAAACCCGGGCTACTTGCCTGCCCTGAACAAAACAAAAAGTTTGAACAACTGAAAACTGTTTTGCTTTATACTTCATGACTGCCAGTGGCTAAAACAGCACACTTTTTGTCAAAAGGGGCAGTTGGGCATCCTGCTGCACACAGATACACTTCTGCTGCTCATAACACACACTTCATTTGTGCTCTGACAGCTCAGTACATGTGCTAAATGAAAGAATTGACAGTTCAAGGTGACAGCTACGTACTTCCAATCAATCCAGTGTTGCGCTGTGCGATGTGAGCTTTGCATACTTTTTGTGTGTGTGTGTGTGTGAGTCAGAGCTCGAGAGCAAAAAAGGAGAATGTTTGCGGGAGTTTACATGCGAATGTCTCCTCTTTTGTGGGGTTGGTCGTAGGTGGGGGTAGCTGACAGGTGTCCCTTCTTCTTAGCCATGCAATTTATCACCCCACTGTTGGTTCAGACCTTTGCCAGAGTGCAAAAACCCAGAAAAATGTGCTCCCTCTCTGAGCAGTTAAAGCTATTATCAAATAATTTCAAACCAACATCTCAGAAATATAACAATATTGCTCACAACCAATTCTTATTTCTGTGTTTTTTTTCCCTTTCTCGCCCTCTCTCCACGTCTTTTATTATCCACACAGTGACACTGGCAGCAAATATATTCTAACATGAAAAACATTAAAGGCATGCTGAGCAGCCATGGAGATTTTAAAGCTTTTGTTCTTTCTGGCCCAATAATAAAAAGTGTTTCAGGGCTCAGTGTGAGACGGCTGTCAGAAATAAACCATGTCTATCAATATCACTCTCGAGATATCATTATTTGAGTTATTTTCAATTAATTATGAGAGCGTGGTGAGACGGTACTTTAGATCTCATTTCAAGGCCCAAATTGGTTTGTAAGCATAAAAACATTTATTGAGTATGCCCTACAGCACACATACACACCCCGACTCACAAAAATGGTGTGAAGAGTGGGTTTAGATATGGAAGTTAGGGGGATAATTTTGTTGCTGGAGATCGCAATGTTTTGTTGGATATCGATCGGTTTATCATCAACTTTCTATTTGATGTAAAACTTTTCTCTTCTGGGTTTGTTTTCTGTGATTTTTTTTTTCTAATGAAATGCACATTCCTCCAGTCTCTCCTTGGAAACAGTAGCTTTCTCTGTGGGGTGCCCCCTACCACCACCCCACCCGCCCACACTGCCACCGCCAACCCCCCCCCCCCCCTTTTCTATTCATGCACTGCTGCTGTACCAAATCAGCCAGGGGTGAGGGCTTCAGGGAGAGGGGGTGTGGGTTGCAGGGTATTGCAGGAAGCATGAACCAGGGAGTAAAAGCACAAGCATAAAAGCCAGGCCTTAAAGTTAAGAAAAGGTCCACCCCCCCCCACCCCCCCACCCCCTTTTATTTTATTTATTTTCTCTCCTGCTTCCTTGCTGTCTTCATCTCCTCCATTCCTCTCTCTCCTTGGCAGTGGATGGAGGGAGTCAGGGTGATAAATAGGTGGTGTCCGATGTGCTTCTCCTCTGCTGTCGTTGTTTCTCTCCTTTTCCTCCACTCTCCTCCTCTCTGGTCTCGGCTCACCGCACCTCCAACCCAACAGTGTGTTCATTCCTGTCAGCAGAAAAGAGAATCACTGGAACAACCAGATCTGCCGTGTACATGCACACACACACAGAGACACACACTGACTGGGACTCACATGAGCATACATCGTAGTAGGCTTGATAAAGCAGGTTCATGTTAACAGTTAAAACGTTCTGCGATAGTCGCAGGAAGCCAAAATCACATACTGAGCTAACGATATGCATCCAAACACACTCACAGCCAGAGACGAGAGTTCATAGTGCACACGCTTTGAATGAATTAACATCAGCGTCTGCAATACACACACATATTTGGGTATCCCGGGCATTTCTGGCTTCAAATCAAGTCCGGAGGCGCATGTTTAAAAACTACGTTGTTTAAAACGGCATCCTATAAAGCTAAAGGGTTTTTTCAAAAAAATGGCAAATGTCATTGTCCACAAAAACCTTGTTTTATCAGCCTCTGTATAAATTAATGTGAAATAATAGTAATGAGAGGAAAGTTTTTAAAGGTTAAATGCTGGGCTTTTACCGTAAATTATGTACTTTGCCCCGAACATCATTAATATATATATATATTTTTAAAAAAGCATTTTAAAAAGACATGAAGGGCAAACATAGCTTCTGATCTGAAAAAGAAAGAAAGAAAGTAAGTAAGAAAAAAGAAAGAAAGAAAGCCTACAGTCCTATTAAAACAAAGTGGTCATTACCCACCTTATTTTATTGATGGCAGCCCTGGAGTTAAAGCTCTCCAGATTTTTCCTCCGTCCTGCTTGTGGCATTTTGTTCCTCTAAAAATCCATTATCAAAGTAAAGGCATGTATCTCAAGAAGCACCATTTGTAAAGAGTTCCAAATAAAACAGAGCTGCTTGGTGTGTCTTGAAACTGCGATTCTTCCATGTTGTGATATATCTGAATCAGCGCAGCACATACCGTATTCACGCTTCATAACTTAGCCTTAAGTGTCAGCTCCTGCTTTCAAAACATTCACAGGGTGGTGCACTTCCTTTGACCCCCTTGCTAGGTAAGTCAGTTTGTCACCAGAGTTTTATTGAGGAACAGTTGGTGTAAGCATGCCCTAAATGCTTCCATGCATCACCTGTTGTATAAGTGAAGAGGCTGCGTGCCTGCTAATGATCATCTTTAGGGCTCCGGGCTAACATTTGCATTGTTTTTAGCTTAGCACATGGCTAATAGCAAGCCTGAAGGCACGCCAGGCGAGCTAAAGATCGAACACCAATTTCCTCAATGCCAAAGGCGAGCTCACTACATCATTAGGAACATAAGAGAAAAGATGCAGGCCACCCATTCTCTATCCAACCTGCTGCACCTCGGATTGCTGCACTGTGTAACTGAACCTATGCTGCCTAAGGGGTGCATTGACTAGAAGCAGTGACAGTTGCTATTTAGCTGGCTGATGAGATTGAACCTGTTGGTGGAGGGGCAGTGAGGGAGAGATGCTAACACCTCCAAAGAACAGGCTCATTTCTTATCCCAGGTAGGTTCTTTTCAGGTCACATAGGGTGAATCAAAAAGACAGTATTATCCACAAGAAAACTCAGCCCAAGCTGAACACACAGACATACAGTGTCTTACACCCCTGACCATTATTTCTGAACACATCTTGAAATTGGGTTGTAAATGTGTATCTCTCTGGCTTTTCCCATAATCCAATCTGCTACAAGGAGGGAGTGAGCAACAGAGCAAGTGATAAAAACAAATAAATCAATTTAGTGGCTGGATTTATTTTCCGATCACTGAGAGCATTGAGTAATAAAAATTGTATAACACCAATGACAAGCTTCGCTTGCACTTTTCATTTATGCATTGTGTGAGTGCGTGTATGTGTGTGTGTGAGAGAGAGCAAGAGTGTGTACTGGATCTGTAAAACAGTTGCCTTTACAAGTAACAACAAAATATTTTGTGTATGTGCTGGTGGCAGAAATGCGACTTTCTATTCAGGTGTGACACGTACGCGGTTAAAGCCCACTGGGTTTCGCCTGACAACAAAGAGCTATCCTCTGTGGTATGTTAGCACATGTAAATACGTTGTAGCCCATCCCGCTGCTGTGCTCAATGTAGTGCCTGTACTTCACTATCTTTATGACTCTTCGTATTGGAAAGTCAACAGGCGTGAAAGGGTCGAGAACCCCTGCCGATGTTTTTGAATGTCATCTGTAGTGATATTCAGAGAGGAGGGCATCAAAACTGAATAAAACCCGACTGTAGAGGAAATAATTCCCTTGTGTTGGACATCTCTCTGTACTCCACATTAACAATGGGCTCTGCGGCTTTAATTGAAAGGGAATGAGGGACAGGGAAACAGTGAGAAAAGCTGTTACAAACAAGAACATGATTTATGAAATCCATCCCTCTGTTCGTCCGAGCAAGCTCATTATGTATGCGCAACGGAGGGAGTGAGCGAAGACGGATGAGTTGTCCCGGCGGCGGAGGAAGAGGGATGGCGGCGCTAAACTCCGCCGGTAATCAACTGGTGAAATTAAACATAAGAAAAAAAAAGGAATGATTGTGTGCGGCAAAGCGATTTGTCTGCAATTAGCAACCAGTCGCATAACTCACGCACAAGCACACATAAACACATTCACGCTTAATAGAACAAGATGTGTCAACGGGGTGTGTATTTGTGTGTGTGTGCAGGAAAACGGCTCAGGATAACCATAAAAACAGTAAGTTAATAAACCTGAGAGACATTAACAGCATCCAGGCCAATTGGCGAACAGCTATTTCATTTGTCAGGAGCTCTAATTGAACATTTTCTGAAAGGTAGCCGCGTGTATTTATGACCTTTTCCCTCACAGTTCTTTAAACGTGTTTAGCTGAACAGAAGCAGTGAGCAGAAATGACCAGGAAGGAATGACCAGGAACGATTTTTTTTTTTTTCTCATGTGATCAAGCAGTAAAACACATTAGCAGGACATATGTCATTTGCATAAACCTGGATCAGTTTTCACAGGCAATCAAGAGAGGAGCTGCTCTTTACATGGATCCATCACTCCATTTATCAGTGCTTCCTACTTCATGTGTATTAAGGATAATTTATTCAATTACACCGATGTCAGCCACTGACCTTGTCAACCGATAATTGGTCATATTGTATGTTCAACCATGAAACACAGTTTTCATATCGACAGGGTTGACCCCACCTTTTCTCTCTCATAATGAGATCTATATTTCTCGATGTGTCAGCAGTCCTGTAAATGTCTCTAATGTGGAAACTCTTAAAAGAACACATGCAGTAGGAAGACGGTGACTTAACACCGTCTGTGAGTCACTGCAGGTCCGCTCTTTCTAATGGAAAGAACCACATCTTCAACAGCAAATATCCTTGCACCACCTCTTCTGAAAGCATGAATATACAACATCATCAGCATGTCCAAAGAAACAGTATTTACTCGTTATATGAAAAGAGAAAATAAGACAACCACAAGCCCCTAATTCGGAGGGTTTGCAAATCTTGTTCACGGTTTGGGGTAGAACGAAATGGGAGATGGGCAGGCCATTGTGATGAAGCAAAAAATGTAGAAAATGAAAAAAACAAGCTTTCTGTTTCTTATTTGTTCTTCCAGCCTTCACCAGTGGTCATGAACTGTAGGTAGTGACAGAGAGAATAAAGTTACAAAATATAAGCTGCTAAAATGAGCTTTCTCCAAAGAGCGCAGCATTTTACAGTGTAATTTACATACTACATCATATATAATACGGCTTTGTAAACAGATTTTTGTCATCATAATGCTGCTATGTTGCCAATTATTATTGTTTTCTGAATATACTATGGTCATGTAATGTTAAAGGCAAGTAAAAAGAAAAATACAAATGTCCACAGTTTAGTTTGTATGCATGGTCCACGTATAGCAAGGACGGAAGCACAGAGATGCATGGGGTCCTCCGCACCCACCAGAGGGTCTATCCTCAATGTCAGCCTCATAAAGGGCTGATTTATGCTTCTGTGTAGCAGCTACGCATGTAGGCTACGCAAGGCTCCGACGCCGCCTCTGGCTTTCATACTCATGTGTAATTGCTGGTCATTACACCACCGACCACTAGACAGCAGTATGGGTTCTTTCTGCAATGTTGTGGCTCGCAGTGTCAAATTTCCTTTTGCTTACCTCTTCTACGTAGCTCAGACAAAGCAACGGAGCATATGTGGTGATAAATGTTGAGCATGTTGAAGATTAACAAACATTGGAGCAAACTATCGTTGCCTACACAGGTGTGAACCGTTCAGCGTCGTTACGGCGTTGCTTTGATATAGAAGTATAAATCAACCTTTAGCATCAATGTACAGCACATTTCTTTACTTGCTAACTTAAATTTTAATAATTAACTTGTGCTTCATATATGTGCTATCTTTGTTGGAATTCACAAGGGTTTTATTTTTTTTATTTTTTGGAAATATAGCTTCCAGATTTTAATAAAATTCAAGAATTACCATATTGGCCTGAATATAGGACAACTCTGATTATGAGAAAACCCCTACTTTTCAAATATACTTTTGGGAAAATAAAAATACAATAAGACAATTAGGTTATTCATAAAAAGCTTTTTATTGTACGATTATAATTATAAACATTCTGCTGTTTGGTTAAACATTTTAATGATTTCATCTTTTATTGGAAGTATGGTACCATACTTAAGGTAAGGTACGTGTCAGGTTTCCATGTCATTTAAGATCAAGGTATAGTACTATTTAATAAACTGTATTCTCTTAAAATCTGAGACTATGACTCAGCGAATAAGCAACAACTATGTAGTTCAATAACTGCATTAATGATGTCAATAACTGCATAACCATCAAAGTCAAGTTATATTCAGCTTAATGAACAACATTAACGATTCAGTCCTTTAAAAAACAAAATTCTGGACTGCAGCGAAACTTTCAAACCCTTTTGTTCAAGACAGTCACATCGTTCCTCCATTTTACATTAGATCTGCTCCATGCGTTCAGAGTGATGCGCCATTCGCCTACTGGTTACTTCAGTGCGGCTCTATCTAGCGGCGAAGATGTGTAATGGCAACAGAAAAGTCTAGACCTCGATTATAAGACGACCTCTATTTTTGAGAATATGATTTCTAGAATAAAATATCGTACTATATTCGGGCCAATATGGTAATCATAAACTATAAAACAGAATTAAGAGGTTTTTTTTCCTTTTAACAATACAATCCATCATATATATATATATATATATATTTTTTTTTTTTTTGGGGGGGGGGGGGGCTTGTTTTCTAGCTTTGATTCATTTTATTTTGCTAAATCAAATTTCATTTTTAACTTCGACATTACCAAGTCTTTTTTTTTTTTTACCATTACTGTGGACCCAGTAGAAATTTAGAATAATTTGACCCACATTGTCTTTATTAAAATATCTCCTTATGCTCATCTTCCTTTTCTTGGCTGCCATCTCCAAGAACACAGAGCACAACTGACCAGCACACTTGACCTCGACAGTCAGCACATTTATTCAATGGACTTTAATGATAATTACAACCAGAGCCAGTCTGTTAGCAAGAAAGCCATTCACATTAGCAATACCTCTGTTGGAGGTGGGGCTGTTTTGTTTTTTGCCACATCGACAGGAGCCAGCTGAATTAGTTTAGGTATCTGGTCATGCGTGGTTGATCCCTTCCAGAGAAGACACCTCAGGCATGTCCTGCCAGAAGGAAGCTTCAGAGTAAACCCAGGACTCACTGGAGGGAATAACAGTGGATTTACGCAGCACTGTTGTGTCAAACCATGGGGGAGGGGGGGGTTGTCATAACAAAAAACAACCAATCAAACTTACATAAATAGGCTTTGAATTAGTCCCGCCTCCTAGTACAGTTTCATCGGCTGCCACTGGCTGTGTAGCCGTAACACCATTGGCTGACGCAAGCGTTGAAACAGGGAAAGTTAATAATCCCCCAATTTATGACTGAGGCAACGCTGTCAACATGCTGCACGGAGCCCAGAAATCAGTTTGGCAATGGATGACATCACCCCATTCAAAGTCCATGGAGATGGGACGCAGATGATGCTTGCAACATGAACATGTAAATCCATCTTGTAAATCTCAGTTGCCTTGGGAACTCCCCCCATGGAGCTGGAAGAGGTGCTCGGTAGAGGGAGCTCTGGAGATCTCTGTTCAAGACTCAGTCCAGGAAAAGCGGCAGAAGTGGGTGCATTTTTTTTCAAGCATGCACCTTTTAAATATACTTGGTGTTGTACTAACTCCAGGAGACTGTTATTACCTGTGGAAATGTGAATAGTGACCAAAAAAGACTGATCTTATCTACTTTGATCAACATATGTTGTTTCTGTCCAGCAAGAAAAGTCGGTGCTATCTTCTGAGGTGACCAGTACAGTCAAGCCCTGTGGATGAAGTACCAGTACCAGTAACTTGGGTGTGAGACAGTGACTTACAGTGGATATTTCTCACTTTCTCCCAACTGATCTGCCTTGCTATTGCTGAACCTTGCTGTTCCATCTTGCATTTGCAGTGTCAGTTTACCCTTTTACACTGCAGTGTCATCTAATGTAATTTTTCACTGTGTGAGAAAATGGATGTATAGCCTGACAGTGTGAGAAAAGTGTGAACCGGATGAGAGTACTGCTGCTGGATTGAAAGCTTAATGCTAACAGCTTAGCTAGCTACAGTTGGAACATGCTATCTCCACTGATTTAAAACAACTCCAGAGCATTTCCTTTTTTTTTTTTTTTTTTTTTTTTTTGAATTCGTGACTTCATTTGGAGAGAGCTGAAGCTTGTCCTCAACCTGATATGCTACAGAGCAAGACTGTTTGTTGCTTTCCTAACTCCACTGAACAGAAAATTACTTCAGTGTAGCTCACAGGGGTGACTCCGCCGGAGGCTGCTTCAGGTGATTTGTGTGAATTGCTCACACATCAGGTACTGGCCTTTCAACTCGTGCCATGAAACAGGTGAAATGGAGTTGACCTAAACCCTGCTTCTCCAGAGCACGCCATGGAAATGGAATCTGATAGGGTTTATCAGATCACACAAACTTTCAGGCCAAAATCCATCTACGAGTCTCTTTTTGGACAATAGCTGCTCCGTTCAGTCTCTGACTTGCCCCTGCTGTCTTCAAGCTATCTTCCTCTTCACCTCCGACCTTTTCATTTTTGAGTTTCTTCTCACCAGTCTGCTCTCATCTCGTCGTCTGTTCCGTTTCTCTCCTGCCACATTATTGACCTTTCAGTTTCATTCTTCCTCTATTTCTCTACCTCTCCACTCCTCCTGGTCTGGGCTGTAATTCAGCCTGTTTCAGGGCCGGTTAGGCAGCCAGTGGAGTTAATCTGTCTTCTCAGGTCATAAATCACCGCTTGGCATCCCTCTTTCTTTCGTTATCTCTCTTTCTTTCCCCCCTCTTCCTCCCTTGCTCTTGCCTGCTGCACGTATGTAGAGGTGATTGTGAGTGGCAGGCGATGCTGGTGTTCCTTTCATGCATCTTTGCATGTCCGTGTCTTGGTTTGTGTGCGGTTATCACTGCTTTAACATCCAACAGATAGGGAGTAAGGCTGCACACACTTGAAGTGCCGGAGCCACTAAGAAAAGAGTGCTGAAACGTCAAGACCATTCAGAAGTGATGCCTCTCTCAGTAGGACCATTTTGATCTGTTTGTGCATGTCTGCACTTTTGCAAACACAACAAAGACAGACAGAAAGAGTCTACTGCCTGAGCATAAACTTTGAGTATTAACCAGGACTGACTGTGCATTCATGTATCCGTGTGCGTTCTGACATCTCTACAATTAAGCAGGTGTATGGGAAACTGTTCGCCCCCCCCCACAGCAAATCAAGCCACCTCAGGAACCAGAGGGGTGGAATTGATGGGGGAAGAAATGCAGAGGAAAATGGGTGGAAAGAGAAAAACAGATTAGTGTAGCAAGAGGGAGGAGAGAGCAAGAGGGGGAATGCAGGAGGAGAGCAAGGTTGAATAGCAGGAGGGTGGGAGTGGGAGAGCGGGTGAATGAATGCGTTGTGGAACTATTGTGCCCAGTTCCTGAATGGTGTGTCATTAAGCTAAGTAGTAACCAGTGATTTACAACGCCAAGGCCATATCAGTGGGAAAACAATACCCTTTCATAGGCAACATTAAGACACAAGAAAAACATGCAATGATTGTAATCTGCAGCTCAAGTGGGGCAAAGCAATTTGGCAATTTGAGATGATGTGCATGAAACCCCTCAACAGAAAAGAGAAACAGAGGTGCAGCCGCTGAGAAGGAGAGCTAAAACTGAAAAAACACGGCCATGCTATTAATTTCTTTTTAGCTTGATTTTTCTTTTAAACCAAGGTGTTAATCAAGTCTTGCTTTGAGTCATGATATTTTTTTTTTCTGACTGATAAAGACGTTTCACGGCTGGTGGTGGTAAAGAAAAAAATCTCTCTGTGTTGCCTGCTGGTTTGCAGGGTCCTAGAGATGGTTTTTCCTCCTCCCTCTAAGCTTTGAGCTGCATTTAACAGCTCAAAATACTTCCCCGCTGCTCCAAATATAAAAACAAATAGTAATAACTTCCACTCAGACTGCTTTGTTGAAAAGCGGCTGCCATTAAGGCATGTTGAAGATATTTTCAAATTATGTTTTGAGCCATTTTTCCTACCCATTACCCTCTCTGTGAGAAATCTCCAGCCACCATGACCAAAGCCGACCAGCATGAGGACCCTGAACTCAGACCTGTCCATGGCATTAGAACAACAAGCCCTGTGACGAATGGGAGAAAATAGAGGAGCGCGATGTGTTTGCGTGAGTCCGTGTGTCTCTCTCTGTGTGTATCTATGCGTGTTTGTGCCTTTAGCTGCCATTCTGATTTATTAAGAAATAGGGAAATTCACTTGACCATCCTGTCTCTATTGCACTGCAAAATTGTGATAAGGCCCACACACACAATCATTCACCTAATCAGCAACTTCATTCCCAACTGCAGAGCTCATTCTGTTCTGCATAGAGATTGCAAGGTAGATCATCTGGAAAGAGGGTATTGTGGAAATAATATGAGAAATTGATACTTGGGGGAGGAGGGTCCCTGCAAGTGACAACCGAGGAGAAACCCCATACAGGAGCTGCAGGAGCAACAGTTGGCTATAGCTAAGTTCCCCGATCCCACAAACCTCCGTTCAGAGACCCCCCCCCCCACTTCCATCATAATACTCCTCCATCCCCTTCCCAATTCATATCCTCCTCTATGCAGTCCCTACGCCTCCTCTGCCCTTCCCGCCCCTGAGAGTTCTCACTTCTGACAGAACAGTTAATCATACACTCTCTGCAGGTCTCATCCCATGCGTGTGCAGGTGTTTGTGTAGGCATGCACATGTACAGATGTACGCCTTCATTTTTGGCTAAACATGGGATCTATCTTTTCCACCTTCCTCATTACATTTCCTTGTATTCATATCACCCAGTAGAGTTTCAAAAGAACAAAAAAAAATAATATATCATCCACAGAATGTTTTAAAATATTAAAATCCCAGGGAATTTGTTTAATTTCATGATTCATTATCATTGTGTTGTAAAATTTCCTAATCGGGACGCTGGTTCTGGTTATTGAGAATCACCCGTGTGATGCCGAATCTATGCACAGAGACATAAAAAAACCCCACATGCTCTGTATCTTCCTAATCAGTCATATTACAGATATTATAACTGGTGTTTCAAAATGAAAACAGAGGAAAAGAGGACATTGCAAATGATTCTTGGATATATTTTTGTTTCACGAGCCAAAATTTAGGGTGATCTGGAAACTCAGATCCTTTCAAGGACTACAAACCCTCTTGTCTTCCATATAAACTCAGATTAATAGACCTTTTTCAGGCAAAACAGAAATTGATATAACAAAAATGAAAAATGCATTTTACCTGGAGTCAGGAAAATGAACTCCGACCTGTAAGAGGAGGATCCCTCCCCTGCCTGAACCCCAGTTATACGTAACGTCACATCAGTATGCCACATGTATGACTCTTTAAATGAGGAGAACGCGCTCTTGTTAAAATGTGAAATTAAAACTGGGAGGCAGGGCGAAAGAAAATCCTGGAACTTGAAGAATGAACAGAGGGACCCCAGGCTGAGACGGCCAGATGTTCGAAACTGCTGGCCAGGTGCTCTCGCTTGAACCCTGCTTAGCAGGGGCCTGGAACCGAACACAGACAGAAGGACAGAGGAAACGCAAACAACGGTGGGCCGTTGCAATGTTTAACCGTGACCTCATTATTTTACAAAGACATACAGTACTTGAGACGCACCACTTCCAAAAAACTCTGAGATCTCACAGGAGATGCAGGTAAAAAAAAAAAAAAACTGCAATCAGAGCAGCAGAGGCTTGAAACTTTCAACTTTTAGTAGGTCAAGATTCAATAAAGCCGGTATTCTTTTGTTGGGAATACATAGCTATTGTGGTCTAAAATAAACTCAATTCAGTCTATAAATTTGATGTGAAACATCTTCAACTGGCTTCCATGGATTCGGTTGTTATTAAAGGAGTCCATAATCGTAACTGCCGCGATCGACGTCTCCTTCAAGGAGTCCAAACAGAATCCCTGTTGAAAGCTAAAATCTGTAACTTTCCACAAATTATCGCCTTCTCCTGCAGTGAGAGCTCTCCAGGAACACGGAGTGAGTTGTTATGCGGGGCTGTGAGGATGCTTGCGTTCTTATTTGAATCAGACTTGGAAAATATCTCAGCTAGAGAAGTGTGAATCTGTCAGGCTTATGCTTGGTTTTGATGCGTGAAACTACAAATGTGGTGCGAAATGTGTTGCTTTCAGCCCGCCTGCTCAGTTTTAGGTAGGCTTTATTGATATTGTCGGGCAGAGAAGGGGAGAACCAGGCAAGACATGACTACCCGATCAGCTAATTAGCAGATTGCAGAATCCTCGTCAGCTGTCAGAGGGCCCACTTGTTTTATGTGCAACTGCGCAATAAAACAACTCAGGAAACTTTAATTACAAAATCTTCACGGCTTTTCATTTGAAAGGTGTTGAAAATACATCTTTAAAAAACACAGTATACGCAACCGTTACTTACAGGAAGTGCAGTATAAGTCGTGAATATTGTCGACATTTGGTATATTTAGACCAGTGATTCCCAAAGTGTGGGCCGCGGCCCCCTGGTGGGCCGTCGCGGTACTGCATGTGGGCCGTGAGAGGTCATTAAAATTAAACAAATATGTTTTAAATGCTTGATCTTTTTTAAATATATTTTTAATTACTGTAAAGTATTAACGACATGATTTAAAAAACATTAAGAAGTAACAAAACAAACCAGTTAAGTGTTATTCTATTGTCATCTTAACTTAACATGACAAGTGTCACCTTATTTGTTGACCCCTTACATTAATGTCAGAACATAGCTTCTAGTTCTGTATGTTGGTCACAGTTGTGATTAGAGGTTTCGGTGGGCCGTGGAGATTTTTCACATTTCAAATTGGGCCTTGGTATTCTGAAGTCTGGGAATGGCTGATTTAGACAAACCAGATATCTGATTTTTTTGTAACAGCGCCTGCAGATGAAGGGGCTTTGCTTGTGCAAAATCACAACGAAAAGTGTGAAAATCACAACGGAAATTATTTGTTGAACAAAAATGTCTTTCCATCCATTTCTACCCCCACTTCTTCCTGGAACATAATTATTTGGTATGTGTCTGTTTTATTCAATAGGTATTTAGAATTTAATGGATCAGCTACCTGTCCAGGGTTCACCCCTGCCTTTCGCCCTAAGACAGCTTGCTTTGGCTGCAGCGGATCCCCGTGACCTTGACCAGGATCAAGCAGGTGTTGTGGAAAGAATAAAATATACTCCTATATTTATTTTTAACCACCTGCTGACTGTTATTCCTAAGTAAGACTGAGACTAGATTTTAGTGTATTTTAATAGCCATAGCATGCAAAGGGGTCATACATACATCCCTGCCGATTGATGAGAAAAGACCAAGAGGATTAGTAAAACAATTTGTTTTAACAGAACACTAGAAAAAAACATATGTGTCAGGCAAAAGCACAGACTTGCAGCTGTGCAGGATAAAAGAGAACAACAGTTTCAGCTTCTATACTGTCTAGAGCAGGAGCTGTGAGTAATCTTCAAGAAATAACAATTTTATAAATGTTGTCTTTTTTTTCCCATTGCAGCAGGTAAAGATAATGGATGGATGAATCAAGAGTTTGAATTTGAATTGAAAGTAAGTCACCCAGAAGCTTCTTTCTAAACACCATGAAACCAAAAACATGAAGAGAAACAGGTTCTCATTTGACAGATCCGCGTTGTCATTCCCGTGACTCTCCCATTGTTTGCTTTCTGGATTTATGCTTGGACTAGAGGTCTTCACGGGTCCACGTTCATGGACCCGAACCCAAACTATTATCATAAGTCCGGGGGTCTGAACCCGAATGGACCCGCAATATTTGGACCCGGAACCGACCCAACCCGAGTCTTCAGTTTCCAACCATGAACCAAACCGAGTTACCCGAATAGAACCGAGACAATAAGGCCCATAGTTGTTCATGTTAAAAGTTGTCTAGCGTTGAATAAATCTTGATTTTCTTACCTAAAGTTGTCTTCTTCTACCCGGTTCAGTTGCTACATAAACTACGTGATGTAAACAACAATAAATCCACGTCGTTATTTTCTTTGTGGATACATATGCTAATGGTAGCAACTGCTAACGCTAATAGCCTACACCGGTCAGGATGTGTCGTGAATATGTTCTCTCATGCAGCGTTGTCATCTTGGTGATCCGTTGTGCTTTACAGCTGCTGGGTATACCGGTAATAACACGCCACGGCAACACGATTGTTTCAAACATGTTACAAACATGCCACGTTAATTAATAATCATTTAACTGCCCCGAGTCCTGACATTGGCTGCCACCGCCAATATATTTACCTCTCTCGAGTAAACGCGGACCCAGCCCGTCAGAGAGCACCGACCGGACCCAAGTCTAACTGTACCGATTCCGACCCGAACCCGGAGTCACGTCTTTTGAATGGACCCGAGACCCGATTCGGGTTGGGTCGGAACCTCTGGTTTTCGGGTTGTCGGGTTGTTCTGAAGACCTCTGTCTTGGACACTTTTCACTGGTAGACCTCCTCGGCTGGTTATGGACAAATCCCCTCAGTTGCATAATAATAATAATTTCTTACACAAATATGCTATTTTAACACTCATTTTATCCTAAAGTGATGCCCTTTGACCCATGAACATGTCTGCTGTTCATGCTGCTAAACAACTCAGTTTGATTCATCTGTCAAGAGCCCATTATTCTCTTGATCTAGCTCTTACTAGAGGCTTTATCAAAAAGGAAAGAATTTGAAAAAGATCTGAAGAGTAGAGTGTCCAGCTCTCACACCTATACTATATTTTCAGAAACATCTAAGTCACTTTCTGGTAGCGGAAGCTCTCCTCGGGGGAACTATGGAGCTCTGAGGTCTTTGAGACATTGGAGCTGGTCATTTAGGGCTTTATATGTGAGGAGAGTGGTCTTATATTCTGTTCTGGATTTTACAGGGAGCCACTGAAAAGAAGCTTTAATGGAAGAAATGTGATCACATTTGCCAGCTCCATCTGACTCCAACATTTTGAAAGAGCTTTTAAGAGGGTTATTGATAATCTTGATAAGAGGGAGTAGCAATCCTGCCAAGACAATGTGGTCTAAAACCTTTCTAGTTTCAGACAGGGTGCTATATCTTGTTTCATGCAGGTAGGAAAAGGTGGATCCCTATATCTTTTATTTTTTTAATGTCTAAATTAAAGAAATTATACTAGCCAAGAAAAAAAAAAAAACTCCAAGCTTCCTCAAAAGTAATACTTGAGGCCAAATATGAATATGTTCCATATGTGCATAAAGTTTAATTTTTTGATATTATCTTTCTTTGGACATATAAAGATGGATGCCATCTGCATTCTAATGGAAAATTATGCACAGTTCTCACAATAAGGAGGCCAAGCTCAAGTTACACATATTCCACTTGAATAAATGTGTAATTCAAACCCTACTCGTTTACTCTCTCACTGATATTGTACGTCTAAGGGCCAAAGGCATGTGTGTTTCCATCCTCTCACTTGCACAGAACCATTAAGTGTCCGTAGAAGTGTAGGTGGGATTTCAAGTCAGCAGCCTCAAGGCGTGAAAAATTCTCTCGCTCCCAAGAAGAGTTTTAATATCTTACTAAACATCATAACGCATCAGTGATAATGCATGGATGCACGGCACACGCGCACACACATCTTCTTACACAATCTATGCACATGCACTCATACACACTCCCGCTCTCTGTTGAATATGATCTAAGAAAGTTCGCGCTGCATGACTGACCATGTGGTTCTCATCCTTGTCCTCCCTTTAATTAGATAAGGGTCCAGGCGATCTATTCTTGGAGGGAACGGTAACTCTTGATCGTTTGTTCAGCTGAAGAGATGTCTCCAATAGCAACTGAGACCTATACCCCCCACCCCCCTCCGCACCTCCACCACCAATAGCATCCATGTCTCATAATCATGGTTGTCTGTCTCTGTCTGTGCTGCTGAATCCTTCTGTGTGCATGTGTGTGTGTGTGTGTGTGTGTGCAGCCTCAGAGCGAGTAGCTGTCTTTTGCATGTACGCTTTTGTGTATACAGATGAAACAGGATGCAATCAATCGCTCACAGATCCATAAAAGTGGCGGACAGCAAGGGATGAACACGTTAGTGTCAGTTGCAGAGCAGGGAGACGAGCAGAGGAGAGGAGTGATGTGACTGCTATTGATCCTGCCTGGTAATTACAGCACGATTTATTACCAGAGAAAAAGGGGGAGGTGGGGGGGGGGTGCGAGGTATCATATTGAGTTTGGGGTTGTAAGGCAGGTTTTTTGGCGAGAGTGAACAAGGTCAGAGAGAGACAGAGATGGATCACCTTACCCTCCGTCCCTCCAGACCTGAGATCTGATCACTGATGTGCTCTCTGACAACCCGCCCCGTCTTTCCTCCCTGCAATTGTTCCTATTTTCTATTATTTAAATCCACGTATGACCGTGTGGGGGGTGATTGCGCGAGCACTCTCGCGCCCCTGCGTGCACTTAGCCACCCCGTGCTCTGTGCCTTTTTTGTCTGTCAGAAACATCACTTGCAATCAGTGCCGAGATGAAGTGTTGATATGATGTGAAATGAAGGTGCGCACTGTCAGTCTGAAAGCAACAAGCCTCCCAGTTTTGTGGCTTGTAAAAGTGTGGGAGTGCTGGGTTGTTTACAGAGTTGTGTGGGCGTTGTGCATGATCTTGTGGGTACGTGTGTGCATTTATGTGTGTTTCTGTTTGTGTGGAGGCAATATTGTTCCCGAATATGTCAAAAAACTGTGTTCTTGTTGGCGAACCACTTCCTGTCTTACAATGAGTCACAAAGAAAAACATGCTCAAACCGAAGCACACCGCTGTGATCTCACTCTTGTACGTTCGATTGCACTGTAGTTGCATTGTGATTTTTGTTTTTTTGTTTTTTATTTCCTCCTTAAACTGTTCGGTAATCACGCCCGTGCTGTTGTGTTACTGTGAGGGTTACTGTGAAACGTGCACGAAAAAATGTTGACAACATTTCAGTCCAAATCGTTAGATTGAATAATCTTGGTTTGTTGCTTTTCTCGTCAAGACCATTCCCTGTGATCAATTAGGTAAAAAAATAAACAGTCAGTGTGGATGTTTGAAATAAAGGAAAATCGTTTCGGCCTTATTCTCAGCAGAATATAGTTTGCTGTTGTATGTTGCTATGGTAATCCCTGCACTGGCAGCATTCCAGTAATAGATTGATTCAGGTGTTGACCTAAAGATGGAGAAAGACAATCTCTTTTTCTGTCTGTTTGTGCATGTCTGCATGTGAGTGCAGCCGAGCGAGTGTATCCATGGCTTATCAATCAGCAAGTGCTGTATTGATTGGCCAAATAATATTTTCTCTAATGCATTGGGGGTGGGGGGGCAGGAGGTGGAGTGGAAGGCGAGGGGGGGTTGGTGCTTTTACTTAGCCTCTAAGCTCTTAAGAGAACACCCAACTGTAAAGACTCAGGGAGGGTTCAGCAGTGGGCAGATAGTTTGATCTGACACGCAAATGTGCAACAATCTGTCTAATGTTTTGTTTTGGTTTTAATTAGAGGGGCCATGGTGTGAATGTTGTCTGAATGCCTTGCTGCTATGACTCCTGCGATAATGCGATGCGTCGCGATGATAATGTCTCTCCCTGTTTTTGCACTAGAGATCCATTTGCTCTCCTCAGGCCTCACACAGGACCAGACACTCGCAGAGTCACCATTTAGCTCTCAGCAGGGAGAGGAGGACTCGTGTGCTCTTCCTCTCTTATCTCTCACTTAAAAAAAAAAAAAAAAGCATCTGATGAAGACAACAAGCACTCTCTCTCCCGCGCTCTTGCTCCCTCTCATTTATCTCCATGCTGCCCTCTGTTTAACAGTTAGAGTGCTAGTTGAACATGGCAGCTCTGACACTTTTCACATACTCCTTTGTTGTGTGTGCTCTCGCATGCTTTTGTGTGACTGTCTGCATCCTTGCGCGCGCTGTTGTGAGTTACAGAGGATATACGCGCTCACGAGTGTGCATTTGTGCTTTCTTCGATCGCTCAGCAGTTACCATTGTGTGGCTTGTGGCCGTGAAGGTCGCCATAATCACATTTAGCATGAACGCGCACACGCATGGAAACATACGGCCCACGTTGTGGCCCGTGTGCAGCTGCCTGGTTTTCATTTTTGGCCTATTGTCTCCTCCTAACACCATAGCTGGAGTGGTCTTCGCTTGTCATGCAGAGGAAATGGGTGAACAGCCTCTCTAATTACACTTCACCCACTGACACTAATTTACATAGAAACACAATCACACGGTCCAAACCTTCATTATCACTGGGTTCCATTCTGTAGGGCATGGCATTTTGGCTGTTGAGCTTCATTCAAGCTCTGGTTCTCACCGCTAATGCTTAGTCATTGCAATGAGCGCGAGCCCGAAATAGGGGACATTTCAAATGAGAGTATGATCCAAGAACATGTGTAAATTTCACAATGTAACCACTCAAAGAGAGGTTAAATAGACATGATAGCCACATAAAGAGCATTTTTCTTTCTTTTTTTCTCAGTAGGCCCTGTTGTGTTATTTCTTATATGTGAATGCTGTGCAAAAATTTGTTTGGGCACCCACAGTGAATTGTTAACTGAGAACAAACACCAAACTGATTCCCAAAACCCATAAAGTCAAAGATTTGCTATTATTTTCAAAGTTTGTGCCAAGATGATTGCATTATTTTTGGCTTAATGTTGTTTTAGAGTAAAAAAGAAATGTAAAGAAGCACCAAGTATGAAGTTTGTGCTCCTCAAGAGATTTAGGCCCTGATCGTACATCTCCCGCTAACTGCTACCCGCAAATTGCGGGTTTAGGAACCTCCGCGAACCACTATGCAATCTTCCGCTTCCCTAAAGCCGCTATCCGTTTTGCCGACTCCCTTATTCACATTGTAGGTGTGGCAATGGGCGTATCTTTTGCGCTTTCTGCAAACTCTGTATCTTGCGATTGCGGGTTTAGGGTAGTGGGTAGAGGGTAGCGGGTAGCGCAACCTGCTCTTAAAGGGCAATGGCTACTGACGCACTGATTGGTTTAATAGGTGCAACGCCCTAACCACTCCATGCATAATATAGCGGTTGGAAGATTGCGTTCTTTGCGAGGTAACGCGCCTCCCGCTACCCGCTATCCCTTAATAGTGGCTTTAGGAGGTTTCCCTTAAGGGCCGTGTATACTCTCGCGGCAATGTGTCACCGTCAGCTTGTCGCAGAGATGCCGCCGTCACTTTTGATTTATACTCGCATGGTCTCCGCTATGTTACGCCACAACGCAACATGGACAATCACGAACTAGCTACTAAACTTGTCTCTTGCGTTTTTCCACTTCCTCACCATCTCGGCCGTATCCAGACCCACATTCATCGCAATCTCCCTCCATGAATTACTAGAATATGTGCTGTCTTTGTGGTGTGGAGAACCAGAATCGTACAGATGTGGATACTTTCCTCATTTCTTCAATGTGCTCTTTTCTACGTGGATGTAGAATTTACCAATCAGAGGCCTCCTTTCTCTCCTCTTTGCGACACCGTCTGCGTCGACCTACAATTTTGGGTAGGTGCACCGGAGTGTCTGCGTAGTGTCTGTGTAGGGTGGGGGAGCATCTCTGCGACCTGACATTCGAGTATAAATCAGGCTTTAATCTACAGGACAGTTTCTACAAAGACCTCTGAGCTCCTTAATTTCAAGGGCTCATACAAAATCATTGGAAAAATGCTTTATTGAATACTTTTAAAGCTTTAAAAAAAATCCTCAATTTTTGTCTTAAAAACAGTACTTGTAAGCTCTTTTTGTAAAATAGCAAGATATGATTCTGAAGATAGCAAAGAATTTCAAGGGAGGTGTTTCCTCAGTTCATTTTTTTATATATAGGCCACGGTTACATGATGTTTTTTAATTCGGAATTAATTATTCCGAATTAAATAATTCCAAATTAAAATTTTCCCTCAAGTTTACATGGAAATAGTAATTCCGAATCGAGGTTTACATGGAAAACACGTTTGTTCAGCTTTATCCAATTCCGCTTAAGGTCTGGGGGTTGGGAAGGGTTCTGATTGGATAGGGGGGGCGGACGTCTTTACGTCTTTACGTCTACCGGAAGAAAACAGACTTACTCGCTTAACAACAACATTCCACTTATTTTGGACCTGGGTGGCGTCTCTATCTGCGAAACCTCCTTCATTTAACCTGGCCGCTACAACTTTGAAAAGCTCACAATTTTTATGTTTCCTGCCATCTGTTCTTTAAATTATTTCCAGTTCCTCCAAGCTATTTATTAAATTAATCGTCTCTGCTCTTGACCACCGTTTACTGCGTGCTGCCATCTTGAAACTTTGTTTTGAAAACAAGCCCAGCGTGGAATATAAGCGTCATCGCGACAGACGGGTAAGAGAACGAGCATGCGCAGAAAGACGGAAATTAATTTAAAGCGGAATGAGTGTATACATGACCACGGGATTATTCTATTCGGAATTAAAATCAGAATAAACCAGCCACTTACTTTGGAATTAAGTTTAATTCGGAATGGATATTTTCTTTTGGAATTAGGTGATTACATGGTAATTTTTAATCATTTTAAATCGGATTTAACTTTAATTGTGAATTAAAGAGGAATTAAACTTCCCATGTAGACATAACCAACTTTAGATGACTGGAGTGGCAGAGATGAAAAGAAAGAATAATAGTAATTATTGGTTGGAGTTGTAGGCCACCCTGTTCCTTTACAGCATTGAAATTCTTCATAAAAATCCAAACTCTTGCACAAATCTGACCTTCATCAAAGAATCAACAGAACAAATCCATTACTAAAGAAGCCAGTGGAGGGATTTGGTAAATTAGCATTTTAACAAAGCTGATGCATCTTGGAAACAAATGTTCTGCAGTGACAAAAAAATTGACCTTTTTGTCCACAATGAGAAAAAGTGGGTTTGAAGAGAAATAAAAAAGCACTTTTGCATGTAAAGAAAGACTGATCGCGCCTTATAGTGGTGCATTATCATTAAGACTGAATGTGAGAAGAGAATGGATTCAATTACAAGATCACGATTGCATAAACACAACTCAAAATCCACAACGGATCACCTCTGGACACGTGAGCCGAGGGGTTTTGCTACGTCCCTGTATAAATATCATAGAACGTCTGTAAATAGATCTTAAAACAGCAAGGTATGCCAGATGGCCAAGAAATCCCTATAACAAGACAAAATCAATAGAAAAAAGTGTAATACTTGACAGAGGATGTGCCACTGAACATGTGGGGTGCCCAAACTTTTTCTCATACCCTTGCCTTTCCAATCACTTTCTCACTTGTCACGGATTTTCTTCTTGTCTGGGTCCTTATGTGGCTGAAAAATCAGTGCTCCACATCACCCATTAGTGGCCTGGCACCCATGAGAACAAAACAGTCCATTTCTCTTTAAGTTCCTACATTTTCTTCACATGCTGACTTGTGTCTGCTCTCAAACACACACCACATGCACACACACATACTAAATAAGCTCTATTGTAAGACCATTATAATGTGAATGAGGGGCCCACCAGCTCCTCTGAGGTTTGTGTGAGTAAGAATGTGTCAGTACAAATAGGTTAGAGAGATTGATGAACTTGCTGTGAGTGAAAAGGGAATACCTAATCAAGTTAAAACACTATGACTGACAACTGTGGCAGCTTGATCGACACTCCGCGGAAGCAGGCCTAATGGGATGGGGTTAGGTTATTCTGATGATCAGAAATGTTCTGTGTTTGTAATCCTTAAAGTTTTTGTTCAGTTAAAACAGCTTTTCCTCTCAGCGATAGTCTACGCATTCCTCCCCTTTCTCTCATTTATCCCTGAGTGGTACAACTTGTCCAAGCAGGGAGAGAGAATCAGCAGGGCGCACCACCAACTCGCACCGGTGCGTATCCGTGTGTGACATCCCTCATCCAACTAACACCAACTAACGGGCCGTGAGCTTTTACCCGGGCCGTGATTGCTGATGCCCGAGAAAAAGGCTGTTTGTGTCAATCAAATCGACACCCCCCACCCCCCACCCCCCCTCTCTCTCGCTTCTTCTGCCCCCCCTCCCGCCCCCCCTCTTTCTCCCTCGATCGCCTCAGCTTGTGTAGGCGCACTTAAGCCACAGCGTTTACGCGCGGCAGTCAGTCGTTATCTGGCAGCCCGACACGTCGGAGCGCCTCCGCCTAATCCCCACAATAATAATAATAATAACAACAAGCTGAGATTCGGGAACAAGTGGCCATTCCCGGAGTTTGAGCAGAAATAGGGCGGGCGGGTGGGGGTGGGAGAAGGGAGAAAGAATGGTTGAAAGGGCGGACGAGAGCGGCTGACTCCGGCCGGCCGCCCCTGCTGCTCTCGTGGAGGTGGAGAGAAGGTTGAGATGGCACGACGCCTCAGCATCCGAGACACACGGGAGCGGCGCGCCACCCACATCAGAGCCCTGGACGCGCTCTCAGCAGCGGCAGCAGCAGCATCTCAGTCAGCGCTCCGCCGCCAGCCCTCCTCCGGCACGGCAGCGCCTCAGCCTGGGTTAGGGGTAAGTGCTCGTTCCCAACATAAACTTCAGCAGCAGGCGCTGGCATGGAAATGCCCGCTTTGAGCTAGACTTATGAATGGTTGCCTTGTTTATATTTAACTGCAGGCTTCTTTAGTTTGAGATCTAACAGAACTGGCAAGTACATTTACTTCATTGTTCAGACTGGATGCTCCGCAACACCTCTCTTCATTTTTAATGGAGCCTATTTAAAATTGTATATTTCACCCCATTCTTGAGGATCATTTAGATTAAAGAACAATGCATGGATAACAGTCTCTGACAGTTACATCCTTGGCTATATTCTGGTTTCATTTTAAACCGTTATGAGTTGGTAATACTGAAAGAGAAAACTTTGGCGTTAAGTGTCTGTGTTAATCCGGTACCAGCGCCATCCCGTGGCTCCTATAATGCTCGTGCACACCTTTGGTAACAGGTTGAACCGACCTCATAGCTGGGTAACTAAGCTTAAGCAACTCCCTGACAGTTAAAAACTCATGCTTGGAGACTAAACACATTTTCTTTGCACAGGAAAAAAAAAAAAGTTCTTCTTATTTACTCCGTTTTTGTAACGATTTGAGTCGTCTGATGCCTCATTTTTCAGAGACAGAGCTGTTTCCCTCCTCTTTTTTTTTTTTTTTTTTACTTTCCTCTCTAATATTTGATAAATGTGACCATCCTCAGTGACCTTCTTTTTGCTTGTAGCTCCTTAAAGGTGATGAAACAAGGAAATGGGAATGGAAATGTGAGGAAAGACTATTGATATTCAAACTGACAGAAGTAGAGAAGAAGTGTGTAGAGACAAAATGAGAGGAGAGGAAAAAAAAGGGGATGCTGTGGGATCTTTTCTTCTCCCTGTCTCCCGGCACATACATTAAGATGCTAATCCTGGTCTTTTTTGCCTCTTTCTATAATTCATTGCATTTTGTTCCTCTCTCTTCTCCCTTTCTCTGACTCGCTTATTCTTTCGCTTCATTTCCTCTGTACTGTCATGGGCTCCCCCCAGATTAGTGCTCTTGGCAAAAGGATTCTAACTCTAATTTTGTGGTATTTTAGATGATTAAGTTCAGAAATAGGACAGAGGTGCTCAGAGTTTGGCACAATTAGGGGAATTCTCTGTGGAGCTTTATGGGACTGATTAGTTGAGCTCCCATCCGCTCCCCAACACTGCCACATTAGCGCACAACCAGCTGTTGTTTGTTTGAGAGGATTGACTTTTGTGTAGTGTTTTAGCTGGGATGTCATTTTGCATGTGTGCGCATGTGTGTGTCAGAGATTGGCTAAGCCCTAAGGATGCAAGTTGTTTTCAATCAGCTCTGTAGTTACCAGCTGTGCCCTCACATCCCCCAGGGTGACACAACCTAGGTACACACCCACTCGCAAGCACACGCACACAGAATTAATGTATAGTACTATTCAACCTTGCCCAACATATTTACTATTTCTTCTTTTCTCCTTGTCCCCTCTCTCTGCAGATATTAATCATTACTTGCTCTGCCTGCGCATGTGATTCCTCCACGAGGACGTGAAGAAGAGTAACTCGGCTGAATTTCCTCGATAAAGACCTCTCTTCCTCGAAGCTCCCTTCTTCACCTGCCATGGTGACATGACATACACCTAAGTGGATTTGCTCCTGACTCGCATACACAGACAATCTCTTGGGTTCTTTGGACCAAAAAAAACTCTTGTGCGGACTTTCCAGACCCCCACGAACTATAATAAGATATATATTCCTCTGACGCGCAATATTTTCCCGGTTCGAGATGACAGTGGCCGTGCGGTTCCGTCGCCACTTACGCAGGCTTCTGCTCCTACTGGCTTCCTGCTGCCTCCTCTCTCTTCTCTTCTCTGCCTATTTTCTCTTCGCAAGTTCCTCCCCTTCCATGCAGCTTGGACAATCCGCCGAGCCTGCCTGCTCCCAGCCGCTCTCTATGTCCCCATACCGCCACCTCCCGTACCCGTACCCCCCAAACCCCCCTCACACGCATGTCCAAACTGACCCGGTAGTACTGGTGCTGGTGGAGTCGCAGTACTCCCAGCTTGGTCAAGACATCGTGGCCATATTGGAGTCGGCGCACTTCCAGTTCCGCATGGAGATTGCCTCAGGAAAGGGCGAACTTCCGCCGCTGACAGAAAAGGGCCGTGGACGATATTCCCTCATCATTTATGAGAATCTGTTAAAGTATGCACATGCAGACACATGGAACAGACAGCTGTTGCATCAATATTGTACTGAGTACAGAGTTGGCATCATCGGCTTCTACCGTTCTACTGAGAATTCCCCATCTGTCCTCAAACTCCGAGGCCTGCCGCTGGTGCTTAGGACCAACCAGGCGCTTTGGGACTGCTGCGTGGTGTCTAGCTCGCCTCTCCTTCACCTGACCAAACCCGGCACAGACCGAGGGGCCTTACCTGGAGAGGACTGGACCTCGTTCTCCTCCAATCACTCCACGTACCAGGCCGTGCTGCATGCGCGGGCTAAGGAGGGAGCAGGCGCAGGGAGCGGAGATAATCCAGGGCCTGGTTTCAGCCTAGGCCTCCAAGCCACAGTGGTACAGGACTTGGGACTTTATGATGGGGTGAGGCGAGTTCTCTTTGGCCAGGGACTGGGTTACTGGCTCCACAGGCTCATCCTGGTGGATGCCATTTCCTACCTCACAGACAGGAAGCTAACTTTGGGTCTGGACCGGCACATACTGGTGGATATTGATGACATTTTTGTAGGCAAAGAAGGGACACGCATGAACGCCAAGGATGTTAAGGTATTGGGGGGGGGTTGAAGAATGTGGGATAATATGTAGTAGTACTGTTGGATGAGATTTTTCATTCTGGTATCAACTTAAAAAAACAGTAATTGATGGCAGCGTAGTGATGGTGAGGAGGATTTTCTTACTGAAGTGTAAGCAACCTCAGCAAAAGGATTGCTATTTCAGAGGATTCTCACTCAGGCATGAGTGCGCTGAGGAGACATTTTTGGAATAGTGTCCGTGTGTGTTTATAGGTGTTATGCCTCTTTGTGCTTGCATCAAGTGCACATGTGTTGGGCCACAATGAGAGATCACTTTTGAATGGCGGTTTAGCCAGAAGAGGCCATTTAAGGGAACAAAGACTTGGTGTGAACGGAGGGAAAGAGGAGGGGTGAGACTAAGAAAGAGAAGTATTGAAAGAGGCAGTGAAAAGATGAATGGCACTTATTCCTCTTTTCCCACGTTCCTCCTCTTAGGGAAACTAAAGGAGAGTCAGCCACGCCGCCCGCCTCTCAGTACAGCTGTTGTTTCAACGCATGCTTGTATGAACACGCACACAGATACAGACACATGTTCCTCTGCAGTCTTGTTTCCATGTGAAATTGCATTATTTGCACGGACAAAATCCAAATTTGAGTAGGTGCAATATATATATATATATGAGAAAAAACATTTCATGTCTGAGGTGAAGTGAGGTGGGATGTTCATGAGCTAAGAAGAGGAGCATCTTTCTGTTTTAATGCAGACATTGAGTGTACAAAACAGAAAGGTGTGCTTACGTGAGTCTGTCTCTCTCCGTGCAGGGTGCTGTTTCCTGAATCACAACTTTAAATTAGAATGTCTCTTTCACTTTTACCTGTCCTGTCAGGCACTAATGAAAAATGAGCCACCTGTCTATCGCCGAAGCTGGGAAGGAGATGAGAGGAAGGGGTTAGTGTGAAAAAAAGATAGGAAACATGCAGCGAGTGGTGAAGGAATTCCACCTCTGAATATAAAAAAGATGCTCGTATCCAAAGAGGATAAAAGAGTGCATATTGACTCAACTGTCGCATACACATTCCTGTGCACGCACACATTCCCGAAACGAGCACACAGGCTGTCTCTAGTTGGAATTTTCATTTTAAGTCTGCCTGACTCTCCAGCTTTGTAGCATAAATATACATGAGGATGAACCAGTGCCATAACAGACGAGAAGGGAGAAGAGGGGGAGATTGAAGAGTCTGACAGAGAGAGGGTCAGAATAAAAAGAGAGGGAGCGATACCATTGAACTATACCTTCCACTCATTAGAAGAGTTGTCAGCTGCAGAGAAGGAAACTAGTGGAAAATAACAAAAAAAACAAAACAACGGAGAACAGTTCAGGAACGCGTGAGGGGAAGAAAGGTGGAGCACGATGCCGAGGGAAGGGCTCGCGGCTAACTTTGTAATTTCAGGGAAGCAAAATGCTGAGGGGAAACGAAAGAACAGATGACAGGAAACAGGAGAGGAAGAACGTTTGCAGCAGGTTTTGCCGCACAGATTGGAAGCCTCTACCTGAGGCTTCTGTGGATTACAGAAAGAACAAGCGTTAATCGTGTTGCGAGTTGTGTAATCAGAGGTGAAACATGTATGCTGGATATCGTAATCACGGGTTAAAGAGATTAATTTGAGTTTTTATTTATCTGTCTCATAATGGATAGTTAGTTGGGAGTCAGAAACGCCAGCTGGTTCGCTGTCAGCTGAGCTCAAAAATGGAAGTCTTTCCCTTCTGGTGTCGAAATCTGCTTGGGAAAAAAAAAAAAAAATCACTCATTAGATGGCCACATATCAAGACAGTGTGTCCAGATTTGATTAAGATAACAGCTAAAGGATCTGTCTGGATGAACGATTGTGAAATTCAGATTTGCTTGTTGTTGTTTTTTTTCTTAAATTTGATCTATTTAATCAAGAAAGCAAGATGGCTGTATGCTCATGGTAACAGATTGCCAGCTTGACATAGAACATGAAAAACTGACACATCAGATGACAACTAGAGAAAGTTTAATTTTTAAAGTAACTTTAACAGAAATTCCATGTTTTGTGGATTTAATTAACAGTCTGGTTCTGAGGTGAAGGAAAAACATGACCAGTCCTTTCAAAAGATTTCATTGTTGGTGAATTAGTCGAAAGATGACATCCAGATGCACATTTGGTGGCAAATCAGCACATGCTAACTCTTGTTAGCACTCTTGTAGTTTTAGGTAAAATCTGACTACTGACAAGTATTTATTTTACACTGTTTTTAGCTGACAGGTTATTCTAGCCACAAAAATAACACCTTTACTAAATTAATAATACAAAACCGAAAATGTACTACATCATTTTTTTTAACGCTGTTTCGCACCACACCTTGTGGTCTTTATAGAAGCTTATTGGGTTTTATGAGACTTCTTCCTCATGTACATTCACCTTGAACCAGCAAAAACAAGCGACAGGATCCAGAGTGATGAATGGAGGAAAGACGGAAAGAAAAAGAGACACGGAAAAGCCCAATATTAGTTTAGCACCGTGGAATTATTTAACAGTTACAAGATACCAGATGGCAGAAGATATCGTGGTGAATAATTATGGACGCACAAACAACATGAAAATGTAAAACCTGTCATATTCCCCAGAGGTTCATCAACAGTTAATGTCGAGAGAGTGCCTCGTGGCATGCTGGAAATTGTCTCTCACCTCCATGAAGACAAATTTCAATCTCCTGTTCTCCAACTGGAGATGAGACGGGAGAGAGACAAAAAAGATAGAGGCCAATTAAAATGCCACCCTCCTTCTCTCTGCACTCTTCATTAGTCTCACCCCACGAGTTCATCTGGTGACAAACAATACCTACACCCCCTCTGTCTGTATCTCCTCTATTAAAATGATTCACAGGGAGGCACCCTCTGGATGACATTTCTCAAAATGAGGGATGATGCCAGTCAAAAACCCCCATTGATGATACTTGTGCCTGTGCTTGCATTTCTTACATCTTAAGTCACACATGTATGTTTTATTTTTAATTTTTTTGTCTTCTCTCCAAGTGGTCGTTAGCGAGGTGCCAGATCTTCCTCTTGGGATCCCTCTTTATCGCCTCCTCCTCTCTCCTCCGCCGTCGTCGCCTCCTCCCCTCAGCTCCGTCCTTGCTCCCTCCGCTCTCGAGTCATTGATCGCTATCTCCGGCCTGTTTGTATTTCTCTCTAAATCTCTCGCTCAACTCGTTCCCACTCTTTTCTCTCCCCAAAGGTTGCAGTCCGCAGCGGTGTAAGCTAAGTGTAGGTGACACATGCACGCAAACTCATTTCTTCGACACAAAAGCGGAGGCGCGCTTTCTTGCTGGCCTACGTCGGTTTGCATTCACGAAAAGCGAGTGCTGGCTCAGAGACTTTTCTGGGAAGTGCCCTACTTTTTCCCCTCCCGATTTTCCCAATCTCATGTCACAGCAGTTTGCTCCGTGTTCCTTACTTAGTTTAATTTAGCGGTCCAAGTAATTACTGCTATCACGTGGGCTATTATCAACATGCTATTTTCCCTGTAGCGCTGAATAGAAAGCGTGTTTCATCATCTTTCCCAGCTTGAAGGTATTTATCTTTTATATTACAGTATCACAGTGCACAGCTCAAAGTAACGGATAGCTAGAACTGTCGAAGCTCAAGTGGGTTTTCACGTCCTTGTGATCATATTTTTGTCAAACCTAAAACCCAAAACGAAAACAAAAATGGCACTATTCCGATTTCTTTGAAGGATTTGAGCTCGGCAGTCTTTCATTTATTGTTCAGCTCCATTCAGAGTTAATCTTTAGAACTAATTAAGTCAATCAAACTAAGCTCCTACTCTCTGCATCCGTTTACTACTTTGCCAAATGCTATTACATAAATAATGAATAAAGACATAAAGAGTGGATCAAAGATTTAAGATTCAGCGGAGAGACTGTGAAATTTGAGAAAAGGAGATTTATTTTATTCTTGCGCAGCAGGGGACACACAAACTTATTATTATTTTTTTTATTTGTGCGGCAATCACTTCACTCTGATTAGGAGTTAGATGGTAGCGGTTTTGAAACTAGAGGTGGGCGGATCAATCCAAATATCGATACCAGTGCTGGTATTGATATCGAATGATACTCGTGTAAAAAGATCGATACTCAAGCTTTTTTTTTTTCTCTCCCACAACACTAAGAATTCATTGAAGTCTGTGTCTGACATGCTGTCGCTGTGTCCCCCTCCCCTCCCCTCTCGTCTTTTGATGTTGCATCATCACGTGGCTCAGGGGCATCGGCCAAACAAGCATGCAGGTAGACTTAGTCTGGCCCCTCCCCCCCAGGCCCGCCCACTTAGAAAAAACATTAAGAACAGAACAATTCAACTCCAATCAATATTTACACAAAAATGTTAATTGTGATAATAAAGTATTTTGCATATAAAGTTTGCCGAAATGTTATCCTACGTTTTAACAAAATAATCCAAAACGAAAAAAAAAAAAAGCCAAAAGGTCAGCAGTTTCATGATAGATTAAGCTTAATAAGAAAAAGTATCGGTATCGATATCGGTATTGGTGATACTGGCCCTGTATTTACTTGGTATCAGATTGATACCAAAATTCTCAGTAAATCGCCCACCTCTATTTGAAACCACTGCGGATGTGGGTGCAGCGAGTCATCGTCCAAGCGGAAGGTTTGGCAGCTCGATCCGCAGCGCTGCTCCACGTCAAAGTGTCCTTGGGTTAAACTCTGAGCCCCCACATAGCAGTCAGGACACTCTTGATGGAAGAAATACTGGATTCTGAGCTCTGAGTGCATATACATAATGAGAAGTACAAGAAAAAGCCTAAAAATGTGCTATACATGTGCAGACCATTTACAAATTTGAAGGCGGCTTCTTTTTTTTTTTTTTTTTTTTTCTATCGAGCAAGCACTTTTCGTGCCTTTGTCACTGGGACAGCCCGGACAAAGGCTTTGTCCACAAAAAAAAAAAAAAAAAAGTGTTGAAATAAGTAGTTTCGTGTAATTGTTTTACTTTATTTTATTTTCCTCCAGAGGTCTTTGTTCGCCTCCAAATTAACTCAGATGGTGGCTGTCTGCCATCGTCCAATGAGGCAGATTTTGCAGTCACAGCAATCGCTGAAACTTAAAATCCACCAACGGCTGCCAAGTACAAGTTACCATGAGGAAAGCGATGCCAAAGCAATCACATGCACCTTGCGTATTTAAGTGCAAGCGAAATAATGAATTTGTTAATTACTCAAATGTGAAGAGCTACAGCGACTTGAATCTGACAGACGAGGCTGGAAGTGAGACAGAGGAAAGAGGAGTAAGCGGGGAGAAGCCTGCCATTAACTGCTAAGATTGCTCTTTCTGGTCATCAAATAGAGATGCCTGACCCAGTTAAATTCGCTCGTCGAGTGTTCACGTTTCATGCACAGATATGCACACAAAGGCACAAAACATTCGCCGGGATGAATCGAGAACTCTTGACTTGCTTTCGCTCAGGAATTAAACCACATTAACGTGCCCCGTTTTCTCCTTCCTCCCTTCTCGCTTTCAGATCTGTCGGTGCGTAAAATCCCACTTTTGTAATTACTTTTATTGTTTTACATCTCCCAGCCAAGCTTAAGGCTGTGAGAAAAGATGAGAAAAAGGAGAAACCGTGCAGAGAAGAGACTGACAGAATGGGGGTATGGAGAAGAGGTGGTTGGCGTAAAGGGTTTTTGAAAGGCAGTGAATGTCAGCTGTCCAGATGCTTTTCTCCCATCTCTTTGAACCCCAACATCTATCTGGCACCTCTTCCACTGCTTGCCACACAGGCGCAGGCAATTACACACAAATAGACACATCCTGCCAGTTTCATACACGCTGAAGCAACCTGGTATTTTCTTCTGGCACTGTCCATGTATGGAAACTGGGATTGGGCACTGGAATGAGGGCTTCTGTGGACTGGTAATACCAGTGTGTGTGTTTTCCTCATTCGCTGGGATTGTTGAGAGCCCTTCAACGCTACACAGTCCTACCTCCTTTAAATCCAAATTTCCGCTTCTTTCTTTTAAAGCAGATCTTATGCTCCGTTTTAAAACCATTCTCAGCATGGAGCCTGGAATCTACTTGACAGATTGGCTCCTTTGCTGAAAAGCTCCCAGTTCTCTCCAACTGATCTCTGGTCCCTTCAGATAAACACCAGGAGGGGGAACTTCATTGTTCTTCAAAGCCAACTTAAGGTTTGGTCACATGTTTGGGGAGTCGTGTTTTCTGCAAAAAGAGTTTCACTGCTTTCACCTGCTGGGCTTAGTTTGCTCTCACGATGCTGCCTGCCTGATCCAGCGTCTAAATTACGCTTTCAAAAGGGAGTAAGTTGTCATTAATAGCTGTGTACAATGATTTTCCTTCTCTAAGGTCTAAGTTTGGTTTTGTAATGATCTGCTGTTGTTAACGTGGTACGTTGTGGTTGTGTGGTTGATTTCAAGATGACTTGTTTCCTTTTGCGGGATTGAAAACGTTTAAAAGCCACATGAGAACTGAAACTATATCGAGCTTATCTATAAGCAATTTGCTGCCTGTGAAAGTTTCTCAACCTATGCTGCAGCTGCAGGTAGGAAGCAACCCGTGTCAGTTTCTCCTCTGATATGAATGATTCACGAGTTGACTGTTGAACAGTTCACCTTTTGATGCATCAGATTGCTAAGTTTTTTTTTTGTGTGTGTGTGTGAAAGGGACAAGTTTTTGGAGTTGTTTTCTGCTCACAATGGCTTTGCTCCACGATAGGAAAACACGACTTTGACAAATCAGAAAGAAAGGGTAACTGAGTGTCACAGTTGAAAAAGCTGAAACTTTCGAAAGCGGCCGTTCTTGTTGTTTGTAGTTCGGAAGCCAAAGACACGCCACAAACATTTCCCATGCACCTCTGCTGTCTCCCCTTTAAGGATGTTAGGTAGCAGAATACAAATGAGATGTTGAAACTAATAGACTGCACACTTGGACACACACCTACGCTCACCCTCGCATATGCCTACATGCACGTTGATAATGCATTTTGACCAAGTGCATCGGGACATGTATATTGAGTTACAATGCAAAGCACTTGGCTACAAACTTAATTTAAATCTTAGCTCTTTGTATCCTCACATTTGGCTCTGTGTTTGCGTGTCCGCAAGACGTAGAGGATGTCATAGCAGAGGAGACAGGGGATCGGATTAGGGAATTGTGCACATCTGTCAACAGCCAGCTATCATCAACACCATTAGATTAAGGCTAATGAAGATACTGTGCCTGTGTCTGTATATTTGTTAGTTTGGGAGACGCAGATTTGAGAAGAGAGATGGCGTCTGGAACCAATTCTTTGCTCTGACTCCAACTATGATATGTCAGGAAAGGTTCCTGGGGATCGATTAAAAGCAGCACGACCCAAAATTTGTGGTTGGGGTGTGTCTTGTAGGGCAGTGAAAAGACCCAGCTGACCAATTTATGACCAGAAAAGTAAGGGTTTTAATTAATAAACTAAATATATACGGGGAGCAAGGGCGTGCAGCGGCTTAGAGTCATAGAGGGAGAGGGAGCAATCTTTCTTCCATTCTGCTTCAGCCTTCCTTTCAAATTAGTACAGCCTTGTCTCCTGAGAATGTGACATTTTCTTGGAGCCGGCGAGGCAGAGAGGTTCTGAGGTGGGTGGGAAGTATGGAAGACAAATGCGGGAAGGATGGGGGGTTGGGGAGACGGGGAAGCAACTGCAGGTCTTCAGAAAGATGGGGGAGATCCAGAGTGAGAGGGGGCTTCAGCAGAGAAGGGAGAGGATGGTGTGTGGAGAGGAGGAGGGGGTTGATGGTTTCACTTGCTGCTGTTTGGGATGGAGGGAGGAAATGATGAGGAAGAAGGAGTGTTTCTGTGTGCATGTGTGCGTGCGTGGGTGGGTGGGTGGGGGCGTCAGCGGTCCACCCTCCAGAGGCTCGTAATGCACTGACCTTCATTAACTTGCATTACTGTCAGTGCATGTGTGCACAGTGTGCAACTCTCTTCAGTTAACACTCATTACGGAGTCTTTGTTTAAAGGCCAGCAAACTAATGAAGTCATTAAATAAGTGAAGAAAATCCTGATGCAATTACGGAAACCCGAAATTGAGGTAGCTTTCAGGACGGCAAGCACGAAAAATGAAAACGCGGTGCAACGGCACGTTGGCGACAGCTGCTTTTGTCGACCAGAGGGTACGCACTGATGACAACACACGGCTGGGATGATAGTTTGATGGGTCTCATATGTACCACAGTTCACTTTAAGTGTACTGGTGAGAGGCATAAGATATAAGCTTTCATCTGTACGAGTGGAGAGTGGAGAGAAATTAACGACATATACTTGATATCTGACCCCAAAACTTCCAAACGCCAGCTTGATACGGACCATGTAAATGGAACGAGGAACATATTCATTCTTTCACATGTTTTGGCTTTTCTTGCGTCGCCACACATTGACCTCACAACTAGTTTCCACTGTTTGATGGTTCATCTCAGATGTCTTTGAGCCCGGTTATCTGCGCTCATGTTATCTGCAATTAATTCACATTAGAGGTCTTCACGGGTCCACTTTTCATTTACCCGAACCCGAATGGACCCGTGAAAATTCGACACAAAACCGACCCAACCCGAGCTATTATTATAAGTTCGGGAGTCCGAACCCGAATGGACCCGCAATATTTGGACCCCGAACCATCCCGACTCGAGTCTCTAGTTTCCGACCGAGTTACCCAAATAGAACCGAGACAATCCAGCCCATAGTTGCTCATGTTAAAAGTTGTTTAGCATTGAATAAAACTTGATTTTCTTACCTAAAGTTGTCTTCTTCTAACCGGTTCAGTTGCTACCATAGGCTACGTGATATAAACAACAATAAATCCACGTCGTTATTTTCTTTGTGGATACAGATGCTATTGGTAGCAACTGCTAACGCTAATAGCCTACACCGGTCAGGACGTGTGGTGAATATGTTCCCTCATCCAGCGTCGTCATGTTGGCGATCTGTTGTGCTTTACAGCTGCCGGGCAAACCGGTAATAACACGCTACGGCAACACGATTGTTTCATGACAAATACGCCACGTTAATGAATAATTAATTAAACTGCCCAGAGTCCTGACATTGGCTGCCACCGCCAATATCTTTACCTCTCTCGAGTAAACGCGGACCCAGCCTGTCAGAGAGCACCGACCGGACCCGAGACTTACTACCGATTCCGACCCAAACCCGGAGTCACATCTTTTGAATGGACCTCGAGACCCGATTCGGGTCGAGTCAGGAACATCGGGTTTTCAGATTGTCGGGTTGTTCCAAAGACCTCTAATTCACATCTAAGATACATGTAAGGATGACTTTTTTTTTAAATCTATCTATCTATCTATCTATCTATCTATCTATCTATCTATCTATCTATCTATCTATCTATCTATCTATCTATCTATCTATCTATCTATCTGCAGGCTCTCCTTGACACACAGAAGCAGCTGCGTTCTTATGTCTCCAACTTCACCTTCAACCTGGGTTTCTCTGGGAAGTTCTACCACACAGGTGTGTTTTGTGTCTTCTTCATTGTAAAATAAATGTTACATATCTCATTTCTGTATGTACATATGTAGCGTTACAGCTATCCGAACTGTGATCGACGTTGCGGTTCAGTCGGAAGTACACGGTCTAGCCGTGAGTTACATGCAACATAACTGAGTCGCCACCGTTATTAAAAAAAAAAAAAAAGAAAGTTATACTCAGTCGTAATTCATGCAAAGTAATATTTACCAAGGCATATTTATGAGGTCATGACATACTGCAGTGAATTCCCTCCAGTGCACTGACATGAACTCCAGATTTTATTGATTTTCTAGTTAAAGTGTCTAAATCTGCAATAAGAAAACTAAGGTGGAACATACACTAAAAAATTAAAGATGGGGTTCAAATGAACAGTTTTATTGTTATAAGAAATCTACAGTAGGATAGAAGCCATTAATATGGTATCTGTCATTGCTATGCAGTATTTTTCTTTATCCCTGTGATATCACACCACCTTTTTTTAGCAACACAACCTTAAAGAAAATCCAGTCGACGATATTCTAACTTTACTCCGGCAAGATATTTTGTTGAGTGGCATTTCTCGAACCTCTCCGCTATCCTTTCATCCCTGCTTGTGTGTGTGCTTTTTGTGCGAGAAGGGACGTCTGAGGAGGACGAGGGAGACGATCTACTGCTGAAGTATGTAGATGAGTTCTGGTGGTTCCCCCACATGTGGAGCCACATGCAGCCTCACCTCTTCCACAATGAATCCTCACTGCTGGAGCAGATGGTCCTCAACAAGGAGTTTGCTCTGGTGAGATAAATGCATACGCACATACGCATATTTCTTTCAGCTGTCTATTTTGTTGTGATTTCCTCTCTTCTGTGGCCTTTTAATCATGCACGTTCCCCGTGTGAATGTTTTTCTTCAAGGACGTCTGCTGCTCTAGTTGCTGTTGTTGCTATGTGCTGTTGTAGATTATAGGCGTTATGGTCTGAAGTAAAAGTGCTAGATCTGTTTTTAACCAACATACAGTAGACCTGCAGTCACAGGAGAGAATATATATGCACACTGCCTTTTACGCGATAGCTAAAACAGGCTCCACCAGCGTGACCCTGAACAACATGTGTGTGTAAAAGTGTGTTAAAAAAAGATGGATGGATGGTTGTACTGAATAAAACAGGCTTTTAGGTTCTGTGTCTATGACGTTCTGTCTCCACAAGCTCCCCAGGTATATAAAAGACATGGACATCCAATGCCCACATGTAGAATATGAGAAGGGACACTTGTTATAAGGGATAGTACCCAATGAGGAGCTCATTATCAGGAATTATTGGAACCAACAAACTCTTTGCAAACTCCTTTAAATCCTGATTATGGATGCTTTTAAGGACATTCTCATGACTGTGTATGATTTTTCTATGTGAATTTTTTTTTTCTCCGCGAACCACAACTCAGGCTTCAATGGTAACACCTTGTGGTTTTGGCGAATAGATAAAATAACTGTTCACTTTCAAAGTTTTAAATATCGTTTAAAAGTCATTCACTTCAGCAGTCAGCAGGAACCACCTTTGAGATGTCTGTGTACCGAGGGATGCTCAGCTCCTGGAAACTCAGGCAGGAACGTGATGCACGGTGGACAAACAGCGAGTGGAATGTTCGCGCACGTTCGACAAGAAGAATAAGCAGCAATCCATCCGTGCTGTTGTGCCAAAATGAATATCAAGAATTTCAAATTGTGGGCTGTGTACTGCTTAGCTGCAGCCTAAAATAGAAAAGTGAAGAGGAAGTGAAATGATTGCCTTCAGCTTGTGTGTTACACTGTTGTGTAGTTGTTCAAGAATGAAACGCTAAAGGTGCAGTGGAGATATTCGATTGTTTTCCATTCCTCACTAAGAAGTGAAGTGTCTAATGTCGCCTTTGGAAGTCATCCTTCTTTGTATCCTAATTAAGTGTCTGTTTGTTAACTCTGGTTTCGATGAAAACCCACATTTAGCTGGTAATATCTCATTTTTTTTGGCACTGGTGGCCTTTATTGACAATGAAGGAGGACAGGAAAGGGGGCAGACATGCACCAAACGGTCGCACGGGTCGAACCCACGACCGCTTCATCGAGGACTAGAGGACCACTGCACCACCGGGCTGCCGGTCATTCAGCTGTTAATACTCAAGACAACACATTAATTTGGACTAATGAAGAGATAATCTCACTTGAAGTATTATTAGCTGTCCTTATCTGGACTTATTGAGCCCGCCAATCAGAAACAAGTATTCATCCAGACTGTGGTGCAAGTCACTTATAAATAATCAGAGGAAATTAAACATTTTGGATTTATATTAGCTAATGCAAATTGTTGGCATATGACTGCAATTTAACAGAGACGTGTTGTTTTTTTTTTCTCACGATATAATAGTTTCAGTTTTCCTTCTAACAACACGAACAAAACCTGAGCTCTCTTTAACATCTCCTGATCAAACTGAAACTTATGGAGCTGAGCGCTTTTGCTGCTCTGCTTTATTTTGCTGCACATGGTTGAACGTAGGGATGGACAATAATTATCGGGCCGATAACTATTGGGCCAATAACAGGAAATAAGTCCGATATCATGACAAATAGCCCCGATAACACATATATATATATATATATATATATAATATATATATATATATATATATATTATTTTTTTTTTTTTTAACATGGCAGTGCCTCGCTCCTTCGGAGCCTTGAATGACTGACAGTGAATGTTATGTTCAAGTGACGTCGGCATAATCAGAAAAACGATTTCTCACTAAGGAAAATCAAATCAGAATACCCCCTCATGCCAGAAAACAACTTGTTAACTCGGTCATCATTTTGGTAGTTGCTGACTTTAATTGATATTCTCAGTATTTTCCCACATGTTACACATAAAAAATTGAAAAAATAGATGAGGCCGAAAGAACGACTAGCAAACGAGGGAACGTGAGAATTTATGTTACACCTTAAATCCAGCAGTGCGCTGAAAAAGAAAAAACATGGCGGCGATGGTGTAGAACTTCGTTAAAGTTTCAGAGAAAGATAGTTCACTGGTTTTTTTGTGACAAATGCTCCAAGTGAAGAAAGGAAAAATAGCACAAGCTTTATTACGTCAAACCTGATCAGCCACCTGAAACATAACCATCGCTTCCATGGAGTTTTGAAATCGCACTAACGTGAGCTAACGTGAGCTAACGTGAGCAAGCCAGCAGCAAGTCAACCCCTCCGCTCCGCTCCCCCCGCTCCCCTCTCCTCTCTGCTCATCGCCATCATCTCTCTCATCTAAAGCTTCCATGAGATTTAAAAAAAAAAAACTACTAAACCTCATTTACTTTAATTAAAGGCATTCATTTGAATGGAACCACAAGCCAAAATCCTTTAAACGTTATTTCTTTGTTCCTATGGAGTGCACTTTTTCAGTTTATTTACACAGACAAGTCTAACTTGTGTCAGAACATTATGACCTGTGCATTATTTTTAATTGTCATTGAGGAATGCATTTTTTCAGTTTGTATTTCTGATGCATGTATTTCCATCACGTCAATGAGCCTTTATTTTTTTTATATCAGTCAGTAATGCACCTTATTTAAGTTGATGTGAGATATCAAATAGGTTTGTTTGATAGCTTTATGAAAATGTTTGAGAGGCTTGCCAATAGTTTTTCATTGTAAAAAATAAATATCTGTTCATTTAAAGAGTCAAAACTGTTTTTGGTTTTGTTCAATAGTATTGATGTAATGATCTCAGGTATATGTGTGTGTTATCGGTTATCAGTATTGGCCTTTAGGAGCTGAAAGTTATCGGTTATCTGTATCGGTTTAAAAAAACAGTTAGCGTGCATCCCTAGTTGAACGTACATGAGTGAAGATGCTTTCCATCACCATGCTGGACTGCTGTGTCACACCAACACTGTGGTAAGACAGCCCTGGTTCATGACGCTGAAGGTGATCCTGAATGTAAAGTGTGATCACTCTCCTCTGTTTTACGCGCACACATGCACGTGCACGCTCTTTGCTCCCTCATCCCCTGACCACTGATGCTTAGCTTTGACAGTCTATGTAGGTGTGTGTCAGAGCAAAGGACAACACCATCAGTCTTCCGGATTCACCCAGCGAGGATCCAGCCTCGAGCTCGCACACATGCGCATGCTCGCACAAACAATATTTTTCCTAATTCCCCGCCCGAAGGCCGGCACCGTAACGAGCACAACACGAACCTGCGCGCCTCCCCCTGCAAGGTCAAACCGGCGGGCTCGGTGTGTTTACGTGCTACAAATTCCTTTGTGAGCTGTAATTGTGCCATCGTTTCTGTGTTTATTTCTATAACCTTCCCGTATCCCGCACCCCCCCCTCAGGAGCACAGCATCCCAGTGGACATGGGCTACGCTGTGGCCCCTCACCACTCGGGCGTCTACCCGGTGCACCTGCAGCTGTACGAGGCGTGGAGACGTGTGTGGAACATCCGGGTCACCAGCACTGAAGAGTATCCCCACCTCAAACCCGCCCGCTACCGCAGGGGCTTCATCCACAGCAGCATAATGGTGAGCGTGAGCAGAATTGTTGTTAATCATCAAAACCGGCTAATTTCTGAAAAGCTTCAAGTCTGCGTCAGCTCACATTTACAAATGTGCTCCCCCCCCCCCCCCCCCCCCCCCCCCCGAGTCATGCACATCCATAAATGCACTTTGATCAGCTGACATGTTTTTTGTACATACATGAAAACTGAGCAGCCTCCTCACATCTACCTGCTGGATATGCATAATTTAATACCTTCTTTTTTTTTGTGCGGCTCAATGGCAAAGACTTTAAAAATATACATTTCACCCCACAAGCAATTTTGTGACTGTCTAATATTTTTTTTCCCCCTTGCCGTTTTCATCCCCCGTCACGCTAGAAACAGTGTTTCGTTTAGCGCGTTGGTCCACAGCTGCTTGTTGTGAGGATCCCTCTGTTTCTGTGTTCCAGCCATGTTTTATAAAACATGCTGGCCTGAGAAGCGCAGCGCAGATGCGTTGTATGACGAAATCAGGTGAGTCAGGTCACCCAAATCAGAAGAAGTTTGGAATAATATGAAAAATGCTTGCACCTTTGCCCTTGGACCGCTTAAATTCCTCCAGAGTTCCTCAATGGTTTGATGATATTATGCACCGTAGAAGGAAAGAAATGCAAATCTCTTCCCTTCTTTGAGGAACGCTGTCATGAAACATTTTTAGTTTCTCACCCTGCTGCCTATCTTAACTCCTTAAAGACTCGCGGATCTGCTCATGCACCGAATCATCATATCAATCACCTGTTTGAAACAGAAAAAGTTCAAAATAAAAATCAGATTTTTCTTTCTTTCTTTCTTTCTTTGCATTTTTCATGTTTTTACAACTTATTCTGATTTGGGTTTGTATCCACACCACCTGCCTCATTTTCACATCTCTTGTTTGTTATCCTGTGCAGATTTCGTAACAGTTAACAACTTAATACAGTGATTCCCAAAGTGTGGGCCGTCGCGGTACTGCAGGTGGGCCGTGCGAGGTCATTAAATTTAAACAAATATGTTTTAAATCCTCGATCTTTTTTAAATATGTTTTTAATCACTGTAAAATATTAACGACATGATTTAAAAAACATTAAGAAGTAACAAAACAAACCAGTTTAGTGTTATTCTATTGTCATCTTAACTTAATATGACAAGTGTCACCTTATTTGTTGACCCCTTACATTAATGTCAGAACACAGCTTCTAGTCCTGTATGCTGATCACAGTTGTGATTAAAGGTTTCGGTGGGCCACGGAGATTTTTCACATTTCAAATTGGGCCTTGGTATTCTAAGGTTTGGGAATGGCTGACTTAACACAATTTACCGCTGAAGCACATCAACTAGCATCCTCCCACCTTCCCCCAAAAGTGACAAAAAAAGAAAGAAAATTCTTGCTGACAGAAATTAAATGAATGAATAATAGATTTGTGGAGCAGCTCAAAACAGGTTCTGTTTAGGCAGCAAGTGATCTTTTTTCTTCCTTTAGAAAAGTCAAATAAGGGATGGCTGAAGAGTAAACTGTGCTGATTGGTTCTTACAGCCCTTAACAGAAAATCAACGATGCTGCGCCCGGTGTGTAACTTCTCTGTGTATGTTGGCGCTGGATGTTTGACTGTCTTTGTTAATTCAATATTTAACAGCTTTCAGACACGGCCGAAGTGGCAAACTTCTCTCTGAGTTTGTACACCCGTATGCTATATGTGTGTGACGGGAGCATTATGACGTTTGTACGCTTTTAAGCAAATAATCATTTGTCAGTGTTTGAGACGGTAGAACAAAACATTTTCAGCCAGTTCATAGAAAACAAGCGCCATCGCCTCCCCCTTAGTCTCTTCTCCTCCCCTTTTTCATTCACTTGTCAGTCAGGCTCTCTCTTAATGTGCACGGCTGTCTCTTTTACCGACAAAAGAACCGATCACAGCTGACACCAAAATTATCAGCACATGTTTTCCCGCCATATTTGGTTCCTGAGCTAACAATATGAAGAGACAGCTGTATCAATTTTCTAATCAGTCCGAGAAGTCCGCTTTTATTTCTTGATGTCTTGTCAGCCGCGTCGCAGAAGACAGCCGCTCAATCGCACGTCCTCTTTGCATAGAGGCGAGCTCGCTCTTTGACAAGCTTTAAAGCATTATGATAGATTATTAATCTTGCGGTTTTGAGAAGCACCAGGGAATCGCCGAGTTGATAGAATAAGTCACTGAACGAAGAAAAACGTTCAGTAATTTACAACGTGATAGACGGAAAGACAGAATGGAACCGAGCCAAACAGACAATTACACGTGCGTTTGTAAAATGCCCAACAATGAATAGTAAATATCCTCCAGGCGGTGCTTTTAAACAGTTTGCTGCTATTGTCTTTCTAAAATTAAAGCTTATAAAGCCTGTTTGGGTTGGATGATTTTTTAATTTTTTTTAAGGGTTTTTTTTTCTAATATTTTTCTCACATTGCCAGAGGAACAAGGACTTATGCAAATTTAAATTATTCCACTGAACCTCGTTTTCTGTTTTCTGTTAAAATAAGAGGACGCAGTAGTGGCTTGCCGCTGATGCTCTTTACTCCAGGTCAGTCTGCCGGCTGAGGGAACCTCCCTTCACTGCTGGGGAAAAAAAAAAGGACTTTTCAGTCAGATTTCTCCACTCAGCTGCAAGCTAGATGTTAAGGCAAACAGGATGAGAAAGGGTATGATGAAAATACTCTGGGGAGGCTTGGCCAGACCTCAGGTCTGTGAAACAGAATTACCGTCCTCTCAGGAGCCTCTCCATATTAGCTGCATTTAATTCGCTTCCACCTGCTACATCACCCCTGAAAACACTGTGTGGCCACTGGACAGCAGGTTCCCCTTCACCTTACCAGCTGCGTGTGAGGGAATCACTATTTATAAGTGTCAGAGTTCATTTGTGATTTGGGAAATGGCACTTGAAAGCAGTTTCACCTCAAAGTCTGTTTAGCAGCTGATGAACCCCCCGACTCTGATCATTTATCCAGCCTTTTGACCGACCGCGAGACTCCTGTCAGTCTCTTTACCCTTTCACATTTCTCACGTCCAATTTTTCTTTTCCATTTTTCTCTATTAATCTCTCTCTCCCCCGCTGTGCACTCCATCTTCGTTTGCTCAGAGGAGGACAGGAAGTTGTCTTAAGGCAGTAAAATTGGTGTTTGTGTGTCTCTGTCAGCAGATTGAGAGCGACCCACTGGGCCCCCAGTATCAGATCAAATCACACTGAGATATGGGGTTGTACTGCGTGGGCGGGTGTATGTACCGCACAAACATACATGCTTGTGTGCGTGCGTGAGTGTGTGTGTGTGTGTGTGCATGTATTTCTTTTTAAAATGTACTATATCAGTTTGAGCTATAGCTCTGTGGATAATTGGTTTGGTGAAATAGTGCTGAGTGTCTGTGGCTGTGGTGGCCTTCTCCCTCACTTTCACAGGCGTGTGTGTGTGTGTGTGTGTGTGAATGAGTCTGCAATGTTTTATAGATAAACCGATATCTGCGCTTCCAGCCTTTACTCTCTATTTCAAACGCCGAGGTGCTCCATAAGGAGATCACTATAAAGATGTTATTCTCTTCTCTTCTCTTCTCTTCTCTTCTCTTCTCTTCTCTTCTCTTCTCTTCTCTTCTCTTCTCTTCTCTTCTCTTCTCTTCTCTTCTCTTCTCTTCTCTTCTCAGCATCACAATATATATTTACATTTGCCACTGACTGACTTTCATTCGTTCGACAATTGCTTGTACTGCTTATGATCTTAAACTATTAACGTTAGATCTGAGAATTGCAGCTAAAACAGCCGTGTAATTGCTGTTGCATCAGTTGAGAAATTGCCATCTCGGAGCCGATTTTCCTCAAGCCAGTGGGCAGAGCGTGGATCTCTCATGGACACCGTGGTGTATTTGGGTAATTTTGCTGCCACGAGAGACCTCTGCACCAGCCGAAGATGGGATTAAAAGCAATCTGTTGTCATCTCCCCCATCTTAGATAAACTGCGAGTCACCAAAATAGCAAACAGGTGCAGGTGAGGGGAGAGGAGCGGGAGGTGCAAAAATATTGCAACCTGCACAAATATAGGGTCTCCGTTCAGGCTCATTTCCATCAACCTTTTCTAACACGTCCAAAATGTAATTAATTATTATCGATGATTTTTTTTTTTTTGTCACTGCTGTCGGATCAACGCTCAAATGCCACTTGAGTGGAGACAGATGGAGTCTCTGGCCGAGATGATGAGGGATGGCAGACATCAGGGATGGAAGAGACAACCCTTCATCGCCTCCGTGATCAATATTCTTAATTATTACACTGCAATGCACTGCAAAAGGAGCAAAAAAAAAAAAAAACATGTCCATCCAGGTGGCATGTTTCCTTTACCTCCCATGAAGGCAGGAGTTGATAACTGCCTGAGACGACAACAGAATCACTTGACCCAAGCGTTTCCCTCTGAAGACGAAGAGCCAGATGTTTGAGGACTTTTAAGTGAAAGAGCACAGCAGAAATGTTGACTTACCATTATGGGAAAAGCTTAGGAATAACATTTACAGTGATCCCTCGCCAATTCGTTTTAAGTTCCGCGGCTTTTAGTTGTTCGCGGATTTTTCAGAAATATTTAACATTAAAAAAAAAAATCAAGAAAAAATTGTGGAAACATCACAGGATGCGCAGGCTGCTTTCTCTTGCAGCGAAGAAATGTTGTGAGCCAGCCCGGCCCCTTTACGAAGGTGGCCTTATGGGTAATGATGTGTGTGTGTCGTGGGATGCCAGAATGAAAACGGGGTTAGATGAAAAGTGGAGTGAGCATTAACAGCAACCCAGCGTGTATAGATTTACATTCTCTGTTAACCGACAGGAGCCCAACAATACAAACTGTGTGATGTTACAAGTTCCTGCAGTGCCAGAATAAAGTGCTCGTTCCATGCAGAGAAAACCGGACTTTTTGTTTTGTTGTTGTTAGCATGTTAGCCGCTAATTATGAGCCAAAAATAGCACAATACCAGCGGTTTGTTTACTACAGTTCGGAGACCAGAGGCTGTGAAGGTAACAGAAAGACCACAGTTGAGCCTTGGTCTTGTTTCGCTGCAGTGCCTCGCTACTTTTTTGCGGTTTTTAAACATATTTTAAACACATTATTTAGGCTGGGGGGGCTCCGGCTCCAGTTAGCGGATTTTGAGTTTCGCGGGGGGGCACCGGTCCCCATTAACCTCGAAAAATAACAATGTCAACTCTCAGCATGCTAAATGCCAAGACCCTGGGAAAGGAACAATTGAATAGAACAGACCTGTCATCACATGCACACCAGCCATATGTTCTACCGCACAGCTCATCAGAACATCCCCAGCTTGCGTTGCCATCTTCTCTTTTTTTATCAAGTTACCTTTCAGACACGCCTGATCCTGCAGGTCTAGCGGTGTAATTTCACCTTCGCATCCCCCGCTGTTGTTATTTTAGGCCATCTTTGTGCTTCTTTTGTTTGTAGCCTGAGCGATCAGCATGAGATATCCTCTCAGAGCCAGCTGTTGCAGTTTCCTTTTTAATCTCAGACTATTGCATCATGGTGGTTTTCATATGACACTTAAGGGGGAACTCTGGTGATTTTACACATCAAAGTGTTTCTACAGGTCTCAGAGTGGAGTACTGATGCATATGTGGAAAATAAAAAAAAAAGAAAACGATAAGGATAAAGCCGCTTGTGTTTCCAGAGGGGGTCGTAGGAAATTTCATAAAGTTGATGGATTTCACTTCAAGATTTTGAGCTGGAAAAGTAAAATGTGGTATCGTCTACCAGATCTTTGCAGCTATCTGTTATCTTATGATCACTTTTGCAGTCACTGAAATAATGGAAATTACTTTTGTGAGTGACAGACTGCAGGTTTTGACACGTAACAAGAAAATGTTGCAAGAAAGAAGACAAAATTACTTATAGTGTTTTTCACATAAATGCATGTGGGGGGGGTCACTAGTTAGTCCCTGCTAACTATACTTTTCTCTCTAGTTAAACAAATCCCAGCTTATTTCGATGACGTAAAGCAGGGGTGTCAGACTCATTTTCACTGAGGGCCACATCAGCATCATGGTTGCCCTCGAAGGGCCAGATTACATTTTGTTACATTCATGCTGTCAATGTAAATCAAAATAAATTAAACTACACTTCAATATATTGTGAAATGGTGTCTGTATTTATTATGTATTCAAGTTTCAAATATTTAACTCATTATTATATTAAACTCAGGGTCTGTAGTTGTAAACCTGCTCTCGCACAGGTGATGTTTACAGGTGACCTTGGTTTCAGAAGCGGAAGCGATTCTTTGTTTTTCTTGTGGGCTAAATTTAGCATACTTAGACTGACACCGCTTCATAACACAAAAGACATACTGTTTTTTCAGCTTGAGATACAAAATTGTATTCGTTTTCCTATCGTTCATGAAACTGCATTCCTTGTGCATCCTTTTTTTCTTTTCTTGGACCTGTTGGGGTTAGTTTGTAGAAGTTTTTCTTCAGTCCATCAGTTCTGAAAATCGTCTTGTCTCGTTAATGGTAAGATACCATTATCGTTGTGGGTAACGACGAAATGCATTGTGGGAGATGTAGTTTATTGTCGCTATGCGCTTTAAAGTGGCATAAGTTTAAATAAAGTCTTCTAATATCGGTTTAATATGTAAGCCAATAATGCACAAGCTCTCGAGGGCCACATAAAATGATGTGGCGGGCCACATTTGGCCCGCGGGCCTTGTGTTTGACACATGTGACGTAAAGGATCAGTAACAGTGCTTTCTTGTACTGCGTGTCTGCATATGTGTGTGCAGGTCCTGCCTCGTCAGACTTGTGGCCTGTTTACTCACACCATCTACTACAAGGAATACCCGGGTGGACCGAAGGAACTGGACAAAAGCATCCGAGGGGGAGAGCTGTTCCTCACCGTGCTGCTCAACCCAGTGAGTCATCGCCAGCACACAACTGCACGCGCTCGTACACTTGAACAAGCAAACTGATTAGGAAAGTGAGGAACTGGGAGGATTGTTACAGCTTTTACACCTAATAGAGAAGATTTATCAGGGTTTCCCGCCCCCTCTTCAGTCCTGATCGGTCTTTTTTTTTTTTTTTTTTTTTTACATTTTGCTATGTGTGTCTGTCTGCCTCTTTTTTTCGTGTCAGGGGCAGCGCCTCACAGTGGAGCTGTGTTCATCTCCTCTCTTTAAATTAGGTTTCACCACAGGGGGGTTGCTGTCACATACGTATACACACACACACACATGCCCCACTGTGTATGTCAGCTCTGTCTGACTCTGCTTTGAATTAAGGAACAGAATTAGGTTTTAGGTGGGAGCTAAAACGCTCATCCGCATTCGCATGTCTATAAGGGCCTCCAAGCACACGGTTAAAGACAGGGATAGATCGTCACAAAAATTGTCCCAAAACACGCTCTCTCTCTTTTACTGCTTCAAACCAAACACGTGCACATACACACACACAGACTGGCAGTAAGCTGTATTTAAGTGTCAGGTAAGGGAGTGCTGAACCAGAGGAGCTGTCAGAACTCACTGAACATCACAGAGTAAAGTGCACCTTCATACAATAACCCAAAATGGGTCTTTTTTCTGTCTCTGCACCACTTTGTCTTATTTCCCCATCCTTCTGTCTGCATGTATCTTTGGATGTATGTCCATATAAAAGCACTCCTTTCTTACTTCTTAATGTCTTTCTCTTTCTTCTTTGCTGTTTTACTTATTTTTTTCTGTTTTTCTGCTGTGTTTCACAATATTTGTGCACTACTTTTTCATCTTTAAACCAGAGGATTTTGACTCTTTCAAAAGCACAATAGCATATATTTGCAGATAAATGCTTCTTTCTCCCTCATTGGTGTTTTATAAACAAAAATCAATTTATACCCTTTTTTAAATAATTCCTCTAATTGTACCAATTGTCCTATTCAATCTGTTCATGGAAAAGGAATCTTGAATTTACATGAAGTGTTTTTCATTTCTCACAGCAGCAACAATGGTTTTCTAATCATTAACAAAGAAATAGGGAGTTTAAACAGAAGGAGTGTGATTTATGGTTGTTTTGTACTGTTAAGGTAGGTGTCACAAACCTAAAGCAGACAAGGAACCAGAGAGGAAAGAGAACCAGATAAGTCATGACCATGAAAACGTGTTCAACATGTTCGGTCCTTGAATTATAAACTTTAGCAACCATGTAACCTTAAGAACACTCTGTTGCAGATGGGCAACATGACTGGAGCTGCAAAATCACTTCAAAATAGCAAAGCAACATTAGTATCAGTTCACTGCAGCCACACTGTCTTTCTGTAAACTGGGATCATGATCTTTGTATGATAATACTGGGTTTCAGGCTTTCTCCTATAAACATGGATTTTTTAAATTGTCCCTTAAAACAGGGAAATCTCTTCAGCCTTGAACAAATTCAAGAAAAATATAATTTTACTGATTTAAGATTCCTCAATGTTCTATGTGAGGTTAAATCTGCATTACATTAAACTTTAACAGTTTAGAGCAGACTTGTCAGCCATTCAGGACAAAACAGAAAAACATATAATATCCTCTGGATACATGGTTGCCATAGTATTGAAATATATAACTGCAAAGCTTCTTTAGTGATGTAGCACTGAAGGTATTTCATATATTCTCTTCGCTGACAAAAACATTTAACGCTTTTAAGGACCAGCTGAGCGATAGCTTAAGAGCTGAAAAGATTGAATCACTGTTGTGATTCTCGTGACTGAATTTGTCAGATGAAATCACTGTAAATGTGAAATGTCTCATGGAACATTTTATACTTCTACCTTATGGCATTTAAATGCCGTTTCAGCCTGAGTTGATCAGAGATATCAACAAGACATGAATCATGAAAGGGTGGTGCTTTTTACAGATGATTTCATCTGAGACTTTGAACGTATACTTTGGAGCTGGTTAAGCATGATTCCAGTGCATGATACCATGGTATCTGTTTCTTTTGTGTGTGCGCGTGGGTGTGGTGCACACCACAAGAAGACAGTTTTTGCTCTTTAAGGATATACTTAAGAAAAACAGTGGATTTTTAAAAAATACTGGGACTGCATGGAGCATTTTTTTCATTGCTGCGAAACTCGACGGGCATTGGCTTAAATGCTGATTTCAGTCCATCGTGGATTTTGCATGCAAAGTCGAATGACAAGCAGTGACCATTTCTTGGCATTTCTACAGCAAAATACTTCATTTCTTACACTGTAAATAAATCACACTCACTGTAGGGAAGGGAAGGGCAGAATTTACATATAAATAAATTGACACGTATTTATGATGTACTCTGACTATGAGCTTTCCCTGTTTGGAAGACCAGAAATCTCCACTGTTAGGATGAGACGGGGGAAGTATGTCCTCACCAGTCCTGAAGGGATGCACATGCATGCCGACTGTCCCTGTTTCTGCCTCTCAGTTGTTGTCACTTTAACGTTGGATTCACACAGCTGCGTCGCCGCACCGCATGGGCGGTGGTGTTGTTGACGTTCCTTCACCGCACCGAAAACAACGGATCAAATTTCCCGCCTCCGTGCTTGAATTCACTGGTTGGCTCTAGCTGGGTAGCATCCATTCGACTGGCGGACACATCCGTTGCAGTGGGAGCCGATGCTACCGACACAACGCATGGTACCCACAATTCAGTTCTGCAACAGATGACGTCACCCCATTTAGAGTCTTTGGAGACAGACGACACTCGCAACGTGAATCTGGCGTAAAGCTCTCAGTCACTGTCCCCCTCCATCTCTTGGTGTCATAAGAGATAAAACTCTTCTCTTGTTATATCAGTGAAAATACTTATAAACAATAATTGTAAGTGACTGAGAAATATCTACCATGACTTGTCTCCATGCACACAGACACAAAAAAATGCACACACACACACGCACACATGCACAAACAAGCTCACTTATGATTCATGTTAGCTTTTCACTGCTATGTTTCAATTTGCAGACACAAAAGCTTAATTAGTGTGTGCTCTTGGTGCCTAATCAATTGAGCTCTGTAGTTCGCTGCTCAAGTCTCCCGAGGGGGCTTCCTATTGTTTGATGATCTGCACGTTGGTAACATTGCCACTTCTATTCAATGACTTTAAATCACATTTGGCATTTTGCGGCAGCTTGCCACTGACAACAACCAGTGTATTGTGTGCATTTGTGCGAGCATGTGTCTGTGCAGGTTCTTCCTCCGTTCGGGGGGCTGCACCACCGAGCTCTGCTCTCACGTACAGTACACGGTAAACTTGACAATTGATTGGACTCTGCAAACAGCCAATAGGCCACAAGTCATTCCCCAATAAATGGCTGGAGAGATAGTGAAGGGGAAGAGGAGAGCGGCGGGAGATGAGGGGGGAGTGTCAGGGAGAGTAGGGTGAGGAGGTGGAAGACAGATTGAGATTTAATTTTCAGGTCACGGCATCTTGTGTCACTTGAGAATCCAGACACATACAGAGAGGAAGTGATGCACATATAGGGCTTCACACACACACACACACACACACACACACACGGGCCTAGATGTTCGTGTGGCCTAATCATCTAAGTATGTGCATGTGTGGGTACGTCTTGAATAAATGTGTGTCAAACTAGCATGAGCAGAGCGTTAGACATATATCAGGGCTGACATTTAGCGCTCAGTTCTGCCACTAAGCTTATTAGCCAAACTCAAACTATCAGCACAATCTCCCTCTCCCCCAGCCCTCTGTTTTCGCCCATTTCTCACCCTCAACATACCTTACCGTTTTTCTACTGTCAGGACTTTGGATGCCTCCTATCTCTCTTGATCTTTCCCTTCCTTTGTCTTCTTTGCAGTTCTCAAACTCCACGTGTTGACTTTGCTCACACGCGTGTGAGTCTTCCCACACCTCTTTTTGTCTCATTTCCACTCCTTCCTTCCCCTTCTCTGGATTCCTGCTGATTGCAGCTGAAGGCTTTGGCAGCTCATCAACACATACAGGGCCTCAAACGCACACATACACAATAAACTACAATTCAAACAGGAGGAAAAATTACAAAGGGAAAGCAAAGCTGTGAAAGATGGCAGAACGGAAAGGGCCAGTAGATGTTGACTGGAGCAGGCAGAATAAATTGAATTGAAATCATTCGCTGTACTAACGCTCAGCTTTCAATTATCCCCAGAAACAGTGAGTTGGTCTGTGAGAAGGAAATAGAAAATTCCACGGCAGGAGTGAGAAAAAGAGAGAGGACAATGAGGAAAAAAGGAGAGTGAATGGGGGGGTTGGTGATAGTCTTTTTAGAAGCAATAACAATTCAATTAGGGAGAACTGTATGTGGAACTAAGTAGTCTGTAATGGGAGACAGGCTTCTGACACTAAGGTGAACAGTGGAAGCTGCCGGGGAACGGCCAATATGACACACAGCAGCTTAAAATTACAAAAAAAATACTGAATCAATATTAGTCTAGTGAAGTCAGTTTTGGTTTACAAAAGCACCTAAAATTTTTCCAAATCTATCAAAAAAAAATGCCTGGCAAGCTCTCCACAGGTACTTTCAAAAACCAAACAGTCAATGGGGGAAACTGTAGGCTTGGGAACATGAAACACCATAGCTGCTTTCCCTCTATTGAGCCAAAACCTATATTGACGCCATTACCTTTTTGTATCATCTCTCTGCGTGTCCTTCTTTCTCCCCTCGTGCCCTCTTGTGCCTGGTGATGGGCACGATTGTTCTCTTTGGTATACTGAGTCACTTGAATGAATTCATTAATTAGATTCATTCAAAAGATTTGTCCACCGAATTGTTCAGTCCCCGATCGGAGCTCTACATATCAGACTCTCTGAACTGAAGCACAGTTTGTGATTTGGCTCACGACTCAAAGCTGTCCAGTGCTGCCGCTTCAACAAAGGCGCCAGTTTCCTGGAGATAAACACTGGTTTTAAGTTACTTTTAAGTCAATTGTTAAGCCTGATTCTGGCAGTTGAAGCTGCTGATTATCCATCAAGACTCACCTTCACTGTTGGCTGTTCAGTTGTGAGCTATTTCAGTATGTCCAACGAACGGAGACAGCTGTGGCTGCACCTATGAGCCTCTTCGCGTGCTTGCATTATGGGCCTATTTAATTTAGTATTATTTGAGAAAGTCTGTTAAGACAATGGGTAACTAGAAGACATGTGTTTGTGATATTGTAAGTTTTTGTAAAAGCTCCATCCTCCAAATACATGGCTGTTAGGTCGGGCTACATGGGGATACTGACTCAGAGTTATTTGTTTGCAGAGACGCAGTCTCATTTGTTGGGTATTGTGCAGTCTCTGTTCGCTGCCTGGTCCAGAACTGCGCTCAGCTCAACTGTGGAGTGAGCGGATTGTTTCAGTAAGTGATCCAGTCCAGACGTCCCCACACCACGGGTATCCCACCTCAAATAGGGCTGTGACGTGTCTACCGCAGTGCAACATTATGAGCGGGTCATGGGGGCAGCACAGCAGGTCCTGGTGACAGGATTTATATTTTTACAAGTGAATTGACACCAGGGGCTATTAGCACGCTTAAGCCTGAGCCCAGCTTAGCTCGATAGTGGGAGAGCTTACAGTATGGCATTCGGAAGAATTACCTTATGGCTAAGTCGCTAATGATTCTTCTCGTGCTGGGTGTGACTCGACTCTGAGGAAGGAACTGGAAAAAAAACCCAAAGAGAAGAGTTCATCAGTGTCCTGTCCAGCATGATAGCAAACCGACAATACACGACCCGAGAAAAGCCCAGTTCTGACGAGGCGAAAGGGGGGAAGCTATTGTGGTGAAACTGGACATGTTTCAGTCAATTCGTTTCCTGCGCTTGTATTTTGAGATGAGGAAAGAAGTCAGCTGGAGTTTTGCTGCGGCTCATGACTTTAGCTGGTCAAGGCTAGTCACAGGAAATAAGGATCAATAGATATTTAACTTTTTGCTAAAGTTGGCATTCATAGATGTTTTTTAAATTCAAAAAAATAAAACATACAAGGTACATTCTGATAATGCTGATAATGAAATGTGTACTGTTTTAGCAACTGTCATGCTAGAATTTCATGAACAGAGCTGTTGAACAGAAAAAAAAGAATCAAACACCCTCATAATCAGGGTTCAGTTTGTAACAATGGCATCTTCACAATTTCTTTGTATCAAGCTTTTTGGGACAATAAATAACACAAGCAATTATTTTTTTCAGTGAACGTTAGATTAGGAATGGCAAAAAAATAAAACGTGCTGAAACTGTCAAAAAAAAAAAAAAAAGAAATTCTGGTCCCCCTAAGAAAGAAGTCCACAGCCGACACTTAACATCATTTTTTCTACTTTTTTAGCAGTCTCTCTGCTGGGTCACACCACCTTTCAATAATTCAAAATGTCAATTAAAAGTTTTAAAAGTGTAACTGATTGTTTGTCAGAAAGGCGAGCCTCCTCGGCTGCTCCTCTTTTCATCATTTGCAGGGCTGTGCTGACTAGTAGCCTCTCCTTCGCAACACTTGTTGAAAGCGCATTGATAAATTTGGCTGCTGTGACTGTCAGTGAAGTCTAGGTTTGTTGAGTTTCCAGTGCAGCAGTGGATGGTCTGAACAGAGTCGTTGACCCTCTGAAGGACGTCAGCGCTTCAGCACAAACACCTATGGTGGTTGACTCTGGACCGTGTGTGCTTGCCTTCAGGATTTCATCAAAAATGCTTCCAAGTCTGCTGTTTCAGAGTGTCCAGGTTTGGAGTCTTCCTTGCTGGCCGTGAGGCAGCTGATCCAGATGATTTCTCTTCTGGCTGACCCTGAAGCCCGTCAGCTCTGCCATTAATGCATCCTTTCCATATTTTGAGCATTCTGCTTCGGCTGTTTATCTTTATGATTCCACAGCTCAAACCATAAAAATAAACAATGTTTCACTTAAAATTTGATTACCTTTTTTTTTTTTTTTAACCAAGTCATGAATCGCGTCCTAAAGATTGATGGTCGATACGAAATATTTTTATTAGATTTACAAAAGTTTGAATTCCACAGCTGTGTGGCTCTTTCATATGTAAAGTTTGCTCTCCTCCTCCTTTCCTTATTCACCCATGCACACACACAAAGAAAAACTACCAGATAAATGTAAGATATCCTACATACCTGTCCTTACATCTTGGTTCAAGAAGTTTCAACAAAGTATAACTCAGATTCCACCTCTTTGAAATGCCCATTCACAGCCTCAAGGAGAGTGACCTCCGCGGTCTTTATTCCCTCGCTGGACTGGTCCTCTGGACTGAGAATGCATTTAAGGACACTGACAATGGGGATTACATCAGAGGCAGATGTAGAGCTCAAAAAAGGGAACGGAGTGTGACTGTCTTTTCTAAGCGACCCCACTGGTTTGCAGTCTACGTGGCTGGCAGGTCACACTCACCGTATGCTCACCGGGCTTGTTTCCGTGCAGGAAGGTTCTGGATCGTGCAGTATGCTCCGTTAAACCGTGTTTACACATCTCGCTGAAGACACTTGGGTGGCATATTAGGCTCTGTTTGAATGTCCTTCAAGCATGAATTCGAAAGTGGTGAGTGCTTGAAATGACCTGCAATTTTCCTGCCCAGAGACACTGCGCAGTTCGAGCAGTCCCTCGTCTGCAACGAGTCACAGGCGATGTGCGCAGCATGCCAACCATATCAAATCCAAGGCGATCTATTGCTTTGATTATAGAGGAGAGTGTTCAGAGTTCCTGAGGCAATCACTAAAGACCAACAGCATCTGATGGAATTTAAAGTGGCACAAAGAAAAGCCAGTAGTCGTGTAGGTTAAGCTGCTTTAACGCTGATATGCAGTTGTCATAAGACACGATTGGAACGGTTGCGCAAAGTTACTTTGGGTCGTTTTCGTTGAGCATAGGGACGGCAAACCGTGACAGCGAGGTTACACTCACGAAAAGTAATTAAGTGTTTTTACAAATGGAGTTGAAAGTGATATTTTAACATAAAAAGAAAACTCCCCTGTGCTGCTTTAATGCTATTATCAGTCCTGTAGCCGTGCCAGTCTACCTGTTTCACCGGCGTCTTCGGCTTTGATTATCAGTCGCCATGCCTGACAGCTGCCCAATTAAAATATCCCACTGTGTCGCTGTGCACAGTTTGACAGCGGCAGCTGGACAGAAGCGTTAGTCCTGCCCATAGTTCTGATTGGCTAATTGCTTGCGCTCATCTGAGAAACTGCAGTTTCACAACACGATAGTGATCTTTAGACAGGAAGGCAGACACGTAAACAGATAGACCCACGTTAACCACCGAAGGCAAGTGAAACAAGTCATTTCTTCAAATGTATAATCATGTTAGAGAGGATTGGGACATGTGACAGACTCCAATCAATGACTGCATGTTCTTTTAATCTCGTAAGACATGGCATTTGCTTTTTTCCGCCCCCCGTGCGCTCATATAGGCATGTATTTGGAAAAACATCACTCCGTTTCGGACTGACATGTTTCATCAGGGCTTTTAGGTCAACAGGAGATTGGACAGATGTAAAAAAAACATGAAGTTACTCTTTGGAGCAGACAGGAGAGTGTAAGCAAGACATTTAATGGATGAAAGAAAAAAGAAATAAAGTTGTGCAGAAGCAATGAGAAACAAAGATGAGGGCCACACAGATTAAAAGAGGGAGACTTAGAAGTTGTATTTATTTCTCTTATTTTTATACTTCTCTGGCAGCCTACACATATCCCAAGATTTGGGTCCAATTCTGGAGTTAAATTATGTATGAGCATAGTTTTCTTTATTAAAGGCACATATGGGAATCAAAGCAATCTAATATTCAAGAGATCAGGCTTGGCACCAGATGCAGGGAAAGGGTTTAAACGGTTTAGTTAATTGAATTCTTAGCCATGGAGAACCCTCCACCACAAGGGTTTGGAGTTTACCCTGTATCGAGAGATTAACGTCCCCTCGAGGTTTCTTTTTTTGCTCTTCTTAATTCAAACTCACCTGACAAGGTTACTTGCTTTTTCTGCTACGCCCCCCGATGTACGTTTCTTTTCTGCAGCTCCAATTACGAACACAAATCATCTTCTTGTTTCTCTTTTGTTTAAATTGGCCGCCACGGCTTAAGGCCTTTAATGAATGTTTCCTTGTTCAGTCAGACTCTCTCTGTGTCTGTCTTTCATGCACATGCACCTGCAGACACACACAGAAACACTCACACAGTGCAGCATGTTCCCTCACAGCCTGAGTCAGACATCATAGGCTATTGTGTGGTTTGAAAGGAACATAAATCACATTTTCATCACCTTGTATGCTTTCAAAAAAGAACACAAAAAAGGGTGGCTTTGTAATGCCTCTTATATACCCAGGTCAGATTTCCTGTTCCGCTGTAAAGAGTTTATATCCATGTCTTGTCCCTTTTTACAACAGTGTAATATGGCAAACGTCTTTTTTCTTTCATTAATTTCAACAAGAGACTGTCACTTTTTTCTTTTTTTTTTAAAGGTTTGCTTTAAGTTTTTCTTATTCGTGCCTTGAAGAAGGAATTCTGAGGATTCTGACATTACAATTCACCAACGAGGAAGGTCAAGCGAATCGTATTTACTGGCATGACGTCTTCGTAATGGACGAGCTGAGTGCTTACCAATGCCTTGACAGTAATTCCACGTACTTGCTCTTACGTCAGCAAAAGTGATACAAAGCAGACGGGCCTGAATGCTGCGCTGCTGGTTAGCTTAGAGAGCAGGAGATAAAAAAGGCAGTGGCAGATGCATAAAGCTGTGAAGGCATACACAAATGCACAAATGCATAAACATTTATGTTGGCACGTGAAGTCAAGCCTTGCAAAGGAGCGGACGATTTTGGGTGCATTTTCTAAACCTTTCCAGAAAGGTTACATGCGTGTTTAACAAATGTTGGAAACATTTTCTTTCACTCACACGCACATGAGAAAATTAAACCCTGCTGCAAGATCAAAATGCACATATATTCATATATATATATATATATATATATATATATATATATATATATATATATATATATATATATATATATATATGTGTGTGTGTATATATGACATTAAAAGATTTTGTCAAATTATCTAACAATTGATATATATGCATGTGTGTGTAGTTGAACAGGACAATGAGCCCCCTATAGGTATTGAGATATTTATTTGTACAATCATACCCTGATATGCTAATCAGGGTATGACTGACAAAAATCAAAGTGCTGCTGTGTATAGACAAAAGGCCAACCCTCAATCTTGGCCCTCGTAAGTAAGTGTAAGGGCCATCTTGTGACTTAGAAATGGGACACCCCTTGAGTGCAGTTACGTCCTCAGACTGTCGGGGGCGACCTTACGCCAAAGCTACATCCAGTCTGTCAAGAAAACGACGACGAAGAATAAGAAGACGTAGAAGAAGAATAAGATAATATAAATATATATAACGAAGACAGTAAGATAGTTTCGTAACATTTATATCTTTATTAACTACGAAAATATTTACATTTGTAGCTCGTTTTTTTGGCGCCATCCTTTTTGAAGACATCTCGGCGAAAATACGCAATGCCTTCTGGGTAGCCCTTACTTCCAAGGGAGGTGCAGGAGAATCTCAATATTGAGGGCGATACAGCCCTCAAACTTGTCCCTCAACTTGACTTTCTAAGAATCGGAACAGCACATGCACTTTATGGGAGTGTGCATTTTCAAGATTAAGGGTTGAGTTTGAGGGTTAAGGGAGGAATTGGAATTCACCCAAAATATACAATAGAAACATCGCAATGTGTGTAAATAGTTGACTGACAAACACACATAAAGCACTTTGTAGAATCTGCATGAGGTTAAAAAGGCGCTTTATAACGAAGACCATTATAGTTTAAATTAATTCACAAGTGATAGTGGACTAATGAATAGAAATAGGCCAGATGTATGGATGAGCCCTTCTCAGTCAGCCTGCTAAGTCAAGCTGTAGCCTATTTTCTGGCATGATTAACAGAAAATTGGTTCCCAGAAACAACACAACAGTAGTGAGCGAGGTAGCACCAGGCTAACAGGCCTCTTAAACTGTCAATGAAGTGATGCCAGCAAGCTAGCATTTAGCATATCTAATTTACTGGCTAGTGAGCTACTTTTACATTTGCTTGTTACATTTTAACAGTAATATCACCAAATGTTACTTGATCAGATGTAGTACTCGGGCTCACGTAGTGAAAGATTGAAAAGAGAGAAAGATTCTGCAGTTATCTGTTCGCATCTGTGCATGTGACAAATACTTGGTGAAAGGAGCAAACAGGAGAACTTCACCTCAACTCACATCCAATCTGATCTTGTTATCCAAAATTATGCTGAAAGATTGTTATTCCAGCTAAAGTTTAAGTTCACTCTTACAGGCTAGCCTGGAGTTTTGCAGATTTCCAATATATAACCATTCATTCCCATGTCCATCCATCCATTATCTATGCCCGCTTAATCCTCTGCAGGGGTCTGCTGGAGCCTATCCAAGCTCTCTTCAGGCGAAAGGCAGGGGTACACCCTGGACAGGTCCTCATTCCCATGTCTCCCCATTAATTCCTATGGAAAGTTTCCATAATTTGAAGATTCACTGACTTTGACTCACATGCATGCCCTCTTCTCTATCATAACTGCTGCATTCTCCATCAAACAAAAAACAGAAAAAAATATACAAAAGGCGCCAAACACATGTTTTCCCCTTTCATCACGGTGTCTCTCACATTTGCATACCGACACAGTCCTCAGATCAGTATTCCGAACAGATTTCCTGGTCAGCCAGACACAGATCAATCAAACCTTGACAGTGTGTGTCTCTGTATCTCCAGCAACCTCCAGCGCTAAAGCGCAGCACCGACAGTCCTCTGTCACCAGGAAATTTGCTGTGCATACTTGAATGTATTGTCATAGACATTTTAGAGGGCCTGTTTCTGATTTGGACCAAAAAAACAAAAAACGAATTTTATCTGAAGTCAGCTAGAGTTGAGGCTATCCGATGGGGTTAGGATCAGCTAAAATGAATGTAAGTCAGTGTAATAGCCTACGCACACGTATCAGACAAGCATGTGTGTGCAGGTGTGCACATGTTCATGAACATCGCCCAGGTGCTGACACACAGTCGCTCACGCACGTGCAAACACGCATTCAACAAATAATTCATATCTTAATGGCTGATGTTACCGTTTTATCCAGACACATTCCCATCGCTCCGTGCAATCACAAAGGAAGTATAAGTGCAAGTGTGTGTGTGTGTGTGTGTGTGTGCGTGTGGCAGCTATCTTAGCGTGTCTCTTCGATCAGCCTATAAAAGCACTGAAGCGTGGACAGATAGCCTGGACCGACACACTATCGCTCCTTCTCTCCCTTTGAGCGTTCCTTCTTCCTCACACACATTAACCGTCACAAACGCACTCTGACACACTCTCCGGTGCGTAGCTGCATCTCTCCCATCACCCACTGCCTCTGAGGAGCATTGTGCTGCCTCCTCAGCTTTATCTACCGGGAGTAGTGAATACATCAGTTTCACTTTATCTGTTTACCTTTTTTTTTGTACTTGAAACTGTGTTGTGCTGAAAGTAAATGTACAATCTGACTTAACAAAAGTGACTGATAGCAAATATTGATACTCACTGGACAGCTGCACCCTTTGTGACTTTAACACTGTGGCACACAGAGAAATAATCTGTCTTTTATTGAAGTCATATCAACAAAGGAGCCAACTTGGGAATTGGGCTTTTGACTTCATCGCATTTTTTGGGGTAAAATATTCATATTTCCCTGTTCTCTTTCTTATCTCCACCATCTTGCTTTGTCCCCCCCCCCACTACAGATAAGTATATTCATGACTCACCTCTCTAACTATGGCAACGATCGACTGGGCCTTTACACGTTTGTCCACTTGGCCTCCTTCCTTCGCTCATGGACAAATCTGAAACTCCACACGCTCCCACCCCTCCAGCTGGCGCACAAGTACTTTCAGCTTTTTCCCGAACAAAGGAATCCACTCTGGCAGGTGTGTTTGCAAGGGTACGCATTTGCTTGAACAGGCATGTGTGAGCCTTTCTGATCATAATACAGTTTTATCTGTGCTTTTGCGGGTATTAAGATACTATTATGATGTGCATTTTGAAAGTACTAAGGAGGCGCACAGATCATCAGATATCACAGTGATGGTTTAGTTCTCTTACACTAAAAAATGTGAAGGAAAACAAGGAAACATCAACTCTAAAGTGGTCGTTCTTATTTTGTCCTGTTTGATAGTGATTCATGAATTTTTGTTTTTGAAAGTGACAGTCTGCTTCCTGCCGTTGCACTCCTTCTCACCGTTGTTTGCACGCGGCTTTTGTCAATTTCTGCATATTTTTACAGGTAATCCTGGCTCAGAAAAATTTTTTTTCAACACCTAAAAAAGTCATCTTTTATATAGATTTCTGGGCATGTTTGTTTTTTTCCATGTACGTAGTTGCTTTGAACCCCCCCCCGAATCATTCTTTTCTGCACCTTTGTAGAACCCGTGTGATGACAAGCGGCATAAAGACATCTGGTCTAAAGAGAAAACCTGCGACAGGTTGCCCAAATTCATGGTCGTAGGGCCGCAGAAAACAGGTAATATACACACAGATATGTTCAGTTACGCACAGGAAATACAGAGGCCATCTCTGTGTGCACAGGTGTGTAGATCAGAGCATTTTCATGTAATCCCCCTCACTCTTTTAGGCTGTCAGAGGGAGACAAAGGAGGAGGCGCTTACTTCCTTTCTTCCTCCCACATGCTCTCTACTTTAGAAGATACAGCGTTGCGATAGCAGCCTTCCCTTTTTTTCTTTTACTCTGTCTCCATCAAAGGGTCTGGAAAAATAAAAGATTATTTAAAAAAAAAAAAAAACGTGTATATATTCCTTGTGCCTCATTTCTTGAGGTTTAATTGCAGCCGTTTTGGATAGGAGGTGAGGAGGTCTGATAAAACTGCTAATTAACTGGATGATAATCTCCCAAATGGGAGGAGAGATCATTATAGCAACATTAGCAACCAACTACAATTAGATTACTATAAATTCCCTTTTTATTAGAGGGTAAGCTAGAGAAGGTGTGAGGGGGAACTGGGTGAAAAGAGAGTTGCTGAGGGCGACCAGAAGGGCAGGACCATAACCCCACGGCTGATTGGTGTCAAATGCTTTTGAATCATTGGATGAGAGACACACATTTACACAAAAAAACACGCACGTACGCTTAGCGAATTCTCAGCGACTTATAAATCTAGCAAAGGGGAAGATCATCCAGTATGGATCAGCGGATGACAGCTCTCACACACCGAAACACACACACACACACCCTGATATATGCTTTCACAGACACACACACAGAGACGACTCTCTGCTGAACTGAATTAACGAGCCAGTAATGAATAATGCCCTTTCTTCCAGGAACGACAGCACTTTATCTCTTCCTGCTCATGCATCCCTCCATATCCAGTAACTTCCCCAGTCCAAAGACTTATGAGGAGGTCCAGTTCTTCAATACCAACAACTACCACAAAGGAATTGACTGGTGATAACCTACACAAGCACACGCTTAGCCCATCTTTCATTCCTTTTCTTCTATTACTCAGTGCCTGAGGTGAAAAGAAAGATAACAAACAACCCTTTTTCATTTTGAGAGCTTGTTATGGGCCGTCTTGCAGATTTCAGTGATACGTTAAGCTGTCTGAGGCAACACAACGACATCCTCAAAATGATCTTTTCAGCCAGGAAATGTTAGCCAACAAACATATGGCTGCCTAAATTGACCCATAAATGGGTTACTTAGATGACAAAGACACAGCTGGTGCATTCTCCAAAGTCATCCATAAATACTTGAATCTGAAAAAAAAAATCCATTAAGCACCTTAAACTCTATCATCAATTTTATGCCAGGTCCAATTAAGTACAGATTAAGTCTCTGACTTTGTGACTTCAGAAATTGCATCTGACTTTGAAAAAAAAAAAAAAAAAAGTGCAAAAGACTCTTTGCGTACGCCCGAGGCGACTGAATACAGCAGTAGTTCTAGATGTCGTATGTGGCGAGCATCTTGAGTGTGTGTTTGTTTTGCCTCAGGTACATGGAGTTCTTCCCTGTTCCCTCCAATGTTAGCACGGACTTCCTGTTTGAGAAGAGCGCCAACTACTTTCCCTCAGAGGAGACCCCACGGCGAGCTGCTGCCCTGCTGCCCAAGGCCAAGATCATCACCCTGCTCATCAACCCCTCCGACAGGGCCTACAGCTGGTATCAGGTAAGTACTGAGAATACATTAGATGCCTCTGAGGGCTCCTGCTTTATTTTTAACCCTCTACAGCTGCCTGCTTCATTGTAAGATGGGCTGTATTTTCTGTAGCGATTTAAATAAAGTCTGCTGTCCAAGACGGTTCTTGAAGTGACATATCTATACATATATAAATAGAGATAATTTCACAAGATCCCAAATAACTTCTGCTGAAGTCTCCGTGATGAGAAAAGAAGTATGAATGTTGTTGTGCATCCTTCCCCAGCATCAAAGAGCTCACGAAGACCAAGCAGCCCTGCAGTATACCTTTTATGATGTCATCAGCGCGAGAAAGGGAGCGCCTCCAGAGCTGCGGTCCCTGCAGAACCGCTGTCTCATCCCCGGTCTTTATGCCACCCACCTCGAGAGATGGCTGACACACTATCCTGCCAACCAGGTACGCGCAATCACAAATGCGTGTTATACAGAGGCAGATCTCCAGACATCAGAAATATCTTGCGACTTACAGACAAATTCATATTTCTGTTAACTGTTGACACGTTTTGTTTGTAAATGTGTGCGATAACAGTTTTGAAGGTTACATGTAAGAGTCAGTGATTGTTTGTTCCCTATAAAAAGGCCAAGAAGAGCGTCATGTATGAAAACTGTTATGAGCCACCCGCCATAATGATGTGTGTGTGTGTGTGTGTAGGTGATGATCATAGACGGCCATCAGCTACGAACCGACCCTGCAGCAGTGATGGATGAAGTCCAGAAGTTTCTGGGCGTCTCTCCTCAAATCAGCTACTCCCAGACCCTTACGTAAGCGTCTCCCACAATATGACACATTTCATCTTGCACATGAACGTGAGAACGTTATCCCACACAAAACCTGTAACTTTTCCACAAAATCTGTGGAAAAGTCTGACATCTACTGGTAATCAGGCAGGTACTGCAGCATCAGCTCACACTGAGCAGCATCTCCTGTTCTCCAGTCTCTGCATCCATGGAGTGAAATTTGGTTTTTTAATATTGAAAAGAAAAAAACCTTTTGCTCTGTGTGCAAACCGTCCCATCTTTGAAGCTTTTAACACGCCGAAGACAAAAGCTGGCAAGCACTAATTCTTAATGTTAATTTGGAGCAAAGAAACAGCATGGTGTAACTGACTGATTCACCATAACATCAGTGTAGTCAGGCGACCCAGGCTAAAGATTAATGCTATTACATGTCAAAGTGACATGACATATTAGATCATGTCAGCCAAGTTCGTCCTGATTTGAAATAGCCCAGGAGAATGAGTCTTCGCTTCTTCACGCTCTCCTTCAGCCCATTCTTCATTAGCGATGTTACGTGTGACCTTTATGGTTTGCAGGAGTGGGAAAACTGTTTATTTCTCAAGCACCACTCGTCAGAATGCAATCAGCCTGCAATCCCTCAAACCTCCAGACAGGGATATCCAGAATTTGTGGCTCCGATTTGGACAGAGACCACGTCTGCTATGAATCGCAAACCAAGGCACATACAAATCATTTGTAAAGATGCATTTGGACAGAATAATAAGGATGTTCGGCGTGTGCTTGTGTGTTTGTGTTTTGGCTGAGGATTGAGCCATACACAAGCCTAATCTTTCTTATTATTTCATCTTTTTTTTGTGACATGGCAGCAGACATATCCTTAATACTTTTTTACTCTTTTTTTCTGTCTTCTGTCCCGTTATTATTTTGTCTTTTATTCATTCATTGGTGCATGCAGACAAATAAATCATTCGCATCTTTCAACTATATCCACATTTGCTTCAACTTGCAATAGCAGGTAATGATGAAATATATATTTATCTTTTGACCTTCTAATTCAATACTGTATATATAATACTGATATACGTATTTAACTGATGCACACATTCAAATTATATTATGTATCACTAATATTCAAATTTACTGTGTGTGTCTACATACATCACCATGCATATATTCATGAAACAATAACATGCACATTTATTTCCATCACCTCGAGTGACTGTGAATTCACATGGAGTGCTTCATAGGACCAGAAAGGGAGTCACATTTGTAAAAGATATAATTTGCATATTTTTGTTTTTTTCCCCCCATTCTGTCGTTAAATGTGGTTTTATCTCAGTAGAAATTGGAGTTTAAAGGAGGAATTGTTAGTTTCTGTAGTTGGATTTTCTTGCATCCATGCTTTACGTTCACTGAGGACCTCTTTTCCTGATTACTGACTGCATTTTAACGCAAAGTTCTACTATCAACTCCTTTCAAAAGAGAGGTGTTAAGATAGCCTAAAGTTAGCTAAAATGTAAGTAAGTAAGTTAGCTTAAATGTATTTGAAGTAAATAGCTGCTAGTATTTTTGGATGCGTGATTATGTTCTCCTCCATAATCACGACTGACTTCAGCCTGCTTGCGTGCGACACTGATGTTTGGAAATGGTCATCGTTCGGCCACAGCACAATAAGTGGCACAGCAATGTAACATCTGAAAAGAGTTGCTTCTCGGTCTGATCAGAAGATGCAGGTGTGTTTCGGACATTATTAGATGTTTGCGACATTAACATTTTTTTGAATGTCAAGAGAGACGATTATTACCTTTCATCAATACGGCTCCATCTCTTGTTATCGGCTGCTGTACATGTAAATGGAATAAGCAATGATGAGGTTGCACTCAGATCATCACGGATATGTTAATGGATATGTTATCAGATTACATGTAGATTTCAATGGCTAGAAAAATAACCACTGGCCGTCTAAAAGGTTTCCCTCTTTGCTTCCAGTTATCATGTTGACTTGTAAATGGATTCTGTTATGTCATATGAACAATAAAAGCTAATTAACGCGTGAAAACTCCAGCGGTCGCCCAACTACTGATGACTGGTTCACGTATGTGAGCACCCCCACACCCACCAAGCATCTTTGCTGCTGAACCTCTTCATACTTTTCCTTCTCTTGCGTGCGTCTGCGTCACAAAAACCGGGGTTGATTGCAGTTCATTTATTGTTTTTTCATGTTCTTTCTTTTTATTTCTTTCACTTCAACAATGGAGTACGATCTTTCCAAGCATGAAGGGAAGCATCTGTGGACCAACTGTTGTAGCTGTAGCTGCTGTAGTGGTATCCATCACGCTGGCATGAGACTCCACATGTGTTCAGCCGCCGAGTCTTCAGTGTGTTTTGATGTTTACTCCATTCTGTCGTGTTCTCTGCTTTTTATTCAGCTGGCGTTGCGGCTAATAGGGCGCAGTTTTTAATATAAATCAATTTTTCTTTTTCTTTTTTTTAAATAGAAATTCATTATTCATATTAGTACTTGTGCTGTGTGTCTGGACTCTAGAGAGTGAGAGGCAGAGAAGTGAGATCAACACGGCCGTCAGAGAGACAGATAACTGAAAGGGCAGAATCAAACAGAGTGTGCTGAATGTGTAACAGGTCTGTCTGGAGCCCAAAAACCCTAGAACAGGTAATAATCTTGTTCTCAGCATGGAGCTCTCTACATTAGCTGTTGTCATGGCTTTGTGATGGAGCCTGAACTAAGTCTGAGAGCAGCTATTACAATTTCCAGCCTTAACAGGGCTCAGCCAGTCAGCCTGTATATTTGATAAGGTCTCTCAGTCGCTTAATACCTCACATTCCCTTAATGCGCTCTTTTTGCTCTTTTGCATATTTAATCATTCGGTGTGCTTTTTTTAGAAAGTCATTTTATAATGAACAAACCTACTCCAGTACATGAACTCCGTACCTGCACCTTAATTATTATTCAAATTCCATAACCCCATACCTACACTTTAATTAGTATATAAACTATACACTTTTGTTAGCGTCTTAGCTGCTTTCTCCCTCTCACTGTTAGGCTACTTGTTTGAGTGCTGTGTTTGATTTGTAAATATTCCATTTACATGCACCTGGGGTCCGTACCTGCGTGTCATACATGTAGCAGAATATCAGTCAAGAGTCTAGTCTGTTCCTGTTTTTTTTTTCTTTCTTTTTTTTTTTTTTATCTCTTAGTCCATCACCCACGCAGCTCAGAATGATTGTTGGTCCACCGTTTATTGCACCCAGGGGTATTTTTATTTGAGCCAATTCATAAAATCCTTTTGGAAATTAAATAAATGAACATATTTTTCATTTGTGTGATGGCGTCTGGCTGGATGTGCAGCCTGTGGATGAGTATTACGTACTCAGGCCGACGCCATATACTTTAGCTGAGGGGTTTCAGTGACGGTAATTACCAAAGCCCATTCCTTTTTTAAGTATCCTGCACTTTTTTTATCCTGCTACAACTTATTCACATCCTCAAATCTTTTTTTTTTTTTCATACGATGCAGACAAAATGAACACCCTTATTCTCTCTCCCTTTCTTTATGCCTCTCTTTACCGCTTTCATCCTCTCTCAGATTTGACCCTCAGAAGGGCTTCTGGTGCCAGCTTCTTGAGGGAGGAAAGACAAAATGTCTGGGAAAAAGCAAAGGAAGGAAGTACCCTCCTATGGAGCCCGAGGTAAATTTATTTCATTTGAACTGAAGCTGGGCTGCGCTCAAGGGAACGGTCTTCTCCATTATCGAGGCAAAGCGTCCCACAGGACGTAACACCTGCGTAAAGGAGAGAATGGGCCAGATTAGGATGGAGGGAAAGGAAACGTATAGCAGAAAGAAAAAAAAAACAACAAAATCCATTAATCTTTGTCCCGGCTACCGACTCCACAGAGGAGAGACCAGCGTTGCGGATGAATCACACGTTGCTCCCGCATGAAGACAAACTCGTAGATGCAGTCTGTCTCCACGTGTGCGCTCGTATATGACTAAAGGCGGTTCCTCTGTGTCACCTGTAATTAAAATGTATGTGAGCTTTCAGCAAGGAGACAGAAGGAGAAGCCAGAAGAGGATAGAAGCGAAGGAATTAACAGCAGGGATGAGAGACACGGGAGGGGAAGAGAGGATCTCGTGTTTCTTCTTGTCCTTTTCCTCTCCTCTCTAATATCTCTCTTCTTACATCTTTTCCCACCACGTAGCGCTGAGTGGCCCTGGAGTCTCACTGAAAAGAATTAGACTGACGTAAAAACTGGGCCACATCAGTAATCTGTCTCAATTTGGTTTCTCTCTTTGTCTATTAAATTCATTTGTCTTATTTCCTCATCCGCTACTCCTTCTTTTCAACCTTTTTCTCACCTCTGGCGCGCTTCCTCTTCATCTCCAACTTACTTGAATACCGACTAACCGTTTTATATTTTTCTGCCCTCTTCCTCACTCCATCTCTCTCAATTTCCCCCCACCTGTCTTGTCATCTTTTTTCGTCCCGTCCTGTCTTTCCCCCTGCTGCTCTCCAGGCACGCACATATCTTTCCAGATACTACAGGGACCACAATGTGGAGCTGTCAAAGCTGCTGCATCGCCTCGGACAACCCCTTCCCTCCTGGCTGAGAGAGGAGCTGCAGAAGGTCAGCGGCATCAGCAGCCTGTTCATTCATCCCTGTGCATGTACAAACCCGCATCAGAAAAAGATTAGGATTATATAGAATATGGAAAAAAAAAAAAGTTGTGATTCTTACATTGAGGTACTTCTTTTGAAAACTGAATTTCATTTGTCAGTCTGCATCCATTTCAGGGCTACGGTACACTCAAAAAAAGTTGAGGATGTAAAGGTTTATTTACTTTGCAATGTTGCCATTCCCTCTCACAGCACTTAAAAAGCTTACTGGCAATGAGGGTACCAAGCAATGAAGCATTTCCAGGGAGTCCCATTCTTCCTGCAAACACATCTTTGCCGTGCAACAGCACCGAGCCACGAGCTTTGCAACGTGTGTGGGAAATACATTGAATATCAAGAGAACAACTTGAGGGCAACGTGTTTTGATTTAAAATCTTAGTCTAATGTTTTTTTACATTGATGCTGCCGTCACAAAAGTGTAGATAACCTTTGACAAGGTCGCTACTAAAAGCTTGGCTTTAGGACTGGCTTTTTTTTTTTTTCTTTTTATGTCTTTAGCTGTAAGCTCACAGCCTCCAGTTCTTGCAAAAAAGATCTAGAATACTAATTCATACAATCAAATATACCAGACAAGAAGTCTCTTTGCCACCTCTGGACAAGGTTGTTACAACGCTTGTTTTTACACAGTAAAATCTTAAGTGGCATTTATGAATGTAGTTCTGCATTTCACGGCTTGTCAAAGATTCCTCGAGGTAATCGCTTGTCCATGTGGTTAAATCACCTGTCCATATAACATATACACTGTATTGCCAAAAGTATTCGCTCAAACATCCAAATGATCGGAATCAGGTGTTCCAATCACTTCTGTGGCCACAGGGGTGTATAAGATTAAGCACCTAGGCATCCAGACTGTTTCTAGAAACATTTGTGAAAGAATGGGTCTCTCTCAGGAGCTCAGTGAATTCCAGTGTGGAACTGTGATAGGATGATACCTGTGAAACAAATCCAGTCATGAAATTTCCTCACTCCTAATTATTCCACAGTCAACTGTCAGCTGTATTATAAGGAAATGGAAGTGTTTGGGAATGACAGCAACTCAGCCATGAAGTGGTAGGACACGTAAACTGACGGAGCGGGGTCAGTGGATGCTGAAGATCATAGTGCAAAGAGGTCACCAACTTTCTGCAGAGTCAATCTCTACAGACCTCCAAACTTCACGTGGCCTTCAGATTAGCTCAACAACAGAGCAGAGAGCTTCATGAATGGGTTTCCATGGTGGAGCAGCTGCATCAAAGCCACACATCACCAAGTGCAACACAAAGCGTCAGATGCAGTGGTGTAAAGCAGCCACGATTAGACTCTAGAGCAGTGGAGGAACGTTCTCTGGAGGGATGAATTACAGTTCTCCATCTGGTAATCTGATGGAACAGTCTGGGTTTGGTGGTTTCCAGGAGAACGGTACTTATCTGACTGCATTGTGCCAAGTGTAAAGTTTGGTGGAGGAGGGATTATGGTGTGGGGTTGTTTTTCAGGAGCTGGGCTTGGCCCTTAGTTCCAGTGAAAGGAACTCTGAATGCTTCATACCAAGACATTTTGGACAATTCCATGCTCCCAACTTTGTGAGAACAGTTTGGAGCTGGACCCTTCCTCTTCCAACATGACTGTGCACCAGTGCACAAAGCAAGGTCCATAAAGACATGGATGGCAGAGTCTGGTGTGGATTAACTTGACTGGCCTGCACTGAGTCCTGACCTCAACCTGATAGAAGACCTTTGGGATGAATTAGAGCGGAGACTGAGAACCAGGCCTTCTGGTCCAACATCAGTGTTTGACCTCACAAATAAGCTTCTGGTAGAACGGTCAAAAAACCCCATAAACACACTCCTAAACCTTGTGGACAGCCTTCCCAGAAGAGTTGAAGCTGTTCTAGCTGCAAAGGGTGGAGCCACATCATATTGATTAGGAATGGGATGAACTAAAGCTCATATGTGAGTCAAGGCGGGTGAGCGAATACTTTTGGCAATATAGTGTATATCGACTGATGGCTCTGGATTCGTGTAAAGCACGTCTCCAAACGTGGTCCTCGGGGGCCGCTGTCCTGCATGTCTTAGATGTTTCCCTGACACAACACACCTGCTTCTAATGAATGGATCATCATCAGCTTGTCATCCAGGTCTACACAAGTCTGTTAACGATCCATTCATTTGAATCAGGTGCGCTGAAGCAGTGAAACATCTAAGACTTGCAGGAAAGCGGCCCTTGAGGACTGGAGCTGGAGACCCCTGGTCTCAGGGGTCGGAGCCGTTGCCCTTTACAGGAAGAAATTCTTCACGTCTTTTTCAGCTGTTGAAGTATAGGTTAAGTCGCTTCATGAAATTGTCCCAGAATTATTCTTGTCTCTTCCTCTTCAGCCCATATTTGCTTCAAAGTCTCAGACTTGACTGCTTTTGCACCAAATCCCCATTGCAGTCACCTGTTGACATCATCTGTTTAAGATAGCATCAACTGTTGACATCACAAGAAATAAAAAGGCTAAACAAACACAAGGATTATTACTTTTCTTCATGCTTTAAATCATCCCAACTTTTGCGATTTGAGGCTGTAATTCAAAGGTTAAAAAATTTAATATTTGGAATCCGATAAAACAGCAACCAACAAAGAAAGCTATGTGACCGGCATCCACATTATTCTTGTGTTCCTGAGAGAGATATATACATTCTGAGGTTTCTTTATTTGACTTTTGAGGCTTTTTTTTTTCTTGAATTAGGCTGACCGACAGTGTTTTTTTTTTTTAAGTAATTAATTGGCCCTTCAAACTATTTTACTGTGAATTAGACTAATCACAATTTTTCACTTAAAGTCTTAAAGCATTTTAAGTCTTGTGACACTTCTATTTATTTTAGTCTCAGGCAGAGTGCGAATTCTACAATGACAATTGGGGGGGGGGGGGGTCAACATTTTCTAGAGATGACAAAAATGACAATTTGTCCCTTCTTTAGGGGGGTCGAAGTTGTAATTGGGGGGGTCAAACCCCCCAAATTCGCACTATGGTCTCAGGAAGGTTTTGTTGATCAAAACGGTAATAATTATATTAATATCTATTTGTAACATTCTGAAGCTAAAGGTCAGCTTGCTGTGTCTAAAAGTTTTCCCTTAAAAACAAAAACTGCTGGGTAAAGTAACCTGGTCTCTGTGTCATCACGACCCAAACTGCAATCCAAAATTTAGCCCCGTCCACTTCAAATTTAGGACTAAGTCCAGGGATCAGTTCTGACTGAATGCTAACTCCAACCATCATTCATAAGATCTTGATTACAGAAAGTGCTGAGAATCTTTAAGCCCCGAGTCAAACAAAGCTGCGCTCACAAGATAATCAAAATGTTTGACATGAGATGCAGCTGATCATGTAAAAACATGAAGGGCATCAGACAGTGCTGTCTACTGCTGACAGAAAAAAAAAAAAAAAAGTCATCTTGCAAACTGGATTACATCCTGATCCTGTCAAGATATTCAAAGCAGGCTCCTGAAGGTAAGAGCCGGTCTCACTTTGATCTCTGCAGAGTCTACTCTATTCTGCTGTGCTCAACAGTATTTATCTTTTGCTGTGTGGATGAATCATTGAGATGAATTAGAGGGGGCCAATTTTACATGTCTCTTTAGATTTTCCAGCGCGTTCGCGGCATGCTTCTTTCTATTTTCAGGGTTGACATTTGAATCGATAAGTAAACAAAAAACTCAATTAAATTACTTTATCCCATTTTTCCTCTTCTCCTCTGTCTCCCTCTTCAACCCCTCTCTCTCTTTAACACTTTCTGAAGGTTAGATAACCTTTGCGTCCATGAGCCAGAGTTAAAGGCCAAAATGTCTGAACAAGAAGAGACCAGGAGTACCTGACCTTCAGATGCACCGTCTACAGCCTTTTAGTGCTCCCTGTGGTGAAGGCGAGGGCGGGAGGCCTCGTTTCGCCTATGAGCTGTGATGCTGCTGAATGGAGCCGACGTCTTTGTATTGCAAGGATACAGGGAGCTGGGATGTGTATGTATGGATGGATGGATGATACAAATGACTGAAACAGCTCTGAAGAACTAGAGTGAAGCGCCACATTACAACAATGGAGAGGACTTTGGGAGAAACTGAGGATTCGGCATGTGTTCGGTGCCCAAACCTTGTTCTAAACTGACTCTCGTGAAGACCTGCAGAGACGTCGATTGTTTTTCATTTTCTTTTATTTTCTCCTTTAAGTTATGTTGCCAGAGCAGCGCTGGTCAGCTGTGCGTGGTTCCTATAGAGATGACTTTGCACTAAGTTCTGTACCATTTATTTCCAAGAAACGCCATTTTTGGTTAACTTTTACTACTTTTTTAGGTTGGTGTTTGTCACAATAAGAGAAAGTGAAAGGGGAGGATGAGTGCGCAGGCTCAGGGTGAGTGGCAGGATGTTACTTTTTATGAGTTTTTTTTGTTTGTTTGTTTTTAAGGGAAACTAGTTTCTGGTAGATCCAGTAGCCATGTTCACCCTTCAAGATGTCATTTTTGACTCTCACCAGAAGGTTTGGACTGGAAATGAGTAACAAAACAAAAACAAAAAGCCGTGCCCACTCATTTCCTTTCCTCATCCAGTCATGCATTGTAACTGAAGGCGCGTTTGTTCTGTCAGTGCCTCATTTAGGTCCCAACCTTCTTTATTTTTCCTTTTGATAAACCAGTGACCGGTGTTGTTTCATTTCTGTTTGAATGCAAAGAACCCTTAAATATATGTCAAACACATCAACCAAAATTAAATGAATGAATTTGACTGGCAGCATAAGATTTTCTGTCTTTCTTTCTTTACATATGCATTCATTTACAGTTCTATAAAAAAAAAAAAAAAAGTCTGTTCAGTCCAGCAGAGTAGGAACCCAACACTGTACCGAGTCCTGACTCGGTGAAATCCCTGAGCATGAGGTGACAGTGGAGAGGAGGAAATGAATTGGCAATGAGAAGAAAAAAGAAGGAAAAAACTCCAACAGATTGAGACTCTGGGAAGCCCGTCATCCTTGACCCTCCAGGGTCCGAGGTGTCAAGAAAAAGAGACCAACAAACACAGAGAAGTTAGTCTGGGGATGTCTGCCCATGATCGAAACCAACAATGTTAATTGCAATAATAGTGACAAATACATACAAGAAGAGTGAGAAAAGTCCAGTGCATCATGGGAGATCCCCCAGCAGTCTAGGACAATAGCAGCACAAGTAAAGGGATGGTTCGGGTCACCTGAGCAAGAGCCAAAATTTTTGCATGTCAAAATAAAAATGTGAAGGTCAGTTTTAAAGGTAGAGAGGGTCTCTGGTTCCCAAACATTAACTAGGAGCTGGTTATATGAGGGAGGACCCTGATAAATGAAGATACTTTTGGAAATTGTGAGGGTTTTATCATAAAAGGATATTGCTGGAACCATCTTAACTCTTAGACTGATTGTGGTGCATTAAGATATTAGTTAGAGATTCATAGAACTGGTTCTCAATATCACTTACTACTCTTTTTGATCGTCAGTAATCATCGCTGGTTTATAAATCAACCAGATTTTTCTTTTCTTACCACATGACTCGACCATGCTGAATTAAAACAGTGAATGGACCTCATGACTGCATCGAGGGAGACTGTTGAGTGACAGAAGCTCTGACAGCGAGTCTGATTTACAGTTTACAGAAAAATGTAGTTCCTTTTTCTTTCTACAGGAAACACCATTATTCTTGGGAAACGCATACAACCAACAGGGTAGATTGTTAATCCATGAAGTATATACCCAGAAAAATTAAATTCCTATATCTTGTTTAGGTTAGGCTATAATGTTTCTTCGTATCTACATGAGTTTCTCCATGCTGGTGCAGTAACCCAGTAAGACAGAGCTGTTTTACTGTAAAGGCAGTAAATCCTTTCAGGTATTCTGGTTATGACATTTTTACAGCCATTCCTACAATATTTTGTTTTTTTTTCCACCTGTTGGATATGCCTGTCGGCTAAATTGTTGCAAAAGATTATTGCATATTTTTTGTTTTGTTTTTGTTTTACAAGCAGTTGCATTCAAGGTCAATGTTCTGCAGCCGAAATGTTGAAAATGTCAATCTGCCTGTCGAGAGAGATCTCAGATCTATTAGTTTCTAGTGACAGCTTTATTTATAGTCGGTAAAAGCAGGATAAACAGTCAAGTAAAAAATAATTTTTCTAAGGGAAATACAGAGCAGCATCTAAGAGAAATCATTTCCTCCTGGTTTCCCCCCTGGTTTATAAGTCATTAATGTTTTATGATTCACAATGTGAGAAATAAACCTGAAGCTGAGTGCACATACAGCATAAGTGCATTTTTTATTTGCATGTTTATTATTTTCTCCGTTACGTTTTATTATTAGATTTCCTTCTCAATTCAAAGCACAAGAAAAAAATAATTCTTAGCCTTAAAATGGCGACAATAACCGTATTTAAGCATGACATAAACCTCATAAAACGTTCCTTGCTCTGTGTTAGTGTACAATTAATAGACGGAAAAACACGGATTTGATGTTGTAGTTTCCAAAATGACCACAAGAGGGCGCACTCGGACCGAAAAGGACTTTTAGTTGAAAGTTTTCGATCAACACTCAGATTTAGATATAAAACTGTTGTCTCTTTGCTCCCTTAAGCTTTAACATGCAGCTTTGTGTCCTGTCTGGGCTGCGCTGTGGATCATTTATGTCCACAGAGCTTTAGCTCCACACCTTCAGTGAAGGCCCGGAGACACCGTGGGAGCTGTAGTCATTCATTCAATGAACGAGGAACTGTCCCTTAATTTAACATTTCTTTAGTCTCTAAAAGATTGTTTTTATTCGTACAGTCAGGGGATATACACGAGGCAACAAATGATTGGGGGGGGGGGAAAAAAAATCAACATTTAGGATATTATTCTGACATGTTTTTAGGCACTTTTTCATTTTTCACCCAGCCTGTTCCTAGCTCTTTAAATGAAGACGCCTCAGACAATGACTGCCATTCCTGTCGACAGGAATGGCAGGTGTGCAGGTGTGTGGATGCACAACATCCGACAACGTGTCCCCATAAATTAGTTCACATACTACTGTCGCTTTCTTTGCCTTCACAAACATACCTGAACACCTGAAGGTGTTCCATTACTACAACAGCTGTCACCTGCCTGTACATGTACTATAAAATACAATTTTTTTAGGCGGGGGGGGGGGGGGGGGGGGGGGGCAGAGGGGGCTTCCTGTTACATTATGCCAATAACAACATGAGTATAACATCAAAGTCTCTGTTAACATCCTCTGTACCCATGAAATAAATAACAAAAAAAACCTCATGCAGTGTGGGCTTGGTACGCGGGAATCACCTGTCGTGACAAATCGGTATTTCAAGTAGGACTCCTGCTATTGTCTGTTAAAAGCTTTCTTTTTCTTGGAAGTCATAGGCTGTTCTTCTTTCTCTTCACTATGCATTTTCCCCTTCACAAGGAAGCTTTAAAAAAGATGTCTGTTTCTTACTAATTTTGCTAGCTGGGTTAAATTTTAGCGCTCAAGTGACCGAGAGAATCCGGTCATTCTTTTTTTAAACAAAAGATTTTTCAAAAAACAAAAGCTCGTTCATACTCATATAATAAATAAAACTGTAATAATAAATAAAACCCTTTTCTTGCACGGCCTGGTACCAATTGGTCCGCGGCGCGGCCGTTGGGGACCACTGCATTACAGTACATAAACAGCTTGAGGCCATTATGGCTCAAATACTGTCTGGAATAAAACAGAAACAAACTTTGACTTCTTACAAAATGTTAGTTTATGGAGAACTTTTTACAGTACAGTACAACGTTACTCAAAGTAAACAACATATAAGAGAGATGTGAGGTGTTAAGAACATTAAATCATTCAATTACCCGCTAGGAAAGAGTGTCACCAAAACAAAGCAACACTTAAGAGAACTGTTTTGTGCTTTGATTCAGAAACACCTTCCTGTCTATGCAAACAGCGCTCAGCACACAGTCACGGTCTAATACTTATTTGCCATTAAGTAGAAAAGCCTGAGAAAAATTGTGAAATGAGGTGAAACAAAGGACACTATGGCGAAACAAGAATGAAAAGAGGTTTAGAGACATATTTCACTTCAGAAAACATCAATATGGCTGCAATGCTTAACACAGAAGCACTGGATGTGACGCAGCAAAAGTACCTAAGAGGGGGTTTTAGTGCAAGTTTGAAAATTCATTTCATGCTGTTACTCTGTATGCATGAGTGCATGCACAGATAGTCTACGATGCATTTGGTCCCTTTTCAACATTTGTCATCAGATATATCATAAATTACAAATACAAATCATAGCAACAATAAAAAGATATAACATTAGAAAAAGAAATGTGTAGGATTGTCACCACAGAGAGTGTTTAGTGTATATTTTTGAGCATTCTTGATTTAATACTTTGAATCTTGAAGCTTCTAAGATCCATTAAAAAAGTGCTACTGACTTAGAAGCAAAGAATTCGTTTCTCCAAAAAAAAAAGACAAAAATAATAATAAATGTCTTCTTATCCTCTCTGTTTAAAAAAAATTAATCACTTGTGCCATTTTTTAATCTGGCATTAATACCATGCATTAGATATTTATAACTTAAGTGTATTCCTGTTTTGGTTTTTATTTTACCGATCAAGTCCTGAGAGACCTCCGCTCTGCCGGAGAGGTCAGCTGATCCACGTTGTCAATCATCGTTTTTTCTCATCACGTTCAATCATTTTGCGTATCCAGGAGCTGAAAGCAGAGACTTTAGTGTAAACGCCAGGAGACTGTTGTGTCCTGCAGGCGTGACCCCAGGATGTGACCCCGTAAACCACCCAACCCCCTCCTGGACGCTCACACACCAGTGGACCTCCGCTGTCGCCGCGGCAACTGTCCACACGCCTCTCTGGCTGGATGCTGCCGGCGCAGAGCATCCGGCTCGTGAAGGCACTGTGGAAATACTGCTGGCAGTGGCGTCGTGGTAGAAGGGACAGGGGGGCTTGCTGCAGGGTCTTTGAATATGAGCGTCCTGAAAGGGGAGAGAGCTCAAAATTACAATTTTGGAAAAAAAAAACTGGGTTGGAAAAATTTCAAGTTGCAGAAGCCTGCGTTTTTCATCACTCGTTGCGTTTTGGACAGCTTCTTCCAACTTTGCTTAAAGATAACTTAAGCAAGACAAGCAGTCAAAGTCACGGCTGAGCATCAATGACCGTCTAAAAAATAAAGACATGGATTCAAACAAGAGCTCCACACTAAACAAAATTAAAACTCCCAGGAATGGAAACACATGGTTAGTTTTTATGTCCAAAAGAAAAGCTCGTGACATTAACAGTTCCCTCATCTGTCAAAGTTTCAGGACCACAGTGAGTGTTTTATAGTAAAGCTGTACTGGAACAGAGGTGAGTGCTAACATCTGCAGCCAGATAAGTGACCTGATTTGTGATTTGTGCCTAAATATTTTGTATTTTTCAATGTAAAAAATCTAAATGCAACTTTAATTATCAGATCCTAGATTTTAGAGGTGAAGAAATGTGGACAGAAGTAAGGCATCCTTGGATGGTCTCTGCTATCTTCACTTCCTGTCATGGATTATCAAGTGCTGGACTTGTGCTTGCATGGTGACGCAGATCCACATGATAACCTGTGCACGTCCAGGATAATCTCCTTCCATATAATCCCCCCCGCACGGCCATGTAAAGCGATGGAGTTGTTCTGATTAATCTCAATAAACCATTAAACACACATCCTTCGTAATAATCAACCGTACAGTGTGACGGGACCAGCAAAACAACCACTTTTGGACACACACTCTCTTGTGTGACTTTCTAGACGGAGATGAAGGAGGTGACACATCCAACATGTTGATGGGAAACACGGCAGGGTGAAAACTCTCGAGGAGATGGATTTAAAATGTTTGATAGATACAGCATCAACAGGGTAGCATTAGCACCGAAGGCATGCTAACATGCTGATATTTTGTTTAGCTAACACAGCACCACAGCGCTTTTGCAATTTGTGGATGTCAAGCAAGCGATGTTCCACTTGTGTATGGCTTCTGCGGAATATTTTTTAATTATATTTTATCACGAGGGCCAGTGTACAGCAGATTTGTCTTCAGTCACATTTAGCATATTTATGCCGTGGCTTTAACTTGATAATCAATCTGGATTTCCACAGCTGTGTATGTGGAAGCGAGAGGGAACCACTGCTGAAGACGTAGCTAAGGCCTCTGCTGTGGTAGGTGGTAGGTTTTTTTTTTCCAGGGTCTCTGAGATCACATGGTGTCATTAACTATCCTGACTAGCTTCGGGTGTTGCAGACAGCATGTGGAACATTTGCTTGCATATGTGATATCAGGATGGCACGTATCCAAGCACAGACAGCTGTGCAAAGCAGATATCTGTCGAATAGCCACTGCTGTACATCACACACTCAAAATAACTTGTGTTGCCTTCCCTACGTAAACAAGTAAAACTCCCCCTGACTCACACACACTAACAAGCACCTTTAATCGCACATGAATACTAGTGGCATTAAGGAGATCAAAACGCACCTCTTGGTAGGGAGCACATACTCTCGCATCGTGTAAGCGTGACCTTCTGCAGGCTTTTGTGACTAAGCTGCTGTGATTAATGTCATAAGCATGTAATTTAAAAATCACTTACAGATCTGTGCCTGAGTGCTTACTAGGGAGTCAAGTGTATGGACAGACTACCCTAGATTTACGAGAAGGATTCAGTTTCATTTTATCTGTGTTTTTTTTTTCAAAGTAATTATAACAACATGTGTCCAATTAACAATGACTATGTTTACATGGGCAACAAGAATCTGATTATTTCTCTTAAGCTAATTAAGACAAAATTCTGATTAGGGTGTTTACATTAATTGATTTAAAAATGTTCCCTTCATAATCCAGGTTTACAGAGCACAGCTCGATTAATGTCACGTCCCTTATGTCATCGGTATAATGTTCAGAATTTAAAATAATGGCAAAAATGAGTTCACCAGCATGATGGTACCTTCCACCGCTGGGAGTGTTTTCCTTCAGATCCTGCTGATGCTTCAAGTACAGCTTTTTATGTTTAATGTTATACGTGCTGATAGACGGCGGCGGGCATTATCATCCATGCCACCGTAAAGATCTCGCTGGAATTTGCTGATGCAGAGTGTAAAACTAATTTCTTCTAGTGCTGAAGATTGTTCACAAAGATGTCTCAAACAGGACATCATAACTGAGGTGTTTAACATGTCTTAATAATCCGACTATGATCGGCATACCCCACATGGCTTCATCTGATCATTGCGTACTCCGATTATGACCATGATTAGATTAAGGTGCCATTTAGTTGGTAGTTTCTCATTCAGAGCACGACCTTGATCAGAGAACTGTGGTCCACATAAGCGCAGTTAACTACTGTTTCTTTTTTTAATTGTGTCATGCACTCCAGGCTATCAATTCAATACTCAATTACACACGCACACACACGCACACACATCATCACCTGTGTCTCCCCAGCCAGTAATGTGACAGTTGCTGGCCTGTTTAAGCACTCTCTCTTTCCTCGTGGGCAGACAGGCGGGAAGGACATGGCGGCTGAATGACACACACTCCCTCGGCGTCTGGCCCACTGCCCCCGGCGACAGACGGACCAAGGCCAGGTCGTAGTCGTTGCTATCTGAGTGGTAGCTTGGATGAAGGACAATTTCATCAACTCCATACTCCTCTTCATACTCCTCTGGAACAAGAGAGTGGTAGTCCCCCACTCTTACTTTGTACTGCTTGGTACTGTTTCCATACCTGCAGACAGAAAAATGGAGAAAGGCCCTTGGAGATTGTTGATTTAAACCAGATTTTAAGATACGTCCAAAACTGTTTAATTCTCACAGCTTTGCTAAGTGGGACTCGCACACTTCCGTCAACTCCTCAGGGTTAAGCAAATTGAAAGTTTAACTAAAAATGAGAATACAGTGATCCCTTATTTTTCATGGTTAATAGGGACCGGCGCCGCCCAGTGAAAATCAAAATTCGCAAACTGGAGCCAGAGCCCCCCGAGCCTAAATAATATGTTTAAAATATGTTTAAAAACAGCAAAAAAAGTAGCAAGGCACTGCAGCGAAACAAGACAAAGGCTCAACTGTGGTCTTTCTGTTACCTTCACAGCTTCTGGTCTCTGAACCGTAGTAAACAAACCGCTGGTATTGTGCTATTTTTGGCTCGTAATTAGCGGCTAACAAGCTAACAACAACAACAAAAGAAAGTCTGGTTTTCTCTGCATGGAACGGGCACTTTATTCAGGTACTGCAGGAACTTATAACATCACACAGATTGTATTGTTCGGCTCCTGTCTGTTAACAGAGAATGTAAATCTATACACGCTGGGCTGCTGTTTATGCTCACTCCACTTTTCATCTAACCTCATTTTCATTCTGCCGTTCCACGACACACACACTACATTACCCATAAGGCCACATCATTACCCATAAGGCTACCTTCTTAAAGGGGCCAGGCTGGCTCACAACATTTCTTCACTGCGAGAGAATGTGCACAACATCCTGTGATGTTTCTGCAATTTTTTCTTGATTTAAAAAAAAAATATTATATAATTTCTGAATAATCCGCGAATAACTAACCACAAGTTCTAACCGCAGAACTTAAAGCGTGAATTGGCGAGGGATCACTGTAGACACAAATCTGTCACCATGTCTACGTAATGTTGTATTATTCTGACTCAGAGATTTACTGTTAGCGTAACAGTGTTTTCGGTGCTCTCCAAGCACTCGTCAGACATGCTTGGCCTTTTTACAAACGGAGAGGGAGAGACATAAAGATGACCAGGGGTGAGCCAGGGACATCGACGGGTGGAGGAGAAATAAACGGAGGAGACCTTTCGCCTGAGCCAAGTCTCCGTGTCCAGTTACACGTGGTAGTGCGTTTCCGGAAAGATATCTTGACCTGTGAATGCCGCCGTGCGTCTGGCAGAGCAAAGACGCTGCTCAACAACCTTTTAAGTTTATAAAAATACACACAACAAATACACAAATACATATTTTGACGCTAAAGGTGATAACAGAGCAATACAAGACCACCTAGTCTTAAATTAAGACTGAGTTAAAATCAAATCAGGATTTCACATATATTTGTTCCTAATTCGAGCAGCTATATCACTGTTGGCAAGCCCCTGTTGTACAGTTAAAAAGGCTTAATGTGTTAAGTGCATGTAATCACTGACCTAAGGTCACTTTTTATGAACCCACTAATGGGAGGATCAGAGACCAAGAAATATGATCTTCAAAGCAATATTGCATAGATAAAGTGCAAATTCAAAAACCAAAGGTGGGCATGGAAGCTGCTTGTCCTTCGCTTTATGTAGGGATGTTCTTGCACATGTGATCTTATTTTGGTTACTATACAGGGAATGTGATACTGTGAAGTCGGAAATCCAACTGTGCTCTGGCTTGCATTCAGCTAATCACTTTTCAGAGTTATTATAGCTGAGACTAACAGCTTGGAGCTTGAAAATCTGACATCCGATCAGACAGCTGAATGTTTGACATTTACTATCAGATTACAATGAGACTTAAAACAAAAGTAAAGTTAAAAGTAGAGAGCATCCTGAGATACTACAGGGCATCTCAGCACACTTACACTCAATTCTTATGTACATATTAATAAATAATGATAATAATAAGCACTCTAGTCGTTTCTGGTCCACCTCTGTTTAAATCTCAGCAAGCTGTCTGACGGTCCTCCCTACTTTTACCATTATGGCACACGCAAACATACATACACACCCATGCAGTCTATTATTAAAGCTTATTCAGTACAACAGCACAGTACAAAAAGACAGTAATTAAGCCCACGATATCCAACAATAGCTTTCTCTTTTCAGTCTGCTGAAGATCGTCATACTGTAAACTACTTATTGTGAAAGCGTACCGACAGGCCTGCTGTGCAGTTTTAAGTGATTTAGATGACTCAGAAGAATATTCACTATTTGAATGTGTGATTACACCAGTGACTACCTTTCAGTAAGAGATTGCTCTTCTGATTTCTGCATCCCAAGAGGTCTTAATTTTCAGCGCACATTTCTGCATGAGGTAGTTCGACTTTGCTAAGTAGATATTTCTGTGTAGAAATTAATGTAAAAAGAACATACATTTGACAGCAACGAGAATTGCCTAAGTGCCTTTGGTGAATTATTTCTTCCTCTCTTTACTGTAAAAACATCTGGACTTTTAGTGGCAGTGCTTCCAACGCTTGTTGTTTTAATATAAAACCCAAAGACTGGTAACAATTAAACCTAACAAATGGCAACCCAGCTTAATGAACAGCTAAACAATCTAACATGTACTGCATAAATGGTCAATGCAGAGTCTGTGGTTAGTGACTTCTCTGCTGCTGGCATCTCTGCGTGCATCAGGTGATTGATTTCAGGCCTCGAGACCAGACCAAGTTGAAGTAATTTCCTCTCTTCGTGCCACCTGCTCTGCAGCCACAGTCAAACTGCCAGTGATTAATGCTAACATCATTAGGCTTCTCAGGCATCTCTGAGCTGGAAATATTATGAAAATACTTCAAAGCTCAAACAATGAAATCAACCGGATGCTAAACATTTTGCAGTCAAAGCAAAGGCCAGAGTCAAGGCATGCATAAGCACACTCACACTTCCGTGACTAATTTCGTGACTTGAATGCAGCATAAACACACAGGCTTGTGTGTTTATGTATCTGAGGGAATGCGTTTTTTTTGTTTGTTTTTTTTTTTACCTTTTGAAGCAGTGTGCTGAAGTGAGAACCCAGCAGGTATCGATGAGAGTTGCTCCACACACCAACCTCCCGTCTCCTCTCGATCCTCGCAAACGAATGGCCGCCTGCCACGGCCAGCCACCCCTGTAAACATGAACACACGGCCAAACATGCGACAGAAACAGAAGGATTTAATACTCGACAATTATCAAATTACACATGGACATGTCTTAATCTTTTAACGTGGTCTTTGCACCTGGGTTCTCATAAACAGCACTACATAGTAAACGGGTCACTATCATAGAAATATCTAAACTAGATTCGTCTTTTTGTTTTTTTTCTTGATGGAGGACAGTAAACATTAACATGCCTGGCAAAATGAGTTTACACGAAGCAACATGATGTGTAAACATGCATCTTCAAACTTGCGTGCATGCACATGCAGTGAGAGCTAAGGTAATAAAACATCTGAACAAAAAGCCTTTCTCTTTTGTTTCTCTCTTTTGCACTGACATACCCTGCAGGCTTAAGATTCAACCTTTCCATTCAGCTTGGATTAGAAAAAGAAATACTGCAGGGAGTTCATAAAATAAGATGAAGCAAAACAGGGGGGTTCAGATGAGTTTGTAGAGTCTAAAGCCAGGACTTGCAGTCTCTCTTTACCTGGTTAGATCACAGTTGGAATTTATGCTGCAAGCTTAACCTGGTCAGAAGTTGGTTATGAATCATTTCTTAATTAAAATAATCAAAATTAGGAAGGAGGTTTTGTGAAATTGAAATTTCTGTTTTTTTGTTTTTTTTTTTTAAAGATTTCCTTCCAAAACACATGTGTGACATCTACTAGTTTACTATCCCACTTTTTAATGTAATTAAATGGCAGAAAAAAAACATTTGTGTCCATCTCATTGTTTATGATACATTTATGTAATTACATGTTCTTTTTCAGTTACATCCTTAGCACGCACCACTAGATATTTCTCTGCTTCTAGCCTTAAAAGCATTTTCTTTCATCTGCAATTTGCAATTTTGAAATGTGCTCATTGACTCTGACAGGCTGTCTCTGTGCTGTCATTAATCCCCTCTGTCCCTTCCAGCTTACCTCAGGGAGTTTTCCCCTCCTATGATCCGGCGCTGGCGAGTGTGTATGAGCCGCAGACCACAAATTGAGTTGACAGGATCTGACACAGACAAAAGAGGACCGGTTTGCTGCATATATGTACGAGGGAGCGAAAGGATGATGATTGCTGTACCACACATTTCAGCTCAGATGTCGCTCCTATTGAATATTTTGTCTGGTCGAAAACATAATGTTTAAAATTTATCTTTCATTACAACATATGAGCTTGGAGTTAATTAAACATTAAATAAATTAAAGATCACTTTCATAGCCTAAGTGCATGTACTATTAAAGACTAAAACAAAACAACTTCTTCCTCTACTGGTTTCAACTACACGGTTCATGTGAGAAATGGCAGCAGTTGCACATGTGCAGGTAATAGATAGCATTGTGTGAGTCAGTGTGGCAGACAGGATGAAGCAATAACACCACTCTCCCATTTTGCCATCTGGATATATATACACTCACAGACATCTCAGACTTTCTGCAAAAAATCTTACCTCTTGACTTTTCTGCAGTCATTTGTCACTTAATAGTTTTTCCAAATATAGGGCAGTATTTGCTGAACCTTCCACAACTGCCGTAACACTCCATGTAAGTCAAAGAAGTTATATTTGTTATCAGTAAAAATGAAATCAAAACCATTTTTTTCTATTTCACTGACCTTTGACTTCTTTGTTGGCGTGCTGTGATACACCATAGTCACAAATGACCCCGGCATCCTCGCTGTGGCGACAGTTGTGCGTGCCGGGCCTTTGTTTGATACAGTCTGCTAACGAACGCTCCTCGCCGTTGCACTTCACATTGTCCACATGGATGGGGCCCGTCCCCTCCCCAAAGTAAGCCATCACCCGGGCTTTAGCGGTGCCGCTGCAGACACACAGAAGACAAATTGGCATTTCATTGCAATGGCTTTTAAAAAAAATAAATAAATTGACACACCCGTCAGAAAAGAGCCCATGTGCTCCAGGTGAAAATAAATAACTTTGATATCCAGCTTTTCAAAACAGAAGAGTAGGAGTTGGTGACATGTTAGCTTAGATGTTGTCGTTTGACATTTTCAGGCTGTGATGCAAACCAGGTTGAAAACTTTTACAAACTGACATCAGCTGTACTTGTATCATTATTTCACCTCTTACTTTAATTTGCTAGCTGCTCGCTTTGCAGAAAAGCCTACAGATTGTTGCTCTGTGTGTGTATAAGCTGTAAATGTGATTCTAATTAAGATTGAGAGACAGCTGAAAAAGAGGGTCTAAAGTATCATCCCTTGAGTTTGCTGGGTGGCACGTCTTGAAACCCCAGTCATCCACTGAGAATATCACGTCTCTTATGAAGACATGTATTGTTGTATCTGCATCTCCAATAGCTCCCCAAGCAGTACTTTGCATGCAGAGGGTGAACCTCCAAGTCAGTTGGAAATATGCCCAGAGAATGACGTCATGGTGTGTTTCTGTGGCGGGACTTAACTCCAGGACTTAAAACGCAGCACAATGTGCTTTATATTCAACCCAATGAAAATAGAACGAGGGCTTAAGTGATTGCCTCAATTTCTTCCCTGTGCTGTCCATTAGCCAGGATACCTTTCTTTGTCAGTGAAGTACTTTGAGATGTTGCAAGGAAACATGGAAGACGTGGCTTAGGTGAACAGCGTGACTGAAGGGCTGCAGATCCAAGTGCTGTTTGGGCAAATTCACTCGTGTCCTCAAGGAAAGAATTCTTTCACAACATTAACTGTGTAACATGGAAGGAACGTTGCGTCGACATGGGGGTGGGGGTGGGGGGGGGGGTCTGACTGCTTTTGCACAAGTTGTAACATGCATCTTGAGTCAGAAAGTGGATAGAAAAGGTTCAGCACATCACTGTTTTGAAGATCGTATGAATGACATAATTCACTTTCAAAGCTCTCAAACAGAACAGAAGTAAAGCTCATTACAAATAAACTGAATGTTTATGTGGCTTAAAGTTTTTTTTGTATTTGCCATTTTTCTTTAATTGAGATTTAATATTAGAATTTTAGTTAATGATATTTGCCCGGGGGTCATCCTCTGGGGCCTCTGTGAAGCGCCTAGAGACAACTTGTATTGCAATAGACGCTATACAAATACAGTTGAATTGAACTGAATTCTGAACCAAGAAGGTGCCAAAAAAGTCGATATTATTTATCAAGCAAATTTTGAATTTAATTGTCATTTGAAAACAGGAGAGAAGGTGTGTAACGATTTAAAACAGTAGCTGTGATAACATGTCACAACTCTGGTAATGACTGGTAATATCAGTAACATGGCTGGCTATAGATGATAAATTAATGTTTCTCTGTATAAAAATGCAGTCATTTCTCAATAAAAACCGACAACCCACCTTTTACATCCCGTTCTTTTTCAAAAGCTTTTTAAATGCAGATTTTGTTTAGTGATTGATTAGCTCTCATCTTTCAATGGTTCTCAGAAACAGACATGATTCTGGAGTGAAAATCATTGCATGAACTTTTGTTTGTTGAGGTGAGGTGAACGTTGGCCACCAACAATCAGTACATTTTCTTGCAAAATGTAATTAATTTTGTTGTACTGTTCTCAGTTCAATATAAAATCAATATGTTTTTGTAAAATTAACAAAAATATAGTTTTTTTCTGTCTTTCCTTCTCTTTTTTCCCATTTTTATGTACCAAGCAAACTATTTCAGAGCATTTGAGTGCATTTTTGGGTGTGTAATAGTCCAGTCTGTATTAACTCAACACCAAACTGTTGACTTTGAATATCATTTGTGTATATATGTGTTTGTGTGTGTGCGTGTGTGGGTGTGTGCGTGTGTGTGTATGTACATTTGTGCGTGTCTGCATATATAGTAATGTCGGGCCATCACAGCCACCTCTCTCCCGTTGGGGACCTCTGATGTATGTAATGTCACCACACCCTGTGTGACACAAAATGATGATCCTAACATGACTTACACACTCCTAACACGTTCTCCCAACTCTCCCACACTTATGCACTCCAGATGTGGATTTCATCTTTACACAGACCTGTAACAGAAGACTGGGCAGCAAAGGCACCTATTTCTTTGAAGTGATGAAAAAGAAAATGAAGAGAGTTTGTTGCCTCCGAGGAGAAAATGTTTCTGACGGTAGAGATAGTGGTACAGAGTGAATGGAAAATAAATACACCTGGCAGCACACAAGTGTATATCTTAAAAAAAAGAGAGAAAAGTTGAGTTAACAAAAAAGAAAGCAAAATTATTGAAAGGTAGCAGCATCAAGTGATTTACTCAACAGTTTCTTCACTGCTTTAAATAAGCCTGAAAACTTAAAACACGTGTGAATTCAGAAGTAGAAACAAAAAGATTTAGAGATGAAAGCCGGAAAGAAAACTGGGGGTTGAGCACAAGACATATGCCAAATCTATGAGGCGGCGACGGATAATTCAAACAGTTTAAGCAATCTGGATTCACTTAAGTGAGCCTGATGTATAGAGAGGTCACATTGCAAAGCCACAAGTCATAACTGAGTTTTCTCAAGCGCCTGAGCTGTTTTCCATCGTCCTGATTGAGATAAAGACAGAAAATAAAACGTTGGTTGAAAGTACCAACTGGGAAACATTGTACAGTATTATTACAAATCAGTAATAATTTAAGTCATCTTAAAAAAAAAAAAAAAAGATCATGCAACATAAAAACATGTATGCAAACCTGGCATTTTTGACTGTTTTACGTTACTTTGTTAACAGGCAGCCTAAGCTATTAATTCCTGCATTTGTTTTAACTGTTTTTTGTTGTACTTAGCACAAAAACTTTGTAAACTTTGAAAAGCAGTGCACAAACAGTCTCTTCCTTCCTACCCAGTCTCTCTCTGTCTATGATTGCTGCTATAATGACTCTTGGACAAGATGGAGCAGTGCGCTACTTTCATGAAAAGTTGTGTGGATTTGGATGTGTTCGTGCTTTAAAACATAGGCTTAAATTTTTATTTCTCTGATTTTCTTTTTTCTTTTTTTTTTCTCATCCGGGGACATCCATTTCCTATCCATCCGGAAGATCACAGGATCAATCCTGGCGAGACACTGAGGGTTGGGGTTTGTACCAGAAAGGGTAACGGACATACAGAATTATCTGCCGCATTGACCCCTACAAAGAGAAAAAGCTCTCAGTTTGTCCACCTGGAACACAGATGCTGCTCCACCTTGTGGTATAATTACACTCAACGCATCGGCCATTGTGCCAGCAAGATGTGACGTATAACTGTTTATACTACCATCTGAGCCTCACTCTATTCACTGCAGTATTGGTCCTAAAAGTTAGGTGTCTCTCCTGAGAAAATGACACTGCTAGCCTTGGAAGAACAGTAGAAGGAATGCAATAATCAAACGCAAACGTGACAGCATATTTTCAACTTCACCGTTTTACTTTTAAAGGAGACATATTATACTTTTGTTTCAAAGGTTTGCACATTTTCCTGGGGTTGTAATCAAATGTTTGTATCATTCTTTGATCAAAACACAACAAGGATACAGTACACTTGAGAATTTGGTGTTTCAGCTTTGTGCTAATCACTTCCAAAAAGAAGTAAATGCAGCATGATGGGAAGTTGGAAGCGGATAAAGATGGATAAACTGGGAACCTCTGCTCTGGTCTGTGATGTCACAGTAGCTTATAAATCTGATCAGCTCATCCTCAGACTGAGGCCACCTCAAACAAAGTGACAGGAGTTAGCAGTCAAATGCACGCTCTTAACCACGTAAAAGGAGTTTATTTTTATGTTTGTAATGATTGCGCCTTTCATGGGTTTTTATGGGTTGTACTGATGCTGACAAAGGCATCTCTGTTTGCACAGCCAAACAGATAAGAATGGGTGACTTTGAACGTCACTTTATAAGCATCGTTCTCACGAGTTGGAACAAGTTAGACCAGGAAGAAGGGACCAGGTTTTAATGGTAGGTATGTTTATAGTAACTGAAAAGGCAACCAATAGATTAACCAAAGAGTAGATTTACGAATGTAGTAAAAGAGGACATGAAGTTAGTTGGTGTTAGAGAAGAGGATGAAGAGGACAGGAGGCAGATGATTCACTGTGGTGACCATGAAAGGGAACAGCCAAAAGGAAAAGTGGAAGAAGAATTAACTTAAATATAATCATCAGAGGTGGCTTGGTGGTTAGCACTGTTGCCTCACAGCAAGGTTCAAACCTCGGCGAGGACCTATCTGTGTGGAGTTTGCATGTTTTCCCTGTGCCAGCATGGCTTTTCTCCAGGTACTTCAGCTTCCTCCCACAATCCAAAAACATGCCTGTTAGGTTAATTTGTGGCTCTTAATTGCCCGTAGGAGTGATTGTGTGTGTTCATGGTTGTATGTGGCCCTGCAATGGACTGGCAACCTGTCCAAGGTGTACCCCTGCCTTTCGCCTGAAGACAGCTGGGATAAGGCTGCAGCAGATCCCTGTGACCCTACATAGGACCAAATGGGCATAGATAATGGGTGGATGGATGGATAATCATCAGATCAACTTGCAAACTCTTTCCAAACTGAATAGGTAATCTATACCACTACACTTTAAATTTATATCATTAAGAAGTATGGATTTAGCCGCTTCTGATAGGCAAAAAAAAAACACCCATATGTGTTCTTGTCAGCATTTTATTTAGCTTGTCAGCTACAAGGTTATCAAAGAGGCTGTTTCCCTGCATGTCCAAGTACCTGAAGCCCAACTGTCTGCAGACCACCTCAGCATCATGATCAGTCCAGCCATCATCACAGACGGTCCCCCACTGACCGGACAGATAGAGCTCAACGCGTCCTTCCCTGGAGCTCTCTCCTCCCACAAGCCTCACTGGCACACCTGCAGGCAACACACATAATTTCATTCAATTTAGGTTGAGTTGTGGTGCACAAAATCCAAAAACATAATTTCAGAGTAATTTGCACAGTAATACAAAGACCATGAAAAAAATATGCAGAAAGAAACCCAACAGTTCCCCCATGAGGAAGCTCTGTAGCCGGATTTGTATTAATAGGTAGAAACTTTTACCAGATCCAGGATCAGGTTTAGGGAGGGCAACCATCTGCCTCGATTAAGGCCGAGGATTTACAGGCATAGCTCAGTGGCAAAGATTTATTTGTGTCAAATGAAGATACCCAAAACATCTAGTCTGGAAATACTTTAAGTGAGCAACACACAGATTCCTCAAAAACCTGATCCTCCAGTTGAACATGCCCAGTGAATGGAGGCATGTGCACACATGTTCTCTGCAAAGGAAGTGGCTGGAGCACCTGTCAGTTCTCTTGCAAAAACTACCACAACCCCAGAGCGCAGCTCCCAGAGCGGGAAGTTCTCACTTTGCAATGAGAAGAAAATTTATTTTCATTTGCTCTCTGCTTGCTACTCATCCTCTGCCTCGGTCTCATATGTTGCACACACACTGCTAGTCGAATCAGCCCGAGCTTTATGTCGCGTGTTATTTGTCTGTGCACAGATTCCAAAGCAGACACATATGCTAATCTTCTTTGAGTGAACACTAATTACTTTCCCATATGTGGGCACTTTTAGTATCAGTTTACACCCTCACTAAGTGTCAGTTCAGTCACAGTCTTTGTTTGCTACAAGAAGAAGCGATCATGAGAATTTCTTTATTTCCAACAAATGGTTTTAAAGCTATCGGAAGTATAAACAGCTTGGTGTCCACCTGGATTAAAACGGTACATGTAACATCTTCAACGTGAAGACAGGTCATTTTCAGTGTACTGTTATGTGGAAAAACATGTAAGACTAACAGTTTGGGTGTACTTTTAAGACAGACATAACAAGTGTAGGAGAGGGAGAGTTGAAGGAGTTATTTATAAGAACGTATACTTCTTAGTTGGCCTTGGTTGTTGATGAAAAGCTCATGTTAGTCCTTGAGATTAAAAACATACACGGTTTTCTTCTTTCTTAATAAACACACATACACAGCTATTACTGTTTGCGTGACTTCAAAGAATGCCGCTTTAACTGCTTTCAGACACACTTTCCAACCTTTCAGAACTCTTTTTATTTTATTATTAATTGATTTATTTCATTTTCATCACTGTCTGCATATATATTAATAGTTACTGCCAAAATCTGGCAAAACCTGAATATACACGCAAGCTAATCCTGCAGCAGATGTTACGTTTTCTTTTGAGTGTGAGTGATAGTGCTTGTGTCCTTCACCGGCCCTCTTCGACAGTCTAATCTAACATGCTTTATTAACTTTTTTTATTGATGTGACAGCAGTTTAATTTGTCAGTGTCATGTCTGAAAGAGCACCATGAAAACATCCCCTTTAAAGGTGAAAATGCTTCTTAGGTCTCATTTATGCATCGTTTTTATAAGCACAGAGATCCGAACCACATGTAGTGACATGAGCTGACAGGTATGCGCTTTAGAAATGGGAAAAACTGGTTTTTAGAAGAGCAGATCTTGTCATTAAATGATGAAATAACCCTCTCAGAACCTTCCAGCTTCATCATTTTCCTTCCCATCATTACGTTCAGCACATGAGGCACATGCAGAGCAGGACATCAAAGTTCCCACTGTGCACTGTGTATGATTAAAGTTATGAGCAACATTCATAAATGTAGCTGTTACATCGAAAAGCAGCTTAAATGCGACACATTCCACATACCATAAGCACTAAAACACAAACAAGCAGACTCCCTTCTAAATAGCAGCGATGCGAAATTCTCAAGAGGGTCTGTAGCATTCGAGTGCTCCTCGGACTGTTGCCAAACAGCATAAGCCTCATAAAAGCCACCTAATGAAATAGCTATTTCAGTCACTATGTGCTCTGTGTGCAAAGCAGAGATACTCTTCCAACTTGTCATGAGAATTGACTGTAAAGGCCACACTGGAGCATTTCTGTGAGTCTTTGACATTGACATTGACCACACTTACTGGCCAGACATGTGGGACAGTCAACATCAAGATATACAACGATAAGAAAGCCCAGCCACTGCTCTGCCTCATCCATCTTGAGCCGTACAAAGTTTTCATGGGTGTCTGGAGGCCAGGCACATTGATATGATTAATGATGCTACCATTCAGCCCTCCCCCTAGCTTTCAGGAAGCTCTTACACGAGCGAATAAAAAAAGCAAGTGTACAGTGATTGTGATGTCGTATAACACATAGTATAAGGCAAAGTATGTACTCACAAGCGCCTATTATGGTTTGCAGTCAGTTTATTAATTCACATTGATTAAACAAGCAGCCCAGTTGTTAAGACCGGACAAGCCAACAGATGGAATCTGCTGATGAACCTACTGAGATACATAAATCCTCCCTCTATCTGTTGGAGAATCTTGATGTTTCTCCTACATGTAAGATGAGTTCGAACAGACATATGATTGAGTTCAAGATAACTTGGAAACTTGAAATTCCATTTCCTGGTTTCTCTTGTGAGGGGAAATTACATAGACTTTTTTTGATCAGCTTATTTTCTGTTCCTCATTTCAGATCAAATCTCTGTGGTCCATAACAACTTCTGTCAACACTGACATCAGTGTAATAAAATGATCATAGTCAAATGCATTAAAATATAACTTCCTTTTAATAGAGCCTTCCTGAGTACTGTGGAGTGGTGTTATCTTTATCCATTAGGTGGCAGTAACATGTTGCATTTGGAGATTTTTGCAGACACGACCACTTTCAGTAAAGAACGCAACAAGCCAAAACAAGTCATGAAGATCACTCATTTTATTTTGTTTTCTAACTTCAAACAACCATGGCGTACTACTTGTAATGCTGCAGAGTGTAAATAAGATAGATTCAAAGCAAAGAAGCTACACATCCATCCCTTCATGGCAGATGTGGCGAGGGTAAAGCGACTAAAAGATCTCTCTGAGCAGTGAAGACAGATGGACAAAATGGGGGAAAATGTTGATGTGCTGAACCTCACGAGAACTTCCAGGCTACGTTATCGTCATTATGACAGGGAAAAGAACATCACTGACAGCTACATGAGCAGTGATCATGTCTACTTTGCCTGGAATAACCAGAGCGCCAGGAAGACCAGAAAGCACAGATCTGCAAAGACCCGGTTGAGTGTTCGGGTTGCCTGTATTAAAAATCAAAACTCAAATCTTGTTTTAAACCGGGGTACTGTGAAAATGACATCCACTGGGTGGCAGCACTGATTTAAATTTGGTCAAGTCAGAGAAAGGTGCATGTGTCTTACACATCATATTCCACGGTCATCAAGTTGCACCTATTTGTATTTGATAAAGTTTGCCCAATCTCATCTGATTGTCTTTACAGAGTTATGGAGCCATGATTGCAAACTCTGATAAGCCTAAACAGAACTGAGGAGGAAACGAAACACAAATGGGGTCAAAGGGTTCATAATGCCGAGCCATAAATGAGGCATATATAGAAGTGTTTTATGTTCGCTTTCTCCCCTCTGATAGGTTTATTCCAATTACTCCATCTTGTTCATCGGTGTAAGAGCAAGAGGTATCCATCAGCCCACCAAGCTTGCTGCCACTCTTAAAATTTCACTTCTTCCCCAACCTCCACCTTTAGACTCCGATTCTTTGTTCAGGCGTTTAGTTGTGTTCATCACACCCAGTATCACTATGTATGCCTGATAAGTGGAAACTCCTCTTTGCCATAGCTAACTGACTGTTCACCAGATGTCAAAATAGTTGGGTGAAAAAAAATCCCATAATCAAACATGAAAGGCATTCGGCTGTAGCATCCAAAAATGATAATAATCAGTGAAGATTACATTGTCTTAGACAGGAGTCTTTAAGTCAAGCAGCTGAACGTTCTCATTATTCAGATTTGGAAGAAACACTAATGAAATGTTGTCTCAGACATCACTGATATCAGCTTCCATGTATATAGATTATTTTTTTGCGTAAAAAAAAAAGGAGAACTGAATCTAGCTGTCTTCAAATTATGCAGCATACCAACAAAATAAAAGACAATGTTGAAGACTGACGCATCACATAGTTCAAATGTGATGATTTGCAAGATTTACAAGAGGGACAGATAAAGAAACTTTGATTTATAAGATGGTGTAAATTTATTTATCAACAATATATATATTTATTTTTTCAATCAACTGAACTAAGTTCAAGAAATTATTAAAAGAATCTGAAGAATAGGATTTTTGAAAAAAATAAATCACCATAATCATTTTTTGAAGACAAATTCCTGTGTCACGACCTCTTTTGGCCAAACAGGGGCAACGATTAGCCCAACATGTGCTTGAAAAACTTCATACAGCTCTAAAATCTTTGAGAGTGTTGTTATAATGTGGTAATACCATTAGTTTGGTTTTAAGTAGTTCCGGGTCCAAACTCATTGACATTTGACCACATGCATGCATAACATAGCATGACTATCTGTCACCTTTGAGGTGAGTCTGACAGGAAGACAAGATTCCATCTTACTAGTGGGAAGACTCTCTCCATTGTGCTCAGCGCTGCATGCGATGTTAACATCTTCATGGTGTGTGCAGTCGTGGCGAAGCCACTCCCTCTTGTTGCACAACAATAGGCTGGGCTCCTTCCCTGTGCAGCTCACATCATCTAAAAGAATAGGACCTGACCCCACCCCGAAACGTGGGACTGGAGGGTTGTCTAGCCCTTCATAGAGCAGAGTTTCTCCCATCCTGCAAGGCAGACATGTATCCGCACATCCAAAGTCAACACATCCTTTTAAGTTACTAATTAATGATAGATCAATATCGAGATGCATGCACAAGCACGAATACTTTTAAGCACCTGTAACCAAGCTGTCGACACACCACTTGAGTGTTGGTGTTTGTCCAGCCGTCATCACACACTGTCCCCCACTGGCCATGGTAGAAGATTTCCAAACGTCCCTCGTGGCTTCCTGAACCCCCAACCAACCTGATCGCTCCATCTGTGGAGAGTAAAAAGGACGGATGGAAAAGAAAGGATCAAAATACATTAAATCTCATAAGGATACATTAAATCATTTTTCCTGCTTAATTCAAAATGGAATGGAAGGCCTTTTGTCTTTTCAGCTGTTATAGGTTAATATTATGGTACTCTTGAGGTGTGAAACACTATAAAATTGGACAGAACGAGCGCAGCAGCAAGAAGAGGAAAAAAAGCATGACAGCACTTCATAAGACTGCCAGCAAAGGTGAAAATAAGAGAAGAAGGTGGAAAAAAGAAAACAAAATAGAACAAAAGCACCATTTCAGAAAACGTAGCAGTACAAAAATAAAATCCCAGAAAACAATTCAGTGCTGTTATATGTATTGAAATCTAGTGGGTTTTTTTTTTTTTTGGTTTTCTTGTGCTTTCCTATTTATTTGTTTGACTGGGGGAAGGTTTGTGGTTGTATTTATCACCTGAAGGCTTTTGCAGTTTATGATAAAACAAGATTTCATGCGGGAACATTTACCAGTGCAATTTTGCCTCATCAAGAGACAACACTAAAAAAATAAAATAAAAATTCTAAAAAAAAAAAACTTCTGACCATCTTGTTCAAACTGAACTGTTAGATTCTGTAGCCAAAGTTGAGTCTTTAGGACTTCTTTCTTCCCAGATTGGAAACCTGGCAACACATCAGACTTTTTCCTTTTGTTCGTAGTTGTTTGCTCTGCTGAGCAGCGCTCGAACTCCATTATTTCAGACCACACCGCCCTTATGTGGAAAAGATGTTTCCAACTCACACCCTCTTTTTTTTTTTCATCTACTTTAAGTTTTATCATACCTTTCTGAAAGCAGGCATTCTGCATTGTTAGAAAGAGAAAAAACCTCTCTTAAAAAAAAAGTACCATATCACAACACTGATTATTGTTGATAATGTTATTGAAAGCGTTCCAATAAGCTTGCAAGTACAGTAGTTACAGGTAGAGTCTCCAACATGGTAAGGTGTGACTTCTTCAAGAAGCCAAAATATCTTATAATATGTCTGTCTGTATGTATGTGTGTGTAGATGTGCCTACCTGTGAGGTGGCGGCAGGACACTCCTGCATCCTCGGAGTGCAGGCAGTTGTGTTCCCCCCATGCACTTTTCGGACACTGTTCCAGCGTGAGCTCATTGCCTGTGCAGCGCACCTCATCCAGCCACACGCGGCCTGAACTCTTGCCAAAACGTGCTTGGCCCCAGGCCCTCGCAACACCGCTACAAAAGAAATATAATAAACAATGTACAGAAGAGTAAAAGCTTTGCTCTATAGTAACACGACTGCAATGGAAAACAGATGTGCTGGCTGGACATAACGTAGAAGAAACGGGGTATCGGATATTACGTTTGTTTTATTTTTTGCTTGTATGAATCTAATGGAACAGGCACACTGCATTCCGTGTCATGAAAACATCAACTTTGCAACACATTTGCAGAGAATATAGTGTTGCTAAATATGCACATCTCAATGGTGCTAGAATTCATGCAGGAACAATAAGCCTGATTCACTATTTGACCCCCAGATGTTCTTTACTGCTGACTCTTCTCTCTGTGTGTCCGAATGGAAAGAATACTTGTCATACTTTTGGAGACACAGGGAGAGGAAGATGGCTTGACACCCACATTAACTCCTTTCAGCTTCATTCTTTTTCTGTCAGGCGACAGTATTTTTCCTTTTCAATGTTTGATTGTTTGGAATTTCTAAAGACATAAACAGTAGAATCTCTTTAGGTGTATTTTTGTGTGTTTGCGTGGATCTTCACCTCAGCCCTAGCTGTCGGCACACCACCTCTGCATCACTATCATCCCATTGGTCGTCACATATGGAACCCCACTGCCCCGCATGGAAGACCTCAACTGTGCCCTCCGACTCTGATTGACCTCCCACCAGCCGTAAAGGGAGCGCCACTGCCGCTGCAGTCCACAGTCATAAAAGCACATGTTTAAACATATTTTACTAGAATTATCTCTTCAGTATGTCACCCAGTGTGGGAGGAGTTACGTCAATCCATCAATCACAGATTCAGTAAGTGCCCTTTAGGCGAGTCTACCTTGCTGCTGGGTGCAGGTGACAGCTGCAGCCAGAGAGCACTCCTCTCCATTCCAGGTAGATTTGGGACACTGGAGCAGCTCAGGCTCTTCTCCTTGGCAATGAACTGCCGTCCAGTGGAGTTTGGCCATGCCTGAGCGAAACAGTGGCACTGCACGAGCATGACCTGAGATTCTGGAAAAAAAGATCAATAAATAAGGTACATACTTGAACTAATTTAAACTGACTCAATTCTTAAAAGGTACAACATGTCAACTTTATACTTGTGCTGGGGTAAGAAAATAAATCCTCCATCCCAGTTCATGTGGCCTGTCTCAGAGCCAAACATAAAGCAGCTTTTGTAACCTGGTAGCAGCCGTCTCCAGCAGTCTGTTTGCTCATGATCTCCCGATGTGGGACAAGTGCAGTCCACAGTTTTACAGCCAGCAGCTTTCAATAACTGAGCATGTGAAACTCATCGCCGAGGATTCCACATGACATATGGCTGACATTTGCCCTCTATCCTTTCCGCTTCGGACTTTCATTGACTTTTTGTGTGAATGCGCACATGCTGACATGAATTTACACAGACATGTGTTAATGCGGGTCCACACTGTTGTTAGCGACAATATGTGCAGAGAGTGCACAGAGTGCCTCTGTTCTCTGGAGAAAGCAGAAATCTCTCTCGACTGACAACACTCCCAACTATGAACACTACTGATATATATGATCTGACTACAGGCTCCCTTGACACGTCTTTTAGCATGACTGCATCTCATAGCAAAGCCCAGACGACCCAGTTGCATATGTGTGTGTGTATGAAAAAGAGACCGGAGAAAGGAGTGAGCTTGTAAGAACATAAATAGCTGAGCTCTAAAGGTATTTAAATACCTCTCGAGAATGTAGGGCTGGAATGCAAGGGTCATACCAGAACGGCACAAAGACTTTCCAGAGGAAGGAGAAGAGTGGCCAAAGTACAGTGTATGTCTGAACTGCTGTGTACATGGCTGAAATTCATGTCAGTTTAACATTAAACTCTTCCATCTGTCAGACCTGAGTTAGCAGCTTCAGCATGTGAGTTTATACGGCAGATGGTGGTTGCACTTGCACCTGTGTCTGAATGTATGCATGGGAGGAGAAGGAAGACGGAGAGGAGCAAATCGTGCACATGTGCGCACAGTTGTATTCATGTGTGCGCTTTCTCTCACCCCTTCCCCAGCTGTCTGCAAACCACTGCAGCATCTTCGTCCCCCCAGTCGTTGCTGCAGACAGACCCCCAGACTCCTCCCAGGTACACTTCCACGCGCCCGTCTAGCTTGGAGCGACCTCCCTGCAGACGTACGGAGCCTGAGGTGGAGAGAAGCGCGGAGAAAAAGACTATATGAATGAGATAAGAGTGCGTCAGAAAATATTTACGGCAAGGCACTGGTTAGAAAGCACAAGATGGAGGAAACAGAATCAGGTGTTTGAAATATATATTCGGTACCAAAGGAGGATGGGGGAAACCTTACTGTTTTTGGTTTGAAACTATGAAATTAGAGAGCCAATAAAAAGAGGCAAGTGTACATGTCTAAGTTTTGACATGATACAAGTTAGTTTAGGAAGGGCAAACGTTTGTTTGACTATTCTATATTTCCTTATTGTGACGATAATAGATACTTAGACATATGTACATCATTTTCACTCCAAGAAAATGGGAGGTTTTTTTTATCCTTTTTTCACCGTGACATTGTAGACTAGTGATAAGTTAAATATTTGGAGAAAAGAATTTACCCAAGAACTGAGCAATTTTGGTATTTCCTAAACCAGCCATTCCCAAACTTCACAATACCAAGGCCCAATTTGAAATGTGAAAAATCTCCACAGGCCACCCAAACCTTTAATTACAACTGTGATCAACATACAGGACCAAAGCTATGTTCCCATATTAATGTAGGGGTCAACAAATAAGGTGACACGTCATATTAAGTTAAGATGACAGTAGAATAACACTTAACTGGTTTGTTTTATTACTTCTTAATTTTTTTTGATTATATAATAAATATTTTACAGTAATTAAAAACATATTTTAAAAAAGATAGAGGATTTAAAACATATTTGTTTAATTTTGATGACCTTTCACCCACCTGCAGTACCACGGCGGCCCACCAGGGGGCTGCGGCCCACACTTTGGGAATCACTGCCCTAAACTGTAGCAACCATACATATGCCCCACCCTCCCCCCACCCCCTCCCCACATTAGAGACAACATCACCCTCTCAGCATGTGCATGCGTGTTTATTGCTGAAGTGTTTACATATATATGAAGAGTTGGGTGGGCAGCATGTCCATGCAGACACGCACATAGCCATAAATAGGCTGATGCACAGGTGGAATCTGTCTCATACTACTAACAGTATATCTTTTCACGACAGCAAACAAACACCCATGTCAAAATCCCTCACCCGAAGGCATATTATTATTTACATATCTTCATTATACAGATTTACAGACCCCCATGTGAAGAAGAAAGTACTCCCTCTTTCAGTTGTATAGGTTTTTGTATCAGGGAATTTTTTTTTTTGTCCTTTTTTTTCCATTGTCCTTATCAGACTTAAGAATTAAGTAAATAAAATCCTTAAATGAACAACAGTACAGGATGTATTACATAAATTAACATTTACTGAACAAAAACTAAGACAAAACGTACGTGTGTGAGGAAAACTGTGTACATTCTCACTGTTTCAGGAATTAAGAGGATGATTAGCAGCAGCAAGGTTCTGCTAATCAGATGTACTTGATTAACTGGTCATCAGTAAGTGTGAGCTCCTCTCTAAAAGCATAAGTTTGGTCAGTTTGCTGCTTTGGAACATTCAGGTGTGTTTTCAATGCTAAAGGTCATAACAGAACAGTCAGAAGAACTGAAGAGGTATAATTTATATAGAATGGTTGCGAAGAGAAAGCACCTTTTTCCGCAAAAGAACATGCAACAACTTGGCTTGCAAAGTTGCATCTGTGAAAACCACGAGGTTTCTGGAACAATGAGCTTTGGACAGACAAGACCAAAAGCACCTCAAAACCCCTCATACCAACTGTCAAGCCTGGCGGTGGTGATTTGGGTTTGTTTTACAGCCACATGACCTGGACATCTTGCAGTCATTGAGTCAACCACAAACTTCTCTGCATACCCAAGTGTTCTATAGTAAAATCTAGGGCTGATGGGATCTGTCTGGCAGCTAAAGCCTGCCATGATTCCAAGCACGCCAGCAAATGCAAACCAGACACGGCGAAAAAGAATCAAAATATTTCAACGGCCCAGTCAAGGTCCAGACCTCAATCTGATGAAAATGCTGGGGGGGGAAATACATTAGGAGAGTTGTGAATGGACTAATTCCTGTAAACCTCAAAAATGAAGCAAAAAGAAGAAAACATTGATGACAGAAAACAATATATTTAGGTTATCACTTTTAAAAGTGGTTTAACATGCCACTGAAGCCTGGGTGAACTTATAGTTTTTCACCCACTTCTCCATTGTGCCTTAGTTTAGGTTGGATAAATAATAATACATATGGTTTATTTATTAGAAATGAAAGGTACCGATATTAAGACGTGGTGAGTTATTGTTTTTTTTTTTATTTAAAAACTTAGAAATTAGGAAAGTGCACATTCTTTCTCACATGACTGTATATTCATTATACCATATGAATAACAACCCGATCATGCATCCACCCTTTGCTGAGATACTCCGGGACTAAAAATATCCCAGGCTGCCCTGCTAGTGCCAGATGGAAATCCCACTATTCCCTTCACATCTTTCCAACTTGATTTTCAGTCATCCAGCAGCGCAAAGCTTCCTGCGGATAAGAGTTTTAATCACCTGACATCATTGCGCAGATAAATCTGCATTCTTATGTAAACACCTCACAATGGTGCACTTGTTTTTGTTTTGCCACAAGCATGCACAGGTAACACCTGAGTAACCGAAAGTACATCAGTTGGAGTCCAGAGGTGAATACAGCTGAGGATGGATAAGTGTTATCAAAGTCACTCTCCACTGCACATCTGCAGACTCTCCGCTCCTCATCAGCCCAAATTAACAAGGCTGCGAGAAATGAAGTTGCACTGACTTTAATAATCAGTCAGTAATTTTGAGACAAAGCTACTATGTGTTTTTTTTTTTTTTTTTCATTTGCCTTATATTGTGCAGACCTTAAAATGCATTGTAACCCCAGGCAGGCCCGCGCATGTTTACCTTGTTTACAGTCGCAGTACCCCCAGTCTACTCTGCCTTTGTGGTTCCTGAAAAAGCACCAAGGTCTGATCCTGCCGTCTGGGTTTCGGCAGTAATTGTGCTCTCCTATGCCTTTGCCCGGGTAGCGCTCCTTGAATCCGGCCACTTCGGTCCAGTTCATACACCGGGTGCCGGACTCTGTGACGTCTATGGCTCCCCGGTAGAAGCCGTCAGTCCCGCGGCTCCGGACGCAGTCGGTGAACGGCAGGATGAATGAAGGGACGCTGCTGGAGTTACAGTCGCTCGCAGCGAGAAGCACGGCCAAAGAGACGAGAAATCCCCCAGTCATGTTTGGTCTGCGACTGCGGTCCATTGATAACAGTCCAAATGTGATGAACTACCTCACCAGCTGACGGGCTCCGGTCAGCCGCATCGCTCGGCCGTGGCGCGGCAGTAAGAGAGGGGAGCGACGCAGGTCGATGCGATCCGTTTTGCGTGGGCTGCTGTGCAGGCAGCCCTCAGACAGAAATCCATTAACACCAGTGCATGATTGGAGTAATGTTCCATCAGCAGCCTTCTGTCCTGGTATGATTTAAACAGTTAAAAAAATAAATAAATAAATAAATCAAAGAGTGAATTCAGCCCTGCATTTACTCAAGTGTCTATAATTTTGACAGACTTAGGATAGAATTTCATTGACATTTCTAATCTTCTAGCACTTAAAGTTCAAGTAAAATTTTATCAGATTGTTTCATAATTAGTAGCACTTATGAAGCAATTTCTTTTTGTGCTTGAGGCCATTCATTTTCATGTTTGAAGTTGCTTTCAACTTAAAAACCTTGAGATAATACAACCCTAATACTTTATCTGGGTCTGAAAACATGTAATTCAGTCAACCATTCAGATTTGCGGGGTTCTGTGACATCACAGACCCAGATGGAGGAGAAAAATCCATCTGCCCCGTCTTTATCTTCCCCCAACATAACACTAGTCTGGAATTATTACCTCTGCAACACTGATCTCAAAAAAGGCACTGGTGGAGTGGAGTTGCAGCTGCCCATGCCCTCTAAAAACAGCTTCTGCAGTACAGGTATGGCTGAAAAGAGCGCTGTTGTCCTGTATCTGTGTGGTATTGTTGACCAGTGGATGTCAAATATTTCAATGGCACTCAGAAAATTATTTCACCTTTTGAACCTGGTCATAAACTCATCTAACATTTCAGCATTATTTTCAGAATTGTTTTTTATTTATTTATCTATATTTTTTATTATTATTTTGTAGGCTATGTAAAGTGCAAGGATGTTTAATTCTGATATCAGACAGAACTGTTAACTGCAGTGGTTTTGGACTAGCAGTTGTATGATAAAGAAGCATGTTACCATAAATAAATACCACATTAAAAAGGTCCTTCTGTCATGTTCAGAGCCATTTCACATATTTACAATTGTGTTATATTGTATCCATCACTGTATCAAATAAAGATGGGTGTGAGTTACACAAAAGATTGATTTTTTACATTACTGTACTTTGAGTTAACATGATGGCTGTTCTCCTGGTTCACTTTAGGGACCACGGAGTGAGTTTTTTTTTATTTTGCTAATTTGGTTGCCTTCCTTACTTGCCTTCTTTGAATGATTTTCTCTTTTATTCTAATCTATTTAATCGCAGCAGGAGAGTCGCTGAGTATTTCAGTAGCAATTCTGGAGTAAAATGACACGAAATAAATGTTTATGCGTGAATATACGGTCATCGTCTTCACCTCTGTGTGTATGTAACAACTGTGTGAAATGTGTGAAATTATTTTGTCTATGAGCGTGCCTGTCTGTGTGAAGGAGGAGACTGACGGCAGGAATGAACGATAACAGCGACGCCGACGGTGTGTTATTGCCACAGCAGCGTATAAACGTCAGACAGATGCGTCTTGTTTGTCTGATGACGTCGTCATTCGGCGACCGTTCATTCAAAAATGTATCGATTGTGAATTCACTCCGGCGTATACCGGTATTTGACAGACGTAAGCAGAGTTATCAGCCAGTAAATGTTTTTGGGGATTGTGTAGTTTAACCGTTCATAATAAACATCATTCCGGTTAGCCAGGATTGTCGTAATTATATAAAACCCCAGTGTCACGTAAGCCTTTCGTGAACAATTCCATCGAGACCAGGTCGACAACAATGCCAGGTCGAGTATGCCGTTGCTAATAACGAGCGTACCCATTGTGTTTTTCGCGGCTGCCTTGCTTTAGCTGATGGTTTGCAACTGCTTGCTGCTATCAGTTTTATATGAAAGATATGTGTGAAACAACGACCAAGGGGTTTTAATTGTATAATTTTTAGAAATATATATTGCAACAAGGGCAGTAAAATGAACAGTAGACTTCAAGAGATCCGAGAGAGGCAAAAACTTAGACGGCAACTGTTAGCTCAACAGGCAAGTATGCACCCAGTCCCTTGTTCTTAACAAATCCAGTGCACCCAACAAGCATTTAACTTCATAAATACATTCTTGTCTAAACTGAGGGAGAAATAGGGTCACTTGAATTATATACTAGTTAAAATATACCGAAGCTTTTGTAGTTACCTAAAACTAAGTCATGCTAAACATTGCAAAACAGGGGGACACGAATACCTAAAAACGATATGGACTTTACAATTATTTGGTCATTGCCGGGATTACCACTTTTCAATTGGTAATGATTTTCTAATTCCAGTTGGGTGCTGAGAGCGCAGACAGCATCGGAGCTGTCCTACACAGCAAGGACGAACTTAAAGAGATAGAAGAAACAAGAGAAACTTGCAGGTAAGACTTAAGTCGTCTGCACAAACAACGAAGAAACAAGTTAGCAGTAAAGGACGGGAGAAAGTGCAGTCAAAAGCTGAACAGTGAGGTATTTTAATATGACTATTATGTGTCCAACTAGTGGCACGATTATTCTGTCCGTGTTGCGATCACCTGAAAAACAGTTTTAGATGTGTGTGATGCTATTTTAAAAGAAGGTGAATGTCGTCAGTTATTGAAAATGGAGGTAAGCGTGGGATTGATTACGTCTATACTCACTCCTATTTAGGTTTGATCATAATATTTGCGTTAATGTATTGAATTTGAAAATCAAGTCAACCTCCAACTGGAAAGTCTGCATCAAACCTCCCAGCCTGTCATCATAGAGTCTTGTATAGCAGTAGCCACTGATGCTACCAGGCTCAAGCCCAGATGAATGGAAAGAGCTGTGTCAGGCCTGTACCAATTAGAAATGCAGTACACAATAAACTACTGTGGAGTTCCCTAAGAAGGAACAAAACAGAGAGAATTGTTTCTTTTAAATTACATTACAGGTTACAAAACTTAATTTCCTTGCTGTTGTGCTGTTACTGTTACACAAATCCTCCACAACATGATTAATTTGGAAAAGTCTTTGCTGGTGCATCTCTCTCAAAGACAGAAAAGAAAAGCTTTATAAACCTGTGCATTATTTTATATTATATGATGCATGTCCTGACTAGAATCTAGTACTAACTAAAGTCTGACTGAATCTGCTTTTATCAGTGTACTGACCACATTTGTCTTGACTCTTTGTCACACTGTGATGTCACACCAGTGTTTTGTTTTTCCGCTGTGCTCCAGTTGGTCGGAAAGTAAGCAGAATTTGATTTAACTTTTGTTTTTTACAGGGCCTCATATGAGAGCTCAGTTCCCCCTTCTAAAAAGAAGCCCCAGACAGAGGGAGAGGACATAGAGGAAGATGTGGAAGAGCAAAAAGTGAGTGTAATCACTTCTGCGTGTCTTTCAGTGTTGTGACTCTACCTGTGATAAAGAAGCCTCCACTCTACCTTAATATTGGCATGAAACATTAGGTATAGTTAAATAAGATAACTGTGTGCTTGCCGAACTTACTCATTATGTCATAAAATTAAACCTGGTTTCTGAAAAACCTGTATAAAACAAATGTTATATATTGATTTGCTGGCTCTTTTTGAATAAGTCTTCAGAATAGATCCATTTAAACCTGCATAATAATTAGATTCAAGGATTGGTCAGAAGAGAAAATAAGTTTCATGAATCTTGTCTCAGTTTTGTCTTATCTCTAAGTTTTTTTTTTTTTTTTTACTATGATCTAATTCGATTACATTTTACAATACAAATACTATTCTTCTACCTTTTAAATGATCATCTCTTAGGTTAACGTGTGTCACTGATAGTTTGCTTTTTATTGCAGTTTGTGACAGTACATTTGTGCACAAACAAAACTGCTATTTATCTTTTTCAGATTTCAGCTGAGTCTGATTAATATCATGTTGGATGAAGTTACAATATTATATATCCATAAATCTTTAAGGAAGAAAGAGCCAAGGGTAAAACAGTGTTGTCTGTTTATCAGATTGTTTATCAGATGAGATCTCCATGCATGATATTTCACAATCCACTCCTGATTTGAAGTAGTAGAGTACAGCAGTTTCCCAGCAGCATCTTTATTTGTAGAACAAAGAAGTGCGCCAGGGTCAGCAGTGCTCACTCGCTGCTGCGCAGCATCTGTTGTTGTTCCCATAAGTATGTATTATCCGGACCTGTCTGTGGTCTGTGTTTCCACGTAACCATTTAGTATGAGCTCAGATGTCCAGTACTTCCTTTGAAACATGTTTTGAGTTATTATGTATCTTGTAATAGAAAACAGCCAAATGTCTATGCCCACACTTTGTTTTTGAGCCTATTATTTATGAATTTGACTCAGTTCCTTAGTCTAACATTTTAATTTCCTTCTTACTATGAGTTGTCATTTCATCATGATTGCAGTTTCTGTTATGTCTTATGAATTTCTTCCCGATCAAACTACTTTCACCTGTTAAAATGCCAACATAGTGTTGTCTTTTGTAGAGAGAGGAAAAAAAGATGCCTTGTCTCTTTCTTTGTGCGTGTTAAGGATGAAGTGGAGGTGCAGCAGCCAGATGAAAGCAACCCATATGAGGAGGTGTATAAGGATTCCAGTACTTTCCTCAAGGTTGGAAAAACCTTCTTCTTCTAATTATCACACATCTAAAATCCCTTGCCAATAGCCTACTGTGTCAGTAACAGGAAGTGGATATTTGGTTAATGATTGTAACAACGTGAAATGACGTACGTAAAAGCAGGACCTGATTGTGAAGTCAAGGAAAAGTTCCTGTAATACGTTCCAACTTACTTCAATTCATAGCTTTGTCGTGGTTATTTTTTCATGATTGATCAGTGTGATTATAATTAAAGAAAAAACATTTTTCATTTTAAGGTCATCACTATTGTTAAACTACTTATCACAAAGTCATTAAAGAAAAACCTATTGTAGCTGGATGCCTACTGGCTGCTGTAGATCATTTAAGTGGATGCTACACACATCTTTTTGTCAAATTAAAAATATCCACATCATACAGAGTGCAGAATACAAAACATAACGATTATACAATAGCATTAACTGAGTTTATGAATTTTTGTTTTTGTTTGTTTTTTAAATGCTAAAAAGAAATCTATTGCCAGTATAAATTGGTCATTTATCTTCCTACTCAATAACCTGCAATAGCATGGGGAACTAAAAAAAGACCTGACTGTCAACCACAGTTAAAAAAAAAAAAAAATATTGACTTATTTGTGTTACTAAGTGTCTCAGATATGAATGGCAGCCAGATGATAGAGTTGAATATAAAGAGAAGATCTGTAGCATGAAATGACGTGAAGAAAAAAAAAAACAGTAGTCAAAATAAGAATGTTGGCGTGTCATTATCAGATGTACTTTCCATGAAGATGACAGTCTTTCATACCTCAGTCTGTGCAGCACTGAGATAAGCTGGCCTTATTTTAGCTGCCGTCTTAACGCAAAAGGGTGAGTTTTGTTTGGCAGGTCAGCGCTGCTATTCAGAAAGCTTGGGCGGTGTCTTTGGAATGTCCCTGACAAAGTCACATGAGTCATTTGGCTTTAACCTGTAATGACACTCAAAGCTTTTATAAAAACAGGCGGTTATTATTTAACAGTCGTTAAATAAGGACTGAAACATGTACTTTCCCTACATAGAAGCTATTTGCGCATCAACCCAGGGGATATGGCTATGTAAAAGCACAGACGAGCAGCTATGGACCAGAGGAGTGGGTAAAAAAAAAAATCAGAAACGGCAATTTTTGTGTAATAATAATTTCAGCCACAAGGACACGTTGTAGCACCCTGAAAACTGGATGGGTTTAAGTTTCTTTTCATCGAAAGCTGTTGAACTACTTTTGGATCATGACTAAATAATTAGCTTTTCAGTGTGAAAGTCATTTTTTTGTGTGTGTGTGTTGTGCATACTTCAAGTGAAGAAAATGTAACAGTCCCTGTGGTCTGTTGAATGTTTTCAGAGGCCGGTACCCAAGAGGTGTCGTGATAACAACATTCCCATTGGTTTAATAGAAATACAACAGTCCACTCATCAGATTAAAAATAAAAACGGTCATTTCTGTTGCCTGAATTATTAAATCTTTGGTTACAGAAGGGATTCAGAATCAAGTGATACTGTGATCCAGCCAAAGGTTCCCAGCTCAAAATGAAAGTATTTTTGATGTACAGTATATTTAATAACCCATGGAGAATTATAAGGATATCAGAATTATCCTGTTTGTTGACGTGGACAGATTTGTATCCTTTAAGTGATTCTACATGTATTCTAGAGATTACAGAAATTTCATATAAACGTGAAATTTTTGTTAAGCTTTTCCAGGAGTATACATTAAACATAATAAAAAAAGGGATGGAAAAAAAACCCCATCTAGCCATACGTATATTTTTCTCTATTTTTTTTTTAATGTATTTTTCTAATGACCATTTTCCCTTCCACTCTATTTCTGCTCTTCTTTATTCATTCTCAGGGTACCCAGAGTTTGAATCCTCACAATGACTACTGTCAGCACTTTGTGGACACGGGACATAGGCCACAAAACTTCATCAGAGATGTTGGTGGGTGTATACCCATCTTTGTAAGTGTTTATAATCACATGCATGTTTTGTATTTGGGTCTGACCTCTGTCTTCTGTTCTTAAGGCCTGGCTGACCGATTTGAAGAATACCCTAAACTCCGAGAGTTGATCAGACTAAAAGATGAGCTCATATCCACCACCAACACCCCTCCCATGTATGTTGGATGATGATACAAATGTTGATATTTACCCCATTGTTAGTTTGATAACACATTCCTGAATTAAGGCACCTTTTGCTGATATATGGTTCAAAGAAGAAGCAGTTTTGAGAAGAGCTGGCTCTACTAAAGGCGTGCATGTGTCTGTGTTAAGGTACCTTCAGTCTGATCTGGAGCACTTTGATCTGCGTGATTTGAAGTGCCAGTTTGACGTGATTCTGCTTGAGCCTCCCTTAGAGGAATACTACAGAGAGTCGGGCATCAGCCACACCGAACGTTTTTGGACCTGGGATGATGTATGTATGCTTGCATCGTTGGCTGGTTTGCATTTAGTAGTTTGGCAATTATGTGCATAACTTTGGAATATACATAAGAGTGGTTTGCAGGTGTGTGTGTGCATGAAATCACGAATAAAATGTAACTTAAGTAAGAAAACAAATGTGCATGGGGAATGAGTGTCGGAGATATTTAGATATGTGTAAATCCTGAAACCACTGTGAGGAAGCAGGATCCCCCACATATTCTTAGTATTTGGGTGCGCTGTAGAGGTACGTTAACAGCTGGCCAGAAATATATATAATTATTAAAAAATATTTATATATGCTAACTAGTGAATCTGGTACCGTAGGGCAGAGCGCAGCACTTCAGTTTAGCCTCCCACCCCTCTCCCTTTCTGTCTTACACCCCCTCACCCCTTAATGCGCACACACAAATCAACACGTGATCATGCACCAAAGAAAAAAGTTGAGTTACACTGTCACCAACTAGATTTAGCAGCTCTTATGAATATTCTTTTAGAAAATTCTGGGAAATTTCATTTCAAGAAAAGCTTAGAGCGAAAGATTAGTAATTACTATAATTACTTTCCGTATGAGAGTTACGTGTGCTCCTTCTCTCTGCTTAAATAACATACAAGGAAACAAACAGTTTACTGAAATGATCATCACAGACGTGCTCTAAGATAATGTGACGGCTCACCGCGGCGGATGTTTGTGCAGTGAACTGTAGAAGGAACAAGGAACGGCATGAGGGCTGACAACGACGTGGAAGAAAGGAAAATGAAAGTAAATTGTTGCCCCTATAGCAGTATAATAATACATAAAAAATATAAAAGTATTAATATTGACAAAAAATAAGTCACATAGTGCCAATATAACAACTGGGGTGTAAGCAGATAGTGGTCAATAGCAAATGTTTAAAAAAAGAGATTGGTGAAGCAAAAGTTTGTTTTCATGTTAAAATGTCTTATTCAAATTCATTTGAAAAAAAAAAAAAAAATTGAATAATAAACCTACAAGACTGTAGGGGGACCCTCGGAGCTAAAATCTGCTTGAGATTTTTTTTTTTTTTTTTTTTTATATAATCGCACTACAGCAGCAGAGCAGTTGTTGTCAACTACCAAAAAACAAACCTCTCATCACAGCTGAATTTGAAACTTGTTGGCACACAAACTTATTCAAGTACACCTGAAGTAACAGTGTTTTCACTATATGAACGGACATATGTAATAATAGCATCTGTTGGATTGTGTTGGTCATGTCAAATGAACCCACTGTTGCTGTAAGGGGCTGTCCGTCATTGTGACTGCAGCTGTTCTGGCGTCTGCCAGGTTGAAAGACAGGTACGTCTTTGCAAAATGTCATACAGATATGACAAGATGTGCAGTTGCCACAGGATGAATGGAGAGCAGTGCATGTCTAAAGGGGGGCTTATGGAGTATGCATCTAGAATTATCTAATGATTTTTCCACTCTGCTCTTGTAGATAATGAGACTGGAGATCGAGGAAATATCAGCTTTACGTTCCTTCGTCTTTCTCTGGTGTGGCTCTGGAGAAGGACTGGACTTGGGCAGAATGGTAACACAATCAATTTCATGTAACAATTGACACACCCTTTTCAGGAAACAAAACAAATATGAAGAACTGGCTAATGGTTTCTACATTTTCTTTTCTAATTTCTGGCTTGCCATTGGAAGTCAGTCATGAATTTTACTTCTTGTAAATTCACATCAAGTTTGGAATTGCTGGAGTTGTCAGATACTGAGGTTTCATAACATTTTTATGACGTTTAGATGAGTATAAGTGTCTTTTAATACCTTTCAAGTATTTTTCTGCATGTCTGAGCTATTCAGGAGCATCCTCACTAAATATGTGGCTTTTGTATGTCAAGCGAGCAGACATACGAAGAAGGACTTCTTTTTATTTTTTCCTTTGTGGTGTGGTTTCTGGCATCTGTGACGCATTCCTTCTGAGCTTATCACTAACACTGTCAGCCTCACCCTGTGGGTTTAAATAAAATAGTTGAAACCTTGTCTAACAATGTTGACAAATTTTTTCATCTTTTTCATTCCTTCGGGTTACAAGAAGAGGGTCGCTTTGACTAAATATTTTCATATTAGCATACTGTTGTTGGACACACAGTTATCAATTGAAATAATTTTTTCAACTTCTGTTCTGTCAGACATGTATAAGAAACCATTGCACAGTATAGATACCCAGAAACCAGTCAAACAAGAGTGAGAGTAGTGGTTAGATTTCTGTGGTTAGTTAAGTACGGCAGAACGTATAACATTGGTTTTAGAGGGGAGGGAGGTGGAGGATGGGTTTTTTTTTCAACATCCATTCAGAAATGTGGTTTTCATAATAGGAATTGATTATTATTTAATATAACATTGACAGGCTTTAGTGTGCATGTTCTGTGCCAATATTTCAGCAGTTTTTACAGATTAAAGAAGTATTAGCCTCTCAGCATTTATAATAGGCCTAAATCAATTTTTTTTTTTTTTTTGCCCTTGTAGTACAAATGACTGTCATTGCAGATCTGCTGCTATTCCTGTTTCAACGAAACTAAATTGTACATGTTGTCAATAAATCTTGTTTTGATTAATTTTGTGTGTCATGCACAGCACTTTGAATCACATTGTTGAACTGTGCTTTTTGATCAGTGGCCCTTGCCTCACTAATCAATATTAACATATTGATTTCAGTGCCTCAGGAAGTGGGGTTTCAGGAGGTGCGAAGACATCTGCTGGATCAAGACCAATAAGAATAACCCAGGCAAGACCAAGGCGCTGGACCCAAAAGCTGTGTTCCAGAGCACCAAGGTACGCTGTTCATACCCACATGACCAAACCCACCCAATGGGAATATAAAACTTTGCATTCACATTGGTGTAAAAACGATCCATATCTTTGTTTTCTCAAACTTGGATATGAGACATTTTAAAGTTAAGACTCATCTAAATCTGTTACATTAATAATGAGAATAGTATGATGTACCAATGAGTAATTAATTGATAAAAAAAAAAAAGAAAACTATGTGAATGCACCTTGGTGTCAGTGTTGTTCCGATACCAGTATCAGAAATTGCTCCGATGCTGCCAAAAATGCATCTCTGCGAGTACGGGAGTCCATGCACCACCTGATGCCAAGTAATTTATTTTTAATGATTTATTATCACTACCAGCAAAAAAAAAAAAAATTGTGAATTCCATGGAAAATTATAAAAAGAAAAAAAAAAAGATTTGCCGAATTTCAGCAAAATTTGTCAAAAACCTTTGAAAAATCGCCACCTTCAAATTTCCGTCGAAAATTTGTTTGTTCTTTTGTTTCAAGCGCACAAAATTTTGCTGCATTCTTTGACGCCGTCATGCGAATTATTGCTTTGAATTATCGTTCAACGAATTTTTGCAGTGAATGTACACTAAAGTGCAAAGAAATGTAAGGTGAATAAAGCTGTAACCGACTGCTAAGTTTTAAGACGTTATAAAATGACTACAAAGAAAATTTACTTTAGTTGAATTGCATTTGCATCTTGCAATAGTGTTTTATTTGGAAATAAACAAAGACATATATGGCTTGGATTTGCTGGATTTATTCATGTTTTACAACAATGATAATTATATTACAATCGGGCATGGTGGAATTTTCTTTTTTAATATCGTACTCTGATCGGTAGTCAGTGTCGATACCCACAGCTCAAGAATCGGAATCGGGAGGAAAAAAATGGTATTGAAACATCTCTACTTGATATTGATCCTAGCGCTCTGTAGTGCTCCGCTGGATGGATGACATACGACTCTTCCAGAGCTTTAATGAACGTGATTGAGAGTGCTGCTGCACGCTTCAGTCCATACATGTTCATTTGTGTGGCCGTGATTGTGAATTCTACAGAAAATTTTAAAAAGTAAAAAAAAAAACAACTTTCTCATCAATCCTGAGTGGCCCTTTGCCTCTAAGCTGGAATTCGACAACACAAAGGTGCTATTGTATTTCTGCTCAGCAGATGGAATACAGGTATTTCTTTTCATCTATAAACTGTCTGTACATTCACAATCCCCATTGTATTCATGAGCTTTTTTATTTACTTATTTTAGCTAGCATTATATCAAAACAAACAGCAGTATGTTTACAGCTGTAATAAGGCGTGAACTTACGTGAAAAGAACTGCAGGAGAAAAAAAAAAACCTCACTGCAGGAGTTTTTTTTTTTTTTTTTTTCCTGGTTGAACTCGGTCTGTCTACTTGAATCTCTAGTTTCACCAAAGGCGTGGTTCAGACTGCTTCTTTTCACAGTCACGCACACACATGCACAAACATCAGGAAGCTCTATCATTTGAGGCAAAACACAGTTGCGGTTTGGATAAGCCAAATGAAAGAGTTTGGAGAGACAAATTGGTGTCTTCCCAAACCCAACAATGCTTAGTATTTTTGTTATGTGCCGTGATTTATTGTGTTACATAGACATTGTGGTAAATAATCGTTAAACTGTATCTTGAGAAGGAAGTCTTATCTTTTTTGCATATACAGTGATTCCTTGCCAATTTGCGCTTAAAGTTCTATGGTTTTAGTTATTGGCGGATTTTTCATAAATGTATAATATAATTTTAAAAAATCACGAAAAAATCGCGGAAACATTACAGGATGTTGTGTGCGTTCTCTCACAGTGAAGAAATGCTGTGAGCCAGCCTGGCCCCTTTAAGAAGGTGGCCTTATGGGTAATGGTGTGGCCTTCTGGGTAATGGAGTGTGTGTGTCGTGGGATGGCAGAATGAAAACATGGGGGTTAGATGAAAAGTGTAGTGAGCATCAACAGCAGCCCAGTGTGCATAGATTTACATTCTCTGTTAACTGACAGGAGCCGAACAATACAACCTGTGTGATGTTACAAGTTCCTGCAGTGCCAGAATAAAGTGCTCGTTCCATGCAGAGAAAACCGGACTTTTTCTTTTGTTGTTGTTGGCGTGTTAGCCGCTAATTACGAGCCAAAAATAGCACAATAGCAGCGTTTCTTTACTATGGTTCAGAGACCAGAGGCTGTGAAGGTAACAGACCACAGTTGAGCCTTTGTCTTGTTTCGCTGCAGTGCCTCGCTACTTTTTTGTGGTTTTAAACACATTTTAAACACATTATTTAGGCTTGCGGGGCTCACTGTATTAATAATATTATATCAGTAATATGCTATTCAAAACACTATATCGTATTTTTTTCTGTTACAATATTTCCCTATGATGTACAAGTGCAGGTGGTATCAAATTTTCACCTCCATGTGTTAAAGTGTTTACCAGCACCAATTGTATATTATGATACGGTGATATTAAACATTTATTTCAGGAGCACTGCCTGATGGGAATCAAGGGAACAGTGCACAGGAGCACTGACGGTGACTTCATTCACGCCAATGTGGATATCGACTTGATCATCACCGAGGAGCCTGAGATGGGAAATGTGGAGAAACCGGTGGAGATCTTCCACATCATTGAGCATTTCTGTTTGGGCCGCAGGAGGCTGCACCTGTTTGGAAGAGACTCAACAATCAGACCTGGTAAGATGAATGTGCTCTTTCCTTTAAAAGCCATGAGGTTTTAGGATTAAACCACATGTTGAGTGGTTGCTCTCAGCTTGCTTCTCAACCTGCATTATTTTTATTTGTTTTCGCATTTCCAGGCTGGCTGACAGTTGGCCCGACTTTGACGAACACCAACTTCAACCCTGAGGCCTATGCTTCGCATTTCTCCATGCCTGAATCCCATCTCTCCGGCTGCACTGAAGAAATCGAGAGGCTCCGGCCCAAATCTCCCGTGAAACTGAAGTCGGACCGTGGCGGCGGCGCACCAAGAGGAGGACGTGGAGGGCCAAACGCTGGTAGAGGTGGAGACAGAGGCAGAGAGAGGAACCGGCCCAATTTCCGGGGGGACAGAGGAGGGTTTAGAGGAAGGGGAGGGCTACATCGGGGGTTTCCACCTCGCTAGGGCAAAAAACTCATGCCCACCAGACTGAAAGTTTGCAAACACAAGCTTATATTTTTTGTTAACAAAATTGTTATGGAAAGTAAGTGGCAGCTGAAAAGTCCCTTTTTTTTTTTTTTTTTTTTTTTTTAAATGATTTTGATCTGTGACAATTTATTTCATTGCTAGACTCAACATTGAATAAGTATTGCCAAAATAAACTTTCTTTCTACTGTTTGTGTATTAGAGTCTCTCCCTTGAATGGATTTTGAAAATACTATTCATTCAAAACACTTTCTGCATCTCTAAACAAGAGACACTAAAGCTGCAATTATTCCTTTATTTTTAATCAAGTAAAAGTAGTGCAGATACACTAACAAGTCGTGGAATTAGGCACATACAACCTCCAACAAACAACATAACGCTTTTTCCACCCTGCCATTATTTTGTTTATCAAAAATGACGTCTCGTGAGTCATACTAAGTACCCCTTTAATCCTTCCATGAAATTTTAGAGGCTAAATTGCGGCCAGATGCCTCTGATCATCTCAGCTGATGTTTAGACTTCTATTAACGCGGAGGATTTGGCATTTTGGTGGTGTGGAGCATTAACGCAATGCTGAGAGAGGACAGACAAAAGCAAGTCTCAGCGAAGCACTCGTTGCTGCACATCAATCTGGAAAGGGTTTAAAGAACATTTCTAATCAATTTTGGAGTTCAATGTTCTACAGCAACAAAATATTCTTTCAAAAAGCATACAAGACCGCAGCCAGCTGACCCAAGATCAGAATGTGCAATGGTTAGAGAAATATGAAAAATCTCAGCAGCCACATCTCAGACCCCATAGACCTGAACGGTAAGATCACTAGAAGAATGAATAAGTGCGGAAGTTTATTCAGATCTCCAGGAAGAAAAAAAGCCTCTTCTATCTTAAGAGTTTGCAAAACTGCATCCAGACAAACCATGTGACTTCTGGAACGCAGTATTTTGGCAGAGTTGTCTCATATTTGCTGTCAAGCATGGCAGTGGAGTTCTCATGGTTTTGGGCTTGTTTTGCAGCCACAGGACCTGAGGACTTTACAGTCACAGAGGAAAACATGAACTCTGTATACCAGAGTATGCCAATGTAACACCGTCTGACAGCTAAAACAGTCATTATTTATAAAGAAGAATGAAAAATTTCTTCACAATGATGTGAGAAACTGATAAAGTCATACAGGAAACAAATATTTGAAGTTATTGTTGCCAAACGTGGATCTAGAAGATACTGAATCATGGAAAGTACTTAATGTTGCCAGTGTGACTTTTTTCCATGCTGGCTTCACCTTTGTAAATAAATAATGGCAGAGTGCAAAAATATATTTATCTGGGGGTTTATTTGAATTAATATAAAGACTCACTACAACTGGATGATAATGTTTTTGTACGAAGAAAATGTAGGATTAAAAGAAAGGGTACTAACGTTTGTACTTCTAACTTGTGTATTGACTCCTATCAACATAATTACAGGTGACATGTCAGGGTGCAGTGATTTGTTATATAATACACTGTGTTATTTGATCATTTAAGGCCCTGCTTTATTTTAGCTGCCTGTCAAATACAGAGCTTCCTCATTTATCTTCCAACTAGTACGCCAACATATTTGGCACGAGCTTCTGTACAGCATGCACATGACCCGGACTGAAGCTGATTGGTTGTGTGCTTCTGTTCATGCATTTGCTGCGTGCTGGTGAGCATGTGGAGAGAATGGCAGAGTGAAGGAGTGGTGCCAATTGAGGAATCCTACACTTCCCTGACATACCGTAGCATCAGTACTCCTCTGAAGTAACCCTTTAATTTCTGATAACTGGCAGTCTGGTGTTGCTTAACAATTTGCCCCCGAAGGTCAGTTTTCTGTCTGCCTTCGTTGAAGTCTTCTAGAAACACTTTTTCATATTTAGAGCCTTTGATCAGAGATGGACAAATGAATCTGTGCTCACATTTACATTCTCATTAGATTGAAATGATGACTTTGCTAATGATACTATAATAAGCCGATCAGCGGGGAGCAATAAAAGTACATGTGTAAAACATTCACATTTAAATTGTCAGTGCAACATAAACAGGTGGTGTTTCACCCACAAGAACCTCTCTGGTTCAGGACAACCACTAATACCAGTTCGCTTGTTACGTCCGTGGATGACACATTTTGCTTTGGGTACATGAGATTCTTTTAGTTAAGAAAAAAACACACAAGTTCCTGTTGTGCCTGTTGGAGAAGAATTACAAAACCGCATGTGGCAATCATGAACAATTTCCTGTTTCTCCTTCCATTCAAGAAAAAGTGAGTGAAGTGACCTAAAATCCCTGTCCATGTTGCATTCGTCACAAGATATGATATACAGTAGATCAATTTTAAAAACTTTTACTTACGTGCCAAACCTACTAGATACCAGGAGCATGATTTCTGATGTACTTTACTCAGTGAGTAAACTGACAAGAGACATGTAGATGTGTAAACTTAAATACCATATAGTGCATATACAGTGCTGCTTAACTTGGGTTTTATGTTTTACACTTGGGAGAAATGTTTTTTGTTTAAGATTATTGTTCTATTTGAAGTGCACCGGGATGCTATGTGTGGAGGGTCTCACTCTGCTGCCACAATAGGAATAACTATGTTTTTAACTTTCTTTATTTCTGCTCGGTGCTTTGCTTTTTCAACAAAGGACCAGTTTGAATATCCACAAGTTTTAAGTGCTCTCCCAATTTATGTTTCTTTTCTTTTTTTTCTTTGTCTGAGTGGGGATTGTATGCACCCAGTGGCGAAGAGTTCTGATGATGAGTTGTTGAAGATGGAGCCTAATCAAGCTATGAAGTTAGATATTGGATCTGATTTTCTCCAAATCAATCCTTTGGCAGGAGGCTTGATCATATGACAGGTCTGCTTAAAAAAACAAAACATTTTCAGCAACAATGAGGATATAGGTCAAAAGGACGGTAATACAAAAAACAATAAACGTCACTAGGTGTTTTGCAAGTCACCAAGATTATTGGATTTAATCCAGAATGACAGGGTAGCGAATACACAAAGACGCATTGTCTACCTGGCCACAAGCCAAGTTACATGGTTTCCAGAAGAGTCGCAGGTCGACACAACCCTGTGTGTTTCTCAGCTTAGTTGGACAGGCTGTTTAGTCTATAGTGATTTTATAGCATATAATTTAGAGCGTAAATACAATTGATGAAGAGCATTACGATAATTATAAGGTTCATGTGTATAAACATACACTGTTGTTGTTGTAAAGTTTGGTTTGTGGCCCTCACTTGAACGTATTTTGTTGAGTTCTTGTTTTGGGAAAATTGAACCATTTCTAAATGGCTAACAAGCTATCCACCACCATGTCATATGCACTTACCACCTGAGAATGGAATATAACATGCACAGAAATGAGTGACTATTAAAATGATAAAACTCCCTCAGTGAGTAGACTTACAGTGCAAGCTGTAAAAATATTTGAATTCTACAACTCTAATCAGATTATTTAAAACTAACAAAGTACATTTTTTCCATTTAGTTTATCAATTATCTGAAGCCTTCCTTCTGAATCAAGGCGGAAAGACTCCTGACTGATATTGTCCTTGTGGTGGTTTACTTGTACTTCGCAGCTTCGTTCTCTCAAAGCCCTGGATCATCATCGTACATGAGTCATGTACCTTTTCTTTTGAAAGAATTTAGCTAGAAACACAAATGACCACTGAAAGCCAAAAATAACACTGAAATAAAAGTAACATCATTTTGACAAATATGAAAATAGCTTTCTGGCATTTCCATGTTTGGACGGACTACATATGTAGATTCTCAGTCATCTTGATCATGCTAGTCCTCAAAGGTTTCAACCAAAAGTTTTGGTTATCTGGACTTCTTTTTCGTGCTCCTTAAAGATGTTTCATCTTCTTGGAAGTGAATAGAGCATGTTAGATTAGACTGACAAAGAGGGCTGGTGATGGACACACTCACTATCACTAACACACTTACACACAAGAAAACTAACATCTGCTGCAAGATTAAATTCAGAATATATCCAGGTTTTGTCAGATTTTGGCACAAACCATTAATATACATACAGACAGTAGTAAAAAAAAAGGTTCAGTCTTGTCATTCACCAGTATTGTTTCAGAGCCGTATTCAGATTCAAAACAAGTGTTGTGCTTGTGATGAACTCACGTAATCCTTGAGGCAGCTGCTCTGTCTATGTTATTTTTAGATGTTTTAAAAGGCATTTAATCGAGCCCAACCCAATTACGTTTAGGTACAAAACATTTTGAGTCTATGTCATCATGGCAAGATGCAATCCTGGAGGCAAGCATTGTTGCAGACAATATTACAGAAGACAAAGGAGTAAAGGAGAGTACTTGAAATTAAGATAAGACCCAAACTTATGCAATAATATAGTACTGACTAGTGAGAAGGTAATGTTAAGACATATTTTAATCCAAATTATAGTAGTGCTACACAGTAGTAGTCATATTCAAGCAAAGTTTTAATCACACAAAGCATGATACACACATGCAAGCCGACAAAACCTAGCTTTAAATCCATAAAGACTATTTGCATATAAAACATCATTAGTAGATTCAGTGTTAATCCATTTTAAGACTACCAGTTATGAATGTAGGTGATGTATATTCCTAAACAGGGTGAACACAGGACTGGATGTTAAAAAGTCCAATTTTTTACTCGATGTTATGACCTTTATATTAGATCCGAAAGTGTTGTTTTTGCTGTATATTTTCTATTTGTTACAACTGTAATATTCCAGACATTTTAAAAAAATTACACACATTAATTGAGTTGAAAGCACTTTCAAATTATCTTTAAAGAAATGAACATATTATTGTAAATAATATCATAATAAACCTCTTGACTCGTAGCACAGAAAAATCAGACAGACCACCAATAGACAGAATGAAAGAAAATAAAATTTCTAAAAGATGATGGTAGAGTATTTTAAAAAAAAACTTTATGGGAAAAAAAGAAAAGAAAGAAAAGTGCATGGGATGACAGAAAGGAGGAAGAGGAATTAAACACGGAGGATAAAGAGATTAGAGATGAACACAACTTTGTGTTCCTGGGTCCAGAAAGCAGCTATTACAAATGCAAAGCTTCAATGTGAGTGAGGCTTGCACAGCTGTGAATATATCCACATGAAGGAAACTGTGTATTTAGTAATTCTGCATAAAACAGAAAAGCTGCTATGGGGACAAGCTATCAGAATACTCAAAGTCTCTCTCCAAATACTTGCAAGCCAAGGTAAGGCAAGTTTGTTTGTATAGCACACTTTGTAAGATAATTCAAGGTGCTTTACATAAAACATTAGAAGCATTACGGAAGCATTAAAGAGTGCATTAAAAACAGGAAGGAAATAAAGTATAAAAAATAAAATAAGATTAAATAAAGGATATTAGAACCCTCAAACAAGATAAGATAAAATGCAAAAGGTTAATCACCAGTTGTATTTCGATTAAAAAAAAGACACTGGCCCAGCAATCTCTAATTTGATCAGTGCATCTGGTCAGTGTTTGGATTGGACTGTAGTCTCCTGCTGAGATGGTTATGTAGATTTGTGTGTCGTCAGCATAATTGTGGTAACATATTATGTTGTTTTTCATAATTTGTGCGAGTAGGAACATGTAGATGTTGAACAGCAGTGGCCCCAAGATGGAGCCTTGGGGAACTCCACAGGATTTTAGTTTGCTCAGATTTATAGTTACCTATAGATGCAAAGTAGTCCCTGTCTTTTGATAGGACCTAAAACAATTTATTGCGGTGCCAGAAAATCATACCCAGTTCATACACATACCCAGCAGCCGGTCTAGTAAGATGTTCAACCATGTCCTGGCATGGAAGCACGCACTGATTGCCTGATTTTCTGAATTTTGTCAGTAAAGAAGGAAGCAATCTCATTACAGGCCCGGTTGGATAGGAGTTCTGGGGTTACTGACACAGGAGGATTAGTTAACCCAGCCTTTCTCAACCGGGGTGTCGTGGCACACTGGGGTGTTGTCTGACTGCTTCAGGGGTGTCGTCAAAAAAATGACCTATTCTGACATTTCATATACAGTGGTACCTCTACTTACGAACGTATCTACATACGAAAATTTTCAGGTTACGAAACACCTCAAAGGGAAAATATTGCCTCTTGTTACGAAAGAAATTTCAGGATACAAAAGTCAAAAATACAGTACGCGCTGCTACTTGCAGCTCCCAGAGTTTACTAAACGTAAACATAGCTGTCGGCTCTGTATCTCGGTTTGAAAGCGTTGCGTCCGAGCTGCTCTGCCACTGGCTATCGCTTAGCAACTTCCTGGCATCCCATTGGCTAGGAGGCAGTGTTGTACCTGAACGCTTTCATTGAATGAAAGTTCACGAACTAATTCATATTTTTCGCGAACGTGAACTGAGCGCATTCACTTTCCCCTTCACGAGCGTGGGGCATGAACGAGTTCATTTGGGCAGTTGTGAACGATGCTCTTTCAAAGTTCACGCACGGTCAAAACCGTGCCAGGTTTCCAGCGAACCCCATTTAAAATACACCTCAAACATGGCAACATGGGCTGTCGCTTTCTGTCACGCTAACAATTGCATCATCAAACGCTTAAAACGATCATGAAAGAAGGTGAAAGCTGCAGATACCCAGAGCCTGGAGGAGCGTCCTGACTGCCGGGGGGGATTGAATTATTGAAATGGGGGAAAAAAAACATTTGACCTGTTTTTGTCTTATAATAAAGACTGTTTGGCAGCAAGTTTTTCCTCATATGTTTAATATACTGTAGAGCAGTGATTCTCAAAGTGTGAGCCGCGGCCCCCGGTGGGTCATCACAGTACTGCAGGTGGGCCGTGAGAGGTAATTCAAATTAAGAGGTCATCTTAACTTAATATGACAAGTGTCACCTTATTTGTTGACCCTTACATTAATATCGGATCCTGGTTCCTTGTTCTGTATGTTGATCACATTTGTGATTAAAGGTTTCGGTGGGCTGCGGAGATTTTTCACATTTCAAATTAGGCCTTGGTATTCTGAAGTTTGGGAATGGCTGCTGTAGAGAGAAGCTGAAACGGAAATTACAGTTTTACATGAGCTGTCTCTTCAGTGCTAATGTGAACCCTGGTTGGTTAAGGATTCCGAATTGGACCAATAGTTTTCGACAATTAAAATGGATAAAATAATTGTCCGTTTGTGGTGGTGTAGTATATGGGCCATGGCAATCATTTTGACAAATAATTGCTCGCAGCAACATTAAAAAATATTTTTTTTTTAAATGAGCTAAAAATTAACTGATTTAGTTTGAAAATGAACTATTTAGTTCATTTTCTTAAATGGTGAACTGAACTAGTTCATTTTAATTTCTGTGAACTATGAACTTAACTAGTTCATGTAGAAAGTGAACTTGCCCAACACTGCTAGGAGGGCCCCTTGTCTGTATGAGCCCAGGTAACAAACAATTTTTACCTCCGCCAAGGAGGTTATGTTTTTGCCGGCGTTTATCTGTCTGTCTGTCAGTGTACAAGATAACTCAAAAAGTTATGGATGGATTTTGATGAAATTTTCAGGAGTTGTCAGAAATGTGAAAAGGAAGATCTGATTTCATTTTGGGTGTGATCCGGAAGAAATCCTGGATTCTGGATCACTTTCAAATTTTCGATAATTGTTGCGTTTAGTGGAAGTCTGCGGTCTCTGAGTGCTTTTCTAGTTCTAACATGTATTTCTTACAGGTTTTTATGTCATTTCATATATTATTTATAATTTATTTTTAAAAAAAAGTTCAAATTTTGGTGGGCTTGGACCGGATTAGTGCATTTACATGGAAAACGCGTCTCTACTTAAGAAATTTTCAGGTTACGAAACTACTTCCAGAACCAATTAATTTCGTAAGTAGAGGTACCACTGTATAAATATATGAATGCATACATAAATACATACTTTCTGCCTATGAATGAAATAATAAATAAATAAATAAGAATAATAATTGGACATTAAATGAATAATAAAAATATGTCTCACATGCCCATTTCTTAATGTTAACAACGTCAGTATGGGGTCAGCGTAAGGTCAACGTGACTGCCCAGTTAGCTTACGTCGTAATATCATTTAATCACTGGAATTTTGTTTCACAGATAGCAGAGAGAACTTTTTAGCAGCATCATGGATCGTTTTCTAAAAAGAAAAGCCCCACAGGAATGGAACATCACAGAGGAGCCAACTTCTTCATGCAAGCCTTCATCCACCAGCTCTGAATCTGCAGAATAGGTACCAAAGGTAGTTGCTAGCGATAAGGCTAAAAAGAGGCAATACAAGGATGATAGGATGGAAGCAAGCACATCACTGATGAAAAGAAGCTTTCCTGCTGAGGCCTACTCTGGTGCACTTATCGTGTTCAGGTTATTTAAACAAAATAAACGGGATGTATCCATTTACAGTTGGAGCGATGCAGTGTGGTTTTGGATTATATTTTACTCTGGGGTGTCGTGAGATTTTATTCACTTTTGAAAGGTGTCGTGACTGAAAAAAGGTTGAGAAAGGCTGTGTTAACCTGTCAAGAGTAACGAACAGGGAACAAGCATTTTTGCTGCTCTTAGCAATGATGTCAAAAAAGAATTATCATCTTGCATTTCTCAGCTCCAGATTATGAATCCCTCAGTCTTTCTTTATAGATCTCATAGTGAACCTGTAACTTTGCTTTCCGCCACCTGCGTTCAGCTTTCCGACATTCTCGTTTTTCAGCTCTTACCAGTATGGCATTTTTCCATGGCACTTTTTGTCAGTGATCAGTTTCACCTTGATGGAAGCAATGACATCAATAATACCTCTAATTGTATCATCTAAATGATCCACAAGCTCCTCAACTGAGCCAGGAGAGGGTAGGTGAGGGAAGGAAAGCTTGAAGAAACATTTCACTGGCATTTTCACCCATGTACTGTTTTTTGACAACCTCTGTTTGAACATTCTTGTTGACATCCATCACCATGACTTTGTAGTTGAGAAAAGTTTTCAAAAAAGCTTGCAGAGTGTTTAGGTGGCCTATATATGTTAAGAAACAGCACACGACCAGGGGAAGTCATCTGAGGAGCTACATATTCGAGTGATGCAAAGTTTTTTTTATAAGAAATCTGTTTACATTGGAAGGAGTCATTAAACAGAACAGCCACTCCTTCACCTTTCTTATGTAGTGTAGCTTCACTCACAAACTTGAAGTTTGGAGGAGTTGCTTCAATAAGAACAACTGAATAATTTTCTCTGTCAAACCAGGTTTCTGTTAAAATGAAGAAATTAATATCTGACATTAAGTAAAGCTAATTTCAGTACACTTGGAGCATTATCTGTCCAGTTTTGTTAAGGGCAGGTTGATGAGGAATGAACCCAAGATTTGAATATGTTGGGTGAATCTTGTATCTCTGCATATTTACCAGCCTTTTTCTACCTTTTAAAACAGGGATAGAATCCAGTTTTCTGTGATTTGACAGAGCCACATTCCTCCTCCGGTCAGCTAATAGAATAGAAATTTTAAAACCTTCTAATGAAAAGAGCCCCGGCTTGTTCTGGGAAAAGTCTCGTCTGCTGTGATCCTTGCAGCCCAGACCCTCCACAAATCACACATCAGACTGTGGAGACAGACTCTGATACAGATGTGGAGGGACAGGAGGGGGCGGGGTTAGACACTGTAATTCAGCTGCTGGGGTGGGGGCGAAGCTGGGGGCTGTAACTTGGGCTTCTCTGGTGGGGGGGATACAAAGGGATTTGGGGATACAAAGAGATTTGGCCGGGGATGAGCAGAGTGATCTTGGGCCCTGATCTTAGTCGTTGGGGGGGTTGGAGGCTAATAAAGATCCTTCCTCTTGCCTCTGATTTCTCTCCTTTACAGATGGGGGCAGATGTAGTTCCTCCTCAGGATCTTCTCTGGGCTTTGTTTGGTTTCCTGTTTGTTTGGAAGAAGATAACTCCTTGTTTATCTCAGCTTTGACGGCAAGCACAGATAGACAATGTAGGAAGTAAAATAAGTTGGAGGTAAACAGTTTCGCCGCTGACTTGATAAACTTAAATCCATGTCTTAAAAAGAGGCCTGTTTTTTTCAAAAAATGTAAAAAAAAAATTGTTAATAAAATGCACTGAGTGATCAGCACATGCAGATTAAAGCCACTTATTCAGTGCCTGCAGCTTGCTGAAGTTTACCTCGCCTCCTCTGAAGGGTGGAACAGGTCCACTGATGAACACAGCTGCATTCAGACAGCTCACTGTGTTTAATAATCCAGTAAAGTCTTTGTTTCAGGACCTCAGACTGTTGTTTGGAGATGTCAGTTTGTCCCTGTATTCAGAACAATGTTTCTCGCTGTTGGATATTCAGCCAGGATTTTAAAAATTTCTCTCCTGCATGTCACTGACCATGTCTTTGGGAGAGCAGAGGACTTTGGTGTTCTTACTGCAGAATCTATGTAAATCCTTTACAGCAGAATCACCCACTACGACAGTTTCAGGGCCAGCCTTTAGCTTTCTCTCTGGCCATTTACCTTTTGACAGGTGTTTGGTCCTTACCCTGCTGCTCTGAGATGCATGGTCGTCTGAAAGAGATCCAGGGTTGTCTGACAGTGGAGTAAATCTGTTCTGTAGCTTAACACTTAGCTGTTTTGGAGGTTTGCTACAAACCTTCCCATTCACAGTTGTCCAGTCCTGTTTCCTCTCATGTACAGGTGCATAAGTTCCCCTCTGTCACGGGGGGGGGTGAAGGCCAGTCTGGCTCATCACAGATTTCAGCTCGATGTGCCCGGCCTGTGATACGTCCTCCTGTTTCCAGGAGACATGATTTATTTTTTGGCCTCTGGACCTTGAGCGGTTCCAGGGAGGACTATCACTCAATGATTTATTGTCATGCACAGAGTCTGCCTCTTTCTTGGTCATGTTATCTGTGCTCCTTAGCTGTGTGATAGCTTGCTCATCCCTGCTACTTTGAAACAATGATAAGGTTGTTTCATTTCTGCACCGTCCATATACCTCCACGTTTACTTCTAAGCACTGGATTTTAAATCCAGGATTTGCTGATAGTTAGCCTAGTGGTTAGCCCCTTTCCAGGCTAATTAGCTTTAGCTGAATGCTACACTACAAAAACTCAAAATCTTACCAAGTGTATTTTTCTAATTTCTAGTCAAAATATCTCATCACACTTAATATAAGACAAAATCACCTAAAGAGTAACATTTCAGTGAGATATAGGAGCTTGTTTTTAGACAGTGCATCTTGAATATCTTGTTAAGTGAAATAGTTTTTTTTTACTTGACTTGACATGTCATAAGATTTTTAAGATAATTTCAAGATCTTGTCAGGCTTAAATATAATGGCTTATTTCATGAAATCCTATTAAGCGAATTTTCACTTGTTCCATTGGCAGATTTTTTTGCTTATTACAAGGAAAAATATCTTGTATTAAGTTTTTTTTAACTTTTGAGTGGCCTTTTTTCCAGTGTAAGTAGCCAGGTACTGTAAATCAGGCTTCAGCTGTGTGTAGGCCACGTTCGCGGAGCACTGAAGGTAGATGAACTATAAATGTTGCAGTTTCTACTTTCTACTGAACCACACCCCACATACTGAAAGAGTTCTCTATTCCAACTTAAATACCAGAAAAGAACATAAGTGAACATGACTTTGAACTCTCATGTTTTATAGCCGACACATACTGGTTTAAATTGATCTCCTTTTGGCGCCACGGTACATAGTAATGTGGACCAGCAAATGTCCCAGAAAAAGAAACACGAGTTGGTCGCATCAACTAAAATCTTTTGTCTTTTTCTTCTTTTTAATGACTCCGCTTTGGTTGCGTGTGTCTCTCTGCAGTCAGTAAATGCACAACGTGAATATACAGAGACAAGACGAGCTCAACAAAACCAGAGCCAGCGCTTCTGCTAAAGCAGAGTGCCTTGATGGAAATTCTCAAGGAAGAATTTTGTGTGTTTATAAGTCTGTCCGTGGCAACGATACTCGTGTTTTCATGTAAGATGGTGAGAAAGCTGGCATACAAACAGTTCATTGTTTTCTCTGTCATGTGAACAACACACTCAGTTTCTTTCTAGATCATAAAATGCAGTCATCAATAAAGAAATGTGTGTCATTTCATGATCTTTTTTTTCCAAATGACAAGTAAAAAAAGAAGATTCTGACTAATGTGTCAGCAGTCGGACAGGGAAGCATTCAATCTTTTGGTCTTAGATATTAAGAGGACTATTTTGTGACTCTTTGAACTCTGTGAAATTATGTTTTGCATAAGTCATGTTTTAAAAATCCTAAAAACAAATGAGAGCTACACAATAACTCAAATGTCACAACGGCAAACATTACAGCACATACACACGAAGCAGTATGTCAGCTATATATATATATATATATATATATATATATATATATATATATACAGTCATGGAAAAAATTATTAGACAACCCTTGTTTTCTTCAGTTTCTTGTTCATTTTAATGCCTGGTACAACTAAAGGAACATTTGTTTGGACAAACATAACGATAACCACAAAGATTGCTCATAAGAGTTTTATTTAAGAGCTGATATCTTACCATTTTCCATGGTTTTCTTGATTATAACCTAAATCACTTAAGTTTTTACATCAATAGCTATGGCGCTGTACTGCCAAAAACACTGCTTTTATGCATTCAGTGTTTTCTTTTCTGTCTGTTTTAGTCACATGATGACGTTTAGTGGTACCAGGTATTAAAATGATCAAGAACGTGAAGAAAAAATGGTGGGTCTAATAATTTTTTCCATGACTGTATATATATATATATATATATATATATATATATATATATATATATATATATATATATATATATATATATCTATATATATATATATATATATATATATATATATATATATCTATATATATATATATATATATCTATATATATATATATATATATATATATATCAGCCAGCCTTCATCAGCCAACTTCATCAGCCAGTAATTTCTGTGTTTTGTGTGCAGTTTCGCTGATCCTCCTTTTGTGGAAACTGCTAAAAGTAGAGAGGCAAAAGTGGAAGAACAGGAGAAGGAATATAATGTATGACTCCAGTGTTGCCTCTGTGACTTAATGTGTTTCCTTTACGGTTGACCTGGAAACCCATACGTTTACAATCACTTTAAAAGGTCTTTCAGAGGCAAATAATTTGTTTGCTGCTCAAATCTTCCCATCTGTTCACTTAGAACAGCAAGTCAAATATAATGGTAGATGGTGTTTAAACAGGTGTCAAACATTTAAAAGCCACAAATACACCTTGAGGATTGTTCAAATTTTTATAAGTGTTATCAAAAAATAAATAAAAGAAATGGATTAACAGAGCATTCAGATCATTTTATAATCAGAACTATAATTCACGAATCTATTTATCTTTTCATAAATGAGTTATTGATTGCTACTTTTAAATACATTCAAAAGCAAAAATGTGAATAGCTGCTTTACATTGTGCGGTTATCTTTTACGTCATGGCAGGAATGACAGGTCAAGTTCAAAAGCTCTAAGAGGACACTTTCTAAAATTAGACGTGTTTACATATTTCTGCTTTTGTGCTAAGTTGGATGCTGCACACATCACAGGTGTCAGACAATAGTCCTGTGGAGATGTTATAATGTGCTTTGACTAATCGATTTTGATTACTCCTGAGAATTTTAGATACAAACTCGTTTATAAAGTTTCCCATTTTACTCATCATACCTCTGTCCTAAACCCATCTCATAATGTTGAAGGTTGGTGGTTTGATCCCCTGCCCCGCCACTTGTGACGTAATGCATTGTACAAAAAAAGCAATACATACTGTAAATAGATTATACTGACATAGTCAGAAGCACTGTGTTTGTAAGACTTGGTGAATGAGAAAGACTTTCTAAAACCCTTTTTAGAACCTAGACAAGGTTTAAAAATGGTGTTATAAATACGCAGACCATTCAGTCTCAGGATCTAACAGAGCACTTCCAAACACAATCGCATCTGCAGTGAATTTAGAGCCATCAATCAATCCAACAATTTTGAACTGTTGGAGGAACATCAACTCCTCACAGCACCCCCCTTCGTTTGTCTTCTTTCAGCCTTTCTGTTTAGGGCTCTCCACAGCAGATGATTCATGTCCATCTCCCTCTGTCTTCTTCTGTATCTTCCAACTGTATATTCTCTTTCCCCACATCCAGAAATCCTGCCTGGCAGTTTAATCTCCAGCATCCATCCTCCCTCTCTGCTTCAAATCCATTCTGGTAGAAGGCAAAGGTTTTGTACCTGTCTGATCTGTCTGATTCATGGACCTGTTGGTATATTATCTTTAAGTTTTTAGTTAGTTTTTATTTATTTTATTTTTTTAAATTTCTCTTAAATTTACTTTCAAGAAAGAGTGGAAAAAAATGAAAAACAAACACAAGAAAGACATTAAGTCCTGATGAGTGAGAAGCTCATCCATGTTAATAATGAACAGACATTGATAGAAAATAATACAAAATTAAAATAAACTATAGACAACATCAATTCTTTAGACAATCAGTTGTATATTTTAACTTTAAGCATAAGTGGCTAAATTACTGCCACTATGTGCACCTTTAAAATAGCAAGAGTTCACTCATCACTGCACTGGCATTTCAAACTTCCAACCTACGTCCTTTCTTGTTTGTTTTTTTCCCCAGAAGCTTTAATACATTCTTTTTACAGGAAATGATGTACCAAAAAAACAAGTCCAGCAAGTTCTGTCACAAGCCAGTTTGAAAAAGCCGATTTTCTTGCCACTCTTAAAAACCACAGCCTCTGATCGCTCGTTACTTTCATCCTTTGACTCTGGGTTGTCAGTTGTCCTCTCGGTGTCAGCGTACCTTTACTGTGTCGGCTGTGAACTAAGAATATTATTGCACATTTGGACTCCACTGTGGTAAGAAAGATTTTTTTTTTCTATTAACAGCTGAGGTTTTAATAAACAACCAAGAAATTTGTTACATTAACCAATTTATATACAACATTGGAAAGGACTTGATAAACTTGAATTATAATTATTGTTTTTCAAATAAATTTGATTTAAATAAATTTGATTTTGACATTTCTATCACTGATGCGCTTGTTTTTTTTTATTTTTTTTATGCAAGTTTCAGTGTTGTATTAAATATACCTCTGATTTCCTGTTTTTCAGTCAGAAAAAAAGAAATATGGAAACTGCAAAGTATCATTAAAATATAAAGCTAATTATTCTAGCACTGGAGAAAATATGTAGTTATAGAACAAATTACTCTGAACATACTAAAGTACAGACGATAATTCACATCCACCTAAAGGGTCGAAGCATTCCTGGCTTTGACAGATTAATGCTGCTTCAAAAATTTTAAGGAATTTGGAGAAGGTTATTTCAGTAAAGTTATCTTTTGATTATGAAACACAAAGTGGCAGAGTCAGAATCAATGAAAAAAATAAAAGAAAAAAGGTAAATAAATAAATAAATGTAAATAAATCATATTATTGGTTTTCTGCCAAACTATAATTTGGCTGGTTAATCTTTTTTTTGGTCAGCTCCTCTGTCTAAATGAAATATTAACACGAACAGAAGTCTGAGCTGAATCCACGAAGAAATTGTGAGAAAATATGATCACTGAGAGGAGCAACATCAAGAATTTCCAAGGAAATTATTTGGTGACCACAAAAATGGTAATATAGTATGAGATTGCCATTTGCACATTATTTTATTTATTTCTTTTTTAGGAGAAGGGTATAATAAAGTCCTTCAGTAGGTGGTGGATACGCCTACAGATGGAATCTTGAATAGTAGCTACATGTGTCAGACTGATTTGCCAGATAAGGAAAAAACATTCTTTTCACAAACTTGTCTGTCTTGTATGTTGGCATCCTGAAACTGAAAATTTCCGGGAGTGCAGTATATCCTTATTCATGAGTCTGCTAGGAGTTGACCTATAAGTCGGTGCCACAGTGAGAATGAAGATAAAGTTAAAAAAAAAAAAAAGAAAGAAATCACACATCTGAACTCCTGAATTAACAGTACCATCAAAAGTAGTTGTTGTTGAGTCATTTTTTTTCTACTTTAGGCAGTCGAAGCATAACAATGAAACAGAAGTAATTTGACTTTAGCTGTAATGTCACTTTATTTACATGCAAGTAAATTACAAATATACACATTTGTTTTGCATATGTCAATGTCTTTTTGTTGTGGTGTATTCAACAGGGAGCTGACTCTCAGAGGATGGCACCTCTTCTTACCCTTCTCCTATTAGCAGGTACTTGCTGAAGTGTATGATTTCCCATGGTTGTAGTTGTGTGTGTGCGTGTGCGTGTATAGGGTTGTGTCACAGAGAAAGACAGAAGGTTGGAACAATAAAGAAGTAACTTGCATTATCCTGAATGAGAATCAGATTAATCACTGATCTTATTTGCCTCCACAGGACTAATTGGATCGACATCTGCTCAAGACTTCCCCAACTACATCAGTTCCTGCCACGGCAACAGGTAACATACAGAAGCTGTAGAGTCAAGGTTGTGAATGCATAAAGTTTGGTTTTGTGATACTGTTCCATACGCTTTCAAGACAACAGTTATTTTTTAAGGAACGAAACTATTTCAGGACAATTTGATAAAAGCAGCATGCCTACATCGTTTCACAGGTGACCTGTTGGCTCTCTCAATTGGTTTGTAATGGACAAAAAACAAAGAGTAAAATTTCATTTTTAGTTCTTGTCAACTTTAAGAGCATAAAAAAACGTTTTGTGAAAATTATGATTAGTTATTGAGTTAAGCTCTGGCGTGACATCTATGCCTGAGATGTCCATAATATCCTTACCTTTTCTACCTCGAGTTACTTGGATTTTTTTCTTTTTCATGTAGGCAGTATAAAATTCAGTATAGTATACCCTGTCACTTAGAAATCCCAAAGGCATTCAGTGAAGTAGGAACATATCCTCATCTGTCTGTTAAATATGAAAATTGATATGATGCATTGTAGTTCACCATGTCTGCCACCAGAGGGCAATATGATCAAGGAATCTGGTGAAACGGGATGGGAAAACTGAATATTATGTGTTTAGATCTAATGATACAGAGTCGACAGTCAAAACAAATAAAGCTATGTGTGTAATTTGCTATAGTAAAAAAAAATACAGGGTGAAAATTGTAAATACCTTTGCATCAACTCCAGAGAACCAAGAACATTTACAAAGCTTGCCAAACTTATACAGTATATATACATATATTTACACACGCCTATTTAGATGCTGAAGCTGTGCAGGTATGAATTTTGTTCTAATTGCTATGTGCAGCAAAAAGCACAATGAATGCTGATGCTAATTCATAAATGATGAACAGGTGTCATGTCTGTTTATACTTGAGTAATACTAGTAATTTAAATGAGAAAACACAAGGAAAAATAATCTCGGATTGCAGATTTTATGGATAAATATATAGATAGAAATATTAACTTAAATTTTCTGACTCTTTCATGATTCAAGAAGTCAGCACAACTACATTAGTCAGCAACACAGCTTCATCAACAATCAGCACCACATCAGAACCAGTTAACCCAACTTCATCATCAATCAGCACCACATCAGAACCAGTCATCACAACTTCATCAGCAAGCAGTACCACATCAGAACCAGTCATTACAACTTCATCAGCAAGCAGTACAGCCTCAGAACCAGTTAGCACAACTTCTTCACCAGTCAGCACCACATCAGAACCAGTCATCACAACTTCATCACCAGTCAGTACCACATCAGAACCAGTCATCACAACTTCATCAGCAAGCAGTACCACATCAGAACCAGTCATCACAACTTCATCAGCAAGCAGTACAGCCTCAGAACCAGTCATCACAACTTCATCAACAAGCAGTACCACATCAGAACCAGTCATTACAACTTCATCAGCAAGCAGTACCACGTCAGAACCAGTCATCACAACTTCATCAGCAAGCAGTACAGCCTCAGAACCAGTCAACACAGCTTCATCACCAATCAGCACCACATCTGAACCAGTTAGCACAACTTCATCACCAGTCAGCACCACATCAGAACCAGTTAACCCAACTTCATCACCAGTCAGCACCACATCAGAACCAGTCATCACAACTTCATCAGCAAGCAGTACAGCCTCAGAACCAGACAACACAGCTTCATCACCAATCAGCACCACATCAGAACCAGTCATCATAACTTCATCACCAGTCAGCACCACATCAGAACCAGTTAACCCAACTTCATCACCAATCAGCACCACATCAGAACCAGTCACCACAACTTCATCAGCAAGCAGTACAGCCTCGGAACCAGCCATCACAACTTTATCAGCAAGCAGTACAACCTCAGAACCAGTCAACACAGCTTCATCACCAATCAGCACCACATCAGAACCAGTCATCATAACTTCATCACCAGTCAGCACCACATCAGAACCAGTTAACCCAACTTCATCACCAATCAGCACCACATCAGAACCAGTCACCACAACTTCATCAGCAAGCAGTACAGCCTCGGAACCAGCCATCACAACTTTATCAGCAAGCAGTACAACCTCAGAACCAGTCATCACAACTTCATCACCAATCAGCACCACATCTGAACCAGTTAGCGCAACTTCATCACCAGTCAGCACCACATCAGAACCAGTTAACCCAACTTCATCACCAATTAGCACCACATCAGAACCAGTCATCACAACTTCATCAGCAAGCAGTACACAGCCTCGGAACCAGCCATCACACAACTTTATATCAGCAAGCAGTACAACCCTTAGAACCAGTCAACACAGCTTCATCACCAATCAGCAGCACATCAGAACCAGTCATCACAACTTCATCACCAATCAGCACCACATCTGAACCAGTTAGCGTAACTTCATCACCAGTCAGCACCACATCAGAACCAGTTAACCCAACTTCATCACCAATTAGCACCACATCAGAACCAGTCATCACAACTTCATCAGCAAGCAGTACAGCCTCAGAACCAGTCATCACAACTTCATCAACAAGCAGTACCACATCAGAACCAGCCATCACAACTTCATCAACAAGCAGTACCACATCAGAACCAGTCATTACAACTTCATCAGCAAGCAGTACCACATCAGAACCAGCCATCACAACTTCATCAGCAAGCAGTACCACATCAGAACCAGTCATTACAACTTCATCACCAGTCAGCACCACATCTGAACCAGTCATCACATCTTCATCAGCAAGCAGTACAGCCTCAGAACCAGTGATCACAACTTCATCAGCAAGCAGTACCACATCAGAACCAGTCATCACAACTTCATCAGCAAGCAGTACAGCCTCAGAACCAGTCATCACAACTTCATCAACAAGCAGTACCACATCAGAACCAGTCATTACAACTTCATCAGCAAGCACTACAGCCTCAGAACCAGTCAACACAGCTTCATCACCAATCAGCACCACATCTGAACCAGTTAGCACAACTTCATCACCAGTCAGCACCACATCAGAACCAGTTAACCCAACTTCATCACCAGTGAGTACCACATCACAACCAGTCATCACAACTTCATCACCAGTCAGCACCACATCAGAACCAGTTAACCCAACTTCATCACCAATCAGCACCACATCAGAACCAGTTAACCCAACTTCATCACCAATCAGCACCACATCAGAACCAGTCATCACAACTTCATCAGCAAGCAGTACAGCCTCGGAACCAGCCATCACAACTTTATCAGCAAGCAGTACAACCTTAGAACCAGTCAACACAGCTTCATCACCAATCAGCAGCACATCAGAACCAGTCATCACAACTTCATCACCAATCAGCACCACATCTGAACCAGTTAGCGTAACTTCATCACCAGTCAGCACCACATCAGAACCAGTTAACCCAACTTCATCACCAATTAGCACCACATCAGAACCAGTCATCACAACTTCATCAGCAAGCAGTACAGCCTCAGAACCAGTCATCACAACTTCATCAACAAGCAGTACCACATCAGAACCAGCCATCACAACTTCATCAACAAGCAGTACCACATCAGAACCAGTCATTACAACTTCATCAGCAAGCAGTACCACATCAGAACCAGCCATCACAACTTCATCAGCAAGCAGTACCACATCAGAACCAGTCATTACAACTTCATCACCAGTCAGCACCACATCTGAACCAGTCATCACATCTTCATCAGCAAGCGGTACAGCCTCAGAACCAGTGATCACAACTTCATCAGCAAGCAGTACCACATCAGAACCAGTCATCACAACTTCATCAGCAAGCAGTACAGCCTCAGAACCAGTCATCACAACTTCATCAACAAGCAGTACCACATCAGAACCAGTCATTACAACTTCATCAGCAAGCACTACAGCCTCAGAACCAGTCAACACAGCTTCATCACCAATCAGCACCACATCTGAACCAGTTAGCACAACTTCATCACCAGTCAGCACCACATCAGAACCAGTTAACCCAACTTCATCACCAGTGAGTACCACATCACAACCAGTCATCACAACTTCATCACCAGTCAGCACCACATCAGAACCAGTTAACCCAACTTCATCACCAATCAGCACCACATCAGAACCAGTTAACCCAACTTCATCACCAATCAGCACCACATCAGAACCAGTCATCACAACTTCATCAGCAAGCAGTACAGCCTCAGAACCAGCCATCACAACTTCATCAGCAAGCAGTACAGCCTCAGAACCAGTCAACACAGCTTCATCACCAATCAGCACCACATCAGAACCAGTCATCACAACTTCATCACCAATCAGCACCACATCTGAACCAGTTAGCGTAACTTCATCACCAGTCAGCACCACATCTGAACCAGTTAGCGCAACTTCATCACCAATCAGCACCACATCTGAACCAGTTAGCGCAACTTCATCACCAATCAGCACCACATCTGACCCAGTTAGCGCAACTTCATCACCAATCAGCACCACATCTGAACCAGTTAGCGCAACTTCATCAGCAAGCAGTACAACCTCAGAACCAGTCAACACAGCTTCATCACCAATCAGCAGCACATCAGAACCAGTCATCACAACTTCATCACCAATCAGCACCACATCTGAACCAGTTAGCGTAACTTCATCACCAGTCAGCACCACATCAGAACCAGTTAACCCAACTTCATCACCAATCAGCACCACATCAGAACCAGTCATCACAACTTCATCAGCAAGCAGTACAGCCTCAGAACCAGTCATCACAACTTCACCAGCAAGCAGTACAGCCTCAGAACCAGTCAACACAGCTTCATCACCAATCAGCACCACATCTGAACCAGTTAGCGCAACTTCATCAGCAAGCAGTACAACCTCAGAACCAGTCAACACAGCTACATCACCAATCAGCAGTACCACATCAGAACCAGTCATCACAACTTCATCACCAATCAGCACCACATCTGAACCAGTTAGCACAACTTCATCACCAGTCAGCACCACATCAGAACCAGTTAACCCAACTTCATCACCAATCAGCACCACATCAGAACCAGTCATCACAACTTCAGTAGCAAGCAGTACAGCCTCAGAACCAGTCAACACAGCTTCATCACCAATCAGCACCACATCAGAACCAGTCATCACAACTTCATCAGCAAGCAGTACAGCCTCAGAACCAGTCATCACAACTTCACCAGCAAGCAGTACAACCTCAGAACCAGTCAACACAGTTTCATCACCAATCAGCACTACATCAGAACCAGTCATCACAACTTCATCACCAATCAGCACCACATCTGAACCAGTTAGCGCAACTTCATCGCCAGTCAGCACCACATCAGAACCAGTTAACCCAACTTCATCACCAATCAGCACCACATCAGAACCAGTCATCACAACTTCATCAGCAAGCAGTACAGCATCAGAACCAGTTAATACATCCTCAGAACCAACTTCGGGTAATCTAACTTCTCTGACAGTCAAATTACTCTGACATCTCTAATTTTGCATATTCTTTTATATTCTGGTACCTCACAGCAACTGCAGAGTTTTTAACCCTTGTGTGGTGTTAGGATTTTCTGCATTCTCGGGGTGTTAAGGGGTCCTTTGGAACCCTTGGGGTTTCATACCATAACACAGCCCCTGTGCAGAAACGCTTTTTTCCACGCCACCAGCCCCACTTGTCAGCCTCTGTGTGGGCTAGAGACACACTGTCTTCACTGGAGGGTTACTGGTGGGTAGCTGTGACATCACTGAACATCTCCTATGATGACCTCGACCTTTGGGGCGGAGTTTCGCCATCATGCACGCCACAACTCCCACTTCTTAGCCTCTGTGTGGGCTAGAGACATGCTGTCTTCACTGGAGGGTTACTGGTGCATTGCTGTGATGTCACTGACCTTCCCTGTACTGACTGTCACCTTGAGGGGAGGAGTTTTGCCATCATGCATGCGACAAATCCCACAACTTACCCCTTGTGAGGGCCAAAGACACACTGTCTTCACCAGGGTGTTGCTTGTGGGTGGTTTCTGACCAGTCCCCAATCTACATTGGTCCAAGTCTTTTTGCCATCATGAAGCTGTGACAAGGCACTTACTAGAAAGACTAATCAGGACCACACACTCACTGCACACTCATTTATGCCCTGCCCCCCCCCCAAAAGGTGTCTGATAATGCGAGAGAAGACAAATTCCCAGATTCTCGCAAAAACAATGTAACAATTTAATGTCTGTGTCTGTGAGTGGGCAGTTTCCCGCAGTACAGAGAGTAGTGTGTGTATGTGCGTGCCCATGTGTGTGTTTGTTTACATATAGAGTGTAACATAGAGTGCAGAAGAATGCAGTATATGCTATGTTGAAAGCTTTTATGTGTGCATGTGCATACAGTAGTCAAAAAATAGCCTAGTGTGTGTGTGTTTGACGGGTTGGAGGAGATGATGGTCTTCAATCTGTAAAACAAACTAAATCTAATGGAGTACATACATCAATTCAAGGTAGGAAAAGGACAGGACAGCTAATTGTATGGTGCACTCAGGGCTGTCCCTGTGGGGGGGACAGTACTGCGTGCATCATATCTCTAGCACACACAGGGGCTTGATTGTGGGATTTGTGTTGCGGGTGGCGTGGTAGCGAAACCCCGCCCCCTTTGATCAAGGGTGGTTGTGGGACAGTAAGGTGCACTCAGGGCTGTCCCTTACTGTCCCTGTTGCACCAGGGGGTCAACAGGGACAGTAAGGTGCACTCAGGGCTGCCCCTGTTGACCCCCTGGTGCATGCATCATGTCTCTAACACACACAGGGGCTGGGATGTAGGATTCCTGTTGCATAATGGCGTGGTAGTGAAGCCCCGCCCCCTTGGGTCAAGTTTGATTGGGAAAAATATATCCCCAACTCCACTCCCTGTTCAGGTATTCTAGTCTCTGATAGAAGGAAGGCAAGTAAAGGTATGCAACAATCAATATGGTCCTATTCCAATGTTCACACTAAAGCTGTAGAGTAGACTACTGCCCTACTGTTTTACATTGGGGTCCTTTGGACCCAAACCCCCTCTGTGTGATGTAAATGTGAAGGGGGGGTGTAGAGTGGGAGCTCCCCCCAAAAAAGTTATCCTCCATGCCCCTCACATAAAATAAGCCAAGGACAATGAGTTTCAATTTGAAAAAAAGTATTACTTGTATGATTTTTGTTTTAGTAAAGATTGAAAATTGGTCCAAAAGACCCTAACATCACACAAGGGTTAATCAGGTGGACCACAGTATATCTTCGTCAATATTATTAAATGATAAACAGCAGTCAGATAGGTTAGAGAAGAGCTGCATCCTTGGGAAGTAATCAGTTACGTGGTCATACTGGCATGTGTTACTGAAATTACTGTAAATAAAACATTTTAATTTGCAGATACAACAGCTTCATCGACCTCCAGTGGAACATCAACATCTGGAAATACGGCCTCTACGAGTTCAACAACAACTGAGCAAACTGACAGCTCAACCTCAGCTTCGACAGCCACCACAACTTCGGGTAATCTAACTTCTCTTACAGTCAAATAACTCTGACATCTCCAGTTCTACATATTCTATTACATTGTGCTACCTTTACAGCAACTGCAGAGCTTTTAATCATGTAGACCCGATTATATTGTCATTAATATTATTAAATGATAAACAGTAGTCAGATAGGTTAGAGAACAGCTGCATCCTTGGGAAGTGATCAATTACGTGGTCATACTGGCATGTGTTACTGAAATTACTGTAAATATTTAAATATTAAAATAATTAAAATTACTGTAAATAAAACTTTCATTTTCGGATGCAACAGCTTCATCGACCTCCAGTGGAACATCAACATCTGGAAATACGGCCTCTACGAGTTCACCAACAACTGAGCAAACTGACAGCTCAACCTCAGCCTCGACAGCCACCACAACTTCGGGTAATCTAACTTCTCTTACGGTCAAATTACTCTGACATCTCCAGTTCTACATATTCTATTACATTCTGCTACCTTTACAGCAACTGCAAAGCTTTTAATCATGTAGACCCCATTATATTGTCATTAATATTATTAAATGATAAACAGCAGTCAGATAAGTTAGAGAACAGCTGCATCCTTGGGACGTGATCAATTACGTGGTCATACTGGCATGTGTTACTGAAATTACTGTAAATAAAACTTTCATTTTCAGATCCAACAGCTTCATCGACCTCCAGTGGAACATCAACATCTGGAAATACGGCCTCTACGAGTTCACCAACAACTGAGCAAACTGACAGCTCAACCTCAGCTTCGACAGCCACCACAACTTCGGGTAATCTAACTTCTCTTACGGTCAAATTACTCTGAAATCTCCAGTTCTACATATTCTATTACATTCTGCTACCTTTACAGCAACTGCAGAGCTTTTAATCATGTAGACCCCATTATATTGTCATTAATATTATTAAATAATAAACAGCAGTCAGATAAGTTAGAGAACAGCTGCATCCTTGGGACGTGATCAATTACGTGGTCATACTGGCATGTGTTACTGAAACTACTGTAAATAAAACTTTCATTTTCGGATGCAACAGCTTCATCGACCTCCAGTGGAACATCAACATCTGGAAATACAGCCTCTACGAGTTCACCAACAACTGAGCAAACTGACAGCTCAACCTCAGCTTTGACAGCCACCACAACTTCGGGTAATCTAACTACTCTTACAGTCAAATTACTCTGACATCTCCAGTTCTACATATTCTATTACATTCTGCTACCTTTACAGCAACTGCAGAGCTTTTAATCAGGTAGACCCCATTATATTGTCATTAATATTATTAAACGATAAACAGTAGTCAGATAGGTTAGAGAACAGCTGCATCCTTGGGAAGTGATCAATTACGTGGTCATACTGGCATGTGTTACTGAAATTACTGTAAATAAAACTTTCATTTTCGGATGCAACAGCTTCATCGACCTCCAGTGGAACATCAACATCTGGAAATACGGCCTCTACGAGTTCACCAACAACTGAGCAAACTGACAGCTCAACCTCAGCTTCGACAGCCACCACAACTTCGGGTAATCTAACTTCTCTTACGGTCAAATTACTCTGACATCTCCAGTTCTACATATTCTATTACATTCTGCTACCTCACAGCAACTGCAGAGCTTTTAATCATGTAGACCCCATTATATTGTCATTAATATTATTAAATGATAAACAGCAGTCAGATAAGTTAGAGAAGAGCTGCATCCTTGGGACGTGATCAATTACGTGGTCATACTGGCATGTGTTACTGAAATTACTGTAAATAAAACTTTCATTTTCGGATGCAACAGCTTCTTCGACCTCCAGTGGAACATCAACATCTGGAAATACGGCCTCTACGAGTTCACCAACAACTGAGCAAACTGACAGCTCAACCTCAGCTTCGACAGCCACCACAACTTCGGGTAATCTAACTTCTCTTACGGTCAAATAACTCTGACATCTCCAGTTCTACATATTTTATTACATTCTGCTACCTTTACAGCAACTGCAGAGCTTTTAATCATGTAAACCCCATTATATTGTCATTAATATTATTAAATGATAAACAGCAGTCAGATAGGTTAGAGAACAGCTGCATCCTTGGGAAGTGATCAATTACGTGGTCATACTGGCATGTGTTACTGAAATTACTGTAAATAATTAAATATTAAAATAATTAAAATTACTGTAAATAATTCTTTTTCGGATGCAACAGCTTCATCGACCTCCAGTGGAACATCAACATCTGGAAATACGGCCTCTACGAGTTCACCAACAACTGAGCAAACTGACAGCTCAACCTCAGCTTCGACAGCCACCACAACTTCGGGTAATCTAACTTCTCTTACGGTCAAATTACTCTGACATCTCCAGTTCTACATATTCTATTACATTCTGCTACCTTTACAGCAACTGCAGAGCTTTTAATCATGTAGACCCCATTATATTGTCATTAATATTATTAAATGATAAACAGCAGTCAGATAGGTTAGAGAACAGCTGCATCCTTGGGAAGTGATCAATTACGTGGTCATACTGGCATGTGTTACTGAAATTACTGTAAATAAAACTTTCATTTTCAGATCCAACAGCTTCATCGACCTCCAGTGGAACATCAACATCTGGAAATACGGCCTCTACGAGTTCACCAACAACTGAGCAAACTGACAGCTCAACCTCAGCTTCGACAGCCACCACAACTTCGGGTAATCTAACTTCTCTTACGGTCAAATAACTCTGACATCTCCAGTTCTACATATTTTATTACATTCTGCTACCTCACAGCAACTGCAGAGCTTTTAATCATGTAGACCCCATTATATTGTCATTAATATTATTAAATGATAAACAGCAGTCAGATAGGTTAGAGAACAGCTGCATCCTTGGGAAGTGATCAATTACGTGGTCATACTGGCATGTGTTACTGAAATTACTGTAAATAATTAAATATTAAAATAATTAAAATTACTGTAAATAATTCTTTTTCGGATGCAACAGCTTCATCGACCTCCAGTGGAACATCAACATCTGGAAATACGGCCTCTACGAGTTCACCAACAACTGAGCAAACTGACAGCTCAACCTCAGCTTCGACAGCCACCACAACTTCGGGTAATCTAACTTCTCTTACGGTCAAATTACTCTGACATCTCCAGTTCTACATATTCTATTACATTCTGCTACCTCACAGCAACTGCAGAGCTTTTAATCATGTAGACCCCATTATATTGTCATTAATATTATTAAATGATAAACAGTAGTCAGATAGGTTAGAGAACAGCTGCATCCTTGGGAAGTGATCAATTACGTGGTCATACTGGCATGTGTTACTGAAATTACTGTAAATAAAACTTTCATTTTCGGATGCAACAGCTTCTTCGACCTCCAGTGGAACATCAACATCTGGAAATACGGCCTCTACGAGTTCACCAACAACTGAGCAAACTGACAGCTCAACCTCAGCTTCGACAGCCACCACAACTTCGGGTAATCTAACTTCTCTTACGGTCAAATAACTCTGACATCTCCAGTTCTACATATTCTATTACATTCTGCTACCTCACAGCAACTGCAGAGCTTTTAATCAGGTAGACCCCATTATATTGTCATTAATATTATTAAATAATAAACAGTAGTCAGATAAGTTAGAGAACAGCTGCATCCTTGGGAAGTGATCAATTACGTGGTCATACTGGCATGTGTTACTGAAATTACTGTAAATAATTAAATATTAAAATAATTAAAATTACTGTAAATAAAACTTTCATTTTCGGATGCAACAGCTTCTTCGACCTCCAGTGGAACATCAACATCTGGAAATACGGCCTCTACGAGTTCACCAACAACTGAGCAAACTGACAGCTCAACCTCAGCTTCGACAGCCACCACAACTTCGGGTAATCTAACTTCTCTTACGGTCAAATTACTCTGACATCTCCAGTTCTACATATTCTATTACATTCTGCTACCTTTACAGCAACTGCAGAGCTTTTAATCATGTAGACCCCATTATATTGTCATTAATATTATTAAATGATAAACAGTAGTCAGATAGGTTAGAGAAGAGCTGCATCCTTGGGAAGTGATCAATTACGTGGTCATACTGGCATGTGTTACTGAAATTACTGTAAATAAAACTTTCATTTTCGGATCCAACAGCTTCATCGACCTCCAGTGGAACATCAACATCTGGAAATACGGCCTCTACGAGTTCACCAACAACTGAGCAAACTGACAGCTCAACCTCAGCTTCGACAGCCACCACAACTTCGGGTAATCTAACTTCTCTTACGGTCAAATAACTCTGACATCTCCAGTTCTACATATTCTATTACATTGTGCTACCTTTACAGCAACTGCAGAGCTTTTAATCAGGTGGACCCCAGTATATCTTCATCAATATTATTAAATGATAAACAGAAGTCAGATAGGTTAGAGAAGAGCTGCATCCTTCAACATGTAACTGAAATTTCCATGCATAGCATTTTTAATTGCAAACATTAACACCATCAATAAGTGACCCAACATCAGCTTCTGGAACTACAGCTTCTGCATCAGTTGGCTCTACCTCATCAACACCAGATTCAACCTAAGCACAAACTTGCATGTAGCTTCTAAGTACATAAATTTCATTGAATCCAACTGTCACCCAACAATTCTAGTCTTTATACAGACAAATAATATAGACTATATTTTATTTTGGCTTTGCATTTGACCTTTTAAAATAAATTTAAAGTCATCTATCCATCATATTAACAATGACTGTGGAAAATTGAATACTTTTTTCTGAATGTTTCAACAGACCTGGACCAAGCAAAATTGTTCAGCGTAATGTTTTTGTGCATTCAACTCATTTTTGAATATCACTTTCATGCAGTCATCCACAGCCCATCACCACCTCTTTTATTGCCACAATCAACTTGCATTGTTTTATTTTTCTATTTTTGTGGTACTGATAGATTCTTTCTTCTCCTCTGTATGTACATCCACCAATTTCTAGCAGTTTTGTTGTAAACAAATGTAAATGTGAGTGACAGTGAGTGTGTCCTTTATCAGCCCTCTTTGACAGTCTAATCTAATAACCTAGCATGCTTTATTCACTCCTAAACCCTGATTATGTCAGAGAGGACTAAAACCACCCACAGTGGACCGCGAAAGGACAGGACAGACAAAGACACAAGACAAGCAGTGATGGATGTGGTGTGTGCAGTGTGCTTGTGCATGTGGTGCATGTGTGGTGTCATATAGATAAATGGTTGTGTTGAATCACCCTTCTTGAAGGAATTACATAAACCATTCAGTTGTTTTGACAAACAAATGTTTCTAGTCCTTCATCCAGGGATAAAGGCTTGATTTTTAATTAGTCATATAATTTTATTATGGTAACTAGGATAGAACAGGTGAGGTTGTAGCCTAAACCTAAGAGTTTAAATATGCAGTTGTCAACAACAGTTAAGATCACATGAAGAAAATCACATGAAGAAAATCACATGAAAAATGATTCAACTTATTTTTTGATAGGTAATACAGGTGCTCCAACTGTACCACCAACGACCACAGCTACTACTACTCCACCTACAACTACAAAGCCTGCACCACCACCAGAGCCTAAAATCCAGCTCGAATTCAGAATGGTTAGAAATTTTACTCCAGAACTCACAAACAGATCTTCCCCAGCATTCCAAAAGTTAGAGGAAGAAGTAACCAGCCAGGTAAGTTTGAATTTCCACTTTTTGTTTTGCTTTTTTACTGTCTTTGCGAATTCTCAGTTGTGAAAATACAGTTGAATACAGTGTTGATTTAATGTAATATTATAATGAAATTGATTCTAGGCATGAGCATGCTACCTTTTGGAGGTGTGAGTTTTTTCAAATACAACTTTTTTCTTTTTTGGTGATGATTGAACAGAAGAAATTCTACAAAGTTTCAGACAGAAATGACAGTTGATATAAAAGAAGTAGCATAATTTTAGCCTTCGTACTAAACAAGTTCTCTGACATTCTCTTCATCGTATTACATTTGTTTCTATGAAACTCTCAACAGCTTAACACAGTCTACAGAGAACAATTTGGACCTAGCTTCAATCGAACTGTTATCAGACAATTCAGGTAAAAATATCTCATTGCTTGCTATTATACTTTCAAAACACTTGTTTGCTCATAAGCTAATTTTTTTCTTTTCCATTGATATGAAGATAAATCCTTTTTATTTCTCATTTAAACTGTCTGTCATATGCTTTGTCTTATATCAACAGTGTTGGAAAACTGTGTTCATATTTTCATTTCTATTTACTTATTTTCAACTTGCCTTGGATTCTTAATCACACAATGATGACAACAATAACACAAAATCATCATCAAATGTTTCTGCTACAGACAAGGATCTGTTGTTGTGGACTCTGAGCTGATTTTCAATAACGTGACGGCATTACCAAATACAAGTGATGTGGCAAGTACTCTGAAGAACGCTTCGACGAACTCAAATCTTTCCCTTGGTGTAGATACAACTTCAATTAAAGCTGAAGGTAAGGCTTCACATAAATGGCAGAATGCCAGATTATATAAATAATTCAAGAGTCACTTACTTGGTACTTTATTTCCAGTTGTGCGTGAACCACCAACTACAACTGCACCTTCAACAACCTCGTCAGCAGGTATGAACATGTTATGACCATCTCATGGTTGCTCCTATTTTATTTTATTTTAATATTTCATTTTTCTGTGAGAGTGGTTCAGGGAACAGAACAAGGAGGGACTAATCATCAAAGTTGAAGTTGTCTGCTCAATTTTCTTTTCAGACCATGTTCAGTTAAATAGATTAAAATATATCTGATACATTGTTACTCATAAATGATTATTAGGATGAGTTTACTACTGTGTCAAAGTGTGATGTTTATACACAATGACTATTCTAAGAGAAATGTTACTTCCGATGTTTCTTCTGACAAAACTTAATACAAATAATTTCATCAGTGAACCTAATATTACACTCACTCATCACAACTTCACCAACAGTGGTCATGACCTCATCACCAGTCAATGCTACGTCACCAACAGTCAATGCAACCTCACCACCAGTCAATATGACTTCACCACCAGTCAATGCAACTTCACCACCAGTCAATGCGACGTCACCACTAGTCAATGCAACCTCACCACCAGTCAATATGACTTCACCACCAGTCAATGCAACTTCACCACCAGTCAACATGACCTCACCACCAGTCAACATGACCTCACCACCAGTCAATGCAACGTCACCACCAGTCAATGCAACCTCACCACCAGTCAATATGACTTCACCACCAGTCAATGCAACTTCACCACCAGTCAACATGACCTCACCACCAGTCAACATGACCTCACCATCAGTCAATGCAACTTCACTACCAGTCAATATGACTTCACCACCAGTCAATGCAACTTCACCACCAGTCAACATGACCTCACCACCAGTCAATGCAACCTCACCACCAGTCAACATGACTTCACCACCAGTCAATGCAACCTCACCACCAGTCAACATGACTTCACCACCAGTCAATGCAACCTCACCACCAGTCAACATGACTTCACCACCAGTCAATGCAACCTCACCACCAGTCAACACGACTTCACCATTAGTCAATGTAACTTCACAACCAGTCAATACAACTTCAGCACCAGTCAATGTAACCTCAGGTAATCTAACTTCTCTCAGTCAAAATACTGTAAGCAATATCTCTAGTTCTGTTAATTTTATTACATTTAGTTCCCTCTCAACAACTATAGTTTTTTTACATGCAAATGATAATAAACTGATTTCATATGTATGTATATATATATATATATATATATATATATATATATATATATATATATATATATATATATATATATATATATATATATATATATATATATATATATATATATATATATAGAGAGAGAGAGAGAGAGAGAGAGAGAGAGAGAGAGAGAAATGCCATTGCATGTTGCAGCCAATGTTAGTTTTTTTGTGCATAAGTGTGAGTGACAGTGAGTCTGTCCTTTATCAGCCTTCTTTGACGGTCGAATCTAGCAACCTAGCATGCTTTATTCACTCCTAAAACCCAGATTCTGTCAGAAAGGACTAAAATCACCCACATTGGAGCACAAAATAATAGGACTGTCAAAGACACAAGACAGGCAGTGATGGATGTGGTGCATGCAGTGTGTTTGTGCATGTGCTGCATGTGTGGTTCATATAGATAAATGTGTGGTTTGTGTTGAATCATCTTTCTTAAGGAAATTTTATCATCCATGTAGTTGTTTTGACTAATATGTGTCCTATCCTTCATCCATGGGTGAAAGCTTGATTTTTAATCAGTCTTTGAAGTTTTTTTTTTTCTTTTATATATATTATATATATATATATATATATATATATATATATATATATATATATATATATATATATATACAGTACAGGCCAAAAGTTTGGACACACCTTCTCATTCAATTGAATGAGAAGGTGTGTCCAAACTTTTGGCCTGTACTGTATATATATATTAATGGTAATTAGGGTAGAGTTAGTGCAGTTTGTGCACTTCACATGAAAAATGATTCAACTTTTTTTTTGGTAGGTAATACAGGTGCTCCAACTGTAAATGTCACCTCAGCTCCACCAACGACCACAGCTACTACTACTCCACCGACAACTACAAAGCCTGCACCACCACCAGAGCCTAAAATCCTGCTCGAATTCAGAATGATTAGAAATTTTACTACAGAACTCACAAACAGATCTTCCCCAGCATTCCAAAAGTTAGAGGAAGAAGTAACCAGCCAGGTAAGTTTGTATTTTCACTTTGTTTTGCATTTTTTTACTGTCTTTGCACAATCAAATTCTGAGTGGCAAAAATACAGTTTTCTTTAAAAAGCACTTCATAAGATCATGACATCATATAAAACACTAAGGCCACGACTTAAAAATAACAATATCACAGCAGTGTTGATTTAATGTAATATAATAATGAAATTGATTATAGGCATGAGCATGCTACCTTTTGGAGGTGTGAGTTTTTTCAAATACAACTATTTTCTTTTTTGGTGATGATTGAACAGAAGAAATTCTACAAAGTTTCAGACAGAAATGACAGTTGATATAAAAGAAGTAGCATAATTTTAGCCTTCGTACTAAACAAGTTCTCTGACATTCTCTTCATCGTATTACATTTGTTTCTATGAAACTCTCAACAGCTTAACACAGTCTACAGAGAACAATTTGGACCTAGCTTCAATCGAACTGTTATCAGACAATTCAGGTAAAAATATCTCATTGCTTGCTATTATACTTTCAAAACACTTGTTTGCTCATAAGCTAATTTTTTTCTTTTCCATTGATATGAAGATAAATCCTTTTTATTTCTCATTTAAACTGTCTGTCATATGCTTTGTCTTATATCAAAAGTGTTGGAAAACTGTGTTCATATTTTCATTTCTATTTACTTATTTTCATCTTGTCTTGGATTCTTAATCACACAATGATGACAACAATAACACAAAATCATCATCAAATGTTTCTGCTACAGACAAGGATCTGTTGTTGTGGACTCTGAGCTGATTTTCAATAACGTGACGGCATTACCAAATACAAGTGATGTGGCAAGTACTCTGAAGAACGCTTCGACCAACTCAAATCTTTCCCTTGGTGTAGATACAACTTCAATTAAAGCTGAAGGTAAGGCTTCACATAAATGGCAGAATGCCAGATTACATAAATAATTCAAGAGTCACTTACTTGGTACTTTATTTCCAGTTGTGCGTGAACCACCAACTACAACTGCACCTTCAACAACCTCGTCAGCAGGTATGAACATGTTACGACCATCTCATGGTTGCTCCTATTTTATTTTATTTTAATATTTCATTTTCTGTGAGAGTGGTTCAGGGAACAGAACAAGGAGGGACTAATCATCAAAGTTGAAGTTGTCTGCTCAATTTTCTTTTCAGACCATGTTCAGTTAAATAGATTAAAATATATCTGATACATTGTTACTCATAAATGATTATTAGGATGAGTTTACTACTGTGTCAAAGTGTGATGTTTATACACAATGACTATTCTAAGAGAAATGTTACTTCCGATGTTTCTTCTGACAAAACTTAATACAAATGATTTAATCAGTAAACCTAATATTACACTCACTCATCACAACTTCACCAACAGTGGTCATGACCTCATCACCAGTCAATGCTACATCACCAACAGTCAATGCAACCTCACCACCAGTCAATATGACTTCACCACCAGTCAATGCAACTTCACCACCAGTCAATGCGACGTCACCACCAGTCAATATGACTTCACCACCAGTCAATGCAACCTCACCACCAGTCAATATGACTTCACCACCAGTCAATGCAACCTCACCACCAGTCAATATGACTTCACCACCAGTCAATGCAACTTCACCACCAGTCAATGCGACGTCACCACCAGTCAATGCAACCTCACCACCAGTCAATATGACTTCACCACCAGTCAACATGACCTCACCACCAGTCAACATGACCTCACCACCAGTCAATGCAACCTCACCACCAGTCAACATGACCTCAGCATCAGTCAATGCAACTTCACTACCAGTCAATATGACTTCACCACCAGTCAATGCAACTTCACCACCAGTCAACATGACTTCACCACCAGTCAATGCAACCTCACCACCAGTCAATATGACTTCACCACCAGTCAATGCAACTTCACCACCAGTCAACATGACCTCACCACCAGTCAACATGACGTCACCATCAGTCAATGCAACTTCACTACCAGTCAATATGACTTCACCACCAGTCAATGCAACTTCACCACCAGTCAACATGACTTCACCACCAGTCAATGCAACCTCACCACCAGTCAACATGACTTCACCACCAGTCAATGCAACCTCACCACCAGTCAACACGACTTCACCATTAGTCAATGTAACTTCACAACCAGTCAATACAACTTCATCACCAGTCAATGTAACCTCAGGTAATCTAACTTCTCTCAGTCAAAATACTGTAAGCAATATCTCTAGTTCTGTTAATTTTATTCCATTTAGTTCCCTCTCAACAACTATAGTTTTTTTACATGCAAATGATGATAAACTGATTTCATATGTATGTATATATATATATATATATATATATATATATATAGAGAGAGAGAGAGAGAGAGAGAGAGAGAGAGAGATGCCATTGCATGTTGCAGCCAATGTTAGTTTTTTTGCGCATAAGTGTGAGTGACAGTGAGTCTGTCCTTTATCAGCCTTCTTTGACGGTCGAATCTAGCAACCTAGCATGCTTTATTCACTCCTAAAACCCAGATTCTGTCAGAAAGGACTAAAATCACCCACATTGGAGCACAAAATAATAGGACTGTCAAAGACACAAGACAGGCAGTGATGGATGTGGTGCATGCAGTGTGTTTGTGCATGTGCTGCATGTGTGGTTCATATAGATAAATGTGTGGTTTGTGTTGAATCATCTTTCTTAAGGAAATTTTATCATCCATGTAGTTGTTTTGACTAATATGTGTCCTATCCTTCATCCATGGGTGAAAGCTTGATTTTTAATCAGTCTTTGAAGTTTTTTTTTTATATATATATATATATATATATATATATATATATATATATATAGATATATATATATATATATATATATAATATATATATATATATATATATATATATATTCATGGTAATTAGGGTAGAGTTAGTGCAGTTTGTGCACTTCACATGAAAAATGATTCAACTTTTTTTTTGGTAGGTAATACAGGTGCTCCAACTGTAAATGTCACCTCAGCTCCACCAACGACCACAGCTACTACTACTCCACCGACAACTACAAAGCCTGCACCACCACCAGAGCCTAAAATCCTGCTCGAATTCAGAATGATTAGAAATTTTACTACAGAACTCACAAACAGATCTTCCCCAGCATTCCAAAAGTTAGAGGAAGAAGTAACCAGCCAGGTAAGTTTGTATTTTCACTTTTTGTTTTGCTTTTTTACTGTCTTTGCAAATTCTGAGTTGCGAAAATACAGTTCTCTTTAAAAAGCATAATCAAAGCAAAATCATATAAAACACTAAGTCCACGATTTAAAAATAATAATATCACAGCAGTGTTGATTTAATGTAATATTATAATGAAATTGATTCTAGGCATGAGCATGCTACCTTTTGGAGGTGTAAGTTTTTTCAAATACAACTTTTTTCTTTTTTGGTGATGATTGAACAGAAGAAATTCTACAAAGTTCCAGACAGAAATGACAGTTGATATAAAAGAAGTAGCATAATTTCAGCCTTCGTACTAAACAAGTTCTCTGACATTCTCTTCATCGTATTACATTTGTTTTTATGAAACTCTCAACAGCTTAACATGGTCTACAGAGAACAATTTGGACCTAGCTTCAATCGAACTGTTATCAGGCAATTCAGGTAAAAATATCTCATTGCTTGCTATTATACTTTCAAAACACTTGTTTGCTCATATGCTAATTTTTTCTTTTCCATTCATAGATATGAAGATAAATCTTTTTTTATATCTCATTTGATCTGTCTGTCATATGCTTTGTCTTATATCAACAGTATTGAAAAACTGGGTTCATATTTTCATTTCTATTTACTTATTTTCATCTTGCCTTGGATTCTTAATCACACAATGATGACAACAATAACACAAAATCATCATCAAATGTTTCTGCTACAGACAAGGATCTGTTGTTGTGGACTCTGAGCTGATTTTCAATAACGTGACGGCATTACCAAATACAAGTGATGTGGCAAGTACTCTGAAGAACGCTTCGACCAACTCAAATCTTTCCCTTGGTGTAGATACAACTTCAATTAAAGCTGAAGGTAAGGCTTCACATAAATGGCAGAATGCCAGATTATATAAATAATTCAAGAGTCACTTACTTGGTACTTTATTTCCAGTTGTTAGTGAACCACCAACTACAACTGCACCTTCAACAACCTCGTCAGCAGGTATGAACATGTTATGACCTTCTCATAGTTGCTCCTATTTTATTCTATTTTAATATTTCATTTTTCTGTGAGAGTGGTTCAGGGAACAGACCAAGGAGGGACTAATCATCACAGTTGTAGTTGTCTGCTCAATTTTCTTATAAGACCATGTTCAGTTAAACAGGTTAAAATATATCGATACATTGTTACTCATAAATGATTATTAGGATGAGTTTACTACTGTGTCAAAGTGTGATGTCTATACACAATGACTATTCTAAGGGAAATGTTTCTTCTGACAAAACCAAATACACCACCAGTCAATGCAACTTCACCACCAGTCAATGCAACCTCACCACCAGTCAATGCAACTTCACCACCACTCAACATGACTTCACCACCAGTTAATGTGACTTCACCACCAGTTAATGTGACTTCACCACCAGTCAATGCAACTTCACCACCAGTCAATGCAACCTCACCACCAGTCAATGCAACTTCACCACCACTCAACATGACTTCACCACCAGTTAATGTGACTTCACCACCAGTTAATGTGACTTCACCACCAGTTAATGTGACTTCACCACCAGTTAATGTGACTTCACCACCAGTCAATGCAACCTCACCACCAGTCAATGCAACCTCACCACCAGTCAATGCAACCTCACCACCGGTCAATGCAACTTCACCACCAGTCAATGTAACCTCACCACCAGTCAATGCAACCTCACCACCAGTCAATGCAACTTCACCACCAGTCAATGCAACCTCACCACCAGTCAATATGACCTCACCTTCACCCAATGCAGCTTCAACATCACCAATGTCCACAATGTCCCCACCAGGTAATCCTTTTTTCAAACAGCCAATGCATACCTACCATTTGATTTTCCTCCATAAATGAAAAATCTTCAAGTTTTACATGCAATATTGCATCAACAACAAGACAAGACATATCTTTCTGCATCATTCACAACTACTAACCAGTAATGTTTGGTACCTGTTAATATTATGTTTAATTGAATGTAATTTCATTTCTCCATCAGCAAATGGAACAACACCGCAAGTGACTGGTGCCACTACTGCAGCTACAACAGCTGCCCCACCACCAGAAAGAAAGCTCATACTGGGATTTAGTTTGAACCAAACCTTTTCAGCAGCTTTGGCAGACAGCTCTTCTCCTGAGTTCCGAAACCTTTCAAATGCGGTGCAGAATGCAGTAAGCATATTTCTTTATCCATAGATACATTTGATATGATAAGTTTTCTTTAATAATTCCAAAACTTCTTGTAATTAATGTAAATTATTTGAATTAAAATTATTTGTGAGAATTAGAATATTTTATATCTGGTCACAGAGAACTAAAGATTTACTAAAGTTCACAGTCACTGAAACTCAGTAAACTACTCTCATAGCACTCACTCACTTATAGCATTAAGAGGGAGGAGAATAATAGATAAAGATAAGATTTTGATGCAAAGTTTGGACATGTTTTGTGTTACTTTGAAATGATAAATCACTAAAATATTGTTAAAGTTACTGCAAATTTCCTACATTACTAATCCTAAGTGTTGATATTATTCTAACTTCTGCTCAATTTCTCCAGCTTGATGTTGTCTACAAGAACCGTTTTGGGACAAGCTTCGTGCGATCTTTGGTCAAGAGTTTCAGGTATGTAACATCACCAGAAAGAAATTAATCATCAAAGTGGCAACAAATGTGTAAACAGAAAATTATGAAATGTACTTATATATTAATGTGCTTAATTGAGAAGGCTGCCATAATGCATCTACTGGACATAGTGATTTGACAGTGGGTTATCATCTATAAAAAACATAACTATAATTTTTCTTACAGATCAGGGTCAGTTGTGGTAGATGCTGAGCTGATATTTGCAAATGCCACAGTAGTGCCAGAACCTACCGATGCAGCTAGCACTCTGGTGGCTGCATCCAACACTTCTGACTTCACTTTACCACTCAATGCAGACACAGTTGTTACATCAAGTAAGAATTCTTATATCTGTGTTTGTCATTATAAATGAGGATAAGCAAAGCAGGATTCATTACAACACACAAATTTGTTGCAAATACGTAATTTCATTTTTGCTTTGTCAGGAGCGGAAACAGTCACAACTGCAAGTCCCACAACAGGTAATAACAGCACCTCATTGAGTTTTTATTGCATTTGTAACAAATGAAATTGTATCTCCTCATCTCTTGCATATTTTAAAATTACAAGATTGTTTGAGAAGTGGTTCATATGGGCTTTTTAAAGAAAAACAAAACTGTGTATTGACATTCATCTTTTCAAATGAGAATGTATAATTTAATTTAATTAATAACAATGATTTTACTACCAGTAAACCCATCCACACCAACACTCAATGCAACCTCACCACCAGTCAATGTAACCTCACCACCAGTCAATGCAACTTCACCACCAGTCAATGCAACCTCACCACCAGTCAATGCAACTTCACCACCAGTCAATGCAACCTCACCACCGGTCAATGCAACTTCACCACCAGTCAATGCAACCTCACCACCAGTCAATGCAACTTCACCACCAGTCAATGTAACCTCACCACCAGTCAATGTAACCTCACCACCAGTCAATGCAACCTCACCACCAGTCAATGCAACCTCACCACCAGTCAATATGACCTCACCTTCACCCAATGCAGCTTCAACATCACCAATGTCCACAATGTCCCCACCAGGTAATCCTTTTTTCAAACAGCCAATGCATACCTACCATTTGATTTTCCTGCATAAATGAAAAATCTTCAAGTTTTACATGCAATATTGCATCAACAACAAGACAAGACATATCTTTCTGCATCATTCACAACTACTAACCAGTAATGTTTGGTACCTGTTAATATTATGTTTAATTGAATGTAATTTCATTTCTCCATCAGCAAATGGAACAACACCGCAAGTGACTGGTGCCACTACTGCAGCTACAACAGCTGCCCCACCACCAGAAAGAAAGCTCATACTGGGATTTAGTTTGAACCAAACCTTTTCAGCAGCTTTGGCAGACAGCTCTTCTCCTGAGTTCCGAAACCTTTCAAATGCGGTGCAGAATGCAGTAAGCATATTTCTTTATCCATAGATACATTTGATATGATAAGTTTTCTTTAATAATTCCAAAACTTCTTGTAATTAATGTAAATTATTTTGAATTAAAATTATTTGTGAGAATTAGAATATTTTATATCTGGTCACAGAGAACTAAAGATTTACTAAAGTTCACAGTCACTGAAACTCAGTAAACTACTCTCATAGCACTCACTCACTTATAGCATTAAGAGGGAGGAGAATAATAGATAAAGATAAGATTTTGATGCAAAGTTTGGACATGTTTTGTGTTACTTTGAAATGATAAATCACTAAAATATTGTTAAAGTTACTGCAAATTTCCTACATTACTAATCCTAAGTGTTGATATTATTCTAACTTCTGCTCAATTTCTCCAGCTTGATGTTGTCTACAAGAACCGTTTTGGGACAAGCTTCGTGCGATCTTTGGTCAAGAGTTTCAGGTATGTAACATCACCAGAGAGAAATTAATCATCAAAGTGGCAACAAATGTGTAAACAGAAAATTATGAAATGTACTTATATATTAATGTGCTTAATTGAGAAGGCTGCCATAATGCATCTACTGGACATAGTGATTTGACAGTGGGTTATCATCTATAAAAAACATAACTATAATTTTTCTTACAGATCAGGGTCAGTTGTGGTAGATGCTGAGCTGATATTTGCAAATGCCACAGTAGTGCCAGAACCTACCGATGCAGCTAGCACTCTGGTGGCTGCATCCAACACTTCTGACTTCACTTTACCACTCAATGCAGACACAGTTGTTACATCAAGTAAGAATTCTTATATCTGTGTTTGTCATTATAAATGAGGATAAGCAAAGCAGGATTCATTACAACACACAAATTTGTTGCAAATACGTAATTTCATTTTTGCTTTGTCAGGAGCGGAAACAGTCACAACTGCAAGTCCCACAACAGGTAATAACAGCACCTCATTGAGTTTTTATTGCATTTGTAACAAATGAAATTGTATCTCCTCATCTCTTGCATATTTTAAAATTACAAGATTGTTTGAGAAGTGGTTCATATGGGCTTTTTAAAGAAAAACAAAACTGTGTATTGACATTCATCTTTTCAAATGAGAATGTATAATTTAATTTAATTAATAACAATGATTTTACTACCAGTAAACCCATCCACACCAACACTCAATGCAACTTCATCAGTCAGCATGACTTCACCACCAGTCAATGCAACCTCACCACCAGTCAATGCAACCTCACCACCAGTCAATTCAACCTCACCACCAGTCAATGTCACCTCACCACTAGTCAATGCAACCTCACCACCAGTCAATTCAACCTCACCACCAGTCAATGTCACCTCACCACTAGTCAATGCAACCTCACCACCAGTCAATGCGACTTCACCACCAGTCAATGCAACTTCACCACCAGTCAATGCAACTTCACCACCAGTCAATGTCACCTCACCACCAGTCAATGCAACTTCACCACCAGTCAATGCAACCTCACCACCAGTCAATGTAACCTCACCACCAGTCAATGCAACTTCACCACCAGTCAATGCAACTTTACCACCAGTCAATGTCACCTCATCACCAGTCAATGCAACCTCACCACCAGTCAATGTCACCTCACCACCAGTCAATGCAACCTCACCACCAGTCAATGCAACTTCACCACCAGTCAATGCAACTTCACCACCAGTCAATGTCACCTCACCACCAGTCAATGCAACTTCACCACCAGTCAATGCAACTTCACCACCAGTCAATGCAACTTCCCCATCGGTCAATGTCACCTCATCACCAGTCAATGCAACTTCCCCATCGGTCAATGTCACCTCATCACCAGTCAATGCAACTTCCCCATCAGTCAATGCCACCTCATCACCAGGGAATGCAACTTCACCATCAATCAACATGACTACAGCAGGTAATTCACAGTGTCCATTGAGAAATTCTCCAGGACTACTTTCAGTTCTACTATTAAATTCTGTATTATTTTTAAATGTAACAGCACATCATTAATGCAAGTTTGATTGTATACCTTTAACATTCAATACCCAGTATATACAATACCTATACCTACCAATATCTATTCCCACTACTACAGGTGTCACAACAGGTGCCACTACTACAGGTGCCTCAACAGATCCACCTTCAGCAAATGAAGGAACCCTGGGTCTTACATTTAGTCTCAGTCAAACGTTTACAGACGACCTTGGAAATAAGAGCTCAGCGGCATTCAGAAACTTAGCTACCACAGTGACCACTGAGGTAAGATTTACATATTGTCTATTATGATTTTTGAAAGCTTACTTTATGCAAATACAAAGACAAAGATAAATTTTGAAAAATGTACCAATATTTTGATAGTTGTGTTATGGAGGTTTTATTTGAGTTTGAAAAGATCCTATGTACTCAAAATAAGTTTAGAAGCTTTCAATCTAAACTGAGGAAAACATTTGTTTTTTGTGTTTTCATTTTCTTTTTCAGGTCAACGCGGCATGCAGTAGGCTCTTTGGACAGTCTTTCAGCCGATCTATTGTGAACTCATTCAGGTGAGAGTAAATTTTAGTCAGTTATTCTTTTTCAAGATGTGCTTGTTTCTTTCTTTTCAAAACAATTCACTTTTCTGTCTATGTCATCACAGGAGCGGATCAGTAGTTACAGAGATGACACTGGTGTTCACAAATAGTTCCTCAGTTCCCGAAGCAAGCAATGCAACGACAGCACTTAGCACCGAACTCACCAACTCATCCGCCCTAAACATTACAGCAGGCAGTGTTAATGCAAGTAAGGATATTAAGAAGACCTAATTGATCTGTTCATTGATGTCTATTCATTAGATACATATTGCAGTATTATATTTATTAATGGTTTAATTTTTTTATTACATAGGTACCAGTTCTTCTGCTACAACTGCTAGTCCTAACGTGACAACTGCTCCAACTACTGGTCCCACCTCAGCCACCACCACAGCATCAACAGACCCACCTTCATCCAGTGAGGGAACGCTTGGTCTTAGATTCAGTCTCGACCGAACATTTACATCAGATCTTGGCGACTCATCCTCACAGGCTTTCAAGTCTCTTGCTGCAACAGTGATCGGCGAGGTAAGATCCCAACAAAGTGCAACCACCTCCTACAACATAAATTGTGTTATTGCAAATTAACTGGGAGTATTTCAAGTCTTGTAAAAAAAAAGAAGTACAACCATTATCTATGACTTCTCTGACGAACAGTGGGAAACAGATGTGCTTATAGAGGAACTATCAAATTTTCTCCTTGCCTATTATTTGGTATTTGCAAAGGTTTACTGGTAATCTTGTCTTTCAGATAAATAGGGTGGGCAATAACCTCTTTGGATCACAGTTCAGTCGCTCCATCGTTAATTCATTCACGTAAGACTGGATCACAGTCATTCACCAAAAGGTTTCCGACATCTGTCTTTTACTTGCTTTTATAAGTGTTGCCTTCTCTGCTCGTTGCTGCAGGAGCGGATCAGTGGTTACCAACATGACTCTTGTGTTTAGAGATCGGAACTCGGTTCCTTCAACAGACACTGCTACTAGGGATTTCAGCAGAGAACTTTCTAGTTCTACTGTCCTGAATGTCATCAATGGCACTGTGGTCACAGGTAAGTTACAAGAAACTTAAAAGTTTTTCAAATTTTGGGTTTGCTTTAAAATATTTGGAGAAACTGCAGGAACAGTTGCTAATTTGTAACTCGAAAGTCGATGGTGAAAGTTAAGTTACAGCTTCCTTTTAAAATGTTGTCATTGTGGGAAGAAAAGGGTGATACTGACACATTTACTTTTTTCTAAAATTTCAGAGTCAACAACGTCATCAGGCAGTTGTCCTCAACCCACCATGGGCACACTGGCGATGTTTTCATTAACAATGCTGGCTGTGGCACAAATGCTGGTCAACTTGTAGGACCTTGGGCAGACCTGACCTGACTTGACCGAAAACTGTACATTGGCCACACGATCAATTGTGCAACAGAGTAACAAGTGAAAAACACATAACGTGCACTATGAAATTTACCAAATGTCTTTTGGTGAAAAGATGTGTGATGTGTGTTAAAGAATAATATGGTTTTACAGTGTTTTCCAAAGTGATAGTATAATTTAATTGGCTTTTATGTGTATAAAAAAAAAAACATTTTTCTTTTGACAATGCATTTTAGTTAACTTCATTTTGGTATTGTTAACAGATGCAAAAACATTTTAACAATATAATGTACTACATTATTGTATTTATTTCTTATTACATGCCTTATATGACTCAGGAAGATACAGTTCATCATCATAAGCCACTGATAAGTGAATGTGCAGTTAATGGTACAGTGTAAAAGCTAAGATAATGAGGGTTAAATGATCTTGATTCTAGAGATTATTTAAATTCATTAATGTCACAATTATCTACCACTTGTTTGTAACATATATGTAAGTGGCATAACAAACCCTATGCAGCAGTAATACTAACATGAAATAATGTCCTGCTACAATATGAGAATCTGCTCAGCTGTCAGCATTTAACTTTCAAGTGTCTAGCTTTTTACAGGATCACCCAATGTAAAGTGAATAGTATGGGATGTGCACTGCCTTTACATGAGCTGTTGGATACTAGTTTTAAGTTTTTCAGGTACTATTATCATTATAATAATTTAGTAATATTTGCTTGTTGATTAACAGTTCCTTCCTTACTGTGTTTTAGAAAAGGATATACTAAAACTGTATTCTTGCAACAAAACAATAAAATGTTACCTTTTAAATGTTTTTGTTGGTATTACAAGATCTTTCTTTTAGGTCACATGGATTGTGGACTTTGAAGTGGACGACATGTTTGGAGTTTCTGAGCAATTTAAACATTTGCAGCGCATTGTGCAAACAAAAGTATTAGTTCAGCACTTTGGAGATTCACAACTAAAAGCGGGTGCGAAAAAAAAGGCAGAAATATGTATGCTTAGTTTTTTTGTTAAATTTGTAATGCTGTGCAAATCAATAGCCATTCATTTATATATGGATGTGGACATAAAAATGCTGTGTGCCCTACATGTTACTTTTATTATTGATGTTTCAATGATTAAATAAAAAGGAAAAAAGTGAGAGAGATTTCACCAGCTGTGAAACTGAAGCACATAGTAGATGTAGAGGGAAGGAAGTGACTTATATTTTTTAATAAATCATGTGGTTTCTACCAGGGGAAAGCGTGTTATGCAGAAGCTCTAAGTATGTTGAACGTCCTTTCTGAAACAGGCCCCAGGTCTGCAGATGAGGTAAATACAACCAGATATACCAGATGAATAACAACTTAAGTCAAATCGGTCCATCTAAACTAAGCCAAAACGTTAAGAAAAAAAAAAAAAACCTCCTAAAAATGCATTCGATTATAGCAACAGCTACTTGATGTTATTGTGTTGTGGTTTTAGCAAAAACAGTTTTAGAGTTAAACGTGGCCAAACATCTTAATTTTTGTCTCATCTGTTCAAAGAACATTGTTCCAAAGCTCATGTGGTTTGTTCAGTTTGCAAATCAATGCGCTGCTACCATGTTCGTTTCAGAAAGAGGAGACAGCCATTCCTAACAAGCTGCACTGTCCTGTCATTTATATCAACATTTAATATACTGATATCTGTCAAATCTGAGATGTAGCATTCTGAAGCTAATGTAGTAAGTACAGGATGCAGAAGTGTACCGATATAAATGACACCTGAGGGTAGCACCTGGATAACCCTTCCCGGATTAATAGGAAATGTTTTTCTACAATCATAATTGATGTTTTAGCACACACCTGCACACTCCAGACCTACAAACTATCTAAACGTCTGCTTTCCTAGAGATCCTCAGAACTTGCTGATGATCTATTAAGCAAATGCATTTTATCAGTTAATCGACTGCATTGATTTGCAGCATTTAGCCACAACTTAATGTCTTTAGAGCGGTCAAAGTATCCTACATTTTTAACTCGCCGCTTCCATATTTTGACAAATTCATTTGTTAACCACGTCATGTACTACTACTTAAGGTTACATTTACCTTTTTTGATGAGTTTTTCATAATGTCTTGATAGGTAAAATCTGAAAGAGGCATACAGTATGATATTTTTTTGGATATCAGTACACTTCTGGATTTATTGTGTCCCTGCATCGAACAGATCAGTGTGTGGATGCAAAACAACTTTCTCCAGCTAAACTCAGACAAAACTGAAATCATTGTCTGTGGTCCACAGAAACAAAGAGAAAGTGTTATCAGTCACCTTGAGACTCTCTCTCTAGAACCTAAAAATCAGGTCAGAAATGTAGGGGTAATATTGGATTCAGACTTGAACTGCTTTTCAGCTTTTTACAAGTTTACAAATTTGAACTTGCAAATGCTTCTAACTGTTTTTATACTCGTTTTGATACTTTTGATTCTAGTCAGGAAACACAGGAAGTGAGTCATAAAGTGATTGACGATCAGCACTTTTTTATCTCCCGGAAGGACGTTGAAAAATCCTTCTGTTCCCTTAAACCAAATAAAAACCCTGGTCCTGATAACATCTGTGGCCGCTTGCTGAAATCTTGTGCAGTAGAGCTGAGCTCTATTTTTCAGTATATTTTTAATCAGTCTCTAAAGATGCAGCACGTGCCAATAGTCTGGAAGGATGCTGTGGTTATCCCTGGTCCAAAAATCAGTTCTCCCAAAACTCTCAATGACTTCAGACCAATCGCACTGACATCGATTGTAATGAAATCTTTTGAGAAACTTGTAAGATCAGAAATTCTGAAGACAACTGAGCATGACCTTGATCCCATGCAATTTGCTTATAGGCCCAACAGAGGGGTAGAAGATGCCACAGTCACTTTAGTGAATTTGCTTTTTAAACATCTGGAGGGGAAAGGAACACTTGCGAGACTTTTATTTATTGATTTTTCATCTGCTTTTAATACAATCCAACCCCATGTTTTACTTTTTAACTGACAGGACACAGAAAGTGAGAGTGAATAGAACTGTTTCAGATCAGGTTACATCCTCCACTGGCTCCCCACAGGGATGTGTGCTCTCTCCTCTCTTGTTCATCCTCTATACAGATATGTGCTGTAGCAGCAGAGAGGATAGAACCATTTTAAAGTATGCTGACAATACGGTTATTGTCTGCCTGCTGAAAAACAATGAGACGAGCCACGGCCCAGTTGTTAGTAATTTCCTTGACTGGCGCAGTAAGTCTTTTCTTGAAATGAATATTTCTAAAACAAAGGACATGATCATTGACTTTCGCAAAAACAGTGCTCCCAACCAAGAGGTTACAGTTTTAAAAGGTCAGAAAGTGGAGTGTGTCGGCACATACAAATATCTTGGAACTGTCATCGACAATAAATTGAACTTTGAGGCCAACTGTCAAGCTGTGTACAAAAAGGGACGCCAGCGCCTGTTTTGTCTGAGAAAACTGTCCGCTTTTAACATTGCCAGGACCATGCTGATCTTGTATTATTGTGCTTTTATAGAATCAGTTTTATCATTTTGTCTTGTTTCATGGTTTGGAAATGTGTCCTTTAAAAACAAAAACTGTTTAAATCAAATTGTGAAATGGTCAAGCAAGCTGATTGGTGAGTTTCAGCTTCATCTAGAATCCTTGTATACTAAACAGTTACAGAGGATAGCTGGCTCTATTTTAAAAGACAACTCCCACTCCCTTAAAGGTGAGTTTCAGCTGCTCCCATCAGGTCGGAGGTTCATGGTACCTGCTTGTAAAACCAAGAGCTACAAAAACAAGTAACAGAACACAGTAACAGTAGGGAATTTACAACAGCCGCCCCCAGAATAGCCTAGCTATTATGTAATTACTACTACATTCCTGAAGGTGCTACTGGAGTCCCTGGACTAGGTCCATCATCATCAGGAATGGCAGGCAACTGCACTAGACTTGCCACCGGCCGCAGGTAGGTTGTGTCCCCAACTTGAATTTCGGCCGATCGGACACACCCATCTGCACTCTCAATCACCCTGACAACCTTCCCGATGGGCCACTGTGCTTTTGGAAGCCAGGGATCGACGATCATGGCAACCGTGCCATTGACGAGGCCGTCCGCGGGTCGCCGCCACTTCTGCCGGACCTGTAGGGAAGGAAGATAGTGTCTCAAGAACTGCACCCAGAAGTGGTCTACCATCATCTGACAGTGGCGCCACCGTCTTCTTGTGAGGGTATCGGGAGCGTAGGACACTTGGGGTAAAGACGCTGGATCGGGGGTCAGCTAAGTCTAAAGAAACATACCCCAAGGGCTTGGCATTGAGGATACCCTCGACTTCGACTAGCAAGGTGAGAAGGGTGTCTTCGTGGAGGGGCTGTGTGCCTACCACCACTTGGAGAGCTTTCTTAACTGACTGTATTTCGCGTTCCCAAGCCCCACCGAAGTGAGGCGCTGCCGGTGGGTTGAACTTGAACTTTATCTGGTTCTTGGCAAGTCTCTCCTGTAGCTCTGGGACCATAACGGTGAATGCCTCTTTAAGCTCTCTCTCAGCCCCTCGGTTTGTGCTACGAACCTTCTCAGTGCCAGAAGGAAAGCATCAGTGTCGAGTCCTGTCAGCAGGTCTAGATGAACACAGTTCGTCGTAAGGCACTTGAATATCACTCCCCATCGCTTCTCATTTCGGCGTCCAACTTTGATGACATATGGACCAAAACCGTCCACTCCTGTGGAGTAGAATGGGGGCTTCAGGAGCCTCAGGCGGGCTACAGGCAGGTCTGCCATCATGGGAACCAAAGGCTTCCCTCTCCATTTGGTGCAATCAGCACATGTTCTCTGATATTTTCTGACAGCCTGTCTTCCCCGTAGAATCCAATATTGCCGTCTTAACTCAGCAAAAACCCTGTCAGGGCCTGGGTGGAGCAGACGAGCATCAACGTCTCTGATGAAGAGTTTTGAGACAGCATGGCTGGGCTCGAGAACAATAGGGTGGATATCAACAGGGCCAGACTCTATGCGCCTAAGACGACCTCCAACTCGAATGAGGCCTGACTCTGGGTCTATCTCTGGAGCAAGTGAACTCAGTTTGCTGCTAGGGGACACAGGCTTACCAGCCTTTAGGCACTTGACTTCATCAGGAAAGCTCTCTGCTTGGCTGGACTTTAGCATGTGGACCTCAGCATAATGGAGGTCAGGAGGAGGCAAGGATGGATCAGCCGCCGCTCCGAGAGGCAACTGCTGCGTAGCTTTAACTAGGTCTGCCCAGTTGTTGAACTGTGAGATGTCAGGCAGTGAATCTGGTGGGTGTGTTTGCATGAGGCCACAGAAGATGGTTTGTCTGAGCTCAGTGGGATCTGCTGGGCTGGCTGCATCTGGAGCTAGAGGCCACTTGTGTGGTGGAGAACAGAGGAAGGTTGGACCTTGGATCCATCTGTTTGGAATGGCTAGCTCGGCCAGGGTCTTACCCCTCGTCAAGTCATCTGCAGGGTTACTGGCTGTGTCTACATACCACCAGTTGTATGAGGCAGTCAGGTCTTGAATTTCTGAGACCCTGGTCCCCACGAAGACCTTGAACCTGCAAGATTCGGTTGTCAGCCATGTCAAGACTGTAGTTGAGTCAGTCCAAAGATAAGTCTCTGTGATGTTTACGTCGAGCTCTCGATGGATGAGGGAGGACAACTGAGCTCCTGTTAGTGCCGCACAGAGCTCTAGACGTGGCATCGACAGTTGGCGCTTTGGGGCTACCCTTGACCTGGCCATGACAAAGGAGACATGATTAGCATTGATGGCAGTTGCAGCAAGATAGGCAACTGAACCATATGCCTGTTCTGAGGCATCACAGAAGACATGTAGGGTATACTCTGTAGCTTCCGTGGCAACTTGTGATGGAGCATATGTTCAGGGAATGGACACATTTGCCAGTTCAGGAAGCTCTCTTTCCCAGCTCGACCAGGCCTCTATGATCTCAGGAGGAAGGTTAGGGTCATCCCAGCTCCTCTTCTTTGCCCACAACCTTTGAACGAGGACCTTCGCTCTTGTTGTATATGGAATAATGATCCCCAGCGGGTCGTACTGCCGGGCGAGCACTTTGTAGATGTGGCGCATAGTGAGCGTCTGACGCTCGGAGGGCTTAAATCGGAAACTGAGTTGGTCAGTTAGACAATGCCACCGTAGACCCAGTGCTGGCTCTTGTAGGTCGCGGCTTTTTTCCGCTAGCCATTGCTCCGCACTCTCGGAGCAGGCAGCAGAGGATGGGCTAAAACAGCTGGGATGTTGCTTGCCCATTGCCGGATTTCAAAGCCACCTGAAGCGAGGATCTGTCTTAACTTGTCAATGAGAAGCTTTGCTGACTCAGGCATTGGGAGACTCTGCAGGCAGTTGTCCACGTAGAAACACTGTTCAATGGACTGCAGGATGTCTTCATTGCCTTCAACATGGTCTTTAGCATGTCTTTGCAATGCAAATATGGCGCAGCAGGGGCTTCTAGTTGTCCCAAATGGCAGGACACACCACTGGTAGACCTCAGGTTGTCGTTGCTGTTGAAGGCTTCTCCAGACGAATCTTAGTAGTGGCTGATCATCAGGCAGGAGACGAACCTGATGAAACATTGCCCGGATATCTCCACTGATGGCTGCTGCATACTGATGAAAACGCAGAAGGACACCAATAAGAGATGGACTGAGGGTGAGACCTGCTAGGAGCTGTTCGTTGAGTGAGAGGCCGTTATGGACAAAGGAACAGTCCCACACAAGACGGGGCTTGCCGTTATGATGAACAAGATGATGAGGTATGAACCACGACTAACTGGATGCCTTAACCTCTTCATCACTGAGCTGGATAACACAGCCTCCACTGATTAGCTTCTGGATCTCTGCCTCATATTGTTTAGCTAAAGCTGGGTCTCGCTTTAGTCGCCTCTCTGTGCCGTGCAGAAGGGGCATAACGGCTTCAGATGTGGCTTTGAGTGGTGGTGCACCTTTGATGCGGAGTAGTGGTATAGTGGAGTGTGTCACCCACCTCAACTCTCTCAGTACGTGCCTCAAGGATATCGATGGCTTCCTGGTCGAGACGAGATCGGACTGCTAGCCTCTCATTTCGAAATGGGAGGACATCGAGCTGCCAGAGACGTTCAACCTGTCGATAGAGATCATCCTTTGCTGGTGTGAGAGAGGTAAAATAGCAGGAAACAGCATTAGAAGCTATACTGTCAGGACCTTGGAGTGCCCAACCAAGGCTTGTGTGGATAGCTGTCGGACTGCCCTTAGGACCTACTCTCACTGGCTCTTTTGCTGCAATCAAGTGTGTGCAATCTGCGCCAATTAGTAGCAGTGGCTGGACTTCACTAAAGCCTGAGAGTGGGAGGCCCTGCAGATGGCAGTAACGTCTCTGTAGTGCAGCCACGGGGTAGGATTGCTCTGCCAGAGCTAATTGGCCTGCTGTGTAGGCGTCCTTGATAAGATGGCACTGTTTCGGGTGCGCCGGGGAGGCTACATAGAAAGAAAGACTCACCAGCAAGATGAGCAACGTCTTGGCAGATGGTGCGTAAAGGGAGAGTCTCTGTTTTACCTTTGAGGCCCAGACGTTGGGCAGCAGCTGATAGTATTATTGTTCGTTCAGCCCCATCATCTAAAAGGGCATAAGTCCTCAGTGACCTCCGACCCTGACTTATTATGATGGGCACCACCTTGAGATACACCTTTGCTCTTCACTTAACGTTGCTGAGTGTGGCTTGGTCACGTGGAGTGATAAGATAGACGTGAGAGTCTGACTTGGCAGCGCTATGTAGAACTCTCAGATGAATCTCTTGGCATTTGCTGCATTGTTTCTTTAAATTGCAGGCCTCGGAGTGGTGACTAGTTCGGCCACAGTTATAACAATGCTTACCACGTTCAAGCCATCTCCTGATCTCATCTGGAGAACACTGTACAATGTCAGTGCACTGTGACAGATAGTGCCCTGTGGTCTTACAGAAGAGACAAAATTTCTTGGACCTTTGTGACTTGTGATCAGAGCGGGCTGCCTCTGCAGGATGACTGTTTTCAGCTTTGGGTTTATCTGAACCGTGATAAACAGAAACATACTGCACTCGGGCCTTGTAAGCTGGAGGGTGCCTTTCTCTCCCGGAGACATGGAGCTCTTCAGGACGGTGGCGCTGTGCCATCTTTGCAGAGAGTCTTTGAGCCTCTGCCTTTACTTTGAGCCAGTTAGCAAGGTCTTTGAGGTTGTAGGGGTTGAGTCGACTTGTGATGAGACGGCCTTGTATTTGGAGGTGCTCTACAAAACTGTCCCTCATATGCTTAGGCAGTTTACTAAGCAGTCTGTCGACATGGCCAGTTGACATTATTTCTGTCCCATTGGGTCCCTCTAATGAAATAAGCATTCCTACTAGCAGGTCAACACTGAGAGCAAAGCTCTGGAAGCCTTTGGTGTCTCCGGATCTAACATCAGGGGCGTTTAGGATTGCGGCAATCTCGCTTTGTGCGAGCTGATGTGGTTGTCCATACTGGCGCTGTAATGCATCCATAGCAGCTGTGTAGGGTTGAGAATAATGCCTGCAGGACTGTGCAATTAGCTTGGCCTCATCCAGAACTAGGTGTTCCATAAGTACGCGATACTTGTAGTGCTCTGACAGCTCAGTGTGGGGGCCAAGCAGGTGGTCTAGCGCCATCTTGAGGTCAATGAATTCTCTCTCGCTGTCGTGAACCAGCTTGGGCAGTTCAGGTACAGGAACAGGCTGCTTTGGTGGCTGTAAACTGTATGGGGACTGCAGCACGGTGTATTGTGGCTGGACAGTATTGTATACCTGGTGAGCTGGACCTGGCTGTATAGGCACCGGCTGGTTAGCAGGCTGTGCTGCGGAAGGAGGTTGTGGCTGGACAGTAGGTTGTAAAGGCGGGGTTAGTTGGTAGCTTTGCGGCTGAAACACAGGCTGCACAGTCGTAGTTGGTGGAGGCTGGTATACAGGCTGTGGGACTACGGCCAGAGTGTATGGGGACTGGCTGTATGGTGCAGTATTACCTGATGGAATTGTAGGTTGAAGCACAGGGAGCAGTGTTGGAGGTGTCAGAGATTGGCAGGTTGGTGTTATCACAGTTGGAGATGGCTGATATGCTGGATAGGCTGTCGCTGTGGGACTGGGCTGATATTGGACAGGTATATGTGTTGCTGGGCCCCCATGCTGACTGTCTGCAGCCATGTCCACCGGGTGCCTTATCTGATAGGCTGGTTGGTATAATGTAGATACTGTCGGCTGCAGCATGCTTGCTGCTGTGGGAAGTGGATGGTTAGCGGCTGCCCCAAACTGTGAGGTAGATGTTAATGTTGCTGGAAGAGACTGAGTAAGAATATCTCTTTGGCTATGGCTGTGATTTGAGGAACTGGATGTTATAACTTGGGACATTAATACTGTGCCTGTAGTACTGGCAGTAAATGCAGCTGGCCACAGGCCGATTGCCTGTGTGTTTACCCAGGTTCTATTATTTGGCTGGGGGTTTAGATTAGCCTGCATTGTACGTTGTGATGCTGGAGAACCAGGCTCACTGAGGCAGTAGTCTGTGAATGGCTGGCTTTTTAGGTTGCATCCACTAAGGGCAGGAGATGGGGGCCTTCCATGCACCATTGGCAAACTGGGATATGTGCTAGCTTGTGGTGCTATGCTCCACTGTCTCACCTTATCCACTGCTGCTGCTGTGGGATGACAGGGCTGGAGCCCGAGTGCTGGAAGCAGTTGGCTGTCTTGAGTAGCTGACTCGGTTTGCAAGCTGAGTGACTGCAGCTGCTGTGCACTGGCGTTTAAGTTGTCATCCTGATGAGGAGCAGTATAATGCATGAGGGACTGAGGAAGGCTAACCTGATAGCCCTGGAGGTAAGCTGGTAGCTGCCGCGGCCGCCCCGTTGCTCCGCTCGCGGCCGTCGATGTTCTCATTGTATCCATTTTGCTGTTGTGGGTGAGGTAATCCGGCTCGAAGGACCAGTTTTATGGAGAGCTAGGGCTGTATATTGCTCAGAATAATCCGCTGGGCACCTCATTCACACAGACACTTCAGTTAGAGAGCGGGGCCAGACACAATTGCACGGTGAACGTAGCTTTTAATGATCCAGCACTGAAATCCCGATACAACGTCTTTCTGTATATATGCACTGCCTGGTAATAGTGCTACTATTCTGTCATAGATCCGAAATGACATCGATGTACAGAAAATAATAAAACCATCGGGAAAAAAACCATCAGAATTATATTATTATTCTAAGGACCCCTTAGCTGCCCAACCAAGCGCCTGAGGTAAAAAAACACAGAACATCACTGAACTGCTTCCATACAACATAACAAGAACACAGTAACAGTCGGGAATTTACAACAGGTACAATAGATAAATGTAATCTAATCTAATCTTACTATCTAAAAACATTGCCAGAATCAAAGGAATAGTGTCTAAACCAGATTTAGAAAGACTAATCCATGCGTTTGTCTCCACCAGGCCTGCTCACTGGGCTCTAAACCAGCTGTAGCACAGCTGCAGTACATCCAGAACGCTGCTGCACGAGCAGGGCATAAAATTAGAATTTTTACCAAGTAGCCCCTGGCTACCAGGTTTTTGAAATTGGTACCCAGCTAGCTATTTTGGTCGCCAGTGTTTTTCATCATCCCATACGCCCCCGTAGACTGTTTACATTATCATGGACGCTCCCAGCATTTAGGGCCCTATGGAATCCACTTTAAATTTTTCTCAAATTCCATTTTAATTTTTTTCATTTTCAGTTTTTAATTTTTGAGAATTCCGTTTTAAGCATTTTATGTAAATTAAACCCCAAGACAGTATATAAGATAATGAAATATAAACGATTTATGCAATTAAAACAGTAAACTTTAATGTTAATTTACTTTTAAACATATTGTGTTCATCAAAACATTTATTTTGCTGACAAACAAAAGAAATTCAAGTTCTTTTTATGTAGTAAACAACTAAAAAAAAAAAAAATCAAATAGGTAAAATCTATTTAAAGTGCTGAAAATGAAAGAAATGTCAACAGCAGTAAACGAATTGTTTTTTAGCTTGTTTAATTTCTTCTATTATCAGACTGTTTATCATGACGTACATGACATTTTTCAGGTATGTCATGACAAACTGTGTCTGAACAGAAAAAAACTATATTTACTACAGCTGATGTAGATACTATGAAATCCAAACACTGAACACTGGACGTGTGTATGAGTGTGTGTCAGTGTGTGTTTTTTATTTATTTAGGTGTTCCAGCTACTACAGACATCGCCGTTTAAATACATAATTGTCAGCCTCTTTGTGTTTAGCTCAGTGAGTGCCTTTTTACATTTGTGCTTTCAGGGTCGGCACTGGAAATATTGACTTATTGCATGAATTATGTGTAATTCTCAATAAAAGCCTTTGAAACTGATGAACTGCTTCTAATTGTATTTCATTATAACATAGAAACACCTGATAAAAACTCTGAAGCAGCAGACTTTGTGAAAATGTAGTATTTGTGTCATTCTCGAACCTTTGGCCATGACTGTACATGTCCTACATGTTTCCCTGCTTCAGCGCACCTGATTCAAATGAATGGTTGATCATCAGCTTGTCATCCAGGTCTGCACAAGTCTGTTAACGACCCGTTCATGTGAATCAGGTGTGCTGAAGCAGGAAAACATTTAAGACGTGCAGGTCTGCGGCTCTTGAGCACCAGATAAACAAGGTGAAGCTGCGTTTCAGTTTTATGCTCCTAAAATCTGAAACACTCTTCCAGAAGATGTGAGACAGGCCTCAACTCTGACAATGTTCAGATCCAGGATGGAAACATTTCTAATTAGCTGTGCTTATGAGAACTGAACGGATCTTATCTGCACTCTTCATTTTTAATTTAATTCATTGATTATTCTTTTGTAATGATTTATGGAATGACTCTATTTGCCTTCCTGTGATTTTATGTATCTGCAAAGCACTTTGAATTGCCTTTTTGTATGAATTGTGATCTACAAATAAACATGCCTTGCCTTGCCTTGAACACTGAATTTAAAATATGATGAATAGATAAAATATGTAAACCATATTTCATACCCTACAATTTATCATAATGATGACATGAAAAATTAATGAAAAATATGCATAGATTATTATGTGAGTATCACTTTACGCTCTGGCATTTTATTGATGTAGAAAAAAAAGAAGATTGAGAATGATTAATCCAGGGATTATTCTTGACTGCAACTGGTCATGCATTATCCATGCATCTATTTTCTATTCATGCTTATTATTCAGGGTATTAAGGGGGCTAAAGTTAATCCCAGAAGTCGCTGAGTGAAAGCTGGAGTACAACCTGGATAGGTCACCAGTTCATCTCAGGAGACAGCTCTCATTAAGCATTAAGATTAGAAAATAGTGTACCAGCAGAGGGCGGTATTGTCCCAAGTGTGGCCTAAAGCATTATTCTTCTGTCTTCTCTTGAAGATAAAGTTAAACCACAGGACTAAATGAGAGAGAAGAACATCTTACTGCTTCTACTGGCATCCTCCAGAGAAGATATATTCTTTTGGGACAAAGTCTTAAATATTGCCACAAGTGGCAAGTGCTTTTATTCACTATTTTTTATTCACTTATACTACATATTAGTAATATGTACATTGTCCTTGCATACTACTAATATGTCAGTTGTCTGTATAAGGAAAAGTACCTGATTTATGTTTCCCAGAAACTCTTTGTACAAGTTCAAGATGATGCCCCCCCAGATGCAGACAAGCCACTTGACAGGAGACTAGAAGGCTTCAAGGGAACCTGACAGGGCAGTGACACTGCACGGATTTCTCTGTGTCGCCTTTCGTGGCTGACGCAGTGCTTACTTGTTTGTTTCCGCCGCTGTGTTGCATGCAGGTGGTGGGCTCCAGGAGGGGGCCAGTGGCCATCTTAGCTCTTCTGGTGTTGGTCTTGTCGCCTCGACTTTTCTTCCTTCCCTCTCTCCAGGGGCATCACTAGACTTAAGACTGTACTGGGGCACAGCTAACCCATGGAAAAAAAGATTTTTCCACTTATTTATATTTTTTTAAGCATAAATAGTGCTTTAAACTATACAATCAGATCAGATTATGTTGGTGACTGGACTTTGATTAACCAACTGAATGAACTAATGCAGTGGTGCGCAAACTGTGTCGCAAGTGCTCTCTGGTGGTACGCGGGGGGACGTCAGGACTTCCCACATTTTTACTTTTTTTTCCCTTTGTAATTAAATCGGAAACATACAATGCATTATAAATATGTTTCAAATGAAAATCAGGTAACAATAAATAACTACAATAAGGAATAAACATGAATATGAATGAAAAAACGTGAACCTGTGAATTTAAAGCTAATTGAGAAGGCATATATGGCTATATTCTAAAATTGGTCATCATGGTGGTACTCGGAGAGCTGAATAGTTTCTCAGGTGGTACGCTGTATTAAAAGTTTGAGAACCACTGAACTAATGGATTTGGCCCACGTGTGAACCTTACTCTAGACTTGTAAACCACTACTGGTAAAAAGAAGAGGACTGAATCTTTATGAAATATTTGTTGTGTAAACCATATTTCACATATGTAAATCAAACATTTTTAAAAGTAAAAAAGAATAAAACACCCCTAAATCTTGTTTTTTTTTTTCCTAATGCAAAAACAAACGTGATTGGGAGATTCTTATAGTTGATCTCAACTCACCTCTGCACATCAACACCATCTCTCCTCCACTTCTGTTTGCACTCTGCTGCTCCACTTTGCCTGGACAGACATGTAAATATATATTACTGTAACTGTTATAAAGTTGACCAGTGGTTATTGTGACCCAAAAGTGGATTTTGGGTCTTTTCAGAGGGTTGCAGATGTGTGCATGAAAAAAAAAAAAAAAAAAGTTTAGGGAGAAAAAAAAAATCCAATTGGAGCAACAAAAGCAGAAAATTATAGTCAATTTTCTGGAGACAAAACAAATTATTTTAACTAATAATTAAGGCAAACCGACTGTGCACTTATTCTGTGAAATAAATTTGAATGGTTTAAAAACTTGGGTCACGACTTGATGGTTAAGGAAAAATGTACCCACATTTGCAAACCTGGAGGTAGACCGTTTGAGTTTGAACCACTGCAGTATCCTCAGGCTACATCAATATCTAGTTAACTATCACAAGCTCTCATCATTGACGCAAAGGTCCTGACCAGAACCAGCATGATGCCACCGTTAACACATTGTTTCACGCTGATAGTTAACTCACTGAAATTCCCCTCGGGTCTGACTCTCTCACCACCACTTTGGGTTCTTCACCCTTATTACGTTAGCTAGTTCTAAGAAAATTCACTATCTGTACTGCTAATGTTAATTTGGTTGTCTCGACTGAAGGAATCACCTCAGCTAACATTGTGTTAATGTCATAAACCAGTGATTCCCAAAGTGTGGGCTGCGGCCCCTGCTGGGCCATCGTAGTACTGTAGGTGGGCCGTGAGAGGTAATTAAAAATAAACAAATATGTTTTAAATCCTCGATTTAAAAAAAAAAAATGTTTTTAATTAATGTAAAATATGTATTAAATGATTTGAATAATAAAGAAAATAAGAAAACAAACCAATTGAGTGTTATTCTACTGTCATCTTAAAATGACAAGTGTCACCTTATTCGTTGACCTCTTATATTAATATTGGAATGTAGCTTTTAGTCTTGTATGTTGCTCGAAGTGGTGTTTAGAGGTTTCCATGAGCTGCAAAGATTTTTCACATTTCAAATTGGGCCTCGGTATTCTGAAGTTTGGGAATGACAAACACAGGTTAACGTTGCCTAGCTAGGGGCTTACCTCTCTCATTTCTCCTTGCTGCGAGGGAATAACTTCCTGGTATCCATCTACAGAAGTGCTTGAGTCAAATCAGAATAAAAAATAAATATATATATATATATATATATATAAGTATTCAGCAAGTTGTTATGGGTTAACGTTACGTACCTTTAGTCATTCAGCTGCTAGACAGCATCTCTCTCTCTCTCTCTCTCTCTCTCTCTCTCTCTCTCTCTCTCTCTCTCTCTCTCTCTCTCTCTCTCTCTCTCTCTCTCTCTCTCTTTCTATACATGTGAATTAATTTCCATATTAAGTAGCCATATGTGCAGCATTTTGTTGCGTATGCTATGTAGACTTAAAACTCCGAAGTGATTTTTTTTTCCTTTTTTTTCTTAACTGGTGAAATTTATACTGGGATTCTGGGGCGCTGCATATCAGTACTGGAGCATGTGCCCCAGTAAAATATGACTGCCGATGCCTCTCTCCCTCTTTCCAGGCAACAAAAGTGGTAGTGCTACTGCCGGGGTGCATCGGGTGGTATTTTGCTGGGTCAGGAGGGTGAGTTGGCCTTATAGCAGTCCTCGTCTCCTAGGTCCTTGGAGGTCAGCAATAAACCTGCTTATACATCATCTAAGGGTCTGCTGGGTCATGTACTGCTTTCTGATTTTCTCTATAATAAAAAACTTTGAATCTGACTCCAAACTATGTGATGACACCTATAAGAGTGATGACTTCAATCCCATGAGGAGAGGCCTATCTCCAAGTTCTGCAGCCTCTGCTCTCCCAGTGGTCGGCTCTTCTCTCCAATCCACTCCATGAAATCTGTGCAACATCAAGTTTTCTTCATGTAACCTTTACTTTATATCTGTGATGTTGGTCATCTGCTGTATTCCAGCTCTACATTTGACTTCATTTAGTACAGCCATTCCCAAACTTTAAAATACAATGGCTCAATTTGAAATATGAAAAATTTCCGCGGCCCATCCAAACCCTTAATCACAACTGTGATCAACATACAGGACTAGCAGCTATGTTCCGATTATCTATGTGAGGGCTCAACAAATAAGGTGACACTTGTCATATTAAATTAAGGTTGACAGTAAACTAACACTTAACTGGTTTGTTTTATATCTTCTTAATGTTTTTTTTTTTTTTTTAAATAATGTCATGACTATTTTACAGTAATTAAAAGCATATTTAAAAAAGATCAGGGATCTAAAACATATTTGTTTAACTTTCATGACCCCTCATGGCCAACTGCAGTACCACGACAGCCCACTAGGGGGCCACGGCCTACACTTTGGGAATCACTGATTTAGTAGAAATCTTGGACTTAGAAAGCTATGAACTTGTGTATCTTTTGATTAGCCTTGTATTTCATGTGGTTGCTGTGTAAGTGTATTTATAATCTCCATTGGTGAGCATGAATGTATGCCTTCTTTTATTGCTGCCTTGAAAGTGACTGTATACATAGCAATTTCTCACAAAGTTGGTGTACCTTTTCATGACCCCATACTAAAGGAGATGGCATCAAGGGCGGTTGGCTAAGGCCTCATATGGCAGTTCCTTAATTCATCACATTCTGCAACCTGCGATAGACTGGAAACCTGTCCAGGGTGTACAACCCATTAATATACAGTGGGGAGAGCAAGTATTTGATACACTGCCGATTTTGCAGGTTTTCCCACTTGCAAAGCATGTAGAAGTCTGTAATTTTTATCATAGGTACTCTTTAACTGTGAGTGACAGAATCTAAAAAAAAAAAATCCAGAAAATCACATTGTATGATTTTTAAGTAATTAATTTGCATTTTATTGCATGACATAAGTATTTGATCACCTGTCAACCAGTAAGACTTCCAGCTCTCACAGACCTGTTAGTTCTTCTTTAAGGTGCCCTCCTGTTCTCCACTTATTACCTGTATTAACTGCACCTGTTTGAACTCATTACCTGTATAAAAGACACCTGTCCACACACTCAATCAAACAAACTCCAACCTCTCCACAATGGCCAAGACCAGAGAGCTGTGTAAGGACATCAGGGATAAAATTGTAGACCTGCACAAGGCTGGGATGGGCTACAGGACAATAGGCAAGCAGCTTGGTGAGAAGGCAACAACTGTTGGCACAATTATTAGAAAATGGAAGAAGTTCAAGATGACGGTCAATCTCCCTCGGTCTGGGGCTCCATGCAAAATCTCACCTCGTGGGGCATCAATGATCATGAGGAAGGTGAGGGATCAGCCCAGAACTACACGGCAGGACCTGGTCAATGACCTGAAGAGAGCTGGGACCACAGTCTCAAAGAAAACCATTAGTAACACACTACGCCGTCATGGATTAAAATCCTGCAGCGCACGCAAGGTCCCCCTGCTCAAGCCAGTGCATGTCAAGGCCCGTCTGAAGTTTGCCAATGACCATCTGGATGATCCAGAGGAGGAATGGGAGAAGGTCATGTGGTCTGATGAGACTAAAATAGAGCTTTTTGGTCTTAACTCCATTCACCGTGTTTGGAGGAAGAAGAAGGATGAGTACAACTCCAAGAACACCATCCCAACCGTGAAGCATGGAGGTGGAAACATCATTCTTTGGGGATGCTTTTCTGTAAAGGGGACAGGACGACTGCACCGTATTGAGGGGAGGATGGATGGGGCCATGTATTGCGAGATCTTGGCCAACAACCTCCTTCCCTCAGTAAGAGCATTGAAGATGGGTCGTGGCTTGGTCTTCCAGCATGACAACGACCCGAAACACACAGCCAGGGCAACTAAGGAGTGGCTCCGTAAGAAGCATTTCAAGGTCCTGGAGTGGCCTAGCCAGTCTCCAGACCTGAACCCAATAGAAAATCTTTGGAGGGAGATGAAAGTCCGTATTGCCCAGCGACAGCCCTGAAACCTGAAGGATCTGGAGAAGATCTGTATGGAGGAGTGGGCCAAAATCCCTGCTGCAGTGTGTGCAAACCTGGTCAAGAACTACAGGAAACGTCTGATCTCTGTAATTGCAAACAAAGGTTTCTGTACCAAATATTAAGTTCTGTTTTTCTGATGTATCAAATACTTATGTCATGCAATAAAATGCAAATTAATTACTTAAAAATCATACAATGTGATTTTCTGGATTTTTTTTTTAGATTCTGTCACTCACAGTTGAAGAGTACCTATGATAAAAATGACAGACTTCTACATGCTTTGCAAGTGGGAAAACCTGCTAAATTGGCAGTGTATCAAATACTTGTTCTCCCCACTGTATATGCACATATATGTAAAAAGAAATGAATTTACTAAGTAAAAACATTGTCTATGATCACTAGAATTGGCAGTTGCATTCAGTGTGACTGTTTTAATTATTATTTTAAAAAGCAAGAGGCTTTTTAATTTTTTTTTTTTTTTTTTCACTGTACCTTTTAAAAAACAATGGTTAGGGCAGGCGGCCCATATACAGAGGCTACAGTCCTCGTGCCGCTGGTCGCGAGTTCAACTACCGGCTTGTCGACCCTTTGTCGTGTGTCTTCTTCATTCTCTCTGCCCCACTTCCTGTCTCTCACGACTATGAATAAAGGCCACTAGTGCCAAAAAAAGTTGAAAAAAAAACCATCCTATTAATAAAATATGTAATCATTGATAATTGATAATTGATAATTGGTAATTGAATTTATCTTCCAGTGAAGAGCTGGGATTGATGTTCCCTCACTTCTTTCTCAAGAACAAAAGAACAGTTGTATTAAACACACGAATCACTGATATGAAAATAATGATTAAAAAAAAACATTAGTTGCTCCCTTTTATTGTGCCCTTCATTTTAAAATCCCCCCATGTTTAATTAGGACACATCCGCTACACCTGAAATACATCCGTCACTGGCTTAGGCCCAAGGTACTCACGCTTGGCAGGAGCTTGAATACCTTGGGCCTTGCGGTCTGTTGAACACTGACACACATGAAAAGGATGATGCAGGCTTTTTAGGGGTATGTCCAAAATTGCAGCTTTTTGAAAATAAATATGCTTTGGAATTGTTGTTTTGAATTTCTCACATCTGTGTTATTTCCAAGGGTAATTAACTTTTTTTTTTTACTATTTTCATAAATCTCATGCTTAAATATGGCTATTTACTGGCTGAAACACAGAGTAAGATTCATAGGTTTTCACCAGTGTAGAAGTAGATGGCAGTAGTAATTATTGTAGTTTCATTAACTAAGAGGAATGATTTTATATACCATGATACCAGTGGTGAATATAATATCACTAGCACAGATGACAGTCAGTTTCAGTTTCTATTAAAGGAATTGTGATTATTTTTAGGCAGTGCCATCTAGCTCTTGTGGCCTCCCATCTCTACTATCACCTAAAAACAACCAACTGACCCAGTCACCTGTGACAACTTCATATTGCTTTCCAGAACTATATAACGCATCAGCAGTGATGGAGCCGGTTCACAGAGATGAAGAAAAAATCTATTAAATTCAATTCAATAACTTCAATAACTTTTTACTCATCCCTGAAGGGAAATTATATGTTGCAGCAACGGTCATTATTTAATTTTCTGGTCATAGCTGTGGGAAGGAAGAAAAACAGGGATTGACCCCAAACAAGAATAAGTGTAAATGTGAACCAGAATAAATCTTGTAAAAGTGCCTTAACCTTCATGTCTGTAAGGGGAATCTCAGGGCAGGAAATTTACTAGAGTTCATTTGTCCTGCTTTATTTTATTAAAAGACATTTCCTAAATGACATTGTAAGGCATCTCTGAATCATTTATTCAAGCCAACACTGTAACGAATTTCTGTAATTTCTACAGTAAAAAACTACAGTATCTACTTGTTTTATCATTTTACAAGGTATAACTGTATATTGCAATGCATTATGGGTCAAAAATAATTACAGTAACTTAAAGCAGAAGTTTACAATAGCACATTGTAAAATTACAGGATGGTTTTGTTTTCAATTGGTTCTGACTGTAAACGATAAATATTACAGTTAAATACTGTTAGTATTAAGGCGGTTTGAAAGAGGACGTTATGGCGGACGCAGGAAAGAAAACCTCCACATCTACTCAATAAAGTGTAAGTAAGACGTTTTTACCCTACAAAATTAAAATGTGACTCAAGTAGTAGGCCTAACTATTTGCAATTTAGTTACTTACTAATGCATGTCGTGTCTCGTCATGTTGCTGACAGGAACTAAGAAAGTAACGTAAGAGGAGGAGGAGAGAAAACTGCAAAAACCAGCATTTCGGTAAGAAGGATGCTTATTTCTTTGTGTGAGTTTTTGTATTTGACATTATTTGTTCATCTTGCTCGTGTTTTATACGGAATATATGGGCTGTGGGACTCAGACTGCACATGTCTAAAAACAAAAAATACTTTAAATTAAGCTAGCGCGAACTTCTGCATTAGCCTTGTCACCGGAATGCGAGGAAATGACTGGGTGGTCGGGAGGAGGGGGGAGAGAAAACTGCAAAAACCAGCATGATGTTTATGTCTGTGTGAGTGACTGTATTTGACATTGTTTTGTTCATCTTGCTCGTGTTTTATACGGAATATACGGGCTGTGGGACTCAGACTGCACGTTTAGCGAAAAATACTTTACTAAATTAAGCTAGCGCCCGAACTTCGTGCATTAGCTCTGTCACCGGCTAATGCATGAAGTTCGGGCGCTAGCTTAATTTAGTAATGCGAGGAAATGCGAGAAAATTACTGCATGGTCGGGTGGAGGGCTCCAACTGTTTTGGGACAGTCAGACCAACAGAGAGAGAGAGCCGTCACAGAGACGAGGAGAAATGTAGCCTGTATGAAATATAATGAAACGATAGCAGCGGTATAATAGGCTTCTATCAAAATAAACTAGGGCTGTCAAAGTTAACGCAAATTCCTTTTAACGCCGCTATTTTTTTTAAACTCGCGTTAACGCACGGTCTGTTATATTGGCCCGAATATAACAGCTGCTGATTCAATAGTTTGAATCAGCAGCTGTAAATGAATCCGCGTGCATGTAAACAGGCAAAGAAAACAGAAGTATCTGAGGAGGAAGATGAGAGAGTGATGATCGAGCTGCAGCTCCACCTGAAACCAGGTGAAAGTAGAAATAAGTCTGAGCAGAGAGAGAGAGAAGATGGACAAATATGTCGACTTGATATAAAAACATTTTATGATCATGAATCATGTTATTAACGTACACGTCTGTGGTGCGTGTTTTTTTTTTTACTCCAAGTCCAATTGATGTACTTTAAAAAATTCTTAATTATTTCATGCCGATCATTCATAACAGCGAGTGAGGAGAGATGAGCTGCAGAGAGGAGGGAGGGAGGGAAGTGTGTGAAGTGCCAACCGATTAAAAAAACTTTACTGATGATGAATCCTGATGTTACTGTACAGTTCTGTGGTTTAAACACTACAGATAAAAATATAAGCCTCTCTAAAGACCAAACTGATGTTGGTCTCCTCCACAAAATGTTTGTCACTGCGCTGTGTTTATTATAAGTGATGATGAAGAGTCCAGACTGTCTCTCCTCTTCATCTCCTTGGTGTGTGTCTGTGTGCAGTTTGTTGTCTGCTGTGGTCTAAAACATCCTCACTGATGGAAACTGTCAGAGTGACACTGATCTAAATGATCTGCTGGAAGAAAAGGGGAAGCTGATCCTTACGTTCTTCCATCACAAAACAGGAGGGGGACCAGTGCAGATGAAGTTGAGCGCATCCTGGTCAAGTACAACGAAGAAGAAAAAAGTGTGATCCATGCCCATGTGTGATTCTGCTGCTGATGGCCCATTTCAAGGAGAAATCTGAGGACCTCATTTTACAGGCTGATGTAAGTGTAAAATTATTATACTGTATGTTGAAGCTTCTGAAAATTAATATATCAGTTTGATCATGTTACCCTCAACAGTTGAGCTGAGGGTGATGATAATGCCTCCAATTCAAAATGGTTATAAAGTTTTTTTGTTTATTTTTTTTTTTTTTTCTTTGTCTTACAGGTTGTTCTCAACAGCAGCTGACATTGAGAGAACAATGCTGCTTCCCGAGTCTCCAAGACTCATCATCTCAGGTGGTGTATTATTTTAGTCTGTTGAAATAGACCACTTGTATATAAATGACACATTAATTTAAAGGTTGAGGAGGAGAGGGGAGAGGAGAGGAGAGGTTTGTGTTGGGGGTGTGTGTTTGTGTCATGGACTCGCGGGGGTAAACCACCAAGATGAGTGTTTTTTTTTTTTTTTTTTTGATGAGCTGTGACACCGGGACAGAGGTTCTGATCCTGCAGGTTTTCAGCAGCGGTGTGGAAGGAGAGGAGCCTCCACTCTCCCTGTAGCAAGCTACAAGTCAAAACTCACAATTAGTCTCAAGTTGTATAATGATTCTTCTCTGGGCTACTCTGATCAGAATGGCGCCCCTAGCAACGGTGTGTTTACACTTAGCAACTGCCTGGCAACCAACTGCAGGAATTAGTTTTCTGTTATTGTTGTTGCCTATCTTGATCAATAGATGGTGGTATTCTGGTAATTCTCCATATTCAACCACAACCTTTTACCTGTGGGTATGTTCCTGTGAAAGGCAACAGAAAGAACATGCATCTAAAAAATGCCAGAAGAACAATAATAAATCATATGTGTACAAAAAAGTGCTGTGTACCAAAAGACACAAAGCAGACTCAGGTCCTTTGACATAGGTAATGTAATGGTGCACATAGGTAATGTAATGGTGCACATAGGTAATGTAATGGTTCACATATTGCCATCAAAATGCACTGTGTCATTTGTGGTTAAGTGGAGGAGGGGGGTGTTGGGTGTAAGCTGAAGGCATTTAAATCATATATCGTTTATTTGACATTTATATAATTTAATGTTTTGTAAGCTACTGGATGATTTTGAATTAACCACTGGGGATGAATAAAGTTTTTTTTTTCCTTTCCTTCTTTCTTAGGTGATGTTCGCGTGGCAACAAATTGGATGCTGAGCACTGAGGGGAATGTGGTTGTGGGTCCACACCTGAATGTTGTGGCTGGATTGGCAGCACTTTTCGCATGCTACTACATTTTCAACCTGGTGTACCAAACGGAGGCAGCAAGCACACTGGATTTCATCCAAAGGTATGTGCTTGAAGGTGACGCTAGTGGAATATTATTTTGTTACATATTCCATTATGAATAACATGGTCGGTGTTATTTTATTCAACTCCCTGCATTTCCATTGTATTGCATTGCAAAGCCACTTTCTGCTTCAGTTTTCATCAGCCCCTACTAACATTTCTATGTTTCCATATTCTGTTTTATAAACTGTTTTAGTGTGTGCATACAACATTTATTGCACTTCTGCCCGTCCTGGGTGAGGGATCCCTCCTTTTTTTTTTTCCCTGGTAAAAAAGGTTTCTGGGAGATTTTCCTCAAGTCAGTGTGAGGGTCTAAGGGCAGAGGATGTTGTTATGATGCTATGTAAAGCCGTTTGAGAAAACTGTTGGTAAAAATGGGCAATACTAATAAATTGTCTTGCCTTGCACATCTGCAGTCAAAGCAAATATTGGTTTTGCAGTTTTGCATATTTGGAAAACTGATGCTTATCTCCACAACATTTCATTAAGTGTCCTTTCCTCTGATTTTGTGACTTCAGATGCTTCATTGGGATCAACCCAACCTCTGGCACCAAGACAATCAAGTGGATCGATTCAAGAAGCAGGATGGTAACGAGAAGAGGAACAACGGGGTCAGCCCTCATGTTTTCTGCACTTCTCAAAAGATTAATGGACTTTGAATGGCTGTATTTCATTACATTTCAAAAGTAGTTCGAATATATGGTTAGTTTTTACATGTTACATGTTTGACTGTGTTGCTATTTGAGGTTGTTTGAAATATAGATGTTGTTGAGGTCACCTCAACTTAAATACATTTCATACACATCTGCTGTATTATACCTTAATAAAAGGTTTTGTTTTTGCAGCACTGACTCTTGTTTTATTTAACAGCAGAAGATAATCTAATGTAGTGTTGATACATTTTGGATTATCAGCAATCACAGTGCTTAATTTGCTAAACAAAGATCAACTGTAAAAACATTCTACAATAAAATTATTGTATTATGAAAACTCAGCTCTTTACTGGAACATTTAATTGCCAGGTAACACATGTAATTTGAATGGATTACAAGTATAATGTTGTAAACTAAAAATACAATTAATGGTTGTTTCTAATATAACATAACAACACATTACTGTAATTTATACGGCAAAAACCTGTAAACAGAATACAATAATATACTGTAATTATTTTTTACAGTAATTGACAACAATTTTACAGCGCTTGATTGGCAACTTTTTTGCCTGTTATTTACTGTAGATTCTACAGGAAATTTGTTACAGTGAATGTAAGTTATATAAATGAATGAGCATTGCCATCGTGCACACACTGATGATGCGCCACTGCTTCTAGCTTCTGTGAGCCACGCTGAGAGAACGCATGACAATTTGAACTGTTGGTTTCTTTACAGTTTTTATTATGTTCATTGCCAATGACATCAAGGATTGCATTTATCTTCTCTGCAAGAAGTTACGTTCAGCTGGAGGAGTGAGGCAGTCACAGTACTCATTAAGGCATTAGCATCCGCGATGCCTTCCTTTCAAAGATATTTCCGTTTCTCGTTTTCATGTCTGATGACATTTACCTTCTCCCCGGTTATTGCACTGGTACCTGAAAGAGATGGCCTTTTTTTTTTTTTAAATATAACAAGCAGATTCTTGAGAGTTGAACAAGAAAGTTTTGTTTCGCCGTCGACCATTTTCAGATCAACGTAATCCTGTCTAATTGCATTTAACAACATATTTAGCCTCAAAGAAAAGCATTCAGACAAATTTGTCAGGCATTTTATAAACTTCTTTATCACTGAGGGAAAGAAAGAAGGAAGGAAAGAAGAGAGAAAAAAGTTTCATAGATGCTGAACGAATAAAGCCATGTTCAGTGCATGGCAGGATTACTCCTTCCAGGTTTATGCATGCTTATTATTAGTGACAGTGGCATTTTTTGACCCAGTGTGAGATGCAAGAGGATCAGGAATATTTTAGGGTAACAGAAAAAATAAAAAAAGTTAGAGGTGGAGTTTATCATTATTATAACATTATTAACTATTAATACCATTAATACTACTTCATTCATTCAAAATACCATACCATTAAAGGCTGTGACATCTGACATTTTTCTCTTTCCCTGTTTTTCCTATATTAACTATCCTCTTTTTATATGTCTTATGTGTTCTTTTATCAATACGTTTTAACATGATGTTTGTGTATTTTATGATTTTGTTTCTTTTAGTATGCATCTGACCTGTTAACGCCGGTCCATGGACAACAGATGTAAAATAGCCATTTTGGCTAATTCTGGCACATTTACATTCTATGTTTATTAATGTGCACTGTCCATGTCAAATAAACCATCAAATAAATAAATACATTTAAAAAAATCAGAAAATGTGAGACTCTGGCTTATCACTTTGACAATCATTTGAATTCAACCTGCAGGGGAGTTTCCAGCAGGCTGTATTTTATTCCTGTGCTCACTGTTCCATGCATTTATTACAGCCCACCTCTCCCACTCCTTTACTGTGTGTAAACCCAAGGTTGATAGAAGTGCAGTCATGATACAGGCATGAGGGCAGACAATCACCTCTCCTCTACACAGGTGAGTATTATTGCTTTTTTTCCCTGTGGGTGTTAATGTAAACCAGTCACATTGAATAATCTTTTAACATTAACTCAATAGACCAAAATCCAAATGTTTGAATATGCACATTAAAGAATAAGACCGAATATATATTTATGGTGGGATCATCAGAAAGAAAAAGTCAATGTAAGAGAGAAAAATAGCTTCCTTTCTTGTTTTATATCTCATGTTCATGTCAGCATCATTCAAATAGCATTGTCTTCTATGTTCATTGTCAGATGTCCAGCTGTGAGATGGAAATATATTTTGTTGCCTGTTCAGGTTATTTACCATTGTGCAACACTGACGGAAAGATATTACGAACAGATTTTGAAATAATCCTGCAAGAATTATTGTCTGCCAACCATGAAACTGAGATGAAGAAAAGGATGTTCTTGGAGCTTTAAAAATAGGATTCAGCAGAGGCAGAGAGATTTGCGAGAATTGGTTTAAACTGAACAATGCTGTGTGCACAGAGGCAGGGTGAGAGGTTTACTAACCCTTCATTTTTTTCAATAAGTGATGAAGTGCCCTGCATCTCTGCGAGAAAGGAGAGAGCATAATAAAAGGCATTTTCCCTGAGTCTTCACCAGGGAAAGAAATCATATAAATGATGAATGCTGCATATAAATGGCCCGACATAACAAACACGGAAGAAATCAATATGCAAATCAGGCAGATTATATAATTTACCACAAGGTGGAAAAAATTAATTGTTCATTCCCATTAGCACATTTCAAGGTAGAGCAACCTCAGATATATTTCACTTTTTATTATTTTTTTTCTTCTTTTTCTCATGAAGAATTTTTCATTTTCACATCTTTCTAACTTTCTAACGAAGCTTACGTGTTGGAACAAGTTTCAGCTCCTGTAGCATATGGAGTTGTGAAAACTCCTGTCCCCCCACAGCGGGCAAAAAATGAACAACCAGATGTGAGGAAAATAGGGCAGCTGTAATTTCATCAGACAAAAAGCCACATGACTCTTCTAAAATACTGAACTTTATTTTTCTAGCCAGAAAATCCTTGTGGTCCAAATGCAGTGTACACAAACAAGGACACGTCAATAAGCTCACAATTAAGATCAAATTAGGGTTTTAAAAAAAAAGTCTTTGTATGAGATCATACAGAATTTACCAGAGATTTAATAAATGGTTTAATTAAATCTAATTTAAAAAAATTAATTAATTTTTTTAATTAAATTTGATTAATTAATTTTAATCTAATTAATTAAATGTTAATTAATTTAATCAAACTATCTACTTTTAAAAGTGAGAGACATGTTTTGAAATAACATGTTGATTGGTTAATAATTACTAAAAGTTAATCTAAAAGAGCTGTCGCCGCATAAAGGATGATGACAGATAAGGTAAGATGTATTTGAACTTATTTGCTAACACGTATTATAGTCTTTTTATGTTTAATGCTGTCATTTTCCTTTTACTGAGGTCTAACAATTTGTAATGGCTTTTTAAAATATAGTTTTATAGCTTTATAAGTTGCATTCTTTAACAGCTTGGACAGATATGAACTGGAGTTAGGCAGAAACCTATTTATCTTGACTGCTTTGATAGTGACGGCAGTTGGTGGTAAATCCAGCTCTTCAAAAAACAAAGAGGAAAATTAGTTGTGTTTTTTTTTTTTTTGTTCTTTTCTCTGTCATTTTCAGCATCTTTGCATTGTCCCTGTGGTGTTCATTAAAATTTATTCCAAGTCATCTGGAACATCTGCTCACTGTTCTGGCACTGGAAATTTACGCTGATCCTGTAAACTGTAATATGCAATGTCTGAATGTCAAGCCTAATTTAATGTCTCATCAAACGCAATGAAAACAGTTGAAGACACTGTAGAATGTAATGAAAATACTCACAATCGTATTTTTTTTTTCTCCTAGGGGGGGAAATAAAATCCTTCAGGAGAAGATTTAATCTCAAAAACAGTCTCTTGTGCTGTCATACGTTGATCCACTGTGAGACATTCAACTCCAAAAAAACCTTCTGACTTTTTACAGACACCTCACTTTACCATCTCTATGTTTGTAGAAGATTTAAAGCAGTTATTTTGTTGTATTTTAGAAATACATCAAACAAATAATCAGATCAAATCTGTGTTGATGAAAAGACCTGACGTCAGTCACTGACTGGGTAGACATGTACGAAACTAGATAAGAAAACTGAATGAAGAGCTTGTTTTTCTTGTTTTTTTCATCAGTCCAATACAACTTTTGTACCTTTTGTGTGGCTTGTCCACCATACCTTAGAGAAGTGTACACAAGTTGTCATGAAATGACCCACTAACTAAATCCTTGTTCCATCTCTGTGTGCATGTTTCGACAGGTGTGATCCGATCATGGAAAACAGCAGCCTCGGCTGGTCTGGAGGTGTCAACACATCTCTTCAGACTGAACTTGACTCCTGTACCTCAATGAGGAACCAGGTCTCTCGCATTTTCCTTTACGCCTTTCTCATTGTTGGCATTGTCTCCACAGTAGTTGGGAACTTCCTGGTTGTCTTGTCCATTGCCTACTTCAAGCAGCTGCAGTCTCCCACAAACTCTTTCGTCATGTCACTTGCGGTGGCCGATTGCCTTGTTGGCCTGGTTGTGATGCCGTTCAGTATGGTTCGGACCGTGGAGGGATGCTGGCACTTTGGTTCCCTTTTTTGCAAGCTTCATTGTAGTCTAGATGTCATGCTGTGCACCGCCTCCATATTCCACCTCAGCTGCATTGCCTTTGACCGTTATTATGCAGTCTGCAACCCCCTCGTTTACTCATTAAAGATGTCCCACAGTCGAGTAGCTCTCCTCATTGCCGTTTGTTGGGCTGTTCCTATGCTCATTTCGTTTGGCCCCATAATGCTAGATCTTCACATAGCTGGTGTAGACGTACCGATCCCTGAAGATGTGTGCGTGTTCTTGGTCAGTCGCGTTTATGCCGTCATGGCTTCAGTGGTCGCCTTTTACCTGCCCATGGCTGTCATGCTCGTAGCCTACTGGAAGATCTTTAAAGCCGCCAAACGGCAGGCCAGGCAGATCAGCATGATGGAAAGTCAGATGGCTGCTGGGGTGGGCAAAGACTCGAGCAAGAAGAGAAGACATCGCAACACTATGAAGAGGGAAAGAAAGGCAGCCAAGACTTTAGGTATAATCATGGGCGTTTTCCTTGTATTTTCTGGATGCCTTTCTTTACAGTCAACATTGTGGATCCATTCATTGAATATAGCACAGAGGTGGTCGTCTGGGATGTTTTTCTCTGGCTGGGATATGTGAACTCCTCTCTAAATCCCTTCCTGTATGGATTTTTCAACGGCTCCTTTCGTAAGGCCTTCCTGATGTTCATGGGCTGCAGGGTGTGCCTGCCTGGAGCATCCCCTGGAATGGAGTTATCACACACCAGGAAAGAGGCAAATGAATGTACAGATTAACCATGAAATTATATCTCCACAAAAGATCAAGACCTATTTTGTTGTGAGTGAGTGGAACCGTCAACAGGAAACTATAACCTTTGGACAACTTCCATACGTTGAGCTAGACATTGATTGGTTGCCCAATGTTGGGAATGTGTTGGGTGATAATCCATTCAGAAAGCATTGAGCAGTGATAATTTAGACATGGTGGCCATCTACCATGCAGTTAGTCTTTCTCCATGTTAAACAAAGCTGTATGTGTTTAAATTGAACCCAAAATGCCATTTGAAAAGCCAGAGCAGCAAATTCAAATGCTTGTATGGACTATGACACACTATGGTATTTTTCCCTCAGATTTAATTGATCTAGCGGGGATAGCAGGAACATTGTTTCATCTATACAAATAAGTATAAAGGACAATACTGAACGGAAGAGCAAAATTATAAAGAAGTTTGATGGTTGGTGCCCAATATTCAAGCACACTGCACAAATTTGACTATTTCTAGATTAACACTGGCACTGCAGTCTGGGCAAACATTAATGGCCATTTTGCTGCAAATGTGTAGTCACAAACTCAGTACTGCTTTGAGTCGTATCATTCTGGTTTCTAGTGAAAGTTTACTCACTCCTAACCATGTAATCATACACTTAGAGTTGTGGTTTGTTTTTTTTTCCCCTTCTTTTAACTGAACAGAGCACCACCCCTCCTTGTAAGTGGCAAAATTATAGATGTTTTAACAAGCGTGTGCTCCCAGCAGAATTCATTAGCCAGATTAGATGGGCACCTCTTTGCCAGCTACAGATGTGAGCAAAGACAGTACACAGTATAAAAAAAAAAAAAAGTGCAAAAAAAAACGTTTCTTGTGTAGTATCACGTTTTCTTAGTCATTTTTCATGCTCCACATAAATGTATGTTTCACTCTTACACCACCCAGTCATCCAGCGCCCTTGGTCTCCAACCATAACTATAAGACGATGAAGATAAATAAAAGAACTAATAAAATCAGCAAATAAATGCTAAAATTAGATCAAATAAATGCTTAAAATATATGTATAAATGTTTCTAAAGGAACAGTCTTTTTTTGTACAGTTTACATTCTGTGGTGAAGTGGAAATTATATAAAGAGACTATTCTTTAATAATCTATGTAGGGACATGCAAGGAGAGGTTCCTGTTTTACAAAAGAGAGGAGGAGATAGGAGGCTGTTTGGGGGGGGTAGGGGGGGCTTTATTGATAAGAACCTCCACCTTTAATTATTTCATCCATTAATGTGCATCACTCTGCTGTAAATGACCCTACTACACTCGCTGCGCTTCATTTTCCATATTTCACATATTGATTATGAAAAAAGAACAAACATCATTGCTCAGGCGCACTTCACATCAACACATTTCAAAGAAAAACAGCATACTTACTTGTACAATTTATTAGTTTTATGCCCCTTCGGCAAAACAATTACACAGCATGTAGTTATAGTTCCAGTTAACGCTTGTGATTTATGAAAGTGTGCACTCTGAATCCCCAAATGAGTGCTTTCCATGAAAAACAGAGAAAAGACGAAATGCATCTCACATTTGAAAATAATCATTTAAACTTAAACCAGAAAAATCCCACGTTGAAATCTAAATTTCTTGTAAATGCACCTTTTATTTTACAAACCAAGTGGAAACTCTGCATGCATTATTCACTAATATTATATTAGAACGATAAAAAAAAAAAGATAATTAACACTATAACTATAATAACTTGAATATAGACGCTGTGCAAATGCACATGCAGAATTAAAGAAACTGAGGTGTAAAGTTTCGTGCTTTCTACTTTTTGTGTCGGTGTATTCTTGTGGTCTTCCAGATGTTGCATATTGACATGCATTCAGAACGCATGCTACTATGCATTAAATCTGCATAGTAATAAGATACTGCTTAAGTATTATAAATTAAAGCTTTTTGCTCCCAGCAGGTGTTTATTGGCAGAAATTACAGTCTACAATTTCTTTACATTCATATTCACTGATCAGTGGGTCAGAGAGAATAAAAATTGCATCTGGGGGATTCACACTTGTCAAGAATCTTGATTCGTGTCACCTCAGGCCGATTCCAAAGTTTGGAACAAGGTTGTCACACAGACCTTGTAACGCAGAGAAAAATGCCAATAGGATGAAAGGGTGAATGGAAGACACTTGATCATGTGCTTGTTGCTCATTTTCCAAACAAGGCATCCGCTCTCAAATGATTTTTTTTTTTTTTTTGTGGAAAACCTATTTGTTAGTTCCTGTTTTATCTTGAATCCTGTGTTTGCTTTTACCTGTCTCGAGTTACTTGCAGTCTTTTCCCTCCTTTGCGTTCACTTTGTTGTAATTATTGCCACCTTGTATTGACACACATTTTGTTTCGTCTCTCTTGCTAGATCGTCTGTTACTTGTGATTAGCTCTCTAGCCGTTTCCCATGTGTTTCCTTTTTCCTGGCTTCTTCCAGCTTTTCCAAGTTTTCCCAGTTTTTGCCTTTCACATTGACATTATTGGTGGCACATAGGTTGTTGACCAGTGCTTTGTTCCCAGACTCTTTTGTTAGGACCTTGTCAGTGACATGTATCACATCAACTGTCTAGCTTTGACCTCTGGATCTGAATTTGACCTCTGCTCATCCAATAAACTTAACTGCTGGATTTTGTTTTGTGCCTTCTGTGGTCCATGCGTCTGAGTCCTTACCTTGTCCGCTGTTAGCGCAGATAGCCATTGTAAAATCAGAGAAGGCGGTGGCCGCTATGTGTCCCTAAGAACCCCACAGTCCCACTTACTTATGATGGTAAAAATAGAGAGCCATCACATGGGTTAGGGACTTTAAAAATGACACATTGGCTGATTATGTCCTGGACTGTCCTCTTTTTCAAACTAAATACAGCATCTACAAAAATTATATTCATGAGATCATCCCATTGAGTCTAATTAAAATGTTCTCTTTAAGAAGACACAGATATAGTAGCACTCGACTGTAATGCTGCTTCACAAAAATATTTTGCATAATATTGTACAGTAAACAGTGAGCACTGATTGTACATCCACTTCCTCATACTTACATTATTGCTCTTTGACTGGGTTTGCGTTACAGACTAAAGGGTAGGATGCACTTGCTCCATACTAATATTGTTACATTAAAGAATAAGATCAGCTGGTTAACATTGATTTTACCTTCAAGGTTTGTATTGTCTTCATGTTGACATGTCCACGACTTACACCACAGAGGGCATGCTGCCAATCCCAGCTGCCACAGTGCTGATCCCCATTACAGCTGGAATGGGCTCCTGCCCCCTATGACCCTTAATAGGATAAAGATGGTATAGATGAACTGATGGATGGATAGTGTTGATCTTTTCCATCTCCCTCTTCCTTCTCTGATACCATCCCTTATGTGAATTCTAGCTTCCAAATTATTTCCTGTTTCTTTGTTTCAGGTTTCAGTAACCTGTGAAATAACCTTACTGTCTGACTTGTATTTCTCACACAGTTGCATGTTTGTTTGTTTTTTGTTTTGTTTTGTTTTTTGGCCAGGCAGTGTAGATTACTGAATAATGTAAAAAAAAAGAAAAACATGCACAATTTGCTTCCATTTGGTCTTAGGGGTTTTTTTTTGAGGGGTAATGGAGTCAAAAACAGGAAGAAAGAAGAGGCAACGCTGGGTTTACTTTGTTGGGGTGACGTCAGAAGTGAAAGTCGTGTGACTTGGATGATGGGGAGTTTGACGGCTCGGAGCTGAGATGACAGGCAGAAACAGTGCTGGAAGAGAAGTGACGCAGAGCAGGCTGGCTTCAGAGGAGATCTGAGGCACAAGAGAACAGAAAAAAAAGGAAAGCCGAATTATTTTGCAGCCGTAGGGTAAATATCGCATCAGTGTTTTGACTGTTTGCCGATGGATGGTTGGAAACCAAGGTATTCAGCAGTGTCTTCATTATCTGATTCCTGAGAGGTGAGTAAGCAGATGCAATCTACAGTTCCTTGTCCGCACCCAAACACACAAGGACCTAATTCCAATGTGACCACCAGACCCAGTTCATGACACACCATTACTCAGTTTGAAGCCACTTTTGCTGCAGTGGAAGGTCTCTTAATGAAGGGGGAGTGCGCTAAATTACAAGCCCTCAGAGTGTGTAGAGGAACAGCGGTGAAGTTGGGTTGAACCAAACAGAGAGAGACAGATAAACAAAGTGGTAAAGGGCAAGGAAACAAACAGGACAAAAGGAGGACAAGGCCAATACAATGGCATTCACAAGAATGAAATTATTTTAGTTTTCTGCCTATTTTATGATTTGCCAAAGAGATCTGGTGTAAATCCCCCATCGACGCCAAAAACTTAATTTACCGTGCTACTGTTTCCTTTTTTCCTTTCTTTTTGCCTGTTAGTTATATACACTGCCTGGCCAAAAAAAGAGTCACCACCAAAAAAAAAAAAAAAAAATGTCATACACAATATTGGGCTACATGAAAATTTTGCTGGACCGCCTTTATCTTTGATTACGGCATGCATTCGCCGTGGGATTGTTCGATAAGATTCTGCAATGTCACAAGATTTATTACATTACATTAATTTTTCACCAAGATCTTGCATCGATGCTGGTAGAGTCTGACCGCTGCACAAAGCCTTCTCCAGCACATCCCAATGTGCTGGAGATTCTTAATGGGGTTCAGGTCTGGACTCTGTGTGGCCAGTCCATGTGTGAAAAGGATGTCTCCCTGAACCAGTCTCTCACAATTTGAGCCCGATGAATCTTGGCATTGTCATCTTGTATTATGCTCGTGCCATCAGGGAAGAGAAAATCCATTGATGGAATAACCTGGTCATTCAGTATATTCAGGTAGTCAGCTGACCTCATTCTTTGAGCTCATACTGTTGCTGAACCTGGACCTGACCAACCGCAGCAACCCCAGATCAGAACACTGCCCCCACAGGCTGGTACAGTAGGCACTAGGCATGATGGGAGCATCCCTTCATCTGCCTCTCTTCTTACCCTGATGCTCCCATCACTCTGGAACAGGGTCAGTCTGGACTCATCAGACCACATGACCTTCTTCCATTCATCCTAGAAAATTGAAGCCCAGTTAGCCTCACTGATTAGTGGTTTTCTTAAGGCTACACAGCTGTTCAGTCCCAATCCCTTGAGTTCCCTTTGCATTGTGTGTGTGGAAATGCTCTTACTTTCACTATTAAACAGCCCTGAGTTCTACTGTTGATTTTCTTCGATTTGATCTCACCAAACGTTTAAGTGATCGCCGATCACTATCATTGAGGATTTTTTTCTGGCCACATTTCCTTTTCGAAGACGATGGGTCCCCACTGTCCTTCCAGTTTTTAATAATGCAGTAGACAATTAATTAATCCAATTTTGGTAGTTTCTGCAATCTCCTTAGATGTTTTCTCTGCTTGATGCATGTCAATGATTTGATCCTTCTCAAACAGACTAACATCTTTTCCACGACCACGGGATGTGTGTTTTGATGTGGTTGTTTAAGAAATGAGAAGCAACTCATTGCACCAGTTGGGGTTGAATAACTGAAAGATAATCGCCCATGCAGTAATTATCCAATAGGAGGCTTGTACGTATTTACTTAGTTAAATCCAGGTGGTGATTTTTATTATTATTTTTTTTTTGTCTGAGCAGTGTATAATGCATATGTTTATATACATTCTTTTTGTGTAACATTATTAGCTTTAGTTTCTCTTTAATTTTGATTAGTAGAACAGGGAGACAGGCTAACTACATGCAACCCTAAAAGGTTTATCTGAAAGGCTGAAAAGGCAGCTGGTGCCTCAGAAAGCTCAGGCTGTCTCAGACAAGCCTGCCTTCACGGAACCAACGATAACGTCACCTGACTAGTGTTAAAAAGAAGAAAGTATGACTCAGTTTGTGGTATAAAGTGAGCAATGAGAGTACAAAGAGACTTTGGAAACTCAAGTACCTTCAAGTACCTCTTCTTGTAACTTGTGCCCTAACCCTGAATACCCACCAATAAGACTGTTTCTCAGATTATTTACACTCAAGATGGTCAGCTAGCAACTGGAGCCAGTTTAACCACATTCAAAGTTGTACAGTCATGGAAAAAATGATTAGACCACCCTTGTTTTCCTCAGTTTCTTGTTCATTTTAATGCCTGGTACAACTAAAGTTACATTTGTTTGGACAGACATAACAATAACCACAAAGATTGCTCATAAGAGTTTTATTTAAGAGCTGATATCTTACCATTTTCCATGGTTTTCTTGATTATAACCTAAATCACTTAAGTTTTTACATCAATAGCTATGGCGTTGTACTGCCAAAAACACTGCTTTTATGCATTTAGTGTTTTCTTTTCTGTCTGTTTTAGTCACATGATGACGTTTAGTGGTACCAGGTATTAAAATGAACAAGAAGTGAAGAAAAAAATGGTGGTCTAATAATTTTTTCCATGACTGTATATTAGATAAATGGTCAGTTCCTGTCGAGGCAGGATGTTTCTTTTACTGGCTCTGAACTTGTGAATTGTGGAAGTGTATTCACCCTCTCTGGAAGTCGGTGAATTTTCCTCTGTTTATTTTCTTACCCTTTTCTTTTCTTTCCTTTTTTTTTAAGGAGGTCTGTTTATTTCTTTTTCTCCAGCATTCGTTGTAACTTTCCTTTCTGTCATAAAGTCCTGTTAGCCGTTACTGTATTGTTATTATACAGCAGTTACGTGTTCACTGGAAACGATCAGAAGTGGGAGGGGGAGCACAAAGTAGAAGTCTGACTTTCCCCCCAGGTCAAGAAAAGATCTGAGTGAACTCATGCTGGAGTTAGTCTAATAACGGGAAGCAGTTAAGATCCATTAGTCTTGATAAAGCCTCGGCTCCTTTCGTTTGCCTGCAGCTCTAAGCTCATGAATGTATTTCTGTCTGACAGTCTCTTAATTCCCATAATATTTATTCCGATCTGTGCAGCTTTGTTCACACATTCAGATGCTCATTTGTTCTTGTATTTAGTCAAAAGAACAAACAAACAAAAATGATGCCCTTCTGAAGGTGTTTCCTGGACTGACAGGTGAGAGGGTAATGCAGGTGAAACAACAGCGACACCTTTTGGATGGAGCTGTTTTACAGCGTGCTTTACTGTAGCTCAACTAAAGAACAGCATTATAGCTCAATTTATTGTCTCCTTTTTTTTGTTTTGGTTTTTGTTTTTTTTTTAATCTGGCATAAAAATAACATTAAAAAAAGAAGAGCACATTTATCACACATTAGCTCACATTTTGCACTTCAAACATCATTAAACTCTGCGTATTCAGGTTACACTGCGAAAAAATGAATCCTCTTCTACATCTTTATTCTTGCTGGCTTCACATCTTTACAACGCCTTGTCAAAACAGAAATCATAGCAAACGAATGCTCATAAAACACTAACATTTTACATTTAAATCAATCCAGAATTTCTGGAAGCAACAGAAATTGCACTTGTGACTCTCCTCAGATGGAGCTTCTGAAAATTTGTTTCAGTACAGTTGGATGGTTTTTGTTACTTTTTTTTCCCTCCTCAAATCAACAAAACAAGTTCACCGTCGTCCTCATACAGTGTCAGCTGGCAAATAATTAAAGACAAGTACACTGTATAAAATCTATCAAAATGCACATAGCATGGCGATGATAATGATCCTCATTTGTGTTTAATATATCATCTAAAGACATGGGCTGTCTAAAGTTGATGCACGAGCATCTTGAAATGTCCAGTGATTTTGCCACTGATGTGTCCACCTCAAAAACTTAGCTTCAGGCAGTGCACAAGAAGTTTCAACTCAATAAAACCCTCTCCACAAACACGAGGTTTTAGATTAAGTTGTTCCTCTCAGCTTCAGTCAAGATTTGATTTCAGACATTTCCGACCACTGAATCGTGCTCTATCACAGTCTTTCCTCCGCGCTGGTCCAGTACGGCCCTTTGAAAATAAATAAAAGACCCTCTAGGGATGCTCAAATGTCAGTCTCTTTTAGGCCATGACATTCTGCCAGATCATAAAACTGATAACCGCTCTGCTCACATGAGTTGTAAATCCCCATGGAGACTGTGTCAACTGTATCAGTCCGGCCCATTCCAGGTGCGGCGCCTTTTCCCGTCCCTCCCTTAAATTTATTTGACAGATTATTCACTTTTTCTTTGAACTGGAAGGAGGACTTTTGCAGAGGTGGGAAAAGGCTCCATTGCTTGAAACCAAGCGAGCAGCCTTTTCTCTTATGCAGCAAGGCGCCTCCACAGGATCCGTGCACGGCGTAGCCAGGTGTATAGTCTCCCCTCTGATCCCTGGACATGCCCTTCACCGCTGTCCGCCACCTCTGATCGTAGAAGCGACGCAGGACCCTCCGCTTTTGGTTGCACTGGCATCTGAGGAGGCGAGTGAAAGCCCGCTGGAATTCTTTGCTGGAGCAGGGGTAGATCATCGGATTGATGCAGCTGTTGAAGTATCCCAGCCAGAACACCACCTTGAACACCGTTTCAGGCGGTTTCAGCGCCGGAAAGAAGGAACCTGGAAGGAGATGGAGAGGTGAGGATCAAGAAGATGTATGCATGGATGTCTTTATTTGTATGCTTCTACGTGCGTCTCTGATTTTATGGTGACAGCCATGAAGGACATTCAGGCGAAAACACAATCTATTTACGTTTTCAGCTTTTGTGCACACAGCATAACAATCGATTAACTCAAGTATGCTGTTTTCTTTCAGTTAGGAGTCCTCTGTTAAGCAGACTTTGTGAAGTTGCTTCTGAGAAGGAGCAACCTAATGAAGGGAAGATCTTGCCTCGGGGTAAATTCCGCTGCAATAGTTTGGCATACAAAACAAAACAAAACATTTCAGTTTTAATTTAATTATTTCTTTTTATTATGTAAAATCCTATGAAATGTTATATTTGTGAGAATGTTGTCTTTTCCTATTGCTCCTTGGTTTTTCTTGTGTCTCCAGGCTTTGGATTCAAGAACGCATCAGTCCCAGAGACAGAAGCAGCGTCGCACTGCACTCACATGAACTTCCCTTTGGCCCAGGAGTCCGGTGCCATTTCACCGAACACAGTCTGGAAACAAGTGGCATGGCTTGTGCGGTATGTACTTCTCAGTGTCATGGCTTCGTGTTATTTTGACATGAGCTCCTGGCAACATGTTGTGCACCAAAAGAAAAACAGACAGGGGGAATGTGCCGTCTGCAGACTGGCTGACAAGAAATGTTTTCTGCGGGTTTATGTTCGACTTCTGCTGCCCAGAGCTTTGACTGCTGCTTATAAACTCACCAAGCCAGTTTTAAATCAACACGTTTTACTATTAAGATGAAGAAAATCAATAAATGATGTGACTTCTACTGACTCTCCTCACTAAAACTGCATCACCTTAGAAGCACATGATGCACTTCCTCTGAGGCACGACTGCTACAACTCCATAACAGCTAATTTAATTATTTTATTTTTTTAAATAATTTGTTCTATTTTTTTTCATTTAGATTTCAGTCATGATGATTGCCCCATCCAGTCCTTTTTCTTCTTTTTTTCCCCTTCTTCTTTTAAGTTCCTTTTGGCTTATATCCGAACGCAGACTACAAAGGCAACACAGTGAACCCATCTGAGAGTCTGGGGACCTGTCAGTTTTCTCAGACATCGTTTTATGATGGGTCTTTTGTGTGAGCAGACTGAATCTTGAACGGCCTTCCGTTACAGAGCTTGCAGAACCATCTCCTACATTTAATCTTCTGTGTGAAGGTCAGTGTCATGTATTTGGCAAAGTCGTCCTCAAATGGCCATAATTCAATGAATACATCCAATTCTATCTGTATGGATTTTCTTTGGTATTCTGGATACACACAAATTGTAATCATCACGGTGCTACTTAATTTACCTGCCACTGGAAATATTCCACTGATTAGCAGATTCATTTGTGAGCCTGCAATATTCTATTCGTGTCAGGACGATTAACACTAATAATCAATAATCCATGCTTTCATTACTTTCCTCTGTTCCTGTTTGTTCACTGTTTCTCAGGTTCAATCCCACTGGGACTTACTGAGGGTGTAATTACTTCAGGAATGGATTATAACAGTAAACATTTAATAGAATATCAAATAATCTTCAACACAGATAAATATCATAACAATGTCAAAACAACATCTATGGCTGATGTTGATTTTTTTTTTCAAAAAAAAAAAGTCCAATAAATGGCCAATTAACTGGTCTAAATCTAGTGTTCTTCATTTTTAATGTAGTTTGTTAGCCATCTTACCATTTGAAAGGAGAAGGATCTAAATTATTTCTAAACAACAGAAAAGTACCTGATAGATGGCTTATATGAGTTAAATTTATGAATTAAGACAAAACTGTATGAGTTAAGACTAGGAAATGTTCATGAATGCTTTAAGGGGATGCTATACTTCTAATTCTAATACGGTGATCCGTTGCCAATTCGTGCTTTAAATTCAGACGGCCCAGAACTCTAGAATCTGTGTGCTGATTGGCCGAGACACATCACAGGATGTTGTGCGCATTTTCTCACAGCGAATAAATGTTGCAAGCCAGCCTGGCCCCTTTAAGAAGGTGGCCTTATGGGTAATGATGTGGCCTTATGAGTAATGTTGTGTGTGTGTGTCGAATGAAAACGAGGTTAGTTGAAAAGTGTAGTGAGCATCAACAGCAGCCCAGCGTGTATAGATTTACATTCTCTGTTAACTGACAGGAGCCAAACAATACAACCTGTGTGATGTTACAAGTTCCTGCAGTGCCAGAATAAAGTGCTCGTTCCATGAAAACTGGACTTTTTTCTTTTGTTGTTGTTAGCGTGTTAGCCGCTAATTACGAGCCAAAAATAGCACAATACCAGCGGTTTGTTTACTACAGTTCAGAGACCAGAGGCTGTGAAGGTAACAGAAAGACTACAGTTGAGCCTTTGTCTTGTTTCGCTGCAGTGCCTCGCTACTTTTTGGGGGGTTTTAAACATATTTTAAACACATTATTTAGGCTCGGGGGGGGGCTCCAGCTCCTGTTTGTGGATTTAGATTTTTGCGGGGGGGCCGGTCCCCATTAACTGTGAAAAATAAGAGCATTCTTTCACTCTACAGCGTAAATGTTCAATATGTATAATAGCTTTTGTTTTGGTTAAAACACAGAACTAGTGTGAGTTATGAGTTATTAAATTTTTATAACTTGTATGACTGTGTATTGCTTTGATTTATGCTGGCACTCATCCACGCAAAAAATGCTAACTCTACTCTTCCCGTGCAGCGTTCCTGTTCTTAGCTTTTTACACGAGAAAAGAGATGACATGACTGTCATCTGTAGCCAGAAAACATCATCTTCAGGAGTGTGGTGCATTTGCATTGCAAAAGGAAATGGTCTTATAAGGGCAATCTGCCTGGACCTTCAGATGAGTCAGACTGCTGCATCTGCATTTGCATCATCACAGAAACGAGGCCTGATTGGCAAGAGATGCGCTGAAATGTTTGCCTCTCAGAAAAAGATCACTCATTACTTCATTATTGATTGTCTCGGATCAATCGTGCATCTGTCAAAGCATGTGTAAAATGTCAAAGCATGTGTAAAATGTCAAAGCGTGTGTAAACAGGGCGAGAAGCCCACACTCCCCCATCAGTCATTTAGGACTCATTCCTCAGAGATTAATCAACGGTGTCACTGATCCCAGAGGGGACTTCATGTTTTGAAATACAGCCTCAGAGGAGATCGCAGCTGGGAACTGCTTTTGACAGCATCTGTATGAAGAAAAAAAAAATCTGCTAAACAAGATGGTTTCAGTTAAGGAGATACGAACAAACTCTAACTTTACCAATCAAATTAAAGAATATGCGTAAAGATAATACAGATGCAAATGTAGTGTTTTTGACACTCTGACTGTGTTAATCATCCAAATGAGAAGTCTCTACCTTCAACTGAGAACCCTAAAAACATTTACCAACACTTTAAGATAACATCTCACATATTTCTCTGAGATAATGATCTGATCTGGCTGAGTTCCCTTCTGTTTTCTCCCCTGAATAATAATTTCCTGAGCTACCCTTTCATACCTGAGAACCTGCGCAAACGTTGATACAAGCAGGCTGTTAAATATGCTCGCAATGTCAATTAACGTGATCATCATGGAAATATTAAAGGCATTTCTGATTCTTGAAGGCTCGACATAAGAGTTTGTCTGCACATTGTTCAAACTGAGCAGCAGCTCCTGTGCGGCGTGGCGTACTGGCAAGTGATTAAAAAGAGCTGTTTGAAACTCACTCTGGTCTTTTCTCATCTTTCAGTGCTCCAGTATATATCTCACAATTTCTGCGTGCAAATACCCTTGCCCTTTTCTTTCCCATTGAGTCAGGGACGTGATTAGTCGCACCAATTTGATTTCTCGCACCATTTTTTTCTCCCTGCAAGGTTTGTTCTAACAATTCGGTAAGATTAGAGGTGCAGCATGAATGGGAGTCACATTACTGCTGTCCCTGATAAGTTTCCGGGCGTTTGTTCAGAATGGCTTTATAAATCAATTATGAGGAACGCATCCAAAATGAAAATGTGAGGGGACGTTAGAAGTGCGTTTGGGTTTGTGCCTCCAGGTTTAGATTGAAGAGGGTTTTCTCAGAATGCATGAAAATAGGTAGTACATGCATCTGTCAGTTTGATTTATGTGCTGTTATATGACCTTTACTACTTGTCCTGAGTAAAGAACCTTTTAACTATTTGAAAAAGATTGAATATTTCTTTTATCCATGTTTTTACTTTGGAAAACATGGGGGAAAAAAACTTCAGAAATACCATTGTTCTCCAAATGGTCACTTGTTTTATGATCTCCAAATTGCATTTATACCATGACTTTGCTTTCTATCACAAATCTTTGAAACAAAGCCCTTTACAGATTATTGTTGCTGGTGTTGTTAATCTTAGACATTTCTGGACTTGAACAGAACACTCATACTCATGCAGAACATTTAAACCTACGCGCATGAATGAAGCCATATGAATGAAGCCACAGTCTGCAGATCTGACCTTTTTCTGACCAAAAATGCGTCCTTGTTTTAGCATCATAACAAATTTTTAACATTTCTTGACATCGCTCCCAAGACAAACAACAAGTGAAATACACCAGACGCCATTTACAGGGTTTTGCTTGGCCATACTTTCACTGTGCATGTTTTTTTTTCTTCTTCTTTTTTTTTTTTTTCCATCGATGATTTAAAAGGTTTTAAGAATATTTCTCAACGATTTATTAGACTTGCAGCCACAGTACGAGTCTGGGTCAGTTGTTAAATGGAGCTGCATAAAAATAGATTATGTTTAATCACTCTGAATGAGGCAAATACATCAATTATTCACGATTATATTTAAATCACACACACACACACACACACACACACACACACACACACACACAAATGCAATTACCTCGGTTTTATAATTGAATCATATAGCCAAAGTAGAATGAAACCTCAAAAGGAGAAAGCATTTACAATGATTTATTTTTTATTTAATTAAAAAAAAAAAAAAAAAAATATATATATATATATATATATATATATATATATATATATATATATATATATATATATATATATATATATATATATATATATATATATATATATAGGAACCTACAGGACAGCAAACAAAATCCGAGCAACACTGGTGAACGTTTTAGAGTAAAAGAAATGTTCTTGAACATACCCATGGGCAGAAAGAAGAAAAAGGGCAGCCAGCACAGTATGAACATCCCCACCACGATGGCGAGAGTTTTAGCAGCCTTTTTCTCCCGGGAGAACTTCATCAGGCGCACCGAGAGCGAACTTCGGAACGGGTGGTTCTTGCCGCTCTTGGCGCTGGCCGGACGCGCGTCCTCCAGCGCGCTGCGACAGTGGATGCGCAGGACAACTTCCACCGACTTGTTCCTCTCCCGTTTCACGCCCGCCTCCAGGCTCCGGGTAGTCCTGCGGGCCACCACGTACACGCGAAAGTACATGATGAGAATGACCATGAGCGGGAGGTAGAAGGAGAAGAGCGAGGAGAAGAGCGCGTATCCGGGCTCCTCCGTGATCCTGCAGACGCCCTCGTCCGGCGGCGGCGGCTCCTTCCATCCGAGGAGCGGTCCGACGGAGATGACCGTGGATGACACCCACACCAGCACTAAAATAGCAACCGCCTTCCTGTCTGTCATGATACTGGGGTATTTGAGGCAGTATTTCACCCCTATATACCTGTCTATGGAGATGCTGCAGAGGCTGAGGATGGAGGCGGTGCAGCAGAGCACATCCACAGCTGCCCAGATGTTACAGAAAACCCGGCCGAACACCCAGCATCCCAGGACTTCCAGAGACGCGGAGAAGGGCAGCACGATGATGCTCAGCAGAAGGTCTGCTATGGCCAAGTTGACGATAAAAATATTTGTAACAGTCTGCAGGTGCTTGTTGCACACCACAGACAGGATGACCAAAATATTCCCAACGATCGCCACCAGAATGAAAACGGAGAGGAAGATCCCGACCCCGACAACCTGCGAGTCCACCGTGAAGTTCTTGCACGATGTGATGCTGTCATTAGATAACATGTGGTCCAAAGCGGATTCATTGAACTCTTCAGCAAGATACAAGCCATGGCTGCTGTCGTTCCTCAGGTGTGACATTTTCAAACGCCATATAGAGAACTTCAGAGCAAGTTTTCAGAAAGCGGCGTGACGGACATGATCTCCAGGCTCATCCCGTCTTCTTCCCAGCAGGACAACCAAGCTCCTTCTGTTTGTCACAGAAGGAGGAGGGTGATTAAAGTAAAATCCGTAAAATAAAGCCACAACGGTGCATCCAGATGAACTCCCAATTAAGATTCAAATGTATCAGAAATTCACAACTGAAATTAGGTTTAAATCCTGACCTGTAAAATATATTTATGAAAAAAAATTATGTTCATTTCACCGCAATTCTTCCATGCGATTGTTTCCCAGTGGTGGCATGCTCTGCAACAACTCTGATCACAGAGTCAGAGCTACAGCAGGTCTGAAGCCACAGCTCCACCCACACGACACACATGAACGTCCACAGTCTCCAGCAGACAGTCTGTATTTACATGCTCACGAATTCTTCTGTGCTGTTCTGTCCTCATCAGTTTGTTTTTACATTCGTTTGTTCATTCTATCTCTGTATGATAATCTCATGTTGCGTCTTGGTGTGAAAAATATTATGACAAAGGACAACAAGAACAACTAACAAAAGAAAAGAAGAATTTTCTCCATATTTGCCAAATGACCTCAGTGCTTGCAAAGATAGGGCTGGAGGGACATCAGTCAGGTCATCTTAACTGACCGGCATGCCTGCGCTGACCACTGACATGTGCCCTCAGGCAAAGCTGTGAAGTTTCCCAGACACTGTGGCTGCCATCTCCAGTCCTGGTGGTCTGAGGACGGACAAGCCTGCCCAAACATCCCTGGAGGAGCTCCCTGGAGGCAGAGTCAGAGAGAGGCCACAGAAAAAACCTTCAGTGTTCAGTGGAGCAGCTTTGATTGTTGCGACACATATCTGCAGTGTACTTATTTAAACATATTGATACATTCTAATATATATGTATATATATATATATGTATAAACGCAACGATTAACATTTTTAATCGCGATTAATCGCATGATTTCCCTGATTAATCACGATTAATCGCATTGCATACTGAAAATCAAATAATGAATTCAAAAGTAGTGTAAAGGTCACTTTTATTTAAATGTTCTGCTGCCATATGAACTAAAGTGTCATAACATTTGTTTCTCAAACACTTTTAACATCAACACTTCCCATTAACACATATTTAGTGTAACTCTCATCTTAAAAAATGTCAAATAAAATAAAGCTTATTGCCACTGCCAGGGCATTAATGTCATCCTGTTTTTTTATGAATAATAAAAAAACAAAGTCTACCAACAAAATCCTAACAATCTAGAGGCCACAATCATAACAGTAAAACTGGTAATTTCTGAGGTAACAGCAAAAACTTTTAACGGGGAGTTCAACTTGGCAGTTGTTACAAATAACATTGTTTCTGTTGAATCCTCCGTCTGGGAGAACTTTAAAATGAAAATGTTCCATGTTAAAGTTCTGTAACTTTACCAATCCGTAATTATCTGTCTATCACTTGTTTTTTTTCCATTTTCAATTGTGAATCAAAAATTTGAAAAATTAAAAAGTGACTTTTTTTTCCATTTTTTAATCTTACACACACAAAAAAACAAACAAAAAAATGCCTGTTTTTTTTATATTTCAATTTTAGCAAACAGGCCACGGGACTAAATTTGTTTTTAATATTTTATTGTCTGGTTTAAGTGACCCAGAAATGGCTTTGTTTTATAATCAAGGAATAGACTTTCTGTTGTCATTACACATCTGTGCCACTAGATGGAGCTGCACTGAAGTAACCAACTAGAGAACAGCAGGACAGTGAACACATGGAGCAGATCTGATGATAAATGGAGGAATGACACGATCATCTTGAACAAAGAGGTTTGAAAGTTTTTTTTTCAGACAGAATTGTTAATATTGCTACTTGAGTTGCTACCCGAACTGTAAAGTACACTGATTTTTACCGTTCTCTGTGTCTGTTTGAACTTTTCCACATGTTTACCTGCCAATTATTTTCCGGTTCCGCAGCAGCCAGTAACAGACTCAAAACAAAAGCACGTGAGCAACATGCGTTAACACGCGATAAAATAAATGTCAGCGTTAATAAATTAATGCGTTAACGCGATAATAACGCATTAACATTAACGCATTAACTATAATAACGCTATAATAACGCATTAACTTGCCCAGCCCTAATATATATAAGCTAAAAAGTAATCTGACAGACTATCGCAAGAGCTACACTACCAACTTTGAGAATGTATTTCCAGTTTTAGAGCAGGCATGTCCACCGTTGTACACTTCAAGTTAATTGCTCTCTGTTTATTGGGTGTTGTACAGTATATTTTGTGTTCTGTCTGGAATCATTTAAGCAACAGTGGATAGTTTTGAGTTCTTTGTGCATTCACCTTGTGAAATATTTTGCATGCACCATTCACTGAAGTGAAAACTCAGCCCGAGGTCCATCACTACAACTGAAACTGTCTCAGAAAATACAAGAAAGAAAAAAAGGAAAAATGCATGTAGGACATCTTTGCATTTGTTATCTTCTATTTGCACCTTTGTATATTTGTCTAAAAGAGCTGTAGATAAGATTGTAGGTAGATATGCTGTTAGTGGAAAATAAAGCCTCGGTCTACAAGACTGGCATGATTGTTTCATTCATCGTTTCACACCACATAGAAAAAATCCTGAAATGGACCAAAGGAGATACATTTTTAAACTTGATCAAATGGTGTTAATACTGGACAGATGAAGAAAATTGGCGATACTGCTGTAATGCATACATTTAAAGGTAGGGTAAGTGATTCTACATGCTTTCTAACCCAGAACACTTCTTGTCAAATCTCCTCACCATCTCTTAGAGATAATCTCTCTAAAAAAAAAAGGGAAAAGAAAGAGAAAAATAAATTTTCATGCACAGCCCAGGCTCCATAAGGGAGGGTTTGTTTTTGTGCATGTGAAGTGTTAAGGTGTTTTTTTTTCCCCTTTGGAAGCACTGGAAGGAGGAGGTAGCTCATCATGTTTTGTTGTTATTTTGTTTAAAATATCAACAGATATGATGTCATCCAGAAATTACCTATCCTACCTTTAAAGATTGTTGCTTTCAGTCATATGAGGATGAATTAGTCAGTCCACCACCTCAACATAGCTCCATCATGAATGAACCAGTACTGAGTATTCTTCCCCTTTATGGATCTATTGTAATTCCAAGTCGCTTGTCAGACTTTAATCATATTTATAATCTATATTTGTTTTAATGTATGCAGACAGTCAAATATAGATGGTCTTTGACCATTCAAACCTTTAGGCAAACGGATTCCAAAACTGTCTGGTCTTAGACATCAATTCAATGATTAGCATCCATGAGAATCTGCACATAAACTTGGAAAAGTCAAAATCTGACCTGTTGGCAGATAAGAAAACCTTATCAGTATAAAAGGGCACCATGACTGTGCGCTCCGGTGTTATTTAATACATCAGATAATTGCCAACAAGTCTCTCTGGACCAATTTGGTTCCATTTTGAAGTCTGTCATTTGGCTGTGGGCAGCAGGCCTTATGTTTCAAAGCACTGCGGCTCTGCACAGCTGTCAGAGCATATTCCTTTTATTGAATTCATTAAAAAAAAAAAAATCTATAATCTCATCCAGCCCACCTGCTTGCTTCTTCTCGTATAAAGCCTATACCTGCTCTCATGTGGACCCAGCTGTAGGCTGAAGAAAACAGGAGCAGTTTTTCAGCAGCACAACCCTGTCATTCAGACAATAACGTATGGGATGACATTCAGTTTGAGGTCAGTAATATCGATGTCCCAACAGCATGGTCGTTATATCTACTCCTCTTCTGGTTGCTGATTTGCTGAATTTATTAGCACAGATATTGAAATGAAACAATACCTTTTGAAATAATTACTTTTCTGACTTTCTGTGTTGAGGCTGTGAATGGGTATTGACATCCATATTAAGTATTAAAAGATAAAGATAAAGGCGCAAGAAAAAAATAGGTAAGGAATGGTTTGTGATGCGGGTTGGCTTGATGTGGGATCTATGGCTGGTACTGGACTGGATTCAATGTTTTGCACACACGCTATTTCCATCAGGACTGCTTGGCTGAGACAAGAGAAAAGAACTTTTAGAAGTGAAAACAAGATAATCTTGGATTATTGATTAATGATGCTAGACTTCCACTTGAATTGTATTGATTGGGTTGAATGTTCCTGTAATGGAGAAAGCAGGCTTGTACTGGAAGATTTATTAAGGGTGTAAGGTCAGATATTCATCAATGATAACAGTCCAGTGATACATTAGTGGCCAAAAGCACTTCAAGGGGTTTATCTTGGAAATAGCCTTATTAGGACCAGTAATGAGAATGGTGATTTTTGTGCATGAGGTTAGTTAAAGGACATCAATTAACATACATTCTTTAATAGCAGAAAAACAAAGTCCCGTAGAGCAGAACGACTTTCAGCTAATGTCTTGAAGTCTGTGGGTAATTTGTGTCCAAACTCTACGCTTGTATGGTGGTGCAAAGCTACGCTCTAAAAAAAATGCAGGGTTATGTTGATAACCCAAATGCTGGATTCCTGCTGTTGGGTCATAGATTGTTTTGACCAAACATCAGGTCAGAGAGTTTTGACCCAGGTGGGACTTAAACATAGCCTCATCATTCTTTTACACCCCATCCTTTTCAACTCAACAGAGACCGGATCACACCTCCCCGGACCTTCCCCTGTCTCTGCCACAGGATGATAAAAACCTCACTGAATAAAGCTGTAATCATGACACCTCCATATCATTTTTTTCTTCTGGTACTCCTTGTTCTTATTCCTTCTCTGTGTCACATGTTTTCCCCTGTCTGTCAGCAGTGTCACACATCTAGAAACTCATGCTCTACGTTGTTCTTTTTCACCCACTCTTTGGTAGCTTAAACCCTGCAGTTGGCTCACATTTTAGACCTTTTTTTTAGATGCCCCCACCCAATCAGCTGGGTCAAGCAAATAACCCATGTCCATATTTTACCCAGCATTGGGAAAGTTTTATGTGCATTTCATTGAATTACTAAATACATCACACAGTGTGGTGTTCATAGACGAGCACTGCGATGTGCACAGCTTATTCCTTTTTAACTATACTTTGATTTTTTGTGGTATTTCTGCCAGATAAAAACGTATAAACAAGGACAAATAAAGTGTTTTTGACTGGACTTGAAAACAAAAGATTAAAGTCCACACTTTTACCTCCAAGGGATAGCTCAGTTTTATAATCGCTACGCGAAGAAGCGAAGGACTTTGATCTCCGTTTCTTTTTACTGTTTTTATACCAGGGGCTTTGTGCGTTAGTGACTTCGACAATCTGCCAAAAGGTACAAGGACCTTGCCTTTGGTCAGTTTGTATGTCTCACCAGGGAGCATTGTTCATTGAAATGCTCTCACTTGCTTGCTAAATCAACTCTGGCTGAATGTGAGGTTGCAGTCTTCCTTTTACGTTGTTTATCATGTGGACACATTATGTGGAGCAACGCTGCAGCGCTGAGCAGCAAACACATTCACGCTTCTCTGCCTGATTAAACATTGTTTTTCATGTGCGATCACAAAAGTCTCCAGTCCCCATCAGTTTAGTTTTTGACGTCCGTCCGTAGTCGGGGTCCTTCAGTGTGTTGTTTCATGCTTTTTCATTCTTTGCCGTTCGTCAAAAAGTCTGTCAGGACTATATTAAAAGCCAAAATAAGAATCTTTTAGGCGATTGATGCCTTTCCATTTCTTTTTGTTTTCCATGTTTGAAAAGGACATTTTGGGCTGACAGAGGAGGGAGGAGGTAATCTGTAGCTTTCATGCGTTTAAATTACTATTTGTTATGTTGCTGACCCAGATATTTGCACATGACAACACAGCACACACAAACAATTCCTTTTCTCTCATAAGACTCTCAATATAGCAGTCCGCTCAAGATTTTGACTCCGTGCCATCTTATCAGGCCTCGACCAAACCGCTGAGATCCGTATCGTCCCTTGATATCACTTTATGCACGACTGCTCAAAAGTTTGAATGTTTGAAAGGTCAAGTGGTCACAATTTTCTCACACTGCAAGTTGCTTTGTCATATTTTGCAGCAAATAGGATGAATGACGAGCTGGTGTTTGGTTTAAGGGCAGAAAAGAACGACAGAACTAATTTTCTGTTGTAAATGAAATTTGATCTGCATCAGATGGGGATGTTTTTTTTTTTTCACTGAGTTTTTTTACCCGACACCAGAGGTAACGTCTGAACATGTGACTCGCACACTGCATTTAGAAGTGTTGATTTCCAACCTTGTAGCTGCGCCTCAAAGAGCACTTTCATCAGACCATGGCAATTTCTTTTTTTCACTCTTGATTGAGCCACATGGAAATGGAGCCATTTATCGCACTTTTCCAATGTGCAATTAGTGCCATTTCAAAAAGAACATCTATCTTCAAGTGGAGGAGGGTGGAACAAAAAGTGGCACCATTGTGTTATTATCCTTCATGTTACAAATGCCATCCAGTTTTTCTTTTGTCATCTTTCATTCTTTTTTTCTTAATGAGAATCAGAAGATTTATTAGTTTACAGTTCTTTCTCTTTCTCTCTCCACATTGTCTCTATCATGCACAAAAAAATGATATAACACCAGAGGATCTTGAATGAAGACGTTTAAAAATGGTATCTAATGAGGGCTGCTGTGGAATGTGAATCATATTAAACTTGCTTATCTGAGCTGGAAAGTTATGACATTTTCTGTTTGTCTAAAACTTTTGGAGGCCATAGTGCTGGGTCAGTACAGGGAGACATCTACTAAACGCAATGAATGATCTGAGCAAAGAAGCAGAAATGAAACACACTGTTCCAGATATTTTCTGAAAAGCTAAATTGAAGATATTATCTTCTTCAGTCCAGTTCAGTGCATTCTGTGCATAGCATTCTTAGCAACATAGATTTATTTATCCCCCCCCCCACAGACACACACAGTACTTTGGTGCTTTCTTTAAATAAGGGGTATCGTCAGAGATCGAAAATTTACAGAAGTAATCTTGTTCTCGGAACATGAACACATAAAGATGTATCTGTTTATATCCTCCACTCTTTTCTTCTCCTATTTTCCAGATGCCTCATTGGTCTGAACAGCTGATCCCAAGTGTAAGAACTCCTGCACCTCCTTCACCTCTTCTCAACGTCCAGCCTGCTTTTCTTTCATCTGCACGGATACATTCTGTCTTGCTGCAAATAAACTTCAGTCTTATTCTTTCTGCCGCATATCTCCACCTCTCTAAGTCTTCCTCTAACTTCCTCCCTCCTCTTACTTACAGATCACAGTCCATCCATCCATCCATCCATCTACAGATCACAGTGTCATCTGCGAACATCATGGTCCATGGAAACTCCTGCCTGACCTCATCTGTCAGCGTATCCATCACCATAGAAAATAAGAAGGGGCCCAGAGCCAATCCTTGATGTACTCCCACTTTACTTGAAACCTCTTTGTTAGTCCTGCACACCTCACTTCTCATGATTCTGACTCTGACATGATGTCATATGCTTTTTCTCTGCCTCCAAAGACAGAGTGCAACTCTGGGAGCCCAACCACTTCAGACCTGTAGCCTTGACCTCTCACCTGATGAAGACCATGGAGAGAATCATTCTTAACCACCTCTGACCCTTGGTTAGAGCTGAACTGGACCCCCTGCAGTTTGCCTATCAGCCAGGCATTGGTGTGTGGATGATGCAGTCATCTACCTGCTACCGAGCTCTTTCTCACCTGGAGCACATCAGAAACACTGTGAGAGTCATGTTCTTTGACTTCTCCAGTGCTTTCAACACTACAGCCATCACTAGTCAGGGGGAAGCTGGAAGGAGCTGGAGTTGACAACAACCTGACTGCATGGATCATCGACTACCTCACCAACCGACCACAGTACGTGAGGCTTCACAACTGTGTGTCTGATGTGGTAGTCTGCAGCACAGGAGCTCCATAGGGGACGGTCCTTGCTTCCTTCCACTTCACCCTGTATACATCGGACTTCAGTTATAACACCGACAGCTGCCACCTCCAGGAATTCTCCGACGACACAGCCATTGTTGGATGTGTGTCAGAGGGGAACGACCTGGAATACAGGAGGGTCATCACTGACTTTGTCAACTGGAGTGGGTCAACCATCTCCGACTCAACGCGAGCAAGACGAAGGAACTAGTGATCGACTTTCACAGGAACACGCTGCAGATTACTCCAGTGAACATCCAGGGTTTGGACATCAAGGTCGTAGAAGAGTACAAATACCTGGGTGTTCACCTTAACAACCAACTGGACTGGTCCACCAACACCAACGCCCTGTACAAGAAGGGCCAAAGTCATCTTCACCTGCTGAGGAGACTGAGGTCCTTCGGTGTGTGCAGGAAACTACTAAAAACATTTTATGACACTGTCGTAGCATCTGCCATCCACTACACAGTGGTCTGCTGGGGCTGTGGAAGCACTGAGAGGGACAGGAAAAGACTGAACAAGCTGGTTTGGAGGGCCAGCTCAGTCCCCTGGAGACCATCGAGGTGGTGGGTGATAAAAGGGTGTTAACAAAACTGAGATCCATCATGGACAACACCTCTCATCCCCTGTATGAGACTGTAAAATCACTGAACAGCTCATTCACCCACAGTGCAAGAAGGAACGTTACTGCAGGTCCTTCATCCCATCAGCTGTCGGATTCTTTAACAGCATGACGTAATGGGACACCTTTTTGTCTGATGTACAACCCTCCATTCCCTAACTCGTGCAATATTTTTTGTTTTTACACTTCATTTATGCCATACTTATTTATTATAATTGGTCCCAGTAAAATATCCACCGCCCCACCTCATGTAAAGTACACTGTAAAATATCAATATCAACAGCTCCACCTCATATTTATCAAAGTGAAATGTGTATATATGTGTATAAATTGTAAATAGTCTGGTGTGTATATAGCTTATGTTTAACAATTCAATTTTTTTAGAATATTTTTTAAGGTGATATATACATTTTATATTATTTTTTGCCCATTTTTTTTACCAGTACTTATGCAAGCCCTGTTGAAATTTTTAAATTTTTATTTTTTTAAATTATTTTTTATCTGTCCAACCTGTGCTGCTGTAATTTCCCCAGTGAGGGATTTTTAAAGTACTATTCTATTCTTCTATTCTATTCTATTTCTGACTCTCGCTGACCTCTCCATCAGCATTCTCAAAACAAAAACTGCTTTTGTATTTTTCATTCTTGGCTTGAACCCATGCTGCTGCTCACAAACTGTAACCACTTTTCTTGTTCTTTGTGAGGCTTATCGGCTTTATATCTCTGAAGTTGCTACAGCTATAGACATTACCCTTGTTCTTGAAAATCTGTACAAGTACCACTTTTTCTTTGTTCTTCAACACATTTTCCTCTATTCCTCAGGAATTCTTTCACTCTCCAAGATGTTGTTAAACAATCTGGTTAAATACGCCATTCCCTTCTCTCCTGCATGGTTCCATGCCTCCACCATTTGCAGAGGTAATAAGATACTGCAAGCACTATAACATGGTATGCATGAACATATTATGCATATACTGCGACTATATTGCTAAATATGGACAGAGCACAAGTGAATAGAAAAATGAACTGCAATGTAAATGAGAGTGAAGCACATTAGGGTATTTAAGGTGTTATGAGAGCAGGTGTTTTCAGAGGAGATGAGTTTTTGTGAGATTTTTGAAGACTACAATTAGCATAGCAGGTCATTTCACCATCATGAAATCCCAAATAAGAACAGTCTGGACTGAGTCTGTCTTGTACTCAGTACTAGATACAGCTTCTGAGACTGAAGAAGAAGGAAATAAGAAGAAGGTAGATAATCCTGTGTGACTGAATTCAGAGCCGGCTGGAGAGCTTAAAGTCACTTTGAAGGCAAATGGCTGTGGCCTGATTTTGATTGTGCAGCCACCAGTAGCCAGTGGAACTCAGTGAGCGGCGTCCTTTTGGCTGATCAAACACTATTCACGAGCCAAGCTCGAGCATATCTGTAAGGGTTTTACTCTGGGAGCAGGGAGACCTGAAAGAAGATGTGGACTGATTTTTCTCATTTTGTAAAGTACAACAAGAGCAAAAGACAGATGAAAGATGGTCAGAGGAGGATAGTCATCAATGGTGACACCCAGACCGATTCATTTTTAAGCTGATATAGTGTTGGACTGATAGGCTGGGACGACCAACAGATCAGCCTTAGAGCGGTTGAGCTGCGGGTAGAGCAACCATGGGGTCATTTGATTGAAATGCAGTGACATAAAGATGCCCTGTGAGCCAATGACATGTGTGGGTGTCAGTGTCGGGGCACCCTAGTGGAGACACAATGGATTCTGACGTTTGTCTTTGCCATGATGCAGTGAAAGTAAGTTTTGTGTGAGCATCCTTTTTTTTTTAACTCCTCAGGACAATACAGGATGTATAAACATGTATAACATGCATTAATGTAACATGGATGTGTGGACAGCAAATAGGCCACAAAGACAAATATGAAAAAATTCAAATGGAAATCGTAACTCATGGAAATTTATTCAAATCTCACGGAGAAATGTAATGGAAAAATAAAGGGTGCTTCTTCTGTTTAACCCCAAATACAAGCACATTAGTCTCGCCATACTCCCAGACTGGTTCTGTGGGATTATATTTCATTTTATTTTAGATTTTGCATTTGTGGTGAATATGACTTTTTATGCACATTTTACAATGTAACCCATATTCTCAAGGGGAAATCTACACATTATTTCTTTGGTTTTATGCCGTACAACTCAGAATGCTGCTGTTTGTAAGGTGTGTTTTTTTTTTCTTCTGGGTCTCATAAGAAGAGCAGACATGGGTGGAAGTAGTGTATGTGTGCAATGTACTTAATAGCACCATCCTGATCCCTATTATTCTGTTGACAATTCTTTTGCACCGTGGCACTGCCACACCTGAGCAGAGCTAATAGCATCCTCACCACATGTGACCGGGGGATGGTTGCACAGTCAGAGCGGCACTGTTACAATACAGAGCAGTGGATTAATGAGACTCATCAGAAACAAACTTGCTGTTTTGTCTAAAGTCTCCGAGGGCATGTATCTCTGGACTGCCCATTGTCCCCAGTCAGAGGAAATATAGAGCGGGATTAAATCAGTAACTGGTGGTAGCTTGCCTTTTTCAAAACCCCGCATTGTCATGTTGCCAGGACTTTTCCCTCGGCTTGCTTGGAAGCAAGTTCAGGGGTATTAAATAAGCACAGGGGAAGTTGTGTGAGTAATTAAATTGTACAGTTAGCGGGTAAGACCCCCATCTCCTGTGGTGAAATATCTAAGTATCACTCAGCGGGACACAAAATCCAGTTTGCTGCCAACTACAGCACACCAGCGGGTTTCATGTCAACCGTCATGGTGTGTGGGCATGTGCATGTGTGTGTGTGAGACTAGAACTAGATGACAGATTATGATCAAAGTTTTGTGCTTCTGAGATTAAAAATTGCAATTTAGCGTTGGCATAGAAACATGAAGATGATTAATACAATTTCTATTGGATAGATGTGAGTGATGAATTATAGATCACTGACTCAATATATATCATGAGTATCTGCTATAATAAAGGCACATGCAAATACACTGCTACAACCAGGAGTGTCTTATATAGAAAGAGTAGGACTGACTGCCAGAGACAATAAACTGGGAAAATGTGGTGCCAAAACGAGGGATAAAACTATAGCAGGCTATACAGTTAACTGCCAACAGCAGTTGACAGCTCGACCCCCACCCCTCCTGACCCCCAGAGTCTTAAATGTCACTTCCAAGACAGAGAAAAAAAAACTATGGAAATAAATAAAGAGCTCCTAATATGTACCACAGAGTACTGCAAATAATAAACAATTCTGTTTTGAAATAAAGATCCAAAAAGTTCATGAAAACTGTTTAGACGCCGCCTCAGAAGCCTTTCCAAGATGATTAATGTGAGTCAGCGAGAATCAAATCTGGGCAAGAACTGGAAATGTCAAATTTGTGTCAAATGTCAAATGACCATCAAGTTTTAATCGTTGAACAACAGGCGACATGCTCACGCCAGCTTCACAGCGGTAGCGTGGCGTGTGTGCATTGCTGGCAATTGCCATAATGAAACACTAATGCATTATTGATATGATTTGAAAACTGTGGACCGGAGAGTTTGACCAGATGTAGCCGCAAAGCAGACACGGAACATTTTAATCCTTGTTCAAAGATTAGAGGACTGAAAAACTGGCATTTAATTCTGTCGACATACCAATATGATTGAATAACTCGCTGGGTTTCTGTTATTCCAGCGGTAGGCCTACTCATAGCCACAAGTTACATCTGAAGTAACATTCAGTTGCTGAAAAAGAAAAATCATGATCAGAACACATAATAATAACATTTTTGTCATATATGAGTGTCATATATGTATATTTCTTTACTCACAGAAACAACAGCGAACATTGTGTTATTGTTATGACACCAAATTGATGACTAACAAATGTTTTGTCTATTTTTAGTCAGAACTGTCTGTCTCGATAGTTATACTTTTTTTTTTTTAACATTAAAAACATAATAAACTCAAATTCCTTTTTTACATTGTAACTCTAAGAGTTGGGTAGGAGATGTTGGGAAAACCAGAAAGAGACAGTGAAGATTTAAAAAATACAATTATGAAGTCCAACCCCCTTCCTTCAGAACAGCCCCTGAAGTCACACCTCCAAAGCACACAAAGCACAGTTTGTGCCTTTTCATGGACATAGACTATATAAAGAGACTGGACAAGCCCTCTGTGACATCACCCATGGGTTTCTGGTGTGTAGTTTTGAAGCTAGCATTTGGGGGGGCAGATGCTGGTACACAACCTCGGTCCAAAAATGGACAAACAGGTGGATTGAACAAGCCTGTCAGTCAGACTGGAATAAGCTAACTTGGTTAGCTTATGTTAACCAGTTATGCTAACTAAAGTAACCTTACTGATTAAATCCACCCTCATTGCAGATGTTGTTTCACTGGTGAAATTTTAATCTGAAACAAGGACCAGCCAGAACTACCATGAACAACTGTTACAGCCTAGCCCAGGACCGCCATGTGTCCAGAGAAGTTGACACTTGGCAGACTTTGGGGGTAGAATTGTGGCTCCGGCAACCTCGCTCATGCAGATTTACTTTTGTAACTTTAAAAAATATATATATTAAAAGAAGAAATGGAGCTCGTATGATTTAGAGACCGTGGCACTGGGAAAAAGACAGGAGGCAGAGTTGGAGGTAGCAGAGGTTAAAATGTTGAGGTTCTCTCTGGGAATGACGAGGATGGAGAGGATCAGGAATGAGTTCATCAGAGAGACAGCGCTTGTTAGATGTTTTGGAGAGAAAGCCAGAGAGGCCAGACTGTGCTGGTTTGGACATGCACAGAGGAGGGATGGTGAAAATATCGGTAGAAGGTTGATGAGGTTGGAACTGGCAGGCAGCAGGCCTGGAAGACCAAAGAAGAGATTTATGGATGTAGTGAAAGAGAACATGAAATCAGTTGGTGTGAGAGAAGAGGATGCAGAGGGTAGGGTTAGACGGAGGCGGATGATTCTCTGTGGCGACCCCTGAAGGGAACAGCCAAAAGGAAAAAAAAGTTGTGTTTGAATCCACACACACATATACATACACACATGCTCATGCTATTATAGTTCCTCATTTCCTGGTCACGATGTTCTATGTTGGAGATGGAACAATGGAGTGAACTAATCATCAGAATGAACTTTCAGACACTACAATGCAGTTCACTGCATCACTGCTGACACACAGATGAAACATAACAGATCAGTCCGACCCGTCTCATGATGCAACTGCACTACTAGTGAGCACGGGGTAACTTTGGACACAACACATATTTTTTAGGCCGTCTATTACTGACCAGCACAAGTAGAAATGAGAACAATGAATGAATATCACATAACACAGACTGAGGTGAAAATAAATGTTTTAAAAATGTATTTAGAAAATGCCATAGAAAAAGCTTGAACTGATGCATGCATTTCTGTGACTGTTGCAGTCTTTGAAGCCTTAAAGACAGAAGAGGGAGGTTTCTATCCGAAGCTCTGTGGCTCAAGGCCTGCTGCCATCTATACTGTCACTACTGAGATACAGGGATCCATCTAACACCACGCTGATGTGTGTTTTGGTTGTTCAACCCTCTCTCAACCCCAAGAATGAACGTTCTGCTTGAGTCTATTGAATCTGTTCATACAATATACCTCTAAACAATTTGAATGGAAAGTCAAAACATTTTCAGATAAATGAAATTACTGTGCGTGTGGCATGCATTGACTTCATTTGTCCCTGAGACTCCAGTCGAAGCCGAGACTCCTTCACATGGATATCAAGTCACCTGAATCTCCATGAGTTCATAATGTATGAACTCTCTGCTCAGCTTATCATGATCCCATTGATTATTAATCTAGGTGCATTCAGTTAACTGTTTGCTGTCTGTGTCTAAAGAGAATTTTGGGTAATTTAGCAAAAAATGCTTCAGAAAAAAGATCTACCCAACCTTTGAGCCAAGAAAACTACACTCTGTGTATTAAGCCTGTAAATCACAGGTAAAGGTACAATAGCCTCGTAGGTGCAATAAATAGAGAGCAGGGTAATTCTGCTGTCTTTATTGTCACCTCCACCATCAGAGAATGGGCACCAAGCTCTGATGACCTTAAAACAAGGTCAGGAAACCTGAGATTCAAGATCATAATTAAGTTGCCCGCCTGCATGACCCTTTACTGTTGCTAAGTGACAAAGTGCGTTCTCAAAGTCTGTTAGGCGATGTGAACGTGGCGCTGCATACTGGGATCAGCACAGACATTAAAGCTGATGTATAACACAGCCAGCGATTCTTTAAATGCTCGGCTGAGATGAACCCCGCCTGGACGAAGGTGAAGGAAGCGAAGGCAACGCAAAGATAAGTTAGCCAGCTGTCAGGTGCAACGGAGAAAGAACCTTTGAAGAAATAGGACAAACTCTCCATATGTGAGGCACTGGGAACTGCCAAAGACTCACAGATTTGGACACCCATCTGAAAAGATACACAAAACAGGCAGACGCCAGAAGAGTAAACAGGATGTTCTGCATATCTCAGCTGCACCAGAGTCTCCTGCCTCCTGGCTGAGACGCTGTGTAAAAATTCACTGACGTAAAAATCCAAAAGCTGTTATTGTGAAAAAAATAGTCATGCTCCTTTCTTCTGTTTAATTGGCTTAGTTTTTGGTAAATGATGGCACATTTGTTGTTAACTCGAGGTTGAATCAACACAGCTGTGAGACCTGCTGAGGACCATGTTTTTCTATTATGTCCTGATACGTAAAATCTATGAATTAAAAGAGGGTGTAAGAAAAAATGTAAGATGTTAATTATATTTGACACATATCAAAGCAAACATATCAATAGCAAAATTCTGTTAATCTTCTTAATGTGCACTTGTGTCCTAAAAGACAAACCAGCTAAGCTAAAACAGTCATGCGGGACCATTTCTAAATATTTTTTTTAGGGTAGTGCATAGAGAAGGAAATCCCAAATGATATGGAATCTTTGACTTTGTTCATAGAACCAAAATCCTTGCAGTCAAAGGTACTTTGGTCCAACCTTTGTTTCAGACATCTTGCTTTACCGCACTATGTCCCTCATCAACAATGATGACACTGGCATCTAAGAGATTCAATAAAGTAATAAAAAAGGCAAAAATAAGACAGTGACTGAGCAAGAGACCAAAAACACGTAAATGTTAGTGCTGTAAAATTGACTTCACCTTCACATTCATAGGGCAGAACCCACTGAGGTAAAAATTGCAAAAGCTCCTTTGTTCTGCTTTAAACGCTGAGATAAAGATGAATCAGTCAATTCAAATAAGGAAACTTTAAATACTTAATTACTGATAAAACATAAGTGTCTAGGCTCTGATTAATCCCCACTTTGTAGGCTTACATGGAGATACTGGAGGTGATGAACTTAATTTAACCCCCAGAACCCCAGAATCGGAGCATATAGGTGGAAGCTGGGGAGGAGCTGGGATTTTGAGAGCAGCAGCTAGCTTGGTGGGTCAGAAACATCAGAAGGCATGTGAGAGACAAGTAGCTCTTGCTTCTTTATATATATATATATATATATATATATATATATATATATATATATATATATATATATATTTTATAAGAGTGAAATGGAGTAATGGAATGAACCATGCCGATGGGTGAAATCAAGCCTAAATGCCGTTCAAAATGTCCTGCCTGAGCGAGCTAACCCCCAAAGGGTTTGCCTCATTAGCGAACTCTAAGTGCAACTGACGAAGCTTCAGACACATGATTAGTCTATCATTTTAAATACATAAGTAGGCAGAGACACATTAGGAAGTCTGGGTTAGGAGAGCAGAGGAGTTTTGTACTACATCTTAGGTGCTTAATGTTCATGCACGATTACATTATTAGTGATGATTTGTCTCCTCCTCATGTGGAATGACTTTAAACAGAGTTCAAGAAAATCTGAAGCTGATGTACCACAGTGCTATTCTGCAAATGATTGTTGAACTTTATATATATAGACTTTACACACTCTGCGTCTTATCTGAATTCATGTTGCGCAGGCTTCGTTCTGACATGGTGTAAATCTCTATTAATTTCAAGAGACTGACTGACTTAAGAGTCACTAACCCCCCCCAAACCCCCAACATCTGGTCTGTGTACTCTGAGTGTCCTCCAAAACACAGAGGCCCCACAGCGCCTTTCTCACGCCACATGCACTTTCGTGTCTGTATGTGTGTGTGTGAGGGAGCGTGGATGGGTGAAATCAACACTGATCCTTAGAAAAATACCGTCAAGCACAACACACATCTATATCCTCTTGGACTGCGTTCATTGTGCTGTTAATCATATTTTAATGCTCACTGTGGACCCACTTTTCCTGTGTGTATTTGTTTTACATTACCAGTCTGCCTGATGACTTGATCACTGTGCATGACCAGAATTCATGCTCGATTAATGCTTCCTGTCACAAGCGCTGTCGTGTCATTCTCAGAGCAGACGTCAAGTCCTTAGTAGCTTGTATATGTTTCAATAACTCAGCGTTGGTCTCCGAGCATAAACCCAGTGTTATCCATCTTTAACGTAATACTGGGCAATTTGTCATTCCCTAATTGTGCCGTAACAAAAACTACTCTCTTTTACCAAAAAAGGAACCATGTGCACCAACCTCATTATCAGTTTAAAGATCAAGTTTGTAATAAAGAAAAAAAGACAACAGCAACAAAAACAACAAACAAAAAAAAACTCAAGAAGATTTGTGTGAGATCTTCAGCAAATAATCATAGGTTGATACATTAAGGAAGAAAGAAGAAAGAACCGACTATTTCAAGAAAAATGTAAACTATAATTTGATTGTTATCAAGCTGCCTGTTGTAGATCAGAGTCAGATGGAAGAGAAATCTTCCTAATGTAGTATGATCCTACTTCAACACATGAATCAGCCAGTCGAGTTGATGCTACACAGCTAGCGCTGCCTAATAAAATCGTACATGAAGGTGGGACTAATTCAAAGCATGCGGGTTATTTGTGGAGTGAGCAGGTTTGGTTGTTTTTGGTGGAGAAACGTCAGAAACACCACCTCCGGTGTAGTGATGCAATGCTGCTGTATGAATCCAGCGTTATTCTTGTCAATTTGTCATTTGTGCTGCTCTGTAACTACAGCACCAAACTTCAGGTGACAGTGCAGGTTCTTTTCTGCAGCGCTGTAGCCTGCAGTGCTGAGCTTTCTTTTGTTTACTTCCTTTCTGTAGCTTAGACATAGCAATGGAGTAAATAAAGCGCATCCCAAGGGAGTTGGAGATGATAAATTTTAAACAACATTAACTTTGACTGATGTTGCAGTAATCTGTCTTTGAAGAAGACATTAAAGAAGAATGCTACCAATGCAACAAACTGGACCAATCACAAATGTTGCAGCCCACATCAGTCCATTGTGCATTTCTTGAGAGGTGCCCATCAGACCATGGTGGTGGACACAAGTCATGATATGCATGTTACTGTTTCAATGAGAATGTTACACTGACTACATTAAGATGCCATGGAGCAAAGAATAGGCTGTTAAAGAGGATGCAAAGCAAAAATAGAGAAACAAATAGTTGCGACTTTGAAAGGAACTGCTGTCTTTCAAAGCATCTACCACTGCTAGTGTCATACTAATGCAGTATTTTTAAGTCTTACACACTGTCCCTCCTCACTTTGTATCACTTAGACTGAACCGAGCAAAAGCTTGATTCATCAAGGGACTGATTTGGAGCTAGATAGATAGTTGTTAGGCCTGAGCATTCAGGCAGAAGAACTGTGGATATTATCAGAGAAAAAAAAGAAAATAAACTGTTGACTTTTTTTTTCTTCATGCAAGCTGTCAGAGTAGTTTGACAACCTACTGTGTGAAGAGGTAGGATCTTCCTCCTCCTTGAACTTCCTCAGTGGTTCTTAAACATTTTTTGTAACAAGCCATACTATCCATTTAACCATTGTCCATTATCCATCCATCCATCCATTATCCACACCCGTTTAGTCCTGTGCAGGGTCATGGAGATCTGCTGGAGCCTATCCCAGGTCTCTTAGGGCAAAAGGCAGGGGTACACCCTGGAGAGGTTGCCAGTCTATCACAGGGTCACATGAACAAGGCATACCATTACATATAATTGTAGTTTAGTAAGAGAGACTTAATCTCAAACTGTAAAATTATTAGGTTACAGTAACCATAAGTAGAAAGCAATTAAACAGCGACACAGCTGTTGTGTCACTGTGTCACACGATCTTGTGAATGACTGCCATCATAACTGAAGTCGATCAGTCTTGTGTTCTCCTGTGCTGTCAGCAGGATAATTAAAGTCGGAATTGAGACATTGTTTACCATTGTCTTTTTACATAAAGCAAGCAATGCCACAAATAAATGGATAGAAGTGTGGAAAGAGTCATCTGGAGAGAAAGCAACTGAAAGTGATGAAAAATGGCCATCAGCTTCAATGTAGTAGTGAATTTTTAAAAATGAAAGTATTGCTCTGTATTGGCCTATGATCCCAAGTGGCAGATGAAAAGGGAATAAAAGAGAATTAAACCAGTTTGTTTATTTGTGGCTTGATGTCAGTCACAGATTTATTGTCACACAGTAGTGATCTTCGGTACAGACTGACAGTCTGCACATGCCTGCATGTACTTATCATATGCACACGTATTGTTTTTACTTTTCTTGCTATACCAAAAATAAGAAATAAAAAAAAAAAAAAGGTCTGTCTCAACTTGTCTCTGAAGCTTAGGGAAATGTTGACGTATCTGCACAAATGTAAGAGAATATGCAAAGCAAACCTTACACTCTTTTTCTCTATTTTACATCATCCTTTAGGCTTTGTGTGACACACCCTTGTGAGATCATTGAAATCAACATCATTTGCTGGTGTAAGCACAACTCTGTGGATGTCTTCGAGTTGTCTACCTCAAGCCCGAACCTGACTTGAAACACCATGAAACATTTGTTAAGAACTACTGTATTTACTTGCCATCCAGTCTGACAAAGTCTCGACAAAGTCTGAAAGGATCTCTGGAGGAGAGGCACTGAGGTACCTGAATCTAAGGGTGCAAAGGTTGTACAGACCAACCCAAGAGCTGTTGTTGGTGTCAAACGGGCTTCCACATAGTTAGAAAAGATCTGAGATGTTCAACCTGGGCTACATTACCCTTGCAGGGTTCCACATGAATTGCTCATAATGGTAATGCTTGGAAACCATGAATGGGAATGGGCCCAAAAAGGTTCTACTTGGGCCAACTACATAAACAAACCCGATTAGGCAGTTCACATGAAGCCAATGTGGAACCAATAGACAGATGGGGCACCATTCTTCAGCCCATTTAAATCTCAGATGGGCCCCACATAAATTGTTGGCTGGTATGACACTCATGCTCAGTGCCTTGTGAAGTATCATTTCCACTTTCCATGTGATTAAGAAGGGAGGAAGGAATGGCAGAAGACACTGATCCACAGGGTTCTATGCATGGCGCTGCAAGTTTGAAGCCGCTCCAGTATGATATTTTACCCAGTCCTTCCACTTTTCCACTTCCTTCTGACTCACAATTCTTTGCTTTTATACCTCCTTCTCGCTTGTGAATGGTAAGGGTTAGAAGCTGAGAACACACGGTGGGATTCATCAAATAGATTTAGATGTTAAAAGACATGCTTAGAGTTACAAAAACACACATCGTTAACCCTTACACATTTTAATGTTCATTGATTGTGATTTCATGCATGTAAACTACCTTACTGGAAACAATGACATAATTAAGTTGGCGTCACACAATTTACACTGAAGAACTGTGGCACTTCTACATTTTGGTTGTGTCAACAGACATCACTAAATTTCTTGTGAGGCTGCTCTGGGTGAGAACACATTTGTAAATGAGATATTGACACATTTTTGATATGTAAGCCTTTGATGTAAATTTACAGTAAAATATGAACAGTATTTTACTGTATTGCTGCCATACAGCACCATACTGTAAACTGCAATGCATTCTGGGAGAAAAAAAACATGATTACAGCAAAGACGGTTGATTACAGCAATTTCATATGTTTACTGTAAACAGCTAAGCATTATGGGAAGGCGAAAAATGTGCGGGAACTGCCAGTGTGGAACACAGAGCTGCATGTTTGCAGGGAGACTTCACAGGAACTGCCTGACGTCCTCCATGCTGTCCACAGAGTAAGTTAACATTATTCATGTTTTTTTCTGATTTAAGAGGGGGATTTGAGGATTTTGTCTGTTGAGTTTGATGCCGTTTAACGTTATTTAACAGTGCTACAACAAAGCTGTTGGTGTCGTTTTTTCTAGCTAACTTTAGCTAAAATGAAAACGTGCTAGCATTTCGTCTCAATTTAATATTATTCCAACATTAAAACAACACAGGGTTGTATAAAAGTTAAGTAATGTGGCGAGTCTAACACAATAAAGGTTATCATACTGTTGTGTGCCTGTTTCTACATAGAAAGAGCTCAAAACGGGCAATGTGATCATTTTAAACCTAAAATTAGCAAGTCTGAGCTTTAATGTTAGCCTATGTGTAGGTTGTTGACGTTAAAAAAAGTAACTTAAAGTTACTCCTCTGTTTTTTCTGCATTTTGGCGCAACGAGTCTTGCAAGGATATATTTTTTTTTCAACCGAAGCTGCACATCAAAGCCAGTCAGAAACCAGTCGCAACCAGTTCAACTGCCTCCTCACCAAAGCCAAGAGCTGTAAGTTAACATAATTTTGTTCACATTTGATGTAATGTGGTGGTGTATTTGAGGATTTCTTCCCATTTGTGTTTTCTGCCATTTATAAAAGCACTATAGCAAAGTTCTTATATTTTTTTTGCAAGCTAATGTGCTTAAATTAGCCAGACTCAGAGTCAGCAGCGTGTATTCAGGGTTTCCCCAGTGTATTTACCTGCCCTCCCGCCAGGCTAAGCATCGTTTATTATTTTTTTAATTCACTTTTCGCACTCCATCAACACATGATCAGGTGTCTTTTTCATCACCTGGCAACGTCACAACTTCGTTGAGCATAGTCGCGCGTAACGGAACATGTCACGGACGTCATGCTCGTCAAAGCGCTGCTTCACCAGCTGACCGAGAGGTCTGCACCAGCCAACCGCGTTTCCGTTAACTAGAACCGAGCCGCGGCTTCACAAGGCTCAGTCAGCCGCCGTAGCATGACTGCTAGCTGTTAGCACAGAGCTCAGAGCTTCTGTGAGCTAAGATGCTTTCAACACAGTTGAAAATGATCCATCATTTGATTTTTCAGCTCGTAAGGCTCGCGTTTGTTTTGACGTTGTCATGGCAACTGACCAGAAAAGGACGCGTGTCTCAGAGAGAGACAGAGAGAGAGCCTAAATAAGGCTACACCAGACAAAAAAAAAAAAGAAGTGGAAAAAAATATTAACATATAATATTTTTATGACGTTTTTGAAGAAAACACATATGTCCCTCAATAGTAAGAGTTTTTTTTTTTTAATTTGACACTCCAAAAAAATTATTTCATTATTATAGTATAAATTATTATAGTTTGATACTTTATTTTTACTTTACATAAAGTATTTTCCCTTATTGTAAAAATCCAGTCAATCCATTGCTAATCAAAATGTATCTGCAAGGTCTAATTCATTTTGATTTTGTGCCTTGTTAAGGAGTCTACCACACCTGCGATTGTGCAGATGACAGTCACGCTGCCTGACACACCACGTCTGATTTTGGGCTGGTAAGTACAGTATCTGACTTTGAATGTGAATAAAAATATGTTATCTATACTCATACTTTGCTAAGCAAGTTTTGTGTTATCATACAAACATAATCAGAAGAGAGAGATTCTATTATTTTTGCGATTTCTGTTTACAGTTTCTAACTTGTAGTTTTCTTCTTAGGTCAAATGGGACAGACAAACCAACGATGGATGTTAAGTATAGAGAAAGAGTTTCTATGTGAAGGGACGTCCTTGGTTGTTGGCCTTGCAGTAGTCTTCTCCTCCTACTACAACTTCAACCTGCAGTATCAACATGAGGCAGCGTGCACGTTGGAGCTCATTCAGAGGTAGCTTCTTTTTCAGATTTTCCACAGAGCTTGACTTGATTGACTTTTCTTCACACAACACCATTGTCCAATAACCTGGTAGTAATAAAAAATTATAAAAGTTTTTTTTTCAGTGTGTAATTAAATTTGTAGCTCTCACCCTGTTAAGGACTCATTGTGTCCTCATGATGGCTGAAGCTATAATTTTTTAATGATTTAATAATTTACTTTTTTTGTTTTGTTATTTAACTCCTGTCCCACCGTCACTGTTAAATCAATCAATAATATGAATTAATTAACCCTTTACAGGCTGGTTTCTGGGATGTACCACTCATTTTAGACAAATAAACAGCCCAAAAATGAAATATTCCTTTGGTAAGATGGAATTTTTTTTTTTCATCATTACATCTGTCTGAGGTCAGTCAATGTTCATGGGGGTTTTAATGCTTTTTTACTTTTTTTGTAGTGTCAGATTTAAACTGAAAATAGCTTCCACCATGTTAAGGACTAATTGCGTCCTCATGGTACCTTAATGGTTTAATATTTTAATATTTTTTTTGTTTTGTTTTGTTATTTAACTCCTCTCCCATCATCACTGTTAAATTCAATCAATAATATTAATTAATTAACCCTTTACAGGCTGGTTTCTGGGGTGTACGACTCACAGCCATCATGAGGACTCAATGAGTCCTTAACAGGGTGAGAGCTATTTTTCATTTAAACTTGGCACTACAAAAATATAATAAAAAAGCATAAAAACTGATGAACATGTTTGACATCAGACAGATGTAATGATGAAAAAAAAACCCACTTTAACAAGGGAATATTTCATTTTTGGGCTGTTTATTTGTCTTAAATGAGTGGTACATCCCAGAAACCGGCCTGTAAAGGGTTAATTAACTAATTTTAGTTTGATAATTATAAGAGTGATGGTGGCAGAGAAGTTACATAACAAAACAAAAAAAAACAATCATCTTAAAAGATAAAACCATTAAAAAGTTATGAGTTCTCTTGCAGGGTGAATGTATGGAATTCAAAATAGGGTCAAATAATTTATTTATTTATTTATTTTTTTTTGTTACAGAAGCTGCATTGACATTAATCCAGAGAGGGGCACAAAAGCCAGTCGTGAAAAGGTGACAAGCAAGAAGAGCGGAAAGCTGGTCCAAAAGAAGGCAACATCAGTGAATCCACATGTCAGCACACTCATCAAGAGGATCAGTGATTTCAAGTGGGACTTTGTCTGATCATATGCACATGCGCAGGGGGTGGCGCACGCACACACACACACACAGAGTATTAGGGAAAGTAGAGTGGTATTCAAAACAGGCAAGTTTGGCTGCAGTATAAATGTTCTTGTGCCATAATGTTCATAATCAATCAGATCATCAGTTACTTCAAGTGGGACTTACACACTTACACACATGCACACACAGACACACACACAGACACACGACACACACACACACACACCACACGGTATTAGGAAAAGAAGAGCTGTATTTTGTAGAAAATTACACTTGATGAACACATGTCATGATTTTTTTTTTTTCATGTGCTTTACTTGTGTTGCACAGTTTTTTTAAAAAAAAAACTGAATAATGAATATTTTTCAAGAAGTCATTTCTTTGTTTTATTATTATTATTCTATCATTATTATTATTATTCTATTATTGTTATATTATTATTATTACTATTATTGTTATATTATTATTATTAATATTATTATTATTATTATGTAATTATTATTATTATTATTATTATTAGTAGTAGTAGTAGTAGTAGTAGTAGAAGTAGTCGTGGTACAGTATACAGTAATTTACTGGTGAAGCTGCTGCCAGTAAATTACTGTAATTCTAAATACAGCAAGGTACTGCAAAAAATGCAGTAATTTACTGGTGAAGCTGCTGCCAGTAAATTACTGTAAATTTACATTTAAAAATATGTATCAGACCATGTTGTAAATTTACAGTAATGAACTGTAGAATATTTTACAGTAATATACTGTATTTTTAAAATACAGGAAGGTACTGTAAAAAAATACAGTAGTTTACTGGCGAAGCTGCTGCCAGTAAATTACTGTAAATTCACAGTAAAAAGTTTTACAGTGTATTATCTACTAGAGGGTGCAACTCTGCTGAAGCTCAACAGCAAACAGAGGAAACTTTTTTCTTCACAGAGTCCTGAGATACTCACCTGGCTCACTGGAGCTTCTGATAAGAACCAATATGTGACTGAGGGAACAAAAACAGAATGAAGCATTCTTATGTGACATATTTATTCAGAGACTCAGAGCTGTGAAGACAATGAACCTGGCAGAGCTCTGAACCTTTTGTCATAGTGTGGGTACCTGTGTTGCAGAAAGTGTGCTTCAGAGGGAAGGTTTACCTTCTTGTTTATTATGGTTGTTTATTGCTCGTTACCCTTGAATATTTTTTTTAAACTCTTAAATATGTTTTCATCAGTGTCTCATCACTGTGCTACATATATACTGAACGAAAATATAAATGCACCACTTTTGATATTTGCTCCCATTTTTCATGAGCTGAACTCAAAGATATAAGACTTTTTCTACGTACACAAAAAGCCAATTTATCTCAAATATTGTTCACAAATCTGTCTAAAGCTGCGATACTGACCACTTCTCCTTTGCCGAGATAATCCATCCTCCTCCCAGACGTGGCATATCAAGAAGCTGAATAGACAGCATGATTATTGCACAGGAGTGCTTGAGGCTGGCCACAACAAAAGGCCACTCTAAAATGTGCAGTTTTACTGTGGGGGATCCAGGTCTCCTTCGCATAGAGTTGATCAGGTTGTTGATTGTGGCCTGTGGAAGGTTGGTCTGCTCCTCTTCAATGGCTGTGCTGCTGGATATTGGCAGGAACTGGGACACGCTGTTGTAGACGCCAATCCGGAGCATCCCAAACATGCTCAATGGGTGACATGTCCGGTGAGTATGCTGGCCATGAAAGATTTGGGATGTTTTCAGCTTCCAGGAATTGTGCACAGATCCTTGCATCATGGGGTCGTGCATTATCATGCTGCAACATGAGGTGATGGTCATTGATGAATGGCACAACTATGGGCCTCAGGATCACATCATGGTATCTCTGTGCATTCGAAATGCCATCAATAAAATGCATGCTCCTGTGTTTGTTGTCCATAACATGCGCCTGACCCCACTGCCAACATGGGCCACTCGATCAATAATATTGACATCAGCAAGCCGCTAACCCACAGGACGCCGTGCACGCTGTCGGCCATCTGCCCTGTACACTGAAAACCAGGATTCATCCTCGAAGAGAACACCTTTTCCGAAGTGCCAGACGCCATCGAATGGGAGCACTTGCCCACTCAAGTCGGTTACGATGGCGAACTCCAGTCAGGTGGAGACCCCAATGACAAGGGTGTAGATGAGCTTCCCTGAGACGGTTTCTGACAGTTTGCAGAGAAATTCTTTGATTATGCAAACAGATTGTTGCAGCAGCTGTCCAGGAGGCTGGTCTCAGATGATCTTTGATGCTGGATGTGGAGGTCCTGGACTGGTGTGGTTACACATGGTCTGCCATTGTGAGTCCAGTTGTATGCACTGCCAAGTTCTCTGAAATGCCTTTGGAGACGGCTTATGGTAGAGAAATGAATATTCAATTCATGGGCAGCAGCTCTGGTGGACATTCCTGCAGTCAGCATGCCAGCTACACGTTCCCTAAAAACTCGAACATCTGTAGCGTTGTCCTGTTTGATAAAACTGCACATTTTAAAAGGGGATGGATTATCTCGGCAAAGGAGAAGTGCTCAATAACACAGATGTAGACAGATTCATGAACAATATTTGAGATAAATTAGCCTTTTTTTAGCCACATAGAAAAAGTCTTAGATCTTTAAGTTCAGCTCATGAAAAATGGGGGAAAAAACAAAAGTTTTCCATTTAGATTTTTGTTCAGTGTATATGTGGATTTTTATTATTGGTAGGTTTGTACATGATATTACTAAAAGCTAAATTCATGAGAGGTATGCAGTATGCCTACTTGAGATTTGGTTACAACAGACAAATTTGATTTATTTTTGAGGGTCAAGTTGCCTGGACCAGATAAATAAATAATAAATAAATAAGTAAAAGCTGGTTTTAACAGCCCTGTTCTATCAGGAACATAAAGCATAATAAGATGTGTTTCCTGACTTTTCATTTAACTTTTTGTGACCTCAAAAGTTGGATAAAGACAAATACAGTGTTGATCCATTCTTTTAAATGTCAACTTCCTGCAGCTGCCTTGTTGTCCACCTCTCTACAGTGTGTAGGCTAAAAGCAAAGATTGAGGAATGCTCTGTTATGGCAGGAGTCAAGTGTCCAACTCCCATTAAAACAGGCGTGACGTTTCCCTCTGTCTCTTCTTCTGCACGGTGTGCCTCTTTTGAAGCCCACATGACAGGATCGTCCTGCCCTATTCTGAGGTGAAGGCAGTACACTCTGAAATTGTTGAAGGATATTACAAACAAAAATAAAGATGGCATAGCTGGGTAGATCTGCTCTGCTCTGATTCTGTCAACATTTCAATGTTTCGGGTGGTTTTTGGGGCTGATGGTCACTCCAGCACACGAAACAGTAAATAATTCAACTCTGATAGTTGTATTCATCTGTAGCTTTCTGAGCAAGCAGTTGGACTGGTGTTGTGCTGGCGGTGTTCCTCTGTGCTCGCTGATTGCCTGTTTGGTTCCGGTGAATTCAATCACTCATAATTATTTCCACTCTCAAGCGCTTACAGCCGCATGTGGAAGATCGACAGGTGCAAGACGCCAAAGCAGTGGAGTGATTTGGAGCGGATCCACTGCACCATGACACCTCTGGATTTGCTTGCATGACAGAGCTCACACATTTCACCAGAGCTCCAGTGCTCTGAAAACAAAATCTCTGACAGGCACATGGGGGAAAACATTGTGAAAACCATATTCAAATTGCATCTCAAATGATGTCGTGTTATTGTATTAGTTTAGAGCACACGTCTCTAAACACAAGGCCCGCGGGCCAAATGTGGCCCGCCACGTCATTTTATGTGGCCCTCGAGAGCTTGTGCATTATTTTCCAAAATTTTAAACCAATATTTTAAGATTTAAAATAAGCTTATACCGCTTTAAAGTGCATTTTGACCATAAACTACATCTCCCATTATGCATTTCATTGTTACCCACAAAGATGACGGTATCTCACCATGAGCAAGACTTTAAGATGATTTTCAGAACTAATCGACTCGAGAAAAACCTCTACAAACTAATCCCAGCATGTCCAAGAAAAGTAAAATGATGCATGAGGAAGGCAGTTTCATTAATGATGGGAAAACAAATACCTGTTTGTATTTCAAGGTGAAAAAACACTATATCTTCTGTGTTATGAGGAGGTGTCAGTCGTGAAAGAGTATAATCTACATCGGCATTTTGATAGCAAACAGGGAGCTAAGTATGCTAAATTTAGAACACAAGAAAACAAAGAATGGCAGCAGAATTAAAAGGCAGACTGCAGTTGCATCAGAGTGGGTTCACTCACTGGAGGCAAATGAGGGTTCAGTGTCTTCCCCAGGGATCCTTTGACATGTGGAGCTTGGGATTGAACTGCCAACCTTACAGTGACTGGATGACCCGCTCTACCAACTGAGCAACAGCCACCCCTTTTGTTTTGAATACATAATAAATACACAGTTATTGAACAATGTAATAAGGTGTAGTTTAATTTATTTTGAATTACATTGCATCATGCTGAAAATCTGGCCCTTCGAGGGCAACCGTGATGCTGATGTGGCCCTCAGTGAAAATGAGTCTGACACCCCTGATTTAGAGTGTCTATCTCCCCTTCATAAGACAGTTTATTACATTTAGCTACATAGGGTACGATACCATGGAGGAATAATATTATATGAAACAATTTCATTTGGTACCGTTCAGTAAATGTAATTTCATGCAGTCAGATCCCACTCATAATACTTGCTTGACACAAGTACTGATTTTCCATTTTAAATGAGGGCAAGCTATTACTATGAACATGCCACCGGGTAACGACAATGAAATAGATACATTCAGTGGAGGACCAGGGAATCACAAGCATTTGGTTTTTACCTCGCAGCACAGAAAACAATAAAAAAATGAAATGCATTTTATATCATTTTAGGAATAACAGGCCATTAATGTTCAGGCTTGCACAATGATGCAGTGGCTTGGACTGACACCACTACAGGCTGAAGCAGGTATACAGTAGATGGATGGCTGCATATGTTTAATGGTTTGGAACAGGAAAAAGTTTTTCCTTAAAAACTTTTTTTTTTTTTGCAGAAAGATCTCAGCAAATGTAAATGTTTAGCAGTAAACCACCCAGTGCATTTTGTAGTTCTGTTTGACGTGGATGCAAAAATTCTTAATACCCGTGTCTTTAACTTGTATGACGCTTTTAAATGGCCTGCACTTACATATGATTTTTATTTTTTTACTTTATCAAGGATAGCTGTACAAAGCAGTTTATTTCACACTTAACTGTATGAGTAAAGTACATCTCATCATACACAGTTATATCCACATGTATTTGGACTGTGAGTTTTTATGATCTTGTCTTCATACAACGGCACAATGGATTTGAAATAAAGCAATCAAGAAATATGGTATTTAGCATTTAGGAAATGCAGCCTTTTAAAAAAACAAAAAATAAATAGAAATTCTGCCATTTTTAGGGAATCAAAACTATTTGGACAAAATTACATAACAGTAAATATATCCATAATTCTTAATTCCTGGATGAAATCCTTTGCGGTCAATGACCACCAGAAGTCTGGCGCCTATAGGGATCACACAAAATTGGATTTCCTCCCTGGAGAAGCTTTTTAGGCCTTCGCTGCAGCCATTTCTTGCTTGTGGCCCTTTCTGCCTTCTCTTTTGTCTTCAGTAACTGAAAATGATGCTGATGCTGAGACTGAGATCAGGCGACTGACTCAGCCCTATAAACCTGAGAAAACACCGGTGAACTGATGCCACTGACAGCCACACACGCTCACGCCATAACACTGCCTCCACCATGTTTGACAAATAATGGGGTACGCTCCGAATTTGTGAGCAGTTCCTTCTCTCTTCCCATCATTCTGATGCAAGTTTATCTTGGCTTCATCTGTCCAAAGAATCTGATATCATAACATGAGAGGCTTTTTCAAAATGTTTATCCGGCAAATTGCTGACTCCTGTGGATGTGTGTCCCACTAATATGTAAACTCGATCTCCTCTGTGGCACCTGTGAAGAGAGCAGGCTTCCTGTCAGACTAGCCTCACACTCGGAGGAGGGGGGAGAAGGGGGTGGGGTATGAGTAAAACCAAAAATTATTAAGGGAGACTTCGTGCACACAGGTTTGTATTCATTGAAATGGCATTTTCAAAACAAAGCTGACCTGCTCAGCATCTCAGCCAAGCGTCCGTGAGATCCCGCGGATCATTGATGCTCGCTGGACGAGTGGGAGCAGGTTAAACACCTCAGCTGGAAACCTCTGCATCAGATGGCTCATATAATGTCTTTCCTCCTACACACGTAGACAGTTACAGTTTTAAATACAGTCACTGGCTGCGTAAGAGCTAATTATAACAGCAACAAAGCCAGCAGCGCTGAGAGGAAGGTCAGACTCCAGTGATTTGTGACTAGATTCTCACTTGAAGAGCAAAAGTAGAATGTTCTGTTAGTGTGCTCTGTTTGTGTGGTGAAGGATGTGAGTAAACTCAGTTTTTCTATTTTGTTTGTTTGTTTGTTTTTTTTGGCTGTTTTATGCCCTTTTATTTATTCATGGATACAGGCAAGCCAAAGTAACTTCACACAGCACATTTCAAACTGAGCCCAGTGTTTTGCATTTTGAAGGCATAGTAAAGCATGAGAACATTAGAAACAATAAAAGGATGAGCAAAACCCAGTGAGTCAAAACAAAATTAGGTCAAAACCAAAAGATCGATCAGTAATATATCATCAGAGTGATGGCTAAAACTGATCTGTGCTTGAAATGAGTGTTTTTGAACAGGAGGATAAGGAATAACTCATTTATTTCACTTAGTGGTTTCAGTCTTTTCATTTGATGTCAGTAAGAGGCTATAAAATCTAACGTCATGATTCTTAAAACAAATGTTATGGTCGATTGAAGCGTTAACTTGAACCATGTTGTTCTGATGACAGCATGTTTATTTGAAAATAATAGATAAATAACATGTTCAGTCCCAGATGTCACATGTTGCGAAAGGATCCGCGGGGAGGCTTCGCACGTAAAGTCACAGTTTATTCTTCCGGGTTAGCTGCGGCTCCCAGATAAAAGTTTGACAAAGAAGACTTATGGGAAACTACCCCTCTTTCTTTTTTTCGTTCCTGCCAGTAGTTTGCTTTTATCTGCATTTACAATAACAAACACGCTAATTAGCGACCCTAACCTCAGCCTGCAGAGGCTGAAAGAAAGCATCTGCGGTTGCTGCTCACAGGTCGGTTCACATAACCTCAGCTCGGAGCAGACGGACTTGACTGCACTGCGTTTCCTCCTTTCAGTGCAGCATGTTGTTGCTGCTTAAGTAGATGGGTATTTCGCATCGGTTTGGCACTGGGCGTTCTGTCACGAGAGATGGTTTGGAAATTTTATCAAAGTAGACGAAGAGATTTTCATCCCCACAAATATTTCTGATAGTCAGCAGTTAGACAAAGTACTTGCCTCCTCTGTTAATGTTTTAAGAAAGTTTCATCCCGCCACTGCAGAATCCATAAGTCTTCTGCAGAATAGAGGATTGCACATACAGTAGGATGAGAGGGTTGGTCTCATTTCCAAAAAGCACTGGTTTCCTCCTTATTTGAAGTCAGCCAGTAAAATAAGATTTAAGACATAATGCACATAGACTTACCAGACAGGAGACAGACAGAAGGAATTCTTTATTGCTGACTTTTATTTGCCGTGCGACAGACTGACTCCATCTGCTTCATTAGTCCTGACAGGTAAATGACAGGGCCTCATATATACAGATTGCCCCCGTGTGTCCGTGAGTATGTGAGCATGCTTTTATAATTTGTCAGTGTTAAAGTTAAGAGGTAACGACGAATCGCACAAAGTGTAGCTAAAAATAGCACAGGATGTTTCATTGACATTCCACATGGCACAACTCCTGACTCAATGGACATGGAGGAGCGCGGTACCTCCAGCGAGAGTCCATTTCATTCCTGCAGCAGAAGCAATAATGAAACAGCACTTTGTATAATCAGGTACGCTCAGATGCCAGAGAAAGCCCAGCTGAAACAATGTATTTTCAATTTATTCAGCATTCACATATGCCAATTTAAAAAGAAAGAAAAACACACACAAAAAAAAAAACCTCAGCAGAGTTGTGACTACTACCTGAGCAAAGAACAAATCTTTTTGCCAAAGAGCAAGAAAAAAGGTTTTATACTATGTTGATTCGACTAAGAGCATTAACAAGCGTCTTCATTAAACTGTGATTTGAAACACGCTTTGTTTGAAAAACACGGAGGCCATTTTCTTTGTTGAGCTTCTCTGCAAGATTGATGACCTCTTGGAAGAAGTGGAAAATTATTTTTGAATAACTGTTGTGTGTTCAAAGATGGACAGAGACATCCGGGGTGAATAGATGGAGTTGAGATGTTGTTTCCGACCACTGAGACCAGTTGCTATGAACAAAGCTGTGACTCAATAGGCACGACCCGACCCGAGCTATTATCATAAGTCTGGGTTCCGAACCCGAATGGACCCGCAATATTTGGAACCAACCCGAGCCTAGTCTTTAGTTTCCAACCACAAACCGAATGGAGATACCTGAATAGAACCGAGACAATACAGCCCATAGTTGTTCATGTTAAAAGTTGTCTAGCGTTGAATAAAACTTGATTTTATTACCTAAAGTTGTCTTCTTCTACCCGATTCAGTTGCTGCATAGGCGACGTGATGTAAACAACAATAAATCCACGTCGTTATTTTCTTTGTGGATACATATGCTATTTGTAGTAACCGCTAACACTAATAGCCTACACCGGTCAGGACGTGTTGTGAACATATTCTCTCATCCAACGTTATCATGTTGGTGATCCGTTGTGCTTTACAGCTGCCAGGCATACCGCTAATGACACGTTACGGCAACACGATTGTTTCATGACAAACACGCCACATTAATAAATAATTCATTAAACTGCCCCGAGTCCTGACATTGGCTAAACCAAACTACTGTTTGTTTGTCTGTTTACTTTTGCTTGACCTGTCACCTGATATTTCACAGCCTATTGGATGGAGGGGGAGGGGGAGGGGGAGGGAGGGGGGGCTGAGTGACAGCTGCTACCGCCAATATCTTTACCTCTCTCAGGTAAACGTGGACCCAGCCTGTCAGAGTGCGCCAACCAGACCCGAGATTAACTGTACCGATTCCGACCCAAACCCGGAGTCACGTCTTGTGAATGGACCCGAGACCCGATTCGGGTTGGGTCAGAACCTCAGGTGTTCGGATTGTCGGGTTATTCCGAAGACCTCTATATCAGACCCTTTGCTCAGTATTGAGAAGAAGGACTCTTGAGCTTTTGAGTTTTTCACACCTGGATATGGGGATCCTCTGCAGTTCTTCCTTGCAGATCCTCTTTCCAGTTCTGTCAGGTGGGATGGTGACTGTTAGTGGACAGCCATTATCAGATCTCTCCAGAAATGGGTTTATGTCAGGGGTCTGGCTGGGCCAGTCAAAACAGTCACAGAGTTGTTCAAAAGCCGCTCCTTTGTTATTATAGCTGTGAGCTTAGGGTCATTGTCTTGTTGGAAAGTGAAGCTTCGGCTCAGTCTGAGGTCCTGAGCACTCTGGAAGAGGTTTTCTGCCAGGATATCTCTGTACTTGGCCCCACTCATCTTTCCTTCAATTACAACCAGTCGTCCTGTCCCTGCAGCTGAAAAACACCCCATAGCATGATGCTGCCACCACCGTGTTTCACTGTTGGGATTGTACTGGGCTGTGTCTTGCCACAATTCTGTCTCTGAGCTCCTTGGGCAGTTCCTTCGACGTCATGATTCTCATCTGCTCCAACATGCCCTGTGAGCTGTAAGGTCTTATACAGACAGGTGTGTGCCTTTCCTAATCAGGTCCAATCAGTTTAATTAAACACAGCTGGACTCCAATGAAGGAGCAGAACCATCTCAAGAAGGATCAGAAGAAACGGACGGCATGTGACTGTTACAGCAAAGGGTCTGAACACTTATGACCATGTGATATTTCAGTTTTGCTTTTTTAATAAATTTGCAAACATTTCTACATTTCTGGTCATTTGTATCAAGATGGAGTGCTGAGTGTACATTAACCAGAAATCAATGAAGTTATTTTTGATTTTAGCAATTGGCTGCAATGAAACAAAGTGAAACATTTAAAGGGGTCTGAATACATCCAGCTAGCAGGACATATGTGGGGAGGCAGCTCATAACCTGGAAGCAAATCAACCGATTTTTATCTTACTGTGCGTGGTCAGTGTGCAGCCAAGAAAACCATCAAGACATGAGGATTTACTGGAGATTTACCAAAGCTGTAGCAGGAACACGACTTTTACAAAGAGGAAAATACACTGTATTTTGCTGGAAAGTGCATGTTTTCCTTTTTTTAAAATAATGAAATCTTTTTTATTTGGCTTTTTGTTTATTTTACCATTAAAATCAGATACTAGTTCTCCCACGGAGCGCTTGGTATGGAAAAAAAAAAGACAATGGTAGCACGGACAATAACCTCTGACCACTTTTGTTTCTGTTAAGAAGGCATTTTGGGGAAACTCATGGGAGCACATGAAATGATTGTTCCCTTCCTTTAAGTTAGCTAGAAGAGGGTCCAGCCCCCTTGAATCCCCTTGAAAATGACAAAGCAGGTGAAAAGAGGATGGATGGATGGATGGATGGATGGGTGGATGGATGGATGGAGACATGACTGATCTGCCAGATTTTTTAGAAACCCTACTGTGTGCAGTTCCTATCAAGTATGAACCTGGTTCCACTTCTGCAGAAAACATTTCCTCTTTATCATTTCAGTTTGACTGTTTGACAAGCCTTATCAGTGGCTTTTCTTCTTTTTCTTTTGGTTACGTCTTCATACCAATACTTGGTTAGTTTTAGGAAATTGATTATCTTGCTACGGTTTGAGAAAATAACATGACTGGGTGTTAAATACACAACTTATGTAACCTACTCATTCCTCACAGACCATAATGAATTAAACTACTTATGCTGGGCTCTTTAATAAAATGAAAGGTCGTGAGTTGTTCTGACATCGACCATAATAGTGACATTGGCAGTGAATGTGTTTTCAGAACAAATGCCTTTATTTTCCCTTACTGACTGTTTTTTTTCTAATACTTTTTTTTTCCCAATATTGTTTGTGTGACACCACAATAGACTGCGAAGTCATTCAGCTGAAATAACTCCCAAAGCGCGCCTGCTGCTGCAGGTGAAGTTTAAATAAATTATGTGAAGGTATTGGTTGATATTCTCTGAACCTCTCTGGCTCAGGACCAGACTGCACTTCAGCCTCACCTCTATTTCAATGAAGGAACACAATAAAACTACATCATTTAAAACGCTGTCCCTCTTCAACAAAACAGATTTCTGTTGCTTTAAAACTCTCAAACAAGACCATCGACGCAATTTAGAGTCCTCTCATATTATATTGACATATATTCTCATGCACTGCTATAATCCATGACTATGTATTTTATACTTAAACCTTAAACAATATCATTTCATGATTGTTGCCAGACTTGAAAACCCTTTAATTTCCCTTTTGCTGCAGAAAAAAACAATTTTAGCTTTCACTCTCACAGACTAAACGCATGCACGCTCCACTGGTGAAAGAAGTTTTCCATGTGTTTGTTAGTAGGATTATTCATAAGGCCCCTCTTGTTTTTGCTTTCAGCAACCCTCTGGCTGTTTTGACACGTCATCCTTTGTCATCACCTACATTTATCAAATCGAGCATTCTTATTCATGAGCACCGCCGCCATCTCATTACGTTCGAACGACTCTCCACACCTCTTTCAATTGTCTTCGCGCCAACGAAGTCAAATCTTTAGAAAAGTATTAAACAGCACTCCTGACATCTGATTTGATGTTATCATTCCTTCAAATAAGAAGGTTTTATGCCTCTACTTCACAGTCTCTGCACTAATTCACATGAAAGTTGTGAAACCAGCACTACGTGACCCTCAGTGTGTCCTCTCCTGCAGACGTGAGCACGTTATCAGCAAACCAAATAGCATGCCGCGTCGCAGATTGCAAGTTTTTTTTTTTTTATTCCCAAGATCTATCTGACAGCTCAACAGTATTGACAGTATTGGTACACACCATTGTGAGTGATAGAATAATTGCTGTTTCTCTGCACCTTATTTCATTTCATCTTTCCTGTCATCTTTTTAATTCCTCTTCTGTGCTTTGAAGCACTAGTTTCACAAAGTAAGTTCTGATCAATGTAAATTAAGTCAGTTTTTTTTTTTTATGCTTTTCAGTCTGCTACCACATTTAAATAATATGATCATTTTGGGGGATACCATGCACGTACTGGTATAATTTAATACCATTGAAGAAAGCACACAGTCAAATGTCACCTTCACAGCAGCATACATTTTCTAAACATGAGTAGCCATCTGCTACCGCATGTTTTAAAAAATGTCTTATATAATTTGTACGTGGACAACGTGTGATCACTGCAATGTGAGTCACGTGTGAAGTGTGACAGCGCATCACCAACAGAGCCGAGTGCCACGAGGACAGTTCAGGTGAGGTCCATTGCAGCAGGTGAGCTGCTTCCTTGGGCAGCTCTGCTTAGAGGCAATAACTCACCAAAGGGAATAGCTTCGTGCTGATTTCCATCACCTCAGATGAATGCTGTCAGAGGGCTCAGATTAACTCAAGGCTCAGATGACTCTGAAGTGCTGCACGTCTCCACTGGGAAACAGGAGAGCCAGGCTGAGAGTCTGTTGCAGAGCTCAGTTCCCTTTCAAGCATCTGTCCGAGTGCATAATCGGTGCCAGACATGTCCACTGAAGCTGTGCGATTTTAAAATATTTAAACCGATCTACCAGAGCTGCAGATTTTTTAAAATCAGATTAAACGACGGTGAATCATTATTTTCTAAAGTACTTTACCTTTACTGTCTAAATAAGCTGCCGTCTCCTATGAAATCTAAGTACATACTTCAGATGCGTGCGTAAACCTCATCAATATTTATTAGACAGCGAGCTGCAATCGGCATCACACAAACTGTTTCGGCAGGGACTATATTACTGTACACGCAGCACACATCAAAAGCACAATAACAGGAAATAGCACATCATGTTTGTCCTTTTTATGTCTGTCACAGCGCTGAACACGTGACCTGGAAACATTTCAAGAACGATGCAGCTTATCTCCTCCCAATGCAACTGCATGGACCAGCTTTTTAAGACTTATTTGTCATTTGTTATATTGAGGAGAGTTGAAATGAACTGAACTAAATAAAATAAAATATTTACAAACTGGTTAAAAAAAAAAAAAAATCGAAAGTGAAGCAAAAAAAAGAGTTTTGTCCTTGAATATACTCAGGGTGTTGCATTTGTACAGATGCAACAGCTATGATGATGTCACACACGGTGTTGGCAGGTACAATAGATTAGCTCTCTTGTCAAACGCAAACTCACAGCCGGCAGTTCTTGATCTAATGTGCACGTCAATTAAATCTTCGCAAATCTGTGGGCAGATTTGCACATAAATCACCTCCTTACTAAAAATCTACTCTGGTTTCACAAATGTTGCGTAAATCTCAGATTTTTTTTTTTTTCGTCCTGATTTCCGGTTGATCGCAGGTTGGAAGCACCTCTATCAGAAAAACCATCACAGCTTCATCGTGACACCGATGACACCTACAACAACCCAAGTCGCTGCATGGCTGTCTGTCAGCCTACTGACACTTTAGGAAACACAATCTGAAATTTAAATATGTGACATGCCCTTCGATTGATATGAATGTTTTATGTTACAAATGTATACTCATTTTCATTAAAACACATGGTTTAAAAGTCTCAGCTAGTAGTGAAAAGAACAGCCAGGAGATTTTATTACCTGTGAAAAGGTGAACATTTTCCTAAATTCTGAAACTCGAATAAATTTTCGTTCTGCTCACGTTTCATGAATGAGGCCCATTACCTGCAGTCTTTTGTGCCTCTATAATCTGAAAGCAAGACAGAGAGGTGTCAGTGTCTGGAATATGTGTCTGCATTCCTACCACATTGAAACACACCAGACTGTGTTCCCGACACTGAGATGCCGCTGTGTCCCCATCATGGCTCCAAGTCTTCCCAACTCACCTTCCCCATGACGGTTGGAGAGAAGCAAAGGCTTAAACTTCCTCATCCTTTCTCTCCTCTCTCTGCATCTGGGACGAGTCCTCTTCCACACATCTGGACCCGGGATTGAATCGTCGGCATCGGCCTGGTTTTGGAAAGGTCAATGAGCTGCTCCCACATGTAAACAACTTTCTTGCTGTCATAACTGGCCGTCATGGTTACTCATCATAACAAATGTTAAAAAGTGCCATAATTAGCCATAGAAATCCCTTAAGCAGCACGGCATCCAAACCAGTGTAGAACAATGTTCCAAAGATTAGTGCTTCAACAGAAAAGCAAACCGTTGAGTGATTTACAAGCAATGTACAGCGTCTGGAATATGTTTCTTCAGCTTTCTAAACAGCCCGTTAATCTCAATTGCAGCCGTTGCCAGGTCCTACATTGACTAGTTTTAAAGTTATATTTAATATCATTTCATGTATCTGGGTAAATTTAAAAGGGAAATAAAAATGTAAAAAAAAAAAATAAAATATATATATATATATATATATATATATATATATATATATATATATATATATATATATATATATATATTTAATTAAAGCAGATACAGTGAAACTAAATCCAAGATAATTTACATAATGTGATGTTTAGTAAACCATCTGGTGTGAAGAGCATCATTTATACTTCCACAGTATGATCTCCAATTAAACTGTTTAAATCATCCAAAGATATTTGACTAAAACACCTTTGTTTTTTTTTTTGTCAAAAAATTCCTTTATAAATAATCTTCCACATCTAATATTTAAGACGAGTCAGAGCACTTCTATGTCATGGGTCAGGAATAAACTATAATGTTTGCTCGTCGCTTCTCCTCCAGGGATCATAAAGTCGAGAAGCTAAAAATTGCTAATGATTACATTCTGTTAGCTTTGGGTTAGATCCTAGAAACTGTAAAGCCCAGCGTTTTTTTATAAACAAGACACAACTAAAAGGGAAAAGTGGGGAAACAGCAATAGCCTCTCGGACAAGAAGGTGGTAGGACCACTGGGACTTAGCATCATCCTGTTTCTCTTCAGGCATCTAAAGGAGATGAATCTCTTGGCTGCCGTCCTCCTCTGCTGTGGGAAAATTCCTCAGATGTCATTAGGGGAAGCATCCTCCTTCCGGTCATACACAGAAAGTGTAAGAAGGAGAATTCCCCCAGGTTTTCGCTCCACAGCAGAAGGTTAAAGAACGTGTTGAAGTTCGAAAAGAACATACCATCACCGCCTGTCACTTCACATAGGCCAGCCTCAAGCAGCGACACTACTTCTGCATCTTGCACCTTTTTTTTAAAATACATTTTTGGTCTTTTGTGTTGGTATTTTACTGCAGTTTGTTTTTTCTTCATGCCTGCATCTCATGTAGGCCAGAATAAAATAAAAATCCTGTTTTTCTCTTGATTTACTGTCATTTGACATCAAATAATTGAACTTCAGTAAAGTGGTATCACACTCAACCCCTCAAGCCAGATGTTGTTTTGTTAGTTTAACCTCACTGTCGTTGTATATATACAGTCTTCTCTTCATCGTCTGAATTGAACAAACCAAGCAGGCAATTCATCATTGCCCTCTAAACCAAACTAATATTTAAAGTGAGCAAGTCAGCGAGTAAATGCTTCCACGCTTTCCAAAGACACTGATCTTGCTTTATATTTACCTTTAGACTGTGTGCAGTCAACAGCGTCTCCAGAGGTTTGCGTCGATGCACAGCTAACTGCTCTGCATAGGCGCAGTGTAATCCCCCACTGCTGCATGTATTTAACAGGGATGACTTCACTGTTGAATGAATGAAATGCCACTTCGATGCCTCGTGGTCATGCAAACCCAAGTTTTCACACCACTGGCCAGTATTCACATCCCCAGTTTCAAAAACAGTCATGCCCCGATCGTACACTTTCCCACCAGAGGCATCACCCGGCCTGGGCATCCGGGGCTTCAGCCCCGAATGTTTTTTCTCTAGCCCCGAATGTTTCAATGTGACAGGCTGATAAAATTATAGGCACGAATAAAAGGTTTTTCCAATTTTCAGCGAATGCAACACAGGATGACATCTTAACATAAGACCAGTCAGAGAGGGGTTGCGTATGCTCATCTCAACCTCTGGCGCCAAGAGGTTTTCACTTCAAGAGAGACAGCAAGAAACGAAAAAAAAAAAAAAAGGAACAATGGATATATGGCGTTTTTTTCTTTCCAAAAAGGACGTGGAGGCTGACTTGGCTGGGACTCACGTCTCTGAGGAGCCGCCACCAGAAACAGGTAAATAAATGAATGCCCAATTCACATTCAGTTTGTGAGACGTGTAATTACTAGGGGTGCAACGGTACCAGGTGGCTCAAGGTACGGTCCGTACCTCGGTTTTTGTGTCACGGTTTCGGTACGGATTCGGTACAGTTTCAGTTTCTGCTACCCTAAACCCGCGAACGCAAGATACAGAGTTTGCAGAAAGCACAGCTCGCATGTCGGCGCGTAAAAGAGCGCGTCCAAATGGCATAAATGTGCGTCCACCTGGGTCACGTGTGGACGTGCACAAACGGCTCTACCTCTCGATTACGCATCACCATATTACTTGCATATGTTTTTATTCTCTTGAGGTCAGAGGATGTCTGGTCAGCAGTTGTGGTGGATGTGGGAAAAGTCACGGCCAGACACGTCAGTCTGTACAGCTGTGGCATGATCTCATTCAGATGTCTGCTGTGGAGGAAACCAAGGAGATCTTTGTCAAGCTGGAAAAGGTTGGATGTGGGACAGAGCATGTGAGCGGAGCGAAGCGTGAGCGAGCGAGGAGCGGAGCGGACGAATTTTGAAAGGAGCGCAGAGCGGGAGTTTTTTTTCTAGCATGATTCGGGTGGAGCGGGGCGTCATCCCGCTCCAGTTTCGCTCCGTTACCGCTCATATCACGGTCTTCAAGTATAACAATAGGAGGAGAACAGTGAATGAAAAATAGTTTCGGGAAAGGTTAATAACAAACAAAAGTGTATTAAACCAGCTAATTCCGTTAGGTGAAATTATTTTCTTATTTTTTCTTGTCAGTAAATATCTATTTTTTGGACTTTAAAACGGCTGTCGGCTCTGCGGGCCGGGCATACACTGTGCGACTGTCGGCCCGTTTTGAGCCGATTTTCCAGTCGTGCGAGTATTTTTTGGATCGGGCCGAATTTCGACCCTATCGTGGGTCGTGCTTCGTGCAGTATACGTGGGGTAAACGACGAGAGATCAACACCTCCCGACGAGCTCCCGATCACAAGTCGTGTGCTCGCAAGGAAATCAAACGTGTTTGAAATCCTGGTCGCTCCTAGGGAAGGTATCTCACAGTAGAAGCAGCAGGTGCGTTTGAGATGAACTGCGCCTCGCCTGGCGAGGAGACGAGATCAGGCGGCCGCAGCAGGAGGTGGAGACAAAAAGCTGCAGTCAAGTCGGACAGTTTCCAGCATACAGGAGGAGACACTTACTTCCTGTTAGATCACCTAGTTTACAGACCACGTTCTTAGATAAAGTGTCCTCGATCGCTGATTGAAGTTAAAATAAAAGTGATCCTCCTGTTGCATGAAACGTGTTCTTATCTGCATTGTGCGCCGACCGCCGGTGATCGATTCTGCGCAGGCCTGGCTCATTTCAAACGCACCCTTAGGTGCGTTATGAACGTATAGAGTAAGCAGTCAAGTCGCATCAGAGCATCGGGCCCTACAGTGTGAGAGCATTACTCGTGGGCTGCGAACTTTTGAACTCAGCGATCTAGTCGTGCAGTGTGAGATAGGGCTGAATCAAACGATTTAAAATATCGCACAGTGTATGCCCGGCCAGGCTTCAGGTAAACATGTACATTTTATATGCATGCAAACATTTTTGGAGCGGAGCGCGGAGCGGAGCGGAGCGGGGTGCAGTGTTACTGGAGCGCTGAGCGGTTATGGGTGGAGCGGCGTTTTGCGACTTTGAGGGAAGAGCGGAGCGGTGACAACCTTTGTGAGCGAGGAGCGGAAATTATCACCGCTCCACTCCGCTCACATGCTCTGATGTGGGAATTTATTTCCGATATGTCTGAAACTGTTGGTGGTCGAGGAGGGAAAGGAACATTAATTGTTCGTTATCTTTAAATGCGCATCCAATGATTCGTTCTGCAGTATTTTAAAAAGCACATCAGCTGCGCCAAGACGCACAACTGGTAACAACTGGATCTTACGCAGGTAAGATCCGGGTTTAAGTAGGTGGAAGATTGCGTTCTTTGCGGCGGAACGCCTTTCCCACTACCCGCTATCCCTTAATAGTGCTTTAGGAGGTTTGGCGGAAAATCGGGCCCACAGACTGTGAATTTTCTGGTAACTGTTTTCACTCCCTTGCCAGTGTATTCAACAGCAAAACCAAAATGCTCCCACACCGGCGATTAAAAAAAAGATTTTCCCAATTTCCCAATTTTTTTCTGCTTGCTTGTTTTTTTTTTTTTTTTGTTTTGGTTTTTTTGTCCCGTGCAGGTTGTACCGAACGGTTCGGTATTTTAGCGAGTACCGTTGCAGTAGTTAGCTAGTAGTTAGCTAGTAGTTACTAAAGGGGCTGCTGGACAGGCAAGCATCCCCAGGAGTTGGCTACATCATGAAAAAGAAGACGAATGAAAGCGCGGTACAATCATACTACAACTCTTGTAAATGTAGGCTTACACATATGCAACATCTTTCATTCAGTGATATTTTTCTCATATACTCTCTTGCACAACTACATTTCTGCTTTTATGACATTTTACTAAGGTGTCTGTATGCCCTCTCCCTTTTTGTGAAAGATAGTCTGGAGGCATCACTCAACATTTTTCACTTGGTCTAGGGTTTAAAACAAACAAACAAACATGCAAACAAAAATAAGGAAAATCATAACCTTTTATTAGAGGGAATATAACTAATATAACTATTATTAATAATAATAATTATAATAATAATGGCAGTAGTAAATTTTATTTGTATAGCACACTATGAAGTCAGAGACCTCTCAAGGGGCTTGACAATCCTATAGTATAAAAACAGAATAAAAAAAAAATCTATATCAATATGCAAAAGCAACACCGAATAAATGAGTCTTTAGGCTACTTTTGAAAGCAGCAAGGGAGTCAGACATCCTAGTAAAGTCAGGTTATTTATTCCAAAGTCTTGGCCAAGGACAGAGAAGGAGCAGTGATTCCTTTTAATTCTTGATTATCTATTAGGGCATCATTATTCTCTTTCTATCGCTATTACGGATATGTTGTTTAATTTTGACACATTTTGAAGTACACATTGGCAAGTATTTGGGTCTAGACAAGATGCAGCATATCTAATAAGCATAGAGCTTATTTCCCAGGTAGAACACCAAAAACCATAAGGGTCTGGGCCCAGCCCCCAATGTTCTAAGTCCCAAGAAACACCCCTGCTTCCCGCTAGCCGCTACCCACTAGTCGCTACCTGCAAATTGGGGGTTTAGGAACCTCCACTAACCGCTAATGCAATCTTCCACTCCCTAAAGCCGCTACCTATTATCCCGACTCCCTTACTCACATTGTATATGTGGCAATGGGCGTGTCTTTTGCCCTTTCCGCAAACTCGTTATCTTGCAATCGCAGGTTGCAGGTAGTGGGTAGTCAGACCACCTGCTACCTGCAACACGCAATCCGCATGTCAGCCTGTACATAAGCGTGTCCAAATCAATGTGCGTCCACCTGGTCACATGTGGACGTGCACAAACGGCTCTACCTCTTGAATTAACTCTTGTATAAAAAGCGTGATCTGGCCTCAGTTGAACCCCTGAGAAAATGGCAGAGATCGTCTTGAATGACTTGCTCGCCAGTTAAACCATAGACGACCAGAGCGTGTTTACTGGGAGCGCAAAGACTATCTGGGACTTTCAGGTAGCCAATAGGAATTGTCTGTGTAAAAATATCTTTAGTGCAGAGGAGGAGGATGGAGCTCTACTGCAGAGTCCCAGACGAGCTGTGAACGAGAGCTGCTCTGATCTGGATGAAAAGACGCTCCATAGCGGTTAGCGGGTAGCACAACCTGCTCTTAAAGGCAATGGCTACTGACGCACTGGTTGGTTTAACAGGTGGAACGTCCTAACTACTCCTATGCATAATGTAGCTGATAGCGCAGGTGGGATAGTGGGTTTAGCAAGGTGGAAAATTGAGTTCTTTGTGGGGGAACGCCCCTCCCGCTACCTGCTAACCCTAAATAGCAGCTTTAGGAGATCTGGCGGAAGATCGGGCCCTTAGTGTCATAACTCGTTTTTTTTTCGTTTCTCATAAAATCATAATTGATTCTCAACAGAACGTAAAAATAAATCATGTGTTTAAACTGTACAGTTGTGTACAACAAGAGTAATTTTGCACCACTTTGAAGCCTGATCGTGAAAGATTGAAATTTGTTTTTAATTTACACTTTATGCCTTGTTCCAACTTTTTGGGGAATTGAGGTTGTGTATTCAGACTCATGCTTCCTCTTGTTTCTGCTTCTGGTCTTTCTCATTTCACTGGCTGTTTCTGTGTGTGAACTGTAATTACAGATCTATTAACTGTTGCAAGATGTTCAATAATTAAATATTGTTGGTTCTGTCAATATCAACGTATGACTGACAAACACATGAATCAAAGATGGCTGCTTCTAAACACATTTATCTACAAATATAAACCTTGCTGTTTTTGTTTGTTTGTTTTGTTTTGTGTAAAAGTAATTTGCAGTTGTTAAGTCACTCTCTAGAGAACCTCATTTCCTGAACAGAAATCATTTTGTTCCCATGTTCCCTTAGAGGGGTTTTGATAGTTTACAGTTTAGAACTGAAAGCTAAAAACTCACTGATTTTGGGAATAATACGTCTCATAAAGTCCCGATGACATGCTTCTAATCAAATTCTTTTAACTACCTCAGCACTCAGAGACCAGGTCTAATTAGTCACCGGCCATCTGTTTCTGCACCAGAACCGGTGCTGTTATTGGACCACCCAAACAGCTTTCCTGAGATCCTTCAGCTCAAGCACTTTTCCTCCAGAACTGACAACCCTCCGCATATGTGAATAATGGCGCTAATGCTCATGTAAGCAGTGCTAAATTCCTCTTATGGCGGAGTCACACTGGTACTCATTTCAATAATAAAGGCAACAATTATATGCTTTCTTTTGTCGTGAATCCATCTGTCCTCATCTGCCTCCTATTCATTTCAACTTGATTATATCTGCGACCCACAAAATGCTGTGAGTCAGAAAGAGTGGGATTAATTTCATGGTTCAGAGTACAAGAATAGTTTTTTGTATCGATTCGTGTTTTTTTTTTTGCTCACCATGTGATTACAGCATGAGCAGCAGAAGATCCTTGTGTAGAAAGGAGCAGATAAATCATTTTTTTATTAAAATATTCTCATTTTTGACACCAAGAATGACATGCGAATCCTAGCTGGTTGGTTCTGTTGCATCTTTCAACGAGCTACAAGCCTCCTGTTCTCTTTCCACCAACACGTGCATGGACATTTCGTCCTGCTGATGTTGCTCTCAACGCAGGATTGAGCCCTACGAGAACATGCATGCTTGCTCCGACAAACCATGAAGCTGATTAAAGTCGCCTGCACGGGAAACCTGTGATTGCAATCACTTGCTGTATTGAACAACTTTTGTGCAGAAAACGACACGATGATTTAGACACAAATTTTGCAGAACTAAGGAAAGAAAGTGACATTATAATGTATTTTTTTCTTATTCATCTACACTGAAAGTGAGGGAAAGCATTAGAAACATATTACTTCCAAAATGGGAAAGATTGACACTAACTAAGTTTAACAAGAAGGAAATGAATGCTGTTTTCTTTTTCCTTTGCAGGGTGGAGACGGCTTGGTTCTAGGAGATATCTTTGCTTTTCTTTCCAGAGTTTACTTTTGCCCATTGTCATGATATCAGCAGGCACTTGTGCAGCTTGCAGACTGCAAAGAAATCATAAAACAATTTCATTCTTTAACAGAGAGCCAAAAATCAAGTTTAATTGCCAAATAAGGATTAAATATTTGCTCTGTTTGTGTTGCCTCCTGTCTCAGCAGAAAAACTGAGAAATGCCTAATCATAAAGCTTGCTTTTTTTTTTTTTAAGGGACTGGTCGTTGAGACCACTTTTCCACATTTCAGACGTCTCTGCCTTATGATTTTGGTAATACACAAATGTTTAGATAAGGACTGCAAAGCAGGCTTCAATCCTAAAATTAGTTAATGAGTCAATGATACAGTAAATATGGTAGCCGCACGCATGCACTCTGAGCTGACAGAGGAGTTAACACAGAACAAACCATTAGGCCTATCTGATTACAGCACATCACCTAGGCAACCAAGTGCCTTTGCGGTGTGATCCAGCCAAGATCCTCTGGACCCAAAAGAACAAACACACAGCTCCTGACTCGGACAACCTTGAGAGTTTTCAGATGGGTATAATTTTCCTTAAAATAGGAAAAGTAGTAAAATATGGTGAAACGTGAGCCAGAGTACACAAAAGAAAACTAAACTGTAGTATGACAGAAAATCCTCTGCTCCGGGGATTTTCGTTAATTGCCGCATAAAAGGTCTCGAGTTCCTTCCTGGAGCCAGTCCACTCGAGGAAAAGCTGTGCTCTGAAAAAAACAAAAATCAGCAAAGCTGCCCTGAAGGACTGAGGACTGTGTCACAGGCGACGTGTGGGGGATGTGTTCATTGTTTCAGGTACGTTTGGTTTGTTTTCGGCTGCAGGCTGTGTGGTCTTACTCCGTAGTTTACTAATTATTATGAGTTCTTTCTGATTGTGTCTTTTGTTTGGTCTCCTGTTCACCTTTTGTCTTCCAGTTTGGATGTCACACGTAGTCACCAGCATTCCCTCTGTTGAAAGACATTCAATAATTATTGCATTTGTGCATTAATTTATCTTTTACACAACGTAAAGATGCTAAAGCTACAACTGTCTTCAACATTTTCTGATACTTGCTGTTCATAGTTGTTATTAATCTTGGCCTTCTCGCCTTAGTTTTGGGACCCAGATATGGGACTTTTTGTCCCAATTCTAACCATTTTAACACAAAAACTTCAAAAGACATATACAGTTGAATCCAGACATTTATATACACTGTGCAAAACCTTATTTTTTGTCTCACTGTCTGAAGTCAAATCAGACTAAACCTCTCGTGTTTTAGGTCAGTCAGGATTACCAAAATTATTTCATTTTGTTAAATGGCCCAATAATGAGAGAGTGAATTTATTATAGAATTTTATATCACTTTTTTCGAGGTCAGAAGTTTACATACACAAAAAGTACTAACAACGTGGGGAAGCCCAGATGATGAGGTCATGGCTTTGGAAGATCCTGATAGGTTAACTTACAACATGTGAGTTAATTGACAACACACCTGGGGACACTTCCTTTAGAAAATTAAAAGAAATCGTCCAGGAAATCAGAGAGAGAGAATCATGGAGCTCCACAAGTCTGGCTCAGCCTCGGGTGCAATTTCCAGATGCTTGAATGTGCCACGTTCATCTGTTCAAACAATTATACGCCAGTATAAGCATCATGGGAATGTCCGGCCATCACACCGCTCAGAGAGGAGACGGGCTCTGTGTCCCAGAGATGAACGTGCTTTGGTCCCCAATGTCCGAATCAACCCCAGAACCAAAGCTAAAGACCTTGTGAAGATGCTGGATGAAGCTGGTAAGAGAGTGTCATTATCCACAGTGAAAGGAGTCCTGCACCAACATGGACTAAAAGGCCACTCAGCGAGAAAGAAGCCATTACTCCAAGAGAAACATAAAAAAGACAAATTACAGTTTGCAAAAGGACACCAAGGCAGAGATCTTAACTCCAGGAGACATGTCCTGTGGTCTGATGAAACTAAATTGGAGCTGTTTGGCCATAATGACCAATGTTACATCTGGAGGAAAAACGGGGAAGCTTGTAGACCTGAGAACACCATACCAACTGTGAAGCATGGAGGTGGGGCTGTTTTGCTGCAGCAGCAACTTGAGCTCTTCATAAAATAGACTGCATCGTGAAGAAAGATCTTTACATGGAAATATTAAGGCAACATCTCAAGATATCAGCCAGGAAGCTAAAAATTGGGTATAAATGGGTCTTCCAAATGGACAATAACCCTAAGCATACTGCCAAAATGGTGAAAAAGTGGCTTGACGATCACAAAATCAGTGTCTTGGAGTGGCCATCACAAAGCCCTAATCTGGATCCCATTGAAAATTTGTGGGCAGATCTGAGAAGGCATGTGTGAGCAAGGTTACCGACAAACCTGACTCATTTCCACCAGTTCTGTGAGGAGAAATGGACCAGAACTCCAGCAGAATCCTGTCTGAAGATGGTGGAAGGTTACCAAAAATGTTTGACCCAAGTCATCCAGTCCAAAGGAAATGATACTCCATACTAAGGAAATGTATGTAAAATTTTGACCTTGTCAAAATAATATAAAATTCTCTAAGAAATTCTCTCTCTCATTATTGTGGCATTAAACAAAATGTAATAATTTCGGTAATCCTGACTGACCTCAAACAGGACAGGTTTAGTCTGATTTGACTTCAGACAGTGAGACAAAAAAGTGTGTTTTTTGCACAGTGTATGTAAATTTCTGACTTCAACTGTAAAATGCTTTCTTGGTCTACTCGTAATACCTGCTGTCAATACACACTTCTATGAGAAAGGAAGCAACAGCCCTCTGAAACATCTCCTATGTGTACCAGATACCTTTCAGCATTCCTGCAGAAAACACATATGTGAAATCATAGAGATTTAACTGAGGCAGGATACAAACAAATCAGAAGCAAAGCAATCGCAGTTATCAGCGACATTACTGTCACCACTGTTGCTGAACCTGCATTAATTCTGTTATGTCCATTCTCACTCACGTGGTATACCCATGTATCCGATGTAGGGAACAGCTTCATTTGTTATTTCTAGCCATCATCAAAAAGTCATTCTTCCCAATCAAAGTTATTAAGCTTTTTGAAAACTGCACATTTATATATGTGTGTGTGTGTGTGTGTGTGTATGTATGTATGTACCGGTATGTATGTATATAAAAATCTTTTTATAATGTGTCACTTAGCTGACACATTTTAGTTGTGGGACTGTACACGGCTATTAAATAAGAAGTGGGGCTAGAATTAAATTCATTCATGTGCCATTTGATAAAGGCTTTACAAAACAAACTCATAAAGTCTGTTTTGTTTTTCTGTGAGGAAGATCTCGTTTCTCTTCTAGATGACTGTATGCAGGAGATGAAATTTTACCTGCAGGATTCGAGTGAATGTCCTCGTCCTCTTCAGTTCTTTGTATTCAGAAAATGCAAGGTCTGTGAAATGAACCAATTTTTCATATACTATGAACCCCCGGGACACCTTCTGGGTCTTGCACTTGACAGCTTGCAATATGAGAATCGTGGCAGGCAGGCAGATTCTATGATCAGAAAAAAAGAAAAAAGTTTCAGCAGTACTTGATGTCTGGGACTTCCAGTGCTCTGAATAGTTTTAATTTTATAAAGCAGTGTCAACAAGTGGTGTTTTAAGAATTTTGGTGAAATTTGGAGTCTTGACTTCAACAAAGTCAGTGGAATTAGTGATGAGTAATTTTGTAGATCTCCTCTAAAGCAGTTCAGTAGGGTCATATATTTAAGAGATGACCGTGCTGATATGAGATGCAAATAGCAAATGCATTTCCTCTGTACAGAGAGAGCTGATGATGAAATTTTTGCAAAAGAGGAAGAAGGTCAAATAAAAGGCTCCTATGGAAACAAAGTCAGAACTGGACACATTTATAGCAAAGAAAAATTCTAGGTAATTGAATATGAGGAACTTAAGCTTTGCTTTTACATTTATGGGTTGTGGAATGGGATGAAACAGCGAGACAGATAAGCAAAGAATGATACCAGCGTGTTGGATTAATTAAACAAAAAAGAAGTAGCTTGGAATCTACTTACTCAGGATGTTGATTTTGAGATAAATCTCTTCTCTACCACCGTATTTCTGAAAATACCACAGCTGCGGTCTGCGTAAGGAGCACCAGCAATACTGGGGGCAGATGACACAGATCATTCAGGCCCTTTCCAATCACACAGAGCATGGTGGAATATGTGCATCCAACACACCAAATAAATGGGAAAAAGCTCAGCTTTAAACCCGTCTCTCTATTTCCACTGAAACAAAGCTAAACACTAGCTAAACACTCCAACACTAACAGGCTAAGTGACGCATCGTGAAAATATAACGAGAACTAGAGGTCTTCGGAACAACCTGACAACCCGAAATCCCGAGATTCCGACCTGACCCAAATCAGGTCTCGGGTCCATTTAAAAGACTTGACTCTGGGTTCGGGTCTGAATTGGTACAGTTAGTCTCTGGTCCGGTCGGTGCTCTCTGACAGACTGGGTCCACGTTTACTCGAGAGAGGTAAAGATATTGGCGGTGGAAGCCAATGTCAGGACTCTGGGCAGTTAAATGATTATTAATTAATGTGGCGTGTTTGTCATGAAACAATCGTTTTGCCGTAGCCTGTTATTAGCGGTTTGCCCGGCAGCTGTAAAGCACAACGGATCGCCAATATGACGACGCTGGATGAAAGAACATATTCACGACACGTCCTGACCGGTGTAGGCTATTAGCGTTAGCAGTTGCTACCAATAGCATATGTATCCACAACGAAAATAACGACGTGGATTTATCATTGTTTACACCACGTAGCCTATGTAGCAACTGAACTGGGTAGAAGAAGACAGCTTTAGGTAAGAAAATCAAGTTTTATTCAACGCTTGACAACTTTTAAAATGAGCAACTATGGGCTGTATTGTCTCGGTTCTATTCGGGTAACTCGGGTCGGGTTGGTTCCGGGTCCAAATATTGCGGGTCCATTTGGGTTTGGACCCCCAGACTTATGGTAATAGCTCGGGTCGGGTCGGTTTCGGGTCGAATTTTTACGGTCCGACCCAACTCTGAATGTGGTCTTACCTTTGATGTTTCTTCACCATAAAACACATTCCAGTGAAAAATTCCACTCAGTTCATATAATCCCAAATCTCTGACCAATCAAAACCATTACTGATCATTCAGTTCCCTTACTGTTAGCTGTGGGAGTGGACAAAAGCAGCCAAGGCTGTGCATCTTGGAAATATGCAACATATTCTTCATCGTGACTGGATTATACCTGCTGTGACATGGATTTGTGAACTGCTCCTTAAATCCAATGGCTGTTAAGATTCCATCAGGTGAGTGCTGAGATATCAGTTTACGCAAACAACCCATAACTCACCAAGTGCTCTGCCTGGTGGTACATAGTCCACATATTGAAGAGTTCAACTGATTAACACATTTGGTGGCATGTATAGTAAATCACTCTTAGTTAGATGTGACTAAATGTTCCTAAAAGGCTAATTTGTTAAACTATAGAAAAATTCAGTCTCAGTACATAGAACGGTGAGATATTAAAGAGGCTCTTTCTGGACTGGTGAGGTGTTCACTACTCTCCCGAGCGAGCGTGATTTAATCCTGTGGCCTGTTCAAAGACTAAAATAAAGAAATGCGAGTGAGTTATGACTTGTGCCTACTGTGCAACCTGAAACCAATTAGTAGCTTGAGCAGTCACTAATTAGTACACAACGCCTAGATGTCCATTAAAGTGATTGAAATAGTGGAAATGTTTTACCGTTGGCCAATGTAGAATTTGGATTCAATTATATAACACCCACGGTATGTGGAAGCAAAGATAGCGGAGATATCGAAGGTGAAGGCAAAGAGAAAGCTTAATTTCAATGACGAACAGTTGGACGTGAACCCGAGCCGCAGCCAGACTCGGAATCCGAACTTGGACCATGACCAGATCCCTTGCCAGAACTACAACGCAGCCACGGTGCCTGACGACCCGGGCGAGGAGTACCAGCGACTGGTCTAGACTGAGGAAGGAAGAATGGCTGATGAGGGAGTTGAGAGACAGCAGCAGGAGCAGCTCCAGCGGTTCATGACGGAGACCTTCACCAGCGTGGACAACTCCCTGAGGTCGCTCAGTGACACTGGCTGAGTTGGTTGAGCTGATACAGCCTCTATGGAGTCCACTCATGCTCCACTATCTGACACGGTACACACCATTCTCCCAGAACAAGGGGTGGACGTTGCAGACAAAACTGAATTTAAAAAAAAAAAAACACATTTTGATTAGAGATGCAATGGTACTCGGTAAAATACCGAACCGTTCGGTACGACCTGCACGGGGCAATACGCTTTTATGTCCCGTGGTATTTATGTTCCAATAACTTTGCACTGGACTTGCACATGAGCGTGCATGCCTTTTAGGCAACAGGCCCCCCACTGCCTGTCAATGTCCACTCACCTCCCCTCACTCACAGTGACCAGCCTATCACACTTTGGCCGGTTGGCTGCAGCTCACAGACGCAGGAAATGAAAAAAAAAAAAAAAAAGCAGGCATGGCCAGCGGTAGCGGAGAAATTGGGAAAAACTTTTTTTAATCACCGGTGTGGGAGCATTTTGGTTTTGCTGTTGAATACACGGGCGAGGGAGTGAAAACAGTTAACAGTTAACAGAACGCAATCTTCCACCTCCCTAAACCTGTGATCTTACCTGCGTAAGATCCAGTTGTTACTAGCTGTGTGTCTTGGCGCAGCTGATGTGCTTTTTAAAATACTGCAGAACGAATCGTTGGATGCGCGTTTTAAAGATCATGAACAATTAATGTTCCTGTCCCTTCCTCGACCACCAACAGTTTCAGACATATCGAAAATAAATTCCCGCATCCAACCTTTTCCAGCTTGACACCCTTGCACCCCTAATTTTGATGTATTTTATCTTAGATTAACAGTGTAATGGTATCCCAACAACCGTCTGCATACCTAAAAATGCAGATCAACAATCATTTAATGCTCTTTTGCTGCCCTCTTTGGCCTTGAAACACTGGCTCATCATCTGCATCTGAACTTCAAGTGTAATATAATGTTTGACCTTTAGATGGCGCTGGAGTTACCACAGTCTCAGAGGTGCGTAAGTAAAAGGGCATTTAAGTTTGTAGGAGACTACACACTGGGGCGCCGAAAAGGGGGGGTAAAGAATACGGATTATAGGGGCCCATGATTGAGGGGGGCCCAGAGAGGCCCCTAATGATGATCAAAAATAGCATCAACAAATTTCGCCGCTGTGTTGGGGGGCCCGGTAAAGATTCTTTTCATGGGGCCCAAAATCCCTAGCGGCGCCCCTGACTACACATAGAGGTGAAATTGACAGAGAACGCTTACATTTTGAAGTTGCTCCACCTACCGAATGTATCTTCAGTGAAGGCACGTAGAGGAGAGACTTCAATCAACCGCAGAAGGCGCGGAGCTCAGAAGTGCGACTGTCAGCGCGTAACTCATGACTCCAAAGATATACTGTAAAAAAAAATCTGTCACATTTTTACAGTAAAATACTGGCAGCTGTGGTTGCCAGAATTTCACCATAAAAAATGTGGGAAAACTGTTTCTCACATTATGGTTAAATAATAACAGTACTGTTAATTTTACAGTTAGAACTGTAATTCATTTTAGTATTATACTGTAAAATCTAAAGTACTTACCATTAAAAAATACAAATATAAACCGTAAATTCAACATTAGAATACCCCATTTTTTACATTGTCAAACTGTATTTTTGACACAGAAATTTTTTTTACGGTAAAATTCTGGCAACCGCAGCTGCCAGTATTTTACCGTAAATAAAATGGTAAAACTTTTTTATATTACTACTATATTATAACTGGAGTTTTTAATTAGTACAATACTGTAAAAATTAAAGTATTTGCCATTGAAAAGTACATATGTAGGCCATAAATTAACATTGCCATACATTTATTTTTATGTTTAGGCTGCAAATGTAACAGTGAAATACAGTTTTTTTCACATTGTTAGACTGTGTATTTAACACAGAAATGCACTGCTTTTTACGGTACCTTGTCTATGTTATGTCTCTGCATATAAAGATAAAATAAATTAATATGGACAGTAATATACTAGGGATGGAACAGTTACCGGTCTTAAGGGGTGGTGAAATTGTACGCGATAACGATTACAGTTTATGTTTGACTCTGAATATAGGACGATATTTTATTCAAGACATCGTATTCTCAAAAATGGGGGTCGTCTTATAATCGAGGACGAGACTTTTCTAATGTTGTTACACATCTGCGCCACTAGATGGAGTCGTACCAAAGTAATCAGTAAGTGAATGGAGCATCACAGTGAACGAATGCAGCAGGATCTGATGTTTATTAACATAATACACATCAGTTTATTAAATAGTACTATACCTTGATCTTCAATAACATTGAAACCTCACACAAACCTTACCTTAAGTATTTGTACCGTACTACCTAAAAAAGATGAAATCATTAAAATGTTTATAAATACAGCAGAATGTTATTCTCTGTGAGTTTTTCTAGAATAAATTGTACAATAAAAAGTTTTTTTTTTATGAATAACCTTATTGTCTCCAACATATTTTAATTTTCTCAAAATGATATTTGAAAAATAGGGGTCGTTTTATAATCAGAGTCGTCCTATATTCGGGCCAATCGCAGTCGTTCCAGGGATTTTGGTTTGGCAAGATTTTGGCTTCTAATGTTTGAGTTTGACAATAAAATCACAAGATTCTGTGAAATTATTTTAATGTATATGTCTTTTGGACATTTGTACAGCAATTAAGACATTGTTTATGCCTCTTACTATGACCAGTTACAATCAAATCATTTTTATTGTTTTTACACAAAAAGAAGAAAAAAAACTAAAATTAAAGATGGGGAACTGTCTTTTCCACATGACTTCCAGGTGACTCCAAGTGGAGAACTTCTGGACAACAGCCTTGGATCCAATGGCCTTGGATGGGTTTGGAGACTGGGTCCGGTTCAATGCCTTAAAATATTTGAAAAAACATTATTACTTTTATTTCTTCCTTCAGTGAAGGCGCGTAGAGGGGAGACTTCAGTCAACCGCAGAAGGCACGGAGCTCAGAAGTGCGACTGTCAGCGCGTAACTCATGAGTCCAAAGATATGCAGTCTAAAAACAGAACATTTTGCCAATATTATAAAAGTCTTATTTTAAGCAAGGCTGTACTTATATTTATCCAAATAAATCTGCATGTCCAGTACCTACAGCATGGCACTCTTTAAAAGTCAGCAAAAGTCAGGGGGCTGTCAGCTTTCCGCAGGCAGTCACTGTTGAAGATGCAATGAATATAATACATATTCAAGAATAAGATCTTTTATGGTAACTGTATTGTCCACTAGATCTTAATACAAAACATTCAGACAAACAAAAACACTAGTAAAGAAACAATTTTGATGCTATCTCTGCCTTTATACAGAAATGTTCGTCTGTCTGCCTGGTCAACAGGTTAAAAGTTATGCTTTGATCCTTTTGGGGCTCCAGCTCGAAACAGATGATACCTTGACTCTGGCAGATAAGGATCAGATGAAAGCAGAAATCCTCCATCACCCTAACTAGTTTCATAGCATGCAGATGAAATTGTTCTCTTCCTAATGACGCTTGTTGACACTGATATACAAAGCTAATTTTGAACATCTGGATCATATCAAATTGGATCATTCCAAAAGATTTTTGCTTGGCTTGTGATGAGTGGCTCTGTTCTCCCTGCATGAAATCATATCAGTGATTATTGTGGCACTGAAAGCAAAAGTTTGTGTGTTCAGCAATTGCACCTGGCTCGAAATCAGTACTGATCATTCTCCAAATACTGAAATGAAATAATGAAATGAAATGTTTTGCTACAGTTAAAAATGAGCCATTGGTAGCTCCAGAAAGACATTATGTTTCTTTGTGATAAGTACAACGTCTCATCCAGAAGGCCAGTCGGTGCACCGGGCAGCATCACAATCAGGATTTCGCCTCTTTAGTAGCAACAGAAGCTATTTTTTCTTTCTTTTACGGCATGCAACAAGACACTGGCAGATAAAGGATTCTATTTTAACAGACGTCAGACCCGACTGTGAAAGCAGGGCTGTGTGTCATTGTGTATGGCACGCCAAGGGTTGACACTTAAGGTGTTTATACCTGGTGATAAGTTGTGGATGGCAGTGTGATGGAGGTAGATCAAAGTATGTCTGAGGAAGAGGTGAAGGCTGTGAATAGCAGGTAATGGCACCAGCTGTGTTGCTTTTCATCTCAGCCGAAACAGGGGCCTTCATCTCTCTGAGCAATGGAGTCATTGTGAGTCATTCAGCTCATTGTATCCCACAAAAGGCTTTAGATGTAAAAGGTGACACGGCGGATGACTAACTGAAAGATAACTTACATGTTGTAAACTAACTATATTTGAAAAAATGTGTGTGTGTGTGTTATTGACAGTGAGAGAAAGGGGGTGGTTTTTTTTTTCTTTTTCACAGAACAATGAAACAATGAAAAGAAAGATAAAGTAGAGGCAGCTTCTGAGCTATAAATGATTGGTAATTTCAGTGCATAATTAACATTAAAGAGATGAATAGTCATTTTGCAAGCAGTTCATGGCCCTTTGATCACCCCATTAGATGAAACCCCTCCATGATTACAGCCTTGGTCATGTATATGTTCAGATCATTTCTGTTGTCAACAGCAGTTTTGGTTTAATTTGTTGAATGTATCCTAACCTGATTGTACTTTTGATTAAAAAAAAAAAAAAAATGCACTTGTTGGCATCTCCTGGCACTCTTTGTAATATTATGCTGAATTGCTTTAAGCTCCACTTGCCATTGCAGCGTAATGTGAGTAATTGCATAATAGACTGCTAAATGCATGCAATAAATGGGTGCAATTTTAGCTGTCAAATTACCTTTTCCTTTACACAAGATGTGAGTCGCCAAGATCTTCAACCTCAATGGTTGAAAAAGCTTTTTTTTATGCCTTATTTTCTTTTCCTCCTTTGTGTCGATTGTGTCACACGTCCCCTCACGTGGGAACTCACAAAGAATGTTCTCCTCTCCCAAAAAACTCTCGGATGTCTCATCTCACCCCCGTAAGAGCTAACTCAAGGGTTATTGATCTTTTCTGATTTCAGTCTGCTTTCGAATTAATGTGACTGACTATTTTGACTGCAATTAACGGTAAAGTGGAACATTTTCATTGCATTTCTATATTTACTCATCTGATTACGACCGGTACAAATCAATGAGTGTTATTAATCCAAGCTTCAACCGCTGCTGCTTCTTGCCTGCCGTAGAGGTCTGCAAATTAAATCATGCTAACTTGTTCCTCTGAAGCTGGGAAAAGCCACATGAAAGTTTTTTTTTTGTTTTTTTTTATCTAAAGACAATCTAAATGTAGTGATACATTTGACTCAGAAGCCATTCATGTCCAGGTAGCTGAGGAGGATTAGCTCTGCTGATCACCAGAGTCGTAAAAGAAGAAAATAATGCCATAATTTTTGCAGATCTGAAACCTGTGGAATTCTCTGATCAAAACACCATAGGAATAACATCCACAGCTCCAACCTCATTATGTTTTAATGCCTCTATTTATAGGACCTGATTGTAGGGGGTAAACTGAACCACTCCATCACCCTTCTTTCTGTGGAGTGCCCCCCGCCCAAACTGATGGTTGGCACTTCCTTGTAAACTGAAATCTGAACACAAATTACACTCAGCAGCCAAATCACTGAAACACTTTATTACCATATTAGATGGCAAACAGGATCGAGTTTAAAAGCTCATTCTAACAAACGCTGCAAACTCAGTCACAGACAGATAGTTTTGTTCTCCCATACTGGGATTTACTTCATCTGCAGTTCAACCATCGGACCCTTGGCTCTGATCCCAGCCGGAGACAGTTTCTTGTCAAGGTTAATGTGCTGAACTTGCATGGTTGGTAAATCAGTAGTCTGAGCAGCCGCAACCATTCGCTTTGCAAATATTCTTTCTCGTGAATTGAGTCTGTTACCCTCTCTCATTCACAGCTATTTCCACTGGTTCAGAACTTACCAAACCAATCAAAACGAGCCAGCGGTTGGATTTATACAATGACTTCTATTACTACTGAAACAACCAAGACGGCTGCCGTCATATTCTGTTTGTCTGATTGGTTGAAAGCCTATCCAGTGTCATCCAGAGGCAGTTTCTCCTTTGAATGCAGAGGAACCAAACTAAAGCTTTGTATCAAGAAGGAAAATAATGAGGATATCTGGCCGTACTACCACAAGGATTGCTGAAGAAATCTAAGGATCACCTGGCGTGTGGTAGATAAAGTCATGCAACGTTCCTCTGTCATATATAGGCTGACTAAAGACGCTTTAACCCCATTTCCTCTGTTTCCACTAAAAAAAAACAGCTTTTTAAGTGAGCTACATTTGGTCAATGTTTAAATCTTTGTTTTGTTTAGACTCTACTGCACACTTTTATCACTTGCAGGTTTTATGTGATGTCGTGTTGAGTCAACAGCAAGAGCCAGAAAGAGAACTGATGCTCCACTGCTTTTATCGTTTCTACACCGGCTACCTGTTTGCTTTAGAATTAATTTGAACATTCTTTTATTGGCTTATAAAACTCTTAATGGTCTGGATCCTGCTTGTTTATCAAATTTGCTTTTATCCTCTGAGACCAGGTCTTCTAAAAGCATCCTTTTAATTTACCCCAAAGTAAGAGCTACAAACCACAGTGAGACGTTCCTTTCATGTTACAGCCCACTTACTGAAGGCCTGAGGACAGAGGAGAGTGTTGATGTTTTTAGGAGCAAACCTTCTTGTTCTGAACTCGCTGTATCTGTTTGTCAGCTGTAAATGCATTTGATTTGAATTGATTGCCTGGTTGTACCCTTATAATATTTTTAGAATTCTACTTTTCTGTTATATCACCTCTGGTGTGTCCTCATTTAAGGTCTATAAGATATGACTTATCCAGGGTTTCTAAAAAAAAGAATTTCAAATTTTGATTCATCTGACCTCTGAACAGTTTTTTTTTTTAGTTTTTTTTTTTTTCCATTTTGCTACAGACCATCTTAGATGGGCTTTGGCCCAGAGAAGAAAGTGGTGTTTCTGGATTGTATTCATATAGGGTTTCTTCTTTGCATGATACAGTTTTAACTTGCATTTGTGGATGGCACAGCGAGCGCTGTTTGCAGTCGGTGATTTCTGGAAGATTTCATGCCGTGATGTCCAGAAGAGAATCTGTTTTTAATGCAGTGCTGCCTGAGAACCTGAAGATAATAACCTATTTAGTTGTCATATGCTATTCCGTTTGTTATTGATTTGCACCAATCATGTTTCCAGCCTTTTTGTTGCCGCTGTTCAAACTTTTTTTGAGATTTGTTGCTTCCATGAAAGTCATTATGAGCTAGTTTACATGAGATAGTAAAATGTCTCAGTTTCAACATTTGATATGTTCTTTATGTTCTATTGGTAATGCAATATGCGTTAATGAGATTTACTAATCATTACATTCTGTTTTTGTTCATGTTTTACACTACCTTTTTGGAATTTGATTATAGATATTAATATCTGAAGTTAGAATCTTTGTCTTTCCAAAGAATGCAGTTTTTTTCCAGTTCACTGCTTTAAATAACTGACAACATTATACCAGGAAATGTATCCTAAATTATGATTTGCTACAGATAGATGGACGTTTTTATCATTCCAGTTCAGTTAATGGGTGGTTCTGTCAAAACCTTTGACTGGTGCTCCATGCACATGAACAGAATCCGTAGGGGTTTTTCTATCTCTGAATTGTCTTTGCTCACCAGGTTTCTCTCCCAGTAAAGAAGAAAAAAAAAAAGAAAGTCTCATTTAAGCAAATCCAAACAAAAAGATTGAACATGTTTTTGTAGCCTGCATAAAAATGTGATGTTCTTAGTGTAACAAAAGGGAAAAAGGAATTAGAGGATGTTATCTAATGTAAGAAATTAAGATATTGTTAACTCTGTTCCATATTGTTTTTGTTAAAAACAAACAAACAAAAAAACCTTGAGCTTTGGCATCTATGTTCTGACTTAATCCATCCCCACGTCTTCGGGATGCAGAGGGATAATGAACAGAACTTAATCTCCCCTCTGCAGAATCTGAGCCTTCATGTGGAAGCTGGGGAGACGGCGAGCGAGAGACATCAGAGAGTATGTGAGAGACGGGCACCTGAGCAGCGTGAACCATGGTGGGAGAGGAAGTAGTGGGGCCAGGAGCAGCAAAAAGAGGAAGAAAATGCAACAATTTTCCACAGCAGAACTCCTCATGTTCACGGTGGTGACTGAAGTCACGATTTCCTGCAGAGAGGAGATGGCAGCCAGTGGTGATGTCAAATTCAGCTCACTGGAGGAAATCAAGTCCATTCGGATCAGGGGCCCATTGTCTCCAACAGCAAATAAATACATCTGAAGACTCATTGGGTTTTCCCTTTTTTATAATAATACACAGAGATTTTGTCAAAAATGCTTGAAGCTTGAAGTGAAAGCTTGTGTTGGTTTGTGTATGTTGTAATGTACAGCATAGATGTAAGGCTGTGAATAAATCAGTAACATATGTTAATTTGTTTACAGTGCAATGGTACTGGGATTTAATTAGAGCAGTGATTCCCAAAGTGTGGCCCGGGGCCCCCTGGTGGGCAGTCATGGTACTGCAGGTGGGCAGTAAGAGGTCATTAAAATTAAACAAATATGTTTTAAATCCTCAATCTTGTTTTTAATTACTGTAAAATATTCATGACAATCAAAAAACGTTAAGAAGTAATAAAACAAACCAGTTAAGTGTTATTCTTGTCATGATTGCAGTGGATGAGGAAGGACCCAAGAGCAGGAGATCTCAAAAGGCAAAGGGTTTTATTAACAAAAACACAAAATCCAAAAGTCCAAAACACAAAGTCCAAAATACAAAAACATAAACTTATCTTAAATCCAGGGAGACGACGAGAGGGAAAACAAGCAGAACTGCAACATGTAAACACGACTAATGGACCCATGGAGGACAGGGGAAAATGACTTGAATACACAAGGGATCAAACGAGAGGCAGGTGCAGGGAATCAGGGTAACGAGAGGAAGGAAGCAAAGCAGAAAACAATGGAGAAAAGACAGACCTTTCAAAGTAAAACCGGAACCACTAAAGACAGGGGGAGACGCCAACTTGACAGACACAGACACACACTGGGCTGCCATGGCCGACCCAGGCCATGACAATTCTACTGTCATCTTAACTTAATATGACAAGTGTCACCTAGATTCTTGACCCCTCACATCGGAACATAGCTTCTTGCCCTGTATGTTGATCACAGTTGTGATTAAAGGTTTGGGTGGGCTACGGAGATTTTTTTCACATTTCAAATTAGGCCGTGGTATTCTGAAGTTTGGTAATGACTGAGTTAGAGTTTGGGATTCTCAGCTTGTGAACCCACCAAGAGAGCTAGGGTAGTCAGCCTGGTCTGAAGGGATTTGCCCATCAGTAATAAAAAAAACTAGGCCTAGTCTCTGGTTGAGACTCCTTTAGTCTCTCTGGGTACTGGTGACATCAGGAGTGGCTACCTGAGTGGGAGCCCGCCTCTTGGCCAGAGGTTTATGTACACCCTTAGAGTAAGTGGCGCTGGAATCAGAAACCTCAGAGGACTCTTGATGAATGAGAATTAGCTTGAGCAACTCTCGACACTGACCAGGAGGAACAGGAGAGAGCAGACGATATCCAGGACGGGCCATCCAGAGACATGCACTGAAAAGATGCAAAAACTGCACTGTCAAGTAAGTAGCATACCAGCATTATTGTGACCAGCGTGTTGTTGAACGACTGAGGAGGAAAACAATCAGAACGGAAATTTGTACTTGATATCAGGATGATAGAACCAGGACATGGGGTGCTTTCAACTGGTCTTCATTTTAACAGCAGCAAGCTTGGTGCGTGAGAGAATCAGAAGGCACCTTCGAGATGAGTGCCTGTTGAGCTTAACTAGATCTATGAAAGAGATGGATTAAATGTAATAAATTATGCAGAGAGGTGAAAGCAACCATAAGATGCTGCTTGAGATGCTGGCTTGAACCAGCTCCCAAGGAGTCACGACCACCTCATATATGGCCTCGCCAACATATCTTAATATCTATTTGCAAAAGCTACATTTTATGTTGTTGCCTGTAAAGTGTGAATTGTTTTAAATTACACTCTGTACGGTGTTCACCTATTTGTAATTTCCAGTTTTTTGGTTCTGTTCTCCATATTTCTCTATGTTCCAATTGTGTTTTTAGTGAAGAGGAAAAAACTGCTACTGAAATAGCTTTGATTCATCTTGTTCATCTCTTAAATGAGTGCTCTTGTTACCTGAGTCTTGTTCGTAAGCACCACGAATTAAAGGGACAAAATATTCTCATTATTTTGCAGCCAATGTTTTCATCAACACAACACTTATTTGTTTCATGCTTATTAGTGTAAGAATTAGTGTTGGCACATTGTACATTTCTCACAAATGCATTTGTGACTCATCAGCTTTCATTATATACGGAGCAGTAAATGAGTGTTTTATCTTAATGACTATGTCCTAGTATCTGCCAACATCTTTCAGTCTGGTAGTGCAGTGAACAGATTTGTGCCAAAGACACTTCTACCTCCATTACAGCTTGCGCCCACTTGTGTCAACCCTATAAAGTAGCAAGGAGCCGCACCGCCTCTATCAGCGCTGACTTTCATATTTGAATGTGGATGCAAAGACTGATAAGCTGTTCTGATCCACAGAAGAGAGAAGCTACAACAAAAGGCAGTTTCAAAAACAAAGGGAAAAGGAAATGAAATCACTGATGAAACAGGGAGAAAGGCACGCATTCAAAGTGGAGGATATGAACAGGGAAAGACGCATATGAACTGCAGACAGGAGTTAAGAAAGTTTAATCTGAAGTGAGGAATCTCATCTCTTCAAAGTGGGCAAGCATGCTGTTGAGCTGTTGATCCAACTTAATCATATATATATAAAAGTACACCATCACCTTGCACTTTTGTACAACACATAAGCTTTGGATTTCTAATTTTGAATAAAATCCAGTTTAAAAAAGATACAATATTTACAATGTGGCATGAGCAGTGGTTTCTGTTCTTTTTTGGAACTGTGTTTTTAACTTCATCTGACCTTAAGCATTCCTATTATCTCATTATTTAAGGGAAATGTTTCTGGGTGCTTGCTTTGGCTTGGGTTTAATTTCACCTCATTTCTCCTACCTATCTTTTTTATGTGGATATCAGGGCAGAAGGGAAAGCTCTGGAAAAATACCATTAAGCTGAAATGTGTCACTGCACAGTCAGCCAGGGGTTGTGAGTTGAAGGTGGAGACGGGGGATGTATCTGAGAGGGATGACTCATAGCGAAAGATTACATGCTGTTGCTATGTAAAGATGGAGAGCGTGGAAGCGTGTGTCCGTGTGTGTATGTGTGTTCGCATGTGAGTGTATGAAGAGGCTAAAGGAGCCATTTGATGCCCAGAGTAACAGAAGGATGAGAGCTTATATCTACTGGCCGGTAACTTTTTTCACAGATAGAGACAACAAATCAGCCTCCAAACTCCATCTCACGAACATGATTTATCATAATCAAGCTCATAATTAGTGACGACCCACGTCACATTTACTTTATATATGGGGATCAAAACCCATGAGCTTCCCCAGCCCAGTTGCCATGGAAAATCACTTGCATTTTACATTTCTGGAAAGCAAAGAGCGGTATTTTCTCCCCATTTCGCAGCACACTGGAATGTGAAATAGGGACGTTCCCGTGACGCACACTTCCCTCACGTGATGCCTTGCGAGAAATATAAAGGATTTTGAAAGGCTTTGTTTAAAAAGAAACTATTCTTTTTGCAAAACACAAACAAATATAAAGATAGAACAATACAAATGGAAACCCCATTTTTACCTAAAATTTACTAGTATTACATGTAGCAATTGTATTGACATTAATCCTTGGATACATTGTCAAGGCCTTGCACGGCATACCGTTTTCTGCCACAGCATATATACAGTCATGGAAAAAATTATTAGACCACCCTGGTTTTCTTCAGTTTCTTGTTCATTTTAATGCCTGGTACAACTAAAGGTACATTTGTTTGGACAAACATAACGATAACCACAAAGATTGCTCATAAGAGTTTTATTTAAGAGCTGATATCTTACCATTTTCCATGGTTTTCTTGATTATAACCTAAATCACTTAAGTTTTTACATCAATAGCTATGGCGTTGTACTGCCAAAAACACTGCTTTTATGCATTCAGTGTTTTCTTTTCTGTCTGTTTTAGTCACATGATGCCGTTTAGTGGTACCAGGTATTAAAATGAACAAGAAAGTGAAGAAAAAATGGTGGTCTAATAATTTTTTCCATGACGGTATGTGTACTTTAGTTGGCTGGTAACAGTTTACACACACTGTTTTTGACGGAGTTGACATTATTATAAAGGTTTTGAACTGTCAGATCACCGTATGTACTGATCCTGATGAAAAATAGAAAAATGTTCCTCTCAACGTGCTGCCATGTCATCCATCACATCATTTCTCTTTTGATGCCCCTGGGTTTCTTCCTTTGCACGTGCCTCCATGTGCAGCAAAATGCTGATGAGTTTCCTGAGTTTTCTCCCAAAATATCATAAATCATCACACCCATCACATATGCCATTATTTTGTTAGGAAAGGGTAAGGTTTTCTCTACATTTGCACAGGATGTGCATTTGTGCAAGATTCCTTTGTATTTGCTGAAAAATGGTAGGTAAGTTGTAGTGGAAGTTTTCCTTTACAAATTATAGGTATGGTTCATTCATTCTGCATTAATATATCCATGTTCTCTATGATCATTAAACTTTATCACAAGTCCCTCAGTAGTAGTAGTGCCATGCTAACACATAAAAAGGATGTAATTACATTAGACTCTAGGACTGTATAAAATGTACCATAACATAGTCGACTAAGGTTTTACAGTAGATTTTACAGTCAAATTGAGAGTTACTCCCAGAAAGCGCTTGCACACAACACACAAGGTAAAAACAGAGATATTAACACTTTTTATAACAAAAACCTCCTGATACCAAAGCTAAGCCCATTTCCATTTCCAACTGGAGTCTAAGGATCTGAGCCACTTGTGCGTGGTTTTCTAGTTGCTGCTGCAGTAATTTGCAAGGAGAAGATCAACGTGATCTAGGAGCTGTAATTGGAATGAACATGTAGTTTGCAGATGTTACCACATTAGGTGTTACCTAAGGTAGATTTGAGTTTAAATCTGAGATGCTGCTGGTACTTGTGCTGGTTTGTCTTTGCAAACCTGGAAAATCTATGACACAACCACTTGAGATGCTTTCAACACAAAATCAACAAATCAGGACACAGTTTCAAATTTAAAGCCAAAATCAAATTTTTCACTCTATGTGGTAATACCACCTCTGACCACACGAAGGCATATGGATCGACTGTGTTGACCAAAGAACTACTGACAATAATGGGCTAATGAGAGTGGATGGCCCGGGACATCTTGTTGCACCATTTTGTACTTTCTAGAGTTGCGCTTTGTTCGCCTTACACCAGGACTTGAAATGTGAACTTTCTTATGATATGGCAATGTTGTCAGAGGTGGCATTGCAACTCAGAGTAGCTTTAGCAAAAGCACATTCACAAGAACTCATGGCTTACAAGTGAGATCATGATCTCCTGGTGCATTTATTAGTTTTTCTGCTTTGAAATGGGAAAGGATGTTCCTGATTTTTAAAATATTAAGAAGATGGAAGGAAATCACTCTTGCGAGCTGTTTAATATGTGATTTAAATTACAAATTCTGGTCAAAGATGACTCCAAGGTTTCTCACAGCAGTGATGGAAGTAACACAGATGCCATCAAGAGCAATTAAATTACTTGGTATTAAATTTCTGAATTGTTCACAGCCAAAAAGTATGATTTCAGATTTGCTAGAATTTGGGAGCAGAAAATTACACGTCATCCACACTTTTATATCTCTGACTCAGGCCTGTAGCTTCAGGAATGTATTGATGTGATGAGGCTTCATAGATGAATAGAGCTGGGTGTCATAGGTGTAACAGTGAACGTTAATGTCATGATTTCTAATTATGTTACCTAAAGGAAGCATGTCCAAGTCCAGAACCCTGTGGAACACCGAAATAAACTCTGGAATGTATAGAGGAGCCATTTACAAGGTCAAATTGAATTCTGTCTGATAAATATGTTCTAAACCAGCCTAAAGCAGAATCCTTGATCCCAATGAAAAGTTCAAGTCTATGTAATAAAATACTGTGGTCATGGTTGTCAAAAGCTGCACTGAGGTCCAACACAACAACCACATAGAGAAGACCATCATCAGAGGCAATTAGGAGATTCTTTGTGACTTTAACTAAAGCAGTTTCAGGTGGTATGATGAATCCAAAATTTGGATTGAACCTTACAATGTGAAACTGTTTCTGTGCATCTGACCAATAAGTTGCTTTTGGAAATAAAATAAAGGTTAGAAGGTGTATAAGTGGCTAAATCATTGAGATCAAGACTAGACTTGTTGAGGCGTGGTTTCACAAGAGCTAACTTAAACAACTGTGGTACATAACCAGTTGATAATGAAATATTAGTCTGGTCAAGCAGAGGAGGAGTTAATGAGGGGTAGAATATTTTTAAACAGTTTAGTTGGGATGGGGTCTAACATACAGGTTGACATTGCCACAGACTCAACTTACTGACAGTAACTCAGACAGATGAATAGGAGTAAAAGAATATTCATATACATTTAAAACAGGGCAATCATTGTTATCTTAAAAAAAAATGCTGTATGGAAGAGAAGATAAATCAATCTTTTCTCTGATTGGCACAATTTTGTTTGTAAAAAAAAAGTTCCCAAAATCATTGCTGCTGAGAGAAAAGGGAATATATTGTTCAACAGAATGATGGTTCTTTGTCTACAGTCGGTGAAATGGAACCTGGGATTGTTCTTATGCTTGCTCTTTGAGTTGTGAGTCGTATGAAGTTCTGGTAATGTTTAAGGTTTTTTTTTTTTTTTTGCAACAATTGAAACTGTACTTCTAAGCTGGATAACATTCTTTAGCTTTGACAAGATGCCACTTCCTTTCCTATTTCCTCAGTGTTTCCCAGTGTTTGTTCGTGGGTTTTAAGATGCAGGTTATACCATGGAGAGTATCTACTTTAAGTTATAACTTTCTTCGTATATGCAGCAGCGTTATCAAGAGCTGAATGCAGCTGAATGCAGCTGAATGCAGCTGAATGCAGTGAGGCACCAGTGCTGTCAACAACGCAGTCCAATTGTGAATGAGTGAAGTTTGGTGAGCAGCCCTGAGCAGAAATTAGCACATGGAGATGTAGGCAATGATGAAGAGCAGTTCTGTTTACAGAATTTTACTGATAGATTCATGCAGCAATGGGTTTTTGCACAAAATTCTATATCTGTAGACTTTGATAACAAAATAGATTGTTGCCTACAGTGGAAAAAAAGAGGATATTTTTAGGAATTACACTTACACTGTTTATATAAAGCCGTTCTTGTGATTACAGCAGCTCATGTCTGCAGCCACTTATTCATGTGTTTCCCTCTCTGCCCTCGCCAGAACATGCTACCTCAGAGGAAAGCTGGAGAAAAAACCCAAAACAAAACAAAAACAAACTTGAAAATCATGACAAAGTATGTTTCAATTTTGGCACAGACGTTTATGGAGAGTTACAGCACTGTCTTTTCACACATTTTCTCCAGTGCTTGTATATTTTCATGTCTTTGTCTTTTAGATTCATCTATTCAGTGCTTCTTGTTTTATCTTAAGCCCCTTCTGTGCCTCTGTTGCTCTGCTGCCCTCAGCCTGGTTACATTGAGGTCAGCCAACAACGCCCCCCCCCCCATCCTAAGTCAATATTGCACTATACAAAGCAGTTAGTACCAACGACGATTCAAGACAGAATTTCAGAAGAAATATATTGTCACAGTTCTCTCCATACATAGAGATTTTTGCATCATCTTTGCAGTTATGGTCAAGTTATTTAATAGTACAGAATAGGTTTAAAATGCTTGTTTTCCACCACTTATATTAAGAATGGGTTCAGTTGCTTAAAGACATATTTATCGCAGATGGAGTGTCTTCTACCAATAGCAGAGGACTTTTTTGTTATTATTGCTTTTTTTTTTTTTTGTTCTTTTTATTGTTACAGCTGCTGGCTTGAAATAGAAGAGATTAATTCTAATCCAAAAATGTTTTTTCCTTACAAGCTGAGTGTAAACTGAATATCAGATAGTCAACTCATGCTATGAATACATACATTTCATCATTATCATCATAAAAAAAATACTTAGCTCGGTGTCCAGGACCAGGCTCACCACAAACGATCCCTGCATTGAGTTATTGGGATCGTCAGGTGAGCATACAGGTGTCTAAGGATCAGAGCTAATTGTTAAGTGGCTTTACAGTTGCCACTGCATCAGTTTGCAAAGCAGGGATGAACGTAAACTAGAAGCTGTAATTGAAATAAACTATGAAAGAGGTGTGTATGTGAGTGCAAGCTGTAGCTTGAGTTGCCTGCCTGAACCAGCTTGCAGGTGTCACCACATCAGGGGCCTGAACTTCCGCCAGATCTCATAAAGCTGCTATTTAGGGATAGCGTGTAGCAGGAGGGGCGTTCCCCTGAAAAGAATGCAATCTTCCACCTTGTTAAACCCGCTATCCCACCTGTGCTACCTGCTACATTATGTATATAGTGGTTAGGGCGTTCCACCTGTTAAACCAATCTGTGCGTCAGTAGCCATTGCCTTTAAGAGCAGATTGCACTACCCGAAAATCGCTGTGGAGCGTCTTTTCATCCAGATCAGGGACTCTGCTGTAGAGCTTCCTCCTCTTCCTTCCTCCTCCTCCTCTGCACTGATATATACATAAAAATATTCTTACACAGACAATTTCTATCGGGTACCTGAAAGTCCCAGATAGTCAGTGCGCTCCCAGTAAACACGCTGTGGTCGTCTATGGTTTAACTGGTGAGCAAGCTGTTTAAGACGATCTCTGCCATTTTCTCAGGGGTTTAACTGAGGCCAAATCACGCTTTTTATACAAGAGTTTATTCGAGAGGTAGAGCCGTTTGTGCACGTCTATATGTGGCCAGGTGGGCGCACATTCATGCCATTTGGACGTGCTCTTGTACGTGCCGACATGCGGGTTGCAGGTAGCAGGTAGGTACCCTAAACCCATGATCACAAGATACCAAGTCTGCCGAAAGGGGAAAAGACACGCCCATTGCCACACCTACAAATTGAGTAAGGGAGTCGGCATAATGGGTAACGGCTTTAGCAAGCGGAAGATCGCATTAGCGGTTAGCGGAGGTTCCTATACCCGCAATTTGTGGGTAGTGGCTAGCGGGAAGTGTACGGATCGGGGCCTAAGTGTTACTTAAGGGCTTAGATGATACTGATACTTGTGCCGGCCACTGCAAACCTGAAACTTCTATGACACACACAGGTCACATGTCATCAAATGTAAAATTAACAAGCCTGGACACCATTTCAAATTTAAAGCCCAGGTTTTTCAATACACAGAGATGAGTTACATACTACATAACACAGCCGTTGATGGGCTTTTATGTGAGTTTCTGTGATACACTAATTGGGATTTTGAATGACTTCTTGCTTAACCTTACTCATCACCTAATGCATCAGTTATCAGGGGGGTTTCGCAAGATGCATTCTTGTATCTATGGCCAAATAGTGACCCTGTTTTCCCTGTTTTAATAGTCAGACGTCCTTGAATGTGACAGTGGTGAGTGACGTAAACACGGGGGGATAAGGTCTCCTTTTTCTTCTCCACTCTAAAATAAGCCCAATTCCTTGCTGACCTCCAAGACTGCTTCAGAAAGCCAAAGCTTGGAGATTATCTTCTTTCACAACTTAAACTTTTACTGAACCAACTGACAAAATGCTTTCATGTAGAATCGTGGTTCTTCTAACTTCAAATCAGTGGTTGACTTATCAAGATAGAGCTTATGTGAAAATCTCTAAACGTTTTGGAGATGAGTGCCTCAGCTGGCTGAGCTGACATCATTAACAACACTGCAGTTTCAAGCACAAACTGGGTCCTCCTGTTCTGTTCATTCTCCCAAGTCAAATGAACTGCCAAGTATGCAGAAGAAATCCTGGTGTTTGTGTTGATGTACAGCTGAGACTAAACCCCAAAACACAGCTCTTATTAAAATAAGGGTCCTTTTTATTCTGAGTTGTTTGATAATAAGATCATTTACAAGTTTGTTATGTTTGTAATGTAGAACTCCAGTCTATTCCTCCAGTTTCTGGAAGTAGGGAATGTTTAAGGCGAGACACATCAATGGCTTTGAGTGACAGCCAGGAGGAAAACAAAAGCTGAGAGCGGATTGCTCTCCTGCATGAAGCTAAACACAACTATCCCCCAGAGCAGACTAAAGGGAAGAGACAAAAATACTCTCAGTTTTATAAGTTATCTCTATTATGACTCCTATTGGACAGGCTAAATCAACAGCCCACAGCCTAAGTGGACCGTTTGTTGGCAGAAAATGTTTAATGCTAAAATGGTGCCAAGCAAGCTCTACTTTAACAATTTGGACCATGGCAAAACCAGCCATATGGTGAGATAGATATTGTGAAAGAAATGACTGGACTACAAACGAAGTGTTCTGGCCTTTCAGGAGCAGTTTTTTTTTTTTTTTTAAGCTGGTAAAGCTCCCTTTTGTGTTGACTTTGGGTTTTACAACTTTGCAGACCTTTTGCAACCACAAAAAAAAAAAAACACGGCATGAATGATATATCTATTTTAACATAGGTGAAGTGTGTGAGTGTTATCTTTTACAAGTTCATATCTTGTGCAGCTAAACTGGCTCCGACTGATTTAATTTGATCCTCTTCTTTTAATAAATCCATAGGGAAAGTCTTTATGTTTCTCTTTTTATTGCTCTGTGGAGCTGGGTTTGGTAACTTAAGAAAGAAAACTAACTCCAGACTGAAAAAGCTACGCATGCAAAAGTTAACCCAACACCATCATCAATGCTTCACTTTTATCTTGCAGAACAACGTAGTCCACATGCAAGCAGCTCTCCCTGGAAAACAGTCTGTAAGTCATAAAACCCCTTAGGACGAGCCCTTTCAGTAAAGTCTGGTGTCGCTGCACCCATTTAAGAGATTTATGCATAATTTGTATTCCTTGTAGTAATGAAGGGATGACAGCCCTGGTCATGAGCACGGGTGAATTGTGAAGTGAAGGCTGACGTCCATGAAAGTAGCTTCAGCCAAAGAATATAAATCTCTGGCATCAAGGTGGCGCTTGCTTTTCTTTTCTTTTATCTCAATGGCATTGAAATTCACACCTCTTGTGCTTTTGATATTTAGAATTAGAAGATGTGAAGATGTCTTTTCTGCTGAATTCTTCCTCACTCACAATTCAAATAATGTGTAGAGCATGAGTTGTGTTTCAAATTAGAACAAAAGAACCGCATCATGTTCATATCTCAGGTGGGATGGGTCGACCTGGTAGCAATAAGCAGCTAATGGAGTTGCAGAATTTAATAAATGAAAGGAAGTTTCTTGTGAACTTACGGCACTGTGATTAACTGTAATCTTTCAAGCAGGAAAGCACACCATACCCTTCTCCTCCAGTGACCATCATCATTGTCCACTGATCCCTATCCTCCAACCTTCAGTCACATTTTTAAAAAGAACAGGGCCGTCACTGAACGTTTGCTTTGCCAAAAGAGATACTTCCATTTTGTTTCTGTTGTGCCAGCTTCCTTCTGGAGTTCAGACATTATATATAATCAGGCTGGATATGACGCAGTTGCATCTTTTTCCTCTAGAACAGGGGTGTCAGACTCATTTTCACTGAGGGCCACATCAGCATCATGGTTGCCCTCCAAGGGCCAGATTGACAGCATGAACGTAGCAAAATGCAATATAAATCAAAATAAATTAAACTACACCTTGTTAAATGACGGTTTCTGTATTTATTATGTATTCAAGTGTCAAATATTTAACTCATTATTATATCGCAGAAGCAATTCTTTGTTTTTCTTGCAGGCTAAATTTAGCATACTTAGCTCCATGTTTGCTGTCGAAACGTCGACGTAGATTATGCTCTTTCACGACTGACATTGCCTCATAACACAAAAGACAGGCCTGCTGTTTTTTCACCTTGAGGTACAAACTTGTATTAGTTTTCCCATCGTTCATGAAACTGCCTTCCTTGTGCATCAAATTTTCTTTTCTTGGACATGTCGGGGTTAATTTGTGGAGGTTTTTCTTAAGTTTGTCATTTCTGAAAATCGTCTTGATGTCTTGCTCATAGTTATGTACTGTTATCATTGTGGGTAACAACAAAATGCATTATGGGAGATGTAGTTTATGGTCAATATGCGCTTTAAAGTGGCGTAAGCTTATTTTAAGGTCTTAAAATATTGGTATAAAATTTAAGCCAATAATGCACAAGCTCTCGAGGGCCACATAAAATGACGTGGCGGCCCACATTTGGTCCACGGGCCTTGTTTTTGACACATGTGCTCTAGACAAAAAGCGCCCATTATATCATATGACTTCTCAGTTGGTTCATGTCTCAATCACAGCTCATATTATAAAACAGCCACACAGTTTCCGTTTTGTTTTATGTTTTTTTTTTTGTTTTTTTTTTTTTGCCTGATCACTAATTTGCATGTCTTTTCCTCTCAGCAGCTTGTGTATTGTCTCAGCCGACACTCATACAGAAACCTCCAGGGATCCTGTAAGTTCAGAGGCTAAGTCAAAGCTTATGGGAACTAATCCTTACCAGTGTGCTCTGTTCCTCTCATCACCAAGCACTGTGGTCGTCTGGAGTATCCTAAACAGAGATGTGATGTTTATCAGGACCGCAGCCTTATAGCGACAGGAAAACTATCATGATAGTATGAAGATAAAACACCGCTGGTACAGATTCAGTTGTACTTGTGTACAAATTATGAAACTAATCAAAGGATCTCAACGGGAACAGATGCCTGTTTATTCAATGGGTTTCTTTATCCATGTGAAAGTTGAAATTAACACATATTAAGTCTTCACACGTATACAAATCCCTGTCTGTGTGGTCCTGTTATAACCCAACCACCCACTCCCTGAACCCCCCCTCCCCCCAGTCCTCTCAAGCTCCCCCCCAACTGCCCCCCACCCAGACAGTAGGTGGAAGAAAAGCTGGAAATATGTACTGGAAAGAAAAGAAATGGAGGTCAGTCACCCAAAACATGTCCCGAGACCCAACACATGTGTGTAAATGAAAGGGAGACAAGCAGAAGAGTGATGATGCAAGTAGAGGTGAGGAAGATGTTAAGCAGCATCGACCAAGAGACACAAAGCAGATCTGGATCGAGATCTATCTTTTCTTTGGGATTGATAAAAGTAGGTAGGATTGAGAACGAGCACATGAGAGGTACGACCACAGTTTATTAACCTTTATTTCACCAGGTCAGTCCCATTGTGATCAAAGATCTCTATCACAAGGGAAATCTGGGCCACACACACACACTCACAATCATTTATATGGGCAATTTAGAGTCACCAACGAACCTGACTTACATTATTTTGGACTGTGGGAGGATGCCCAGACCAAAAAAAAAACAAAAACAAAAACCCACACAAGCACAGGGAGAACATGCAAACTCCACACAGAAAGGCCCCTGCTGGGATTTGAACCAGGAACCATCATAACCACCAAGCCACTGTGCTGCCCGGTCGGATGCATGGGTGGATGTGTAGGAGACAACGCGAGACAGCCTGCACGAAGATGGTTTGGACACATAAAGAGGAGGGATCGTTGAAACACTTGTACATGCTGAAGATGGAGCTGCCAGGCAGGAGTAAAGGGAGGAAACCAAAGGGAAGATTTCTGGATGCCGTGATATGCAGTTGGTTGCTGTGACAGAGGGCAGATGCAGAAGACAGGGTGAGATGGAAACGAATGGTGACCCCTAAAGGGAGAAGCCGACGGAGGACCGGACCTGTCTGAAGGTGCTCTCGTGTAGTTTATTCTGCTACCAGGTCTGTAAGGGAACCAAACAGATGAAGCAATTCACTCCAATTCAAGACTTTACTAATCCCCAAAGGGAAATTAGAACTGGGCTGTCTCTTCTTCAATTTGATTTTTCCATTACTTTAATTTCTCAGTGGTAATTCTGTAATTACACTGAACCATGTCTTCCTCTGAGCGATACTTTATCTAATGTTGTTTAAGGCAGTTTGTTGTGATCACTGTAGACTGTGGTGGGGGCGACTGATTCTCCTGTCAACAGGGGGAAAAAATAAAATCAAATAAAATAAAATCAACATTGAAATGCCAAACCCTGGATATGCGTTTCAACACCGACTAAGCTGTCACATACTGTATTGTGCAGTCACTGTCTGATGGATTTGGTTTAGGTGACACTTTAAGATGGCTAGGATTGTTACAATTAAATAAAAAATAAAACAACAGGATTTGAAAAGTTATACTCTCTTTCACAGCCAGGCACACTGCTGACAGCACATTTGTGTCTGACCTCTTTTGACTCCAAACAGTGAGATAACATGTAAATATGTCAATATTTATTCTGGTGGCTGGGAAGAAATTTGAGGGAGTGTGTATTTTTTTTTTTAATGGTACACTTCCTGCATCGTTCTAAGCAAACAAGGAGCATGTTAGATGCCTGTGTTGGTCAGTTAATACTGGGAATAGTTGACGTTTATTGAAAAAGGCTGTCCATTACCTCAACAAAAAGACTTAATTCAAGACATCTTTATTTGCTGGGTCATTTGTCTCCTGAAAAGGATAATCAATCAAAGCTTTTAATTTCCCTCCGCTTCTTTTGTCCTCATCTTGTTGATTAATATTTAGTGATCTCATAATGCACCATTCACTCTGTAAGCTGTAAATCAACTTGCACCTTAAGGTTCGATACTTTTATTGCAGCCATACTTCCCGTTAGACACACGTCCCAATCAAAAATAATCTAAAAGAGGCAGGAGCGTATGAGCACAAGGAAAGGGTCGCTTTATACGAGCTTTCCGATGTCAGTTGTTAGTGTTATAAAGGCTGCAGTATAAAGGAGGCTCCTGTAACTTTTACGGCAATTTACTTAATTCATTATTAGAATTTGAGGAGGCAGTAAAAGGGTCAGTTCTTGTTGTGGCTATTTTGTTACTTTAACATCCTGCAGCCGCAGACCGACAAAGCTAATGTGAATGCAGCATTCACATAGACGTTCACAATATTTCAGCTTGTTAGATTGTTTTTTTTTTTTGTTTTTTTTTTTAAGAAAAAAAAGCATTCTGGATTTTGTGTATTTTATTACCTGGGGTTAATGTGGACAGGTAAAAATATTCATCTATCCCAGTGATTCCCAAAATGTGGGCTGCAGCCCTCTGGTGGGCCGTCACGGTACTGCAAGTGAGCCATGAGAGGTCATTAAAATTAAACAAATATGTTTTAGATCCTCGATCTTTTTAAAATATATTTTTAATTACTGTAAAATATTAATGACATCATTTAAAAACATTAAGAAGTAACAAAACAAACCAGGTAAGTGTTATTCGACCGTCATTTTAACTTCATATGACAAGTGTCACCTTATTTGTAGACCCCTTATATTAATATCAGAACATGGTTCCTCGTCCTGTATGTTGATCACAGTTGTGATTAAAGGTTTCGGTGGGCTGCGGAGATTTTTCACATTTCAAAATGGGCCTTGGTGTTCTAAAGTTTGGGAATGGCTGATCTATCCATTTTCTAGATCACTTGGCAATAGGAGGTGCACAAGCAACAAACAGATATCTGGACACTAACTCCTGCCTCTCCTGAGGTAATACAGGATGCTCTTGTGCAAGCATGGGTGTCTGCTACATTTCCAGCAGTCAGAGCAGGACGCGTAGATTTCCTCACTTGGTCAGGTAGAACAGAACATTCAATGTGTAAATTTCACTTTCCCTGGATGGAAACACGACTACTGAATGCATCAAATACTATATACACTTATGTGAGGATGCTGCCACCCCTAAACTTGATTGTAGGCCTTTTTCCTACAGATAATCATTAGAATTCAGTGATCTGAGGCTCCTGCCAATTTAAAACTTAAGGTTTGACCCGACGAGATTCAAAGATTTGTACCTACAGAGGCCAGAAAAACAAACTCCAGCTAAACAACATCAAAGATGTGTGAATGAGCGTGAAGCAAATCACTGGTTTGGACATCAAAGACCCGCAGCAACAGGGGGCCAGTCTGGACAGAGCCAACAAGTTCAATGTGTTTTTAAACAGGCTCAGCACTGGACCCCCTGTTGGGATATTCCACACCGCTCCAATCTTAGCCGCTCCTCCGTTATTAAAGCATCCCACACACCAGTAAGAATTTTTTCCCCTCCCTCCTATTTTGACCTCCACCACACTCGCAGGACTCATCTAATATTCCTGAGTCTGCTGGAAAAACTGTTACCATAGAAAGGCTTCTGGTCGGTCCAGGTCCAGATTTGTAAAGTAAGAACCTCTGACTGTATAAATGCAGCAACTTTAGAAACAGAGGAAATTACTTTAGAAACAGCACAGAGGCCTTTTCTTCGTGCTCCAGTGTGTTCCAGCATTTGGAAAATCACAATGTGCTTTTGAGTCCATTGCGTCACTTCTTCTTAAAAATGAGCTCCATTCGGGTTATCAGTCATTTACAATAATTTCTGTTGGGTGCACTTCCCAGGAAGGCATTGAGAAACTTCATGTTGAACAGATTAATATCTGTTCAAGATTTCTCTGAACCAACCCTGCCATGTAAACCCTGCCACACAGTAAAACAGCAAGGGTTCCTGTTTTTATTTTATTTTATTTTATTTTATTATTTTTTTTCCTGTAACAGGAACTGAGAGACGAATAAGGACAAAGAAGGATGAAAGAAAAAAAAAAATCTTGACTCAGCCGTTATCTAGACTGTTCAGAATCTACATTTTGACAAAACATTAACTAATACCGACCATAACTGAGACAATAAGACAAACTTATTGCTGTTACATAATGCTGTATCAAATGGATTTGTATTAGCCTTATATTAAACCTTTATAAGCTTCCAAAAGTTGCGGTATTGTCCTCAGAGAGGCCTCGGGTTAAAACTGTGGCTTACCTGCATTTATTTTGGAATATAGTCCCACCATCACATATATGATTTATAAGTTTGCACAAACGTATGCGGGACTGACTTTGCTATTTGACAACATTTCACTTTGTTGGCTTTGTTGGAACCCTCTGATGATCAGCTTTGAGAGAAAAGCATGGGTTTTAAATTGCTGCAATTATTATTAATTAATGATTGCCACAGTAAGTGGAAAGCATGTTCAGAGAAATATCCTTGATCTTTTGTTTTGTTTTCATTCATGTTTTTTTTTGTTTTTTTTGTTTTTTTTTTTTTGCCTCTGGATAACAGCTATGTCTGTGACTCACTTATTACCAATCAAAGCTGATCTTCAAAGGCCTATTAATATCTTTTCATTTAATCAGTGAACCACTGGGCACGAAGCAGAAGTTGTTTTTAGATGACTTCATACATCTGAAATGATGGGAATTGGTTGAGTGGTGTGAGCCAGCGGTTTTTGAGCACATAATCATTATTGATAATGAAAAAAGAACAAAGAAAAAGAAGAGAAATCGAGAGAAGGGACAAAAATGTTTTCCAAAAATCTACGGTATAAGCAAAGAAAAGTTTGGCAATTCTCAGTAACGTGAATGCTGTGGTTTTCCTAGATTCCCATCACCTCATTCAGTACTTTTACACGGTGGCGTCGCTGAGCTTCTTTGAGGTGGATCGATAATTTTTCATTTTTTTCATTTTATTGATTCATTCCAGACATGTCAAAACAATCTTTTAAAGCATAGACAATTTTAAGACCATCATGAATCTATGTATCTGAAAATAAATATATTTATAAAATATATAATAATGCATAAATCAATATCAACACTGACACATGTGCATAACCATAATTTAGAAACATATAGAACCTCTTGTAAATAAATCTAAATATTAAATTAACATATTCCCCCCAAAAAAGAAAAAAATAATCAAAATTTATACCCAATGTATACACTCCGATCTATATACATACATATACATATTATTATGCAAAACACATATTTGGTTTAACATATCTGAAAAGGGGTAGGAAGAAGTAAAATTTATTTAATCTACTACCCCTTCTCCAATGTTCCAAGATTACCCTTAAAATTTATCCAAATAATGTATTTGGGATAAAGTATTGAAGTAGGACCGAGATCACGAGTGTTAAGCAGTACCCTCAAGAAAACTCTCTCACCATACCTGTCAGGTATGGCCGGGAAAGTCCTGTATTTTACTCTTCTCTCCCTCGGTCCTCCCGTATTAGTATTTTTCCCGTAAATCTCCCGTATTTTAACCTGCGTTATTAAATTTGACAAACTGATTAATCCAGGTGTGTCTGACCTCACATCAATGGTCAGACACACCTGGATTGATCAGTTTGTCCAATAATGGCACACAGGAAACAAAAGAGCTGGCTGAAGTTCAGGAAGTAGTGTAGCTGTGAATTTTAGCTTTTTTGTACACCAAAAATGTAAGAGATACTGGAGCTTGGTTGGGATGGTGGGACTGCTCACGGCGGGCGCCAGAAAATTTCCCTTATTTTCAAATCCAAAACTTGACAGGTATGTCTCTCACGTGTTTTTCAGGTCATCTCCCTCCTCAGTTTTGCATCACAAGCAACACTGAAGGCTTCGTATAAAGATGTCTGACAGTGTCTTTGGGCTTGATCAAATATTATTTATGAGATTATGGTACTTGTCTAGCTGGCTGACGGTTTATTAAAAAGAGTTTTGCTCACCACCATGATGACACAGATGGCATCCTGTTAATTGTGGGGCTGCATTAAAAGCAAGAGGTTCAATTAAGCCACCATTACACAGCTAATCCAGCTAATATCAGCGCAGACTGAAATATACAGATTTTTGGCAATTTTTTTTTGTTTTTGTTTTTTCTGCTGTTATCAGTTAGGAGGGCAGGGTGCACTCTGGTCAGGTTACTTACTTAAGGAAGTCGAGCTCGGCCAAGCAAAATTCCAGCAGATTGCCACCAACGCTGCTGCCAACAGGAAACACGGGGGGCCGTTTTCAAAACAGCACACGGCATACTGCACATTCAACACAGTATGCAGCATGTGCTGGTATGGTGGTCATCAGTTGGGCATATTAAGTCACAGTAAAGGTGATTATGGTATCCCATAACTAGAAGTGAGTCATGTGAGTTCTGCGTCTGGCTCCCACTTCAGTGGACAGTTTCCTTATGAGATACACTATGAGTGGTAGACTGATTAATCGTTATTCACTGTCTGGGTACTGTTTGCATACAATATGTTTTATTTTATGTATATATAGATATGTACTATAATATCTGTGTGATATATTGTTGTGAAATTATTATTAATTGATGTATACTCGTTTACCAATAATTAGTGAGTTCTAGTGAGGCCAGTTGTACAACACTTAACAAAACACTTGACAATCGGACAAGGGTGAAAGCGGATTTACTTCTCTTGTATACAAGCAGAGGGTCAGGTAACTCACATACAGCACAGACAGAAAATAGTTATTTTAACCACACGTTGAACCTTGAGCTAAATTCCTCTCATCTTGTGCCTCAGCACGGTAGGCTTAGTGGTTAGCACTGTTGCCTCACAGCTAGAAGGTTCCTGGTTCGAACCTCGGCAGGGGCCTTTCTGTGTGGAGTTTGCATGTTCTCCCCGTGCTTGCGTGGGTTTCCGGGTACTCCGGTTTCCCACAGTCCAAAAGACATGTATGTTAGGTTAATTGATCATTCCTCTCACTTGGAATTTTCTTCACTGGCAATAACATCCTGCCCAGGGACTACAGTTGCAAATTAGCTAATCAGCTATAAACTGGCACATTTTACAGAAATGTTCATCAATGTGCATTGTCCCTGAACAAATAAACTTACTTACTTACTTACTTACTTACTTGCCTCAAAAAACCCAGCCATGGCGCTTGAGTAGTCCCACATTGGATTAGATATTCTACATTAGATACTGAGAAACAGGTCATAGTGACCTGATGCCATTTTTAAACAACACTCCCCTCTTTTTGTTGTAAACATGACAAGCTTATCTAGATCACAGCAGTAGAGCACGCTGTTCCCCATTATGAGTACGCTTTTCCAGGATCAAATTGGAATTAGTTGATTGCCTGACTGAATTTGGAGTTTGAATCCTTAAATTTTAGTTTAATTTGGACTGCCAGATCCCCGAAAATAAGAGGAACAACAAAAGATGCCCTGGAGGCTAACTACTCTAGACCAGTGGTTCTCAACTGGTCTGGCTTCAGGACCCACCATCACCCTTAATGACAAGCTGTGACCCAAATCAAGGAAAATTTCCAACTTCTCAAATTTATTGAATGAAAAGATCGTGCAGTTTGAATCGGAGATAGTAGAATAGAATATCACAGAATGCCAACACAAAAAATAAGTTTATTGGTCAACCAAAATTGCATAACCAAAATGACTTCAAGTGGGAAATATTCCCTTTGATGCTCAATTAGCTTTCTTTTAATTAAATCTTAAACACTTTACTTCAGTAACTTCAGCCTTTTTTTTAACAGACTCAACATGCACAAACATGAAATAAAAAAGTGACAACCACTGAGCAGTAGTTTCAAAAAGAACTCAAATATGTAGCATTTGCTGAGTACCCACTTCCTGAATATATAACAGTTTCCTATTAAAACTATCTAGTCACTTATTAAAGCATTAATCATAAAGCTGACATAACAATCAGAACAATTCAGTAACAGCCACTTTTAAGACTCAACAGTGCTTTTTATGTACAAATATGAAATAAAACAGGGCAACCACTGAGCTGTAGTTTCAAAAAGAACTCAAAATATATAGTTTTAGCTGAACAACCACTCACTGAACCTTTGTCTTCAAGATAAGAAAATCCATATCTCATATATTCTTTGTTGTATCTGTGTTTCATCACCTGCTCAACATATGTAAACAAACTTCGCAGGTCTTTTTCTATGGTGTGAACTAGCGGGTGTCAACTCGCAATACAGGGCATTATCGCCATCTACTGTTAAGGAGTATGAATGACACTCACTTTTTTTTTTTTTTTTTTTTTAGTATTTCCTTCCCCAGGCAAAGGCCCACGACCCACTGAAAACGGGTCTGCGACCCACTTTTGGGTCGTGACCCACCAGTTGAGAACCACTAGTCTAGACTACAGCCAATCCCAATTGGGAAAACACAATGCCTATCTAACCAGACGATTGAAAGACCAGTACTCAATCACCAGAAGCACCCACAGGTGCATCCCCCAGTCGACCATCGGCCAAGGTTAGGAAAGAATCAGGTTTCCTATTATGCAAAAGAGGCATCACTGGTTTTATCACCACGTGGCGCAATCATGGAATCTCACAAGAGAATAAAAGGAAGAAATGCAAAATTCAAAAAAACAAACCGTGATTGGAGTAAATACCACCAAAACACGACATGATCGCAGCAGGCTTCACCTACAACAGACAGATTGCAGGGATTCTAATAGAAATCAAGAAGAAGAATGAGGTGAGAGACTTTTTCTTACGCCCATTCCCTTCTTTTAGTGTGCATCCTTGTGACCAGGTTCCTTTCATCTGAAATTTAGGAAAATGTCAATCATGTGAGGTGAGAATTCAGTGATTGTATGAGTCAAATACAGAACCTTTACACAAGAGACTGGGGTTCATTTTCTCTCAGCTACTATTATGTTGTTTTTTGTTTTTTTTTTGTATTATTAGACACATGTTTACATATTCAAACTTTAAAACTGTCGTAAGTTTATCCATAAAGACCCTCAGTTTCCCTCTTTCGACCTTGCCAGAATGACAACTCCTGACAAATAAATAAAGTTATACCACATTTTGATGTAAATTAAGACTCCTTCAAAAGTGGGTATGTCTCCCTGTTTCCTCTGTTCAGCTGCTGTTGCATGGATGTGACATGATCAAAGTTGTGGGAGGTGTTCCCCCTTAAATGATGCAGTAAATCTAACAAAATGAGCCAGATGTAAATCGCAATGCACAGACACCTACACCATGTTGAAAAGGTCTAATTACACAAATAAGTAGAAGCATCCGTGTGGGTGGAACTTAAATCTGTCATCAAGCCTTCATCACGTTGCAAACATCTTTCATTCGGAGCACCACAGATAACCTTTTCTCTCTATACCGTATATCATAACTGTTCTTCAGATTATAGCAAGCAGCAGCCAAAACATGAATTCATGTATTACAAGGTAATTTAATGTAAGACGGAGCTTAAAGTGTTTAAAATACAGTTCGGACAGATAATCCTATTTCTGGTTGAGTCATAATGTTAAAGAATAAAGAGGAAAAAACACATCATGAAACACATGCTTTGAATTCAGAAAATGTGGTTATGAATTACAGATTGTATTAATGTTTAGAGCCGTTTGAATGTTCATGTGCACTGCTGTCCCGTTACTGTTTCACAGTCAAATTCTGTCTGGATTTGTGTTATTTCAGGTTCACTGAAAGGCTCTTTTTCACAGTAGAGTTGCTGTTTCTTCGCTCAAGTGGTTTTTCTTCCTGCTGGTCAGAGTTCACCCCCTCCACGAACAGAAATATATTTATGTATTTTCTTGCTTTGTTTCTCTATTACTCTCCTCCTTTTCTGTCTTGGCTGTATATCAAAAATAATAAACATCAAATGATAAGCTTCATAGTCATGTATACATTGGAGAGTTGTCTGTACTTACAACATTAGGTGCAACATGGAAGCTGCTACTATACCCCTTATTAGGTAAAATAAAACAGTTTTCCTGATTTTTTTTTAAGTTTTAGTTTGAAGGTTAACTTTATTTTTCTTTTTTTCTCTTTATATTTATTCATAATGTTCAAAATGTAAATTGATATCGATGATAAACATGATCTCCAAATCCCTAACTTCAAGGTTACATATTTTTTTCTTCCTTTACAACATGCAGGTGCAATAAATCTTTTGAAAAAGGACACAGTTATTATGTAATGTGTTTTCTAAAGCTTTTTTGTGTTTATTGAAGCAACATGCACGGGGTACATCGGCACAATATACGGGATTCTTTCACCTTATCCTGAGTCAGGAGAAAGTGCCACTGTTGTAAAGCATATCCTGCCTTGTTCCAGTGCTGAACAAACCTCATCCATCTGCCCTCGACAATTATAGACTAAATGCCCCAACAGTTCACATTTTGAAAGCCTTGGCAAGACCATTACAGGCCCACCTAAGAAAGCAAACAAGTACTTTCTGGAACCATTACAGATTGCTCTTTGTCATGGCTTTGGAGATGAAGATGTGATCAACCTTCTTTAGTAAGCCCATTTTTCTGTGGACCAAGCAGACAGCACTGTGAGGAAAATACTCTTTGATTTTTCGAGAGCGTTTAAGCCTTCAGTGCAATTTGAGAAGGTTCAGAAAACACAGGTGAATTCCTTCACAACCACCTAGTCTATTGACTGGCTGACAGACAGAGATTTGATGGCTGGATCTCTGATGTCTCTTTTCCACCAAAGCAATTCCAGTCCTGGTTTGCAGCCAGTGCCTAATCTAGAACAAGTCCTGTTTCAACAAGCAAAGCAAAGGACAGCAGGGGACTATAACCTTTGCCATAGTTTGACTTGCACTTACATACAAGTCAAGTTCACGTGGAACATGACAAATGGGACTGGTCTACTTGATCGCTTTGTTGATCGCTTTGTTTTTCCTTTTATGTTTTTTCTGCTACTACGTTTTCTCCATCTTTTTTAAACCACTGCCATCTAGTGTTTGATGGTGTGAACAGAACAACGCAAAGATAAACAAATATTCTGTACATGACAATGACCAAAAAAAAAAATTAAAGTTAAGAGTTAATTGAAATGATTTTTATTTTTTTGTTCGTTTGTTACCAATGTTTATTTATTTATTTATTTACTGCAACCCTGATTGCTAGTGACGGGGAAAGCAGTTGCAGAGGTGATGCGTCAGCTGACTTTTAGTCACCCTGCCGTGGTCTTGGAAGCTTCTATCCACTATAAAACTTGATCATATTGCCAGGGAACCAATATGGTCTTGAGATTTTCATTTTGTCTGGCTTGTCTGTAAACCAGCTTAAACTGCCAAGGTCAGAGCAGGCTCATCTTAAATAACCTCGTCATAGCTATGCTGCTGTAGGCCTACACTGCAGGGGGACACCAACATGATCTGCTGGGTGGTGCCCTCAACCCTCTTCTCTTCCCTCCTTTATTCTTTCTCCGTCAGCTCAGTCCATGGTTGCTAATTAGGAGCACCTCATAAATATAACTAAGCTTCATGGTTCTTGTTGTTTGTTGTGCTGTTCTGTGCCCCCCTTTTCTTTTTTCCTGTATATGTTTGTAGACCAGAGCTTTCAGAGCTACGTGCTGACCTGCAGCTCCACCCTCTGATCACTTTTGTTGCTGCCCACACCTGTTTATATAGTCCTGTCTGTAGTGCATGTACTAAAAATGTATCAGTCATAATATAAGTACATAAAATCGTATATAATATTACCTTAATATATGTGCCTCTCCTGTCTCTGTCCTCCATCATCTCTGTCTTATCTCCCTCCTCTTTTCTCCCTTTACCTGACTGGGCTTCAGCAGGAAGGTCCCACCTTATGATACAGGTCCTCTGTCTTAAAGGTTTTCCTCCTGCTAGGGGAGTTTTTCACTGACTGCTGTTTCTTTACTTAAGATTTAATAAAATTACCAAGAGTTAATAACTTTTTTCACAGGGGTCATGCTCTGGGTCTCTGTAAAACACCTCGAGAGAATTTGTATTGTAATAGACGCCATACGAAGGAAGTTAAAATTAAAATGAATTGAAAAGAGGAGACAGACTTTCTCCCAAAAGACATGTCAAAGTTAACCATCTGGTATTATTAAGTAAACTGTTGGTATTGTTAATTACAAAACATTCCATTTGCAGTTCATGTCCATATTTGGTGTCCTCATACCCTTGTTGACAGAAAACAGAATGGGCATTTATGTACTTTTACCAAATCACGGTGATTATGCTGGCATGCGGTATTGTTTTAGGTTTGTAAAGTACTGGTTAAAGGTTTGGGCTATCATCTAAAATGAAAGGTAAGACGTGACCAGACTTTCTGACTGGTACTCTAAGTAAAATACTGAAATCGGGCTGAAACATATTTGTTGTACTCAACATCAACGTAGTTACGTAGTGGTTGTGGAGTCTCTAATGCAAAGCGTGAAAAATAAAACCTAAAAATATTTGCTTTTGGCTCCAGTCCTTTATTGAAATAAGATTCATATCAGGTCTCTCTGCAGCCATCTCTGCAGTAATGAGACAAATAAATAAATAAATAAATTACACGGCAACACCATATGGCAGACTGGCAACAGCATATCAAGTTAGTGAAAACAGATTTATGTTAGGTCTCTCCCTGTCAGCTTTTTTAAGCAGCCAGCTCCTGTAATTACTGAAACACAAACTGAAACAACTCAGCAAACTGTCAACTCGTGGTTATGTCACAAAGATTTCCATCTGACCAAGCAAGAAAAGAAAGAAAAAAGTCTCTGATAATGTGGTGAGCCCAACAAATCAAAATACAGCAGAATAATATCATCACAAAATTATTATATTTGGAATATTAATGGCCTCTTGAAACTCTTGAAAACGGCTCCAATGTCAAAACCTAATTTAAAAAATATTTCAGGGGATGTCATTACAATTTAACATACCACAAGGCCAGAGTAAAGGCAACTGGGTCCTTGGCCGGGTCCCAGTGGTAAAATTAATCTTTGCAATTATAGAATTATAAGGAGAAGGTGGCAGTGTGTATCATTTATGTAAGTGAATTAATTAAATGAGATCCAAAAAAATATAAAACACAGACCCTTAACAAAGGTATGTTTTGTTTGCCCATTTTTATATCAACAGCACTATTTAATAACCATTATATATATATATATATATATATATATATATATATATATATATATATATATATATATATATATATATATATATATATATATATATATATATATATATACCCCTCCCTGAATTGCCACCTTAACGTGGTGGAGGGGTTTGTGTGCCCGAATGATCCCAGGAGCTATGTTGTCGGGGGCATTTTCCCCTGGTAGGGTCACCCAAGGCAAACTGGTCCTGGGGGACGGGCCGGACCAAGCGCGATTCATACGACTCTTATGAACAAGACAATATCAAGAGCTCGATGTCCCTCGCACGGATCAGGGTCACCGGGGCCCCACCCTGGAGCCAGGCCTGGGGGAGGGGCTCGTTCGGGAGCGCCTGGTGGCCGGGCCTTCACCCATGGGGCCCGGCCGGGCTCAGCCCGAAGGAGCTACATGGGTTCGCCTCCCCGTGGGCCCACCACCCGCAGGGAGGGTCATAGGAGTCGGGTGCAGTATGGTATGGGTGGCAGCCGAAAGCGTGGGCCTTGGCGTGCCGACCCTCGGCTGACGAAACTGGTTACTGGGACATGGAACGTTGCCTCTCTGGCGGGGAAGGAGCCTGAGCTTGTGCGTGAGGTTGAGAGGTACCGACTAGATATAGTTGGGCTCACCTCGACGCACAGCCTGGGCTCTGGAACCAATCTTATTGAGAGGGATGGGAGTCTGGATCTTATTCTAATCTGGAGTTGCCCAGGGTGAGAGGCGACGGGCTGGTGTGGGCTTGCTTATAGCCCCCCAGCTTGGAGCCTGTACATTGGGGTTTTCCCCAGTGGATGAGAGGGTAGCTTCCCTGCGCCTTCAGGGAACGGGCTCTGAACTGTCATTTGCGCTTATGCGCCAAATGACAGTTCAGAGTACCCAGCCTTCTTGGGGTCCTTGGCGGGGGTGCTGGAAACCGCCCCTAATGGGGACTCCTTTATTCTGCTAGGGGACTTCAACGCTCACGTTGGCAATGACAGTGGTACCTGGAGGGGCGTAATTGGGAGGAACGGCCTCTCTGATCTGGACCAGAGTGGTGTTTTGTTGTTGGACTTCTGTGCTCGTCACAGTTTTCCATAACAAGCACCATGTTCAAGCATAAGAGTGTCCATAAATGCACTTGGCATCAGGACACTCTTGGCCGCAGATCAATGATCGACTTTATAGTCGTATCATGAGATCTTCGGCCGTATGTTTTGGACACTCGGGTAAAGAGAGGAGCTGAGCTGTCAACTGATCACTACCTGGTGGTGGGTTGGATCAGATGGCGGGGGAGAATGCCGGTCAGACCTGGTAGGCCCAAACGTGTAGTGAGGGTTTGCTGGGAACGTCTGGCAGAGGAACCTGTCAGAAAGATCTTCAACTCGCACCTCCGGCAGAGCTTCAATTACATCCCGGGGGAAGCGGGGGACATTGAGTCTGAATGGGCCATATTTCGCACCTCCATTGCTGAAGCGGCTGACCGGAGGTGTGGCCGTAAGGTTGTCGGTGCCTGTCGTGGCGGCAATCCTCGAACACCTCGGGTGAGAGAGGCCGTCAGACTGAAGAAGCAGTCCTACCGGGCTTGGTTAGCTTGTGGGACTCCGGAATCAGCAGACAGGTATCGGCAGGCCAAGCGGGCGGCGTCTTTGGTGGTCTATATATATATATATATATATATATATATATATATATACTATATATATATATATATATATATATATATATATATATATATATATCTATATATATATATATATATATATATATATATATATATATATACAGTGATCCCTTATGTTTTCGTGGTTAATGGGAACTGGGCGCCCCCCGCAAAATCAAAATCCGCGAACGGGAGCCGCAGGTACCGCCCACCCCCCACCCCCCCGCCCCACCACCACCCCTCAGCCTAAATTATGTGTTTAAAATATGTTTAAAAACCGCAAAAAAGTAGCGAGACACTGCAGTGAAACAAGACAAAGGCTCAACTGTGGTCTTTCTGTTACCTTCACAGCCTCTGGTCTCTGAACTGTAGTAAACAAACTGCTGGTATTGTGCTATTTCTGGCTCATAATTAGCAGGCTAACACACTAACAACAACAAAAGAAACAGTCCCATTTTCTCTGCATGGAACGAGCACTTTAATCTGGCACTGCAGGGACTTGTAACATCACACAGATTGTATTGTTCAGCTCCTGTTGGTTAACAGAGAATGTAAATCTATACACGCTGGGCTGATGTTTATGCTCACTCCACTTTTCATCTAACCCCGTTTTCGTTCTGCTGTCCCACGACACACACACTACATTACCCATAAGGCCACACCATTACCTATAGGGCCACCTTCTTAAAGGGGCCAGGCTGGCTCACAACATTTCTTCGCTGTGCGAGAACGCGCACAACATCCTGGGATGTTTCCGCGATTTTTTTCTTGATTTTTTTATTATATTATATATTTCTGAAAATTCCTTGAATAACTAAAACCACGGAACTTAAAGCACGAATTGGTAAGGGATCACTGTATATATAAAATGTACATGGACATTTTGTGTAAAAAGCTTTGAAGGAGTCATAAAAACACTGCTGAGCATTTCCCGATATATTTGAAAATAATTAAAAACTTCAGCTATGCCCATACCATAACACTGCCTCCACCATGTTTGACACATGATGTGGCATGCTTCTTTTTTCTTTTTGAATGTTACCAGTGGTTGCATCTTGTTGTAAACTCTATTCTATATTCACATTAATGTAAATATCTGTTGACTGTCAGAATCTAACAATGACACGCCGACCTTTTCCAGAATATTTCTGACTTCCGTTCATTTTGTCATGTTGATTTTTCTTTACTGAGGAAAGGATTCTGTAATCACTCATTTTAGCAACTCAAAATGGAGGGAATGGATTTAAGTTTTTAAATTGTGAAGGTTATATTGTTTGTTAAGCTGACAGTCTACTTTATAATCATAAATGCTTTCAAAAGAAAATTGGCTCATATGATCCATAAGCGCTACTTTGATTATGGATTTAAGGCTATGTTATGTCATATACTTCTATTGACTCCAGCAAGGTTTATGGTTCCCCAAAAGGCAGCTGAATTTCTCGACAAATGATTTGAAGCTGTAACAGTTTTTGTGAGTGAAACGGTTCAGACTAACCAGACAGCTCACAGCATCACCGTCACCTCTGCATTTAAGAATGAACTCTTATCATTTTCCTTTCCGAGGTCACTTATGAGCATGTTTAAAGGTTTACACTGCAGATCAATCTCCTCAGATCACAGTGTAAATGTTGAATGAGGGAAGGAAAGGAAGACATAGTTGAAGATAAAAGAGCTTGGACACGCTGCAGATATAGAATAACTATGTTCGAGCTCCCTCCAGCCTCTTGATATAAGTGGGCTGAGGTGATAGCCTCGCTATTATTCTGCATTTGAAGACAGAATTCCTTTTGAAATTACAAAAAACTGATCTTATAATCCCCTTTAGCCTCTCTGTGGCTTCCAGACAAAAAGGCACGTTTCTCTTCAAACCTACTGCCAGAGGATCTGTTTCTGCAATTAACTGCAACAGGTGAAAACACAGCAAACTCCACCAGACCATCATAAAGGGGCTTTGCAAGTGCTCCAATCTCCTTTTTTTTTTCTGTTTTCTAACAACCAAAGCTTCTTCTTCAGACTCTTCTTCAACATTTCTCTTGTCCATTTGATGATCTAACGTCAGTTTCACTTAGTGCGTCTGTGTCAGATGGCAAATCAATACAGGAACTGCCGGTGGGACCGCGGGGGCACTCTCAGTCTTGCTCCCTCTTTTTCATCTGCATCTATTTTAATTAGTGTAAGCTATGCTTACAGCTTCAGTTGCATAATAAAGAGCGGTGCAGACATGTAATGATTTATAACAGAAAAACACTGACTGGTTTGTGTTTTCAATGAGCAAAAAAGTATTTGTTCTCATTTCCAGTCGAGTGTGTGATTGCTGCGTTTGTTTAAGGAGCCATTCGTTTAATCTCTTCTGCTGCTGTGAAAATTAGCCCTTTGCTTTGGAGTCAATTAACTGGAGCATCGGTCTAAAACCCCAGACGCATGAAGGAATAAAATCCTTGGATTTTGTTTCGCATTGAGTTAGGGGATGTGAGCTACACGTGCTGCAAATTTAAGGGATGTGCAATCAGTCAAAGGGAAGACTGTCATTATTTAGAGCGTGGATTTCCTGAATAACCGAGCCACCGTCTCGGATGATAATGATTAGTAGAGGTATGAAATCTCAAAACCGGGGAAAACTCACTCTTGAAAGTTCACTTTTCAGGACAGCTTTAAGTGCATGCTTCTCGCGGCTGCTCCATCTTTTATCATCAGTCACTTTGAGTGGTTTTTCATTTGTGACTCTTATCTGCGTTTTCACCCGAAGAGAAATTTTCACACTGAAGCATGTAGCGAATGAAGAGAGACGTTATGCAGAGAAAGTGAAGCCAGACGGATAAATATGATGGAAATTAGATGCGGGAAGTGACACAAGGTGTCATGTTTAGGTGCACGTGTGTCATGTCGGTGCAGAGAAAATCTTTAGCTTTCCTTTAATGGCAAAAAAAACCAAATCATGACAGGAAGGAAAAACTGTCGTTCCATTTCCACTCTCGCTGTAACTTTTACAGCCCAGTTTATCAGACGTTGTCAGCTGCATCAAAGTCTGATTCACCTGCCTCCCATCATCACGAGTAGAAAGCTCACGTAATGTGAATGATGCTTTCGCTTTGGGTTTAGGAGATAAAAAAAAGAGGCATAAAACGAGTCAAAATAAAGAAATGTTTGTGTTCCTGCAGTAAACTCAGAGCTCAGCTTCACTTTCTAGACATGAACGGGAAAATCAAGGAGAAGTGGAACTTCTCAAGGTTATTCAGCTTTAGTTGATTTTATTATATTTTCAGCTGTTATTTCATTAGTGTCAGGTTAATCTTTCTACAAGGGGTTTTATGAATATAGTTATCAATATGAATTTCCTGTCAAAGTGTGTCTTTTTTTTTTTTGCCTCCTTCTCCATTTTTGTTTAGTTTGTGCAGCTCAAAAGGAGGGTATTCTTTGTTTTTCGCATGACTTCTTTACACGCCATCTGAACCTTCTAATCTCTCTCTGTGTCAAGTGAATCATGTGCTTACAAAGATGATCGACAGGGCCATACCAGTCACAGCTGGTGAGGTTCTCTCTCCCCAAAAGATGCTTCATGTGGTCAACCAAACACTCTGCCCTACGTCTGGGACAAGCTGGTAAGGCAAACCAAAGTTTGCTTCTCCCATCTCTACTGCATACATTTGAAAATATATAAACACAACACATATATTAACACAAACGGCAGTGGTCTTTCTGAGCCTGTGCTCACACTCTTAAAAGGTTTTGAACGAGCGGAGCCCCAAACTGCTGAGGGTGACCTCTAACAGCCAACAATTCATGTCCTCTTTGATACTCTAGACTCTACTTTGATTTCCAGGGCCCAGTACCAACAGACACAGAAGAAACCGCCTCTGGCTGCCATTGGATTGCAGACAAGAAATAAAGTAAATGAAGCATTTGACGAAGGCAGAGCGACAACCTGACTAGTATCAGGAAAAGACATATAAGTCGACATGCGGTGGAGTGTGAATGCCAGTAAATGACTGCTGTGAGGTTTTGCGGTGATTACTTGCAGATCAAAAGGGTTTTTAGCGATTCTACCTTAACCTTGGTTGTTTTGTATAGTGTTTCTTAGATGCTCCTGCGTGAATCATTGCAGGACAGCCTGCCTCTGCCATCTTGCAGTTAGTTTGGGAAGTTTATTTACCAGCGTAAATAGCTATGAATGGGAGGGGTACCAACCTCTCTCTCTAGTCTTGGGTACCAGGCCGGTCTTACAGTATTAATTCATTGATATGGAAAACTGCTGATATATTGCTCCAGAAAACAGCCCTTTCAAACTGAAAAATACTTTTTCATAAAGCTAAAAAAATAAATGAATAAATAAATAACAGTGTACGTGGGTACGTGATTTATGTAATATGATTACAGCAGTACATTTTTCAAGCACAGGAGGAAAAGTAGATTGTTCAGTCTGATTATTTGCACTTGATAATAAACAGGCTGATACAGTTAGGTTGCGTGGTTGCAGTCATACTTGAATTAACGTGACACCCTCCAGACATTCGGCCAGCAGCAAAAAGATCTTCTATTTTTGGATTGGTGACAAATCTCAGGTTTATTTTAGCTAAAAGGATTATCATCCTGACACGGTGCTAAATCATCTTACCTATGTTCATGTTTTAGGTGCATTAATTAAACATATCCAAAGCTTTTACCAGATTTGCTCTACGAACCAGCGGCACAACCACCTGCTTTCCTGCTTCGACCCAGCGGCAAAAACAAGCTCAACTCCCGGAGCTGCAGTCCACCCTGAGGCACGTCGCATCCGTAGATGCATGAATCAGTCCGCTGACAGCGACAGAAGTGCCTCACGTTTATTCCAGCGAAGAGAAATCTGTTGGACATACACTGTAAAAAAAAAAAAATTGTAATATAGCCTAACCTTATTTTACTGTCTATTTTACAGATTTTTTTCTGTATTTTTAAAATACCATTTAATTTACAAAAATAGACTGTGATTTTACATTTTAAATGTAAAATAACATTAAATCACTGTAACAGTGAAAACACACAATATCTCTGTTCTTTTACAAAAAAAAACCCATTAAACCCCATTAAATACATATATTTATTGTTAAAATACGTTCACAAATATATCGTAATTTCACAAATATTTGTCTGTTATTTAAGGGAATAAACTGTAAAACTGCTAGTGATCTGGCAGGTCCTTTTGGGTCGTTTCCCAGCATCCTTTGCAGCCCTGGTTGTTTAAGGTGCCTATCTGTGTTTATTTGTTAGGTATTTGATTTAATGCTGCCATGTAAATCTGTTGCTGGTTTGACCCCCTGTTGATTCATACCCCTTATATTTAACATGTTAATTTGTGTCACCCTGAGTTAAGTCTGTCTGTGTTCAAATGAGTACCCATGTGTTTGTTTAATAAAGTGTGTAAAACTAAACTTGTGGCGTGCCTAAAACAGGAAGTAGACAAAATACTCCTTTGGTCCCTGGTCCCATGGCTCTGCCAGGATCCACTACAATGCAATGGCTACAGTCCTTAAAATTGTAGCAATTTTAAACCCAATATCTAGTTTCTCAACAGTTTATTGACATGTTTTGAAAGATGAATCACATTATTTTTTGGGTCATATACTGTTATATTACATCAAGCACAAATTATTATACAACTTCTTTACATAAAATAATGTCATTGAAACCAATTAATAACAGCACATTTCTGTAAATGTAAGCATCACTATTCGTAATACAGCATTTACTTACCATATTTCTAGGCAATTCAATTGTTTTAAAATGTGAAAATGTTTCTAATCAAATGTTAAAAACAACCTAAAAATAAGGGAAAATCTTGTTAAAATTACAACTACAAACTGTATTTTAATTATGGAAAAAAAATGTTTATGAGAAAGTAATTTTCTGTTATTTCACTGTATTTTTCTGGCACCCCAGCTGCCGGAAAATTACCGGTTTTTTTTTTTCCGACATTTTTTTTTTTTTTAACAGTGTATAGCCTGACAAACTTTCATGTGTTTCCAAATAAGTAGAGGTGTTCTGAACGCACCGTTTCTCTCTAGACATTTCATACAAACTCAGTGTATAACTGATGGCAGAGCTGAATGCTGCTGAACAGCCTGTGCTGAAGTCTGGTCCAAGAATTATTATTATTTTTTTTTTTGTTTGACTGCTGAGTCCCCGATCATCACGCTCATGGCAGATAGCAGATAAATAGATACGAGCATTTTAAATATCCCATTCATCAAGCAAGGCAGAGGTTTTTGAAATGTACGGATGACAACACTCTTCCAGTGTTTTTGACTTGGCTAAGTGGTCACATCACTTTTAGGACGTTATTGGAAAGTACAACATTAAGTGGAGGCATATGTGCATATAGAAGCCAAGGTCCAGCACTGATTCAGTCCAGTACATCTTTCAGTCTCTGGCCTGTCGAAACTGTCATTTCCAGTCCAGCACAGTATAGCTCACAGTCTGCTAATGCTGAACATGAGCGTTTAACTTGTGTGTAACATGCTGTGACTCACACTGCAGATGACGACAGACCTTCTGTCTGACTGTAGCCGAACTCGTATGAGTAGCTTTCTCAGTCAGTGACAGTTTGTCAGGAGATTCAAGAAACGGCTCCAATTAAACTGATCCGTAATGTCGCACATCCATAAAAGGCATTCAGGTTATTCAGACTGTCCCACGTGTCATGCGACCGTACATGCCACAAAATTGCAAGAGCATGATTCTTTTGTTAGGGTGAAGGAAGCTGCCACACATTCAGTCAGAAAGTGTTTGTTGATTACTATCAAAAAGAATGAGCTGACTTCCTTTTAATTTTGTGGATTCATCATGTTGCCAACAAAGTCTCTTCAGGCATTTACATGAGCCGCTCACGAGAGGAAGGAGCAGCATTTTAAAATATAATTATTCATGAGCATGAAGGCAGGGGCTCATGTGTAAACAAAAACAATTAAAAGCTCATGGGCAAAGTCAGTGCAGAGATTCAGTCTCAAAGTGTTAAGAAGGCTCTGCAAAGAGCTCTGCAAAGAGCTCAGGGGGTTCAACTTGTCTCAGGAGCTGCTGATCATCTCAGATAAATCTGCACCTTTGTTTAAACAAAGCATTGTGCATGCACACATAAACACATCTTGTGCTGGGAATATTTTTTTTTTCTAAACTGTTGCATTGACCATGTTTTATCCTGCCTTAGTATATTATGAATTCATGCATCTTGCGCAGCTGTAGTACTGGTCTGCACTGGTACCGCTGAATACTAGTTCATGTTTAAGAAGGAGTTGTTAAATTAAGACCTGAAGTTTGCCCTCAACTGGGTTTCTTGTTCATGTATACAAACCTGGCCAATTCTAAAACATATCGCTGTTGTGTAAGCAGGCACTTAAATCTGAGAATAATGGCGCTCCCATCAGAAGCTCCCATAACTGTGACACAAGGGTTAATAGCAGCTATTTTTCAGGTTTCAGGAAGCACCTCACACTTGAATTTAATATAGCCACTGCAGCCATTTGTTGTAAATTATTGAGTGGTTTTCTTTCATTGAGCAAAGATGATTTGTCTTTTTTGAGACTGAAAAATCAATGTGCACTGAAAAACAGGGGTCTGAGCATTACATAATGTCTTATGTACTGGCTATTGTTAAGTGTTGCAAATTCATACCATATTTATGTTTTTAAAAAAAGATTACATTACATTGTTGCAAAAATGGTTGTCCCTTGACTTTGGTGAAGATTTGAGTGTTCCATTATTCTTTAAAATCGCAACATTGATGGAAAAACAAACAAAAAAACGTTTGATTTTGTGTTATCTGAGGTAGTCCAGCGTTAAAAATCCCACCTGCGTTATCCTACACAGGTGTCCTTCACAGCCATGGCAGCATGACAGGAGCTTTCCGCTTCCTGACGGGAGCAGCTGATTCCAGGGAGGTCACATTGATTGCCATATGAGGTCTGTCTGGTCTTGGCTTGTGAAAAGGGTTTTTACAAAACATCAATAGGACATGTCTGCCCTTAGGACGTGAATTATCTTATTTCAAGACAAAGTGACATGTCTGTATATCTCTTCATACATCTGGGTCATGACACGAAGTGACTTCAGACATTCTCTCAGCATTCCATTTTAGCATTCAGGCGGCATTTCACGGGCAAAAACAAGCCAGTATAAAAGTCTCAATACTGTTTTCAGTTGCTTAAATAAAAAAAATAAAAAAAAAACACTAGAAAAGCACTCAGAGAGCGCAGACCTCCACCAAGCACAACAGTTCTGTAGCAATTAACAGATTGCGATAAAATCCGCCTTCTGGATCAGATCTGAATCAGCCTTTGAAAGATGTTCCCATTGTCAAACCCTGAGTCAAATTTCATAAGTTTTGGGCAATAATTAATGGAGATATTGAGAAACAAAATTTTGACCGCAATATTATCAAAAATTTTAAAGTAATCCAGAATCCAGGATTTTTCCGGATCACACCCAAAATGAAATCAGTTCTTCCTTTTCACATTTCTGACAACTCCTGAAAATTTCATCAAAATCCATCCATAACCTTTTGAGTTATCTTGAACAGACAAACAGACAGACAGATTAACGCCGGCAAAAACATAACCTCCTCGGTGGAGGTAATAATAATCTGTCGTCATTTCCCTTCGTCTCTTCTGTCTCGAGGTTACCACTTTCCAAGGAGAAAAATAAAAAACAGCCCCTTCAGTGGGGGCACTGCTGTTTCACAGCAGCCTTGACATTTCTCTAGTAGTGAGACTGGATTTTAACTGTGATAAATCCTAATTAAAAAGATTGAATTAATCATGCACGGAGTCTTACGTGACATTTGAAGTGAGGGAAGCTGCTCCATTCTCTGGAAGTGCTGTGTTTTAGTGTGTGTGTCTTGGTGCGCATTATTTATGTTTTGATTTTTAAAGCACTGTGGTCAGCCTTGGTTGTTATACATTAATAAATCTGACCTTGACATTGACCTGGACGTCATTTTCTTCTTCATCAAACTGTTCAGTGAGCTCTCTTACAGGTTCAGGTCCAGGTGATTGTTACCTCGGAAGACACCTCTTCCATCACAGGACTAAGGCAGTCGTTCAGACCAACTGCAGTGCATATTGATTTTCTTTTTCCCAAACCGTGTGGGTTCTGCAGGTGCAGCTTTAACCGTGTTAACGTGCCTCCTCGCTCCCCTCACTTGCGTCACTTCTTCACGTCTGAGCTTCTCAAAGCAAAGGGGAGAGAGAGAGAGATGCAAAGAAGATTTGAAGATCCACAACTTCAAAGTGTGAAATTCATGCTTCCTTTGTGTCAGTCAAAACGAGTGGTATTGGAGTTTTAGATCACACTATTTGATTTTTGCATAAGATAGAGCTTTATTGTTCTTACTCTTAGCTCCTCACCTCCTCAATGTGCATTTAAAGGTTAGGAACATTTGCAAAAGCTTAATATCCGGATCAAATCATCAAAGCATCTAGGACTGCTGTTGCACACAGAGTTATATTGGTTGTCAATGCAATAAGTACTTGTTGCTGGAATAATAAATAAAGGAGCACATTTACAGCTGGATGAAAACATCTGGCTGATGTGTTGTAAAGTGAAGCACCTCATAAGATACCAACATATGGATGCGGGGTTCTGATTCAAATACTGTACAAAAAACTGAAACATGGAGTTTGAAAAAATGTCAAACAGGGAGCCCAGATATTGTCTGCTGCAAATGAAACAGTCGGGGTAGAACTGTGCATGTGTCTGTGCAGGAAACTGAATCTCCTTTTAACCAGTGTTGATGATAAAATGTTGACATATAGCTGGGACAGTTCAAGCACTGGACTGGGTTTATCCATCGGCCATCCAACCTGACCTCCTTCCAGTTGGACCTGGAGGTAATACCTCCACTGGGAGGTGTCCAGTAGGCATCCTCACCAGATGCCTGAACGCCTCAACTGGTTCCTCTGAACGTGGAGGAGCAGCAACTGAACTTCTCACCATATCTCTAAGGGAGAGCCCAGCCATATTATTATTTTTGTCAGTATCTTTTCATGTTGCGTTGATTTAAATGTTCTCTGGCAGCGCTATTTTTCCTCGTCATTTGTAACAGTTGCATGAGAATGTTAGAGAATAATCCAGTCCCTGTCAGTGCCCATTACGTTTTCTCCGCTCTCATATCATACAAGGCAAGTTGAATAAGATAGATATTAAGAATGTGTGGGAACATTTGCTGGAAAAACCTCTTGTAGTGAGAGATAGCGCTTAAAGGCCTGTCCAAAGTCTCCAAGAGCGATGATCTTATTTATTTGTACTTGGTCAATAGAATGCAATTATACCAAATGCAGTTTTGTTCTGTTTTAGACCATCTACATTTAGATGGTGATGAAATTCCTTTCTTTTCTTGTCGTTGTTTGCCTTATTTTGTGTGACAGCAAATGATTACAACAACTCAAGAGGCAAATGTTCAAGATGAGTCATGAGCACTGCCAAGATGAATACATATTTCATGACTGTCTCCGCCTTTTTCTTCACGTAGTCTTTGATGAAGCTCACATGCTCCCCAGCATCAGATTTTTACCAAAAAAAGAAAAGAAACAGGAAAACATAAAGTAATTGTTTTAACCACTGATATTTCTTGAAGGAAACAGTCAGTCCTATCGCACTTGTACAATATTGTTTTCTGACAGAATCTTCAAACTGTTTCAAGTTTTGTACATAAAGCTTGCACCTCAATGTAATTCCCCAAAAGTGTGATCCTATCATCTAACTACAGTGACTGTGCTGAGGGAGCGATGTGGCTGAGGAAGATTCTCTGATGCTGAGGGCCAGTGAAGTCTCTGATTATAGTCTACCACCTAGTGGTCATCTTAAATACTTACACACAAAGCTACAGAGTGCAGAAGAAGAGGTGTTACTATGTATGGACTTGTGTTAGTCTCACAGATACATAGTTCATCCAGCAAAACATTTTCAGTCATTTGTGTTTTTTTGTTTGTTTTTTTTTTTTGTTCTTGTTGATAAAAATCCATATATATATATTAAGTTATATGAAGCCAGCTCAGGAAATGTGATCTGATACATAAATATCAGTATTTCACTTTTCTGAAGTTTAGAAACCAGACTTTGGTTGCAAGGGAAGATTTTTAAAGGCTTTTCTTTTTTCTTTGTTTTTTTTTAATGTTCACGAAGTATCTAACATTCTGACTGTTGTCAATGAATTAAAGGCATGCTAGGCAACTCTACACAAATTCCAAGCCCAAACACTAATGACCATCTCTTTACCATTGGCTAGCAGTATAGGCCTACTATTAAAAAAAAAAAAAGTTTATTATTACACAGTTAAAACTGGAAGCAAATAGAGTCAATCACCGTGGCTTCACCACTTTTGATTTTAAATTTGAAGAAAACCTTTTACTTTCCTGTTTCATGTGTTCGGTCTCCGTTTCACACTGTAGCCCCGTGAGCTGGGTCCTGACGTAGACGTTCGCTTGTGCACGTGACGCATTAAGTTTTGAGTGAGTTGATGATGGGGCATGTTTTCATGAGCAACGCTGGAGGGGTGAGCTGGCTCCATGTTTTTTGTTGTTTTGTATCAAGTATGAATAGAGATTGTCTTTCAGAAATTGCTTACCCTGTCTTTGATATGAAAGGGTTGTGCATCTCTTTCATAAAATTTTGTAACACAACTACTGACTGGTAATTTTTTTTTAACTTTCAAAACAGATTATATGAAAACCATTTTTGATTTCCCTTTTCTTTCTTCTTCTTTGTTTTTTGTTGTTGTTGTTGTTTCTTTTATTAAAATGCATTCAGAAAGATGAATGTAAAAATCCCATTCCCATAAGGAGACAAGAATTCTTTGGGCTATGATTTAAGTTTAGTAGACAACAGAGAAAAAAAAAAACCTGACACTGAAGGGGACCTCAGAGAGATGGGAAATATACCCTGACTTTAACAGTTATGACACTAATTATAACAAATTAGCACAGCTGACTTCACACTACAAGTTATATATGCACATCAAGCAGGCTGGGTCCTCAGTGGAAAAGGGTGCCTGAAGTGTTTTTGTTCACCAGCTTTAATCTGCAGTTTGCTGTCACTCTCCAAACTTCTCAGAAAATGAGGTTCAACTACCCCGTGAGGAATAAAAGACAGTGACAAATAAAAAAACAGCCAACCTTGCACTCAGTTTATAGACATACAAATAAATGCAAGTTTCTCTTCCTTGTCTCTTCACCATCCTTTCTTAATGAGACACTTCAGAAGAGAAATAAATGGGAATGACTTGGCTCATATTCTCCAGACAGTTAGGGGTTTATAGCATTCATTCTTATTATAAAAGTAGCTGTCCTCTGTGATACAAAAAGTGGTTTATCAGTTCTCACAGTCCTTGTAAAGAACAACTTAGCATGAATGTGTCATTACTCAGAGAAGTGTTAACATTTATTAACATTTATTGACACATTTCAAGCTTTTGTTTCCATAGATTGATTATATATATATATATATATATATATATATATACATATATACACACATATTATATGATACATAAACACGCACACTATATTGCCAAAAGTATTTGCTCACCTGTCCTTGACTCACATATGAGCTTTAGTTCATCCCATTCCTAATCAATATGACGTGGATCCACCCTTTGCAGCTAGAACAGCGTCAACTCTTCTGGGAAGGCTGTCCACAAGGTTTAGGAGTGTGTTTATGGGGATTTTTGACCATTCTTCCAGAAGAACATTTGTGAGGTCAAACACTGATGTTGGACCAGAAGGTCTGGCTCTCAGTCTCTGCTCTAATTCATCCCAAAGGTCTTTTATCAGGTTGATGTCAGGACTCTGTGCAGACCAGTCAAGTTCATCCACACCAGACTCTGCCATCCATGTCTTTATGGACCTTGCTTTGTGCACTGGTGCACAGTCATGTTGGAAGAGGAAGGGGCCAGCTCCAAACTGTTCCCACAAAGTTGGGAGCATGGAATTGTCCAAAATGTCTTGGTATGCTGAAGCATTCAGAGTTCCTTTTACTGGAACTAAAGGGCCAAGCCCAGCTCCTGAAAAACAACCCCACACCATAATCCCCCCTCCACCAAACTTTACACTTGGCACATTGCAGTCAGACAAGTACTGTTCTCCTGGCAACCACCAAACCCAGAATCTTCCATCAGATTACCAGATAGAGAAGTGTGATTCGTCACTCCAGAGAACCAGTGTTGTACCTGAACGCGTTCATTGAACGAAAGTTCACGAACTAGTTCATATTTTGTGCGAACGTGAACTGAACTCGCTCTCTTTCTCCTTGACGAGCGTGGGTCGTGAACGAGTTCATTTGGGCAGTTGTGAACGACGCTCTTTCAAAGTTCACACATGGTCAAAACCGTGCCAGGTTTCCAGCGAACCCCATTTAAAATACACCACAAACGAGCCTAATATGTATCTGAGGAAAGTAATCAAACATGGCAACACGGGCGGTCGCTTCTGTCGCACTGAAAATTGCGTCATCAAATGTTTAAAAGAAGTATGGAAGAAGATGAAAGCTGCCGTCGCCCAGAGCCGGAGGAGCGCCCCGACTCCGGGGGTATTGAAATATTGAAATGGGGGAAAAAACATTTGCACCTGAAGTACATGTTTTTGTCTTATAATAAAGACCATTTGGCAGCAGGTTTTTCCTCATATTTTTAATAAACTGTAGAGCAGTGATTCCCAAAGTGTGGGCTGCGGCCCCCTGCTGGGCCGTCGTGGGACTGCAGGTGGGCCATGAGAGGTCATTAAAATTAAACAAATGTGTTTTAAAGGTGGGGTAGGTGTTCTTTGAAAAAACGGTTCCAGCAATCCAACTCAAGTGAGATTTTGAAAATATACACTACCTCCCTCCTCCTAAAGGCTCCGCCTCCTCCTCTTCAGCTCACCCCTCGAAACCACGCCTTCACACGATTCACGACTACATGAACCGCAGGGAGGGAGGGGTGGGTGGGAGTGCATTGATGGACATATTAGGCAGCCAATGAAAGTAATGATGATCACTATTTTGATTGGTCAGAGTTTTTCTCTGATTATACCCTCTAGACCGGACCAAAACATTTGTTTTTTTTTTGCAAACATTTCATTTCAGTGGGTGCAATGGGAATGTGAAAAGGTTTTCAGGCAATATTGTAAAAAGTGCTGCAAAAAAATAACACCTACCCCACCTTTAAATACTCGATCTTTTTTAAATATGTTTTTAATTACAGTAAAATATTCATGACATGATTAAAAAAAGTAATAAGTAAGTAATAAGTAAGTAATAAGTAATAAAACAAACCAGTTAAGTGCTATTCTATTGTCATCTTAACTTAAGATGACAAGCGTCACCTTATGTTGACTCCTTACATTATTATCGGATCATGGTTCCTTGTCCTGTATGTTGATCACAGTTGTGATTAAAGTTTCGGTGGGCTGCGGAGATTTTTCACATTTCAAATTGGGACGTGGTATTCTAAAGTTTGGGAATGACTGCTGTAGAGAGAAGCTGGAAATGGAAATTACAGTTTTACATGGGCTGTCCCTTCAGTGCTAATGTGAACCCTGGTTGGTTAAGGATTCCAAATTGGACCAATAGTTTTCAACAGTTAAAATGGATAAAATAATTGCCGTTTGTGGTGGTGTAGTAGATGGGCAGTGGCAATAGTTTTGACAAATAATAATAATAATATATATATATATATTTTTTTTTTTTTATGGTTTATTTGACATGGACAGTGCACATTAATAAACATAGAATGCAAATGTGCCAGAATTAGCCAAAATGGCTATTTTACATCTGTTGTCCATGGACCGGCGTTAACAGGTCAGATGCATACTAAAAGAAACAAAAACATAAAATACACAAACATCATGTTAAAACTTATTGAACACATAAGACATATAAAAAGAGGATACTTCATATAGGAAAAACAGGGAAAGAGAAAAACGGAGGTTAAAATAAATTTTTAAAAAAAGGTAAATATATAAGATGTGCAACATATGTACAACTAATAACAAGTAGAGGTGCTGACAATGTGATGTTTAGATGTCTTAGACAGAGGCTCCACTACAGGGCTAAAAATTACCAAAAAAAGAAACAGTTGTGACAGGCCTGAAGAAAATTGTAGCTTGTTTCTGAAGTACCCTGACCTCTTTTTTCACCAATCAGCACAACATGACTTCTACCATGCTTGAATACAATTTCAGATATCATTCAGTCAAAAAAAAAAAAAAAAACAACTTTGGAGCTACCATTAGTAATATACAAACAAAAGGAAACATTAAAAAAAAAAACAGAAAAAAGACTAAAGGGAAATATTAAAAAAGGAAAAAAGCCGATCCCAGCTGGGTAGGATGTTCTTATTTTCGGCTGTTCTGGTTTTGTTTCAAAGGACTATAATTTAAAAGCATACAATTTTTCTCTTTTGTTTTTAATCCAAATTTAACAATGTTTAAAGTCAATGACAATAAGAAAGTTTTACATTTGCTCCAAAACTCCGCCAGGTTACAAGACCTTCTCTCTATGGCTCCTCGTTGAAAACCTAATCATGAAGTGTCCGAAGTTACTGGACAGAGGTATTTGAAGAAAGAAAATCCAACTGAAGATAACCATGGATTCTACTTTATGCACCAGACCACAGACCCCCAACCTTTCCGTCTGTTTATTACATCTCAAAATATAAACGGGCAAGTCAAAATTAAATGCAAAAGTACCCAACATGGCATTTGAGCGGGACAGGAAAGGTCAGTGCACCTGCCATGCCTGATTGGACAGGGAAGAAAAGAAAAAACTGCAGCATTATGCCAGTGTCAAAACAGCATGGCCCACTATTTCATCCATCACTTGGAGCAACAGCTTTTAAAAAACAGCATCATTCAAAAAACACTGCAAAAAAATACTCATTAAAAAAAAAAAAAATAAGGACTAAATTCTAGGGTGAAAATGACTCAGTGTGAGTGAAGTGATCTGTCCATCCAGCAAAACATTTTTACTTGACAAGAAATTTGATTTCTAGTTCAAATCTAGTAGATGTTCAAGGTAGAGGTTTTCACAGGTCCACTTTCATGGACCCGAATACGAATGGACCTGTGAAAATTCGACCCGAAACCGACCCGACCCGAGCTATTATCATAAGTCTGGGGGTCCGAACCCGAATGGACCCGCAATATTTGGACCCGGAACCGACCCAATCCGAGTCTTTAGTTTACAACCACAAACCAAACCGAGTTACCCGAATAGAACCGAGACAATACAGCCCATAGTTGTTCATATTAAAAGTTGTCTAGCGTTGAATAAAACTTGATTTTCTTACCTAAAGTTGTCTTCTTCTACCCGATTCAGTTGCTGCATAGGCTACGTGATGTAAACAACAATAAATCCACATCGTTATTTTCTTTGTGGATACAGATGCTATTGGTAGCAACTGCTAACGCTAACAGCCCACACTGGTCTGGACGTGTTGTGAACATATTCTCTCATCCAACGTTGTCATGTTATCATCCATTGTACTTTACAGCTGCCGGACATACCGGTAATAACGCGCTACGGCAAAACGATTGTTTTATGACAAACATGCCACGTTAATTGATAATCATTTAACTGCCCAGAGTCCTGACATTGGCTGCCACCGCCAATATATTTACCTCTCTCGAGTAAACGCTGACCCAGCCTGTCAGAGAGCACTGACCGGACCCGAGACTAACTGTACCGATTCCAACCCAAACCTGGAGTCACGTCTTTTGAATGGACCCGAGACCCGATTCGGGTCGGGTCGGAACCTCAGGTTTTCGGGTTGTTCCGAAGACCTCTAGTTCAAGGGTTTAAAACTAATGAAAAATAGATGATTTTAAGATCAAATGACTTAAAAACAGACTTATTGTGGCACAGTAATGAATAAAAGACACTGAAAATGACCAGAAAAGTCACTGAAAAATGGAGACCCAGAAGCAAGTACAGTTAAAAAAAAAAAATTGTATTCATATCATATAAAAAAGATGATAAACAACTAAAAATAATTGAATTGATTAAAATATATTAAATTAATGTAAAAAAAAAAAAAAAGTACTTTGCTGGACTGATTATTTTACTTTTTGGGTTTGTTTCTTATATTTTATCCAATATTTTTTTCAGTGCAAGAACAGGAAAATAAATTCATAAATCACTTCAGTAGTTCATTTAGAAAAAGCTGTTACTACGTAATGTTAGCAGAGTATGTTTATGTGGTTACTTGAAACAAGATTTTTAAAGTTAAAGAGAAACTTTTTAGCTGGAAGTCTGATGCTTATTTTAATGAACCAAATAACATGTAAAGTATTAAATTAAATTAAATTAAACTAAATTGAAGTGAATCAAATCTAGCTGCACTGACAAATAATTTCACTGGCACTGAGCCATTTTCCCCAGAATTTTTTCTTTTTTTTTTTTTTTGTATTTTGACTGGAAATTTTTGCAGTGCAGATACAAGAAAATTAACTCAAAAATTCAAGTGAATATTAAGTGAATATTTATGTTAGCAGAGTTTTGTTTTAGGTGGTTACTTGAAACAAGATCTTTAATGTGAAAGAGAACATTAAAAGCTGCAACTCTGGTATTGATGCTTGCTTGATTTTCTGGCTAATTAAGGCACAAAAGACATATTAATGATAAATTTGAGAGTATGCCAAACAAGATAGATGATATATTTCAAGATTTTCAATATTTTAAATCTTGGCAATAACAAAACCATTTACAGTACCAAGTTACAGCAGAGTTTTGCAGCTGTCACATTGACATTTTTCAGTATCTCATCGCTGAATAAAAAAAAAAAAAAGGTCTCACTTTATCAATGAGAGCTTCATCCACCCAGCAGCCATTGCAATGCTACAAGCTCAGCGCAGTGAGATAGTTTCCACACTTCAAACTATATAACTGTTAAATGACTCAACTGGATGGTGGCCCACTGATGGTATAGTGAAAGATATTTAGAAACAGCTCACAGACAATCAAGATTGTGGAATATTTTTACTGTTCAGCTGTTTCATGTGGCCCTGTGATGGACTGGCAACCTGCCCAGGGTGTAGCACATTTTTAACTTTGTAAAAACTCCCACATGCTAGGCACTAGTACTGTGACTGTCACTCATAATGAGTTTACTTAACTGTTTCTTAGAGACTGCTCTGTCACCAGTCGTAGCCATTCGAGCTGAAAATTACACAACTTCCAGTTACCAGCTGGGAAACCGATGCATCCCCAGTGGCAATGGAACACATTAGGAGACTCACTGGCATGCTGGCAGAAACACATGACCATGTACGTGTTGGTGTTAACTTCTCTATGTTTCAAACTCTCTGTGCTGATACACATATGGGTAAGAAAAAAATACTGTGCGTGTGTGCAGACAGGGTTTGGCATATTCTTTTCACAAGCTTGGGCACAGAAGTTGCTGTTCTTCACTGATACATTGATACATGTACATTTCTCTCATCATATACCAGGTTAACAACAAGTCAGATGTGCCTCTTTTTTGCAGGTAACATATTTACAGTGTTGTAGTGTGTATCTCTTTAGACTTTTTTTTTTTACATGATACATTTTCTGCATTTTCTTAAAGCCATCTCCTATGAAGCTGCAGTAACAAATAACCATGAAGAGACCAGACCAAGCAAGACCACTCAGGCGTTGACAGCAAATTGATATATCCATAATTAACATAAATAAAAAAAACAGATTGTCTCCTCTTCCAGGCAATATTTTATCTGGGTTAATGCCTCACTGAGAGGATTTCTACGATCATAACCAGACCACTGGACCAAATTCGAATAATTAATGAGCAAGAGGATTAGCAGCGAGGCTCGTGGTGAAGTCATTTCAATCTTAGGCAAATGGAAAACTCTGCAGGTGGATTTAACTTATCTTCCCCTGCTCTTTTGAAATCCGCTTACGTGTATGAAACTAATGATCCAGATTCTAAAACGATTTTAAATCACACGCTTAACTAAGTGTGGGACAGTTTTTGCTCCCACAAATTCTTCCATGTCAGCTTTTCACGTAATGGATAAATAACAATAAAAGTGTAGGCCTACAGTATTTTGACAACATAGAATAAAACATGTATGTAGAGACACAAGTTATTTTTTGGAGACTATGATTCCTTTGTACTTACGCAAAAAAAAAAAAAAAAAATGCTCAGGGAAAACAACACCAGAAAAATGCTTTAATTCTGAATAATATTGTAAGAACAAAGTGTGCAAAGTGGTTCTTCCCCAGCGAGTCCGGCAGAGCAGTTAATTACTGCTCTGCGAGTAAAACAGCAGTTTCTGGTGGTCAAAGAAAGTGAAGCATCTTTGATTTCTAAGCTTTCAAACCTATTAGGTGATGAAAGTTACACAGCATCACAAACAGAAGTACTATTCCTTAATAAAGCAGTTAAGGGTCCAAAAAGGGTATCTGCTTCTTTGTAGGACTCTTCCCAAACGTAATGTGTATAGCTGTGACATCATCAGAGGCTTCAGGGTATCTTTTTATAAAGAAAAATGCAGTTTTGTCTTTTCTTCTCCATGTAGGCTATAGTGATGCATTCAATTTGTTGCAATGTTTTCTGATCACCAAACTCTTTGATTTTCTTCATTTAAATGTCTCTCAAGTTCATACACTAATTTTTCATCAATTTTCCAAAACTGATTGATCCTGTTTAGGGTCACTGGAGTTGGGGCACCGAAGCCTATCCCAGCTGCCTCTAGTTAGTTCATTACAGGGCCTTGAGTTTGCACACTTGTCAGTATTAGTACAACAGTGCAGAGAATGTTTTAAATGAAAATAATTTGTTGTGATAGATGATAGCAAAGGTATGTCTTTCTACACTTTTCTTCTCTCTCTTTCTCTATTTTTTTTCCCTTCAGCCTAAAATCAGTATCTAGTGCTCAGTACTGTTTATTCATGTTCTTAATTCTGGATCAGTGATGTCTGCTGGAGAAGACAACCCCAGGCAACATTTATTTTATTTTAGTTTTTTTTCTTTCTACCAACAATGCAGGCACTTTTTATTTTGGCATTAGCTTATTAATGAAGATTTTTGCTTGTTGGGTAAAAGCACCTCCACACTTACTGACTTTAACAGAGGAAGCTGCCTACACGTCTTCTCCAAACCACACTGCAACAGAATAAGCAGAATTCCCCTTTGCACAGAACAGACTCTGTTTCTCTTTGTCTGCCTTTGCAAATCAGATCTTCAGCTGTTGTTCAGCTTTGTTCCCTTTTTACCAACATAAAATATACAGTACAAATAAGGTGATGATTGCAAAGGTAAACGAATGATGCAAATGATAAGTTGTACTTAGCTATGCTTGGATACTGTGTGACGTTTGCTTGGACGTTTTTGTCTCCTGTTTGCTTGCAAACCCATGAAAGGTGTGCATCAAACTGTTCCGCAAAAAAAAAAAAAAAACACCTCAGGGCTGACATTTCATTTTCCGTGGTGACGTGTCTTGAAGTAATAATTTGAAAAAAACATATCTGTGGCTGTGAGTATCCTCAGCTAATGTAAGAGGTGACAACATCACCATGGCAACAGGACCAGGTGGCATTTGGCAAGCACTGAAAATTGCTGTGGACACCCAGAGGTTTCCCCATCAGATGATAAAGTGTTTAGGTTTAGGCGACTCTGGCTTTTCTTTTTTTTTTGACAAAATAATAAAAGATATATTTTGACAGCAGCTCATTGTTACAGCCAGTCAAGAAAACTCAAATAAAACAGGGTGTCATTTTATTTTTCTTCTGTTAGCTTGTGTTAAAGCTGAGGTTATCTTAAAATACTAGATGGGGAGGCAGTTGTAATATTTTGTGTGCTCACTCCTTCTTCTCCCTTCGGCTGCTCCCTATTCGATGACGCCACGGCGGATAAATGGCGGATGCCCTTCCTGACGCAACAGCGTGTTCTCACTGAATCACACAAAAGAAAAAAGAAAAACAGGAGGGACAAAGTACATGTCTACAATTACAAGATGGTAACAGTGTATAGATACTGGTAAGAGCAGATAAATATTTAATCTTTAGTATTGACATTAGTATCACTTTTCTAAACCTTTAGTTTTCAACATTCATGGTTTTTTATTTCTGAGTCTCTGGGTTGGTTCAGTTGTATTTTTATTTTACTTCAACCTAGGAGTGCAGTGTTGTAGTCGTTGGCAGAGTTACTTCAGAGTTCCCAGTTTAAATCACAGCTGGATCCTATCATTGGCTGCGGTTACATGATGTTTTTTAATTCGGAATTAAAATTAGGAATTAAATAATTCCGAATTAAACTATTTTCCTTCGAGTTTACATGGAAATAGTAATTCCGAATTAGGGTTTACATGGAAAACACGTTAGTTCGGCTTTATCCAACTCCGCTTAAGGTCTGGGGGTTGGGAAGGGTTCTGATTGGATAGGGGGGCGGATGTCTTTACATCTACCGGAAGAAAACAAACTTAGCTAACTGGTTAGCAACAACATTCCACTTATTTTTGACCTGGGTGGCGTCTCTATCTGCGAAACCTTCTTCATTTAACCTGGCCGCTTTGAAAAGCTCACAATTTTTATGTTTCCTGCCATCTGTTCTTTTAATTATTTCCAGTTCCTCCAAGCTATTTATTAAATAAATCGTCTCTGCTCTTGAACACCGTTTACTGCGTGCTGCCATTTTGAAAACAAGCCCAGCGCGGAATATAAGCGTTATCGCGAGAGACGGGCAAGAGAACGAGCATGCGCAGAAAGACGGAAATTCATTTAAAGAGGAATGAGTGTTTACATGACCGCGGAAATACTTAATGCAGAATTAAAATGGGAATAAACCAGCCACTTACTTCAGAATTAAGTTTAATTCGGAATTAACATTTTCATATGGAATTAAGTGTTTACATGGTAACTTTTATTCGGCTTTAACTTTAATTCTGAATTAAAGAGGAATTAAACTTCCCATGTAAACGCACCCATTGTAGAGTTTGTATGTTACCACTATGCCAAATCAGAGCAATGCTGTCACCTCACAATTTCTAGCTAACTGGTTTTAACACATATGGACATGCATACAGAGGTAAGAATCGAACACCGTTTCCACCTCAGAACCAGGTCCGGACTGGACATCTATAAAAGTCTCTTTCCACAAGAAACCGTTTAATTCTTGTTTTTTTTTTTTTTAAATTACCATAGCTCAGTTCAAGTTGCATGCTCAACTTCAAAATGCTCTTCTGCCCCTGTGGTCTGTATCAGCCTGTGATAGAAAACAGCCGGAAACACGAGCAGGACTGGAAAAGCCGTACCAGCCTACGTCACATTGAACATTAGCTATGCAGTGGCTTGTAACTCCGCCCCAGGAAGAACATGGCGGGTTGCAGGCTGTCTGCAGGTAGGTTGCTAACGAGTGAACAAAGAGGTGCTAACAAGTCAAAAACATGGCAAAGTAAGTTTGAGGCTGTGCTGTTTGCAACAGTAATAAATCTATATTGCATGTCTTGCCTAAGAAAAAGGATCTACAGAAGAAATGGTTGTTTATTTTTGAATACCACCAGCGAAGTATAATGCAACTTTACTTGTGTGTTCTGATCATTTCAAGTGACTGTTCAAATTATGGTGCCGACAGTAGCGGATAAGTTGTGCTTAAAACCTGGATCTGTGCCATCACATCGATTGACCACAGCTCACAGGCTGTAAGTAAAAAAACCATTTATTTTCCAACTACGGTTGTTGTTTCAAAAGCCTGTTATTCTACTCGTTAATAGGCTATAGCATGATGACATTGGGACAAGCTATAGGTATGGTAACGTTGTCCATAACCACTCAGTAACTTCTACCCAGAGAGTAACGTTAGCTCGCTAAATCTATAAAGTTCCAACCTAAAATTTGATAACTTGGTGTTTACAGAGTTTTTTGGCCAGGATCAAAAAGCATAAGGCTGTATTTCTGAAGAGATTTTTCACGTGTTTTGCTATTTGTTGCCGGTTATCTCTATCTAAGCTGACGGAAACCAACTGAAGAACCCTCTAGAGCAGTGGTTCTCAACTGGTGGGTCGTGACCCAAAAGTGAGTCGCAGACCCGATTTTCAGTGGGTCGTGGGCCTTTGCCTGGGGATTGTTATGTCAGCCTTATGATTAATGCTTAAATAAGTGACTAGATAGTTTTAATCGGAAATTCATGAAGTGGGTACTCAGCAAATGCTATATATTTGAGTTCTTTTTAAAACTACTGCTCAGTGGTTGCACTTTTTTATTTCATGTTTGTGCATGTTGAGTCTGTTAAAAAAAAGGCTGAAGTTACTGAAGTGAAGTGTTTTGGATTTAATTAAAATGCAGCTAATTGAGCATCAAATTGAATATTTCCCACTTGAAGTCATTTTGGTTATGCTATTTTGGTTTTTGCCATCTTGGTTCACCAATAAACTTATTTTTTTGTGTTGGCATTCTGTGATATTCTATTCTACTATCTCCGATTCAAACTGCACGATCTTTTCATTCAATAAATTTAAGAAGTTGGAAATTTTCCTTGAAATTGGGTCACGGCTTGTCATTAAGGGTGATGGTGGGTCCTGAAGCCAAACCAGTTGAGAATCCGACTGCTCTAGAGGGAGCGTCACAGTGCTGTTAGCTAATCAGAGGAGAGACATTTGCATATCATTATTATCAAAAGAATCCTTTCGTACTATCCCTGCCCTCATTTTCACCCAACTAAAAACAGCTTGAAACAACCGTAGTATATTGAAACCAACTCTCAGGGCATTTTTTTAGACTAGAGACCACTGCAAAATTAATGAAAATATGATGGAACGAGACCTTTAAACCTATACGTTCTGCTGTCAATTCAGGTGGGTTTTATTTTTTTACATTTATTTTGACATGATATGATGTGCTGGGTGACCTTTCCCATCTTAATCACTTGCACAGATACACATGCAACTCTGGTCTGAAATTCAATTTTCTTTTTTTATTTGTTCGAGCTGGTTAACATTCACTGTGCACTACCTACTGCTTTTTTTCTGTTATTTATACCATCTAATACTGTGCAATATCACTCACCTGACAAGGTAACCAACTCCAAATTCCTTGTTTGCGTATGCAAACCTGGCCAATAAAGCTGATTTCTTTAATGACACCAAATGGTAAATGGTAAATTGACTGCACTTATATAGCGCTTTCCAGACACCATCATGGTGCCCCAAAGCGCTTTACAAAGGCCTCACATTCACCCATTCACACACACATTCATACACCAGTGGGCGGCTGCTGCCATGCAAGGTGCTGCCAGGCCCACTGGAGGCAAGTTAGGGTTCAGTGTCTTGCCCAAGGACACTTTGGCATGTAGACAGTTGGAGCCGGGATCGAACCGCCAACCTCCCAGTGACTGGAGGACCCGCTCTACCAACTGAGCCACAGCCACCCCCCAGACACCAGATAAAAGAACACAGAAATAATCAATAATGCTGTTCGTATCAAGTCCTATCAAATCCCAACCCTGCAAGTGTACCTGCCAAACTTTATTGAATACTGTCACAGTTACAATCATTTTACAGGGAAAAAATACAATAATGCCATGAAAATTGTTTAGTAACACTGGAACTAATGAGGCACTTATTTCTAATGAATCATTATTAGTGATGAAATCCTGATCAAATTTTAACAGCTGGCTAATGATTAGTGTACAGTCAATCTAAAGTGCGATAAAGGAACTTATGTAATTTTAGCTGAAAGCCACAGAGCTCAAGTCACTTTTATGACACTGTCCAAAATTTACTCTTGTTCATCTTTTGCGCTTTCTCTTCCATCGTTACTGTCTTGAGTCACTCAGACGCCTCTGCCTCTGCAATGATGTTCACTTTAGCTCTGTGAACTAGTTTCATCACGTTTGATGTGTGACAGTGTTGCAAAGCAATACACAGTTGTCATAAGAGCAGACCACGACGGGAGTCCAGACTTATTTTGGCCAGTTTCTGCTAACAGAAGGACTCCATGACACATGACCCAGTAAAGTAAAGTGGAGCATCATACTGAGTAGTAAACCATTTATGCATTATTACATATTCATGAGTTATTCTTTTAGCAATGTTTGATGGTTAATTAGTAATCAATTCATGATTTTTTCCTTAGCTATTTCATATTTTACTGACCATTGACTAATCATAAGCTATGTACTAAAATTTGATCAGAATTTCAACATTAGGCAGTGGTTCTGATCAAATTAGTCCTTCATCAGCTCCTATAATTTGTTCCCTTATGAAAAAGTATTACAATTTTTTATCTTGTCATGACATTCACAAAGTAACAGTGAAAACATAGTTTATCTTATGCAGTAGTCTATAAAGAATTCCTCCTTACTGAACATCTATTACGTCTCCACTGACAACTTTTCCCTGTGCTGCAGTTCGATTTAAGCCAGCTTTAATATTTTTAGCTGGAACCCTCCGCATTCACACCCTCATTCTGTCACAAGACTGAGTGCATTCAGATGAGTGTGCTATTCTGACCACCACTTCATCGGTTATTTTTGTATATAATTTATAACCTTTATTTATCCAGGCAAGCAAATTAAGAACAAAATTCTTATTTTCAACAGCAGCCTGACAAGCCAAGGCTCGTTAAAGGGAAAGGGGGGTGGGGAACCTAAAACAACAAGGTTATGTAAAAGTACACATCAACAGCAGGACATCAATTATAATAATAATAATAACAACAATAAATATAAATTAAAAAAATAAATACATAAATACAGTGCAAAGCAAAATACGGTCAGACAACAATTATGGCATGACGGGGCGTGCTAGCAAGTGCAAGAGTCAAGTGTGATGTGAAGCAGGTTATGTTTGAAAACAGAGAGTGAGGTGAGTGTGGAGAGTTTGAGACTATATAATGTGCATAACCCTAACTCGGACGACTCCTGATGTGATTCTTATATGGATGTTTGAGAAACTGGTATGGACAAAAACAGATGGTCCATTTAATGTACTTTCCTCTCAGCCAGTCATGTCCGGTTGCTAACAAGAAGCCACAAGCAAGAAGAGCAGCCGCCTAAGAGGAAATTAATTTGATAAAATGACAGCATCCAGGGAGGACCTATGTACTATGTGATGTGGAAAAACAACCCTCATGCAGCACTTCCATAATGCACAGATTGGCAAAAGGACTTAATTTAATTGTTAAGACTTCCGAGCTTAGTTAAGTTCAATATATTTTATTATTGAAACCTCTATTTTATCATTTTGCTTCATTTTTTGCATGCAACCATCCCGCCCCAACCTATCAGTTAATTGGAGTTTTATCAGGAGAAATCAGCAAAGTAATCAATGTCTCAAGTGTCACATCAACGTATTCAAATATATACAGATCATTCAGGATATTGTTTACTTGTGTCTTGATAGTTTTTACAAAATGATTTATAGACACCCTTTTGCTTCTGCTACATGTGCACTGCTTGGCAAACACCCTCCTATTGGAAAACTACTGCAGTCTGTAATAAATTTCAACCTGCAAAAGTTATTCAATCTTAATTGATACAGTGATCAGCTTCTCATTCCTTAAACAATCATGTCAGAAAGCATGAGTGTTTCCTATGAAAAACACGTTACAGTGGTACCTCTACTTACAAACGTATCTATTAACAAAATTTCCAGCTAACGAAAGGCCTCTTTGGAAAAATATTGCATCCATGTATAAAAGAAATTCCAGGTTACATAGGCAAAAAATTTAAAAATACGCGCTGCTGCTCGCAGCTCCCAGAGTCCATCGAACGTAAACATACTGGCATCCCATTGGCTAGGAGGGCCCCTTGTCTGTATGAGCGTAACTCAGCAACCCAGGTAAACGAACTATTTCTATTCTTTAATGTACTTTATTTTTTGTTCTTTATTCTTTACATTAGTATAATTGTGCAATAATCTAATTCTAACATGTATTTCTTACAGGTTTTTATGTCATTTCATGTATTATTTATAATTTATAAAACATTATGTCCAACTTTTGGGTGCCTTGGAACGGAATAGGCCATTTATAGGATAAAATGCGTTTCCGATTTCGAAATTTTCCATTTACGAAACAACTTTCAGAACGAATTAATTTCGTGAGTTGAGGTACCACTGTACTCTGTTTCAGAAAGACCTGAACAAACAATTGTGGAGATTGCTGAGACTGCTAAAACTGGGTTAATGTCGGTACTGGCCTGGCAGTCCCTCCTTTTGGTGTCTGCGTGGGTGTGACAGGTGTTGCACAGCTGTTATCATTCAGAACTGCCTTATTTATTCACCAGATTATTCCATCACCCAAGTGATACCTAAAGTCACAATTGCGAGCTTCAAGATTGTGCATCACAATACAGCCATTGTTTCCTGTCTCCTATAAAAGCCTCACCACCAGAGTGCCTGGAAGCCAGCCTCTGTTCAAGCCATAAATCTTCCACCAACAGCAGCAGCAGCAGCAGCCACTGACCACATCTCAGACCCAAGTCCAAAAGAAAGTCCATGGAGCAAAAAAAAAAAAAAAAAAAACCTACCTGCTGGAGACATTCAAAAGTACAGCCTCAGAGTTTTCAAAATAAATCTTTTGCTCTTAGTTGTTGTCTATGTGTTCTGCATTTTGGACCCTGTAACCTGTCCACACAGTTGTTAGAATTTGGAAGTAAGGTGTGTTTTTTTTTTTGTTTTTTTTTTTTGCCCAGGCAGTGTATATTTGATGTTTGGTCAGAGACAGGATGTAAACAGTCCTCACCTGTGTTAAAACCGTTGCTGATGTTTTGGTAAATCAACTCTGATATCTACCATCCATTAAAAGTTTTTTCCATGCTCAGTGGAGTTTCTGCAGCCTCGGCCTTTGCTCAGAAAAGACAACAGTTGTGGCTTGTCATGTAAGTATGGACTCCAGAAATCAATCAGCAGTGTTTCTGATGAACAAATGATCGATGCAGCCAAGCCAGATGAAAGAAGAACAAATCTTCAAGTGATGTTCACATTAAGAACATTATTTTACATACCAATAAACAGCCCCCTTTCTTCAACCCTGATTCAGGACAGGTGCTCCCATTATTCTCTGTCAGTGAGGAACAATAGCTCAGTCTTGACTCACGCTACCGGGTATGCTGGCAGCAGTAATATACAACAGCTTCCTCTGGGAGCAAAGAATGGAGGCCATTGTTTTATCAACAGTAAAATGGCCATTTGCCTCTTACAGGACAGTCACAATGAATCAAACAATGGCTGTAAATCAGGTCTACTGTGGATTTAATGGCTTGACCCAGCAATGGCATAGCTTCTTCTGAAGGTTTATATCCTGCCACATTATGCAATTCATTGTTACATGCTTGATATATTGCTTCAGGATATTTGAAGTCTTTGGCGTCACTGCAGTCTGGATGAGTGTCATGTGGGTATGTTTGTTTTATCCTGCTTTCAATAACAAGCGTTCTTCATTGTCTCTTTTTCTGAATTGGAAAAAAATCGACAGATTTTATTTTGGCTCCATGTTGCTATTGTCAGTCATGTACCACTTTTACAACAGTGTTTTCACCATTGCTTTCCATAATCTTCAGTGTCATTGCAGCTTTTCTAATAATGACAATGTTCCTCATCTTCTCCTTTACAATTCAGCCACACAATACAATGACGTCACTGGGTTTGCACTGATTTGGAATATGAGAGGTTTTACACAGTTATACACTGTGGTAAGAGTGGGGAAAAAAAAAGAAAATCAATGATGAGCTTAAGCACTCAGGGATAGTGTTGTAGTTCAACATCACTTAAAAGCCTTTGTAGCACATCCAAAGCCAACATCCAGAGCCAGTGCAGAAATTAGGGGGTTTGTGATTATCTTTCATAAAACATTTTTTCTTCCTTTCCTGTCGTGAGCATTAGCTTTTGGTTTCATGCTCAGATACTGTACTGATTTCCTTAAAAAATTTCAGATTCCCTTTTACATGTGCTAAAATATCCCATTTTCCAGTTTGAGTCCTTTGCTTGTCCTCAGTTACTTTTCTCTGTTTCCTCGTTATCGGAAATTTGTCAAGTCATCGGAAAAAAGGCACATTTATGGGGCTGCTCATAGTTGCTCAGGATTTGAGTGGGGTCAGATCCATCCTTCCAAAGAAAACATTTTGTAATTTGTTATGCAAGACGTCCAATTTGCCCTCCCTCCCTCACTCATTCACTTATTAACTCACTCACTAACTAACTAACTCACTTGCTTACTCCATCATCCATCCATGCAGCCGTCCGTTATTCCCAAGTACAAAGAATCTGCAAGGAATTTGTCATGGGAGAGTTGGTGCAGACATTGTCTTAAAAAAGCTATGTACAGTGGAAACAATAAAAATGATATACAAGTGCAATGATGCACACAAGAGTGCAAGGAATGAAAGTTTGTCCTCCCAAGTCTGAAAATACATCACTCAAGGACCATTTTGGATTTGAAGTGTACTGTGACCTGACAGGCACAGATCAGAGCTGATTTATCCTGCCTCCCCATTTTTATCTCCACCCAATTTCACATCAAAACTTTAAAGCTGATTTAAAAAGTGGCAGCCACCATGGAAGAGGTGGAGTGGACATGAGTTAAGGAGCCAACTCCACCCTCTAAAACCAGCTGCTAAGAACAAAGTTGAGAGAATGTCTTTTTTTATGTAATATATTTTATTGCTTTTAAACGAACAAACATGGAACCATATAGCACAGTCGCAGAACAAGAGTACACTAATTCACATACAAGAATTGGATATCATACAGCATACAAAGCTTTACATGGGGACTATATTCTATGACTTACTGATGAAAGCAAAATATGGTCGGCCCTTTCTGCAGCAGGTCAACAAGGTCACCAGGAAGGTGATTCAGGAAGGGTTGCCAGACACTATAAAACAAGTCGTCATTGCCCTTTAATGAAGCACTGAGATGCTCCATGGGAAAAACCTTGACTATTTCCCTGTACCACTGTATGACTGATGGGGGTTTATCTTTAATCCATTGAAACAAAACACATCTTCTAACCAAAAGAAGAAGCTTGCCCATTAATGTAAGCTGTCCAGCAGATAATGAGTAATGTTTGTGAAAAATTGAGCTAATATCTAATATCTAATATCTAATATCTGGCTATCAGGGGACATTGCCAAATACAGTGATAATATGTCCCTACCTCTTTTATACACTTCCCACACAAGGGGGAGATCTGGGGATTTATTTTGTTTAGAAGCTGGAGGGTGTATTGTAGCCTGTGTTAATTAGCTGTTCTGGCTTTCTCTGAGTGTATTACAAGTAAAAAAAAAAAAAAAAAAAAAAAAAAAAAATGTATAGATTCAAAGGCATCTATCCATGCGTTGGCATCAAGGTCAACCTCAAGTCACTTCCCCATGACTCCATAGACCTGCTGGCAATGATAGGATAAACAGAATATAGTTTTGCATAAAACAGGGGGATGATTTTTTTTGCTATTCATGGTAGTTGAATTAAATTAAGGAATTATCAACTGGGCTACCTATTGGTTGGTCTGTTGGGGATGTAAGATTAGTTTCTACAAAGTGTCTTATCTTGGAGAAAAGCATAAAAGTGATTGTGAGGTATTCTGTATTTTGTCTGAAGCTGTGTGAATAATATGAAATTGGCCTTTTTCAAATAAGTGAGCTACTAATCTCAAGTCCAATGAATCATCGAAAATGCTTTCCCTGTACCAGGTGAAAAGGCTTTGTTTTGGGTTAAAGGTTGTAAAGCTTGATGAGAAACCTCCCCTACCAGTATGCTTAGCAACATCATGCCAGATCATAAATGTGTTATGCATGATGACATTATCTTTAACCTCAGCAGGAAGTTTGCTCATTTAAAGTTAAAAGAAAGCAGAGGGGGGAGAAAGGAGCACAGCGCCAGGCATGTATATGTGTCTCCTGATGAAGAAAATGTTTGAGCCAGCCTGATATTAGTCGAGCATGACAAGCATAATTGTAATAAAGAAAATTGGGAAGGACCTGACCCCTCCCTAATCTATTGGTAATTGTAGAGTCTTTATTTTTAATCTAGATTTCTTTCCATACCATATAAAATTTGGGAGAAATCCTTCAATATCTAGATTAGTTCTCCTGGTAATCATGAGTGGCAACATTTGCAACAGGTACAATATCCTTGTGATCACATTCATCTTTATTAGACTAATTCTACCCATCCATGACAGAGGGAAGTTGAACCATCTGGCGAGGTCACTTTTTGACCGCTGCCTGGGTTGGTGTTAAGTTTTGTTTATACAGTTCTTCATTATTTGCAGATATACTGATGCCCAGGTAGATCAAACCTGAAGATGACCATCTGAAAGGGAAATTAACCCGGGGATGTCCGGTCTCCAAAATCACCAAGTGGCAAGGCCTCTGACTTGCTATAATTAATTTTGTACCCTGAAATCTGACAAAACTGACTAACAACTGATAATAAAATAGGGATCAAACTCTCTGGGTTGGTAAGAATAATAAAAAGCAGCAAAATATCATCAGCGTAAAGTGAAATTCAATATTTGTTCCCCCCCAAAGCAACACCCGACATCCCCTGGTGGCTCCTAATAGCTTCTGCCAAAGGCTCCAGTGCAAGAACAGTGGTGAGGGGGGCAGCCTTGTCGCTCAAGAGAAAAACATCAGATTTAGAGCCATTTACAAGAACTCTAGCAGTAGGAGAGCTGTATAGAAGTTTCGTCCATTCAATAAAACTTTAACCCAATCCAATCAATGGAGAACATCAAAAGGATACTCCTCACTCTACACGATCAAATACTTTCTCACCATCTAATGAAAGGGTGAGGCCCTATTCCTTTGTACTATGTGAAAATTGTATTATATTCAGAAGTCGGCAAACATAAGAAAACGAATATCTTTTTTTAATAAACCCTGTCTGGTCTGACCTAAGACAGGTAGCACCTCCTCCAATCTTCTAGCCAGGAGTTTTGATAGTATCTTGCAGTCAACCCTAATTAATCTTATCGTCTGTAAGATTCACACTGATCAGAGGGTTTCTCCTTCTTTAAAATCAAAGAGATGTTGGCCATATTTAAAGTGGATGGAAGCGTGCACCTTTTAAAAGATTAAATGAACATATTGGACAGATGACCCACCACCCATCTTGCCATCTTCTGGTAAAATTCCGGTGGGTGCAAAGATTTAATGGTCTCAAGAACTTTCCTGTACTGTAATCTGTCTTCAATCATTTTTCCATTTTTCTGATAATGGTGGGAAAGTTTATTCTATCAAGAAAAAGTTTCCTTTTCTCTAAGGTGTTTTGGCAGTCTGATGAGTATAATTCCTGATAAAAATCCTTTATTATCTTACATATAGTTTTGGTTTCAAAGCGTTGTGTGCCAGTCCTGTCCCTAAGTGATGATATTGAATTAATCCCTGTACGGCCTCTGGCCAAATGGGAAAGAAGCCAAACAGGTTTATTACCAGATTCGAAGAGTCTATGTTTGGCAAAGAGTATCGCTGATTCTGCTTTTTGGGTTAGCAGTTGATCCCGGGCATGTCGTGCTGCTTCTAGTCTTTTAAAAACAGAAATTGAGAAGGTAGCCTTGAACTTACTATCTAGTAATGTAATTTGCTGTTTGAGTTCTCCTTTGTTTGTTCAAGTACAAACTTTTTTTTCCTTGCAGCTGTGTACAATATTATTGCACCCCTCAGGAATGGTTTGCCCATTTCCCACAATGTTGAAGCAGAGACACCAGGCTTATGCATCTTTAGTAAAAATAAAAATTTCCCATTGTGATTCTAGATATGTTAAAAGTGAAGGATTGCTAACGAGACATGGATTTAGACGCCAGTGTCTGGACGGTGGGGGTCAGAATAAGGTGGCAGAAGTTCAGTAGTGACTGATGAATGGTCGGAAAGGGTACATGTGTTAATAGAGCAAGTGTTAGTCCTATCTAGAGCTAATCTGGAAATAAAAATACAATAAATTCTTGAAATGGAATGATGAGGGCAGGAGAAAAAAGTAAAATCTTTTCCCTTGTGGGTTGATAATCCTCCATGCATCAGACAGGCTGAGATCAGAACAGAATTCACTTGTGGGGTGAGGGTACTAGGTGGGCTATGATCCAATCCTGGGGGCCAAAACACAGTTAAAATCCCCTCCAATTATTACTAATGAAGGACAAATGGAAGAGATGTTAGCCAATAATTTAGAGTAAAATGAGCTATCAAAAGTGTTGGGGGCATAAATGCTTCCTATGAGAATTTGTTCATCATACAGACAGCCAGTAATAACTACAAATCTTCCCTCTATATCACATATGACTTTATCTAGTGAAAATGCCAACATGTTTATGGACAAGTATTGTGAGACCCCCCACACACACACACTCTTAGAGTAAAATGAAGAATAGAATATCTGACCAATCCAATCACGTTTTAATTTTAAGTGTTCAAGATCAGTAAGGTGGGTATCTTGTAATAATGTCACCTGTACCTTATCTTTTTTTTTTTTTTTAGCACAGTTAGTACTTTACATCTCTTCACCACATGGTTAATACCTTTGACATTCAGTGTAATGATTTTTGTGTTACTCGTGGTGTGAATAACTTGTCAGGTAGTAAAGGAAAATTATCTGATTCAAAAACAAAAAAAAAAGTATAGCCCATGACAAGAAATATGCAATTCACTATTGTTCAGCAAATAAACTATGCAGGTACATTCATCTCCTACACGAGGGGGAACAAAAAGAACTATCCCCAAACTCACACACACAAAAAAGAAATGGGGAGCATGAGAATTCAAGGGATAAATAAATAAATAAATAAATAAATAAATAAAGATATAAGGGGAAAATGGGAAAGCTACTCAGTGGTAGTATTACAGGAGTACGTGCTGCTAGAGGAGTAATCACTTCTGGAGAGAAAGAAAAAACAACTTTCATATCTCACCCCCGCTCCCACAACATAAAATTATTAATAAGCATGGTGATGTTATGATAATCTAATGAATTTAACATTATCCTTTCTTTGCTAACACAAACTAATATATCAGATATGACTGTAATTGCAGCATGGTGTCAAATACATTTAACTAAGCCAATGCAGCTCTAAAACCCTTCTTTCTTGTATCACATTGATATTCCGTCAAAAAATAACATAACAAAATCAATACAACACAACTAACTCACTCCCTGGCGGCGTGTGTTCATGTAATCACACACTACACACGTCACAGATCTGAGTGGTCTTTTATTCCAGCTTATCAAGAAAGTCCTCTGCATCGAACCTGTGCTCCTTGCCGTTGTGTTTTATGGTGAGCGTAGCCGGATGTCTCTTAAGGCTTGACACACTCTGTTGAAGGCGTGACACTCCTCGGTTTTCCTTCATATTCCAGGTTATTTTCCCCCGTACCGCTGCCATTATCCGTAGTTTGTCCCTGGAGTTGTGAAGTTTAATAATAAGTGGCCAGTGTTGGGCAAGTTCACTTTCTACACGAACTAGTTAAGTTCATAGTTCATAGAAATTATAATGAACTAGTTTAGTTCATAGTTGACAGGAAATTAAAATGAACGAGTTCTGTTCACCATTTCTTTTTTAATGTTGCTGCAAGCAATTATTTGTCAAAATGATTGCCACTGCCCATATACTACACCACCACAAACAGCAATTATTTTACCCATTTTATCTGTCAAAATCTGTGTCCAATTTGGAATCTTTATCCAACCAGGGTTCACATTAGCACTGAAGGGAGAGCCCATGTAAAACTGTAATTTCCCTTTCAGCTTCTCTCTACAGTAGATTAAAGATATGAGGAAAAACCTGCTGCCAAATGGTCTTTATTATAAGACAGAAACAGGTCCTTAAGGTGCAAATGTTTTTTCCCCCATTTCAATATTTCAATCCCCAACTTGGGGCAATCCTCCAGCTCTTGGCAACTGCAGCTTTCATCTTCCTCCATGCTTGTTAAATGTTTGATGACGCAATTGTTAGCGTGACAGAAGCGACAGCCCGTGTTGCCATGTTTGATTACTTTCCACAGATACATATTAGGCTCATTTGTGGTATATTTAAAATTGGGGTTCGCTGGAAACCTGGCACGGTTTTGACCGTGCGTGAACTTTGAAAGAGTGTCGTTCACAATTGCCCAAATGAACTTGTTTACACCCGACGCTCGTCAAGGGGAAAGACAGCGCATTCAGTTCACGTTCACACAAAATACAAACTAGTTTGTGATCTTTCATTCAGTGAACGCGCTGAGGTACAACAGTGTAACCGGCTGGGGACACACTCCCCGTGGTCCCAAACTGCGGTGTGCCCGGTCAATTTTAATGCGGCTTTTAGTTGCGGGACTTGCCATCAGTCCAAGTACCCTACAGTAGGCAGCCAGGATTCAAAAAAATCTGTATTGGACAATTTCCCTCCATGCCCTCTTCCAGATTAAGAACGCGAATATTGTCCCATCTGCTTCGATTCTCTAAATTATCCATGCCATCAGCCATTTGCTTCGTTTTCTTGTCTGTTTCAGCGAGCCTGGCCTCCAAACCGGCCACTACATCCGAGACTCACTGCTCCGTGACGGTAATGCGGCTGGACTGGCTCACTAAAGTCATTGACATTTTTTTTTAGTGTCTATGAAAACTTGGAGAGTTTCGCATCCACAACGTCACTGAAACTTTGAGTTACCTTTGAATCAGAACTTCGGTTTCCATAGTCGGTGAAGCCATGTCATTTCGTTGTGGAGAGTTTCCTGCTTGGCTAACGTTAGCATTAGCAGCTGCAGCATTAGGCACTTTTGGGGATTGAATTTTCATTTGTTTTGACATTGCAAATTATCAAAACGTCACTTTTCTTCTTTTCGTTAGATCTGTATTGGTGTGATAAATCAAAAAAAGGAGTGCTAACTTGCAGAAAAATTAAATGGAGTTTGTGAAAGCAGGAGCTCAACAGAAACACGCCTTCAGGAGTCAGCCATGATTGGCGATCGTCCTCATCAAAGTTCTGATCCAATTCAAAGTCTGCATCTAGACAAGTATGGTTGAAATCTCAGGATGTGTTCTTGCTGTTTGTTGCGGACGCATCCAGTGCAGACTCACTCACCCCCATCCATGGATGGCTGGAGGTAAGAATGTCCACCCTCTCCCTCTTTATTCGCCATACTCACTGTAAACTTTGTAAGCAACAAAAGAAATCAACAATCACACAAGAGCTTAAAAGGGCATCGCTCACCATTAAGCACATCTACACCATATCTACAACACCTACCATCCCTCCTTAACTCAGCAGCAGCGGGTAGGCTGGGGTATGGGAGTGTGCCGCTGTCTTCTTTGTCATCTCCCCGTCCAGTCTTGCCCTATAATTTTCCTTCATCGCTTCCTTTGAGGCTCAGAACAGCACAGGTGTTTGATAGCATCTCTATTGTTTTCTGAGCGGGTAGTTGGAAAACAGCCTAAAACATGACTTTCACAAACATATATGGACATGCTAGGATCTCCAGGTACCTCGTGGTGCTGACCTGCTCAGAGAAGAGACACTGGGAGCAGTTGTAGCTGTCTTCCTGCAATTTTGGAGGGTTCTTTTTTTTTTGCCTCCATAAAACTTTATTTATAATGCGGCTGAAAGACAAACATATAAAACCCATGAAAAACACTTAATTAACTGTTATATAAATTGTTGCCAGAGAAGTCCATGGTTTAGTGTTGTGCTTTGAATGTGTCAGCCAGCTAGCTGAGCTGTGATGTCGATAAGTACACATGTATACGACACGACAGCAGAGAGACTGAACTGCGTCCTCTCAAGCACACAAGTCCAAGCTTGGCTGCTATGAACTGAGAAACAGCTACTGCTTTTTCTTCTTTCCCTCCTCATTCAGAAGCTTCAGGACCCTTTTTCACGTGTGTGTTTGTTTTGTTTTGTTTTTGTTTTTTTTACATCCTGCTATTTTTAATGAAGGACTTTAATCACTGCCTCCCAGTCTCAAGCAATCTACTCTTTCAAACATAACATCAAAAACTGTTTTTATTGAATATTACAGTTTTACAAAACTGCCTGTAAAAATATATGTTTGACGTAGTCATTCCCTATAGGATCTGCTACATTCTCAACTGTTTTCTGTGTGAAATACATTTTTGATTGTTGTTCTTTATCCTTGTTTTTACCTTTCTGTCCATGTGTCTGACTTACTTGCTTACGATTTTACTCGGAGAAGACAAGATTTATTGGCAGCTTCAATAGAAGTGAGAAGGAAACGCATTTAACTCATAGTTTGTTGTCTTTCCTGTAGTACTTCAAAGACTTTCTTTCTCTGTGACAGTGATCAAGGGTTTTACCATTCAGGGTTGCTGCAGAGTAATCCGTCTGCATTTGTGTGGAACCATTCTGTTGACAAGAGAGAAAAAAAAAGACATTAAAGAAAGAAATTTATCTTTCTGAATAATCTCTCTACGCTCATGAAAGAAGGGGAAAAAATAAAGCTTACTTTATTCCCTGTAGTGTTAGAAAAGGGAGTACTGCATCTTTTTTTTCTTAGCCTCACTATATAAAAACATTGAGAATGAGGGATTCACAGAGTTTTTCAATTTTGCTTCTGCTCTGTGCTCATTAACGGAACACATTTTATGATCTTGTGCTACAAAATGGATCGTCCTCTAAAGCCATTTGTCGTGCTCTAATCGAAAACTTTGTTGCAGCATTCACTCACAAGTAAAACGCAGCTTGGCCCTAGTTAGCTGTTAAAAGGCCTGTAGTTTTAATATAAACCAACAAGGCTGCACTCAGAGAAGAGCATTTGCTGTGAAAGCTCCCTGTATATCTGTGTAGAAATGAATGAGAGCCATTGAACAGGACTTTGTTTCAGTATATATTTCACAACCTTTGACTGTCATAAAACAATCAGTGCATCAGGATGTGTGGCTTCCACTTTCAATTGCTGTTCGCACATAAAGTTTTAATCAATTTTTTTTCTGCCCAAGGTTTTCATTTATTGATTATTTTATTGTGTTGTTCTGTTTCGTTTTTGCATTCTGCTTTATTATATACAACGGAAACGTGAAATTTTAAGTAACATTTGATCAGTTTTTCAAGGTTTTTCAAAACCAATGGAAATGTGATCTCAACAGAAATGAGTTCCATCAAACAGAGACTACACTGTGTTTCTACAATAAGCTTCTACAAACATTATAGAAACGAACAAAGTAAATACAAAACCAAGTATTATGTCTTCAGAGAGTTAACATTTTCCAGTAGCATTATTCAGATGTGTTTACAGGACAATTTTTAACACTGATTTCATTAAACTCGATCTGAATCAGACAGAATACTCTGGGAAAAGATTAGACAACACAACAGGAATAATGCAGCAGCTTGTTAAAGCATGTTAGAGTAAGTAGGCTGCTCTGCCCTCACTATTCTTAAGTGACCCAGCGATGCCAAGATTCACTTTTCACTCCAAGCGGCCTCTATAAATGGCCTCCATAAATCAGGATTATGGAGTGGAGAAGCTAATTGTGATCATCATTTGTCTGCGCCATATCATCAACAACAATATGGCACAAATGATGATCAGCACTACATCATCAGTTTAGGGGGAGCTGTCTCCTTTGGAGTCCTTCTCTTAAACCACTTTCACAGTTGCAAGCTGGCAACATCTACATAATGCATCTGCCACTGATTAGTTCTGCTGTTCAAGAGAACAGAGCGGAGCCACCTGTGATTGATGCTTCCGAGAAACCTTGTCTTACTTTGTGCTTAGAGATAGAAAAGCTGAATAGGATGGGATGTTGGACGCATGAAATGTTTTACGTGAACTTTGTTATAACTATTTGAATCAGCAGCCATGTTTCCCATAACATGGATTTTTTTTTTCTGATTCAACTCCTGCTTTTTAAATGTATTAAATAATGTGAGGCATAAATCTAAATGGACTCGTGGACTGTGGAAGGAATGGGGGCTACAGAGTACTGTAATGGTATCCACTAAGCGGCAGCACCAGTTGAAACCTATTGTTACCGTTACATTTGGGGCTTTTGGAAGATAGCATAACTTCCTGTTCGGAAAAAAACTATACAGATCTCCCTCTGATTAGGAAGGCACTGATTTAGAGTGAGGATAAGGACATAACGGGGAGGAATGTCGACACGCTGAACCTCAGAAGATATTTCAGGTTATGTTCCTTTTATTTTGGCAAGGGAAATACCAGCACTGACGGTGAGTGAGTGGGGATCCTTCCTACTTTACCTGAAATAACTGGAGGAAACCACTAGCCTAGAAAGGTGCATGTCAAGTGAAAAACATTGCCACAGCACTGTACTTCATAGTGTGGATGTCATTCTTGGGATGAGGAAAAGTGTTGGGTTTATTTATTTTTCTTTCTCTTTCAAAGTCATTTCATCAATTTGGACAAGGGTGTGTAGATCAACCACATCACATCCCAAATCCCATTTTAATTTCCTTCTGATAATCTTAAATTCCATCTTGTGACAGAAAAATGCCAGTGTAAAAGAAAACAAGAAATATATAAATTCATATTTTACAGTATCTAATGAAGACAGATTATTACTCCTCCCATCAGATGTGAATCTCAATAGCATTTTAAGTGTAAAACAATAAATTGGGTTACATTAAACATCTCTTTGGCCTTCTGTAGTGTGAGGAGCGCTGCATATAAACAGCAATTATACAATATAATTATCCTCCCAGTGCAGAAAAAAGGGGGACAAGCTTTGAGGAGCCTGAGTATTTATAAAACCTTCTCCTCATAATGAATGTGAACTTGTCATTGCCCTTGATAATCATTGAGCTCAAATCTCTGGGAGCACCCAAACTTTTCCATTGTGCTAGTTATTTATTACTTCAACAGTATACCAATGAATAAATGTTTAAATACTTCTCGAAAATACTTGTCTTTAAACCTTTTAAAGATGAACTCGCTGACAGCTGACTTAAATATTTACGATTACAGTTTGACAGGATCCTCCACAAACAATTGTGGTTTGTGCACCATGCATGAAGTTTACAGATGAGAACATCATTTCTGCTATGATAATGTAAGCCACATTATTTACATAATATAATATCAGCCACCTTTAATTGATTAACTTTTGGGTTTTCAGTTATTGTAGGCTTTGTGACCTTAATGTTTTTGAATGTAATTACTCACACTGAAAAACAGACAATGCAATTTTGAGGCATTTTATTAAGTGCAGGGGGTTTTTTTTTTGCAGTTGTGATGGCTTTAGAGACACATGTTTTCAAAAGCATTGTCAAGAATCCATTCATTTTAAATATTTGCTTATGTCATTCAAACTGAAGCAAAAAAAAACTAAATGTCTTGTCTTCTGTTGCTGCAGCTTATCTGCTTCAAGATTCCACATGTTGAGTGTTCAGAAATGGTATTCTGCATACCTTGGTGGTAAAGAGTTTTTTTTTTTTTTTTTAATTTATTGTTGCCTTTCTATAATCTCAAACCAGTCAGCCTATTCTCCTCTGACCTCTGACATCAGTGAGCCTTTTATATCAACACAACTGCCACACACCAGATATTTTCTCTTTTTCAGACGATTCTCTGTAAAACCTTGACATGGTTGTGGGTGAAAATCCCAGTAGATCAGCAGTTTCTGAAATACTCAAACCAGCCCGTCTGTCACCAACAACAATGCCATGTTCAAAGTCACTTAATCTCCTTTTCTTCTCCATTCTGATGCTCACTTTGAACTTCAGCAAGCTGCCTTGACCACGGCTACATGCCTAAATGCATGGAGTTGCTGATATGTGACTGCTTGATTAGCTACTCGTGTTACCAAGCAATTGAACAGGTGTTCCTTATAAAGTACTGCAATTTAAGCGTTTCAGTTTGTTAGAGAACCTTTTAATGCTCTTGGATTTATTGTTTAAGATGTTGAGATGTAGAGCTGAGATAAATTATCTTCACCTTTTCCTTTAGTCTGTTCCCTTCAGGGGTCTCCACAGCAAATCATCTGTCTCCATCTCACCCTATCATCTGCATCCTCTTCTCTCGCTCCAACTAATTTCATGTTCTCTTTTCATAAATCTCTTTGGTCTTCCTCTGGGCCTCCTGCCTGCCAGTTCCAATCTTATCATCCTTCTACTGATATATTCACCATCCCTCCTCTAAACATGTCTAAACCACCTCAACCTGGCCTCTCTGACTTTCTTTTAAAACGTTTTGCATGTGCTCTCTGATGTACTCATTCCCAATCCTATCCATTTTTGTCACTCCTAAAGTGAACATCAACACTTTAACCTTTGCTACCTCCAACTGTGCCTCCTGTCTTTTCCTCAGTGCCACAGTTTCTAAGCCATATGTCACAAGGATCGATGTCATCCCCGCTCCTGATAAACGAGAATCTGTAGCTTCTCGTAGCTTCAGCACGACCAAACAACACCTGGAGGCATCCTATGAAAAGGGCCTGTATTGCTTTTTACTCCTTCTCTTTTTATTGACTTTTTATTCATTTAATTCCTTTAGTGCATTGAAGAGCTGCTTGTTTGAGAACACTGATCTGCTTTGCTGTGTGCAAAATACGGTAATTTCAAAGTACAATTTTACGGCTGCAGTTTCTTCATTATGAATACGGAGACAGAAGTGAGAATTCACTGTCAAAAATATGTCACAAGCTCACAGGCATCAACTATAAAACAGAGGGTAAATCTATTCCTTAAACTCTGCATGCATTCAAAGTCAGTTGAACTCATAGAGTGCTTACAATTGTCTATGTATACAGTAGTGCCTCTGGGAGAAAAAGCTGCGGTCTACCATGGGCTTCATCAAGGAGGGACCAGCAACGACCATGCATAACTTACGCCTTCAAAGAGCCCTGAAAGGATTTTCCATTAGCAGTTTGACTATGTTAGCCAAGCAGCGCTGCCAGTCCTATGTGGAGCTGTTGCCCTACTAGACTGAAGACACTTCCAGCTTGGAGCCAAGCAAGCTCTTGGCCAACAGGTCTGTGTCTTAGTTGGTATATATGGCTGACCCAAGCTGTCATGGAAAATAATTTCAGGATTCTTCCAGTTGGAACTGTACTGCAACCTACAGTAAATCACCCCAGTGGCGGGACCTCCAGTCACTAATGTTGTTTCGGGAGTGACTGACTGCCATGGAGCACGGTGGCTTAGCGGTTAGCACTGTTGCCTCACAGCGAGAAGGTTCTGTAGGAGTGATTGTGAGTGTGCGTGGTTATTTGTCTATATGTGGCCCTGCGATGGACAGGCGACCTGTCCATGGTGTACCCCTGCCTTTTGCTCGAAGAGAGCTGGGATAGGCTGGGTGGTCTGTTAGTACAATCCACACATACACAAAAAAAGCATATTCTCTTTATTATATGAACATAATCTGTTAATTTTTTTATTCACAGCTCAGAAGTCTGTTTGGTCAATTTAGATATTAAAGGCTAACTAGGCCATTGTATTTTTGTATTTCTTGATATTAATTTTGATTTATTTATACAATTTCTGCATTTGTTTTCCCATTCACCCACCTTCCTCTGTCTTCTTCAGTTGCTGGTAATTCTGGTGTCCAGGTGGTGCTTCCTGCGTTTTGTGTTTCCCCCCAGGTTTGGATTATCCGTCATTAAAGTGTGTGTGAGTGCGAGTGACAGTCACGTGACTGGGATGATTTACATTGTGTTGGGACTCCTCACCCTTAGATCCATTCCCCAACAGGTAAGCCTCAGCCCTGATTAGGTTCCCTGTTCCTCCCTCGTAGGATGCATGGTAGTTTTTATTAGGGGTGTGTGCCAAAAAATATCGATTCGCATAAGTGTAATCGCGATTCTCATTTGCTACAATTCAGAATTGAAATAAAATGTCTCAAAATCGATTAAATAACAAAAACCTCTGCAGGCTGTCCGCCTCCATTTTGTAACTACGCGGGATGTCCTGACACCACCACGCAGCCGGTTCTGGAACGCACACACGCATGCATGCACGCACGGAAAGCACCAAAACAGAGAGGAAACAACAAAGATAGGGGGGGAAAGGAGATCCAACTGGCCCCGTTTTTGCTACGGCCTTACAGTGTGGTAGAGAACGAGGGTTTTATCTGCATGTAGCAGACAGCGGAGCCAAGGTACGCCATACCGTCCCATAAGATTTTCACTGAAGACAGCTGTGCCACAGCTTTACCAAGAGATTAAAAGACAGGTCGTCAGTGCCCAAACCATGGACATCAAGAACAACCCAGTGTTTTGTGACCTTCACCGCTCACTACACAACTGATAAGTGGCTGCTCGAATCCCATGTTTTGCAAACTTATTTCATAGATAGCTACTCAGAGTAGCAGTTAAGGACCACACACTATTTTTGGGCGAAGGCACATTCCTCAGAACTTAAAAGGCAGCATGTTTAACTGCACTATTTTTCCTTTTAATATAGAGGCAGTATGTGATATTGCTTTCATATAACAGTTGCAACAATTCCATCTAAGCATGAATAAATGTTTAAAACTTAATAAATGTGGAAAAAGACACTTTATTGTCCCGATTTGTCATTCTGTCTTGCAAAGCAGATGGTAGTAGATCATGATCAGAAATCATTTCAGAAATCATTATGAATAAAATTGTGTTGAATCAAAAATCGATTTTGAGTCGACACGTGGCCCCAAAAATTGGAATCGAATTGAATCATGAGATAGTAAAAGATTCACACCCCTAGTTTTTATGGTTAGTTTGTTTTAAACCAGTTTTGTTCATTAACTTTAGTTTGACTGGAACCTCAGCTCTCCCACTTCTTTCAGAAAGAATTTGAGTGTCTTATGGTTGATACAGGAGTCTTTTTTTCATTTCCCTGGGTGAAATTTTCAAGGTGGCATTGTCAGGTTACTCAAATCTGTGGTTGTGGATATTTTCCCTCAGTTTTTCCCCACATACAGCATTGCAGGTCTCACCACCATCTTGTACACCTTTCCTTTCATTCTTGCTGACACAGTTTTATGAAACATCACACCTGACACTTTTCTCAACCTGTGCCAACATGCTTGCTCATGCGTTTTCACCTCTTTTCCACACTCTCCGTTCCTCTGGACTGTTAACCCAAAGTACTTGAAACCCTCCACCTTCTTAAATCTCTGCTCCCTGTAGCCTCACCGTTCCACCTGACTCCCTGTCAGTCACACAACATCATAGTCCATGGAGATTCCTGTCTAACCTCAACTGTCAGTCTGTCCATCACCAGAGCAAACAAGAAGGGAGCTCAGCGCTGATCCTTAATGTAGTCCCACTTCCACCTTGAACTCCTCTGTCACACCTGCAGCAAGCCTCACCACTGTCTAACCGCTTTCATACGTGTCCTGCACCACTCTAACATCTAACATACTTCTCTACCATCGATAGATACCATACCATACCATCCTTGCACCCTGTCTTATGCTTTTTCAATTTCTACAAAGATACAGTGCAGCTCCCTCTGACGTTCTCAGTTCTTCTCTATCAGCCCCCCCACCCACCTCCTTCCCTCCCTCCATGAATCTATACTGCTGTTGACAAATGCTAACTTCTGCCCTTCGTCTCACTTCCCCTATTTTCCATAACTTAACTGTATGGCTCATCAGTTTTATTCCTCCGTAGTTTCCGCAACTCTGCACATCCTCCGTGTTATTATAAAATCGGCACCAGCACAGTTCTCATCCATTCCTGGGGAATTCGTTCACTCTCTAACATCTTGTTGAATGTCCTTGTCGAAACTCTTCTGCTCCCTCTCCTCGATATTTCCATACCTGCACAGATACATCAGCAGGACCAGCTGCCTTCCCACTCATCATTTTTCATTATTCGTGTAGGGATGAGATAAATATATGGTGAAATTTAACACTGACAAGGTAGTATGTGAACTCACTGTCGATTTTTATCAATATTTAAGCAAGGTGCGTAACTCTTTGATGTCCTGATTAAAATGCAAAAATGTGGATTATTGTGTACTACTTTATGTTGCTGTAAACAGGCAGAGATAATCTTGGCTTTCTTCCTACTATAGAGCTTTCAGAAGGAAAATGAACTCTGTATCCTGAGCAAAGGCCAGGAAATGTAATTACAATGCCTCCCCATGGCCTTGTTGGTACATTTAATCAAAGTACAGTGCAAACAAACCTACATCTGCCCTTCCCCCCACCCCTTCCCAGCAAACAAAGAAACAGAGTATAAAAATAAATGAACAAATAAACTTTTGCTCTTGTTTTTTTTTTTTTATTTTGAATATATTGACACACATATATTGAATGTATTGATACTGAATCCATACTTCATTGGCTCATATGTTGTTATGTCTGTTAATGGCTTTTCCTTCTTTCCTTGTTTCACTGTGCTCTGTAACATCTGCTAATCCCCATGTGCTGTTGTTGTTCTTTTCTCTAACGTAACATGTTATTCTCAAACAGAAACTGCAGCTAATCTTCGGAGAGTTAGTGTGTTGGTGAAAGATTCAGCATGACATCAGCTTTGTGGTCTTCCAAGAAGCTTAAGCAGTCATTCAGCTGTAAATGTGAGGCTGAGTCACCAGGGTGTTTATGTAGGTGATGACAAGGAAGGGAGGGTAAGATTTTGACTTCAGTTCTTTGTTCAGTTTTTAAACTGTCGTGTCTTATTTTCTTATGCTCATGTTCTCAAAATTTTAGTACATATTTGTATGGACAGAGTGCATGACCATGTAAAGCTTTGTTCACTGAAGTAAGGAATCCAGCTTCTCTGCAGGAAAGAATTTGATGCTGAGAGATAGAAAACAGAAAACTTTCATGACTTTCCTGCCGACATAATGTTTAATTCATGCATTTCTTTTCTTTAAGTAACTTCATGTTTCATAAAAGTGCCTACAAAGAATCCATTATTTGTCTTATTATCATTATATGAGGGACAAATAAATACCATGTACAATATTACTGCCATGTTGCATTTGCAGCTTTTTTTTTCTTTCTTGCTGATCCATTGAAACTAGAAAGAGAGATGTTAAATTAGATAGGGAATCTCTCCTGGTAGCTTTGCATTTATGGATCTTACAAAGGAGCCATTGCTGTGGTTCCACAGACTGACCTTCACTCAGCTGATTTGTCCCAAAGATAACAATTTCTTCAATACCATGCATGAAGGGTGCTTTAAAATTAAAAAGGTCAACCTTGCACATCTCAATTAATCAGTTTCCTTGCATTTTCTTTGAATAAACACTCTTAAATTTCTCGAAGTCTTGCATGAATCCTAATGGATGGCATCACTCAGATGGTTTTCTTTAGCATGGAGGCACAGGAGCCACAAAGACAGACAAAATGACAGGCAGATGCTCGGTCATTGTCACACTAAATCCTATTGTAATGTGTGTGTCTCTGGAAGATGCCCCCAAAGCTTATCTTGTCCGTACACTCCTGACAACCCTGGAGGCTCACAGAGCAAGCTGCAGGGTGATGCAGAAAGGGCAGCGTGATTACAAATATCTCACCTCCTCTGTGAGTGCGTAAAAATCCACAGGGATTTTTCAGCAGGGTAAAAAAATCATTCCATCAAGGATTTTTCTTGCATTCTTGTTTTTTTATAAACCCTCTTCTATGTTTTCTTATTTCACTGCTCTGGTTTCAGAGGTGGTGTTTTGTTGATCTTTTTATTGTTAAGATTTTTGCTTTGCTTGTCTCCTTCTTACAAGTGTCTTCCTTAACTGTGTTACCCACCACTGTGTGTTAAAATAAGGACACTTGTGGCTTTCTTGCTTTCTTCCCCTTGCTAGTCCATTTGTTCTGGTTCCCAGCTGTGGTTAACTCTCTCCTATGTGCCCATCTCTTCATTTTGTCCTTGAATAGCCTACTGTGACAGCCCCCTTTGTCTGGTAAAGGACATGGGTCTTTAACGCTGCCTCATGGGGCACACTTATACCAGCCAAGTTGTGCCAGCACACTTATACCAGCCGGGGCAAGCCCAGGCAGAGCTGGCCCTCCTTCTCGATTCCCCTGCTGGTCTGAACTTAAAATACTCCACTCTCACGATGTAACATTAAGCACCCATTTGTTTCCTTGAAGATCACAAGGTCTCAGAGCATCAGCACAACTGAGATCAGCGCAGAAAACATGACGGCAACACTTACTGACTTCATGACTTTTGAGTTGACTTTAAGACACAACCCTCGCAGTTTTTCAGTGGCTGGTTTACGCCAATATGTTGTTGAATGCCCGTCACAAGGAACTATCAGATCTACACATCATGCATACACTGTGTACACACCTACCTCTTTCAGTCATCCCAGAAACAAGGATTGAGTTGTGCTTAAATGTGGAAGCACTCACACTAGCCAAACAAACCAAACTACACTGAGCATTTGAGTCTTCCTATTCCTGCTTCCCTGACAATCTGTCTTGATTTCAAGTATTTCAGCCTTGAAAGGTATGAATATTGCATTTTTTTTTTGTTTTTTTTTTTAATATCACCCATTTGGTATCACCAGCAGCCAAGCAGTAAAATCATTTGTGAGCAAAGCTAGTGGGGTCAAGATTCCACCCATCTATGATACAAAAACCTTAGGACAATTCCAGTGAAATGCTTTTGCAGGCTCCCAAAATGATAAAATATGCTTTATGATTGAAATGCAGTTCTGAGGTTCATTGCAAAAATTAAAACAGGGACACACAAAAAGCATGGGTTGTGTGAGGAAAACGTATCTAGTGCCGATAGTGAATTACTGAGAGTTAGTGCTGCGAGAAACAAATCAGTTAAAATGAATGATTCAAACTGGGGGTGTGAATTTACAGAGAGGGGGGGGCAGAATAGCTGAAACTGACTTCTATAATCCCTGTGATGGTCTACACAGATGCCCATATCCGCATGCAGAAGAAAATCCAGTTGACAGAGAAGACAGGATGAACATCCTTAACATAAATATTACCCAATAATAATCTCTGAAACTAGTCTAAAAATCCATTTTATCTATGTTTTTAAATCATGAGTAATCTTTATTTTATCACTGAGAATGCTGCAGCAGGTAATGGCAAAAATACATCTGAAATACTAAGGAATACTTTCCCTGAAAAATAATTGAAAAGAGTGAAAAGATCAAAGAAGAATAAAGTACACAACCCCTCAGATCAGGACTTGGCACAGTTTGACAAGGCAGGAAGGTTAGGTTAGTTATTTTTAGCACCTGATTGAAACTGCAAGGATAATTGTGATTGCATCCTCAAAATGGTTATGTAGTGCTGTGCAAAGTCAAAACATAATCTTTCTCACTCTTGCACTGTGCAGATGAAAGCCGATTTCATACACAACTACAATCCCTTTTCATTGTCACAACCCACATCATCTTTTTTTTAGTCTTGAAAAAGTGAACACACATTTAACAGCTTTTACAAAACCCATGGCCAAAGACTACATTTGTGTTAACGCGAAGATAATCGCACATGCAAATTACGACGGGAATGTCATAAATGACATGATTACCGTTGCTGTGATTAATTGCCTGTGCAGAGTTCGGGAAGTGAAGATGAAACTCTCATGGGAGTAGAAGAGGAAGTAGTCTTCATAACTGATGTATACATGTACTGTACTTTCTTAGAGGTGCTGTGTTTTTTTCCTGCAGTAGAGGCTACCTGAGTACCGCTGAATACGACATGTAAGAGGGAAGAACTTGCACTTTTCCGGGGCATTGCAGACCTGTGTCTTTCTCGGCTACTGCTTCCTTCAGCTATTCCAGACTCCTATACAGGATCATCACTCACCTCACCATCAGTGCTGGTATTTTTCTTTCCAAAATGATGGTAATATAGCCTAGAGTTTCTTGTTAGGTTCAGCATGTAGGCATTCTTCCCCGTTTTGTCCTTACGCTCAAACTAAATCAGTGCCTTCTGAATCAGTGGGCATTTCAAATTGTTTCATTCAAAACTGGAAGTTTTCCTATCTTCCAAAAGCCCCAAACACTGTGGTAACTACCGTTTTCAACTGGTGCTGCCACCTAGTGGATACAGTTTTTGCAGTATTAGGGTAGACCTTTGAACTCTGGGATTTCCTGTAGGATTAACTAGATGTTATAAGCCTGGTCTCAACAAATGTGGAAAAATAGTAGTGGAAAAAAAAAAATCTTCATTTTGCCATTAAAACATCTTGTTTATCAATAATAAAGTTTTGCCATAGCTTTAAACTTCATCAAAAACGCCCCAAGAATTACACCTCCAGAACACATGAACACCCACTTTCATATCCAAAGGGGGGAGAGAGAAGCGCCTATTATCATATGAGGGTGGTGATGTCAATAATATAACACATTCCAACACCATCAGATAAGGGAACACATTGCACGAAGATGAGAAAGTACTGTGCCCCAGGAAACTTTCAACAGCAACCAGCTCCTACATACTGCAAATGCAATCCTTCACCATCATAAATCAAACTCTATTTTTCTCGTGTAATCCTGACTCATAGATTAGATCATAGTTTTCTTGTTTTGTTTTTGTTTTAGTAGCTCAACGTTCACAGATAACATGTTTTTCATGTTAATATCAGAAATTACCAGTAGTTATTCCTTGAATAAAAAAATAAATAAATAATTTTAACTAATAAAATGGAGAAAAAAAAAATGCTTCAAAACCCCACCTTTGAAGTTTCCACTCATGATTTCAGCAATGTGATTAATGTTGTCATACCTCAATGGAGAAAACGGAAGGTAAAGCAAACATCATTTGCTTGATGTGATGATAACCTCTGATGTCTGTTTTAAACTCTAACCCCAATCTCTTTTCCTGTCCTAAATTCTTCTGCTTTGAGACATTGGATAAAGCATGGGATTTTGAAAGCTTTTTTTTTTCATCCAGCCCCAAAGCACAATGGATTGGTCCAGTTATGACCTTCTTATGTTAGGAAAGCAGTTAAAACCAGTCAAGGGCCATCTTCTGATGACAGTCCCCGGAGAGTCTCCTCTCTTTACAGGGAAGGGAGCAATGTGACATGTGTGCATAGATATTAAAGTTCATTCACACTGGTTTAATAAGATTTTGCTAAGATCTCAGGGGAAATCAGTGTGTAGCTTTAGAAGCAAAAGGGAACTTATTGTCTTGTACTCCCCCCACACTATTTGCCCTAACCTTAACATTAGCAAGTTGTTGACAATTCATCAAACTCAATGATAGGTTCTTTCCCAGTGCCACTTTATATTGTAATAGTTGCATCAGGTCAGAGGGCCAGATAGTGAAAAGCTCGAATATACTATGGGCCAACTCTAAAACAACCCCATAGTTGTTAGGAAAAGCTTGCTAACATTTGTTGCCATGCAATAAAAAAAAGCAGAAGGGAGAAAAGGGATTGCTGTTCATAAGAAGTTCCCTGCTGCCAGAAACAGCACAAAGGCCCGTCTCACATTTGCCAAAAGATATCTTGATGATCCCCAAGACTTTTGGAAAAATATTCTGTGGACAGACAAAACTAAAGTAGAACTTTTTTTGAAGGTGTGTGTCCTGTTAGGGAATGCGGTCCAGACACTCGTGGACTGCTGCTGGTGACAACTACCTAAACCTCAACACCAGGAAGAGCAAAGAAATCATCACTGATTTCTGGAAGTTGCGAACTACGCTGCACTTAAGCCTGAGCATCAATGAGGAGAAAGTGGAGTGTGTCACAGACTTAAAGTTCATCTGACATCTCACAGGACCTGGGCTGAGCCGTGAACACGACCCACACCACAAAAAACCCCAGTAGTGTTTTTTTTTTTCTTTCTGAAAATGCTGAGGAGGAGCAAACTCCCTCAGCCTCTGGGAACTTCTACCTCTGCAGAAACGAGAGTGTCCTGACTTATGGACGTATGGTGTAGGACGCCAGCTGCACCACAGTGGAGAGGAAACAGCTGCAGTGGGTTATCAAGACGGCTCAGAGGCTCCCAACTCCCACGCCTGCACGAGATCTACTTGAGCTGTCTCCAGTGGGCTAAAAAGATCCAGAATGACCCCACCCACTCAGGACTCATGACTCTCATGGCTCAGAGTCAGTGAGTCCACACCAGCAGACTTAAACATCCCCTGGCAGTGAAGAGACTGCGGCAGGAATTGTGAACACCCCACCCCCCACACGTTATAATTTACATATTTATTCATACATATGCATATATTGTATTTATACTGTTGCTCCTTCTGGAGATTGCTGCTAAACGAAGTTTCATTGTATCCTGCTGTGCAGTGACAATACAGCTTCTTATCTTCTTATCTTCTGTTACATCTGGCGTAAAACTAACACAACATTTTAGAAAAAGAATATACCATTTTTCCTCCCACTCCAGAAACATGCTGTTTAGGCTAATTGGTAATATTAAGTCCCAGCTAGCCTTCATGTACATAAACTATAATGTAATCTGATTTATACAAGTTATTGTCGGGATAATTTGGTCTAATAAATAAATCACCAGAAAGTTCACACATACACCCACCCCAGAATTAAAATAATTTTGCAAAGAAAGGTGGGCCAAAATTCCTCCATAGTGATGAGAAGGACTCATTGGCAGTTATTGCAAATGCTTGAACGCAGTTGTTGCTGCCAAGGGTAGCAGAACCACTTATTAGGTAGGGGGCAATTGATGGGCTATCAACAAGGTGAAGAGAGAGCTGAGTCTGAGGTTGTGATTCCAAAGATCACTTCTGTACATGAGCACTGGGAAGTGGCAAAAAGTATGTTTCCTGTTTCCTGTGCAGCTGGATTCATCCTAAGACATAGGGTTAGAGTTTATATGATTAAAAGTGGCCCAGATTTGAACTCCCCCTCTTTACCGTTACATGGACATGGACCCAGCTGAGGTTGTTGAGGCATTTGATTCGAGTGCCTTCTGAGAGCCTCCCAGTGGGGGTGGGGGGAAGGGGGAATCTGTTCACATGTAACTGTGAAGAGACCATAGAGAAGATCCGGAAAAACCGAGATGGATGAAACTGAAAATTTGAGTCACATCTGGATATGTCTTTATTGTTATTATTATTATTATTATTATTATTATTATGCCTTGCCTTGCATAGCTCATTGCTATGATTAATGTCTGTCTGTCTGTATCCAGATGTGAGGAAGATAACCCAAGGATGAATTCTTGTGATGTCCTTATTTGACGGGGGGGGGGGTGTTCATTTTTAATATTTAATATTTAATTGTAAAGGCAGGGTAAGTGATTTTAAACCCAGAACACTTTTTGTCACATGTATTGAATAACTCCTCACCACCTGCGAGCTGACCATACCCTGAGTACACTGTAAAAAAAAAAGAAAAGTAAACAAATAAACAAAAAAAAACCCGTTGTTATACACAGCCCTTTCTCTGTAAAATAAAAAAAATAGAGTTGGAGCAGTCTGGCCTCTAAAACATGACAAACATTGCTCCAGCTAATCGTGAGTAGGGGGAGGGTTCATGCTCAGCTCCTGCTTGAGCGCGAGAAGAGGGGGGTTGGGAGGGTAGAGGCTTGGGAGAGTTCATGGTGGGGCATGTTTCAGGGAGCACTGGAAGGAGGTGGAGGGAGGAGGCAGCTATCTTTGTTTTGTTGTTTCAAATATCAAGTGACATCATGTCATTCAGAAACTACTTACACTGCCTTTACAAAAATAGTATATTGTATGAAGTTTATTAACTTGTACAGCATGTGCACTTGATAGAGTCACAACCCTTATTTTTATTTTTCATATGTTTCTCATAAAGAAGGAAGATGCATATAAACTATTGCTACTATGGTGTGTCCTTAGATTTTTGGCTTTTAACTTTGCTAGAACTAAAATTAAATTAATTATTAAAGAGATGTTTACTGTAGGAAAGTTACAGGTGCAAAATGTACCGTCAATAAGTTTGATTTTTCTTCTACTGTGCACGTATGGCTCTCTGTCACTTCTGTTTTAGGCACCTGGAGCGGAAAGTTAATGATATGAAACCCTCTGTGTTATGTTATAAATGACATCCTTCTATGACATATCAAACAATATTATGTAAAAAAGAAAAATTCGTAAAAGGATACTAAGGTCTTGGATTTAAAAAAAATTACAGTGATTATGTTATCATCAGAACATTTTTTTTTTAAAAACTATTTGGACTCTTTTTTTTTATGTTTTTCATTTATTTGTTCAGAAAGCCTTGCAATGCATTCTATAAATAGAAAGCTGCGCTGGTAGCTTTATTTTTATCTTTTTAACTAGTTTTTTTTATTATTCTTGTTGAACCTCCACATAATTGGTGTCCCGCATTCAGAATATGTTTAAACTCAGAAATCCCATAGTCGTTCAACGCTCGTAAGGTATCACGCATGCGTCAACCATGAGCACCCTCCTGATTTGACAACGCTCGAATCCACCACCCAGCCCACTATGTTGCAAGGCTCGCCGTCACTACCGCACCATCTCCTGCATCTGCCTACTCTTGTTGTTGCGGTCGAAGCGCTGGGAGGGCTCATTATTTTGCAGGGGCCGTGGGAGGAGGAGGCATTTCCGACTCACCGACAGAAGCGTGCAGGCTCAGATTCAGCACCACAGGACCAAGGAGAGCATCCGGGCTGAGTAGACTGTCACTCTCCGAGGGTTAACTGAACGTGAGGACACCATTTTTTGGGAGTATTCAGTGAGTCCGGGTGCTGCGTACAGTTTGTGGACCTGCAAGAGGCGTCACCTCCAACAATTAAAGGTGTGTAGTTAGTTGGAAGCCGTGGGTTGTGAAGTGGGAGTTTTCTTTTTTTTTTTGTTGCTAGCAGCCTGTAGCGTACACTCACTGCACTGACTGACCCGCCGTGCTTGCTAACATTAGCTTAGGCGAGGTCCGGTTTTCCCCATTCATCACTATGCTCACTGGCTTCGTTACCAAATAAATTCCCGCACTAATATACTTGACATTTGACTACACAAAAAACAAACTCCCATTGCATTTATTTTCCGAGCTTGGACTAGTCCCGTTAGCTTAAAATGCCACCGTCGCCTACTCTTGCTAACATTATCGTAAGGGCTTTCGGAGCGCTGCTATCCAACAAGCCCAGTGCTGAAAGAAGCTCCGACTGCCTGTCAGGCAGGGTCGAGCCAGGCTGCTCGGCTAGTGTTGTGGCTAAGCTAGCGTCCACCGACTGCTTTTAATAGTTCATTAACGGCCACGCGTTTACTGTAAGGGCTGTTTTACTCGTTCAGAAGGCAGTTCTCAAACACCCAGATTCAACACTGACGTAAGTACTGGCTGCCTTCCCTTGTGTATTTACATCACTGTTGAATTTCTTTTGTCTCGTAATTTTGCCTCTTTGTTTAACTAACCCCCCCCTCCCCTACTCCGTCCGAAAGCTCCTTTCTCGTTTTCTGTGGTAGATGAGCCATTTTAATTAGTCTCGGATGATTCTGGTTGAATGAATGTCGCGTCTCGCTTGACTTAACGGATGAGAAGTCGCAAACTGATGTTACATGCCTCACCCTGCAAGCGCAACCCGACTTCACAGTGAAGTCCCACGCAGCTGTTTCAACTGAGAGCAGTTTAACTAACTTGGAACACAGTTAACTCAGCTTTAACATTTTCATTTGTTCAAACGAGATTTGGAGTATATTCACTCGAGGCGTTGGAGCAATGTGCGGTTCATATTGAAAGTCAGTCATTGCAAAATGTATTATGTAGCTGATTGCTGTTTGTTCGGACTGTTATTGAATCGCATATTCCAAAATTGTCAATGTGTCTGCTGTGCAGGGCTTGTTTGCATATATGCCTCAGTTAGTGCACTGTCTATTGAGTACACTGCACACCTACAGCATGAGTCAGACCAAAGCTTTGAGACCCAGTGTAGTTTGCCACATTCACTTGCTGTAATTGGAGATTCAGGATCCAAAAAGGCTTGCAGAGGTCACATAGCGGCTGTATTTAGAATGTGAGCTTCTGACTGTTAAGAGTTATGCTCGCACTTGCTGTCATGGGCTGTGTGTGTCTCTGCCTGCTAACAATATTATTCACAAAAACGAGTAGCACACAAGAAGCATTCAGAAGAAAAATAATTGCTATGATTTTTCAGTTTCTTTGGTTTCAAAGAGAAGTCTCTGAGAAAAGGCTTTAGAAAGAAATACTTTACGTGACAGCAGGGCTTTACCAGATGTGATTTGTTTGCCTCCTGTTGGAATATTACTTCACTTTATATCTAATATAATAGAAAAAGTTGAAGGAGAGATGCAACTAAAATCACTTGTATGCTAATTGAAGCTATGAATTACTTTCATGATAAGCGGTTATTTATTAAGTCTTTAAAATAGCAGAAAAAAAAAGAAAACACCAGTTAATGGAAATTAGTTGTCCTGGAGTCATAATAACCAAGGTTGATTTGGTCCCAGTTCTCCCCTTCTGACAATCCTAGACAAAGTCCTGATCATCTTGATCGCTCTGCAGACCTTTCCTGTGGTGTGAGGTGTGTTAAGGATGACAAAGCCTTGAAGGTAATCTCTTTTTCAAAAAGAGAACGGAAGCATATCAAATTTTGCAAACCGGGTTATGTTCATGACAAAATTGACTTGCCTTCAGCTTGCACTGTAACATGTAAAGTCTTTTAGCATGTTATCTCCAAGACTTCAAGCAAACCCTTTTTTCTTTCCTTAATAATTTTCAGACAGACACAGCCCAAACATTATTGTTTACTTTCTGTTACCCTTTGTCTGTCATGTGTGTTTATACTGAGGTTGCATTTGAGCGTGAGAGGCTTTTTGCATGACTTCTGGTTGTTTTTCTTTTTAGAAATGGAATCTTCTAGTGCTTGTGTGTTGTCTGGGTGATATTGCAGTATCCTGCACACGACAGTGGATATGAGACATCCACCTACCCTTATGAATTTGTAGTTTTCAAAACACTTCTCAAATACATGTTTGTATTTTAGATCTTTAATTTCTTTAATGCAGTATTTCATCAAACTAAAATCCATTGGGAAAAAAAACATTTAATTATTTGGAATATTTTCAGTGATATAATAATAATAATAATATTCTACCACAACTTGACTGTGCAAGTCTGAGCACAGCTCCCAACTAATACTTTGTGGAAGCATTTTCTGCCTTTATAACAGCATTAGGTCTTTGTGCATAAGTCTCTCTTAACTTTAAACATCTAGAGTTTAGTTTTTTTTTGTCCCACTCTTTGCAGAAGAAAAAAAAATGTCCCAGTTCCTTAAAATTTCAAGGGGATCTCCTGTGTACAGCTCTCTTTAGATCATTCCATATGTTTTCAGTGGAATTGTGGTCTGGGCTCTGACTGGGTCATTCAAAGCCTCGGGGGCAGGACTCTTTCCCTTTTCTAAAGCCATGTCCTTGTTGATTCTAATGTGTGATTTGGGTCTTTGTCAGATTGTAATGTGAAATTCCTCTTAATTTTTAGCTTTTCAACAGAGGACAAAAGCTATTAATTTTGTCATCCATCATGATAGATGTAGAGGTTAAGAAAATTTACCCCAAAGCATCATGCTACCCCATCATGCTTCACTGTTGGCATGGTGGTTCTGTGGATGATGCTCTTTATTGACTTTACACCAAACACACTTTTTAGAATTGAGGGCAAAAAGTAAACTTTTGCCTTTTCAGATCATAATATATTTTCTTGCATTTTTTGGTGTGACAAACCTCATCTGTTGGCATAATATAGATGTGCTTGTGTACTCTTCTTTTGTACGAAGGATTCTTCAGTCTTGCTGCCCTACCCCACAGCCCAGATGTGTAGAATGCAGAAGATGGTAGCCGCATGCAAGGAGTGACCAGTACTTACCAGATATTCATTCAGTCCCTTCAGTGTTGCTGTTGACCTTTTGGTAGACATGGTACATTCAGTTCCTTTCATATTCTTTTATATCCCTCTCCTTATGTCCTCCGTGGTACTTTACAACAATTTATGGTAACTCTTTGTGACCCATGGCTCCCAGTAAATTACAACCTGAAACATTCAAACAGATGCTACATAAACAACTGCCTTTTATCTGGTTTTAATCATAATCACTTAAATTGATAGCAGGTGTATGTCGTTTACCAAGCCTGCAAGCCTAACTTTGAATGTTATTGGTCAACTTTGAGGACACTTGCAGCACTCTTTATAAAAGACTGAGAAGACTCGATATGCAGTTAGGGTGTTGTTGTTTTTCCTTTTTCCATCCATCCATCCATCTATCTATGCTCCTTTATTCCTATGTAGGGTCACAGGGATCTGCTTGAGCCCATCCCACCTCTGTTAGGATGAAAGGCAGGGATACACCCTGGACAGGTCACCAGAGTATCGTAGGGCCACATGTAGACAAACAACCACGCACACTCACACTCATACCTACGGGCAATCTAAAAGCACCCGTTAACCTAACATGCATTTCTTTGGACTTTGGGAGGAAGCTGGAGTGCCCACAGAAAACCCACACAGGCATAGGGGCAACATGCAAACTCCACACAGAAAGGCTCCCACCGGGGTTTGAGTTTCCTTGTTTCTTTTACTAATTTTTCTTTATTTTTTTCAGCACTAGTGGCCTTTATTCACAGTGAGAGAGAGAGAGAGAAAGAGACAGGAAATCAGGGCAGAGAGAGAATGGGGAAGTCATGCAGCAAAGGGTCACGGGCCGGGAGTCAAACCTGCGACTGCTGAAGGAGGACTGTAGCCCCTTGTACATGGGCCGCCTGCCACAACCACTGCGGATTTTTGTTTGTTGGAACATCGAATTAAAAATGTAATAAGTCAGACATTTATGTTGTTATTTCTATCTTTATTTTTTAAAGAGTAGGAGTTTTGTAAGGGTGTGTCGACTTTATGTTCACTCTACTGAAAAAAGAAAAAAAACAAAACAAAAACAAATAAGCCAAATAAAATGTTTGAGCTGATTTCTTTAATGTGGGCAAGCCTTAAAGAAACATTCTTACATTTCTTATGTGTCAAACCAGTAATCTGAAATTTTATAGCATAGAATTTAAAATAGTATAAAACTAGAAAAATTGTATATCCTCAATTGTGTTAATGTGGTAACAACTGCTCTTTAGTAGCTTGGGAAATGACCTACATTATTAATTAAATATTTAAAGTGTTGCCAAAGCTGTCAATTACTTTTTGACACAATTATATGGATAATTCTCTCACGATTTCAGCACAGTTCAACCGCTTGCCAACCTTTAATTGGTACATTGTACTGTTTTTGATTCAGTTTGGCATAATGAGAAATAGGGAAAATCTGTTTCAGTAATTTTGCTTAGCATGGATTATTTAAAGCATAAAAAAATAAATGTCTTTTACCAAATATTTACAAGAGGCAAACATTGAAAAGTTGTGACTCAAGTTTGCCAAGCGTGGAAAGACACTTTTCTGCCTCTTGGGAAATAACTACAGATGTTTATCCCTGTCCAACCATCTGCCTAAAAGCATATTTTATACATGGTTTACTGTATGTTTTTAGTCCTTTTTATTTATTTATTTTTTTTGCATTTTGTGAGATCTACACTGAGGATTATGTCATTAGAATCTAAAACTTTGCTGAATTTTCTTTAGCTGTATGACTGTTTAATTGCTGCTTTTTCAAAATAATTGACTGTAGTTAACAAAAACTTTGGTTTAATTTTATAATGAAAGAAAAATAACTTCTTAAAAAAAAAAAAAAAAGATTTGTAGGGTTTGACAGCCACCTGTATGAAACCATCTAAATTTTCTGCCTTAGTTACTGTATATCATTTGGAGTTGGAACGCTTGTTTCTGCCACTTGGGAAAAAGAAAGAGCATAATTTATGGGTGAAACTATGCAGTCAATGGCTGCCCAGAGTGCTTTGTGTTGCCTGTTTCCTGGGAGAGCAAGAGATATTGACTGGCTACCATGGAACCTCTTACGTTGTCATACTGAAGCATGGCTCTAAGGTAGCCATGGTTCCCCAACTCAGGGATCAGGACTGTTTGTCCTTGTAGACTCTCTTTTTCTCAAAAACATGCATGTATGCTTGATAGCTTCAAGAAATCGGGGAATAGAATAGAAACAACATAAAATAGTCAAAAGCTTTAGCACTAACAGCAGGGCTTGTATGAATCAGTGATGCAGTTTGGAACTGCACTGACCTAACAACAAATATTCTAATAAGGCTTTGTTATCAGCATGTATTGCTTCATGTTTTCAGTACAACCTGGGTATTGTGATAGCAATACTGGTCAGCCTAATCAGCATTATATGACATGAGCATCTGTTACATTTGCTTGATTATTTTGCACTTTATAGGCCCAAGCTTAACTGAAAAGAGGAAAAATAAAAGGACAGTAATGTAGATGATCCAGCAGGGCAAGTATACCACCAGCAGAGGTTTGACAGAGTAAGAAAGAATGTAATTATTCTTTAAAATATCCTTTCATGCAAGCCTGCCTTAGACCACAACTAAACAATACACGGTGCAGAGGATGTTGAAGGGAGGGCTTATATTGTTCCAACCAACTGTTAGTGTCTATAGCTTCGACATTACTTCTAAAAATCAATCCATCCACCCGTCCTCAATTACTCATAAGTTTGTAGGAGGATGTGGTCGAAAAATATTTCATTTAGAAACTGCACACAAAGCATTAGAAGTTATGACAGATAAGTCTTGTTTAACCAATGGAGCTTTTGTTGCATTTTTGTTGCCATGACTCAACTCAGCATGAAATGTAGAATTAAAGGTTTTATTTGGCTTGGAGCTTATATTTAAGTAAGAAGAACATTCTTGAAATTTCTTTAGGAGCATTAGGGTTTTATCAATGTGATACTGCTCCCTGTCAGTACTTATTAATGCTCTTATTGATGACTATGTGTAAATATATGAAATGGTTCAACAGTTTTCAAACATTATAGCCAGGCTGAAATTTCTGATGCTTTTCTGCTCTTTGCTCCATCATTATGATTAGATTGTTATGATAAAGATTATTACTTTCGACAAAAGCCTGGTGAGCAGCACTGTTTACATAAGCTCAGACACACTTTCTGCCCCGTTAGTTCAGTCTGTCTTTGCTTGTTTTGAATCTACCGAGCTCAGATGTACATTGACTCTCTTCTTTACTACATATTACACCATGTCACTACATATAAACTTATGCCAGTATCTGAGCTGCTATCACTATTTGCAAACCTTACTATGCTCAGATTGTCATTGACTGCTGCAGCTTCAGCCAATATTGTATTAAAAACCCAGAACTGCAGGATATTTTCTAGTGCACAGCCAATAGACCGCCTCTAATATAACATGTTAACAATTTGAAAATATTTATCATAAGTAATACAAATTATGAGTTGTCTGTAGCTCCCTTGAGTCCCTACTGGGATGGATCAGTTTTGTTTTGTCCTCAGCGTAACCACAGGTCCCACTGGGGTCATGTCAGAAGCGAGTCGTTTCCAAGTGCTGCCTGCTTTGATTCCGAATTTACATGAAAGTTTTAAGATCTTGTGAGAATTGCATGGTAATCTGCTTGTAAATCTCACGCTATGTCTTGTGCTTTCTGCTATCTTATCAATAAATAAAAAAAGGATGGGTGTCTGTCAAATAAAATGTGCTGTTTGTCTTCTGAAATGAACCCCTTCTTCTAAGGGGTTGAAATCTCTTGTCTTCACTGGCTAACACATTGTAGATCTACAAGTCGCAGCCTGCTCCTGAAAATCAAGGGGATTCTGTATGCTATGTCTTACTTCCTGGCAGCCCGATCTGCTGTATGTAAATTCAGACTCGACATGTATCTTTAGTTGAACAGAGTAAAGGGCTCCTTCTAGGATGCTTCTGAAAAGTACTGTGGCACTTCTGTTAGAACCCAGTATTTACTATCATTTACTATCATGGCCTCGATTAACAGTGGTTGGCAACGTGCAGTCGGGCTGCTGCAGTTCTCTCCCTAATGTTCTACTCAAAGTACATGTTATACTATGTAGTAGCTCTTGGCTCTTAATAAGTTAACTAGATCGTACCATAACTCACTTGACTTTGCTGGAGTGTTGCGGTCTAACTGAATGGTATAATTTCTAACTGAAAAACAGAGCTTTTGGGATAATCTCTAAACATTACTGTTTAAAATGATATCTGTGTCATGAGATTACTCCAAACTATTTTTGTAATAATGAGTATTAGCTTAATTTGACAAAGCTGGGGTGGTGGGATGTTTGTTGGCAAGTCTAGACATTAATGGTGCCAGGACACTCCAGTCTTGTTGCTTTGCTAAAACAGCCTCTGTAGTTTTACAGTTCTACTTGTAAGTGTTTCATGAGGTCAGTCTCTGACATCCAGCAGCCTTTTGTGTACTACATTATGTAGAGTTAGTCAACACTTCAGAGATGGTTAAGGCCATGACAGTGAACAGCGTGGAATGCAAACCTGCTCATAAGTCAAACGCAATTGTCTTATGCCAACAGCTTTGTCATCATTAGTGGAGGGTTACAATGGATTTACATCACATAAATACCAAAGGCAGTACCTTTTTTTTCCTGGAGCCTATCAGTACAAAGGTACCAGCCAGCTCACAACTGGTGCTGGTTTATCAGCAATTCTTAATATCCATCCTAATCCCTTTCTGTATATTTCTTTTTAAGAAAAGGGAAAACATTGTTGGATCCTGTAGATATATACTCTTACATGGAGCCTGCTCTTGGTCAGTTGTTGGCAATCTTTCAAATTAACAAAGCATGGAAACTAAAAGGCCGTCTTCACAAAATTAAAGTGGGTCTTTGATAACAGCTTTAATTAAGGGATGAAATGACCTGTAATAAAATTTTAGTGGTATCAGGTGCACACTTCCATGCACAGAGAGTCGATCGAGTTCATATCTACTAGGAATTAAGAGTAAAAATTCTCCCTGAGCAGACAGCACTTTTTCTCATTGAGATGTTGTTACTAGGGGGTTATGCCAAGCTGCTGGCAAGAATTTCACACCTTTAATGAGTCTCTCCAAGACTCCTACAGATGTCGAAGTCTCTAAGAAGGTGTTAATGGTGTTGAGAAGATCGATTATTAATACAAATATTTTTCGTGTTAGTTCATGGTACCAAAAGTTTTGTGCTTGAAAAGTTAGAGTTAACCTACAGAAGTAAACTAACCTGTGTGAATCCCTTGGGCACTTTTAAAGGGTTTACCTGAACTGGGAATAGTTTTTCTTCAGAGCTAGAACGTCCCATGTCACTTGGAATGAGCTTTCATAATCACTGCCAATTGTACATTATTTTTTTGATATTGTACATGATATTATATTATTATTATTCTGTAGTCTTAAATAATATTGGGCAGAACCTGCTGCTTTAGCTGGATGATTATAGCAGCTTTCAGCTGCTGTAATAAGGTTTGAACCATCTAAGCCAGCACCATTATTATTGAATTAACTTCCAGAGCCAGGTTTATGACTTATAAGGAGAATAATTATGGTTGCAAATTCTAGCACGTAAACAGTTTCAACTCGTCTCTCTCAGCCTCAGTGTGGTGATATAACCCAATTTCTGGAAAAGCTGGGATGTTTTTTAAATTTGAAAAAAATGAAAACTAAAGACTTTGAAATCAGATGAGCCAATATTTTGTTCACAACATAGATAACATAACACATGTTTAAACTGGGAAATCGACATGAGCTAAATGAGCTCATTTCAAATTAGATGCTTGCTACATGTCTCAAAAAGGTTGTCATGGGGGCAACAAGTGGCTGGAAAGCCAGAAATTTTAAGAAGATTCAGCTGGAAGAACTTCTAGCAACCAGTGTTGGGACTAACGCTTTATTAAGTAACGCGTTACAGTAACTACGTTACTTTTTGCGGTAACGAGTACTGTAACTAATTGCTTTGTCAAAATCAGTAACGCGTTTATCATTACTGCGATTTAAACAGGCTCGTTACTCGTTACTTCACGTGCATAACTCAGAACTACAGTTTCCGTGGTGGACCTGAAGCGCACGTGACGCAGCGACCTGAGAGTGAAGGAATGAAAACAACAATGGCGGCGGCAGTTGACGACAGTCCAGGCGTGGGATTTCTTTCGTGGAAATATGGACATTATTTTTCCCTTGTGACGGTAAAAGACAATAAGAATTTTGTGGTAACCTGCAAACTATGTGGAGGTTCGAAAACTTTATCCACATCAAAGACTAGCAATTCTAATCTGATGAAACATCTTCAGAAACAACACGCGTCTACCAAGCTAGTTGAAAAAGACCCTGAAGGCAACACAGGTGATGCTTCTGTTAACGTTAGCTCCGCTGACGCTAAAGGAGGAGCCACTCCAGCCAAACAACGCAAGCTTGTTTTTACAAAGCCTGTTGCACAGTGGATTACCCAGACACAGCTAAACAGACTGATTGCCAGGTATGTGGTGGAAGACATGCAACCTATCTCAACCGTTGAGTCCCGTGCTTTCAGAGAACTGGTTAGTAAAATACCTGTGCGAGGGAGAGACGGTGCTGCGCCAGCACCATGCAGAAAGACGTTTTCGCGTTACCTGGACCAAGAATATGCTAACATGGAGTCAGAGCTCAAAAAGACATTTGATGATTTAGAACATGTCTCCACAACAGCAGACATTTGGACTGTGCATACTAAAAGTTTTCTTGGTGTAACCGCACATTGGATAAATCCAAACAACATGAAACGTGAGAAAGCAGCGCTGGCATGCAGGAGATTTACAGGTCGACATACGTATGACAGTGTTGCAAGTGAGCTGGACAATATAAACTCATCCCATGGCCTATCCTTCAAAATCACAGCAACTGTAACAGACAATGGTTCCAATTTTGTCAAGGCCTTTCAAGTGTACCAGCCACCACCACCTGAGTCGGACGACTATGAAGATGGGGAGGATGACGTGACTTTTGTTTCCATTGGGGATGTGCTGCAGAACGGTGCTGATGATGTTAATGACGTAATTTCTTTACCTCCGCATCAGAGATGTGCGTCGCACACATTGAACCTCATCTCTTGCACTGATGTGGATAAGTGGCTGTTGTCAAAACCTGAAACGAAAGCCATTTACAGAAGTGCCACCACAAAAATGTGCAGGGCTGTGGAACAAGGCCAGTCGTTCCACAGTGGCCGCTGAGATTGTGGACGACGTTATTGCAAAGAAGCTACTAGTACCTTGCACAACCAGGTGGAACTCGTTCTATGATGCTCTGGAGCGAATTTCTAAGATACCTTTGGTGGAGCTGAACACCCTCTCTTCCAGACTACAGATGAAATGTTTCAATGAAAGGGAACATCAGTGTATCAGAGAGTACTGTGCTGTCATGCAACCACTGACTATGGCACTGGACATTCTTCAGGGAGAAAACTATTGTTTTTACGGAACACTCCTACCCACACTGGAATCATTGATGACCAAGACTCTGGAAATGAAAAATGATCTGCAAATCCTTGTTGGGCTACCAGATGCAGTTATCCAGGTAAGAGATTTTATTTTCTTTTGTGTTTATTTTTAATTAAATTAATAATTCAATTGCATTTGTGTTCATATTGTGCTGTTAATTTTATGGGTGTATATAGACTGTATCCCATTGATCTGTAGCATACAAGTGTATACTGATACAGTTTGAGATACTTTTATCCTGATAAATACAACATATAGGCTAGGCCTACACATTATTCACAAATTAAAATACATTCTATATAAAACTACAGCATGCTGTTAATGTTTAATGCATTTGTTTTTGAAACAATGATTACTGTCTCATGCAATAATGTTTTTTTGCACTCTTGTTATGTCATTACAGGCAGTCAAAACAAGGTTTGCGCGTGTCCTTGGAAGTGAAGATGCTGTCCTCGCTGCTGTGACACTACCAAAATTCAAGCTTCGTTGGTTGCATGACCAGGAGCGGAAGGACCTGGCAAAGGCAAGTTTGCTGGCAGAGTGCCGGAAACTTCTTCCCGAGCAAGAGCAGCATCAACCAGGTACCAGCTCCACCGACACAACACAGCGCCCGGCTTCCAGCAAAGAGGATGAGTTTTTTTTCCTTTCCAGAGAATGAGGAGGACACCTATGCCACTGCTGAAGCTGAAGTAGCCAAGTACCTCAAATCAGGAGCAACAGGGATAGACTCTCTGAATCAATTTCCAATGATAAAGAAACTCTCTCTTAAACTTAATGCAGCCACTCCCTCCAGTGCCCCAGTAGAAAGACTTTTTAGCCTTGGAAACCTGATTCTCTCTCCAAAGAGGAACAGACTGTCAGATCACAAGTTTGAGAAACTTCTCCTCTTGAGGTACAATCATTGGTTTGAGGGCTAGCAATGTTGATGAGTGCTGATATGATGATGGCATGTGTTTCACCCAAGGGTGCTCCACAAGGTCAAGCAGGTTAATATTTCAAAGTAAAATTTCCAAGTGTGTAACTAAAGCACTTTATCCACCATTATTGATTTCATCAGTTGTTTAATTTATCTAAACGGCCAGACTGAAGGAAATATTATTTTTGTTAAACATAAACTAGGCTAGTTTGTGTGGCTGAAAATACTTTTAAGTTTGCCCATCAGAAGATGGGGTCTCCAGTTGGAGGAGTTTAGATGTTTTTAGTTAAGATTACAAAGAATGGATAAACCTCACTGTGTTTATGTTGAAAACATCTGTTGAATCAGTTTTGCACTAATATTGATTCCTACAGCTGCTAAATGGTCTAAGACATAATTTAATTTTTGCACTGCCAAAAGTATACTTTCTGCAATGTTTCAATGGCTACAATAAATATGCCTATCATAAGTTTCAACATACTGTTTGCTGTGTTTTGTTGATCCACTGCTTCATTGTAGTGACACTGGGTACAATGATCAAATTTTACAATTATTTTATTGTGTACTATGCCACATCAACCCTAAAATAATGTGTGTGCATTTGTAGAGGATTGGAAACAATAGAAATAAATTAAAACAGTAGGATAAGATAAATGAGAGGAAAACAGACATTATAATTTTTTATTTATTTTCATTCATTTCATCATTCACTTGCACTCACACTACTACACTGCTATTGCATTTTTAGTTCGCTAGGTGGCTCACTGTGCTTGTGGTAGGATGGGACTTACATGTAAACAAGCCAGAGGACTGGCAGCCTCTTTGGCTATCTAGTGGGGAGGCAACACATTAATAAGAGAATTTAGAGTAAAAAGTTACTTTCCCTAGTAACTAGTTACCTTGAAAGTAACGAGTAACTTAAAGTAACTGAGTTACTTTTGAAAGAAGTAACTAGTAACTGTAACTAAGTTACTAATTTAAAGTAACTTGCCCAACACTGCTAGCAACTAATTAAGTTAACTGATATCAGGTCTTTAACATGATTAGCTATAAAAGATGTTTTGGAAAGGCAGAGTCTCTCAGAATTAAAGATGGACAGAGGCTCTTCAGTCTGAAAGAGTGCGTAGAAATATTGGGGAATACTTTAAAAACAATGTTCCTTAACGTCAAATTGCAGAGACCTTTTCAAATCTCATCATCTACAGCAGTAGTCCCCAACCTCCAGGCCGCGGATCAATCGTTACCAGTCCGTGCAAGAAAAAAAATAGCTATTTCAGTTTTATTTATTATATGAGTCTGAATGAGCTTTTATTTTGAAAAATATTTTATTTTGAAAAATCACCAGATTCTCTTGGTTACAAAATTTCATCCAGCGAGAAAAATGAGTAAGAAACAGACAGTCTTTGAAAAGTTTCCATGTGAAAGGGAAAATGCACAGTGAAGACAAAGAAGAACAGCCTATGACTTCCAAGAAAAAGAAAGCTTTTAACAGACAATACCAGAAGTCCTAATTGAAATATGGATTTATCATGACAGGTGATTTCCACGTACCAAGCCCACTCTGCGTGAGTTTTTTTTTTTTTTTCGTTATTTATCTAAGGGGTACAGAGGATGTTACCAGAGACTTTGATGTTATGCTCATGTTATTGGCGTAATGTAACGAGGAAGCCCCACGCCACACCACAGGAAACATGCCCCGTCCAACAATTTTGAGACCTGTAGCAGGCATCAGATTTGAAATGTGCTAATTTTGTGCATAAAATTTCAAAATCTTTCATTTTAAACATTTGCTATGCTATGTTCTGTTGTTAATAAAATATTGGCTCATGTGATTTGAAAGTCTTCTTGTTTTCATTTTATTCAAATTTAAACAACGTCCCAACTTTTTCTGGAGTTCAGGTTGTAAGTCTCAACCAATGGCATTTGGTGAACTTTGTAGTTGTAGCATGTCCGCATTATAAAAGATCACTAACAATGTGGTTTGGTGAACTGTTAGTAATTTAGGGTCATCCTCACTTGCACTGTCATTGTTTCTACAGCCATGACAGATCATGTCAACACCCTCCTGGCACTGGAAACCTTGCTCTGTGTTGTCTTTTCTGTCCATCCGTTAGGATAACTTTAGATGCAACTCCTCCAACTGATTCTGGTTGGAAGACAACCTGTTAAACACACACACAAAACATAACTTAGCATTAATGTAAATTCTACTTTATTATTAGCAATAATTTTGAGCTTGGTCTAAGGTGAGTACAGTTTTTTGCTACGACAAATTTAACAACATAATAGTCATCATTTTCTAGAGGTGTCAAGAATAGTCCTCCTCTGATTTGACTGAACACTCCGCGAGAGCTAATGACAGGAACTTCCTGCTTAGTGTGTGAGGTGTATTGTTGGATTTGACATTAATCAAAATGCCACTGGAGTGTAAGTTAATCTGTCTTCTGCAAAATTTCATTAATGGGTCGTGGAAAGGTTGCTGCTGTCCGGAGAATCTTAAAGGACATCTTAATGGTCTGACAGAGGCCTTGTCTGCATGTATTTGTCGAGAAGTTCAAATTAAAACAGTTTATAAATAAAATCCTGAGGTTCAGAGATGCCATGGGCCTTACAAAATGAACATCAGTAATTACTCAATTAACTGACAAAAAAATATTTTCAGTTTAATTTGATAATCATTTCATTGGCTGGTAAATCTTCAAAGCAAGAATTTTTAGATTCTCTGTTTTAAAGTCATTCCTTATATTTTAATGATATAAACTAGATATCTTTGGGCTATAGACTAGTGTTTCTTTAAAAGATGCTGTTGATATGAAGCATTGGGTTTTTTTTGGAAAGATTTGAATTCCTCTGTTTTGTTTTGCTGAGATATTTCCGATTTACTTTAGAGATATTTTTTTCATGCCAGTTTGGATGCTGTCCGGCTAGAGGAATTTCTCACTATTTCCCTCTGTACACCTCAGACTTTCAGCATTCCAGCGGTGTCCGTCATCTCCAGAAATAATCATTTGACTCCGCTGTTGTGGATTGTGAAACAGGACACTAAGCACACTGGAACTGGTGGGCTTCTTAAGGCACATCTGAGAATAATCACCCCATATTGCACCTGAATAGGACAGAGAAGATGATTGTGATTTTAAGGTGAACGGAAAATAAGCCAAACACACTCTCGATCCGGGGATACGAGGTGGAGGTGGTAGAGGAGTACAGATATTTGGGTGTTCACTTGGACAACACAGTGGTTTGGAACTGTCCACAATTTCTGAGGCTGTTTACAAAAATGACTAGAGTATATTTTGCTTCTAAAAAAAGCTTAGGTCCTTCAATGTTTGCAGAAAGATAACTTATGTAAGTCTGGTGGACAATGTGATCGTATCTGCTGTCATCTGTTAGAGCAGCAAAAGCAGGAGCTCAAACAAGCTGATTAGAAGGCTGGATCTGTGCTGGAGAACATTCTGGATATCCCACAGCTGTGTAGAATAGAATGTTGCAAAAGCTGCAAAACATAATGGACAAGACTGCACAACATAGTAATAAAAAAAAAAACCATATCTTCTAGTGTTACTGGGAAACCTTGGGATCTCACTAGGTTTCAATTCTGTTCCCTAAGCAGAGATCTCTGGTATGACATGTAATACTTGTGTAGTACACAGTGCAGCAGGTTGTCTATGCAAATCAGTGTTGCCAGATGGGAATTGTTGAAATATCGTACCATGGGCTGAAAAAGTGCATTCCTCAATGATAATAAAAAATAATGCACAGTGCATAATGTACTGACACAAGTTAGACTTGTCTGTGTACATAAACTGAAAAAGTGCACTCCATGGTAACAGAAAATAAGTTTAAAGGATTTTGCCTTGTGATTCCATTCAAATGAATAACTTTTAATCAAAGTAAATGAGGTTTAGTAGTTTATTTATTTATTTCTCTCATGGAAGCTTTAGATGAGAGAGTGAGAGAGAAGGGGGGGACTTCCACTACTGGCTTGCACACGTTAGCGTCTTTAGCAGCCCGGCGTCCTCATACGATTTCAAAACTCAATGGAAGCGAAGCTTAAGTTTCAGGTGGCTGATCGGGTTTGACGTATTAAAGCTTGTGCTATTTTTCCCTCCTCATGGAATTCGCTTGGAGTATTTGTCACAAAGAACCAGCGAACTATCTTCTTCGGAAACATCAAAGAAGTTCACACAATCGCCACCATGTTGTTTGTTTTCATCTGCACGCTGTGCTGCAAGCTGCATTCAGGATGTAACGTAAATTCCCACGTTTCCTCGTTTGCTAGTCATTCTTTCGGCTTTTTCTATTTTTTCAATTTCTTATGGTTAACGTGGGAAAATACTGCAAATATCATTTCAAGTCAGCAACTACCAAATTAATGACAGAGTTAACAAGTTGTTTTCTGCCGGAGGGGGTATTCTTGATTTTCCTTATTGAGAAATCGTTTTATGATTATGACAACGTTACTTGAACATAACATTCTCAGAGGGAGCGAGGCGCCGCCGTGTTGACAAAAATATATATGTTATCGGGGCTGTTCGTCAAGACATCGGACTTATCGGAATGACGTCATAATTTCCTAATAATAATACAAAAAAGAGAAAATATCCAGTGGACAACAGTTGTGTGGACAAAAATGCCTTGTTGATCTCAGAGGAGAATGGGCAGACATGTTTGAGATGATAGAAAGGCAACAGTAAGTCAAATAATCACTCGTTACAACCAAGGTATGCAGAACACCTTTTCTGACCTTGAAACAGGTGGACTACAGCTGCAGGAGAAAACCATGTGCCACTCCTTTCAGCTAAGAACAGGAAACTGAGGCTACAGTTCGCACAGGCGACCAAAATTGGACAACAGAAGATTGGAAAAACGTTGCCTGCTCTGATGAGTCTCAGTTCAGCTGAGATGTTCAGATAGTATGGTATTCAGATGGCAAATACATATTCTTAACCCCCCCCCCCCCCCCCCCCCTTTTACACACACACACACGTCTCAGTTAACACCTGGCCAGCTAAGGTAATTACTTTACATCCCTTAGCTGTTGTCTCTCTGCTATGTCATCAGCACTATTTCAGAGAAGAGCTGACACAGGCAGAACCTAAGGTAATAATATTGTTTAATGGGCAATAAAAAACAAACATTCAGAAGACTCTGCATTAAGTGACAAATGAACTGACTTGGAATAGCGGCATGTGGTGATCTTGTTTCAGATGCCATTACGACCACTCCCACATTGTTGCCAACCTTGCACCATGACAATGAAACACGCTGTTCCATGAGCAGTGACAGAATGTAAAATGTGAATCGCGGGGTATTAACAACTGAGTGCACAACCTTCAGCTTGTTGGTTTTTATCTTGTAATGGACATTTTGGCCCAAAGTAGATGAAACAAAAAAAAGATGTTTGAGGAAGCAAAGCTCAAAGCAATTGCTTCAACCAACAATGGCTTAAGTGTTGTGCAGAAAATGTCCTACATACCATAGCACAGTTGTGTAAAATGTAACACTAACACTAGAGTAGCAGACCAAAAGACCGATCCACCTATGAAGATTCTACTTTAGGAAAAAAAAAATGAGTGAATTTCTGTAATGTTGCTACAGGACTGTCTGGGTGTCAGCACTAATTAATTGAGTTTGAGTTTGTTTTTGCATTTTAAGGTTTTGCATTTTAAGGTCACATTAGTTCTAACGAGTCTGTCATTTGATACATTTTAGGATGCTGGTGTTAAGTTAACCAGACAGATATGAAGAAGGTAATATCTATGTCTCCAGTCAATCTAACCCATCTTACAGTGCTCTATAGTCAACTCATTCTTTATATCTTTCTCAATGTCCATTTTTGATTATTCTGATGACTTATGACAGCTGTTAGTAAAGTTGATTTCACTCCTTTTTTTTTTTTTAATCATTCCAAAGGTAGCAAAACAAGAAAATGGTACCAACTCATGGACATTTTATCTTGGTTTAGAAGACATGATAAATTAACTGAGACAACTGGGATATTTGTTTTTAGTTTTAGACCAAAACATGAAAAGAGAGAAGGCTAATTAAAATCAAAGCTGCAATTTGATGAACTTTATTGGCCAAAGTCAGCAGGCACAGCATCTCCAGAGTAGTGATGAATAGAGCAGGGAAAATTCTGCTTTGCAGTAATGAAATTATTTGCCGAATAGCAGGTAACCTGTAAAACATTGACTTGACTTTTGTTGTCTGATGTAGTTGTAACTCCTGGGCAGCAAACTGTAAGTTGTTTTACGTATATATTGTATTTAATGCAGTGCTCCAAGTGTTTCACACTGGATGAATATCTGTTGTGGACTGGTATAACTCGTTTGACAGGAGAGCTTTTAGCATCCTTTTAACATTTAATGTATTCGTTTTGGGTGTGTTAATAAAAAAACAACAGAAAAACAATGCTTTGGTATTTTATGTTTCACAACCCATTCCCACTTTTCACCCACACCTCCCTTTGTTTCTCAAGGGAGCAGATAGGGAACGGTTCTGTTCTGTGCAATGGTGTGGGAAACACTTCATCTGGTAGTGAGTTAGCATGGTAATATACTAAGACCATGAGTGCACCCAGGCAGAAATAAATACCGCTGCACTGGGAGGTTTAATTTATGGGAGTGTGCACCACTGCTGATCCTCACCAGGCCTTATTTCAACCAGTTTAATGATGGAGACCTACGTCAGAGTCACCAAACAAATACCTTCTTTATTTTAAAGTCTGAGTAAAGCACAAACAGATATGTTATCACATAATAACAGAATGCGATGTTTGCCGCCCAGCCAAACGTGAACAGGTCAACACTGTTGGTAAAATTTTAATTGCGAGCTGAGATTGATTGTGATGGTAAGCTGTAGTTGTGGATAATTGGACTATAAATGGCCTTTGAGTCATTTATTCAAAGGTTCATGTTTCAGTTCTGGCAATGAATTTAGGAGTGTTTTGACTCGTGAATCAACTGTTTTATGTTTAAGATAATATGTTCAGACCTCAACTTTGTCTGTTACATTGCCACTAGGGCTGTAACACTAATCTCGCGATACGATACGATACATCTGGCTCACGATACGATATTATATCGATATTTTTCTAACAATACATTTACATCATTTTCTGAAAGATTTTAACAGGACAAAGGGATTTTGATGACATCTTGTGAGTGTTCCAATTTGTTTGAATTAACTGAACTGAAAGGTAGGTGACTACAGACAGAGAGGAGAGAAAGGAGGCCTCTGATTGGTCAATTCTACATCCACGTCATCGAAGAAATGAGGAAGTACCCACATCTGTACGACTCTTGTTCTCCACACTACAAAGACAGCACATATTCTAGTGGAGGGAGATAGCGATGAATGTGGGTCTGGATACGGCCGAGACGGTGAGGAATTGGAAAAACACAAGAGATAAGTTTAGTAAGTTTAGCTAGTTAGTGATTGTCCCTCTCCGTTGTGGTGTTGAATAACATAGCGCAGACGCGCTTCAAAATTGAGCATAAATCAAAAGTAACTGTGACACATTGCCGGGAGAGTATACACAGCCCTTAAAGCCGGCGTTTTCCACCACTGAATACGGTCTCAAATCCTGACAAATAAAGTTTGGCTCGCTCTCAGTTAGCTTGTCCTTACCTTTGGTTACGTGGTGACGTTTCAGGTGGGCTCACCTCGCAGGTTGGTGGTATTTCCACAGTACTTCACGTTTGTGTGACACAGCTTGCAAACCGCCATACTTCCGTCTAAATCTTCGCTTTCCTTTTTCTTTTTAAACCCGAACTGCTCCCACACATCTGCTTTTAAGCACGCAAGCACTGGATTTATACTCGCCGCCATTCTGTTGACTGGATCAGCTGAAGAAGATAACTTCTTCTGCTTCTGGGTAACTGGTTAGAAATGCTCTACAGGGACACTAGCGGCTGGAGGACCTAATGGCACTTTGCAGGAAGAGCACCCGTGCGGGACACTGGGGTTTTGAAGGGAACTTAGAATATCGAAACCCGCGGCTGAAAAATCGATATTCTCTGGAAAATAAAATATCGATTTATATCGCAGAATCGAAAAAATCGCCCAGCCCTAATTGCCCCATTGTGTTAAGACTTTGTTATGCAGTATTTTGGTTATATAATGCACATATAGACTTACACATGCTTTTGTGCATGGATGGAGGAGGGTTTTTTAGCCTTTGGGAATTGAGGATGCTAATTATCGCACCTGCGCTTTCTGTCTCCGTTTGCCGTTGAATAAAAGATTTCAGTTGTTTGGTCGTCTGCAGTCATTGTTGTAGAAGTCTCACCTCTTCAAGAGTGTTTTTAAGTTTTCTTTTGGCTTTGTATGTGTTGTCACCAATGTCGAGCTAACACCCCCCACCCCTTTGGTTACGTAACCTGTCAGGAGTTTCTTGAACTGTGCGGTTCTGTCATACATCAGCAATGTCAGTTTATTACATTGCAAGACCATAGTGGTATTTTTCACCCTGCTGCTGTTTTCTCATCAGTGGCATGTTCTTATGCCTGCAGCATTTGTTTCACTCCTGCTTATTTTCACGCCATATGTAGTGCTCCGTATAATTACCTTAAAGAAAATAAATACAAAAATGCTTCAAATTATTATTATTATTATTATTTTACCTGAGATTCACCTGTTGCCTAACTGTTTGGTTATGACGAAGTTTTATTTAGCAGCCAGCTGATTAGTTGTCATACAACATTTTCAGTTTCTCTGATATATCCTGGCATCAAAATGAGCTTTTACATCTTCAGATTTAAAATGTAAAGTTTTATGTGTATGTGTGTTCTGGCTCTCATGTTCCCTGCAATTTTCCAATGAAATTGTGCATGTGATTAGATTTTCCAAGAAAAAGTTAAGGAAATCAGCATATGTTGTGTATCATTTTCCTCGGTTTTGTCAAGGGACTGTGCATTATACGTTGTTAAATTGACAGAAGCACAAGGTCTGATTCATAGTCCCTCTTTCTACTCCCTGCAGGGTACAGGAAATAATGACACCAGCATAAATAAAGGACTGGAAACTTGTATATAAAGGGTCATGCTGTTTTGAGAACTGTCGAGAGCTGGGCAATGATTTCATCAGTCTTGCCAAGTTGCCAGATTCCACTCTGTTCATCAATCTTACCCCACTGTGTATAGTATTCAGAGCTTCTGGCCCAGATCTGCCATTCTAATTCACATTCTATATTCTGTTCTGCCTCACTTCATTGGCAATAGACTGGGCCTGTCCCAGCTGGCCCAATCTAAAACTGCTTACTGCTGAAACACAGCCCCACAATGGACACAGAGTGCTACCCACATGCCAGCTGTTAGGCTCTCACATTCACCTAATATTACCTCAATAAACCTTAACGATTTTAGAAGATGAAAATCTATTAAAAGTTAAAAAGCAGATTGTCTAAACAACTTCCCAACTGAAGCTCTTTCCCCTGCCCATTTTCCGTTTCCTTTAAACTTATTGTTATTAAAGTATAACTCTGCATTAATGCAGTATAAAGAAACAAAAAGTCTATCAGGTAGTCAAAGTGCCACTCAAATTATGGATAAATGTAGGCCAAAAACTCCTCTGAATGACAACTAGCTCTAAATAAAGAATAGAGTTGTTCCTCAACTTGACCCTTACTGAACAAGTTATTCTAAAGGTAAGATGTGATTTGGAGATGTACATTATGTTCTCATGAAGAACTTAAATGAGAAAGATAATTGCAGTATCTTCTGTTCAGGGAAAAAGGTCAGTCATTTATGGTTTGCTGGAACTGCTGGCTGTGCTCTGTTTTATTGGATGAATAGAGCCAGGATTTGCTGACTGTTACCAGACTCCCCCTAAAACGTTGCCTGCAGTAGAAAAGATCCACAACACAATGAAGCCACACAAAAGCTCCCACTGTTGCCAAAGCCCTAGCAAGTCTGACAGTGCCTAATATCTCTGTGCACTCAAGTCATCTAGCTGAGTTTATGGGAATGTAGTGTAAACCCATTGAATATGATCCTCTTATTACTTCCAGTCCTCTGGGGAAAACAGAATATGTGCTTTGAACAGTAGCAGCTTTGGTTAGTCACAATTGTCCATGTGTATATTTTTTGAGTGTAACATTTTTCTTGCCATTAATATGTTTCTTATGCCAACAGAGACCATGACATCTGCAACTTCCCCTGTCTTGTTGAAATGGGATCCAAAGAGTCTGGAAATCCGCACCTTGACGGTAGAGAGGCTTCTGGAGCCCCTGGTCACACAGGTAGCTTGTTCAGTAGTTTATTATAATCCTTGAGTAGGGTTTATATAATAATGATGATGATAACTTTCTTTATTTGTATGTGATCATATAAAGTGGAAAAACAAAGAGAATGCAGTTATAATTGGAAATGATACAAAGAACACACCATTCAGTAAAACTGAGTAGTTAAAAAAAGTCTTTGATATTGACTCCCGCAACATGTTTTTTTTTTCATTTTTTTTAATCTTTCAGTTTAAGAATTAAAATATGACATTCTGATAAGGTTTATGATGGAAATCATAAAGCCTTTCCGTTCCAGTAATGCATTGACAACATGAACAACTTCACCAATCTGCTAAAGTGATAACCTTCTGTCTTGCACACAATATTGATCATGGCTCATTGCAGCCATAAATCAGTAACCAAGAAACCACAGTACAAGTACAGTATTTCTGTGAGCTTTCTTCTGTTATCATGTTACACTGCCATGGCAATTGATATTAGACTATATTAGGCTTAAGCATGCTGTGGGGAAACTTGCTTTTGCTGGATAGGACCAGCTGACACAGGCAGAAAGAAATTATTGCATATAGGTTGCATCTTTTCTTTTCAGAAATCTTTACAGCAATGTTAAACTGAATTGAGCTGCAGCCAAAGACTATGGCTCATGGCCACTGACTTTATTTGCCATCTGAACTGAAGAGATTGGTGAGCAGGACTTTTGTAACCTCTTTTTATTGTGACACTTTTTGACTTGGATTGTATACTGAGATTTATAGATGCACATTGATCATATCCCTGAAAAAAATAAAAATAAAACTAAGACAAAACAAGCTCCTATTAGATACAGTGCTATTTGATTACAACCTTGCAGGACCTCCTGCATATTTAAGTCACATATGTCAGAATTGTCAGAAGTGGAACACGGGTTAAATGATTATATAGCATTAGAGTTGAGGCTTGGAAGATCAGAGGAAAGCACATTCCTTCTAAAGCATAACTTTGTGATGGGTTTGTGATTAATGTCTTATTCATATTAACTCCTGAATATAACATGGGCAACATTACACTGAAACAAGTTCTCATACTGGATCTTTTTATAAATCAAAAATAGTGTGCTGTTTACAATGATGGAAACTCCTCTCAGGCATCGCATAATACTTTCATGTTTCTGCAAGGCGCAAAGAAAATTGTTGTTGTCTGGATGATATACAGTGAATATTTGAAATTCCTAAAAAAGAAATTCAGTGCTGCTTTGAGAAATTTATCAAACCATGGTTCCATAAAATAATTTAGTAAGTTAGATTTCTCCTACAGGGTATGATTTCATACATCTTAGAGTGGCACCATGTTGACTGTGTTGTATTCATGGAGTGTACCAGCAGCCTCCCCTGTGGACTGATGTTCTTTTGTTGACTGAAAAGTACTTTTTATTTTTTTTTAAAACAAGCCTCTCTTTGACCTGATGCATGGTCTCTGCCATGTTGATGACATTTATTTTTCCTTTAATCTTTTCAGCTTTGCTGCTCCCTCTGTGGAACAAGTGTTTTTTTCTTTCTTTTTTTTCCTGGAGCATTATGTATTTTTCAGGATTTCTTAAGGCTGCTCCCTTCAACACCAACATTATTTTTCATTATCTTACATTTGCTTAGAAAAATAACTTTCACACAGAAAATTTTATTATTTTTAATGGACCAGTCTTAACTGTTAAACCTGGTTACTTTGGTACCCTTTTATGGTAGATCGACAGGAGATATGCATGGTCTTTTTTAAAGAAACCATATTTAAGATTGTTGTAAGAAGCACTGGTAAAGAAATAATCAAATGAACGATGATTGAACTCCATTAGAAAATGAGATATAAGATTAGGGAAAATACATATACATTCACATAGTGGTAATGTAATATTTAATGTCTAAAAAGGGGGATTTTCTTGCTTCTTTCTCTCTCTCTCTCTCTCTCTCTCTCTCATTATTCTGGGATTTGGCAAAGAGAAATAATTTTGGTAATCCTAACTGACCTAAAACAGTAAAAGGTTAGTCTGATTTAAGGTCACACAGTGAGGGGAAAAGAAAAAAAAGATTGCCTCTTTTTTTTATACAGCGTATGTAAACATCTGATTTCAGCTGTTAGTAGTTTGAACAGCAGTGGCATCAAATGTCTGAACAAGCCTTGCTACAGGCTCTGAAGCTCAATCCATTGGCTCCTGTTCAGAGATGCATTTGCGTATTTATGTTGTCAGCCATGTGTTTGTTCCCTGTGACTGCTCATCTGAGTGACATGCACGAAATTGCTTAATGTCAGGAGAATTAAAAGCTGATGAGCTTCTTCTCTTAATGTGCTGTGATTGTTATGAATTCCTATCTATGGAAATACTTGACTGCTCTTACAGCAAATTGTGTCTGGTCACTAAGATTTATTTATTTATTTTTTTAAGATGTGTTTTTTCTTTGACATCTTAATTTCAGGTTTGCTTATTAAACAATGGGCTCTAGATTACCAGCTACAAATTTCCTCCAAGTTCCCTTCATGTCACTTCTACTTTTGTGCACTAAGAAATTGTGCACTTGATCGTTATTCAGCATGAACCTCACAGACATAGCAAAAAGGGATAAGTAGAGTAGTAAACTGTCGTCGGTGATCTTTTGTATTCAAAGTGTGGAAAATCTTGCAAACCAGAAACTGTTTTCTTGTCGATTCAGATAATTCAGTGCATTTGGATAAAGTGTTGCCTCTGGAGAGGAGATAAACAAGCACATCCTGGCATCGCTTGATAGCTTTAATGTAACCACAGGGAATGATGGACATCAGAAAACGGTTTCTGATCACTGAGCAAACATTTTTTAGCTTCAACTTGACTTTTTTCACTGACAGACAATAATTTTCTGCCCTACAAGTTTAACTTTTGAGCACCTTCCATATAAACACGAAGCGTAGCAGAACTTGTTGGCTTCTGGGCTTGCAGACTTGTGACAGACAATCACTATGTGCATATATGTATGCTGTAATGAGTGAGTTAAAATTGACTAAACGTTAAGAGTTTACCTTTTTTTGTTGGTTGAGCCGTTTTCCATTTTGAGTAATTACCCAGCCTCATGTCTAGTACATCATGGCTTCAGTGTGAGATTAGCACCTCAGGAATTTTTGTCATGTATGAAAATAGATATATCCAAATAAAGGTTTTTATTCACTGCAGTAAAAAAGATCATTTGATCATGACATTATATTTATAAGTGCATTTTGAATAACTGCCTAATGACTTGCATTCATCCAGTGAGACATGCGTGATGGATGTCTTCTGATCTTGGGAGAATATTTGGTTAACGAGCTTAATTTTATGTACTAAAAGTGAGTGTTTGAGTCATTGGAGCGTTGGAACCTGTCCTTCAGTGGCTGTTGGTAATTACGCAGCCTTGCCACCATCACACATTATAGACAGATCCCAGTTTTGCAGGGAGGCTCCGTATGTGAAGACAAGATAATTCTGTGTCCAGGATTTTCTCCTCAATCTTTACATTACTGCTTCCCCCGACTAGCATGCTGTGTAACCAGATATGACTGTCCCAAGGCAGTAGCTTCGCATCACTACTTATCAGAAGCAAAGCCAACACCTGCCTAATTGACACATCAACACACGTCTGAGGTCTTATTTCTCTACCAGTTTTTTTTCTAAAGTCATATTTAAACACATGCTATTTACACCAATGCAAAATATGCTCTTTATAAATAAATGGCTAGACTTCTAGAAAAACACAAAGCATGGTAAATGTACTTGTATTTAACTGCAGCGATGAAACAGACTGCATGCCATGTCTGTCACTATAATCGTTCTTCCTTGTGTTTATGTTCACAAACACACCAACAATGTAATTGACCAGCTGTTTCCTTAACATCTCACAAAGAGCCAGATTTACTAACAACTTGCACTTTGTCTAAATCCTGTATTTGAGTCTGGGGAAACAAAAGAAAACAAAGAAAAAACTTCTGATGCAAAAGCAGTTGCCATAATAATAGTGGTGACACCATAATGCATTTTGAAGAAAAAAAAGAAAAACAGAAAGCAGGTAAAAAGAGTTAGATCCTCACGAGACCCATTGCTTTGATGTCCTACCGCCTCTCTTGCCTTAACTGCATTATCAGTGAGTAGACAAGTAGATATGCTCCCACATAGAAGGCTCCCCTAAACCTTGAAAACTAAAGAAATATTTATGTCCTAAAGCTGGAGATAAGGAGTCTTAAACTGACTCGCTTCTAGTCTTTAGATGTGAGGGGGTGTATTCACGCAACTCTTTTGCAGTCAGCCTTATGTGACTGATCAGAAACAAAACGCTCAGCTCTAATATTGTTCACAACAAGTAAACAGGATCATGATTATATCATTGTCTTTACAAGAAACAAACTGATCCCGTGTCACCGGTAAATTACTCATCCTTAAAAAGGTCTGCTTCATTAAAGCTCTACACTAATTTGGTTTGCTCTTTGTAAATTACTTTAGTCATTATTGGAATTAGCCAACTGAATTTGTGTTCTCTTGATCAGCAGAATGTTCGAAGAACTGGCTATTCACATTGGTGCTTTTTTGGGGGGATTGCAGTGTCATGCTACACCTCATGCTGGCCCTGAACTTATATCTGGTCTTTTACAGCAGCCATCAGCCTCCACAACAAGACATCCTACTATTATTAATTCAATATTATTATTGCTGTCATTTATTTATTGTTGAAAAAAAAAACCCTTTCTACAATGTTGAATTTCCCTTCTGGGATTAATAAAGTATTTTTCATTTCATTACTGTCTCAGGTCGGCCTTCTTTTCCTGCAAGCAAGCAGCATCACTTTCCCTCTTCATCTATATTCTCCTCTTTATTAATCGTTTTTTCTTTTGTAACCTACCTGGAATAAATTTTGTGTGGATCCCTATTAAATTTATTTGTTGAGCATGATGTGCTTGTTGGTTTTATAATGACATTGTTGACTGAAGATAATTGCCTCACTGCAAAAAGCCATTTTTCGTGATTAAGTCAAAGGTTAATTTAGTTAATTAGTGTTGCAGAGACAGGGGGTGGGGCCTGTACTGGCACATTCATCTTCTGTCAGGGGTTTCATGCTTCAGGCTTCTTTTATTATATCAGTTATGTTATTTGTACTTATAACAGCTGAACTTTACTTTTTAGGTCTATTCAGGGTGAAAGATGATGCAAAAGCTTTCATTTCACTTGTTTTTATCAGAAATGAAGACATTTGTCAACCCAATGTTTTGTGGGTTTGCACATAATTTCATTGAATACCATGAATTTAATACTTTTGTGGGAACATCCTGCACACATTTGTTCAATTAACTTGAACGCAGAATGGGAAAACTGGAAGATGGACGAGCTTCTGTTCTGCAGCGCATGGTTGATGTGTGCAATCTCCTCCTCCGTTCAGAGCTGTGAGCTGTAGCTGCTGCTGTTTGCTGCATCTTTTATGGACGTACATGTGGACAGAGTATTCTGCCTGTTTCCAGCTTTAATGCAACCTGGTAATGTTTGTCTTGCTATCATATGTGGAAAGACTTCCCCTCTTTTCTGTTCCCAGAAGGTTGGACGGCCTTATACTTAGATAATAACAAAAAAAACCCCACGTAATATTCAGCTGAGATTAGTTTTAAGTCTACAAAAGTTAAATTGGTTCTCTTTAACTGGAGGCAGGAACGCACTGGTGACTTTGACAAATGTTAGCCTAATTTCTGTCACTCTTTATAAACATTTGTTACAAAACCGTGTTGAAACGTTTTATTTAAAGATACATTTGCTGTCTTATTTTTTAAACATTGAATGACAACCAAGGTCTTTGTGTATTGAGGCCTGGTTTTATTTCCATGTACTCGTGTGGCCTCGGGCAGTTAAAGGCTTCCACTGAATTCTTGTTTTGTGATGAACAAAAAAATATATTCTGGTGTTTTGTGATCTGAAATTGAGTGAATTTGTGAGCTCATGAAAGATCCTCAGAAGGTCTTCACTGAAGCCATCCTTTTTTTTTTTTCATGTATATGCGTGAAATCTGTATCATCCTGTTATTTATTTATTTGTTTATATATGAATTTATTTTTATCAAGCAAACCATTTGCTCTTTTTGACTTAAAATATGACAAGCACATGTTGTGAAAAAGAAAATGAATATAACTTCTGATCGTTCTGTCCCAATTCTGCCACTTTGATAGCACTTCTAGCTCTGGGATGTTGGCTCATTGACATGACATTCGTTCACCATGTGATTTAGTCAAGAGCTTTTCTGCTGTAGTGCCTGTCCAGCCCGCCAGACCTGAGAGAGTTACTAAAGCATTTTTTAGTTATGTTACTCTCTTTAGGGGCCTTTGACTTCTCTCGTTGCTTCGATACCCTAACATGGATTCATCCTTGCTGAGCACTCATGCCAGCAGTCACTGTAACATGCTGCTCTCAGTGGATGTTAGATCTCAGAGCTTATCTCTTATGTATTATCTTGACAGTGTTGACAGTGGTCTGTGCTTCATGCACAGCTTGCCGTGTTTATCAAACATAAACTTAAACGCAGACATTCGATAATGTCCTATTTCTGTACATATACATGAAACTGTGTCTTCATTCTCTTAGTTTTCTTCTTCCTCATTGAAAATGTCAAGGCCATTTTTCCTTTGACATACTGACTTCAAAGTTCGGAGCCTTGGTAATGGGCCAGGGGGAAGCCTGAAGGATGGAGTTGGCTGTCAGCAGTGGATGCTTTGACCCCTATTCTTTTTGTATGTCACCCAAGCTCAGTGTTATGACTTTTGGTTGGCACCTGACGCACGTACATGCTCTTTAGTCAAGGGGCTTAACATAAAGGAAGGGAAGACGACGGCGGCAGCAAAGGGATTAAGGCTTCATGCTCCATGACTGTCATAATCCATTAAGCTAGTGGAAAAGGAGGAGCCTGAACCTCAGATAATTTTTAGAGGCAGGAAGGGATGCTATATTTCTGACAGAAACCAGTTCAGCCTTACTCTCTCAGTAGGGTCATTTGAACTAAAGTTTTGGAAGTAGTCATAATTGGAATATGATGTGAGCTTCTTTTTCTTTTCTTTTTTTTATATTAAAGGAGAAGATGTGTTTTAGGGCTGTACAAAATTAAGAAAATGATGCAATATGCAATATCTTAGTTGAAATATTGTGATAACCATATGGCTTGAAATATAAAAACAAATTCATAAGTGTATGGTGTTAATTTCTGCTTTGCTGCTAACATGGGCTGTTACCTGCCTGGGATCTATTTAGACAAACAATATGGTTTATTAAAAAAAAAAAAAAGCATTGAATCTCCATTTGAATGGCTTAATATATTACTCATATTCAGTGCATATAATAGAGAATTATTTATTGCATTTTTGGGGGGTTATGTGGTTTTATATAGGACATTTTGATATATTGTTAAGCCTTAATGTGTTTTTTTTACTTTATCCATGAAGTGACGTACATGCTGAGAGAATGCTGGTAAGTATCTGTTATTGGAGTCCCTGGATTTCAGGTTCATTCACATGAAACTGATTTTACCATATCTTTTGGATCCTCTTGGAAATTTTTCTAAAATGATGAGGAAAAAAAACCTGGGATTTCTTTCCACTGTTGTTTGAATTGTGATGATTCTAAGAGGCTTTGAAGCCTGTGGTGGAGGTGTTCAAAAACAGCCAGGAATCCCTGCTTCTTGGCTCGTTGCTCATCCTACATATGTCATATTCCAGGAGGAAATCCTAAATATAATTTTGATTGGAAAAATAAATGAAGATGGATGGATGGATGGTCAGACAGACAGACACAGAGACATGTTGATGATAAACATAACTCTAAGTTTAACTGTGGGCATTGTGGATTATATGCCCATCTTAACCTTATGCTTCTTACAGATTTGTGCTGACTCAAACCTGCGACTGTGAGTCTTTTGCATCCTAATACATGATATTGAGGTTTGCATAACAGCAATTTATATTATGTCCCAAATATTGTCTCCATTTATTTTATAGCCCATACTTTTTTTATACATCATGTATTTTTTGGGTATAAATTGTATATTTTTATACAGTATTTTACATTTTTTATATGACATTCTATGCTACCTGTTGACATATCTTGATGGGTGTAGTGACATTGTTCACTGCAAAAGGAAATGTAAGACCTTTTTAAAGTTTTCTGCAATTTAGGGTTTAGATTCTAATTAAAGTGAACCCAGTGTAGTTCAGTTTAGATATTATAACTTTTCTTCAATATTAAAAATGCCCAATAGCGCACTGGCCTTAATCATTCTTACATGAACAAAGTTTGAAACAAATAACCTTGTGATTCATGAGGTATTTAGTTTTGATGCTTTCATCATAGATCCTGAGTTTTCTTGAGAGGGAGAAGGTCAAATAAGAAAGCACTCCACCACTAAGGCTTTTAGTATGTCCAGGCTCAATAAAGGCACGTTCAATCAGCTGGATTTCTGACTACCTGACAGACAGACAACAGTTTGTGATACTGAATTGATGTGAGTTTCTGACCAGATGGCCAGCAGCACATTAGCACAAGGTCCACAGGGACATATACCCTCACCATTCCTCTTCACTCTGTACACCTCAGACTTCCAATACAAATTGGAGTCTTGTCACCTCCAGAAATACTCAGGTGACACAACACTGATGAGGTTTGTAAGAAGGGACGGAGCATACTTTACTTCTTACGGAAGCTTAGGTCCTTTGGTGTTTGCAGCAAGATGCAAGACGGTTTCATATCTTCTATAAGTCTCTTGTGGAGAGTGCAATCCTATCTACAGTCATCTGTTGGAGAAGGAACATCAGAGGTAGTGACTTAAAGAAACTGAACAAAGTAATAAGAAATGCTGGCTTCTGTTCTGGAGACTTTTTTGAAACCTCTGGAGCTGCTTGTGCAAAAGAGGATAATTCATAAAATGAAGAACATCATGGACAACCCTGAACATCCTCTACACAACGCAGTGATTCAACAGCACTGTCTTCAGTCAGAGGTTTCTTCAGATCAGCTGCAACTTGCACCACTACAGGAGATCCTGTAGTGTTCACAGCAGTATCCTTTAATAATGAATCACTGAAAAGAACTGAATGCAACTACTGCCAAAACTGAATTTCCCTTTGGGGATGAAAAAAAAGTATTTTTGAATTGAATGACTTAATATTTGGGTTTGAGCAAAATGATTGGGATTGCACGGCTCTGGGTAAATCCTTTGAAGACCTGGGGCTAGATGCATTTTACTCCATAATCACTGGTTAAAACTGAGTATGCATATTGGCAGAAATGTGCATAAATGCTATTTTCAACCTTTAAACTGTGTCCCCAGAGACCTCTTCCTCCATAAATAACTGTCTTTTTAAATGAGGCACAAGCTAAATTTATTCCTGCACATTTAACCATTAATGAGTTGAGACACTCCCTTAATTGCTCATTAGCTTGCAAAAATATCTTTTTTGCATGAAAACTACATAAACATGACAATGAAAGCAACAGCAAATAAGAACTATTTCTCAGAAGTGAAACTGAGGAATCTGTTGTATTTTTTTTCATACATGGACCAACGGCTACCAATTAAAAATAAATAAATTGAAAGAAGCAGACACCTCAGTTTGTTCAGTGTAAGAGGCCTTGCAGAGGGGAAACAAAGAAATGACCAGACTACAAATGAGACAAAAGTGCATAAGCTCATGCACAGACAGCATGAGTAATATGGGAGGACCCAGATCCTCACAGCTGAAGAATGACAACCCTTGAAATCCTAAAGAGGCACATAAGCCAACTTTCATGTGGTGCCAGTTAAATCAGAGCAATCTGTAAATACTTGTTTTATTCTTAAAGTTTCATTCGCAAATTCTTTCAACACCACGGAAGCAGCCATCCTGACAAAGAGCTTTTACACACAGATGCAGGCATTTGTAGAAGTCTGAGGTATGTGTAAAAACGAGTGGTGGGGCATGATTGAAAAAAAAAAATTAATTGGAAGCTTTGTAATTAATTAATCACAATTAATCACATTTTTTATAAAATAGCAATGTTTGACACAAATACATTTTCAAATGACTGAATCAATGAAAAGACATGTGAACTTAAACAACAAAAGTGCTCATTTTTATATTTATCTTTGCTTTTTTTTTTTTGTCTGTCTCCCACATTCACAGATTAGTCCAAGCTTAAAGCGCAAAGGGGCAACCCGACTACTGCTTAATATCAAGTGTAAGGGGGGAGAAATAACACTGCAGACATGCATCTTTCTCTCTGCTGGCTTCCAACAGTTATTCCAAAATAGGAAGGATCACCACTCGTCTCGGAGTCATTGTTGATCTGTTCCTTGGCAAATTGAAGGTATCATAGCCTGGAAGTTCTTGTGAGGTTCAGCATGTTGATATTCTTCCCTGTTTTGTTCTTATCCCTGTACTAAGCCTTCCAAGTCAGTGGGAGTTTGCATAGTCCCTTCAAAACTAGACATTTACATCACACCCAAAAGCCCCAAATGCAGAGGTTAAGAGCAGTTTCAACCAGTGCTGCCACCCAGTGGATAACATTTCTGCAGTACTTGGGTTTCCCCTATTATAACTATTATGGCCATCATTTCAAGACTTTTTGCAAACTCCAGTACTTTCAGTGTCTAGAAAACATATTAATTAAATATCTTAAAGGGAACCCTGGCCACTGAAAGTGGTAAACAACACATCTTTGCCAAAGTAAACAGACTAGCAGATTATAAAAAGTGTAATTTTTATCATCAAAACAAAACAAAAACAGCTGCAACATGAGCCATAACAGTTGTCCTTGCTCACAGCAATGTGATCTGTAATGAAGTAATTCAGTACCAAAGGCTTGAAGTGCTACAGTCATAAGAAAATGTCTATCGGGACATTAAAAAAAAAAAAAAAACATAAAATAAAATAGAAAACAACTTTTTGCCCAACAAGCCAAGTATCTCATGCACTCCTGTCTCATCACTGCTACTTGCTGCATTCTGTCCATCTACTTTGTGTCTGGCAAACAAATTGAGTGCATTAAGACCACCCACCAGGTTTGAGCATCAGTGTTACTGCTGTGCCAGGTGCCATTGATGGGTTATATTTAATGCATTAATTTTGATAAGTTACAGAAAAAAATAACACATTAAAGTCCCAGCCTAAGTAAAAATTAATCACAAAAGCACTATCATGCTGAGGGGCAAGCACGGTGAAACTGTGTGTCATGTAGGGATGTAACGATATGGAAAATTTGATATCTCGATTATAGTGACCAAATTATCACGGTTTACGATATTATCGCAATATTCTTAATTGCTGCACAAATGCCGAAAAAAACCATACATTTTAATAATTTCACAAAATCTTGTGATATTCTTGTCATATTGAAACATCAGAAGCCAAAATCTTATCAAAATGAAAATTTCACATTAAACGGAGAAACAACTGGGCACAGAAGGAGGTTTTATTTTAAATGAACAAAATAAGTAACAGGAACAAAGCTTATTTGTCTGGTGCAAATTTAAATCTAAACACTTTAACAACCATAGTAGGTCAAAATATGCAAACAATTATCAGGAACAAAAATTATAGTGCATGTTCAAACGAAATAAACTTTTGACATTAGGCTAAACCTTAAATAAGTATAAATGTGCAAATAAAGAAACAGTTGTATAGGAGCCAAAATGTTGTTATGAATTGTAGTTCACTCTGTGTGTCTGTGGGTGTCGCTGTGTTGTTACCTGAGGGTCAGGTATAAAGGTAGCTGCCAGTTATTGGTTAGGTGTTTGACCCGGAAGGGCAAAAGGTTTTTGACCGCTGTGGCTCTAACTGCCGGCGTTATGGTTTTCGGATCAGTTATTGGAATAAATAAATATTTTAACTGCATCAGAAGAACATCGTTCCGATCATTTTCGATGTCATTTTTCAATGTCCTGTGTGCTATCACCACTTTCTGCCATGCTTACGTTATGATACCGATGTTACAAGCTACAAATTCACGCGAAATACAGTCGCGAGTCGCTCACAGACTTGAATGAGGCTGATATTACAAATCCCGGTAATCGACCGTGATAATGAGATGAAGTCAAACAAACGGTAATCTTAATCGCGTAAAATTTTACCGCGCTTTACCGTAATACCGGTAACCGTTCCATCCCTAGTGTCATGTGCTTTGTTTTAAATTTCATTCTGTCGGAGAAGATATACGCATGGATTTTGCTCATCAGCAGTGTTCATGCATTTGCCCTATAGAGCCTCCCAGCCACGCCCTGGACCTGAACCACGTATAGCATATGTGGACACACTTGAACATCAGTGTACCATGGATGTACAGCCTTTCAGCCTGGTTGAGTTTGAACATTTTTGCCGAGGTAAATTGAAGAAACTTTTGAAGAAAAGGTGTGCCACGGTTTTGTGATCATGCCTATGAATACTTGAAGCTTTCAATGCCCTTAAAGAGGTTTCAAACAAACTCAGAATGAGAGGCCAAAATGTTTATATAGATGAGAAATGTTAGTCTCCTTTTAATTTACAGAAAAGAGATTCAAAGAACTTTTTTGCGCTTGCTATTAGGGACTAGAATGTGAAGGGCAGGGTGACTTCTCCAGTTGATCAGAAGAAGCAATGCTTTAAAAATAAAGAACAAAAATACAGAAGTGAACAAAGACATGGATTCATACACGTTACATTTAGGTTTGCTGCTGTACAAACAGCTACTCTCACTGGCCAGAAAGCTGAAATATTTCAGGGAGAGTCATCTGGTTCCTCATCAAAGCAGTCAGTGCAGCTTTTCTGCTGAAAACGTTTTGCTTAATTATGCAAGTAATTCCTTGCTTTCAAACAAGAAACTGCCATAAATGTTCAGTGTCCTTGCTCTCGGCAGAAGACTTGGAAGAGATATTAGTATAGTGATACTATATTTTTTAGTGTGAGGGCACATTTGATAAAATATGCAAAGACTATGCAAACAGCAGAGGTTCTTTGCCTTATCAGTCAAGAAAGTGTATTGGTTTTATCTTCAGTTGTCACTGGTAGAAGATTCATTCAGAGGCTTTGCTGAAACAAAACTCACTACAACAAAAGTTGCATATCGTTACATTATACTGGTAGTGACGTTAATGTACGTAAACTGTATTTAATGTAGGTAAAGGGAGGTGGAACTTAACTTATCACATAGCAGCTTCCTTCGAATTCTTACATCATACTTATTATGATGTAGACCTAGAAAATGCTGGAGAGGTTATATTTATTGATTGGCCTGAGAACTTCTTGGTGTTTTCTCAGAAGAGCTGGGGGAGGTGGCTGGGGAGAGGGAGGTCTGGGCCTCTGCTTCGGTCGCTGCCCCGTGACCCGATAGGCTACAGATTGATGGATGGATGATGTATTTTTTGTTAATTTTTTTTCATTTAGTTGATTTACACTGGTCAAGCATGACATTATGACGACCCACTTAATAATGAGCGAGTCCTCCTGGTGCTCACGAAGGAGCGCTGACTAGTCAGAGTCTCCACAAAGAACATCTGAGGGTGTCCTGCAGTCTGGTTCTGAGATGTTATCAATAGATCCTTTGGGGGTTGTGGGGTGGGGTCTCTGTGAATGACACAGATGCCATCAGGTCACATCAGATTGCAGTTTGAAGATGAAATTAATCCCTCAGATTCTTTGCTGTGTTCTGCTGATCTGCCAGGGGAGGCGGCTCTTGAAGGGTAAAAAGTTGCCATATTCACAGGGCTTAAAGTATTCCGGCACCGTGCCGGATCTCTGGCGGTTTGACTCTGATTCAGGAAAAAAAAAAAAAAGGAACACACACAGAAACACGTTATCTCTGAGTGGTCTTGAACGCAAGCGAGGCGAGCCGGTGATTGTTTATCCCGCAATCAGAAAAAATGGAGGCAAAATTCAAGTAGAGCTGAGCATGGTTGGAGGAAAAGGGAGGGGACGGGGAGCCGTTTGAGAGCTGGTACCAGAAGCTCAGGGAGCCTGGTACCTGATTTTACATTTAAATTGTAGGTCATCTTGTATATTACCAAGCACAATGCCAAAAAGTTGCCAATGATGTGTATGCGTTGGATTCACTGCACCCCCGTAAAAAGGTTCAGGCTCAAGATTTTTTTTTTTTAACTTTAAGCCCTGTATTCAGGATGTAATAATACTGCAGAAATTTTTAGGTAGGTGGCAAAATGTGAATGTTTGATTGGTGTAGATACTCAGTAAAGAATATTTCAATCTTGAGAGATGTGTAGTTTAAATACCTGTAAATGAACAAATGGTAATGACACATGCTGTATTTGTAATCCATTTAGTTCCATGTCTTTTTTCTCCCCATTATTGAGTTTTCTCACTGTTTTGTCACTTTTTGTCTTTGGCAGATATGATGAAATCAATTTCTTTACAACGTCCTTCTGTCAGAATTTGTAGTCACCTAAAGTATGGCTTTGGTTTTTTATTGCAGCATAGTAGTTGTGGTGTCTAGATGTATAGAACCATCTTTTTTTTTGTTTGTTCTGTCGTTAGGACAGTGTTTGTCACATTCTCTTTTCATATTTATTAAAAAAAAACTTGAGTCAACTTATCAGTTAAGCTGACAGTTGCCTTATAACTATACAGGAGATTAATGAGGATGGAAACTGTGTTGTGCAGAGTGCCCCATTAGCTTCTGTTCTTTCTTTAGAGCCTGGAGGTCAGAGCTGGGTCTTATAAAACACACTTTCATCTGTCTTCAGGCTATATCATCTGACACTTTGCTACCTCAGCATATGGCTGCCCAAGGGTTTTGAACTGCAGTTATGCGCAGATGCTGTCTTTTTGCTTCTCCTCCATAGAAACTGACTCCATTAGGAAAAAAAATACCTGAGAAATGCAGTCTCTTTCGTTTGCCATCCTATATTGTCAAGCACAATCTTAAACAGCTTTTGTCCTCACCATAAATATTATATTCCTAACTGTATTACTGTGATTTTGTTATAGTATGTACTCTCTTTATCCATTTCCCATGTTATGGTAAAAGTGAAAGAACTTGCATGACAGTTTTTTTTTTTAATGACCAATTGGTGTCATTTAAGATCCAAATTCAAAACCTTTGACCCACAAATGAAGATCACAGAAGATCACAAATGAAAAAAATGAAATGATTGCCTTGAATCGTAACACGACATGACAGCAGCAGATTTCTGTCTTTGACCTGTCAGAAAAGATTTTTTCTCTGTAAAGCAGGACCTCCTTACATTTAATTTTTATAAGAGACCTAATTTCACATTTACTGTCACTTTCCAGCTGGTGCAAACATAGTTTCGGTATGTTGGTAGTATCATTATTTATTTTGGCATTTAAATATTTTACCTTTGGAGATGAATAAAGTATTTTTGAACATAGTTAATGGATTTAAAAATTGGTTGTTAGTATAAATTAATAAAGCGTTGAGGTAAATTAGTGTCTGAAAGGTGTGCACAAAGAGCTATTGTGAATACTTTCCCTTTCCTTTCCAGAGCACAACATCATTTAAATGAACTGATGAAGGCGTAACAGATATTTCTGATTACTTTCTCTTATCAGCAGACTTAACACGCCATGGACCTGAAATGAAAACAGTTGGGGGTGTTAAATGAGAATAGCTGGCTACTTTGCTGATGGTTTCTTTTTAGAGGTGCATTCTGATCATTGACTTGATCTTCTCAGCCTTATAAACAGTGGGTGATGATGTTACGCTGGTAACATGCAAATATTGAATTGTGGAGGAGGATTGTGAGCTTTTTGCAGGGAATCTTGTTTGCAAGATATCTTATAAAACTTAAAATTTTCTATTGCTATTTTTGCAGCATTATCTGTTAGATTTGTTGTGGAAAAAGTGAAGAGAACTCATATTGTTGACACAAGATCTGTGTTATAAACACCGTGATAACTCAACTCTAAACCCTGTTATTCTCTAGTTGTGTTCTTTTTTTGCCTCTGTGGCTTGAAGACCCCTTTTTTGTGGATTATTGCTTTGATTCCTTTGCCTCTGATCTTTGTGTCCATACCTCACACTTGAAGCCATTTCAGAATGAGATTTAAGCAGGGATTTATATGGTTTGTCTTTGAAGTTAGCTGCATTTTGGATCACATAAATTCTACCATTTGTTATAAAGCTTATGGAAGAACTTCAAGGCATGTCATGCTGAAATGACAAGTCAAATGAGGACTCGGTGGCATTATTTATGCATTTCTTTGCGGATGTTTTATGACATGTTTTTTTTTTTTTTTCATTGCTATTTTGAAGTACAGGTGGAAAGTTTTTGTTTGAAGCTAGTACTGTTGCTGAATTTTTGTATTTGGCCAGTGCTAACATTGATTTCAAATTTCCTCTCTGTTGTGTTCACATGACTTTTATTTCCTTATCTCCCTGAAGACTAATATTAGTCTATTTTTAAGCAGTAGATTCAAATTTTTTTGGGTAGGTCTATGCATCCAAGCAAGTTGGCTTTATTTGATTTTCTGCACCTTCATGTACAATATGGCCATAATCGTCACTGCAGAAAGCTATGCATATTAGCTAATAGAACAAATAAAAAGAAAAAAACTGCTGCAAAAATGCATTTTGAAGAATTACTCATGGCAAAGGGATCTGAAGGAGAAACATTAATGAAAGAATGGGAGGATCAAACAGTTACATTAGCAAAGGGTCACTATTGAGGAAATATTACAGGACAGACTGAGTCTACTGAAGTCAACATATTAAATTTCTACTGTATTTGTAAATTTAACTTGGAGGAAAAAAAAAAAATTATTGCATAAAACAGTATTCCTGTTGGATATGTTTTTCCTGTGAATTATTTTTTCTTGTAAATATTTTAATTATTATTATATTGGAAATGTTGATAATGCTGATAATGCAAAGTAGCCAGCTCCATCAGATGATGACAACTATAGAGTAGCACTCAGAGAAGCGTTGATCTGTCTGCAGCGATGAGTTTGATCCTGGAGTGACCGCTTCTGCTGCAGTTCGTGCAGATGCAAGTCAGGTTGGTGAGTGAAAGGGCAGCAGCCTTGCATCTAGCACTCCTTTTGTCTGATATTAGGTTAATCTTCTCCTCACAAGCCTTCAAGCGTATTGAGGGGTGTACCTCTTCACTTGGTTCTGTTGCTGGTTACCTGTTCCGGGCTCAGGGTGTCCAGGCCGATAGCAAACGTGTTGCGTTTGCTGACAATCCTTTAAACGGAGCTGGGAACATCCAGTGGGTCTTCTGCCCTCTGCAGCCATCCTCCATTCGGTTGATGTGACCAAACCAGTGCAGTCTACAGTATCAAAGGAGAGTTGAACAAGCTCGGGAGACTGGTCTGAGAGTACAGTGATGTTAGGAACTTTGTCTTTCCAGTTGATGTTTAGAATGCGATGAAGGCAGTGCAGGTGGAAATGCATTCAGTTTTCACTCTTGGTTGGAGTACGTAGTCCATGTCTTGCTGCCATATAGGAGTGTGCTGATGATGCATGCATTGCAGACAGCCATCTTGGTCTTTATAAGTAGTTTGGAGTTATTGAAGATCCGGATGTACAAAGCCGGGCCAAGACTCAAGCAGCCATGCCAATGCATTTGTTTGCATTTGTGGGTACAATCTATGACTCTGAGAAAGTATGTTGGTCTTCTTTAGACTGATGGTAAGGTCAAAAGTCTTTGCAGGCTTGTGAAAAGTGGTCTAGGAGACAGTGGAGATGCTGTGGGAAGTGAGTGGCCACCACAGCATCATCAGCAAACAGCATGTCGCCAATGATGGGCCTCTTATACTTAAGACTTTGATTGCAGTTGTGCGAGGTTGAGCAAGCACCCACCTGAGTGGATTTGAAGTTAGATTCCCTCAGTGGACAATCCAGAAAGCTTGCATCAAGATAGCAGAGAAGAATATGACAGAGAGTCGTGGCTAGAATGCAACTTTGCTCTACAAATGTTCAAGGATTCAGAGGAGTTGCTGTTAAACTGCAGTGTTGGGCCGTGTGTTGGAGTTGAAAGAAAGAATGATACAATGAAGTTTTGGTGGGCAGCTGATCTTCGCTAGAACTCTGAAGAGACCTTCCCTGCTGACTAGGTTGAAGGCCTTGGTCAGGTTGTGATGCGAGGGGTTGCTGCTGTTTTCTGCACTAATCGTGAAGTTAGTGAAGGGACAAAATTCATGTTGAATTTTGATCGGTTGGAATGAAAGCCACACTGGGACTTGGGCTAAACCCGATTGGAAAGTTTCTGGAGATGAAGTAGCAAGACCTTAGCGAAGTCTTTTCCCATAATTCTTAGTAGAGAGATGCCCCTGTAGATATTGCAAACACTCCTGCCCCCTGTACAGTATTTGGATAAATCTGACAGTTTTTAAATTGAATATCATATTAAACATGTACTCTTAGAATTTGAACTATTTTTGACAAACAGGAAAAAAAGAGAACTGTGCCATGTCTAATGATCATATTTTAATTGTTATTCTGCAATAGAGTTCTCTCTTCAACATTCATCTGTACCCTTTAAGGCGAAGCAGGTTTTATGGGGATGTAGCTGAAAAATGAAAACTCAGCAAGATTGAGAATGTCAGAGCTGGACATTTCTGTAATGTAATACTTCCAGCTCGAAGCCATCCTCTCCACACGAGCACACACACAACTATGTTACTTAAATATATTTTAAGTAACATAGTATATTAGTAATTCATTCTTTGAGTAAAAGAATGAAAATATAGGTGTGGTGTCATAATCATCTTAGTAACCACTCATGGGTTTTGATGACCAGACAGAGAAGTATGTATAATTGGTTGTGGGTTCTGGCCTGGGGGGGAGACGAGGCATCTCTCACAGCTCCAGGGCCTTGTCATGTGTCAGTGAGATACTGTTGTCCTTCGGGATCTTTCTAGCACCTTCTGTAATCTTTCTGTTTATGCTTAAATTCATTGTGATATCACATTCTGGGGCTCATTCACCATGATCTGCAAGTTCCGCAACCTCTTGCACCACAATGGAAGGAAACTTCATGAAAACTCAAGAAAGTCCCAAGCCTTGACTTTCAGTTTAACTTCGAATTGTAGTCATAGAGACATGGATAAATATGAAGAATATATTTTTCCACAACACATTCAGTGCAAAATATTATCCGTAGGATTTAACTCTTGGGTGCTTTTTCTATAAGATACACACTGTACTAATGTGCATGGTAGTTGTGTTCAGTTCATTTCTTTGTTGGAATGCTTAATTTTGCTTCAATACTACTTACCTACTCCAGTCACTGGAAGATTGGCGGTTCGATCCCGGCTCCAACTGTCCACATGCCAAAGTGTCCTAGGGCAAGACACTGAACCCTAACTTGCTCCCAGTGGACCGGGCAGCACCTTGCATCGCAACAGCCGCCCACTGGTGTATGAGTGTGTGTGTGTGTGTGTTTGTGGATAAAGCTGTATATAAGTGCAGTCCATTTACCATTTAGTGACACTTGGTACATAAGATCGTCACTGGTCGAGTCAGAAATTCTTTTATAGAGGTGGCCAGGATTAGAGTGCTACTCTCACTGGGGTGTTATAGAAAATCGAATCTCTCCATGACACATAGTTCCAAATCTATATTTATAAATTTCCTCACTCTTATTTGCATACCAGCAACATACATTAATTACCATCATGTGGATGTATACCATAATTATGTAACCTTGTTAATCAAATGAGATCAGGAGCAGTTTCTTATGTTAATTTCCTCAGTTGATTAAAGGCATAAGAATTTTACATTTGAAGTACAAGATGGAGGTATTCAAGATATTCAGTTCTATGACAACAATTAGGTGAGACATAAAAAGGTAACAGTGTCACAGACTAAAGATGGACTAGATCTTTGTTTCAATGTGAAGGGCAGTTCTTAAAATAAGAATTTGTAGCTGTGACTTCACTTTAAAATGCATGATAAACTAACCAAAGGACCTTTTATTTTGTGGTGTGACCAAAGTGGTGGCAATGCTTAAATCCCTGGTCACTATGGCCACCCCTGGCCATCCCATGACTATTTCCCTGAACATGGCTTAAACCAATCACAGCAGCTGACCTTTTTAAATATGTTTTTATGTGCTGCCCTTCTCACAGTAAGGTGGCCTATTCTCTCAGTAAAATGCAGAGATCACGTGTGCTCTTTGCCCCCACCCCCACCTTGAACTTTTGCACAAATTTAAAGAGAAAAGAATAGTTAGTGATATGCATACTCTTTACCACTTACTATTTCAAGAGGGCTGCGTGTCTGAACATACTCATACATAAACATGCTCACATTTTTTCCTGCATCATCAGCTATTAAATAAGCACTCATCCAATGAATGTGAGTCTCAGAAGCTGAAGGCGGAAAATTGAATGGCTGTGCAGTGCCACGAGGATTTACTGCTTTCAGTTGTGTCCGCAAGTCAGTGTGCTGCGAGAGAAAAGGCAACATGACATTTAAAACTATTGATCAGGAATAAAATAGGAGGGCAAGGTGCAACTGGTTCTTATGTTTAAATGAGTCATTAGCCTTACTACTGCTGCAACAAAATCACTTATGTATTAAATGTTAGCCTCTTCCTGCTTCAGCCAAATGCTTATAAGGCAGTGGGAACGTATGGATACTAGGGATGTAGCGATACACTAATCTCGTGATACGATACGATATATTTGGCTCACGATACGATGTATATCGATATTCATCTGACAATACATTTACATCATTTTCCGAAAGATCTTAACGGGACAAAGTGATTTTGGTGACATCTTGTGAGTGTTCCAATTACTTTGTTTGAATTAATTGAACTGAAAGCATCAATTACACATTATATGGCTGACAGGCAGCTTGCAAATGCTGGACAAAATGATTAAAAGACAATAGGATAGTGGGGTTCCATCGCGTTCACTATGCGCCTTAAGCCGGCGTTTTCCACCACTGAATACGGTCTCAAATCCTGACAAATCAGTAGGCAATGGACTCCGTAATTTTCTGCGACCTAGGTGAAGTAGATGAAAACTGGTGGCAACAACCAGTAAGCATTACCTTGTCCGGGTGGTGATGTTTCAGGTGGGCTCGCAGGTTGGTGGTATTTCCAGAGTACTTCACGTTTGTGTGACACAGCTTGCAAACCACCATACTTTTGTCTAAATCTTCACTTTCCTTTTTCTTTTTAAAACCAAACTGCTCCCACACATCTGCTTTTAAGCACGCAAGCACTGGGTTTATACTCGCTGCCATTCTCCTGACTGGCTCAGCTCTGAAAAGAAGCTGCTTCTGGATAACTTGTTAGAAATGCTCTACAGCGACACTAGTGGCTGGCGGACTTAATGGCTCTTCCTGCACTTTGCAGGAAGAGCACCGTTGCGGGACACTGGGGTTTTGAAGGGAGCTTAGAATATCGATACTCCCTGGTGAAATAAAATATCGATATTTATCGCAGAATCGATAAAATCGCCCAGCCCTAATGGATACATCACAGCTTGATGAGAGAAAAGGAAAAGAAAATGTTTGGGACAGTGGCTGAGGATAATTACAGAGTTAATTTAGACTATGCTGATGATATTGAAAAATCTCTTTTCAATCATAATAATAAAATACTTATCCTGATACCATTGGTTGTAGCAAATGGTTAGACAATATCGCCTGAAGTGCATATGTTATTGAGAGACCCAGTTTTGAATCCGTACAAATATAAATATTTACAAATCCTTACATGCATATGATCATTGTCTCCTGTCAAGTCTTTTGTCACATGTGACAGGGTCAGAGTTTTGAAGTTCGAGACACAAAGTGTGCACTCCTGAGACCTCGCTGCCTTTGGGACTGGGCTCACTTAACCCCACTTCCATTGCATGTGTGTTAAAAACAAAGAAATGCATTCCCTAGCTGCCTGGCTGTCACAACATATAGTGATATATTGTGCATAATATAACAAGTATGAGTTTACCTTTGGGCTTTTTTGTGGACTCTTGTGGAAGCATGTCGCTGTCTCCAGCAGATATGATTAATATTCAGTTATAGAGACAATGCTGTTGTCAGCAACAGAGAATTGCGTTTTATATTCTTTCTTTGTACCCGTGTCATATCGAACTATTTTCGCCTTACCTCTTAGGTGCTTCTTCATTGTGAAGGAGCATTAGCTGCATTAGTCACCTCTTCCCAGGCCCATGTCTTGCTGGTGTCTGTCATGTCCATAGTAACAGACTAAAATAACAAAATGTTCTTAGCTTCGCTTGGGTTAAATTGACCTCTGTTGCCGTGTCTGTCTCTTCTTTTAATATGCGCCTTGTCCACAGGTAGACATGCAGATTGAGGATGCACCTTTTCAGGTCCTTAGATTGTGATCAGTAGGTGGGCATTTATGCTAATTGATGAGTAGCGTGAGCATGCCGCCAACCTACCTGTGATTGATTGTCATTTATGGAGAAGATGTTGTCATGATTGTTTCGTGACGTCAGTGAATCTGGAGAGGTTTGGTGATTTGGTGAGGAGGAGGTGATTTATACAAAAACCTACTCTTGAGACTTTCAAAGGTTTTATGAATGAGGCCCACTGTCTGCTAACTGCCTTGTAGGTCTCTTTTCTTATGAGATTCTCCTGACATTTAAATTCTTAATGTAATCTTCTCTTCTTAATTAGCCAAGAATAATTTTTTTTATAATTACAATCATGGTTAGAAAGATCTGTTAACATGTTATACCATAACATCCTCATAAGGCAAAACAGTAGTTTTTTTTTCAGTCCACAATGTAGTGGTTAACTCTTTTGCCTCACTGCAAGAAGCTTCCTAGTCTGAATACTTAGCTGGGGCCTTTGTGTGGAGTTGGCATGTTTTTGTCGAAAATAAGCATGTAAGGCTGATTGGTGGTCCTGAATTTGTGATGGCCATGGCAGCCCTGTGTGTGTCTGTTTCTGTCAAGTTGGCATCTCGCCCTGTCTTTAGTGGTTCCTGTCTTACTTTGAAAGGTCTGTCTTGTCGCCGTTGTTTTCTGCTTTGCTTCCTTCCTCTCGTTACCCTGATACCCTGCACCTGCCTCTTGTTTGATCTCTTGTGTATTTAAGTCTTGTCATTTTCCCCTGTCCTCCGTGGGTCCATTAGTCTATTTACATGTTTGCAGTCCTGCTTGTTTCCCTCTCATCATCTCCCTTGATCTTAAGTTAAGTTTGTCTTTTGGTATTTTTGTCTTTTTGATTTTTGTGTTTTGATCATTGAACTTTGTGTTTTTGTTAATAAACCCATTCTCTTTTGAGATCTCCTGCTCTTGGGTCCTTCATCCTTCTGCAAAACATAACAGAATTGTGTATGAGTGTGCAAACTGTCTAGGGTGTATGGAATTTCTCCCATGATGTCAACTGAGATTAGGGCTGTCCCAGTACTATATTTTCACTTCCGGTACGATACCGATATTTCAACCTTGAATAATGGCCGATACTGATATCTATCCGATATCAACATGCTACAGATTAAACGTACTTGCATTATTTATTCTGTAGTGTGGAGTGTTTAAAAAAGGCAGAATCAAGTGATATTACTCAAACAGAGAATAATAGTCAAAAACAGCAGTATTGGACATACCATTCATTATTAACAATTAAAAAAAACTGCGGAATTGCAAAAATTCATTGGGAGGCCCTGAACAATGAGCCATGTAACTTATAGTGCAAACAATTCAAAACAAATTAACAAGTTTACTGCTCGTATATTCTGAAAACAATCTGCAACGTAAAGTCAACGTTGATCCAGTGCGCAGTCAGACTCAATAAAGACTGGTCGATGGTCTGATCTCCATGTGTCGGTAGTGAAGCTGAGAGCGTTTGCTTTCTCCACATCTGCGGCAGTATACTTCTTTGTGCATCTGAGGTATAGTTTTGTCAACAATGTAGTGGCAGCTAGGGATAACATAGCATGGCTCGAGGTGCTCAATTAAGTGTTTAAACCCGACATTACTCACCACCAACAAGGGCTGGTCATCAAGCACAATAAATCGGGCAACCTTTTCTATTATTGCAGATGCCTTTTTGCCGTTGTGAGGGAGGTTTTCACGCTTAGACAATGTTTCGGCCAGCCTTGCTTGTTTGAGGGAGGTAGAGATTAGATCTTTCTCCATCTCGCTGGTCTTTTGAAAATGCGTGAGGTTGGTTGTATTAAACTTCCTTGGTTCTGCGCCACCACAGGAAATTTGTGCATGGCAAACTTTGCAACTAGCGACAGCATCTTTGTTTGTCTTAAGGGAAAGGTATTGCCACACAGCGGACATTATTTCTTCCAAGGGCACATACGCTGTTACTGTTGTGGTCATATGAGCGCTACATGCTGGAGCCGAGCACTCTTCTGTGGTGAGCGCACCAGGTGTATTACTGCCACCTACTGCTGTGTTGGCATATGAACCGCAGTCACCTATTTGCACAGGGCAGAATGGACTGCTTTTTATTGCCATGTTAATATCGGAGACTTTAGACGGCGTCCGATATAATACGATTTTTTTTTTTTTTTTTGGGAATATTGGATCGGGACAGCTCTAGCTGAGATAGTCTGTAACCCCCTGTGAACCAAACATGTGAAGTGGTTACAGAAAATGGAAAGCTGGATCATTCCAGATCTACCTTTGGGATAGTTATTTTTTTGCCTTTATGCAATTATATACTACTTAATTCCTGTACACACACAGTGAATGGTAGTTTCAAAAATGGCTGATGTAATGGTGAGGAGGGGGTTCAGTCAACCATGACTGTACAAGTCATGGTTCCTGTTAAATCTCTCAGCCTTTTTGTTTTTGCCTTTAAAACAAAAAAGGTGGGTGGTGAAGTAAGGGAACTCCAGTGTAGTAATTAGTAAATATCCCAAATGATGATGGTGTTGGCTTTTATCCAGGGAGCTGCCCTGCTATCTTTTAGACATTGTATTTAAAAGACGTACAATCTAAATTTTGGACAGCCAGAAATATTATAAGTTTGAATTCAGTTGTAGGGGTGGGTGCTATAATGATGTATGCAATAGTTTAGATTACAGTCTGCAAATGCACACAATGACAAAGACCTTAATTTTTGGAGACATCTTCTGTGGTCTGATGAAACTAAAATTGAACTGTTTCATCATAAAGGGGAAAGCTTGCAAGCCTGAGAGCACAATCTCAACTGTGATCTATGGGGGTGACAGCTTTTTACTGCAGAAGTGTTTTGTTTCAGGAGGGACTAGTGAACTAAATACTAAAGAAACCTATGTAAATTTCTATTCTGGCATTTAGCAAGTAGAAATAATTTTGGTAATCCCAGCTGACCTAAAACGGGAAAAATTAAGTCTAATTTAATGTCAGTAAAGTGAAAAAGGAAAAAACAGAAAGGTTATGTGTATTTTTACACAATGTATATATGTAAACTCCTGCATTCAACTGTTCATAACTAATCAATTGTAGATTAATATGAAAAGGTTTTGTTAGTACTAAGATTTATGGCCTGTATGCTAATTATTCTTGATGATTTAATGTAGGTACCCGCCCTCCCCCCAATAGGGACAGACAATCTTTTCTACCAAAATATTTTGTCCCTGTCTTTCAAATCCCCCACTTCCACCCCAGTGTTTGATAAAGTCTTGGCTAAAACCCTGGGTGATGATAATAAGGTTTAAACTAATCAGCAGCTGGTGTGACCAGTATGTTAGTTTTATATAGCACTGTAATGTAAAAAGCTTGTTGGGTCTGACAGGGCATTGTTAAAACTAATGATAAGACATAACTTGTAGCCATATGGCTGCATGGTTGTGCATAAAATCAAAGCTGCTATTATGCAAATTAAAAAGAGTCAGTTACTGGAAGAAAAGGCAAGGCTGCCTTTTCAACTTTTTTCCTTTTTTTTACCTTTAAATGGCTTATTTTATTTTATGTCATAATTAGAGCTGGCCAACAATTAAAATTTTTAATCGCAATTAATCGCATGATTTCCCTGATTAATCACATTGTATACGCAAAATCAAATAATGAATTCAGAAGAAGTGTAAAGGTCACTTTCATTTAAATGTTCTGCTGCCATATGAACTAAAGTGCCATAACATTTGTTATTCAAACACTTTTAACATCACCATTTGTCAATAACACATATTTAGTGTAAATCTCATCTTAAAAAATGTCAAATAAAATAAAGCTTATTGCCACTGCCAGGGCATTAATGTCATCCTGTTTTTTTTTTAATGAATAATAAAAAAAAAAAGGTTACCAACAAAATCCTGAGCCACAATCATAACATCAAAATAGGCAATCTCTGAGGTAACAGCAGAAATATTTAACGGGGAGTTCAACTACCAGTGGTTACAAATAACCTTGTTTCTGTCGAATCCTCTGTCTGGGAGAACTTTAAAGTAAAAATGTCCGTGTGAAAGTTCTGTAACTTTATCAATCCGTGTATCATTCGTTCTTTACATTTTCAATTGCCAAAAATTAAAAAAATTAAAAAGTGACATTTCAATTTATTTTTCATTTTTTAATCTAACACACAAAAAAAAGAAAAAATGCTTTTTAAAAATATTTTGATTTAAGACTTGGATCAAACATACGATATAAAAAAAAAAAAAACGGGCCATGGGACCGAATTTGTTTTTAATATTTAATTGACTGGTTTACAGACACTGAGCCAGAAATGGCTTCGTGCACGGCAGTTCAGTTCCGAATATAGGACGATATTTTAATCTAGAAGTTATATTCTCAATAATGGGGGTTGGTTTATAATCAAGGACTAGACTTTCTGTTGTCATTACACATCTTTGCCGCTAGATGGAGCCACACTGAATTAACCTGTAAGAGAATAGAAAGATAGTAAACACATGAAGCAGGATCTGATGTAAAATGGAGGAATGACGCGATCATCTTGAACAAAGGGGTTGAAAAATTTTGTTGCAGTCCAGAAATTTTTTTTCAGGCAGAATTGTTAATATTGTTACCTGAGTTGCTACCCGAACTGTAGAGTACATGGATTTTTATGGCTCTCCATGTCTGTTTTAGCTTTTCCGCATCTTTACCTGTCAATTCTCTTCTGGTTCCGCAGCAGTCAGTAACAGACTTTTCAAAACAAAAGCACGTGAGCAACATGGGTCAACGCGCGATATAATAAATGTTAATAAATGAATGAGTTAATGCGATAACGCATTAACTTGCCCAGGCCTCGTTATATATATATATATATATATATATATATATATATGTATATATATATATATATATATATATATATATATATATAAGATGTGTGTCTCTGTGAAAAAGACTGCAATTACATTTGAATGCTGGAACAACAACAACAGTACTGAGAAGCTGCAGGGTCTAAGGACCACAAAAATATTGTCAGTCAGCCAGAAACAAAAGCAGTCTTTTCTCTAAGCAGGGATCCCTCCCAGGGATGTTTGTTAAAGTTAACTTCAGTGTTTCATCTAATCAGTGTTTAAAATGCTGGCTCAATACAGGTTTTTAAATTTTGTTCTTTTGTTTGTGCTTCAAGAACTACACAGCAGCCTGTAAAAGTTTCCTCAGAGCTTTAATGTATTGTATCTTTTCAGCTCATTCAGTTTAGTTTATTTGTATAGTACTTTTCAAAGAAAGTAGACCAGTTCAATTCAAGCCAAGTTCCATCCACTAATGATCCAAATCAATTAAATTATGTCATCTCTTCTATTTATCCTATTCAGTACAGTCTATATAAGCTTGATGTTTATGCAATTAAATAAATAGAAAAACCAAAAAAACCCAAAACGTCTAAAGAACTCAGCAGGTAGCATTAAATCTTAACTTTGATTCAATCCCCTGTACTGAGCAAGAATGAGTTAACAGGCAAAAGTGGAGACAAATCAATCTCACTAGTCTCCAAGGCATGCACAGTCTGGCCTTTCTGTATGAAGTAAAGACTAAAATTTGTAATAATTTTTATGTGATGGTTTTACGAGGTATGAACATTTTATAGCTTCATTAAACCCCATTTTATAAATGTGCAGCTAAGTAGGTGTGTGTGCAAAGATGTCTGAATATACTGACAAAGACTGTATGAACAAGGATACGTAAATGAATTTCTCCTTTGTGCATGTTCTGTTACTGGTAACATGATTAAATGTCTGTTTTTGTTCAAATTTATAGCAGCGTGTTAAGAAAAAAAGTTAGTGACGCTCAATTTCCTGATAACTTTCTCTACATGAAAATACTTTGGAGACACTGCATCTCCTGTTCTCTACCAAAACATGAAGAAGAATTGATCGATTTGCCTTATTTTACAGAAAGTAAAGGGAAAGAAATATTAGGCTGTTTAATGCATTTCTCTCTGAAAAGGTCACTGAATGTATTTTGATTAAAAAAAAGGGAAAAAAGTGCAAAAAATGAAGCCAATGATCAGCTCCAGGGTAATCGAAGATCTACAATTATGTCTGAATTCCAATATGAAGATCACTCAAAGTCCTATTGTTGAAAAGTTATGTCCTGATGGTTACAACTTGGCGGAAAACACATTGACTGACGTAGAGAGAAATGTCGCAACATTGTGTGGACTGATACAAGCAAGATTGTTCTTTTCGGATCTCGGGGCCACAAAAGACCCCCAAACACTGAATTCAAGCCACGTTACACTGTGAAGACAGTAAAGCATGGTGACGCAAGCATCATGAGATGGGGAATGTTTCTTTTACTATTGCGCCAGCCCTATTTATTGCATACCAGGGATCATGGATCCCTTTCAGTACATCAGAATACTTGAAGAGGTCATTTGGCCTCATACTGAAGAGGAAACGCCCTTGAAATTTGTGTTTATTAGTTCAGTGGTTTACAGGAAAGCACTTACAGCATTTTTCAGTTTTTACATTAAATCTAAACTCTAGCTTTTTAAGTTGCAAAGCAAACCATTTATGGGACTTGGCTTTGCTGAGCCAGAGTCAGTGGAAAGCTGCAAGACACATACATTAACTTTATTTTTGTGTCTTCTCCTGACTTCTGTGTTTATGAATAAGTAAACATTTAAAGCGCAAATAAATTACACAGGCCTACAATTCAGTTTGTTCCCATCATTCTGTAATCCATAGGGAGGCTGTTAAAAGCATTGTGCAAATGTTCAATGTAAAATATTGTACCATTAAAAATACGAGTTGTACACCCTGGACTGGAGACCTGTCCAGGGTGTACATCTGCCTTAAAGATGGCTGGGGTGCGCTCCAGCAGACCCCCGTGACCCTCAGTTAGGAATAAGTGGGTGTACATAATGAATGGATGGATACGTTATCAAGTTATGACTTGGTGGAATAATTTTTTCAATCATGAATAGAATCTCGACATCATTACAATAGTTTTGAAGAAAAAACAACTTTTTCCACTCAATAATATTTGAGCAATTATTTTTACAACTAAAGAAAAAAACTGTCTTGGCATCTTCAGAAAAATGTTTCTGTGTCTGCTAGATCTCAGATAATTCATACATTGATTTTATTTATTTTTTTCCTTTCCCCAGATTGGTGCGTCTTTGGTAGATTAGCAGTAGCCTGGTGTATGTTTTGTTGCAGGATGTGCTCTTGAAAGGTCCAATTTTGAAAGGATTGGCATCTTCTTCAGTGTTGTTGTGTTATCCACATGTGAAGAATCCATATTGTTGAAAGATGGACGTGAGTTGAGAAATGACTTTTTAGCCTTTCGCAGCAACAGTTGCTTCTCCAACATCATTGCTGAAGACTTTGGGGTTTTCTTCCAGAAATGATATACTACTTTGAATATCCAGCTATGTTCATGCTCCAGACCAGGAAACTTACAAAACATCTAAGTTTATAAATGTGGTCACGCTTGCTGGTAATTAACAAATCAAGTCCATTGAATTAGCAGCTCCTGGCTGAACATCATAATTCCAGTAAAACCAGAGCAGGTGTACTTTAGTTTTCCACACACGACTTGGGAAGTTTTTTTTTCTTTTTTTGTTTTATTCAAACACATATACATGGTGTAAGCTATTACCTGTTCTTTCATTGTTTTAAATGTCCCTGCACCAACATGCCTGCCTTCATTTCTCAAAGGTTGCAGCTTAAAAAGAAATAAGCTTGAGTGAAATGAAAAAAAAATAGATGGAAATAAAAGAGATCATCAGCAGAGAGCAGGGTATCTTAAGAGAAGTAAGCCACCACACTTTTACTGTCTTACTTCATGATTAACCACAGTTACTTTGGTATAACTCTGTTTCTTTTAATACATATTATACTTTGTTTGGAAGATCCTGCTAAATTACCTTTTAGCTCAGCAATATGGCTATTCTCAAAATCTAATAATAACAATGATTCTTTAAGTGGTCTGTGAGTCAGAACTTTAAAAAAGACATATGTACATTATTTGTTTTTTGAATTTTTTTAAATATATATATTTTTTATATCTTTCAGTGGATTTATGCTGAATTGCATTTCTGAGTCAGAACAGATTCTCATAAGTGTTTTTAAATCACAAATTGCTTAACAAACACAAACACCTCAATAAATACCTCGGTCTTATTTCATCACGACTATTTTTGAATCCATTGCAAGGGAGGAGATGCATCATTAAATTTTATATTCCAAGCTTGAACCCTCAAAGTAATGCAGGCTTGACAGGACATAACTTTGCTCTTACCGGCTTTTTTAGAGTGAAAGCCTCTCATATATTCCACAAATTAATCATATCACACCATCATCTCCCTCTGCTGCAAGTCGAGCTTGGTTTACGTGCACAGCAATATTACCACAATTGGATCTGTGCTAAACAAGATTCTTTCTCAATTGTGGGGTTTACTTGAGTTGCATAAAAATCCATGTCTGATCTCACTTAAATGTTACAGAACCATTATTAGATTGTTTCTATTATGTTTTCCAGTGTCACTCTGATGTTTGCACCTGTTCAAATCCAGAATTACATTAATGCCCTTCAGATCACGGAGCATCACTCGAGCTGCTCATCCATCACAAACCATGTCTACTTCTTACCCACAGCCATCCTGTTCTGACTCTGCAGAGCCTACGGCATGCTTTTTTAAAGTGGGATTATGTGTCCCCAGATGCCGTTTGAAAAATGGTGCAGTTAAAGAAGAATGCATGACAGCATATTCCGTATAGTTTTATTCAATTATTGCTATTATTCCACTATAATTGTATTGGGGTTAAAGTCGTCCGAAATTGTTTTTTTTTTACATGGGAGTGTTTATTATTCAGAGCAAGGTCTTAATTTCATTAAAGATTAAATATTTCTGTGGATGTAAAAATTATGATTTTGGTTTGGTTTATAAATTTTTCCTTGCAAACACCACAATTTCACAGTGCCTAACCTAATTCTGTCAACATGCTGAGAAAATATCTCATCCCTGAGGCTATGTGATCGCTGATTAGCTTAAAGCTGAAGTCCCACAGAATGAGAAATGGCCGTGGTCCGGTGTTGAAGCTGTTTTGCTCCATCCTCTGCGCGACCTTAAGCCCCACAGGCAGCGTTTCAAAGCAGAGCCCCTGCAGGCGCCCCCCGCTTGGCTGGATTTGTCATACATTGCAAGTTTACCCGAAGGCTTTCAGATCACGTGACAGTCATGTGGTAACCTGCTTATTTCAAGATGTGCATCCCGCCATGTCTCGCTTTATCTGAAATTATACATTTAAAAAGGATGAGTGGTGTCAGAGAAAATGTACTTTTGGACTTCTAGACTGATCCACTCCACATGTGTGGTTCACATCTCTTCTAAAACCCTCTGATTTGTTTATCTACAGCTTCCACTGGTTCACGTAGTGTCCATGTACGAGTCAGAGCCCGCTCGTGGTGTTTTATTTAAAATATTTGTTGCTCAAGTTCAAAAAGACTGGATGCATAGCTCTAGTGGAAAAGAGTGGATTGACGCTTCTGGTATGTTTCAGAACTGCTGCAGGACGCATTTCTTGCAACTGCCCTCACTGTCTTGAATTCACAGTTTCTTCACTTTTAGATTGGTTACAAGTTTTGCTTCATTTTGTGACTTCTGCCAGGCATGCAACTTGTTTAAAATGGACCCATTTTCTCCCATGTCCCGCAGTCGGTATTACTGCATCAAATGTATATAACAAATGTTGATTTTTCAAAGTTTAGCTTCTGTATGTCATTTACCTGACTAACTGCCATTAGTGATTGATGTAATTGGAATAGTCACTAACTGTATAGTTCAATACAGAACTGCTTATAGACTTTTTTTTAGAAAGACTTAAAGTATCTTATTACATGTCTTTTACAAACCAAATTCCTGCAAGCACTTGATACAATTCGATCAATAATTTGTTTTACATGCATCATCCTATTGATTCTGTGCAGTGTAGCTTGTCGAGACCAAGTAAGTTTTTGCTTTGGACTCAGCTCAGTTCAATGTTTTCTTGTAAGGGGGGGTGGCTTGAAGAAGTGATTGCACTTAACAATGGCCTCATTTAAGCTTGAAAGAACTTCATTGCTTCCTGTGAGAGGTGGCTTCCACTCAGACTTTTTCATTGCTGTGTGCAATTTTATCCTGTATTATAGACTTTTACTTTGAACAGCTTTGTTGCTTGAAACATTTAAAGTATTGAATGATTCCCTCATAATAGGTTGTTCATGTACTTAACATGTAGACGGATTACTATGGCCATATATTTTGTTGCAGTAGTATTGCTATGAAACAGTTGAGCACAGTCCACTTCCAATAGTAAATCCATTATGAATTACTATTATTATTTAGAAATTACTTGTTGGAAAGACGTAAACTTAATATTTGACATTGTCAAAAAGCCAGTTTACACTGTGAAAAAGGAAATACACCCTCTTAAAATTCAATTCACTGTTTTTTTAGTTTCATTTCAACTGTGTGTTAAGTTAATTACTAACATTTGATCAAACCCAATAAGGCAAATATTTGATCAAACCTATCCCAAAATAGATCATGAATTTTAATACCCCAGAAATATTTTTTTACATGACAAAATACTGGAGGACTTTCTCCAGGTTGGTGCTGATATTCTGGGTAGAGTTATGTCTTGCTTAAAAACACTGTTTTTAGATTCCCTAATGCTTTACTGGTGACTTAGTTGGAGTTGTAAATTACTCTCTTCAGGAAGGTGTTTGTTCCTGCTCTTGAGGTTGCCACATCATGCAGAGGAGACACGCTCTAGAGCAGAGGTGGCCAAAGTCGGTCCTCGAGGGCCGGTGTCCTGTAGGTTTTGCATGTTTCCCTGCTTTAACACACCTGGTCCTAATTAATGGCTATCATCATCTTGTCATCAAGGTCAGCACATGTCCGTTAATGACACAGTCTCTTGTATCAGGGTGTGAAGAAGGAGGGAAACATCTAAGATCTGCAGGACATCGGCCCTCGAGGACCCACTTTGGACACCCCTGCTCTAGAGGCCTCCATACCTGATAATTACCACCCAGTATCTAGTTGTTTTGTTTTGTATTTTTAATCAGATGAATGATTTCAATAGCAAATTTAATTGATCTCAAAAAGAGAAAATCGTTGGAGTTTTTCCAATCTGCATTTCACAGCAACTGTTGTACAGAGATTGCGCTTGTCAAGATTGTAAATGAGCTTGGACGAAATATGGATGTGAAAAACTGCTTTAGTCTTACTTGATTTAAGGGCAGCATCTGACTCTGTACATTGCTCCCCAAGCACTTGAGATTAAATTTTAGATCCAATACTTTATAGTCTTTACTTGCTTGCTCTTGGAGACGCCACCAAGAAGCACAGCAGCAATTTTACATATATATATACACATAACAAACTTGATATTGCCGTGTCTTTTGATGACCTTAGTTGACTAGTTATGGAAACCGACAGGTTTTCTACAGCTCGGTCAGGGCAAAACTGAGAGGTTGAGAATGGATTCTGAGGATCTCTCTTTGAGAGAAACTCAAAGTAAAACTGCAAAGTCAAAGTTAAACGTGATCAAGTGATCAAGCAAAAATGTTTTTGAGTCGGACTTTGGATTTTAGACCCACACTAAGTTTTTCACCTGAAAAACATTTAAAGAGTACAATTATCTCCTGGAGCCTATACGGAGACACTTGTTTATTACATGCAAATAGAGCTGCAGTAATGTTCTCTCCAATCTCCCTAATGAAATTGGCATGGGAGAGGGGTGCATGTGTGTGATTGTGTGTTTGTGTGTGTGTGTGTGTTGAGGGGGGTGAGGGGGTGGTGAGGAGTGGTGGTGTTCACTATCACAGTTTCAGAAGCACAAACCATTTTTTATATTAATGTATTTTTCTTTATTATTTGTTAGTTCTATGATTACATTTTCTGTTGATTGATGTATTGGTCATTCAGTTCTGTTTACTGGTGTTCTTGGGATCAATGTCATACTTAGTGACCCAAATTCGGCCATGTATTATCCATCAGATGGATTATGTAACATCTGGCTGTAACTGTAACTGTCCTCCTTATTGTATTCTTCCTACAAATTGTAGGGAAGAATATTGAAAACAGAACAGCAGCACTGCTGTCTATGACCTTTTCACTATGTTACTGAAAAAATGAACAATGTAGCATCATAAAAGAAGATACATTTTCTGAAAATTTCATTGGGTTGAACAACAACAACAGGCTAATAAAGTGTCTTACTAGTCCAGGGACCACTCATTGTCTATTACATTACACAGCTGTACATGTCTGCTTGAATTTGGATAAGAAGCTAACGTTGTAATTCTTATATATATATATATATATATATATATATATATATATTAAGATTTTCATAGTTAACTCATGATTAATCGCACATTAATTGCATTTTTTTAATGTTCTGTTTATCCATCCATCCATCATCTATATCCATCTTGTCCTATACAGGGTCACGGGGATCTGCTTTATTTTTTTTAAGCCTTTAGTTTGAAAACCGGAAGTCCACCAATGCTGCTGTACTTTTTGGGGGCTTAATTCATCAGCTTCTTAGTGTATTTAGTCGGAGCTGCCGCTTGACCGCAGTAAGTTGCTGACAGTCCCTAAACTCCACGGCAGCAGCGAGATACTCAGGAGGACATCCAGCACTGTTTCTTAGAGTTTTTGCCACACTCACTGAGCTTGGAGGGTTGATGATACTTGTGAAATGTCTGGCATACTTATATCTACAAAATGATACCAACCTGGATGAAATTGGTGCTATTTTCATGACACTATTAAAGTTTAAAGAGAAAAAAAAACAAGCGAATGTCGGATGTGAAACTTTACCGCGCCCCACGGCGGTAACTTAATTACCGGGATGTGAAATCTCAGCCTCATGCAAGTCTCGCGAGCGACTCGTAACTCGTGACTGTGTCTCTCATGAATATGTAGCTTGTAACATAGCCATTGTAACGTAAGCATGGTGAAAAGCGGTGATGGCATGCAGGACATTTACCAACCCACTAAAAGTAGGAAATCCTAGGTCTGGGCGTGGTTTTTTTTTTTTTTTTTTTTTTTTAAGAATGCAGAGGGTCAACTGGTTGAGGACAATTATCCTGTCTGCAGAGCATGCAAGAAAAAAAGTTGCTGTGAAAGGCAGCAACACTCCAAATGCATATTTTGACCTACTATGGTTGTTAAACAATATTGTTTAGATGTGCATATGATAACTGAAAGGATTTTATCTTCACTCTTCATTTTTTATTTAACTTATTCTTCTTTTAAATAATTTTTTTATTCAATTTAATAATGATTATTTTTTATGCTTGTATGATTTATGGAATGACTCTATGTCCTTCTTGTGATTTTATGCATCAGTAAAGCACTTTGAATTGCCGTGTGTATGAATTGTACTCTACAAATAAACTTGCCTTGACATGCCTTTAAGTGTTCATTTATACTTGCAACAGACAAATAAGCTTTGTTTGTGTGATTCATATTTTTACTCAGCCACTTGTTTTGCCCTCTGTTGTTTCTCAGGTGACCACTCTGGTGAACACCAGTAACAAAGGGCCCTCCAGTAAGAAGAAGGGCCGGTCTAAGAAGGCTCATGTGCTGGCAGTGTCTGTTGAGCAGGCCACCCAGAACTTTCTTGAAAAGGGTGAGCAAATTGCAAAAGACAGTCAGGACCTGAAGGAGGAGCTCATTGCTGCTGTGGAAGATGTTCGGAAGCAAGGTAATCTTAAATGTTCCTCTGGAGACAGTGCATGCACTGCTACAGTTAATGACTGTCAAATAATTGTGTTGTCACTGTAATTTATGCCTTGACATGTGTTGTTTACGGTTACGCATTTACAAATGTATTTCTTTAGCTCAGCCATATTATTATTTAATTTTTTTCTTTTTATCCTGAAGGAATAAATGAGAATCTTAATTGTCAGTCAGTAATGTGCCATGCAAATGTTACTTGTTTCTAAAATTTCTAAAGTGTCATTCATAGTGTAATGTTATTGTTATTAGTCCAGTGGGATTTTTTTTTTTTTTGGTCTTCTCTTTTTTTCCTATGTAGATAATTTTAAAATCACCTGTGTTAGATTTCTTAGATTTTTTTTTGTGAGAATGTGTGTCCATTAGTTGATCCCAAACTGGAAGTGATCTCACAAAGCTCATTAATTAGCATAAACCCCATCCAGGGAACCACCATATAGACGTGTAAATGTGCAGACAACATCATGATTCACATAATTTTGAAACCTTCAGGTAAACTTGTAAAGTAAAACCACACAAAAAAAAAACAACAAAAAATGGAACCTTTGCAAACAGGACTTGACTGTAATGCTGTGTCTTCTGTCCAACGATGCATTCAAGATGTGTTGTGAAAATGGTTTTATGAAAGAAAGGAGATTGATCTGAGATATGTTATGTGGAGAGACATCTGTCAGGAATCCAGCATGGCTTCCTGACACCATCGGTGTGCTGCATATGTGCCAGAGTCACTGTGTGGGTGCCGGTCAGAATAAACAAGTCGATTTAAAACCCATTGACACTTTAAGAAACACAATTTTAATAAGCAAATTGTATATCCATCGATTAAGATAAACATTTTGTATTTTAAATGTACGCTCATGATTAAAATATGTGGTTCAAAGCATGCATATTGTGAAAATTACAGTCCATATAAGGCATAAATGTTGTGAAGTCCAAGAATGATGGATATTTATGAGCAGTGGTCATTTATACGTATCTACGAAAAGTCAGTAACAACTAACATTTTCATGAATTCTAAAACATCCACATTTTTTTTCTAAGAGTTTATGTACGAATAAGCTTTGCTTGCTTTTCATGAATGAGGCCCAGTGGCTTTATCACCTCCCCCTGATAACAGCCTATGTTGCCCTTCTCTCCATTTGAACCCTACATAATTGTTTTTTCCTTTTTCCACCCTAAAAGCAAGCAAAAGTCTGGAATCATCTAACTAGAGAGCATATGTCCATTTTCTTTCTGTATATCAGATATGCTCATCCCCAGAGAAGTCAGAATTGTTTCTCTACAGAGTTGATGTATGACTTTCTCACTGCTTCATGCAGTTTGAGGTTACATTGCTTGATGCAGCTGTGGATTGTCTGAAGCAAAAATAGCGCTCTAAGATATTCTCAAGCCCTTATGGCGCTGAGGTTAATACTCTTATCGTTTTACAATAATGTGAGCTATTGATGTTGAAAGACTAAAGGTCTTTGCAGTTTTGCATTTACGCACACACATTGTGTATGGGTGTGTGTGTGTGTGTGAATGTATATGAAACCCTGACTTGTAGGATCTTCCAGAATGGTGTCATTTTTATTTTCCATGCCAGTTTAAGTTGTTCTTTGCCTTTTTTACCAGCTTTTTTTTTTTTGAATGTGTTAATAACATCAGCAGGCATTGTTTCAAATTTTTAAATGCAATAAATCTAGTTAGTGAAGGTACTAAAAATGACTTTCTTTGTACTTGTGTATTCAATAAAAGGCAGGAATCAATTAAAATAAATAAAATAATGGTTCTGTTGAAATTCTATAAACTTTAGATTTTTTTAAAGAATGGGCTGTATATTTTCCCTCACTACCTATTTGCAGCTTGCACTGTATAAGAGGCAGATGAAAAAAAATATTGAGATATTTTAAATATATGAGCTCATAAAAATTGATATAATGCTCAGTCAGTAATAAATGAAATGAGGAGTGCTACCGACATGACTCTCTGAAGATATTCTGGTGGCCTTAGTGGCTGGATAGTGAGTGTGACTGGCATTAATTTGTAATGTTTGCAAAAAGCAGCAAAAGCTGCTAATTTCAGAACATGTCAAATGTCTGCACAAATTTACATGATGTACAGTTACGAGAAGCAGAGCAAATCCATTCATTTTAACAGAGTAAAAAACATTTGTTTTTAGCTTTAGTTCGTGCCTGTAGCCTTGTAGATGTTATTGGTCCAGTGCAAGTCATGCGTTTTTCAACTTTGGGCTATGATGGTGAGAAAACTTGATAGCACTTGATGACATTCTCATTAGAACATTTATATTCCAAAAAAACCTTCATAAAAAGAAACTGGATTTCTTTTCTTGGGTGATGTGAGAGATGAATGGAGAAGACCATCTATGTTCAATCACAAAACCCATCATTAGACTCCAACATCCGACTCTTCCAATCCAGCCTCGACTCCCCCCAACCAGTTCCACACATTGATTCATGGAACCAAAAAATCGTCATGTAATGAGTTCTGTGACACTACTGACCAAGTAGACAACAAACTGTTGACCCCGATGACCCACTTCAGGGGTGACTGGGTCAATGATGTATATGTGACTAAGCTTTTTATTCAACTATAAATAGCGCAGCCCTCATACTTACAGTCCTCGCTCAAATGAAGCAACATCAGTGTTCAGCAACAGTGTCACTAATATTGCCACTGAACCCACATGTGAAGCTCCACACTTAATGTGTTGTTAGCGTCATTGCTTATGCTGCGCAGTCAGTGGTATTTGGCCGCTGGCACATATCGACTACTGACTTGAAAGCTTTGGCGCGTCGTGTGCTGTTAAATAAACTGCTGGCACACTGATCGTCGTTACAACTGGAATCAAAAAGCACTTCTTCACACTTATTAGCCATACAACCAATGCAAAGCTGTGTTTAAAATAAAGAAGGTTCCATCTCTTTAGGGATGATTTGAAATCTAATATTAGGTTATTGCATTTGTGCATGCAAATGTACATAAGGAAAATCAAAGTAGCGCAGCCTTCATTTCAAGTCTATATGCTCAAAAGAAAAGTAATGTTTTAAGCTTCAGTACCTGTCTCTAATACTAGAGCAGCATGCAATATATATTATATTTCCTGTTTCAACAGTTTGACAAAGCTGTTCAGCATGGGTGTACCATTAATAGATATTCTCAATTCTTTCTTTACACACCTTTCTTTGCTTTGCTGGATGTACGCTCATGCCATGCCCCCAGTTTATATCAATAATGTTGATCTTAAAGGAGTGGGAATATGCCATGTTGAGTATGCTCATAGTTGAGCAGAATACCTCATTTTTGGAAGTTATTCATGGCAGCAGCTGGAAATTTCCTTCACTAAATGGCCTCGAGTGCAATGTTAAAGTCCTCCTGAGATGTATCAGGCCTATAATTGTGACCTCACGGTACCAAACTCTTTTATCTTGTCATGATTAAATTAGAGGTACTAGGTAAAGGTCAGAAGAAGATTCAGTAATCATATCCTTTTGACTAATTTATTACAAGCTGAGCCAAAAGTCCAAACAGACTTATGGTAACCCTAGCAACAAGGTTTGAGCTTGTGTATGCAGTTCTAGGGATTTATTTATTTAATTATTTATTTATTTATTTTCCCGAGCAGGATGTATCAACTGCATTTTTATTTCATAAGGCTTTTGGTCATTGCTATAGGATAAACAGCTATATTTACTCAGCCATTTTATTATATGCTTAGAGAGCTGGTGCTGGCCAACTCATTACTGATTCGGCACAAAGAATTTATGGTCATTATTTATAGGAATGCTTAGTAAGGCTGTGTGGTCAGCACTGCTGTGTCCCAGTAAGAAAATTCTGGGTTTAAACCTTATTACAAAATGAGATATTCTGTTCAAGTATCCAGACTTTTGTCTGGATACTTGAATTTCTTCCTGATGTCCAAACATGTGTGTTTGAGTCTTATTCGTGATTCTGAATTGACCGTAGGCGTCTGAATGAGCATTCATGATCCTGGCTGTCGATGCGCTATTCTGATGCGGTTTTGTATCCTGCCTGTCTGCTGGGAAGCCTGCGGTCCCCCTCAAACCTTGAACAGAATTCAACAGATATATAGAGTCGAACAGTTTAATCCAAAATAAAAAACAAAACACAAAATAAACACAAAATCATCAACTGATTTCTATTAAAAAACAAACAAACAAAAATTGTAAAACATTGTTTTGTATTATTGTATTATTTCCATCCAGAGTCTGACCGCTACACAAAGTCTTCTCCGGCACTTCCTGAAGATTCTCAATGGGTTTAAGGTCTGGACTCTGTGGTGGCCAATCAATGTGTGACAATGTTGTCTTTCACAATATGAGCCTGATGAATCCTGGCATTGTCATCTTGGAATATGGCCCATGCCATCAGGGGAAAAAAAAAAATCCATAAATGAAATAACCCAGTCATTCAATACACAGGTTGTCAGCTGACCTCAGTTTTTGGGCCCATCACATTGTTGAACCTGGACCTGTCCATCTGCAGCAACCTCAGATCATAGCAATGCCTCCACAGGATTGTACGTAGACACGAGGCATAATGGGTGCATCACTTCACCCTCCTCTCCTCTTACCCTGATGCACCCATCACTACAACAGGATTATTCTGGACTCATCAGACCACATGACCTTCTTCTATTACTCCAGAGTCCAACCTTTATGCTCCCCAGCAAACTGAAGCTTTTTTTCTGATTAGCCTCACTGATAAGTGGTTTTCTTCAGGCTACACAGCTGTTTAGTCCCAGTCCCTTGAGTTCTTTTCACATTGTGTGCCTGGAAATGCTCTTACTTTCACTTCTAAACATATCCCAAGGTTCTACTGTTGTTTTTTTTTTTTTTTTTTTTTTTTGCCAATTTGATTTCACCAAACATTTAAGTGATCGGCAATCACAATTAAGATTTTTAATTTCTTCCTCGAAGATGATGGTTCGCCACCATCCTTCCAGTTTAAAATAATGCGTTGGACAGTTCTTAACCCAATTTTAGTAGTCTCAACAGGCTCCTTAGATCAGGGGTGTCAGACTTATTTTCACAGAGGGCCACATCAGCATCATGGTGGCCCCCGAAGAGCCAGATTGACAGGATGAATGTAACAAAATACAATGTAAATCCAAAAAAATTGAACACCTTATTATAATGTTAAACAACAGTTTCTGTATTTATTATGTATTCAAGTTTCAAACATTTAAGTCATTATTATATTAAACTCAGGGTTTGTGGTTGTAAGAGTATCCATTACCATGGTTTCAGAAGTGGAAGCGGTTCTTTGTTTTTCCTGTAGGCTAAATTTAGCATACTTAGCTCTGTGTTTGCTGTCAAAATGCCTACATAGATTAAACTCTTTCACGACTGACACCCGCCTCATAACACAAAAGACATACTCTTATTTCACCTTGAGATACAAACTTGTAATTGTTTTCCCATCGTTCATGAAACTGCATTCCTTGTGCATCAATTTTTCTTTTCTTGGACATGTTGGGGTTAGTTTGTAAAGGTTTTTCTTAAGTCCATCAGTTCTGGAAAATCGTCTTGCTCATAGCTACCGTTATCGTTGTGGGTAACGATGAAATGCATGATGGGCGATGTAGTTTATTGTCAATATGCGCTTTAAAGTGGTTTAAGCTTATTTTAAGTCTTAAAATATTGGTTTAAAATTTAAGCCAATAATACCCAAACTCTCGAGGGCCACATAAAATGATGTGACGGGCCACATTTGGCCCGCGGGCCTTCTGTTTGACACGTGCCTTAGATGTATTATTTACTTGATACATGCCAATAATTTAACTCTTCTGAAACAGATTAACATTTTTTTTCACAACCACAGGACGCGAATGTGAATGTGACTGTTGAAAAAATGAGAAGCTACTCACTGCATCAATTTGGGTTAAATAACTTCTTTCCAGCTTAAACAAAACCACCCATTTAGTAATCATCCAATGAATCATCCAATGGCTCTTACCAATTTGCTTAGTTACATCTAGGTGGTGACATTTTTTTTTTTATACGGGTAGTGTTTTTACTTTACTCCACTAACATTTTTTTCTCTCCATTCCCTCTTAGGAGAGACTATGCGTATTGCCTCATCCGAGTTTGCTGATGACCCCTGCTCCTCTGTGAAACGCGGTACCATGGTGAGGGCTGCTCGTGCCCTGTTGTCTGCTGTCACCCGACTGCTCATCCTCGCTGATATGGCTGATGTCATGAGGCTGCTGGCCCATCTTAAAATTGTAAGTGTCATCTAGTCATCTAGAGTGTGATGTTAACACATTTGTATTTGTTGAAGAAGTGGGTTGTACAACCCTGTGACCTGATGGTTCTGTGCTCTAAGCGCTGCATTTCATAGTTCATGTTGCGCTAGAATTGCAGTAAGAACTGTGTCACTGTAAATGAGCAAACTTCACAAATACTTACACAAATTTCAACATGCTGAGTGACCTATGATGTAATGACTTCCATTCGCTGAATGATCCTCACGGTGTCGGGATTCATCACAACTTTGGCACATATTAGCATATAAATGAGACATGGAGGAGAATCCTGAGAAGACACATCATCATAAATGCCACGATGTGATGGACTCCATTTAGTCATTGTCGTCGTTTGAAGAATATAGGTTTCTTGGTCACTTATTTTTACAGTAGCTTTTGACTTTTTAAGATGAGTTAATGCAGAAGATGAGAGAAAACAATAAAGGTTTGGAGTAATCTGAGATAACTCCATGGCTGCAGACATCTTTAGTCTTGCAGTGTGTCCCACACACAGTCAGTCCTCCTTTCCAACTTCATTCACAGCGGGGCTTAACTCAAGCCTCTATAAGCCCTGCTGTCTTGAAGTCCACTTAAAGCTTATGTCGCTCTTCTCTCAATTCCTTTGCATCTTCTGCAACTTTTTCATTAGGGGTAAAAAAAAAGGAGTTTACTGCAGTTGGCAGCACAACGGAATGGTGATTCCCCTTTTCAGATCTAGTTGCAACTACAAAAAGAAATATGAAAGCAGTTTAGAGAAAAAAAAAAATTCCCTTTAAAAGAGTTGTGTCTTTATTTTACACAAGAATTGTTTCACAGAAATTTTTAAAAAGTATGTTTTTAACAAATTTGGCTGTTGTCGCTCAAGCACATAAATCAGTTTTCAGCAGAGGCAACCTGACGACTGCAGAATATGAGGTGTAAGGGAGCAGAACTCTCATTCATCTGGGGCTTTGCAGACATGTGTCTTTCTCTCCTGTGGCTTCCTCCAGTTATTCCAGTGAAAGCCAGCAGGATCACCACTCAATCAGTTTGGCAAGGAACAGATCAATGCTATCCTAGGACAAAGCCTGGAATTTTATGTCAGGTTCAGCACTTCGATTTTCTTCCTGTTTTGTCCTGACCTTTGCACTCAATCGTAGCCTTCCGAGTCAGCAGGAGTTCACATAATTGATTCAAAACCGGACGGTAACGCGACACCCCAAATGCAGCGATAACGACCAGTTTCGACCGGTGCTGCCACCTAGTGGATACCATTTTCCCGGTACTCTGTTTTCCCTTATTGTGTCTTCAGAAGTTTTAAAACTGTTTGTGTGTTTGTCTGTGACAGGTGGAGGAGGCCCTGGAAGGAGTAAAAAATGCTACCAATGAGCAAGACCTGGCCAACCGCTTCAAAGAATTTGGTAAAGAGATGGTGAAGCTTAACTATGTGGCAGCCCGGAGACAGCAGGTAACTGGAAGCTCTGCTTCTCATGTTCTCTCTCTCTGTTTTTTGTTTTTTTTTCAGACAAAACAATGCGTGGGCAGGGGGAACGTCACTATTACTGATTTGCATATTGTATGGTAGACCCCCAACAACTGCTTGCCATGTAGTTTTCCTCCTTTTCTAGAGGTTTTCAGTAGGGATGTCCCGATCACGTTTTTTGGGTCCCGATCCGATTCCGATCTTTTAATTTTGATGATCGGCCGATTTCCGATTTTTTTCCGATCCGATTTCACTTTTTTTGAGTGGGCAAACAAAGTTTAATTTCCTATGCATTTTATTTCCTGTGTACATTAATAAATAGGCCTGCATCCAAGCTGAGATTAATAGCTTTTATCATCTCATAAAATAAACAATAACTTATTTAAACGCTCTTCTATCTTTCTTTTTTGTTTGGGAGAATTATTATAAAACACATTTAGTTACAGAACAGTGACTGTTCAACAGGCTCAGTACTAAACAACAAAGCACTTCATTTAAATAGCAGCAGGTGAACTTGGCTAGCAGTTTAAGGCAGTGAAAACACTAGCAGAAGTCTTTGCAATCAATGAAATCACATCAGAATACAAATAACATAAAATATTAACTTAACTTCTTTCAAGACCCGCTGCACATGTTCGCGCACCTTTGTGTCCTTTGTCGTTCATGTAATGGTGGGAACGAGGCTCGAGGTAATTAATGAGCCGGTTAAACGCCTTGTAAATGTGCTGGTCGTCCTCAGTAATACATTCCGCGATTAGCTCTGTGATTTTTCTGTATTTCTCTGAGTCTTTCGGGAGTTTTGTCCTTTCTTTTGAAAGTTTCACAGAGCGTTTGCTGCCGCTTGAAGCAGCCGTCGGCACCAGCTGCCGTCGGCTGCAGTGATCGGTGCTGCGTGCTTTTTTAAGTGTCTGATTAAATTGGTGGTGTTGTAAACTCTCTTCTTACTTACCCCTCATGATATCTCAGCCTTCCACACGTTGCAAGTCGCAGTCGAAGCGTCGGTCTTTGTAATTTTATAGCGCTGCCACACTGCTGACATTTTTGCTAAAGTTTAGCCTGACGCCGCCGGTCTAAAAACCTTTAAGGTGGATACAAGACAGCGCTGCTGAGAAACCTCATTTCAGTGCAAATTATTAAATGTATATAGTTTAAAAAATATTTTTGTTTGTGTAATATGATTACTTTATTAATTTGTGTTAATCAGGATCACTTTTTGAGGAAAAAAATAATGAAAAAAAGATCGGCGTGTTATAATAATGTTGATCGGCCGATCCGATCCACCTTAAATTTTTAAGATCGAAGGCCGATCCGATCAGGGGATCGGGATCGGGACATCCCTAGTTTTCAGTATTTGGTGCATGTTGATAAGAGCTGCTGATAAATGTTGTCATATACAGTCTCAGTCCTGCGTTTAAGACAAAAAGTTTAGATTTCTGTATCTAGGAATCATTTGGGAAGCTACACAATGAAAAGCAGTTGAATATGTTTCACATAAAAAATATTGTCTTGGGGAAACAAATTTTTTAAAACACCCAGAGTGCCATGATGATGCGAGGAAATGTGTAAAAATAAGACAAACAAATGGTATTTATTCAACAGTATTTTAGCTGTATCATCGGGAAAATACCACATAAGTGTCTGTAATTTTCTTTGTGGTCCTGATTATGTCAAAAATGTTGTCAAGTTGTCCCAAAGCAAATCACTAAACTGAATTCTACCCAGCTGCAGATCTGCCGAAGCTGCTGTTAACTTTCTGCTATTGAAACATAACAAATTCATCATGTGACAGTCAACTCTTCTTGAAACAATCATTTTCTGAAAATATGACCTGTTTTGGTATATGACCAAGACGGTGCTCGGCTGAACTCTTTTGTCACTTTCTCAGGAGCTCAAAGACCCTCAGTGTCGAGATGAGATGGCAGCTGCTCGTGGAGCTCTGAAGAAAATGCCACCATGCTGTACACGGCCTCACAGGCTTTCTTGCGGCACCCGGATGTGGCGGCCACGCGTGCCAACCGGGACTACGTGTTTAAGCAGGTCCAGGAAGCCATAGGAGGCATTTCCAGTGCTGCCCAGGCCACCTCACCCACTGACGAGAAGCACGGCCACGCTGGCATTGGAGAGCTGGCTGCTGCCCTCAATGAATTTGATGTAAGTCAGCAAGCATTTTTTTTTATTATTCTAAATACTTCATTTGGTACGTGTAAGTTTTGCCTTCCTTATAGTTCAGCTTTCAGGTAGTGTAAAATAGTCTTGAAATAGAGGAATATGACAATGAAGAAAACTACTTTGTTCTTTTTGTCTTAAGCTCTTCAAGTTAGAGTCTTTAAGTGAGACAGTGTAAATGGTAGTTTAAATTGGATGAAGCGGAGCTGTGTCAATATGATCTGAAACTTCCTGAGATCCCTTTCTGCCAGCATCTGATACAGTCAGATTTTTGAGAACATCTTGCTTACTCGGACCATCCTCGTTGTCAGCTTTTCCACCAGATGTGTTCACTGCGCATTTAAAAAAAATACCTATCTGGAACAAAAACATCTGTGTCTTAAATGTCTTTCTTTGGCACATTTGTTTAACTTTACATGGTAATTTAGATCCTTTTCTCTTTCCACATTTAATCAAACATCATGTCCCCGCATTGGAAGATTTACCTGTCTTTAAATCAGTACACGCTAATGTCATGCTTAAAATGGTTGTCATATTAACATGGTTTTCTGCTGCCATCTTGTGGTTGAATACTGACAGTGACCCAGGATGATCCTTCTGCTGTTAATGCTTCTTCAGGACCAGCTCTGCTGTTTGTTTACAAATATATATAAGAAAGCACTGATAACAAATATAAGAAAGAAAGCATCTGGTAGGATAGAGAACCAGATGGCAACTAAGAAGCAGGCTTAAGAACAGTTTGTTCCAGTTTAGATGTATTATGCGTCAGAAAAAGACATGTTTCCTGACAGTCTGTGTTTGCACGTAGATTTAAGTGATTAAGTTAACACACATAGAACAATTTTAAATGACTGCTGCACCGTCTCATTCAAGATTCCCTGTGAATTATGACTTCCGACAGAAACAGTTAATTGGTTCACTTGATCAATAACTGCTATTAAATGTAAAATTAACAGAGTCAAAGGTTTTGTCTCTAAATGACCTACTATAATTTGTTTCTATAGTGCCCACTTTTATTAGTCTACAGCCCTGCAGAGCAACTGAGTAATCAACAGAGATTACAAATATGAAATATTTTTGCAGCCCCAAAGTGACATTATTGTTTTGTGTCATAAGAATTAAAACGCTCTGCAGCTTTGTAATATTTAGTTCCCTCTGGCACTGGCAGGTAACAGCAGCTGTTCATTTTGGTGTCTGGTAATTGCTATGTATTTTTTTTAACTTACAAATTGTATTGTTTTACTCTTTCAGCCTGTTTAAATCATCTTTGATGGAGCTTTTCCCCTGTATTTCATACTTCTTAGCTTTTATAGACTTTTTTTTAGACTGTTGTGCCATTAGTCACAAACCCAGATATTACTGGGAAAGACTGCATTAGGAATTAATTTTTTGAAAAGGGTATTTTAGCTCTTGGTATTTCATCTTTTACTTGATGCTGTTAGTACACATTAGTGAGCCAACACACTCATGTATTACAGCTGTGACATAAATAAAGTCTGTGAAGATTTAGTCAAAAGGTGGAGATTGGAATCAAGCTTTAGTTTTTATAAAACAAGAGAGAGATAAAAGAATAAAAAAAGGGATCAGGCCTTAGTCTTTTTAAGCTTATTTTGTGTCCAGGGGTGCTAATTTATTACATGTTAGTGACATCTTGTGGCAGTACTTTAGAAGTGGAAGTATTCCACATCTAAACTTGCTTATAGAGAAGTGATAATGCCGTTGCTGATGAGTGGAGCAATAGTATCCACTTAGCAGACGAGCAAGAGGAAACTAGCTAGACATGAGATGAATAGACCAAAGGAATCGGAACAGTTTGTGAACAACCAGTGCTGAATCCTGAATCCTATCATGCTGTTCTCTTATTTCGCAGGAGGGCATAGTTGAAATGAATCAAATGAGCTCTGTTTTTATGCAAAACAGTATGGGATTCTGGACAAGCAAAAGACATACTTAATGCAATTCTATTCGGCTTGCAGACAAGCAGCAGTTAAATGAAACAAATTGCCCTTTGCTTCACCCCCTGCACTGTACGGATGCTGGTGCATGTTTAATTTCTAACTTCCCACAGAGTCACAGGCTATGGTCAGGTCTTCTCAGAATACTAATAAACTGATATACTGCACCATGAGGCATGGTGTTCTTTATTTCATCTTTTAGTGTACGTGACTGTGCCTTGGCTTCAGTTTTTGTGCACGCACATCATCTGTTTTATCTCAGTTTGCTGATTAAATGGACTCATAGGAAAGTGTCCTTTGCATAAAATGTTTTATTTTCAGTCATCAGACTGTTCTTGATTCTGCTAAATTGCATTGTTTTAAGACTTCATTATCATTTTTTTGAACTTGATCTATTCTCTTAACACTGTCAGATCATGTTGAGACATCAACACCTGTTGTAACAACAAATCTTTTTAATATTGGAGTCACTTTCAGTATTTGTAGGTTGTGAAAAAGTTAGGGTCAGAGTGAGAAAAAACAGGCTGTTCTCCTTGCTGAACTGATCATCATTCCAGTTCCGCCATTAGTTTTCACTTATTCATTTTCTACCATGTTATCATTATTTGTCACGCCCTCTTCAAGCCATTACAGAACATTTAGTCACTGAGAAATGCAGATATGTGATTAAAGGGGACAGCAATTTACACCAGGCTCACATTTAGAGGGAATCTATCACTTTTTGAACACATGGCTTTTTTTGTTGGATTTAAAGAACATAAAGTGCCACTTATCTTCTCTGTTTATGGCAGGGACATGCATGGTGATCTGTAAAAATGAGGAGAAGACAGAAGAGCTAATTCTGCTCTACTTGCTCCATATATATGTATATGTATGTATATATATATATATATATATATATATATATATACAGTCATGGAAAAAAATTATTAGACCACCCTGGTTTTCTTCAGTTTCTTGTTCATTTTAATGCCTGGTACAACTAAAGGTACATTTGTTTGGACAAACATAACGATAACCACAAAGATTGCTCATAAGAGTTTTATTTAAGAGCTGATATCTTATCATTTTCCATAGTTTTCTTGATTATGACCTAAATCACTTCAGTTTTTACATCAATAGCTATGGCGTTATACTGCCAAAAACACTGCTTTTATGCATTCAGTGTTTTCTTTTCTGTCTGTTTTAGTCACATGATGACGTTTAGTGGTACCAGGTATTAAAATGAACAAGAAAGTGAAGAAAAAATGGTGGTCTAATAATTTTTTCCATGACTGTATATATGTGTGTGTGTATATATATATATATATATATATATATATATATATATATATATATATATATATAATATATATATATATATATATATATATAAAACCAAAGATATTGAGCTCATCCCCTCAGTGGCCCTCGAGTAATGACACTTCTTGAGAGTAAAGGTGGACACAGACACTGATCTACAATGAAAGTTATGAGAAGGATGGGGAATTACCACATTGAAACTTTTTATTCCTTTCTGGCAGTTAGATTTTTTTTTTTTTTTTATAAATTTTCTAAATTTGAAACCCCAGTTTTAAGAAAGAGGTCAACAGGAGATTATGTTCACTTAATTTTGTGACAGGGAGGCTCATGTACTTTCAAGAGCTCCTCAATTTATAAATAAAAGCATCAATTTTGATAGTGCTCCGGATAACTGGTGATAGTATAATAGTATATTCGATGTTTTTATTGTTTTTTTTTTTTTTTTAATAACATTAAAGCCACTGTATGTAGCAATATTTGTAGCAATTATTAATTCAATATTATTATTGCTGTCATTTATTTATTGTTGAAAAAAAAAAAAAACCTAACTACAATGTTGAATTTCCCTTCTGAGATTAATAAAGTATTTTTCATTTCATTTCATTTCATTTCGTTTTCATTTCAATATCGCTTCTGAGCACATGGCTCTGTTGTGTCTGCAATACTGTGCTAATGATTGGGGCAGACACAATAACTGTCTTGTATTCTGCTTCCCCCATGTGGTCAGAAGAGGTATTGCTACATATAGTGGCTTTAAATAATTAACTTTAGAAGTCACAGATATCGAGCCTTGTCTGTTTGAGTCGGAGTGATTCCTGTGTCAGAGTCACTGGTTTGAATCAAATATGATACAGGATTTAGCTGGCTGGTTTAATATTTCAATACTAAATATTCTCCTTATCACTGCAGTGACTATGACAAAAAAAATTGACAGCTGTGTTTTAAGTTGCACTTTGATACTGAAAAATATTTGTAGAATACAAATCTCATTTATGTTACAGATGTAAAAAACAATGCAGGGGTTAATTCCCAGCAAGTAAAGTAATTATTAAGTTAAAGGTGCATTTTCTTCACCTGATATTTGATCATGTGACCAGTGAAATATAACTGTTCCAATATAACCTTTTTAGATGAAATGAATGATTTTTTTTTCATTTTTTTTTTTTTTTTAATTGTTAAAGTACATTATACTTTTAATTAACAAGTTCTTTCACCCTGGATCATTGTCAGTTCACCTTTACATCAGTTTTAACTGCTTCCTTTTTGTTTTTTTTTACTTATTTTAGTGGAAAACAGTGGTAGATTCAATACCCTTAAAATAGATCTTGGTGATCCAGACATGGTCAGGTTTAGGTGAAGCCAAAACAGCACAAAGGATGACCACTTAAATTAGCTGTGGAGGAGGGGCTCTGTCATGTAGGAAAGAGTCTTTATTTGGAGATATGAGCTCAGTGGGAGGACAGATGGAGCCGAGGCCCTGCGGGAATGTTGATAATTTTGCCACACTGTAGCACACACTTAGATTTTTAGGTCACAGCACAGATTCCTCTAGATTTAAAGGCTTCAAGATGTGCCACAAATTCATTATGAGAGTATTGACAATAACAACCAATTTCTATTTCTGCTTGCGTTGCTTGATGGGAAGCTCTTTTGTAGGACTGAGCATCTATGTCGGACTCACCCAGCACTTATATTCATGCACGAGGCAGGCTGCTCTTCTTACCCCGTAACTGCAATGCACATTTAAAAATGAAAAGATCTGTCTTTATTACCCTCTGATTCATATCACTCCGTGGCTTTTTTAACGTCGTGCCGTCAAAGGCAAGGAGTACTTGATGCAGCCTTTTTGAAATGGGACTATATTTCCTGCACCTTCACACTTTATTTTGATGTGTCACATTAAGGCATCAGCAGTGAACAGCAAAGTAAGTACTTCTCACATAGACTCTTTCAGTATTTAAAAAAAAGGAAAGAATACTGTGACTTGGGGAAATGTAAGTGAAAAGCCTGTCAGCATAAGTATGAGTTATGAGGGCTTTCATTTTATTCTGCTGCTGTTGCTCTCCATTAGATGAGCCAAGAATTGGGAAGAATAGATGCGGGTGATCTCTTTTAACATAATTGTGATTGCATCAAAATGATTGGCTCGTCCTCAGCTTTCATTCTTCTTCCTCAACCAGCAAATTAGATTTGTCTCTCTCAGAGCAGGGATAAACTATTACATCTTTGTATTTTGAAGTTTTTGCTTATTATGTTGAGTTTGGCCCAGTGCAGTCTTCTTTGCGTGTCACATCTGCTTTTGAGTGCTCGAGTGCAAACAGGTGGTCAAAAAGGCAGCTGTTCAAACGCATTAGCTTCAGAGTGGAAGCCCAGAATATGTTCATAAAATGACCAGCAGATGGCACTGTTTAATTACATATGGTGCTTGCCCATCTTTTCCCTCTCTGTTCTTCCCCACCCTCTTGCTATCTTTTCCATTTTTATCCCCTTTTCCTGCAAGTCCTTGGATACAGAGATTTTCAGTCCAGCTCAGAACAGGAGTCTGCATCACCTTGTATTATTTTGTAAAAAATATTGAGATTGAAGCAATTTTCTGTTTCTGAGATGTTTTGATGCATATAGATCCCTGAATTGATCTTTGTCAAACAGAATTGAATATTGGATCATCAGATTCAGCCTTTTCAGGATGAGCCCAAAGCCCACACATGCTGGATAGTAAAAGCCTCTTTACTGGTGCTTTCCTCTTTCTTATGCCAGTGCTCTTGTGCAATCATGACTTTCATACAGTTCCGGTAATAAGAATTTTATTAACGTCTATAGACATGCCTGTCTATATACCATTAAAACGCGGCTGGTCAAACATATAAACCTATGAGTATTTTTGAGCCTTCAGCAAATCTCCAAGTTGCCCTACATCATTTTACCATGCTTTATACTGTTTTTCCATCTTTGGACTCTTATTTTTTCTCGTTCCTATCATTCCATATTGTTCCCATTGTCTGATGTTCTCAACCACACAGAGGTATTTGAAATGCGAGCAGGCTCACAGGCATACTCTCAGCCCATTTGTTAGCAGCACTGCATTTCTATGCAAACTCCCCTCCTTATATTGCAGGGCCTGTAGTCTTCACTGCGCAAGCCTGGTCGTCTCTCTGCATACATTACAGGCTAACTATAACTGGATTTACTTTCTAGCTCAGGAAGAGTGTGCCTGACTGCCAGTCCTTTGAATCTCACTGTAGCAAGCTTTGGCTCCAAGCACAGGCTGCTTCCCAATCCTTCATGCCTGTATCTGTGTTAAAACAGGTAATTGGACACATTTGTTTATTGGATAGTGTACTAAAACACTTGTTACAGCTAGTATATAAATTTCAGTAAACATTGGATGCATCGGTGAGGAGAAGCTGACCGCCCTCATCTCCGATAGCGTGAAGCACCTACACGATGACGGAGTACGTGTCGTGCTTTTGCTGTTTTCATTCTTTCCTTGCCAGTGTGATAGATGACGTTGTCTTCCAATATGAGCAACATTTACAATAGATGAAGTTTTACTGTTGGCATATATGGGTATATATGCAGTGACTGCACAGTGATGACCTTTCAGTGCATTGTATTAGTGTATGAGATACTGCTGGACGAGCTTCTGAGATGGTGGCTGGGGAGCAACCTGGCTCTAATGTATGGAGATGTATTCTGAACAGAGGGATAGCTTTCTTGGTAATTGCTATATCAATCTGTGCAGTCCCATCCTTGCTGTCTCATTCCAGGCTCTTATTTCTCTCCCACTTTGCCCCCCTCCAAACACACATACACATGCAGATGTACATATTCTCTCTCCTTCTCCGAATTTTGAACATGTGGGCGATCAAGTGTGCATCTTCATGTCCACAACTAGTGACACTTTGATGGGGAAGGTCAGACATATACATGCTGAGACGTTCAATCATGAAATGCACGCAGGCACCAAATAATAATTAACACATTGAACGGAGATGCCAAGTTCCAGAGCTATTGACAGGGATCATGTTGTGTTCAATAACGCTCTACTTCCACTGTCATTTTCACCTTGGCTGAGCCACGTGTTGGCCCAGAGGTGCACCTCTTAATTACAACATACTCCGCCTGCTGATTGCAACACTACCTCGTCCTCCATAGACAGATGCACCTGTCAAGAGAAATATGAATAGGAGATCTAAGCTGAAGTAATGGGACATGACCAGGGAAAACAGAGCAGTATTGGTTTGTTTGTTGCTCTACGATAATTAGCCACTGACTGTCCTGTCTTGATGGCAGTAAGGCATGAGGGAGATGTGGAGGGACGGGAACCAGAGTGGGAAAAACTCTCCGTAAAGAAAAACCACTCTTGTTGGAGCTGGAGCTCATATTCCAAGGTCTGTTCCGCTCTCTCCAGAAAGTTTCCACCTTCATAGCTCTACTTATTTTCAATTGCAGATGGTCTTGCTACATCAGAATGACTGATTTACCAAAGCACTTTGCACATTTGTACTCACATGTTTGCACTTTAAGATCACACGGCTCAACTGCTGACAGAACAGCAGAGACTACAACTTTTATGTTTTCCTTTAATTTATATCTGCTCATGTTAGTTTCTTTTTAGCTAACCTCTTGACTCACATCCTGAGCTAGAAGAACAGAGTGGTTAGAGTATACTCTAAGCACTCTCTTCATATATGTACAGCTGCTCCAAATGAAACTGCAACAGCCACCAAAGCGAAATACCTCACTGCATCTTCAAACCTTTCTCAGCATAAAACTCTTGGGACTTGATTCCTGAGTGGGTGCAGCAAATTACTTTCTTTTTTTTCTCCTCCCGTATCTTGTCTTGCCATGAAGGTCTTCTCTGTAAGAGCCTCAAATGCCTGCTTGCTCACTCAGCTCTGCTCGGTCTTATGGATGCGGGGGCAAGCTGGCTCCTGTACAGCACATGTACTGTATGGAAGCACACAAACACACAGTTTGTGTTACAACACATTGTCTTCTGGCGCCTATAGAGACAATTATCAGAGCTTGAAATGCAGTATTCTTTGGCTAAAAGTTATGTCACACAGATAAAGCCAGGAGAAGTTAAGCAAGTAGACGGTATTTCTGCTCACAGTCAATCTCACTGTCCTTGATAGTCTCACAAACCAACAGTTCACTGGCTTTGATGACTCTCTGGAATCCATTATTCACTCCTACACACATTTATACTACTTTGTTCTACACCATACAAATAATGGTGACACACATGCATAAAATCTACGGATCCAGCTGTGCTGTCTGACTTGAAACACATTGTAGTTCAGACAATTCCAGAATAAAAGAAGAGGCTTTTCACTGATATAAGAATTTTTGTTTAATTTGTATCCTTCATGTTGCAATGCTGAATATGCTTCAAAAGCTGACGTTACTGACATGCAAAAGCTTCAAGTCTCTTGATACTACAGATAATCCCTGGTACGAACATTTAGAGGGCCTAAAACTAAATAAGCATACAATTAGAATCACTCCTGTCTTTGCTGTGTAAGATTGTGGTAAGTTAAAATATGAGCTATACAGAGTATAGCTATGTGTATCAAATTAACTCTGTGCAATAATTTCTGTAGACATGCAAAAAAGGGAAAGGTGTGCCAAACACCAAAAATATAAAAAATTGCAGCAAAGTGTGTGTGTATATATGTGTGTGTGTGTGTGTGTGTGTGTATATATGTATATATATATATATATATATATATATATATATATATATATATATATATATATATATAAATATATATATATATATATGAAATATGGGATAGTAAAGAGATCATTCAGATGGATGTATGGAGGTGGCTTCATAACACAAACCACAGAAAATGGCTCTTCTTTACTGGAGCCTCAGAGGAAAGATAAAGTCAAAGCACCCAAGGAAAGTACTTTAAATAATACAAACATGGCTTTCTTCCCCTGATATATTGTTTTGTTTTCTCCTTTTCATTTTAACTTTCAGCTATCATAAGACATATCTAGGTAGTCGGCCCAGATGAGGAGAATCGACCAATAGCCAAGCATTGCTTTTTTAAATAGTGTAGAACTGTCAAGTTTTCCTGAGATGTCTTGTCCCTGATCTATTTTTGGAAGATATTGTATAACAATGGAGTTGCTTTCATTATTGTTGCCTTGTTGACTGGTCAATTCAGCGGTCTTTTTGAGATGATTGGCAGGTTTATGGCAGTGTGTATATGAATATGAATGTGAATGATAACTCATTCACATTTAGCGATCATTCATATTCTAACTGGGGCCAGAGGACATTTATATTTCTGTTTCTTCAGAGCAGCTTGAAAAGAAGTCTTTTAAAACTGAAAGTTCATCCAAATAAAATCTGTGAAAAAAGTGTAATGCGCAATGGTTTATTTAAAAGTATATTTGTCAACATTAATCTTTATAATTTACAAATGGTTCCCATTTAAAGATGCCAAAACTCTTGAGTCATTATATTTATGATTTCTACTTGGTTTATAGTAAAAAAAAAAAAAAAATAATAATAATAAAAAAAAATAATAATTCAGTCGAGATGATGGAAGGAAAAAAAAAACACTTCTTGACTGATGTTATTGCATGAAGTCAGATGACTTCAGTCATTCACTGACACGCTCTATTTTGCACTGATGAAGTTTACTGCTCTTTTCCCCAAATACTTCACCAGAAATAAGTGTTGTTGTAGTTAGTTCTGCGTTGGCTGTATGGTTTTTCCAGTCTTTTAAATCAAGTGGTGGTGCCTACCAAGCAGGACCAAGCCAATGCATGCAGCTGTTCTTACTTTAAGCCTAAATGGGAACCAGTAGTTATTGTTTCTTGACTCAAGTTTTAGCATTTCTTATGAATCCTGCCTAGCAAATGATGCTGCCGTGAAATATGGAACTTTTGAAAATGATTCTTTCCTTGTTTACCAAACCCACTTGCAGCCTTTTACTATGCCCCTCAGACTTTATGCAAATGGAAGTAGTGAGACTCATTTTCTCATTTAGCCTATCATGTGGAACACAAATAAATAAATGATCACTTAACACATGACTATGAATATTAAGCTTAATTCATCTGCCTGTTTGGAAACAGTGTGAAGCGTTATTGATCTTAAGCTTTCATGCTGTGCAGATCGGAAGGTCAGTGATGTGGAATCTTAACTTGATCTCATGCCAGAACATGTAAAGGTATTTCTCAAAGGCTTAAATCAAGACAACTGAACTTCCTTTTCTTGGTTCTTAAAGGTCTTTCACTTCCATCCTCACTGCAATGGACTACGTGACAAAACATAAGGTGTTGACTGGCTTTTACATCAGAGAATAGAAACAACACTTCCACTAATGCATGGCATAGCAAGGAGGGCAAGCTAATCAGTGTTTTTTTTTGTGAATACAATAATGTATACAGTTTGAACAGAGAAGACAGATGCTTTGAGAGGGAGCTAAAAGAATTGGGAAAAACCAACACTAAACATAGGAAGAGGGCCGGTCTTCATATATCTTCATATATCTAACACTTTAAATGCAGCATTTTCTACCCAGGTGGTTTCACAACCATTTGAACCTTAAATCGTGGAACCGAAACCAGGCATGCAGCTTACACTGGACAAAAGACTCTTAGCGACCCTCAGGAGTGATGGCAGAGTCCGTGCTTTACATAGTACTTCAGCTGCTTATACGCTCGAAAAACTCCCCACTAGTCAGTTTGAACTGACGAAGCCTTCTGGATGGAAGCTGAAACGTTTTTAAGAACCCCCCAATAGTCCAGTTGCATTAAGTCAAGCCTTTTTCTTAAAAAGAAAACATAAAGTATTAATGGAAAATAAACTTATGCCTCAGTGTGGTGATGTAGACTGTGGACTGGAGGTACTTGACCAGTTTCTTTTAATTCATAAACTTATTGAACAGTTTGGTTTTAAAACTGTTACCAGCTTTGTCCCCTAAAGAGTTTGATTTAAGTGACGATGATGGAGATTTGTATCCGTGAAAAGTGTGCTGCGAAAAGAGAAGCTGCAGTCCAAGTTTTGACAGTGCTCCTATTTATTCATTTACATAATGAGGTGATCCATTAGATTCTACCACATTAAGATCCAATGCTGTTATCCGTTCCTAATATGACTCTACGCCTTTCGGATTTGTGCCATATTGTGAGTGATGCATAATTGTCACGAGGCTGAAACTAGGAGGATCGTTGTCAAAAATCTCAACTTAAAAGCACCGGGATTCTCATTCAGACAAGACGCTGACGTTTTTGGGTGCAGTTAGATTCATGGAAAACAGTGAAAGAATTAAAGGGGCTTCAAATTCAGTAGTGTGCATGAAAGAAAGATGTACAGAGGGATAAAACAATCTTGCACTTCCAGCTGGTTGTCAACTGTCAGTCACAGTTGTGACTGCACTCTGAAGGAGCGGTTAGAATTAAGTTCTAAGATTTATTTAAGTTCTGTTGTTTGGACGCCACTCCAATACATGGAATTTGAACAAGTTAAGGGTTCTTTCTGTGTGAAATAAAAACATCTCTGGCAAATGAACGAGTGTATGTTGTTTATTTTTATCCCATAATTTATTATACTACCTGACCTACATTTATAACCCATTTCTAAAGGGGAAAAATGTTGAGCTATATTTTTAATGTATGTACTTTTGTATAGAGTTAAGGGGCTGGGTTATTGGGATGGGCCAAGACAAAGTTTGCTACCAGTGAGTATGGTTTGAAAAGGCAGTAAATGAAAAGACAAATGTATTCATATATAAATAAATAAAAAAAAATCCCCCTTTAGCCTACACAGTTTTCAGTCCTACATTTATGGGCAGCAAAGTGTTGCGGTGGTTTGCGTTGTCACTGCATAGCTAGAGTGTTCCTGGTTCAAACCCCTGCTAGAGCTTCTCTATGTGGAGTTTTCATGCTCTGTCTGCATCAGCGGGGAATTTTTCTCGCCCCTCCAGCTTCCTTTCACAATCTGAAACACGCTTATTAGGTTGGCTGGTCTTTCTAGATTGTCCACAGGTGTGACCATGGCAGAAGATTGAACAAATCCACTTCAGCTTTTGAAGACATCTACTCGTTCCACTGATCTTACTGTGGATTGGACTGAATTGGAATACAATTTTGTCTTAACTGAATTAGATTTAACTCTGTAAACTTAGCCGTCAATGCTCAAGCAGCTGTCAGTGCTTAAAGTTTCAATTCAGTTCAATACAATACAAACTGTCTCAAGGCCATTTTTGGAGACCTAGAGCATGACTCCCGAGAAAATATTATTAACTGTAAGTAATATTATTAAATCTTAAAGAAATAATGGCAAGTAAAAAAACTCCCCTAGTGGGAGAAAAACCTTTAAGCCAAACAGTGGAAAAGAGAAGATCCTGTTAAGTTATTTAAACAACTCTGGCACTCACACTGATATATGACACAAAGGTTTTTGAAGAGGTTAAGAGAGGCTTTGCAATGTGAAAAGTCTTTTTTTCTCTCCTTCTCTCTAAAAGTTCAGAGACTCTGGTAAGGAAGACGTCTCACCACAAATGTTCAGTCAAAAGCTGGTGCTTTATGTACTTTCTGAAACAATTTAGTCATGGTAATACAATTAATGAATTCAATGAGGTCAGAATAAATTATTGCATAGTTCAGAAGTTTAATGAAGCATATTTTAGTAACTTTTGTGAACCTCATGTTGACTTTGCTAATAGTAATGAAGATGAAAGGGCCATGAATAAATATATTCAACCTCTACAGTCAATATTTGGTTACGGTATCCTTCAGGATTAATGACCTCCAATGTTTCTCATAGTTTGTGTTAAATCTCTACCGCTTGCAGATATTTCTAACAAAACAGCTTTCAATCCAAGGGTTTTTTTTTCTCCTTTTTTTGTTCTCATTTATTTCATTTGTTCTACCAATAACTCTTGATTGTATTCGCATTCGGTAATGACTAGTCAAGTATTTAAAAAAACAATTTGGAAAGCATGCTTTGATGACAGGGACACATGCTTTGGATTGTCTTGTTTGACAATGATATACTCCAAAATGGCCTGGTATTTAAAAAGAAAATACCTTTTTTCATCCTCTCAAATAATTTGTCTATGATTGTTGCTTTGAAGGATTTGAAAATAATCAACAATATCTTATGATGGTTGATTAAATATCACGTTTTAAGAAGTCTGTTCTGTAACTTGGCAACACAATTTAACAGCTTTATTGTCAGTTGTAAGACACCAGTATATAACAGGTTTTAGAGGTTTTAGCAATGTGTTTAATGTTTTTATAAAGTGTAAACGCTTAAATTATCTAATAATAAATGATGGATTATAATGTACAATAACCAGAACAGTCACTGTACCCCACCTGACTGGGGTGAAAAAAAAAGGCTTCTCAATCCAAAGTATGAAACTCAATGACGCTGATGTATTTCTGTGTGATCAGAAACCCAGCAGTGGACATGATTTACATAATTCTCATTGGTGTTTCTTCTCTTACTGCCAGCCCAGGTGAAGCAACCCACTGGGAAAACTCTCAGCCCTCTGATTGCCAGCCTGCCGCAGGATTTCTTAGTGAAGAGCTTGAGTCTGTGTTTTTCACCATTACCATGCTGTAAATTTCCACTTTTCTGTTGATCTTTCTCTGCCTGCTTCAGCTTCTCAGTGTGTGCAGAGCTTTCTGTAGGCCGCTCTGTCAGAGGCAGAACTGAACAAGACACAAGCAGACACAGAGATGGTAGAGCCCAGCACACATTATCTTGGCCCATGGATTGGTTTGGGTTTTCATTAAAAGGTTTAAAATAGATAATAACAAATCCTAGTTAGTACAGTGCATTTATTCCTCCATATGTTTTAATTCTCCATTTTAAATGGTATATTTCTCTAATCATTCTCTAATCAGTTTGTCCAAAAAAAAAAAAAGTGTTGTTTGCTTAAGAACAGTGTGTTCTTGTGTAATTCAGCCCAAATAGTATCATAATATGAACTCAATGAACCGGCCAGAATTGCTTTGAGTTAATGGCAAAAGTGGCAAGAATGAGGTGGACACCTGTAGTCTCTGATCCATCACAAACCATGACATCATTCATCTATAAATGACACAACAACATAAGCAGGGATTTAATTTGGGAAACATTTTGTCTGCATGACAATATGGATCTACATTCATAAATGGAACTTTAAACTTTATTTATCAAAAAAAGGAAAAAGAAAAGAAGTTCAGGCTGTTATCATTAATAAGTCCAAAACCAGAGTCTAAGATCACACGGGATTGTATCAGCACCGATGGCAAACCCATTTACTCTTCTGTGATGGCTGCATTAATGCAGAAACAGTACAATATGATTTATAGAGCAACATAAGCTGCCTTCAAGACGATATTTTTTCGAGGGAGATACAGGCACTGGACTGGACTGCCTGGAGCCCTGAGGAGCTTCCAAAGAGTTTTTTGGAGACTTTCTTAAAACAAAATAAAACAACAACAACAAAAACTGTCTAATGACAAAATTTCACAACAACCACCGTGTACTGTTACACACCTTAAACATGTTTGCAGGAAGAGTTATCCAAAATAACATAAATGGGCTCAAAAAAACCACCAAAATAATGAAATATTCTCAGCCCAAAGTACAAAAAATGTGTGAATTTCTATATCTACGATATATCATTATCTATAGTGTCACTACCTTTTCTGATTTGTGGTTGTTCTCTGCAAGCAATACTTGAATTTTCCTCAGCACTAACTGGATATTTACTAACAACCACTATTATTGCAGATTGTGTTTGCCAGAGTCAGATTTGTGCACTTTGTCCACACTTTTCCCACGATCATGAGTTTGTAACTAAGAAGAGCAGATACTAGCAACAGCTTCTAATTGCTAAAGACCGGCATCATCTTATAAGCCATTTAACCACTGGCACTCAAAGATTAACAGTCAGCAATGCATCAGTTTTTGCTGCCTCATCCTATAACTGTCCAGCAGTAATATATACGGTTGTACTGTGGCAACTGAGTATATTGACTGTAAAAGTCTCTGTTGCTGTCTGCCTGCATGTCTAATAGCCCACCAGCAGATCTATGGTGTTATGGCAACCCCTTTAGGCACATCAGGGGAATGTCTCCACTGTGTAACGTGATTTCTTTAAGGTAGTTTAGACACCTTGCTGCCTTTTGAGGAATCTTAATCTTCATTAAAACAAAAGGAAATCAGTCTTCGACCCTGCTAAAGAGCGTGGGAGCTGGTACATTTATAGTTTGTATTCGGTAATAAAGACCTCATCTTCTTCCCAGTTCTTTTGCTCAGCAAGCTCAGTGAGCACGGAGGACAAAGGCACATAAATTGAAATGTTAATGGCAAAGATGCAGTTTTTCCCTGTAGTTGTTAATTGCTCTTTATTTTATAATTATACTTTTAGTAATAATAATAATAATAAAATAATGGGGATTAGTCTGTAAGCTTTAAGGGGCATAATTACCCCTTCAAGTCTCTCTGGTATATTTCTCAACAGATGTTTTTTTTCTGTTGACTGTGGACGTGAAAAAAATAGTTTGTTGTCTCTGGCCATTGGTTTTTCCTTTCTGACATTTACCTTTTATCTTCTTTTTCCTTTTCACTATATTCGCTATAGCACAGGGTGCCAGAGCCAGGAATAGAGTGCTATGTCGTCTGTTATCTGTGCAGCTTTCAACAGCACTTATGTAAAGTAGTTCTTTGAAATGGAATTCAGGAGTAAATTAAAAGCCAGGTGTCTGATTGTAGCCAGTGGTGTGGTGGACAGGGACAAATAAAAGCAGGGGGGGGAGACAAGGGTGAGTAAGCATGTAGTGCCTGTCACACAACACAAAAAATATAAATGCGGAGCAAAAAAAAAAAAGACATGAGGCATTAAGGTTGTGCCTCTAATGCAAGTCTGAAATAAAGGTCTCCTGCACCCGAGGTGCCGCACAGTCACTATATGAGGGACTTTAGTATTCTCATCACCAATATGCAAAAAGTCAAGTTTCAATACCTGTTTTCATTATGTGCTGTTCTTAGATTGAGGCAGGAAACTGCACCATCATGTCGGCCACTTCAGATCTCCAACAGTTAATACGGACAGAGAAACCGCCTCGCTGATGGGGGGGATTATCTTGCAAAGCACTATAACAATCCCCTTGTGTTTAATATAGTCATCATATCAGGATACGGTTGGAAACGGGCAACTTTATATGCCTCCTTAGTCATATTAAGGTTGTGAGGAGCACTAAAATGTGCTTTGGAGTGAAGGTATGAGCCACTGGAGACAAAGGTCTGACACACCGACAACCATACACACAGACAATGCAATATTACACCATTATCATTTTTTCTGTTCCCGCTGTTCTCTGTGAAGGCAGCAGGTGGCTTGCAGATATGGCATTATTTTTAGTCACTTGCTAAACCATGAAGGCCATCGTCACGGGTATTCAGAGATTTTAGAGGTGCCTTCTGAGAGGTAGGGGAGGATTTCTTTTCAGCTAAAAGATATCAAGGCTGATTTAAAGTCAGCAGACCTTTTGTTAGAGCTCAACCGACTGATTGCAGACTGTGCAATTGTTTGTATGGGGATTATAGATGTTTGATTTTTTTCCTTTGTGCTTGTATAATGACCTCTGCCTCCAGCGAGTCCCTCCACGTCTCCTACAAGGAGTTCTTTTACTCTTTTTAGATTTTTAGAATACGAGAATTGAAATAACAGCTCAGTTTTTTCCTAAAAAGAGTTCTTTTACTGTATTTTGATTTTTGGAATACAGTAACTGAAATAACATCTTAGTTGGAGTTTTGATAAAAACAGAGAAAACACAGCACAAGCAGAATAAGAAAAAGGGGACCAATACAATAATGTGAGCTGAGAATTGTAGTGTGTAAAATACTTCTAATGAAATGCTTTTGTTCAAGGATGCATTCAAATGGATGATTAAAACGTTCTTTGATATTAAGATGTGATTTAGAATAATGTACAGTTAAATTTAAATGAAATTGAAATAATTTTTTAAGATCAGTTGACATCATTTATGGTAGTAAACTATGATGAATCATCAAAGGGAGATGCTGTAATTACTAATTTACATATTCAGCCATCTGTTTCCTCTGATGTTTGATGTTGGTTATTTGATGGAGGAAAAAGGTGGTTTCCTTTAATCTGCTAAGATTATCTCCCTGCTTACTGGACTCGCTGGAATAGTGAAACAGCAAATTTCCACAAACATTGATCCTGCTTTTCTCCCAGAGACATCAAATGAAGCTGGTAACGACAGGAGATGTGTATTTGAGGATGACAGGGAACATGTGTCCGCTTTTGGAGGGAAAATGGAGAAAATGACCATCTATACTACTGGTATTGCTCATTTAGTCATTTAGCAGCTTCACAAGATGATAAACATTGGCTTTTTTTTCTTTGAAGTAGACTAAAATGTGCATATTGCTTAATAAACTCAGAATAGCTTCATCTCCTACAATGTTGTTACTCAAGCTGCCCAGACAGCATGCGGAAATATTTGGTCATCAAAGAGCAGCTAAAGGAAGCTAAAGGAACTTTTGACTCCTAAACAAGTTATCAGTTGTGTATCGCTGAAATCACTGTGTAGCACATCAACAATGATGAAATGATGAATCGCGGCAGAGGCAGCTTGGAAGACAATCAGACAATCAATCGACCAATCACGAGTCACTTAATGCTAGGTGATGCTAACTGAGGTCTGCCTGAAGCAGAGTCCCGGTGTCTTCTGGAGGTGTTTCTCCTCCTCATTGATGGCGTTTGTTGGTCTGAAATGATTACAGCCTTTCAGAGTTACGCTGGATGCAGAGCTACTCTGGAGGTAACAAAGATTAAAAAATAGATGTCTGGAAAAAAAAAATCCAAATAATTGCCTAGCTCCTTGAACTTGTGCAGAATGACTCATTTGAGCTGCTGTTTGCTCCCTGGGTTTTATGCATTAAACTCCAAAGGTGGTTGGGGTCGGGCGTTGGTGGGGGCAGTGTAGGAGCAATGTCATTTGGGTGGGGGGTGGGGGGGATAAGAGCAAGGGCACTTACAATGTAATTCTTAATTTAATACAACCGGAGATGCATTTCTGAGTAAGTGTGCACTTTTAGATCCAACAGCAGTTGGAAACAATATTTATTGTCAAACATATTAAAGTTACAGTTTTATAATGAGTATGGGCTTAAAGTGCAGCGTATTCACTTAGACTTTATGGCATTCACTTCCAAATTGGAGGAAAGGGCTCAAGAATTACATCGCTTTATGTAGGTGTCTTATTTTCAGGGGCTCACTTTTAATTGGACAATTAACTCACAAGCTGTTCCGGCGCGCCATATAAATATACACCTTTCAATGTGTTGGTGTGTCCAAACCTTTGACTGGTGCGGTGTACTGCCAGAGAGACTGGGCACCGCTCCAACTACCATTACCCAGGTAGGGTGAGCTTTCTTGTTGGCTATATTATGTGACTGTAATGTGTGATTTATGACTCTGTCCGCGTGCATCTGCTACATCAATAAACACTGAGCATCATGGGCATCACAATTAGTTTGGACAGCACCGTTTTCGTGATTGCCTTTTAATGCCGTTTGCTGCACTCATCATCCTGCAGAGCCTTTTTTTTTTTTGTTTCAAAAACATGTCACCTTCAGCTGATAATGAAAGATGAAAGGAAACAAAGAATTACAAAAAATGCTCTCATCCTGACAATTTGATGATTTTGAATTTCAGAGGTTGCCATGGTACCAAAGGTATGATGCGGACAGATTTTGGAGTCAGTCTCTCAAATCTTTTGCGAGACCTAACCTAAAAGATATGTCTGAGAGGAGACAAGAAAAGCCTCCCTCTTCATTTTAGACAGTGATGAATTAATGCATCCTTTTGCCTTCTAGCAGTGTTTCACTTTCTTGAACAAATTCATCGAGACAAAACACAGAGAAGGAAAACTGCAGTGAGATATCAAGTATTGCAAACCCCGGGGAACAAATTACACTTGCAGTGAGTCAGATCCAGTATTACCAGAGAGGGAATGCTGATGGCTTGACTGATATTTACATTCAAACATGCAAAAATCTAAGTTTCTGTCATATTCAGAGGAAGATTGCCCAGAGAGAACTGAATTTCATTATTGTTGTTTTGTTCAGAAAAATAAAAAATAAAAAATTACATTTGTTTAATTAAGATGAGTAGTTGAAGAGCCTTGGTGCTTCACCATAGGTATATCACGTCACAATCACTTTTAATTTAATTACACCTGCAGGATGCAAATTCAATAATTAATTCACTTTGATGAACACCTCCTACCTAAATGAGTGTTTTCTTCGACTGCCACGAGTCCTGTAAAACCTAATCTGTGTATTTATTGTGTGAAATTGTCACTCCCTCTCCTTTTAAGTTTTGTATAAAGCCACACTGGCTTAAATGTATTCATTCACATATTACAATTTTTATTTTTCTAGCCGACTCGAGGCGCATGGAGAGTCATCAGATGGTTGTCTGAACAGCCCCGCCAGCAGACGTATCAGGATTTGCCTTTGCTCTTTGTAGCTTCGGTTAACTTGCGAACTGGAATTTCAGTCTGGTTTGTTTCAACCTTTAATCTTAAACCAAGCACAATTCCCTGCATGTGAATTTGTGCACATAGTTGTAGGTTTTGTTTTTAACCATGTTTTCATACAGGGCCTGGCATGCACAATATGAAGGGCTTAAAGTATTCCGGCACCGTGCCGGATCTGGGGCGTTTGACTCTGATTCAGGAAAAAAAAAAAAGAACACACACAGAAACATGTTATCTCTGAGTGGTGTTGAACGGAGGCGAGGTGAGCATTTTTTTTCTCCTGCAATCAGAAAAAAATCAGCAAAAATCAAGTGGCGCTGGGCCTGGATGGAGGAAAAGGGCGGGGATGGAGAGCCATTTGAGAGCTGGTACCAGAAGCTCAGGGAGCCTGGTACCTGATTTTATGTGTTGTGCTCCAAGAAGCTAGTCTATGCAACTGGCGGCAAAAAAAAGCTCTCCACCATTACGAAGGAGACGGGGGGATATAAAGCAGCTGTCTGCGGGCTCCGACACACAACAAGGCTTTTACCGGAACAACAGTCACAGCGGACGTAGCAGCCCAGATGACCGGTCGTATTTCCGACCTGAAAATACGCGTGTTGCTCATTCACTACGGAAGACGACTTATCATTAACGATCGCTCAACTGTGCGTTGATCCGTGTAAAAAGTAGCAGGTTGATAAAAACGCTTTACAAAACTGTCCGTTTCCACTCAACAGGCCAGTTATATGAACTCACATGACCTAGCTCCAGAGTTCAAGAAACATCTGTCTGATCAGCTCCAAGGATGGATGTTTTCTCTGAATGTTGATGAAGCAACCACCCAAAACAGAAAAATACTGGATGTAATGGTTCTCTTTTTTAATGATGACGCATCCAGAGTAATAACATCTAATAATCTAATAACTGTCTCTGCAAATACATATGTTTAAGAGTCAAGACCCAATGGAAAGTATTTCCTATAACTTAGTTTGCCGTTGTTTCAAACAAAAATTATGGAAAAAATTGAAAAAAACAAAAATTGCCCTTTACTGAATCACAGAGTTGCTAAATGAAGCAGATTAATTGGTTTGACTGAGGTTCATATGTTTTCATTTATAACTTAATAACCTTTACTTTCTAAAATTCACATTTAAATTGCAGGTCATCTTGTATATTACCAAACGCAATGCCAAAAAGTTGCCAATGATCTGTATGCGTTGGATCCACTGCACCCCCGGAAAAAAATTCAGGCTCAGGATTTTTTTCAACTTTAATCCCTAAATATGTCTCACACACCATTTTTGGATCGTAGCACTTTGGATTTTATTTCTTGCTGGTGCTCATCATATTAGTAGTTCATATTTTTTTATAATTCTGGTTAATAATCCATCCTCTGATTCACTTGGCTTCTTTTTCGTTTCTTGGCTGTTCAAGAATCTTATTCCTTTTATTTATTTGACAGTTATGGTCCTGAATAAGAAAGTGTGTCCTCTTTCAGTTCTAAGTCTTAATGGTTTAAGAGATCCGGTCTGACAGTTAGGTTAATAAATGCCATATACAAATGATATCTTACACCATGAAACTATTCAGCAAAATGTTTGTCAAAATGTGAAACCATATTCCGCATTCACATTCATGTCCTTACAAAAGTAAAGCATCATATTTTATTCTAATTTATGCTGTCCTATACTGTAAAAGCAGACATTCGGGTGCAGTTTTGAATCATTTTTACTGAGCTTTCTTTAAATTAGTCTATAAATGCAAACTCTTGAGCCTGTGTCTCATTTAGTAATTTGATTCATGTTGTCAACACATTAATCAAAAGGTGGTTTGTCCAAATTAATTAAGAATATTGTGAGTAAATCATAAAAAAAATGTTAATCCTGTCATCTTTAGCTACTTCTCTGCCTGCTGTTTTACAGTCGCTTCCAACATTCTGTCTCTTGACCGAGGAGGCTCATCTTATTGAAAGTACATTTCATTCAACGGATTCCGACTCTTGCTCTGCTCAGCTCAATAGAAGAGCAATGACGACCCTTTCACACAGAGAACATCAGAAGTGATTGCTGTCATAAGCACCTACATAACCATCCTTGTTGGCAGACATTGCACATAAAATCCACAGATAGTTACTAGTAGAGGATGTAGATCAGCTCAAACCATAGTGGAAAGGGCCATAAACGCATCGCCTGAGGCATGGGAAGATTCATTTTCATGCAATGGTGATCTTGTGAGACTCAAGTTGCAAGTTAACACAGCACAGACATATAGACTGAAAGGTTAGCTTAACCCTCACATGATTGACGATCTGGGAATCTGGCCGTAAGGGATTTTGTCTTGTTTTGTCTTGTATTACATTTTGGTGCTGTCATTTCTTCGCCATTTGTGGGAGATGTACATTCACTGTATCCTGCCAATAGTCTCCCGTTCACAGCTGTGCACAGCTGGCCAGTTCCTGCTGATGTGACTTTCAGATTGTCAATTTTGGAGGAATTTTAAAATTGGGTAACACAGATACCGTCCCAAGTGAAAATGACACGGGGGACGTGCAGGGAGTTACATTTCTGGATGCAGTCAGCGGTGTAGAGGTGAAGACGCAGAGCCTGGCACTAGAGTGATTGTTTTATGTCTTTGGAGGCTCGAGGACGTTTAGAGATTGTAAAAGTGATGGATCCTACTCCATCTCCATTTTAATGAAAGGCTTAATTCATTTTCCTGAAATTGAGATGAAGAACAAAAATCTTCTTTTACTGAATATTTTCATTTTGCTATTTCCTGTTTAAATTAAGTGGTTTTAATGTAAGAGCACTAATCCGTCGTGACTGATCACACCCACATAAATGGATGCTTACAAAGCCTCGATACTGTGTGTGTATTAAAGTCCAAAACCTGATCCTGAGTCAGGTGCTGCTCATTTGCTTAATCAGTGGGATAGTAGGTGATGACTAACGTCCTGCCTGGGCCTTCGTGGGAAGGGTTTTGTCAAACACTGTAACAGTCAAAAGCATGCAGTCCTGCGGCCCTGACCAGGGGCCACTGGAGGTATTACAGTGGTGCGTTCAAGACTCGCCTGCACTTCCTTCTAGACAAAATAGTTGTCATCAAATATCAGTAAGTCCTGGAAGGCATGTATGAAAAAGGCTGATATGACAAGTGTCCTGTTTCACTAGTTCATGCCTCAAAGTGGGGTCAAACTAATAACCCCAGTCTTTGTAGGCAAAAGATAAGGTTGCCTCTGGTTTGATACACTGTCATGATCACATGGTGCACTCGCACAGAATTACAGACTTCTACAGACCGCCCTGAGACTCCCGGGAAAGAAAGAACAGGAGGGGAAAGGGAAAAAAGAAAAAAAAAAAAGGAAGAAACTCATCGCCCTGGAGGTACACAAGCTTTAACTGATCTGTGAAAGCAACCTTATCATAAATCTACAGGATCCTGTTATTTATTTATTTTCATAGTCTTTTTTTTTTTTTTTTTGGGGGGGGGGGGGGGGGCGCGCTCCACAATTATACCTTGCATTCTGCATAGCTGCATTGGCGGTTGTCTCTTTTGTTCAAAGGATTCTGAAATGTCTGAAGGCTTGGATGTGTTTCTTTGAGGTTTCATCATGTATAAAACACCAACTCTTCTTTATACAAACTCATATAACTGTGGTTTTATCACACAGAAATAGTGTATGTGCAGGATGAATTATCAATAAATGATCCAAAAGGAATCATTTATTGATGCTATATGGTTTTTAAATAGATTGTTTCTATAGGACATAATAGACGTTTTCCAGTGCTTTTTAATCCCATCTATCCGTCCATGCTCTTTACCCACTTCTACCCATTCAAGGTTTGCTGCAGTTTATCCCAGTGCTTTTTGGGGAAAAGGCCCTCGAGTCCCAGTCCATCGCAGGGACGAATGTAAACAGCCACACACGCTCAAACTCACTGCCGAGGTCAATTTACAATCACCAGCGAGCCTAACCTGCACGTTTCTTGTGGAAGGAAACCGGAGCAGCCGGAGGAAATTCACACAAGCACAGAGAGAACGTGGAAACTAGCTGAGATTTGAACCAGAAACCTTCTAGCTGTGAGGTGCAAACCACCAAGTCACCCTGCTGCTCAGAAATGTGTGATCACATTTTTCAAAATGTTATTCTTGCTGTTAATATTCCACTCCATTTCCAAGTATGAGATGTGTTTTTAACCTCTAAAGCGCAGTGCAACAAAGCAACAGCTCATGGATTTCTAAGACAGGGAGTCTGGAAAAATGAGTTTAACAAAGATGAATTTATCGAAGGAACTTGCACTGTCGGTCACGCTTGTGAGCTTCTTAGAGGTCATCTTCTGTCATTGTCAATTACCTTGAAATCCTCCCTAGCCCTTGATTTCCCCCCGTACCCACCATGTATACCCTGCCTTTTCCCAGCTCTGTGATAATTGCAGCCCAACACCTAGCGTGGAATAACAATTCACTAGAGTCCCCAGGGTATGTTCTGTTTGCCTTCATGTTCCTTTCTTCTTTTCATCCCCTCATCCAAAATAAACACTGTATCAGGTTGCCTTTTTTTTTTTTTATAATTTCCTTCCTTTCTCTCATTTTTTTCAGCTCTTATTTTAACATCCAACAAATAAATAAAATAGAAATCAACATCCAAATTATTCTTCATGAAGCAAATGCATTTTTCATCCAACTCTATACATTACAGTATTTTTCTGATCCGCTGCTGATGTGTCAACGATTTAGTTTCTCATTTTTGTGCCTCTTCTATGTTTACAGATCTTTTATGAATCATTAAATATGGAAGCAATTGGCCCTGTTGTGTTAATTTAAAAACAAATCTCAGATGTGAATAAGACGTGGAGCTCCTGAGCCCCCTTACTCTGCTCCTTCACCACACACTTGACTTTGAAGCTGTTGCTGTGTTTACAAGACTTTCCTGACACCTGCAAGTGAAAAATAGGTTAACCTTCGTGTAGAAAGTGGTCTTTCTTATCTTATGAGTTATTAAGCATAATTTGAGAGTCTGCTACCGAGATGCCAAATCTTCCACCTTTGCCCTCTACCACTACATAGCTCTTGCCAAACTCATCATTTAGGCGATGGATCCAAATCTGAAGGCTTTTCTCTTCATACATTCTGGCTGAAGTCGATGGGATACTGTGATGCAGCTTTGATTAAGCTGAGCTTTGAAGGCCATGAAGCTTTTAATTTAGTTGATTATGTCAAACGCTGGGATGTTAAGCCTCGATTAAAAATTGCTACCAGGTAAGGATTTGTGGAAATACTCTTTTCAGAAAGCTGTGTGATGGATGCCATTCTTCAGAAAATGTACTTTTACTCTCTTACTTGGTTCATCTCACCTCTCAGATGTTTACATTAATATAAGAAACAATGTCAGTTGATGTGAGAAGGCAGTATTCACATTATAATCCACAGTATACGGTCTAACAAGAGATAAGTTGAGCCACTGAACCTAAGGGTCAGTCTTATTTCTTGCTCTTCTGTTCACCACCTTAACAGACATCCCTGTGGGTCATGTGAGAGTTTTACCCCCTCAGTCGTTTTTGGTGTAGTATCACTTTAAATATATCATCTCCCATTCGAGGTCCTCTTTGTTCAACCTTCCTTATACCCTCATGGATTTGCCTCCGAGTGTCTAAGTGATTCTTCCTCATTGATATTGCAGTTCATATGGATGTTAATATACTAGTAGGGAAAACATTAGCAAGTATTTGCCTTTTTCGCCAGCGTATGAAACCCCAAGAAAGCTTTTTGTTCTTTAAGACAGTATATATCTATAATTATAAATGTATATGTATGACTTGGATCATACATATACCGTTGGTTCTTTCTGTCTCAACAGACTGGAAGTAGCCTTAATGAAGTGGCTCTAATATTTATGGATATTCAACTGTGGACAAACTGCAGCTTTCCATAGGAGAAAATATGCAGAAATAAGATTTGCTTTGTATATGTAAAGGGAATGTATATGGATTCAGAACAATGTTAATATCCCCTTTATGTGCACATGTTGAATGTGAGAATACTTTTTAGTTTGGCTTGTATTTCCTTGTTGAAACTGTTTCCTACTGGGTGAGCAGAGCAGCTTGACTTTCCAATGCTGCCCAGCTCTCTTATTTTTTTTTTTTTAATTGCTTTTCCTCTGTTTCACAATATGCAAAAGATCCAAGCCTTAATAATACGTCTGGTATCTTCATTTCATATGTGGTTAAAAACAGTACATTGTTGCCTTTTTTTTTCCAGACATGTTTTACACCCCTCCCCAGTGTGCAGCTATATTCCAGTAGCACAATGGCTCATGGCGTCTGTTTTGTATATGGTCAACAGATTGTGCAGTTGTTTATCTCTTTTGACATATTGCTCCCTCCAGGCAAATGCTTCTGTCTTTTAATGCTGGAATACTTTCACAAAACACTTGACAGATTTTTTTCTAAGTCAATAAAAGATAAGAATTGAATCACAGCTTATCATAAGACACGGTTTCTCAGTTTGTTCCTCCACTGGTCTTGCTATAGGCCAGTTGGGCCTGAACAACTGCTCTGACCTCCTCCTTGTGCTTTTTGTCCTCCAGAACAAGATCATTCTGGACCCTCTGACATTCAGCGAGGCTCGTTTCAGGCCCTCTCTGGAGGAACGCTTAGAGAGCATCATCAGCGGTGCTGCACTAATGGCTGACTCTTCGTGCACACGCGACGACCGCCGTGAACGCATCGTGGCTGAATGCAACGCTGTTCGACAGGCGCTTCAAGATTTGCTGAGCGAGTACATGAACAACGTGAGTTCACTCTCTAATTATTCAACACTTAATTGCAGTTGGGCTTGTTTATGTGTGCTATAGTTTGACATCACATGTGCTGCTGAAATGTGCTTCTGATGTTCAATGACTGTGCTTTTTCCTGATTTACTACCGCGGTGCATTACAGCAGACTCTCTATGAACACACTCTCAGATATATCTGCCCATCTGTATATGTATTCTTGTACTATAAAGCTGTTCTCTCCCCTGTTGCGCTTCTTACTATTTTTATCCTGCTTCTCTCATGTAGGTATTGCTTATCAGTCTGTTTGTCTTATTCTGTCACTCCCACTGCAGTCCTTATAGGTGCTTATGGGCTTTTCCTTATCTGTTTTGAAGACCTAAGAGCAGAGGTCTCATGCCCTGGACAGATTAGAAAACCCCCTGAGGTACAATTGCGATATTGAAAGATAGAAATTAACTTGAAGAGATTTGATGACAAATAAAAAGGAACTATCCATGTTGCTCCATGTGAATGCAGAGTGCGAAGTCTAGAGCAAGCGGAGTATGTTTTATCTACCTTCAGTGATGCTTCATGCGTCTTTGAGTGCTACAACCAAGGCTGAAGTTGAGACATAATAAACGGTGTGAAGTGTTGCTGAAACTCAACTCTTTGTGCTGAGAATAGATGACATGAGGGTTGCGTTTTTTTTTTTTTTCAGCACATTGCTCTGTCACTGATCATATGGTTCCGCATTAAAAGTAAATTATTATTAGATAGTCTAAGTTATGTGCTTTTATATGATTATGTCAGTGACTGCAACAACTGCAATCAAGTGTTTTCGGGAGTTTCACATCGCTGTGGAGGAATCTGCGGCCCACTCTTCTTTGCAGAAGTGTTTTACTTCAGTCACACTGGTGTGTTTTTGATCATGGCCGGCCTGTTTCAGGTTCATGCCACGGCACCTTGATTGGATGCAAGTCACTTAGAGGTGAACTTGCTGGTGTGCTTGACACCATTGTCCTGCTACATAACCCAAATGCCCTTGAGTTTAAGGTTAATAACTGATGGCCGAACATTCTGCCTCAGGATATTCTGGATGAGAGCAGAATTCATGGCTCCATCAGATACGGCAAGTCTTCCAGGTACCGAAGCAATAAAAGCAGCTCCAGGTCATTACACCACCACCACCATGTTTGACTGTCGATATGATATTCGTTTCTGAAATGCTGTGTCAGCTTTACGCCAGATGCAACTGGACACGACCTTCGTGATCCCGTAGGACCAGGTTGGTTTAGAGAGCTTTTTTTATTTAAGGAAAAGAAATCACCATTTTAAAAACAGCTTTTTGTATTTACTCAGGTCATCTCATTTTTCACAACACTGTACAGGACTGTGGTGTAGGTGCTCTTGCATATTCTCTCACTGACTTTGCACATGTCTTGGCAAGGTCAGTGCATTTTATGTGGACTAAGTGATTGTGCCATTATATGGCGGTGTATAAGATAATGATCACATTAATCACAAATCATTTTGATAAGCACCAGAAAGCAACCCTTCAGGAGATGCTATCCTGTTCTAAAGCACTCACTGTGTTATACAGTTGGAGAGTTTTACATGATATCAGACTTGCCAGAAATGTGCCATCTCATGATATATGATGCTAAATCCTGTACACATGGACACATGCAATAGACAGTGGTTTACATACATTTACATACATATTAGAGCCCTTTCCCCATCCTTGTGCTGAGTTCATAACTACTTTCCATTTTGGAAGCATTTGGGCGGTTCCTTTTATAATTCTTTACATCCTGTTCTTCAGCACAATACAGACCATCTCTGCACACTCACATGCCTTCCCCCCCCCCCCTCTTAAGTCATGGCAGCCTTTTGCTAAAGTAATTGTGTCTTGGTTCATTAGGTACATGAGTTGTGTTTCAAAGGCTACAGCTGGGAGTTTGTTGACAGCCTCTGGCTGTCCAAGCTAAGAACGGAGAGTAAATCATAGAGACACAATGAGCAAAATACTTCTTTTTCTCAGCCCAGCATCTCAGTTGAGGTTTAATTTGCAGTCGAGAAAAAAACAACAACAACAAAAAAAAAAACACGAATGAGCTGGATACCATATGGTTTATGACTTTATGATAGTGATGCCTTTGATGACTGCAAAGCAAAAAGATAAGCGCAGCAAATTATATGTTTTTCCCCGAATCGACTGAAGAAATTACCAACTGAGACCTCATAATCAGTTTGTTATAGTGATGACATACACTGTCTGTATTTAGATAATATAGGTCTAAGTGCACAATGAAGAAATATGGATTAAAAAACAAAAAATGGTTTCAACAGTTCTTATGTTCATTAAGTGGTCTGACATTCATTAAGTTAAAGCAGGCAGAAACACTGGTGGTGATGTGTGAGGGTCAGAGTCAGCAGGCCGGCAGAGATCAGCGAGTGGCAGGTCACTCAAGGCCAGAGTGTTACGGCTGGTAAAGTGCCACAGATAATCAGGCCCAGGGCAAAGGGAAACGGACCATAGTGCTTATTTACTTGGGAGGTAATGAAGGGCTGGGGGGGTAGCTGAGCAGGTGGCTGAGGGGCAATTCCAACATTCACATTAACAAACTTTGTGCTTGGAATTATATAGCAATTTAACTGCCGAAACAAATCAGCCAGTGACGTCTTTGCGTAGCATGCATTTGTTAGTGTTCACACTCGTGAGTTGTAAATGCATTTTTAACAATGTTAAGAATAATTCTTTGTACGCTTTCTTTTTTTTTTCTTTTTACTTTCCTGGAATAGTGTAAGCATACAGTTGCTTTTATGTTTCCTCCTCTGTTTTCATAGCGGCCCCCTCCCTCCCAACGCACATATTTTTATTGGAAGCTTGAACCACAGCACAAGGTTAATCAATGTGGTAGCTGGCAATAAATTAGGTTCAAGTGACAGGAGAATGTCCATACCTGTCTTAGCTGCTGGTGATCTGTGATTGGTGACAGCAGGCTCGGCTCCCTGGCCGATGCTGAATCATCAGGAGCAGCTGATTTAGTTACGGTAGCTCAGACAGGGCCAATCTATCAATTGATCTGGGGTGTAATGCATCACCAGCTTGGGTCAAGGGAGCCTGGGCAGAATATAGCCATAGCCAGAAAGCATGGCAGTTGGAGAGGGGGCAACTTTACAAAACTGTGAGCAGCAGCAGAGAAAGATTTAGGGAGTGTGATAGCAAGCACACAAATGTCACAGTTAGCTGGATGTGGCACATAAACCTAAACAGGAGTTGAGAGGTAGGACGATCATTAGGGGGAGACTGATGGCCTCCTTGCTCACACAGCTCCTCTGGGGGTTGCCATGTAGAATGCTCAATCAACAATTGAGGTGACTGATTACACATGGTGAAACGAGTGTACTTATATGTGCTCCTGCTGACTGCATTAGATCATCTCCTCTCCTTCCTTTTTTTGTCACTGGCTTAAAGGAGAAAATGAGTCGTTGCACAATGAGTAAGAAAGAAAAGGAAAACAAATATGCTGAGCCCTGACTCCACATATCCTCTCATGGAGGGCGAGGGCAGCGGCTGATGGCAGTGAGCTTCAGGGCTGAACGCAGCTGTGTGCTTAAAGCAGTAAACTCTCGTTCTTGCAGATCAACAGGCAGGCCCAACTGCACATCTTTAACTTCCCTGTCTCCTGTTAGTGACGAGATTCGCTAATTCTTAACAGTGGTAATGGGTCGCTGCGCTGCTTTGCCACAACTCGCCTACTGTTGATGCATGAAGCGTTGAAGAAGAAAAAAAGAAAATGCAGCGATAAGATGTTTTCTTAATTGTTAACTGGTCGCAAAGATAAAATCTGAGTGTTGAATGCTCATGTATTACCCTGTGCCCTGTGGGTGTGTAGAGCTCATGTTTTTTGGGTTTTTTTGTTTTTTTTCTGAGGCCGTCTTGGCTCAGATGAGAAGCGTCAGTCTGCTTTGATAAACTGCACAGCCAACAGCTGCCCACGCTGTCTCTTCTCATTGTCCAAACCCCCCCCACAAACAACAAAAACCAGTTTTTAACGGTCTTGGTTTGTATCATGTTAATGTGTTGCCGCGTTGTTGTTGTGTATAGTCTCCTAACACCTTAAGCTGGCGGCAGGGAATAGCTGCAAGACATGGTAACGGGGCTCAGCGTAGCTCAGCAAGGTTTTCTGAGGCTGATTGTGTGCGTCTGTGTTATAAGACAGCTGAGACATCTGTGCCTCAAATTTACTCCCCCGTTTCCCATTTTTCCCTGCACTAAATCTACAGTTTTCCTTGTTGTGATAGAGCTTCTCTTTGTATTTCTCAGTATTCAAGTGTTTTTTATCATGCTACAAAATGCTTGCAGGACAAAAGAAAAAAAAAAACCAGATATATTAAAATAGATGTGCAGTTTGAGCACATTTTCATCAAGGCAGCAGCTATACAATGTGTGATTCCTGAACTTGAATTTGGAGGAAATCCGCGTGGCTTTTTTACGAAATTGGGGAATTAGAAAGATAATCACACTCAAATCGCTATGTCTAAAGTTTGGATAGAAATAGTTGACCTTTCGGTGTGGTATCTTAAAATACTTCACAGTATTAAATTGTGACAAATCGGTCTTAATCTTTTGTCCAAGACATGTTCAAAATTCTAGAAATCTGTCTCAGTGCTACTCATTCCAAACAAACTTTCCCAAAAGGAAATGTTAACTTCTTAAAAGGGTCACTGTTTAGACAAACAAACAAACAAACAAACAAACAAACAAATAAAATTGTTCAGTGTGAGAGAGCATATTTTCTTATGTCTGAAGTGACAACTGAATCAAAAACTACCACATAGCACAACCCTGTCATTTGGTTCAGGGACACCTGAATCTGAAAGTAATGTGTCGTTCAGATCAGATTTGCAGGGTTCTTTGACATCGTAGATCCATCTCAGAGTGCTATTATCCAGTTCCCCCCTATCTTCTTCCCCTTATGCATTTTCTGCAACTTCAAAGAAGGCAGCACAAAGCTGTGCGTCTGATTTCAAAAGATACATGTCTCGCTGGAGAGTGGTGGAGTCGAGTTGAGTGGCTGTCTCCCCCCCACCCCCCCGAAACCAGCTGCTGTGAATAGAGAACTGCAAATGTATTTTTGAAAAGGGAGCTGCACATTTGTATCCCTGTGGTCTTTTGACTGAAACTCGTCCCAGACGTCTGATTAGTACCTCGGGACACTGTGTCCGTCTTTAACAAAAATAAATAAATAATTGCTCCAACTGTAACTGCTTGCAATCTGGAATTTTTCAAATGATACAAGAAATACCTGGAGCAAGATTTTGCATGTAATATAAAATCCACTCTGCAAGACATGAGGTAGCTCTTTCCTGAGGATCCACTTGTGCCAGAAGAAGACATCCGTGATGGCTGTTATTTAGACCTTTTCCTTGTTTCGTCTCTGATCTCCCACGACTTTGGCACCTACTCTTTCTTTGTCTTCTCTCTCTCTTTCTTCACTTCACTTTTTGATTGCTTTTCCATCTTGTTTTCTTTTTTTTTTTTGTCAAACAATTAGTATTGTTCATATACAATTGATACAAAATTAAATTCACATTCCTTGACGTGGAGATTTCTCGTCATTTGATTCCGTTTGTCTTTTTTCCCCCGTTCGTCCTCGCATCACAGCCCCTCCAGTTTCAGCACTTCACTTTAAATGTCCAAGCTCCACCAATAAATCGTTGTCTCCCCATCGTGTCCCCGGCTCTCCAGTCCATCCGTCACAGCCTGATGCGCCGCATGACAAGCCGCAGTGCACTGTGCACCAACAAACGACTTATTTTTAAAGACTTTCACTTGTTAAGAGATGACCACTGAGGTGGATTGCAAAAAGGGACCGGGTAAAAATCAGGTTTGAAAATAAATAAATAAATAAATGAATACAATCGCAGACATGTTAAGAAACAGATTAAGATTGAGGAAGGATCCTTAAAATTGAGTCTGTATCTGTGAAGAGTCTCTTCCTCACTGCTGTCTCCAAAATGCTTTTATTTGCATGTTGTGACTTGTACATTTACTTTGTGAAATAAACATGTAAAACCAGGGGTAACTTAATAAACTTGCTGCTGAACTGTGGAACTGTTGCTTTTCATTAGTTAAGCGACGCTGCCACGGCTCTCACCTTCCTCTAACCTTTTAGAACTTAAAATAATTGATATGTTAAAAACTGTGCTCATCATTTATACACATCTGTTGGACAGCTGAATTGTACTCCACCATATCAAGCTATTTTGTTCAAGCAGTGATTCTTCTTTGTGCAGTTGCCTAGTTATTTACACAGTAGATAAGCTGCTGTATTTGGAAGGAGCCACCGCTCTTACATTTTAAACTAAGACGTTCTTCTTGATTACAGGGATAGATTGAAACTACAGCAGTTACAGCATCCATTTGAAACTGATACTGCAAAAGAGCTTTTGAATGTTTACACGTTGTCTGTATAGAAACCCTTGCATGCACCACTGCTATTAGTTTTTTTTTTTTTTAGCTTAGTTTGTCATTTGGTTTGTTTTGCATAGATAATAGCCAAAGAAACACATTTGTTTTCACTAATAGTTTTTACATTTTTTAACATAAATCGCCATATAATACACGTTGACTTGGAATCAGGGATTTTAAAGCTCTTACGTTTGTACTAAAGTTTTTTTGTGTGTGTGTGTTTAAGTTTGCCTCATCACACAAAGCAAAAATTCCTTGCTGGTATCACCATTTGTCATGAGCCCCATACATCTAAATTAACAGCAATAAACTGCCCCTGAACTGCCTTAGACATTTATGAAAGATAAAGTTGTGCTTGGATTGATTATAGCAATTGAATCTATTGCAATCAGTCTCTGCCAGGAAAAACGTAAAAAAAAAAAAAAAAAAATCCTCCTGTCATGAAAGTCGATTTGACTTGATCATTGAGTCTAATGATGTCTAACTTGGATCATTACTGTTTCAATCCTCACTGCATAGTTTAGAAAACCCCTGTTAGCCAATAAAGTAACCAGTGTAACAACTGATAATGAGATGCAGGCCTTTTTTCATCAGTGTGCTTTCAAAATCTACGAGCAGTGGCTCTGACAGATGCTGCGCTGTGTTCTCTCCTTCCAATTATGCTCTGCTCTGTGGCTAAAGAAGAAACTGAAACCTCTGTGGGTGGTAGCAAGAAACAATGGCTGTCTGAACTGCCCTCCTGTCACCATCTCCTGTTGAGGTGATCCAATAAATGAGACTTTAATTGGGTTTTTAGGCTAAGTAATATTAGGAGATGAGATAGAATTATCCAGGAACATATTAATGCAATAAAAAGCTCTCAGATTTGGCAGTTCTATTGCATTAGAGAAGCTGACAGCCTGTCTCCTCTCCCAACTCTCCCTGCAGTGCCATTCCCCCCAAGGGCTCTCTGCTTTGAGCGGTGCTAACATGATTGACATCGATAGCTGCATCAGACTTGAAAATCAACCCTAATATCATTAAGTGAGTAGACATGGAACCAAAAACCTGGGCTTTAACTGCATTAGTCACGACATATATTACGGTTATGGATGCAGAGGCCTAAACACATTTTGGACACAGACAAGCCAGAGTTTGCATAAAAAAGCTTGTCCAATCATCACTACAGCAGGTGCCTTTCACAGCTGCCAGAGACAGAGGGCCTGCTGGTGAAAGGGGGAAATAAAATCAAAAATCTGGATACCCAAATTGAAAACTGGGTCACCTGTGTATTCGGGTGCAGCCCTGATGTCCACTGTTGTTGCAGAAGTATGCATGAAAGGGTTAAGGCCTTTTTTATGTTTCAGTTGAATGCTCGATATAAAGAACTGGTGCCAACTAGTCTTACAATATCCTGAAAAGCAGAGCATCAACAGGATTTGATAAAATATAGATATGAAATCTGTTTTTCCCCCTCTAATAATCCCATAATGTGGATCCCAGTGTGCATGGGTGTTTTTCTTGGTTTGTCTCTATGTGATTGAGTGATTGACAGATAAAATACAAGTGTTTAGGTACAGCATACTGAAAGGATGAGATGTCTGAAAATACATAGAAGAGAACAAACTTTACAGGTTATATAACATGAAATAACAACCTAAAGCTCAAAGCATCAGTTGGCATGATATGCAGTAGGTGTGAATGTGCAGAGTTTCTAATGTAAAGGCTATATTAAAAAATAAGTCATAGTAGACTAAACTAGCAAATGTCCAGGCTATGAAATTCACAAGCTAAATTACATAAACATAGTGTCAGCTGTGCAGGCTATGAAGATATACAGGATAAATTCATTAATAAAAAAAAAAAAAAAAAACGATCTTAAACTCTATTATAACTCCAGCATATAGAACTTTATCATAACTCAAGTATAGAGAAACAGTGGAAAAAAAAAGAAAGTTGGAGCTTATATTGATTCTTAGTCAGCGTTGCACTTTCTCTTTTTCTTTTTTATTGTTACTTTGCCACAGAGTCAGATTTCATTACACCCTCTGGGTCCATATAATAGCACAAACCCATCTTTGTGTCACTAATAAAGTGATTACTTAGATGGAGAAAAAAGTCTGAAATGGTTTTTCCATGGCTTCTGGGTGATAATTCCCTGACTTATCGGGAAAATATGAATGAGTATTGTGTCAGGGAGGACTGAGAGGGGGTTGAACTGTTAGAGCTGCCTTTATAGCTCACTGACCTTTTAAAGCAATAGATTGTTGTTCTGTTAGATCATGTACTCTATATACAACCCGCTCCATATTCTTTTATAATGCATTATTGATGTCTTATAACTGCATTCCTCTATTTGAATGCTTAAAAACAAACAAACAAATAATTTTTTTGTTATTTCAGAGAAAGGATGGGCATGAAAGGGCAATTTAGTTTCCGCTGTATTGAATTAATTTTATGAATTCTGAAGGGTTACAGCAGGTTGTCACCTAATTGCAGGTTTGGGAGTTTGCTCCTTGGATATGCATGCATTTGATTGGTTACCACTTTTGGTATGTGACTGTAATGTAAATGGGTGAATGAGAATAGTTACAGAAATGCCAGCAGTTATGCAGACGGCGTTGTTTTTGTGTGACATGGCTGTGCAGCAGTCGTCTCACAGCAGGGGCTGTTGGGTTGGAGCCCGCTGGGTTGCTGAGGCCTTTATGCCGTCTCTGCGCCTGCATCAGTTTGTCTCAGGACATTTCCCAAAGATAAACACGCCAATATGTGAAAGTGAACCACACTTTCTTCTTTTGCTTCTCTTTGCTGCTTAAACCATCAAATTTGCAGATTTCTGATTTGTTTTTCCTGCTTTGCCTCTAAACATTCAATTTATAATGTGTTGTTTTTGGACTGCCTGTTTTGATGTTTGTTTGTGGCGACCCCAAACAGGGAGCAGCCAAAAAGAAAGTTGTTTTTAAATTAGTAATCAGTAATTACTGATCCTGCACAATATTTTTTGTCTTTTTGGGGATGTCAATGAGGAGGCTGCTACATTAGATTTGGTGCTTTTTATTTTGCTCAAGGAAAAAAAAAATCCTTTTAACACTGCACTGAAAATATTCAAGTAAGTAGTAGATCTTCTTTCGTAGCGCACAATAAAACCTGGAAATTAAAAAGGAAATTTGTTGACTAAATATTAGGGCTGTCAATTTCTCAAAATAATTAATCAGATTAATCGCATGACTGTCAATAGTTAATCATGATTAATCGCAAATTAATCGCATATTTTTATCTGTTCTAAATCTACCTTATACAGATCTTTTTCAAGTTGTATTACTCTTATTAATTCGAGTCCTGACTAGAACCAGGAAATATGACCATATTAGTCCAGTCCTGAGGTCTCTGGCTTCCTGTCCCTCAGAGAATAGACTTTTAAAACAGCTCTACTTGTGTTCAAGTCTCTTCATGGCCCCAAAGTCCATCTCTGACATGTTAGATCCATATGAACCAACCTGGACTCTGAGAACCTCAGGTAGTGGTCTCCTGCTGGTGTCCAGAGTCAGGACTAAACAAGGTGAAGCTGCATTTTAGTTTTATGCTCCTAAAATCTGGAACAGTCTTCCAGCAGATGTGAGACAGACCTGAACTCTGACAATGTTCAGATCCAGACTGAAAACAGTTCTGTTTAGATGTGAAGATGATGACTGGAATGATTTTATCTGCACTCTTCAGTTTAAATTTAATTAATTATTTTTTTTATAAATTAATTTTATTTATTATTGATTATTTTTATGCTTGTATGGAATGATTCTATTTGCCTTCTTGTGATTTTATGCATCTGTAAAGCACTTTGAATTGCCTTGTGTACGAATTGTGTTCTACAAATAAAGTTGCCTTGCCTAATATGAGAGTACACAAATGCTCGCCTTATGCAAAACAAATGCATGTTTATTTATTGCTACAATCCAAAATCCATTATATATTATATATATATATATATATATATATATATATATATATATATATATATATATATATATATATATATATATATATATATATATATATATATCTATATATATATATATACTCAATATTTTCTCTTATGTTCTTCATACAAAATATTTTCGTGGTTTGCTTCAAACGGGGGGGGGGGCTCTCTGCATCAGCGCTCTCATTAGCCGACAAGTGATATTTCAGTAGTCGGACTCCGGTGGTAACTAAATTCACATCGACAGCAAACACAAACAACATTTATCTTGTGGAGTTAGCCATCAGGCAAGGTTTTGAAGCTGAACTTACCATTCGAAATAGTATCTTTTGTATCCATTTTTATCCCAATTACTGCTAACGGAGGTATGTTTACGTCTGTCTGTCTGCGGCATGGCCGTTGACGTCAGTGCATGGCTTCCTGTTTTGACAGGACTACGGAGGACTACAGGACTACAACTACGGAGGGGCCCGAAGCTCAATAAACCTACTCTCCTCTCTACTATTGTACATCAACGGCCAGGCTAAGGCTCGCGTTAATCCGCGTTAAAAAAATTAGTTGCGTTAAAATTATTTTGCGTTAATCACGCGTTAACGCGTTAACTTTGACAGCCCTACTAAATATAATTTTTATATAGCGCAAACATGTGTATGCAGTGGACATTAACAAAGCATACGTTTTTATCAGCCACCTTCTTGAGCAAAAAAGGGGTTATTTCAAAGAGAAATGCTTTAACTTGAACCGTAAAATGTATACTCTATCCCAGCCTCCCTTCCCCCCCCCCTTTTCCCAAGGCATGGCCTTAATGTAGGGTAGCTTGGGGAAAACCAGAGCAACACACCCCTCAAGAATTATAAGGCAGTCGTACTGCCAAAGCAGGTTAAGCATGGCAGTAAATCCAGACAAACAAAAACAAGAAGCAGATGACTGCTGACAATTAGGTTTTAATTATCCATGAACCTTTTAAGCTGTTGAGAAACAAACTATATAATTGATACAAAGGTCTTTGCTTTGACTTTAACCCTGCTTAAAAGTGGACGAGGTAAATTAAAGCTGGGGGCGATATGACCTCAAATCAGCATCGTGATTTATTGAATAAGTTACCTCGATTCCGATTAATGAGATTATTTTAGATTCGTATTATTTTTTGCTCTCACAGATCACTGCTGCAAATATAATCAACTATTAAAACCTGAAATGCTTCTAATAAAAGAGTGCATTTGATTTTAAAACAAGTGTGAATTCAAGGAGTAGAACGGCTGGATGGTTGCTGAGTGTCGGCAGACGACCCGGATGATGAAGACCAGGTTACAGTGAGGGGAAGCACAGGTGAAACTGATTGGTCTTGATGAACAAAGCTGAGGGAATGTAAATGGGAAAGCAGGAAGTGAGTGAACCAAAATAAGAGCCCGGAGATTAAGTAAATTGTCGATCATGAAAATGTTACTTTAGCTCATTTAATAGTTTTGCCTTCTCGTATCTGTTCTTGAGTTCCCACTCTGTTTCATTGATCTTCTTTTAGGTTGCAATTATCAAATAGTATTTATAAAAGCAAATACTGCAGTGAAATGTAGAGATTCAGAGCACCATGAGAGATGGATCTCTGTGTCTGTCTTCTTAAACCTTCAACTCTATCTGACATATATTTCGTTTAAGCCCAGCCTTAGATTTCTTCGCCATGTGCCACTTCTATTCAGGGAGCTGTCCTGTGCTTTCTGTCCCAAAGGTGTTGAAGAGGTGATAACTCACACTGGAGGTACAGACATTTTAACAGATATTTACGGTCAATTTCTCTCTGTCATGATGTATTCCTTCTCACGCAATGGACTAACTGTTCTCACACTTTTTTCCACAATGATTGCTGTCATGTCCTCACAGAGCAGACATCCGCTCCAGCTTTAACACCATCGCCTTATCTTTCCTGTATCAGGAGCATTTTTTTTTATGTTGTTGGTCATTTTTTTTTAGATCCACTTGCGTATTTACTAAGTTGTTGGAAGTGTTTAGGAGGAAAAGGAAGAACTGTCTAAAATGCTCATTTATGGGACAACTGTGATGTTACAATGACCTGACCAGGGAAGGCAGCGCCGTTTATGAGTTTACATTTTTTTTTAAAAGGCAGTTTAACTATCATCTGTGTTTATGTTGAACAGCATTATCTTTTCTTTACATTGATCCTTTTTAACTTTTAACTTGTTAAGTTTTTATTTTGTGTATTTTGTCACGACAGACAACATAAGTAAAGTGTTTATACAGGCGATGAATCGGCGTTAAGCTGTAGAGCGAGCACTTTTATCCCCAGAAGGGTGTTACAGCTTGGTGTTAATCACAGCTAGAAAGTTTCTGTTGTTGCATTTAACGTTGTAAGTATTTAGTCTAATTCAGGGGGGAAAAAAAAGGTTAAGCTTTGTTTTTTTTTTTTTTTTTTTTTTTTGTGATGTCAACTCATAAGTATCGTCTTGCCAAATAGAAATAATATGCCTTTAAAATAAGTCTAAACAGTCTGCCAGTGAATAAATGCTGTAGATGCGTTACTGTCACGTGCGCTGAGGTTGACAGCTGGGGAGACTCTATTAGAGTCAGATTTACAAATACAAATGAACCCCAAAGACTGTCTTAGTCATCATTTGACTGACAGCCGAGTCAGCATTCTTTACACAAACATGTGACGCATATGTTATATGACTTCAAAATTATTATAGAAAACCTTAAAGCAGATTTGAGAATTTTCTTAGCTTGGAAATGTAGTATTTAATTTTGATAAGACAGTTTGTGCAGGAAATATAAACTAGAATGACAAGGTGGTCTGTAGCGCAAGAATGTGTGAGCTCACCAGCTCCCTCTGCCATGAGGCAGGAGTACTGTTTCTGTTTGCCTCACAGGGTAACTTTTTTTTTTTTTTACTGTGGTTTTATGATTAATTTCCAAGCCAGAACACATTACAGAAATAGTTTTTGTACATTGTCCAGATTATGGAAAGACAGAGTGTTTTAAAACATTTTATTTGCGATATACAGAGGGAAAGAGACACACTATTTGCGTCGGATACCAACACAGTTAGTGAGGGATTCCAGTGTTCATCTCATCCCTGGATTTGAACGGGACACAGAAATTCTGTTATTGTAATTGGGGAAAAAAAAAATATTAAATTTAAATGGAAAGGGGGTTTATAATGCATACCAGGTGACAAATATCAACACTTCATGTCTTTTCAAGATTAACAATAGAGGCTCTGCCTCCCCCGAATGTATGTCACCGTGTAGATGTCGATCTCCAAACACAACCACGCAATGCAGCTCTTTCACACTTGTGATACAAATAATGATGTGTGCTAGCGAAGACAGTAAGAATAATTACATCTTTTTTTTTTTAAGCTCAGTTCCCCAAATGGTCTCTTGAAGCTAGCTCCCAAAGTCTTGAGCATAGACTGTATGAGAAGTACTGGACAAACCCCTGTGATGCGGGTTGGAACAGGTGGAAAGAGCAGGGCTGGCTAACTGGAACACTCCCGTCATATTTCAGTCACAGTTTTATTTTAGCTTTGCTGGCATAGCTTGTGCTAACCTATGATGCTTATTAATGTGACTTTATATTAATTCCAATCAAATCTGTCCAAACATCCTAGTTTTAAGTGTTGTTGCTGAAACAGCATTGAAAACGAGTGCTGCCAGAGCTGAAACGAGGACTCCCAGAACTCATGGTTCTCCTGGTTCTCCTAGGGGCTCCCAGAACACTGATTTGCATCAAGTGGCAAAAATGATGGCAACTGGCCATCAGCTGTGCTGCCAATCAAAAGACAAAAGTCCTGACTATAAATAGATGTGCTGCTTCATATGATTTTAACCTGATGTGGTATGAAAAAAATTAGTTGTCAAGGATGTGAAATCTAACTATGGAGACCAAAACAGTTTTTTAAATATGGCTGTAATTATGTTTATTACAGTCAGAGACTCTGTTCATCCACATGCTGAACTTCCTTTCTTCTTTTCTGAGAAAGATCTATAAAATTTTATAAATGGGGTGTTATAAAAAAAAAAAGTATATATTTTTAGGTCATATTGCTCAGCCCTACCTCCAATCTTTAGATGTTCAACTTCAAAATGCTGAATCAATCTGTCCTCACGGGAAGTTTTCAGGATACAGATCTTGTACTTAGTGGAAATATGGGACCCAGTAATATCAGTAAATATCAGTAAACCCTTCAGGTCCTCATGTGGAGCTCTTTTCAAAGCCTTACTAAGTAGTCTAATGTGTGTCTTGCAAATGGAGGACACATTTTCTCTGCATTTTATTTAAAACACAACTACAAAGGACTCACACTTACTCCACTCGATGATAATAATAATAAAAAAAAACCCTGAAACAAGTTCTCTTGGTTTACACAGCATATAAAGCCAGTTTCCTCGCTTAATACTTTTTTATCATACCTTTTTCTTCCCCTTTTTCTCTGCATGCACACAGGGAAACAAGCTGTTTCAGTAATAGTACACCACTGCTCAGTAGATACAGTGCGACATAAATTATTCTGCCCTGTAGGCATGTCGCTCTGTAGTTCCACTGCATATGGAGTAGACAAGATTAGGTGAACCATATCATCAGGGAACAAGTCGGCCTCGTATGTGTATTAACGTTTGACAATTGCATATTTTTAAAATCAGCCTTTCATCTTGCCAAAGAGATGAATTAAAGTCTCATTGTATGTGTACGGTTTTATTTTTCCCGATAGTGTTTTATGTCGTATAAAGAGGGCGGAAAAAAAGGAATATAGTTTAAAAAAATTACTAGGTCAAAGAATCTGTATTTTAGTTTCACAAAAGCGTAACTTCATCAGTGGGTGGCTCAGTGTTTAGCACTCAATACTTTGCACTATCATTAATTATTCAGGAAGTAATAAGATACCTGTGCAGAGTGAAAAGCTGAGGTTGTGAAGGGGTCATTCAGAGAGCCGTTCAAATATGCAGGATGGTGTCAAACAGACCCAGATCAGCGTAGAATTAACTGGTTTCTCCATCTTTTAACTCATCTTTTTCACATCCAGCTCCCAGCTTCACATTTAATGTTACCTTGGCAGTGGAGAGTGGAGATTTACCTGAAGATATGGTGTGACCCTAAAAACTGCAGATGCAGAAATAAAATGGAGACAAATGTGACAGAAGAAGATAAAATACTTAGCGCCATCAGTATTTAGTCACTGAGAGGGTTTTTATCCTTTTGATGTGCAACCACAGTGGATTTGAAGTAAAAATCAAGATGTGATTAAGGTGTTGGCTTTTGGCTTTAATTTAAATCGTTTCACAAATAAAATGACATTTCCCAGTTAATAAATACTGTCATTGTGAGCAAAGTACCTCCATTGTCGGGGTCTCAAAGGTGTTTGGACATAATCACAACTGTAAATGTATAAACCCTCGGTATTGACATTGGTGAAGGTGATAGATTGGATGTAGATTTTGACAGTGATTCAACTACCTTCTTCAGAGTATTCTCGACTTCTGTTGATGTGGAGAAGATGTTTTTCTTCATCATTTAGCGATCATACACTCTAGTTATCTTCTGTGGTCTTCCAGGCCTTTAGATGTTAAGCTCACCAGAGCCTTCTGTCTTTTTTTTTCCCTTTTACCTACCAGTCTGCTGATTTGTCTACTCCTAAGGCTCTTGATATCTCATATAGGTTTTATTTAGTTTTTTCCATCCTATGAATGGTCTTTTTCACTCTATGAGCCCTGAGATCTCCTTGAACTTCACATCGGTAGCTCCAGTCAAAAATGTTTCAAATGTCAACTGAAGACCTGGTGTCAACTCCAGACCTTTGCTGCTTCATTTGTTTTCACTTAACAAGAGAATCAACCACATCTGACCAATTCTCTTATTTTTAGTCAACTCTCTAAATACTGTATTGGCCCAAATATAGGACAATATTTTATTCTAGAAATCATATTCTCAAAAATGGGATTGTCTTATAATCGAGATCTAGACTTTTCTGTTGTGATTACACATCTACGCCATTAGATGGAGCCGCACCGAAGTAACCAGTAGGCGAATGGAGCATCACTTTGAATGCATGCTAACACGATCCGATGTTTATTAATCACTGTCATTTTTAAACATTTTTTAGATCAAGCCTTTCTTTGTGACCTTTGGGAGGTTGATTGGAGGAAGATATCGCTCATCAATGATGTTGAATTAGCCTGGGACTACTTTTACAAGTTTTTAAAGGAGGTAATTGATAAACATGCGCCTTACAGAACATTTAGAGTAAAGGGTAGAACAAACCCCTGGTTCTCCTCTGAACTATCTGCTCTAAAACGAGAAAGGGATGCAGCCTGGGCCTTGGCCAGAAAATCTTCATCTCAGGCTGATTGGCTGAGGTTTAGGCAGCTTAGAAATCGTTTTACTTCTGAAGTAAATAAAGCAAAATCAAATTACTACCTTTCTGAAACTACAAAGAACCTAAAGGATCCAAAGAAATTCTGGAGAGTGATAAAATCTTCTTATGGCGAGGAAACTACAAAAGAATTACCATTTTGTATTCAGGATGGAAACCACACAGTTACTGACAAAGCAGCGATTCTAAATTGTTTTAATGAACACTTTGCTTCCTCTGGGCACTTATTTGAGTCTCTTCAACCACCTTCACATCAGTCTTGTGAGCAGGATGCTCAGTTGTCAACACCTACATCAACCTTGGAGACTGAGCCCTTTCACTTTATTCTTTTTAATGTGACTGAGGTTTGTAGAGCTCTGAAAAATATTGATATGAGCAAACCTGCAGGTCCAGATAAGCTTGACCCTTTCTTTCTTAAAATTGCTGCTGACATTATTGCTGAACCACTAACATATATTTTTAACTTGTCTCTTTCTCATAATGCAATTCCTGAAGTGTGGAAAACAGCATTTGTTCTTCCTCTCTTTAAAGGAGGTGATCCTTCAAGTTTAAACAATTATAGGCCAATTTCTAAATTATGTGTCTTAGCTAAAGTTCTGGAAAAGCTTGTCAGTGAGCAGATAAAAGATTTCTCAAATTTGAATAGCATCATGGCCCAATATCAATCAGGGTTCAGGAAGCAGCATAGTACACTCACCGCTGCCACAAAAGTAGTGAATGACATCATTGAGGCCTTGGATGACAAAAAATACTGTGCGGCCTTATTCATCGACTTGTCAAAAGCCTTTGACACAGTCGATCATATCACGCTTCTGAATAAGCTCTTTGATATCGGCTTGTCAAGCAAGGCTGTTGGATGGTTTCAAAATTATTTGACAGCCAGAACTCAGCGTGTTTACACAGCTGGGTTCTATTCTTCATCCATTCTCGTGTCAAAGGGTGTTCCGCAAGGTTCGACATTAGGACCTTTGTTGTTCAGTATTTATGTTAATGATTTGTGTCAGGACATATCAAATAGTATGTACCACTTGTACGCTGATGACACAGTTCTATACTGTGCATCTCAATCATTAACAGATACCATTGATTTCTTACAGTCTGCTTTCAATGTGTTTCAATCGCATTTAAATAATCTAAAAATGGTCTTAAATGCCATTAAATCTAAGATGATGGTGTTCTCTGGTGGCAAAATTTTGTCTGCTAACCCTCAAAAAATCACTACAGCTCAAGGAGCAGAAATTGAATCTGTGACCTTATATAAGTATTTGGGCATTACTATTGACAATAATCTGTCATTTAAAGAGCACATTGACAGCTTTGTGTCTAAGTGCAAAGGAAAACTGGGATTCTTCTTTAGAAATAAATCCTGTTTTTCCGCTCAGGTTAGAGATTATTTAATCTCAAGCACATTCTTGCCTATACTTGATTATGGTGACACACTATTTATGAATGCAGCTGAAAAACATTTAAAGAGGCTGGATTCGGTTTATCACTGTGCGTTACGATTTATTACTGGATGTGGGTACGGTGTTCATCACTGTCGGCTGTATGCTGCTGCAAACCATCTCTCCCTGTCGGCCCGTAGACTGTCACACTGGCTACTCTTTGTCTACAAAACTGTTCTTGGGCTGCTTCCTGATTATTTGAGAACGTATTTAATTAGGTCTGATAAGTCGTATGGACTACGCTCACAGGATTTTATTACGATGTCTGTACCCAGAGTCAGAAAGCTTTTAAATACGCTGCACCCTCGTCATGGAACTTGTTCCAGAAGGACCTGAGGTTGTCAGAGCTGATCACTGTCGGGGAATTTAAAGCTCTACTATTGGACCGGGAATGTGCTAATCTCGGACACTGTGATTGTTTCAACGTTTGATGCCTTGTTTTCAGGTCTGCTTGGTTTTTATACAATTGTATGAATGTATTTGTTGCTGTTGTAACTTTTGTCTGCTGCTGCCATGCCAGGTCCCTCTTGAAAAAGAGATTGAAAAATCTCAATGAGGCTTTTATCTGGTTAAATAAAGGATATAATAATAATAATAATAATAATAATAATAATAATAATAATAATAATAATAAACATCAGTTTATTAAATAGTAATAAACCTTGATCTTTAATAGCATGGAAACCTGACATGTGCCTGTACCTTCAGTATGGTACCACACTTCTTAAAAAAGATGAAATCATTAAAATGTTTAACAGTACAGCAGAATGTTATCTCTGTGAGTTTTTTCTATAGTAATTGTACAATAAAAAGTTGTTTTATGAATAATCTTGTTGTCTTCAACATATTTTTATTTTCCCAAAATGATATTTGAAACATAAGGGTTGTCTTATAATCAGAGTTGTCCTACATTCAGGCCAATACAGTACTTTTGGAAATTTGTTACTTGTTAAATGCCCTTTTTTTGGGTAAAACCTCTGAAATTAATGAATGAAAACTGAGTCTTCACTTTAATCAAATTTTGGCTCTTTTCTTTCAAATCCACTATAGTGGTGCATAAAGGTAACGTGATTAAAAACTCTTCATTTATAGGAAATAATATTATTCTTTAAATCTCGTTTATTTTAAAAGGCCACCAAACAACTAATCGTCTGTGAATTTAAAGCTTTGTATTGATGTCTTTACCTCAGCGCTAGCGTCCCCGTCTCTATCTTTTCAAGTCTAGTTTACACTCACCAAGCCAACAGCACATATACAAACATTTATTGGTGTTTCTTTCAGAGTAAGTAAAGTTTGACAGAAAAACGCACTTTCTTTGGATAAAAAGACTCAAAAACAGGGATGTGATTTGAGCCCAAACTGGCCTGTTATATCCTAGATAGAGATTTATGAGGTGTTTTAAAGGCTGCATCTTGGCTTTTACTCTTAGATTTGGTTGTTTGTTTTGGTCTGAGTTACTGCTGCTCACAGAAGTTTCCTAAGGTCACGCATCACCTTTTTAAGACAGCAGTGCAGCTCATACACACATGGGCACACGTGAAAATGGTCTTTATATCTGTGTTTTCATCTGTTATCTATTTCAGTCTACTTTTTTCTTGACCTTAACGATTTTTCCACCTCCTAATAATGTCTTCATTTTTCAGTCGCTGACTTGGTAAAGATCGCTCAACATTCCAGCTTTTTACATGGTAAAACTGCATATTTGAGATTGTGATGCCATTGTTCCATTGGTACCGTTTGCCGGTGTTCATTATCTGAGATAAGATTAAACATATTAACAAATTTCAGTTTCATTCATGGATGTCATTGAGTGTGTTGCTTTTGTCCTAAACAACCTTTTATTTTCTCTGTGAGCTTGTGAGCCAGGAGTCCACTGCTCCATTTTCCTGCAATTGCCAGAAGGATTTGATGAGAATAGAGTAAAATCTTGGGATGGGAAATAGAGAAGAGTCTTGGGCGACCCAGAGAGCCTACAGCCAAACAAGGGCCGTTGTGGAAATGGAAAATGCACGGAAGGAGGGAATGAAAAGACACCAGAGGGAAGGGGGGGATGACAAAGAGGTGCAAAGGGAACAGGCAGAGACAAAAGGTTGCAGGCAAGTTGCAGCATTTGTGACCTACCTTGAGGTAAATGCAGCAAAAGAAGAGGTCTAATTAACGGTTTTAAGAAGGCTGCTCTCATCGAAACTGCCTGTGGGTGATTACTCACCTACAGACTGTCGCTGTCTCAAAGATAGCTTGTGTCCACATATGGACCTTGGTTTAACATATGCACGCCTCATCAAAAGTCACTTTTGCTTATCACATTAATTACAGTGCGAACATAATTAGAAATATGATGCATCGAATGCAAGCAATTGTGAAATGAAGCATTTTTGAAGCATTTTTCAAATTAAATATGTGCTTCTTCAGTCAGCGGTTGATGGAGGGTATCTCGCCCTCGCGATTATGAAGGCATGCACAGTTGAACAATATTCTATCGATAAGTACAACCCTCATCAAAGCGGAATATGGAGGCCCTGCCTTGGGTGTTGAAAAAGGAAGTAGAAGAAAAGAAAAAAAAAGTTTAAAAGAGAATGGTAATGCTCTGTGTGATGCTCTATCCATTCTGCGCTCTAAGTTCCATTTAAACACACGTGAACAAATACAGTGATCCCTTATTTTTCGCGGTTAATGGGGACCGGCGCCCCCCTGCGTAAATCAAAATCTGCGAACTGGAGCTGGAGCCCACCCGAGCCTCAATAATGTGTTTAAAATATTTTTAAAAACCCCCAAAAAGTAGCAAGGCACTGCAGCGAAATAAGACAAAGGCTCAACTGTGGTCTTTCTGTTACCTTCACAGCCTCTGGTCTCTGAACTGTAGTAAACAAACTACAGGTATTGTGCTATTTTTGGCTCGTAATTAGCGGCTAACACGCTAACAACAACAAAAAGTCCAGTTTTTCTATGGATGGAATGGCCACTTTATTCTGGCACTGCAGGAACTTGTTACATCACACAGGTTGTATTGTTTGGCTCCTGTCGGTTAACAGAGAATGTAAATCTATACACGCTGGGCTGCTGTTTATGCTCACTCCACTTTTCATCTAACCTCGTTTTCTTCTGCCATCCGACGACACACACACTCCATTACCCATAAGGCCACACCATTAGCAATGAGGCTACCTATTTAAAGGGGTCTGTGAGAGAACGTGCACAACATCCTGTGATGTTTCCGTGATTTTTAAAATGTTTTTAAATTATATATTTCTGAAAAAAATCTGCGAATAACTAAAACCGTGGAACTGTAAAGCAACAGCTTTTCCTTAATCTAGACCTAACCAGTTATGCCTGTTATAACCTTATGTAATAAAGTGTTTTTAAAGTTGAAAAGCAACCATTTTTTAAATAAATCTGTGCTCTTTAGAAGCTTGAGAAAGATTACATGGGTAAAAATAGAAAACAGTTTCAGTTTTTTAACTCAGTGTTTGGAATGGCTCATTTAATGTTCTGATAGGATGTGCATAATTAAATGCTGGGGAACGTGCAGCACCCATCCAGATTGCCACTGCGGGTTGTGAGCATCTAATCAAATCATATGTTATATCAGATTCTATGGTAAAGGCATATCCTGCCTGCTACAGACTAAGTAAATCTTATATGTAAATTGTATTTTGAGATGTATTCATCAAATAATTCATAGAGTTCATGTCAAAGAAGTGGATGGATCTGCGGTTTAAATCATAAAAGGGGATGGAGGCTCAACTCAGCAGTGGACTCGTGCTGGTGTGCAGTTGATTCCAGTCATTCCAGTACCAAGCTCCCTTCAAACAGATCACATGCTGGCTCAAGGAATCCAGCATGCGAACTGTTTGTAGATATTCACTTAGAAGTGCAACTGTGTGTCGTGTCACCAGCCCTGGTCTGTAACATGCACATTTGTTTCACCAGGGTGTACGGCTTTGGTCTAAATAAACATCAAGTCCATGATGACGGTATCACTGGCTGCATGTTTTCTGCTACCATATTAATATGAAACTCAACACGTAGGCTGGTGAAAGTTGGACTGTTTTATATGACTGTTTTAGGAGACGAGGGAAGAAAAAAAAAACTGGAGTGAAATCATAAAGTTGTGGTCCAGATTAATGGCCACCGTTAAACGCCCTAATCTGCTTAATGAGAGCAAGGCTTTTAAATCATTTATTTTTTTAAGCGAATGGAAAAAAAAACAGCTAGAAAAGGATCTGTCTGCAGGTCAGATTTAAACCCTTCTATGGCAACAAAGATAGCAGGGAACTCAGTCTGTCTGCTTACATGCTGTGGGACTAAAATAAAAAAAAAGATGGCATCAATCTGTGTTTCCTATGATCTTTTTTAATTTGAAAATTAAAGATAAAAAAATCTTTATAGGTTAGATTTATAGGTCAAACCCTCTGTCGCCCAGGAAAAAAAAAAAAAAAAAAAAAGTGGTTTCGTAAACGTTACCGTTGCGTGTTGATCGAAAAATGACCAGAAAGATGTTCTTCCGATGCAGTTAAAATATTAATTTATTCCATTAACTGATCCGACAACCATGCAGTTAGCACCACAGCGGTCAAAAACCTTTTGCCCTTCCGGGTCAAACACCTAACCAATAACCTTTATACCTGACCCTCAGCGACACCCACAGACACAGAGAGTGAACTACAATTCATAACAACATATTTGGCTCCTATACAACTGTTTCTTTATTTGCACATTTATACTTATTTAAGGTTCAGCCTCAAGTCCAAAGTTTATTTCATTTGAACTTGCACTATAATTTTTGTTCCCGATAATTGTTTGCATATTTTGACCTACTATAGTTGTTAAAGTGTTTATTTAAATTTGCACCAGACAAATTAGCTTTGTTCCTGTTATTTATTTTGTTCATTTAAAATAAAACCTCTTTCTGTGCCAGTAGTTTGTCCTTTTAATGTGAAAGTTTTATTTTGATCAAATTTTGGCTTCTGATGTTTTAGTATGACAAGAAAATCACAAGATTTTGTGAAATTATTTAAATGTATGTGTTTTTTGGACATTTGTCCAGCAATTAAGAATACCACGATAACATCGTTAATCGTGATATCAAATTTTCCATATTGTTACATCCCTAGCAAGTATAAGAAGCTTTGCTGCATTTAAAAGCCAATTTCATAAAAAACTAGGAAAGCACTCGGAGAGCGCAGTCCTCCACCAAGGGCAACAATTAAAGAAAATTTGAAAGTGATCCAGAATCCAGGATTTCTTCCGGATCACAGCCCACATGAAATCAGGTTTTCCTTTTCACATATTCGACAACTCCTGAAAATTTCATCAAAATCCATCCATAACTTTTTTTAGTTATCTTAAACACAGACAAACAAACAAACAAATGAACAGATAAATGTCGGCAAAAACATGACCTCCTGAGTGGAGGTAGCAAACAAACAAAAAAAACAAAAAACAAGTAAACCAACACTTTTGACATTCCCTGTTTTTCTTCACTTCTGCATTGTCCTAAAAAAAAAAATTGACAGTAAAAGGTGTCTCCAAAAAAATCATTTAAACTTGGTGGTCATGGCATAGAACTGCAGGATTATTACATGATCCAGGAGAGCTCCACGTCTCTGTATTAAGTAACGTGTGGAGGACTCGACGTTACAAGCAGCTCTCCCTCCAACTTTACAAATGTTCATTTTCTCTAAGACGGTCAAATCGAGCATTATGTAACAAGGCTGTAAACAAACAAACAAACTATACAACTCTTTATTTAGGTGACGGGCTCATTTGGTGATAGAACAACTTACTTGCTTCATTTACAAAAAAACTGTTGTTGAATAAATAATGGTATAGTTGTGAAATATGAAACAACCTTGTTTCTTCCTTGTAGGCTTTATTTACACTAGTTGGGGGAGCGTTGGCTTAAGATGTCTTTACTGCATCAAAATGTTCCACCTGCTCTTTCTGTCTTGTGGTGGGGGAAGAAATAATAGTTAAAACAAAAATGAGTGTTGATAATGACTTTGACTCTGTTATGGTAAATTATAAAATGGTGCTGTGTGTTTTAACCATATGTTTATGACAAGACCACATAAATTGACAACTCATAGTCTAGTCACTGTTTTTATTACTCTACAAAGACAGTGTAGCGTTAAAGTAAAATAAGATGAATCTGACTGTGTTGATCTGAGGTCACGGCAAGTTATTAACCCCTCTGCTTGAATCACACCAGCAAGGATAAGCAGCCAAGAGAGAATAATTGCACACTGCTCGCCTCTTCCTCACCTCTGACCATTCTTTTTTTTTTTTTCCTGTCCTCCTTCTTTCAACATGCATGTACATAATCTTCTGAAATACTGTCAAATGTACTGTCAAATGCAACCTGTCAGCTGCATCGTTTTGATGGCATAGCCTATCCAAATGAAATTCAGCTTTATATCCAAGCGCTCCTGAGAGACAGTTCAGGACGTATGTATTTTTTTTTCTTTTCTTTCCAGAAATATAGACACAGTTCAACAATAAATCACTATTACAATGAGCATTGTTCAATATAGCTTTACAGCTCTGAAATAAGAGACATGCTATACTATCACTGTCCATTGTTGAACTGTTACAAGCGAACAATAGATTTATTTATTTATTTATTTTATGTACAGTATAAATGATTCAGCGTAACATTACGTTCTTTTTTTCATTGCAGAGCTTCAAATTGCACATTTCAGATGCACAAGTCACAAAGAAAAGTACGATGGAGTGGAAAATGATAAAAGCATTACAAATCCAGCTATAAATTCATCAGCGAATCGATCATATTTTCATTGTTTGTGGGGAAAAATAAACAAAAAAGAGAAATTGATAATACTGTATCATATCGTGACCCAAGTCAATATGAGAATCATTGATTTTCTATATACACTCCAAAGCCCTGCCTAAAGTGATGGATGTTTGTCAGCATAATGTGAATGTAGGAATATGAGAGGCAGAAGGGAAGGATCTTGTCAACATAAGTAACAATTCCTTGGTGGGATTTGCTTAGTTTTAGCCCTACCATCCCCCCCAGAACAAGAGCCAATTTGATTTTCTTGCACTTCACTGTCTACTAAGTGGAACTTTGACGAGAGTGGCTCAGAAGAGGAAGGTGGTACTGTGACTGTGTAGTGCAAATGTAGTGCAGGTGCTATATAACTGATAAACGCAACCATGTCAATTGTGCTCGCTGGAGCGGTGCAATGATAACTGGATCATCACCAAATGATCTGGCTCTGTTACAAATGAGCTACCCTCATTCAGAGCTGCAGAGGCCGGGCCCGAATGGCTTTTGAACACCACTGCAAATCTTTTTTTCCCTTTCCTTTTAATTATACATTCATCGAAGCATGAGCTGCATAATCCTTCCCCCCAAAAAAAGAAAAAAAAAGCCCACTATGAGTTCATTGATTAAAAATAACAGTTTTGATAGACTCAAAGAGACAGTCTATGTTCTCTCAGCCAGGGAATCTCAATAATTTCTCGTTAGCATGTGCAAATGGTTTTTGATTTTCACCCATAGGCTCATACAAGCTTAGCTCTTGTAGCAGAAGTTAAACCCGTCAACAGAATAATGCAAACTCAGTTACCGAGTTGAGGTTAATAGGTCTCAACTCACTCAAACCTCAAAAGTTCTTCTGGACAGCTTAAAATTGTCCAACTAAACCTCTCATTTGTCAACCACTGAAGGGACATGAAATAATTTGCTGATTGCAAAGGCCAACTATTTCCATCAGCTGCATATTTATTAAACTATTCAGTGTCCTCTTCTTTCTCTGACAAGGACAGTGATGTTCTGGAAGAGACCACTCAACCACAAAAGAAGCATAAATATTCACAAGGTGAAGTGGATCTTTGTCCAAACATATTTCGTTTGATCTGCAGTGACATTTCTTTCCGGAACCAAACCCATCCCATGTACAGCCGTGTTGAATTAGGTACAGTAGATATTACAAAAAATCAGTTTCTACAGGAAATTTGAACACATGATCCAGTGTCATTAGTGGCATGAAAACTTGAAAATTCTCCTTTTTTCTGTATATTGATGAGTGATACATATTCACCTAATAAAAACTAATTATGACACTGAAAAACTGTTGGATATGAAGCAACTAAATCTGTACTTTTAGCAGCTGAGCAAAAGGATCAACTCCCAGTCATTCAGAAGGAGTATTGCTATGTATAATCCACCTTTTTTTTTTTTTGAAACATTGGAAAGTGGTGAAAAAATAAGAATATAAAAAAAAAGGAAAATTTATTGGCATAATTTAATTTGTCTCTTTATTTATTTTTTTCTTCCTGTCCGAGACTTTCTTATATGTGCATTATAGTTTGTAATAAAGTAGGAAGAAAAAACATATTTTGATCTGACTCTGTTAATCTTGGGTATTAAAAAACAGACATGAACGATATCAGTCTTTAATACAGGCTTGCACCCATGCCTATTAAGATCTGCTCTTTCTCTTTGTCACTGTGAGTTTTGTCAGCTTTTGTCATCCTCATTATACTCTTCCTAATACACATCTGAGCCATGAGCCTGAACTCACAGCTTTGTGATGATCCTCCCCAAAAAAAAAAAAAAAAAACTATTGCAAAAGTTGTGGTCTGCTTGTCAGTTTGGGTATTATTTCTTTATCTCCACCCTGCAACTGACAGTTTTTCTCACTTTTTATAAATGACAAATGGGTCTCTACATCCTAACAGTAAAAGATGGAGTGGTACACAGATGTATTGTGTTAGTGATTTCATTTGGCTTCATTTTTTACTAAAAATGAGGCAGACTAAATGGTGAATTGTACTAAATATCCCAGAGGAGGGAGTATATTTAATAGGCTTTGCACCAAAAGACCACAGCTGTTGCCTGGTTTACTTTTCTCTTGTCAGACCTCTAAAGGTTAGCTATATTCAAGTTAGGACTGAGCTCTCTGCAAATGTCTGGATTTTTTTTTTCTTTTTTTTTTTTCCAGCTATAACATGAACATCAGAAACCTATACTCTCAATGATGTCAGCACCTTGATCAGAGATTTTCTTTTTAGGGGGTTTACTTCAGAAAGTTGTAACAAACCAGTATTAGCAATTTTTATGTTCATTTTTTATCACCTCCTGAACATTATAGTGAGATTTAGATTTAAATTTAAATTTAGATGTACTTTATTTAAGGGGGACATTCAAAAATCTCATCGGCCCATCAATAACACAAATATATACATATATATTCAAACATTACATTGCACTGATTGTGTAAAATCAAACATCCCCCTGGGGGCGCCATAACAGTTCACTTTGTCAGAATTTGTCGTACTTTTAAGTATTTTCACATTTGTGGTCAGCAAATCTTATGCTGACATTCACATATCAAGACTGAACCCTGAAGGGCAGCAAATTCTCTACTTTCATTTTGCAATATTTTTTTTTAAGCCAATAGACCAGTAGATGAGTAAATATCATCCACAAGCTAATCAGTAAAAATACTGAATTCCCAGAGAGTAAATTCAAATTATTAAGAAATAATGCACAAAATTAAGTCAGTAAAAGTTTTCTGCGGATTGTGAAACAGATGTGATCTGTTCTTCTCAAAATGTCATTTACAACGTAAGGAAGCAGAACCTTGGAAACAAAAAAAGCACTAATCAATCTTGGTTATTGCATTAAAACTCATTTAGTTAAGGTGCGTGGCAGAACTGATGTCACAGCTCACATCACTGGCGTTCGATGTCAATCTGACTGTGTACATTTATCTTGTATGTGACTGGCATTTTGAAGAAGAAAAAAAAAACTCATGTAATTTCTGTTTCCTCTCTCCTGCATGTGTTGTTTGTTGTAATCTTTGTAATCACCGTAAAAGGTGTGTTTTTCTGTCATTTCTCTTTCCAGCAGTCTATACATTCGCTACAGAGGTGGAGTGCTATTTTGCAATTTATTTTTTCTTTTTTTTTTTTTTCAGAAAACTGGTAAAAAACAACAGATGGTAGCTATCTCCTGTGGGTATTTATGGAAAAATAAAAATTCATTAAAGCCTGTTCTTTTGTTTTTCTCTCAAACCTTGATGCAGGGTTACTAAATTATGTTGTTGAACCATCATTACAACCAGAGTACTTCAACATTAGATCACACGTTTATTTATTTGAAATTCTGCTCTCAGATAATCTGGAAGCGATTAGTATAGTCTGAACAGAGTTCGCCATGATTTGGGTTTTTTTGGTCCACACCTGAGTCAGATTACTGTGCTCATACAAGAGGAAATAGACTGCAGCAAACAGGAAAACAAATAAATAAATTAACTTATACAGTGCATGCTTGGAGATGAAATGTTGTGTTTTGTGCATCACTGCTTGGTCTTGCACACCTAAGTCATACATACGAATCTTCTGCTACAGAATCCTGTGAATTGCTAAGTTTTAACTGAAAGACTGTTGCGAATCCCATTTAGTTACTTATTTTTTTAGGCACTCTATCGCAATCCGTACAGGGATTTTCAATAGCTTTTCCTGCCTCTATTATATTCAGTAGATATCAATCTCCCATGCTGGGGCCACGTCTCAAGTAAAGAAGTATAAAGCCTGCCAATGTCTGACAGACTATTGATTCAATGGAAGGGGGCCTTGAATCGTATTCCCTTAGATTTGAGGCAGCGACTCCTTTTTTGTATGCAGGGGGTCTCAGAGGGATCGAGTATATCGAGTTTGTTTTGAAAATGATGCTTCCATTAGATGAGAGGCAGTCATCTGGTTCAGTGCTGACACTGGCAGAATGCCTGATTCAGAATCACTCTCTGGGCAAGTGTGATGGAGCATTGTGCTATTTAAAAAGTACTTGAAAATCAAATAATCTCAACTGTGAATGTGATGAATACCTGCATCATATTAATAACGGCCTCTGGTATTAATATTGACAAACAGTACAGAGACCATCGGGTTTAACTGTGCCACTTTTAGGCTGCCAAGTGCCAAATCACGTATTTGCATTTAAACGTTTTGTGTCTCTATCCATATCATAGTTTCTAATCTTTTGAATATTACTAACCCTACATCTCCACTAGTCTGTGCTGTGGAAAAGCAATGAGGCTGTAACTGGGTTCCAGCTGCCTGCCCCTCTTTGATATCATAATCAGAGTGCATGATGTTGTGTTTAAGCCAGGGAACAAACACATTAATAAACATTATGCCATAACAAATTCAAAGGTGCTTATTGCTTTGAGTCAGCTTCTAATTAAAACCCTTTTTTGTCATAGTTTTGCATCCATTATATCGAATCTCTGACCTTTTCCCCCACTGACAGCCAGCCCCTCTCCTGATTTGTGCTCTGAACTTGCATTATAAAAACAGATTAAGCCATGGTCTTTGTGTTGGTGATTTGCATTGCATATATAATGGATTAGTAAACCAAAATGGAATTCTCATTGTCTCTCACTGCCCATCTTATCAGTTTGTCCTTTCAGGCAGAGCGCTCCCTTTGCGAAGTCTGTTTCAGATCAAATTGGTATATTACGGCAAACACAAGCTTATTTTATGCAGTCCTTGTAATTCCAGTGGATTTGATACAACCTGGAATAGTTGGCCTATACAAACTGTGCTTTCACGTCCACAAAGATTATTAAAAAAATTACTAGAGTTTTATTACAGAAATAAGTGAATAAATCAATGAATGAGTGAATAAACAACCACGCAGGGTATGCCAGAAGGCAAAGTATAGAAAATGCATAGACTGTGTGGCTCTGTGACAATGTCAGCTATGAATCATGGTCAAGGTCTGCACTCTAAGAGTTACTGTACCTCTGCATCCTCCTCACTTAAAAAAGGAAGAACTGTAAATTTGGCCTGCCATGAGTCAGCAGAAAAGCAAAGCCATGCGACAAAAGTGGGAACAGTCTTCTTCAAACAAACTCCAGCATGTCTTAAAGTTTTGAATGTCAGTAATCGGTGCAATCATCTAAATCAGGCAGTGCTTAGCATGTGCATGGTCTGAAATTACTATGATTTTCCTAATGACAGTGTTTGATTAAGGTAAAGGATACATAAGACTCCCTCCACCCGTTCTATGCATTTTAACACTTTTTTTTTTTTTAGGGAAGAACAAACACACTTGACTTATTTTCAAGTTGCTGAATAAACCATTAAGTTGTATTTATTTTAGAAAATAAGGAAGAGGTAGTCACGACATGATGGGACATCCTTTATACTTTTCACGTGATCAGTTTCATAAGTCTGAAATATGAGATGCCAGCTAATACACACAAACATACAAACATACAACACACAAACCCTCTGTGTGTGTCTCAGTCCATTCCCAGCCCAGAACTCCCCATAAAACTGTGGTTCTGGCATTTTATATTTGTTTTTCTCATTTTCCCTGTTGCCTCGTAAAATTATTAAGGCCCAAACAGTATTCAATTCTTCATTCTACTAGAAGCGTTTTGAGCTGTGGAGGAGCTGCCTTCACATTAAGTCTCGGTATTCAGGCCAAATTCACATTCTTGTCTTTCTGGGGTCCTCAATGCCTCTATTTTCCAATGATAATGTGTTCAGTCAAATCACCTCAGAACTATGCCCTGCGCCCTGTCTTGGCAGACTGCACAGTTTGTTTTTATCTTTTCAAAGCTGCCAAACCATGCTCAAAGCAATGTGAAAAATGTAAATGCAAGATATGACTAAAGTGTTGAAATGTTCCGTTTTGTTATTTTCTTTTTATCATATTCTTTGCATAAAAATCATGAAAACAGCACGACTAATACTGTGGTAGAAGTCTTGACCATACAAGTCTGTGTGTGTATATATATATATATATATACATATATATAAGTATCTGGACTTAGTTTAAAACTCTGATTCACTTTATTACAGTTTCTGCTGTTTTCACTTTATTTTTCAATCAATAATTAAACTTAAAAGCCCAATGCTTTGCAAATGACCCAAGGGTGAGACAGACCTTTTATTCCACTCAAAGTGATTGCTCATTAGGTTACTGTACGTCTGTGTTTTCACAGTTTCTAAAACGCATTTTCATAAAAGACATTTAAATTCAAGGCACAGGCTCGTCCTAAAAGGTCTAGAGATAAAGGGAGGCAACATGCTCACTGGCAACACTTCTTGTCTAATTGCTTAGCTTGCTCTAACCTATTTAGAAGTTGTTTGAGGGAACATCTTTCACACTGCATGATTTCCTCTGAAGTGATCTGTAATTAAAGGAAAGAGGGGGGGGGGAAGTACAAGCACCTCATCTTTTGAACTTTGACATTCCAAATGTGTTGCTGCTTCTTTGGGGATCTGTCATAAAGACAATACAGATATAGCTCTCAAATTACTGCTACTCCTCATCCGTCTGGCTTATGATGTATGTGGACATTTAGGTTGTCAAATGTAGCTGCTTGATATAGCTGCTATTCCCTGTGGGAGTTTTCCTTTTTGTTCTCCTAAAAATAAGTTTTAAAGAACTTTAAAAAGGGGGAAAAAACAGTCATTAACCTTACATGGTTTTTGGTTTTGCTGTCAACTAGTGAGAAGATGAAAAAAAAAAACTGATCAAGCTAAAATAAAGGTTGGATAAAGACACAAACTGCATCTGAAGAAGGTTGAGATCGCTGCTACTGAATCTTTTTTCGCTTACCTCTGAACTTTGACATCCGATTGAACGGCAGATGTAATGTTTCTTTCAGTTCATTCAGATTAGTTAAAAAAAAAAACAAAAAAAAAAAAAAAAAAAACAACTTGTGTTTACCACATTTCTCCAAGAGGCATTTTCAAGAACACTGAGCTGGAGCTGTAAAATAGTGAATTACTATGATTGACGGGGTGCTTAGTGAATATACAGAAGGTACTGAAATTTACAATGACTGAACCATATGGCAGACTTTAGCGGGGCGACAAGGCATTTTACTGGGCTTAACCCCAGTTATTCAGTCAGTGGGGGGGGGCTTTCAGAAATCTTATGTTCTGGCCCAAAAAACAGCACCATCAAGGACTTAAATTGATGGTATTTACAATTGTTAGACACACATAGACAAACAATTTCTAAGGTTTCTATTAGTTTACTAAAGAGGCTTATTAATCAGCATTGATCCCACTTGTATGATCGATGCTGCTGTAAAGTGGCTTTTTTGGCTGTTCAGAAGCTATTTGATTATGTCAAAAATGGAGAAGAAAAAAAATCCTTTCACACATCAACTATGATGTCCTTTCATTACATGTCGGATGATTGAACAGTTCCTCACTCCAGAAATCCCATCTTTCCAAAAATTTATAGCTAAAGTTGGTTTCCATGTTTCATTTTTCATGAAACATTCGAAGGCACAGTGACCGTCCCTAAGTAATAGATCATGTTAAATGAAAGTTGAGGGAAGAATAATGGTTATGCCTGTTGCTGCCACAAATCTGGAGATTCATCAGTGAAAACCACAATAAACGGGAGATGAATGGCTTTCCCTACCTGACTTCAAATTTCCCTGTGATGGAAACACTTCTATCTAGGACGCTTTAGATTGCAGCTCCTTTTTATTTATAACTCATTCTTACAATCCAAGTGCAGCATGATGTCACTTAGTGTCACGTCTTTTCTTCGCCACGAGGAAGGATGTCTCCATGTTACAGCACATACCGTATAAAATCGAAAGGTGAATTTTCAAGAAAGTTAATTATTATTTTTTATGTCTTTATATTTGGACGGGTGGAAACAGTCAGTGATCCAACTCAAGATAATCCTCATAGGTTTGATTAATACCGTATTTACAGTGACAATAAGTTCAGTTACGTTTCATCGCTGTATTGACCCCAGTGTTAACAGCTTCTTGAAGTTCCACAGACACAGCTAAGCAATAAATCCAAAGTTAAACATTGCAGCAGCACTAAAAATGTTAATTGTGCTCATAAACACGACTTATCGTGGTATCGCCACTGATCAGGTGCCGTACAGGTCGGTTCTGGTGAATGTGATGTTGAGGACGCCATTTCATGCAAACAACTGCATGAACAATCTTTCAGCACATGGAGAGGGAAAGGCTCAGTACATTCACTTTTGTCAGTTTGACGATGAGGTTGCTTTCCTCTGCTAGGTACTTTGTTCAGTTTTTCCAGTCAGAACTGTGATTGTGTTAACAGGGGTTGCATCAGCCATGCATGTGCATTCACTGTGGAGTTTTAATAAGGTGGTGGCAGCAGAATGGGAGAATGATGAGGTTGCAATCAAAACAAAGACAATTTAGAAGAGACACTGTTAGGCAAATGAACCGTGCAACTCTGAACAAATGGTGTTTTCAAACTCTAAACTGAATATGTGACAAACAAAAATCAAAAAGTCAGAGTTGCCAGTTCTTCCCTTGAAAAGTGCATTTTGCAGTCACAGGTAATATTCATGTTGTGAGCACCTTTACCCCTCAGCCCTCCTTTGGGTTTCTCTTTTTATCGTCATCACACATTTAAATGAAGACAGTTTGAAACACGCAGGTGACTTGTTTGTCACATTATTACACTTGCAGTGACAATCGTGCCTAGGGATCAAATGAAACATGTTTTTTTTTATATTGTAATACAATAATTATTGATACACAGGTGCCCTAAAAATGTATAGAATATTACCTAAGCAAGTTCTAAACCCTTCTATACAAATATTTGGGAATTTCGCTTTGTGTTATCATTTAGGCTGCTGATATATATTTTTTTTCTGCATAATGGGAGAGACAAATATATACTGATGTATGGTAGCTTTAATCCTGCCGTAGTGACAAATTACATGTTTACATGCTTACTGTCTGAACATTCAAGCAACTGTCACTCTTTTCTCACCCTCCTTGGCTTCACGCTTGTGCTCATTGCAATTAAAGCAGCGCTACTCAGGCGTACAGATAAAAGGAACTAAATATTTAATCAACGGACTGCTGCATAAACTCATGCTATTGAATTTGTTTTGGTTTTTTTCATACAGCTTTTTAATTTGGACAGTCAGAGACCTCATTTAGATTTAAAGGTCAAAACATGGGGGGTGGGGGACTAAAAGAATTTAAATGACAGTTTTGAAAGCAGCAATTTTTTTTAAAGAGCTCTTGTGTTTGGATCGCAGAAAATATGTTTACTGGAGTCAAATAATAGCTTATGTTGACAGTCAACACAGTAGCGACACCGCGGTGTGATAAACCGCAGCACCAATCATTTCATTAACCAGTATATTAACAAATAGAAATATATTTTTGAGCACAGAAGAAGTTCATTTAGATATCAATAGTATCACTGGCAGATGAAGATTTCATTCTTTTGTTCTTTCCTTAAAGCCATGAAGGTGGAATTGCACTGCTTTAATGCTTTACTTGCTGTGACACCAGGATTTTCTCTTGAACAGCAATCAGCGTGGAGTGTTCCAAAGCTGAAAACCCTGCAGATAAATACAATAAGACAGGCTGATGCACACTGATGGGATTACTCTGTTGTCGCCATGGTGAACAGGCCCCTGTTAGATGTGACCTTCTCTCGGACCAGAGCAAAGGCCTTCAGAGATTATGAGACATTGTTGTGTGCTACATAAATTTTCAAGACGATTCTGTATTCCTGTAAATTCTTTGCTGTTAATTTGAGCAAAGACCTAATAAATCAACTTCTTTTTGTTGTGCTGGTGCCAGTTCAGTCACATCTCTCAGTGCATGTGGGTGCATAGCTTGAAATGCTCCCATTGTTGAGTTTGACACAGTAAGCCAAGACGAATGGCATCTAAGTACCAACCAGATGGATAATGACCACTGTGATTCCACTGCTTTAAATGTTGTCACTGTGATCATATCTTAATCTTCTTTAAACCCAATAAGGTCTTATTCACATGTTTCTTCAGGGCTTTAAAAAAAAAAAAGAAGAAAAAAGAAATATCAGTCACTCTAAGGCAGTTTATCTCAAACAGCAGAGCTCTCTGGATTCTAGTCTTTCTTTCGCTGCACAAATAGAAAGCACATCCACCGCTCTCAAAGACAATTCAGCATGTGTTTTACCACAGATACAGGATGGAGGGAAACTACATTTGGTAAATTTCCAGTTATTTATTATTATTTTTTTCATTAACAGACACACCAGATTAACCTGTGCTTTAATTTGGAATCCGCATGTATTCAAAGGAGCATGGAAACTTAATATCTTATGCAATATGTTGCGAAGGTTTACTTTGATTAAAAGAACATTTTCAGGTTTTTGTTGCTAAATTTGTGCTGGTGATTAAAGCGTGCCGTCATAACGTCTAGGTTCAGGTTCTGTTACTGGGCTTGTTTGTTTCTTTAAATCAGTTAAGTGCAGAAATATTGATAAGATTAAAAACTTGCTGTCAGATGAATAAATTCCATGCACTGTCATCATAATTGATGTTTGTGTGTAGTATGGAAAAAAATGTCCCTAAAAATAAACTTTAAAAGACTGGAGATTAAAGAGCAGGTGGAGGTGCAGAGAACCGGCCAAGTTAGAAGATGGAAACCTTCATCTAAACTTATACTCAAAAGAGAGATTTCAGACCAGGAAAAAAGGGACGAGGCCCAGGAGGATGGTGGCAGCTTGGTCTCCAGCACAAAGCTCCCGTTGTGGCTCTGCCATTGTTCTACATGAGAGCACAAACATCATACCCAACAATTTACTGGCTGATAATTGCAAGGAAATATCTCTTGACACCATATTATTTTGGACGAAGGTATTTTGACGACTTTACCAATCTACAATTGCCACCAGTTTAGACATACCAACCTATTTGTGTCTTTTCGTCGAGGTGAAAGTGAATGTTATTTATTCATCTATTGGAAATGTATAAAGTCAGTAGACAGTTATATTTTATGAGAACATACTGTGTTCTGTTTGGTGACTGTGGAATAGGTTTAAAGTTGATAATGGGATAGATTGATATATAAAGTTTGAAGAATCAAAGAGTTTGCTAAGTGAACACCTGTGGACATGTTTATTTTTTGTAAGTTTACACTTAAAGAAAAAAACAAAACATTATGAAGTATTGAACTATGACCCTTCAGACTACTCTTCAGACCCTTAAGACAGGTCGGATGGTTCTACCAAACTCATATTTTCTGACATTATCGTCACTGAAGACTGACCTGTAAAGATTACACTTATACCCCATCTTTATACAGTAAATTGCTGTACAGCAGTGATGAGTTAAATTTTCCACATGGGCTGTATTTCTAACAGTCACCTGGGTACAGCCGACCAGGTGACCAATTGAGCTTTCTACCTTACAAGCAAAATGCTTTCATGCATGTTTGCTATTCCACCTCCAACATTTCCAATTTTTCATTTCACATCTTCTGTAGGCTTTTGTTCAGATTGACAGCTGACTGCAGCAGTCGCTAGGCTTTTGCAGTAATTAGGTTTATAGAGAAATGCTATCCCATTCATTATACAAGATAAAATAAATGTTTCTGAACAAAATGACTTGCATAGAGTTTTATGTTTCTGGCTTGTAATCAATGCTGTGGTTTGGGAAAAAAAAATAATTCCAGTAAATAACAGTGTAATAGATATAGTAGATATGTAATAAACAAGGTCAGTCAAAGACAACACCATTTTCTTTCTTCCTTCCTGCCTTCCTTCCATCCCTCCCCCTCTACTCCATCCCCACTTAGCACTAGGGTCAAACATAAGATTGTATCAGCAGCTGCATGGCACAGAGTACTTGGACACTGTTTGATTCAGGGGAGAGCCAGGATCAATTTCAACCTGGCCAGCTCATTGCTTGGGTAGCTTCTGTGGCTCCCAGTTCAAGACTGTGACCTGGATTACACTGCTCAATCAATGGGACTCGAGAATTTCATCCAAGAGATAAAAGCTTGGTTTTTCACCATTTACAGCCATGTTTAGTCCAGAAGCACATTTGATTTGTTTTCAGTCCTGTGTCCTAATTTCAAACGTTTACACCCCCCTGGTGTTTGTCCTGTGCGATTTCTGGCCGTTGAATTACACACAGATAATAACAGTGAAATTGCAGAAGAATCTTAAGCGACCAAATTGTCATCTTGTACGGTGTGGATTTGTATTTGTCTGGATTTTAAGGCCGTCTTCTACGTTTTAAAAGACCTTCCCATACTTGAATAAGGTTGCATTAACTACATAAAGTAAAGCCCTGAAACTATGCAGTGAGTCTGTATGCATATGTTTATAGATAACATTATTTTGGGACTTTCAAAGTTGACCAGTAGTTTATAAAAGGAGGCATATTATCCCCGGGTCCCATCGGGGGTGCAGCTTTCTGGCTTCATCATGCCAGCTGATGTGAGTCAGGTCACTCTAGTCAGCGAGAGCTGTCCGACCAGCAGTGCCTCAGTGCGGTCCAGGAGCGACCCCCTGCTCCGCTCCACCAACAATATACACCAGGCCTGTTTTGACATTAAGCCGCAGCTGAACCACGTCAGTTTGCACAAGGAAGATTGAACTGGCAGAATATCAGACAGAACAGCAGAATGTCACCGAGAATCTGATCGATTTTTAAAACAAAACACCAGCAGTACACTCAGTATCCACGTTACATCATAACCTGTGGACTGAATAAGTCAGGCGGTCTCTGATGAGGTTTCAGTGATGGACAAGAAGAGGCTCATTTTAGGAACAGAAAAGCACAGTGTTTTACTGGACACCATGTTTTCTATGAGGACAGGAGCGTAAAGGTATATGTTTCATGGCGAGGGATGGCTACAGTTATGGGAATGTTAGTACGATCTCAGCATTATGTCATTTTGGATGAAGTTCCACATGCATATTGCGTGTGATGTGATCCTCGTGCAGTCCCAAACGTTTAGGGTTAAATCAAACCAAATATGCAGCACTCACAAGTGCTCCGCTTTTGAAATATACCTGATAGAACCTGAGGATGCTCTGAAGGCAGAAAAAAAAGCATGGCACAGCTGGAACACAGGACTTAATGACTTACCTTTTGGCACCCGAGGGTAATGACCTTTTCATCGAAAGTAGTCAACTTTTTCAGAGGTATTAATGAAACGCTTGTGTCATGATTTTGTCAAAATGACTTCAAGAAAAGACTTCCCTTTTCAGCTCTGACTTTAAAGGTCTTTTGATAGCATCTGGTTTCTGGGGATGGAGTCAGACACTTTACTCCACCCAACCCTCTTATTTTGTGGACTGTGCTTCTTTTGACATTGGTGTTTAAATGCTCGGTTGCTCTCCACTTCTTCGATACAGCAAATGCATTAAGATGGGAAGTAGGGTGGCTGCAAAAGATGGAGACCCGTTGGAAACACCTTAGAGCAGTGATTCCCAAAGTGTGGGCTGCGGCCCCCTGGTGGGCTGTCGCGGTACTGCAGGTGGGCCGTGAGAGGTCATTAAAATTAAGCAAATATGTTTTAAATCCTCGATCTTTTTTAAATATGTTTTTAATTACTGTAAAATATTAACGACATGTCTTTAAAAACATTAAGAAGTCACAAAACAAATCAGTTAAGTGTTATTCTACTGTCATCTTAACTTAATATGACAAGTGTCACCTTATTTGTTGACCCCTTACATTAATGTCAGAACATAGCTTCTAGTCCTGAATGTTGATCACAGTTGTGAAAAGGTTTCAGTGGGCCGCAGAGATTTTTCACATTTCAAATTGGGCCTTGGAATTCTGAAGTTTGGGAATGGCTGCCTTAGAGTTAAGATGCAGCTTTGGATCACAGTTCTGGCAGCCGCATCTCTTATGATACAGTGATGTGGGTGTCTGTATGTGTGGTGGTCTATGATCAGGTTTATACCAATCGCAGTCAAACATCTCAAAGGACTCATTTCATCATCGTAAATTCATTCCTGTAAGTATGGTCATAAAAGGAATATAGTTGTTATATCCCACAATGAAAATTGCATCATGCATGTCAAGTTCATATGCTAAAGAGAGTCAAGAGTGTCAAGGTGTGACTCCAGATGCACGTCCTGTATAATCTACCGCTGCCACGCTGTCATTGTCTGCCCAGCTACTTGCACATTGTGTGCCTGTAAAAGATCTGAGAGTTCAGCTCGCGTTGAGTGTCTGTGGATGGATGGCTGCTTAGATGCAGACAAGCATGCTTTATGGCTCTTTGGATCTGGAGTGGCAGTGTCACAGAGGAGTGTGACGACAAAACAATGATCACACACAGCTGCTGATGCAACCCTCGACAGCGGACACGCTTGCCATCATGCCCATGCTTCCAAAAATGTTCACATCTGCTCGGTCTGTTGCTGACTAATGGCAACTACCTCAAAGACAGCTTTAAGCAATGCTGCAAGAGGAAAAAAAAAAGAAACAGTTTGTTGGAATTTAGTGAATCAGAAAGAGGAGACTTAACTGTTGCTGTTGTAAGTTATGATTAAGATGAGCAATCAAGATTTGTAGATGTGTGGCATGCATGGGGGGGGGGATCAATGAAAGAGACAGGTGCTTTTTCATTTTACCAATGCCATCTTAGAAGCATGATGAAGAAGAAGAAAAGAAAAACACACACAATCAGGCCAAAGCTTAGAATGTTACAGGTGCTTTCTTCCACTGTTAAACTTTCCAATCACATATCCATCTGTCTAAAAAGGACAGGGGGAAAGAAAGCATAAGAAGGAGAGGGAGGTTCAAGGACAGAAAAGGGGAAATGTGATTGATCTAAAGGGAGATGTGTCTGGCCTGGCTTTCAGTTATTCTCCACCCCACCACCACCACCACCACCACCATCACCGTTGCAGCTCATAGATCCAGACGTCCTACCTAAGTCAGGGTGATGGAGGACCTTGTCTGACTCTGCTCTGCAATAAGGGGAGAAAAAAAAGATGGAGGAAGCATTGTACAGACAACACTGGACAAGTCAGTGTGTTTGCTAACACAGAAAACAGTGGAGGAAATAAGACCAGGTTTAAACACAGAAGACTGCTGTTTGGGAATATTATGTAGACTGGAGCTAATAGTTCAAAGATGACTGAAGTTAGAAATTATTCAGTCTTTAACAGATAACTAGAACCAAAGGTAATATTGGATCAAAAATAGGGCTGGGCAACGCTTAAAATCTTTAATCGTGATTAATCTCACAATTTCTCTGATTAATCACAATTAATCACACTGTGTGCGCAAAATCAAATCATGAATTCAAAAGTAGTGTAAAAGGCACTTTTATTTTATGTTAATTTTAATGTTCTGCTATATGAACTAAAGTGCCATAACTTTTGTTTTAACATCAGCACTTAGTAACACATATTTAGTGTAAATCTCATCTTAAAAAATGTAAAATAAAATAAAGCTTATTGACAATACCAGGGTATTAATGTCCATCCTGATTTTTTTATGAAAATTAAAAAAAAAAAAAAAGTCTACCAACAATATGCTGAGCCACAACCATAACAATAAAACAGGCAATTTCTGAGGTAACAGCAGAAACTTTTAACAGGGAGTTCAACTTGGGATTTGTTACAGATAACCTTGTTTCTGTCTAATCCGCCATCTGGGAGAACTATTAAAATGAAAATGTCCATGTAAAAGTTCTATAACTTGACTGCTCTCCATGTCTGTTTTAGCTTTTCCACATGTTTTTCAAAACAAAAGCATGTGAGTCAACATGCGTTAATGCGCGATAAAATAAATGTCGGCTGGAATAAATTAATGAGTTAATGCAATAATAACGCGTTATCCTGCCCAGCCCTAATCAAAAGCAATGTAGAATTTTGAGTTTTTAATTTTAATCTCCATATCTAATCATTAAGGTTTTGTTTCATTAAGATAACCTGAAAATAAAACCAAAAAACATCCTCATTCATGTCAATTTGGACCTGTTTCATCTAATACCCATGTGCTTATCATACGTCCATAAACATGCTTTTGTCTTCTAGGAGGACTTCTTCAAATGCTGCTGTAGTAGAAAATCAATAATTGAGTATCTTATTTACCAGTAATTGGGTGAGCTTATAGTGAGGCAGTTATACAACAATTAAACAAGACACTTGAGCATGGACGAGAGTGCAAAGTGGATTTAATCCCCATTGTGTACAGCAGAGATGGTCAGTTACTCGCATACAAGCCGTTGTTCAGCAAATGTCAGATGCAATTACTTTTTAACAATCGTCTAAAAAAACACAGGACCTTGAACTAACTTCTCCAGACAACTACGTTTCCCAAAATGATACGATTAACGTCTGAGTGACGATGTTTCACATTCCAGAGGAAAAGTCACGGAGCATAGACTAAGCATTATTCAAACAATAAGGTCTTGCTGATCCCAAATGCCAATTATTTATAACAGCTGCAAGTATATAAGGCTTAAAACCACTTTTGGAATTTTCAGAATAGCTCTATCCACCCTGAAGTAATAGACCGTCCACCGTTCATTTTTTTTTCCACTATCTGAAATACATGAAATACAGCCTAAGTGGTCTGCTCTCCCACCATGAGCCGTTCATCTTGGCAGACTCATTTACTGCCGGTGGAAGGGCAGATGCAGCCATGAGGAGTGGATGAGCAGGGGTGGGAGGATGTGCGCTTTGACTGCAGTGGAGGTGTGTGACTGATTAATTTAGCTTCATGTAGCCATTTTGTTTTTCTTGGGATAAGCTTCGATGTGAAGTCCAGCACCCTCAAGTGACTATGTGAGTGGAGCGCTTTGCTCTGAGAATGATTGTCAGGACATCAGAAAACAAAGGGATGGAGGAGTTGACTAAAATAAATGTCTCCTTACTTCCAGAGACATGACAGTTAGGGATGCAAGGAAAAATAAATGAATGAGTGACACTCACACGGCGGTATGTGAGGGTTATTGCTGGCAGATGATGCTGGTGAAAGAAGAGACGACTGCCTCCTTGATTGGGGAAGACGGGGTCTGGTCCGGTCCTTGATTTACTCCGGGTGTGCCTTCTAGCCTACCCTGAGGGAAGAGGATACTCTCAAAGCTTCTGGCCATTTTGTGGACATCCTTGGCATCACTAATGAGACTAGTGGGCTTGAACTTCTGCAGCAGACTGTAACCTAGGCAACAGGCTCGCAGCCACATGCTCCCTGAGATTGTTTACAAATGACGAGTGACCGAGGTGAGAGCGTGCAGCTCAAGCAGATGTGTTGGCTTCCGCAAAGGTCATTTTTCACCCATTCACGTTTTTCTGAAGTGACTTCATTATTATAATTTTTCAGTGGAACTTTTTTCTTTAAAGCCCAGCATTGACAAATTACTCTGTTCCCTCAATTCTTTTGCTCTCCCTTTCTTTGATTTCTTTTTCTATGATTTTTCTTTTGTTATTTTTACTATTTTATTTTCCTCTGAGAATTACTCATAATAGAAAGACCCCGAGACCTTAAGCAATTGATGTTGATGGGTACTTCCATTGTTATTCCCTCAACCCATGGTCTGCAGAACAGAAAAAAAAAATTAAAAAAAATAAGAAAATAAATATCCTTTTTTTTTCAGTGCAAGCTTATAAAGTGTGACAGATTGCATTTGGTGGTGCTGTAAACTGCCAAAGTCAGTTGCTGAAAGTGACAAAGTACCATTTATTGTACTTCTCCGAACACTACTGAAAGCTTTGCTGTTTATAACTGCAGTCTAATTAGCTTAAAAAACTGTCTTGTGTGCAGTCACAACCCACGAGTCTCTATCCGAATCACTGAACCATTTATAAAGTTATACAGCTGTGCAGACCAGCTCGTGTTCACTAGTGATGTTACCTGTTTTATTGTGTCAGTGTACATTAACCATATTATTTACAAAACTGTCAAGACAAACCTGACTGTGTTGGTGGAATAGTTTTCATTTGAACGCATCGTTCATCTTGATGTGTTTGTGCTCTGTGAGTAACTGCCTCTCTTCACAAAGAATTTCAGGAGGCGTGAACGTGTGTTGGCTTGTTGCTTTTCATTTCATGCTCACTACGTGGTAGCTAGACAGCTAATTGCCAGTCGAGATCATATTATCACATTCTGTACAAATGGGCGCATTCACACTGTTTCTGTTTCTCCATTCTGATAAAAGTTGCACAATGAATATGAGCTATATGGAATTATAATTAAAAAAAAAAAATCCCTAACCCTTTAAAAGAAAAGAAAAAAAAAAACAAGCAGTGCAGGGCAAATTATTTGCACAATATAGGATATGTGCCTTTTCTTTGACTGCTAACAGAGAACTTAAAAACAGTGTTTTTAAAGTAAATGACATTTCACATGTCTAAACACAGAGCTTACCAAGGGAGAATTATTTAATTCTAATATTATGGACACATCATATAGTTTAATACAGGATAAAGAGATTTAAAATTGTTAGTTGTCCATAAACAGATTCACACAGGTTCACAGCCAAATGTGGCTGTTGATAATAAACTAATTCTTGCTACTAAACAGCATTTTAGATCGAAACCTGAAGCAGTTACTTGGGGAAATTTACATTTGTTTTTGTTATTTTGTAATTACTCAGCTTTAAAAAATTTTTTTTTAGCCTTTTGAAGTGGTTTGAATGAGTTTTATATGTTGTGGAAACTAAAAGTTCAGAGTTGCACATTTGCACATTTTGGCTAAACTGCAACTTTAGACTATAAAATGTGGGGAAAATATAGCTAGTGAATGTACTATGTATTGTTCATCTCAATCTGTCTTTTCACTTTTTTTTTTAAATAAAGGGGGAAAGTTCAGGAAGAGGAATGTCAAATAGAACCGACCTTCTCCCATCTGCTTTCCAGCTATGACTTTAACTGTTGCCCTGTTTAGCTCTTCTCAGCTTATTACTTATCTGGTGATTAAAATTACGCATAATTTTTTTTCTTAGAGCTGACCAGCTGATCTTGAGCCAACGAGGTATTTTTCATGAGTTAGCATTATGAAATAGCAAGACTTGGGTCACTAAGTGATTTTACATCAGACATGTAGCGTATTAGCTTCTTTGCTTCTGACAGCCGTAAAACATCTGTCCTTGTAACATATCAAGGATATGTTGGGGATATAAAATGTTTGTTTTGTTATCAAAGAGTCATTAAATGGGGTCCTAAGACACTTGATAATAACAGAACATTTATTAAAAAATGAATAAGATAAAAACGGGGCACTACCTGATAAGTAAGTAAGTAAGTAAACTTTATTAATACAGCGCCCTTCACAGACCATGGTCACAGAGCGCTTCACAATTAAAATAAAAATAAAAAACACAGTAAAAGATGCATACAAATTTAAGATTAAAAGGCCAAGACAACACATTTATGATCATAACAGCCCCAAGACAATTAGGCAAAAGCCTGCACAAATAAAAAGGTCTTTAGTTGCCTTTTGAAGGAGTCAACAGACTCCATGGAACGCAGAGAGAGCGGAAGATCGTTCCAAAGCCTGGGAGCAACGGCCTGGAAGGATCGGTCTCCTCTGGTTCGGAAGCGAGTCCGAGGAACCATCAGCAGATTCTGATCCACAGACCTCAGAGCCCGAGCTGGGGTGTAGGGCTGGATCAGATCGCTGACGTAAGGTGGAGCCTGACCATGCAAAGCTCTGAAAGTTAAAACCAGAATCTTAAAATTGATCCTAAAGGAAACTGGCAGCCAATGAAGAGCTTTGAGAATAGGGGTTATGTGTGACCTCCTATTGGAGCGGGTCAGAATTCTTGCTGCGGAATTTTGCACTAGCTGCAGGCGGGACAGCTCCTTCTTGTTTAGACACGAGAACAAACTGTTACAATAGTCCAAACGCGAAGACACAAATGCGTGAATGACCAGCTCCAAATCATTTTGCGACAACATTTTCCTGAGTTTAGAAATATTCCTCAGATGAAAGAAGCAATTCCTTGTCAGCTGTTTGCAGTGTTGCACTAATGACATGTCTTTGTCAAACACAACACCCAGGTTTCTTAGGCTCGGTTTAACAGACCGGCCCAAGTCACCCAAATACTGGTTAATCCCAGGAATGGAGTCATCAGGGGCAATAACCAGGGTTTCAGTTTTGTCCATGTTTAGCTGCAAGGTGTTCACACTTAGCCACTGATTAATCTCCACCAAGCAATGAACTAAGGAGTTTAGCCTGTGAAGCTCAGTAGGCTTAAAAGAGCAGTACAGCTGAATATCATCCGCAAACATGTGGTAGGAGACATCAGGAAATCTCTGGATGATTTTTCCCAAGGGGATCAGGTACAACAAAAATAATAAAGGACCCAAAACAGAACCTTGGGGGACTCCACACAAAAGATCTGCTGACCCAGACCATATTTGATTAGCTGTGACACTAAAGCTACGCCCAGAGAGGTATGACGAGAACCAATGAAGAACTGAACCTGACAGTCCTACTTCATCCCTCAGCCTTCTCAACAGGATTTGATGGTCGACGGTGTCAAAGGCTGAGGACAGATCTAAGAGAACTAGAACAGTGCATTTTCCCGAATCAGCAGACATCATAATGTCACTGGACACTTTTAGCAAGGCTGTCTCCGTAGAGTGATGTTTGCAGAAACCAGACTGAAATGTCTCATGGATGTTGTTTTGATTCAGGAATAATGACAGCTGCTCAGAGACCACCTTCTCTAGGATCTTGGACAAGATTGGTAGCTTAGAGATCGGCCTGAAATTACTGAGGACAGTCGGGTCTAAGCCTGTCTTTTTGAGTAAAGGCTCCACTATAGCATGCTTAAATGCATTGGGAAACAGGGATAATCAGGAAACAACTAAACAGCACAATCAGTCTCTAAATGTCTGTTGTTCTGTGCCGGCCTGTGACCAAGTGTGGCGCTATAGAGCAGCAGAGACGGAGCGAGTCCATGCACGGACCTTTACAACCAGCAAATGTTACAAATGTGTAAAATAGATCAAACAAACAACAGAAAGCCTGAAATAAAATAAATATATCAACATATATGCACTGCGTGTGTGTGGAACGAGATGCCTTCCCACACATGTGGTTGTGATGGACTACAAAAATGGCGGAGATGATCACGTGTGTGACTGTCTCACCTGAAGACAACTGAGCACCAAAAAGAACAAAAGAGATCCAGGTTTTTTATGGCAAAAAACTCAGTTAAACCAAACAAGAATGTTTTCTCACCACCAGCAACAGTTACTCTGTTGTTTCCCCACAGCCGCACCAATCTGAAGCCAACTTCACAGTGATCATTGATCTGGGAAACGGAGATGTGAGTTGATGAATTTAGAAAAAGAAAGAACAAAAAAACATCAGTGTGATCAAATGCTGAAAAAAGGAAACTTTCAAAACTAAGTTCTGACCAGACACAAAAGCGTCTTGCGTGGATTGTTCCAGGAGTGATGGAGGGGATGTGGTCCTCAGGAGGAGCACTGATGATCCAGGCTTAGACGGGGCAGGAGTGAACATGTTTATGCTCTGCGGGGGGTCCGTGCCCAGTGAGAGGTTACTTTTACAGTTGGTTGTAAAATAGTAACACCTGCCAGGCCTTCTGGTAGTTTGAGTTTTTTTTTAGGTTTCTTCGTCCCAAATGTGTTCAGGCTTTGCTGGACATTCGGCCATTCTTTGTATTATAACACGTGGTGTGGTCCAGCAAATCTCACCTTTCCATTTGTGATAACAGCATCAGAGTTGTGTTAGATAAAAAGAAAAAAAAAAAGTGGGTCACATAGTTATTTTTGGAAAAACTTGGCAAAGGATAGGGAAAAATAAGAAAAAAAAATGGAATTGTCCTAAAAAGATTTTCCTCTTGTTACTCTAGTATGTTAGAGTAGAAATTTGTAACCTCAAATTTGTTTTAGTCATCCAAATTCAGATTTTTTTCTAGTATGTGTAACTTGAGAATGCTGAACATTGTGATACACAGTCTTCCACCCCCACCTGATATTTCACTTCCCAGTAAAGGGACAAATGGTTCCACAAAGCAATCAGGATGGGCAGATTGTGGAGCTGGGGTGATTCAGATTGGCGTAGTACCCCTTCCTATCCCGCCAAACTCTCCCAGAATTCTCCCTTCAAGCCTTTTTTCAAGCTCACAAAATGATTTGCATTAAGGCTGGGGGGGCAAATTGAGCTTTAAAAGGCTTTTGTCTGTGCAACACACCCATGAATGAGAATATCATTTTCTACTAACTCTACTAACATCAGGACACAAGGCAGATTAAAACACGATTATCTGGCTCGTTGTTATTGTTTCAGGCAAGAGATTTAACCCAAAAAAAATAGAACAAAATAAAAAAATCAGGGAGCTGAAAGAATTTACCTCCAGCTGTGCTGTTTGTTTACATGTCTTTGTGTATCATGGGCCTAGTTAGACTTTGTGTTCATGAGTTGCTTTTGAATCTCAGTAATTGCCATCCTCCTCCCTCCTGTTTATGACTGCAGTATTTATATAGAAAAAAAAACAAAACAAAAAAACTATTCTTTTATTTACCCCTATAGACTGTACAGGTACAACAGCAGATTGAGACAAACTTATGTCATTTCAAAACACATAAGAGTCAAGCAGTAACACAGCCTTGCAGATGTTTAGATTGCGTGCATCCCTCATCCCACTGCTAGTCTGACGCTACCCAGCAGCTTTGCTCACGTACACCGCCAGGTCTTTTACAGACTCTAAGGCACGACAAAGGTAATCATGGCACTTTTGTGTCACCATAGGCGAAGCCCTTTAAACGTGCCCTCCTTTAGATAGTAGCACTCTCTGAAGGCAGAAAATGGGTAGCCAAGAAGACAGAGAGATGTGTTGACTGTTCAAAGGACGAGGACACAAATCATCATGTGTTTTTGACTGGGATTGCTCTGATGTGGGGCACCGCGTGTGCCTCACATATTCCTCTCCCGACAGCTACAAAGGAACGAGTTCTTTCATGCTTCTTTTCCTAAAATAACAGATTGCAAAACAGCGTGATGATTACTGTTAGTTCTTTTTTAGAGAGGGCGACTGCATCCAGGGCACCGTTGAACGCCATAGATACTTCACCCAGTCATTCATGGGGATCCACCCAGAACACATATGAAATCATCATGAAGCTGCTCCTTTTTTTTCTTTCCATCTCACAGATCTCATTCTCACAGGGGCAAGATCACAGAGAATGCCTTTAAATTTGGCAAACTTATGAAGTTTGCTATTAAGGCACTTTTCATGCCCAAAAAAATCTAACTAGATTAACACGACACGCTGAAATGTTGAGCAAGTGAGCAAACTCTGGCCTGCCTTTGTATCATGTTAGTTGTATAAAAATCATTTTTCTTCCACTGTTATTTATTTTTCATGATAATGATAAATCATGACATGGTAAGAGTGAGACGTACCAGATGAGCCGCGTATTAAAAAAAAAGGGGGGGGGGTGTAACAAAAACAAAAAAATTAACAATAACAATAGGATCATGAAATTAATATCTGAACGACATATTCTCATCCACCTCCCCACCCCCCACCCCCGCACAGCCAGTTCTCTGTTCTCTGTTAATACACATGTCACATGTACAGTTTGTAAATATCATCTACCAAGAGTGTTGCTTTTATCTTATTTTTTTTTTCCTACTATTTATTAAGTGCTTTATTTATGTGTGTATTATGTGTGTGCCTGCCGGGAGTCGTGCAAAATTTTGTTATGCCTGCATAATGACAATAAAGAGACTTGAATCTTGAATCTTGAATCTTGAACATTAAAGTTGGTAATTGAGTTGAAAAACAATATAAAGTACATAAAGATACAGTCATGGAAAAAATTATTAGACCACCCTTGTTTTCTTCAGTTTCTTGTTCATTTTAATGCCTGGTACAACTAAAGGTACATTTGTTTGGACAAACATCACGATAACCACAAAGATTGCTCATAAGAGTTTTATTTAAGAGCTGGTATCTTACCATTTTCCATGGTTTTCTTGATTATAACCTAAATCACTTAAGTTTTTACATCAATAGCTATGGTGTTGTACTGCCAAAAACACTGCTTTTATGCATTCAGTGTTTTCTTTTCTGTCTGTTTTAGTCACATGATGACGTTTAGTGGTACCAGGTATTAAAATGAACAAGAAAGTGAAGAAAAAATGGTGGTCTAATAATTTTTTCCATGACTGTATGATAAAAATATACTTAACTTAAAATACTTAAGTTTAAAATAGAATTTCTTACTGACTTTAAAAAAAAAGAAAAAGGAGAGATAGAGATCAATCAATGCTCACAACACCTTCTGCCTCGAGGTAAAGGGGGACAAATGTTTTGAAGGACTCATAAGCTGTACTCTGGTCTGCAAAGCTGCATCTAAGGAAAAAACAAAAAAAAAAACAACAAACACTGAACTTATTGAACAATGTCCTTTGGACTAGTGAGACAAAGTGGAGATGTTTGACCAAATCACACACTGCATAGCAGCTGTCAAGCTGGCAGTGGAGGGCTCTTTAGGGACTGTTTAGGTTAACCTTGTAACCACTGAATCATCCACACAAAGGTATGTTGTCTGTTCGCTGAAAACCTGGGCAAAATCTGGTCACACAGCAGGACAGTGATTCCCGAGCACTTTAGCAAATCTACAACATAATGGGCTGAAAGGGACAAGAATCAAGATACTGCAAGGCATCGAAATGGTCCGAAAGAAAAGAACCAAGGAATTGCAGTGGTCCAGTCAAAGTTCAGACCTCAGTGTGATTGAAATGCTGCTTGAGAGAATGAGCTGAAGCAACGCCGCAAGTAACCGTGGGTCAGGATTTCTTCATAACAATGTGGGAGACTGAAAACATCACATAGAAAAACCATAAGAACACATTTTTCCATGCATGGCATAGTGACATGATATAATAACTCATCCGATGTTGTGCATTTGAGGCTGAATTGATCTAAATTTTAAACCTGCGAAGAATATGTTTTTTTTTTTTTTGTTGTTTTTTTTACTGTCAGGATGAATACAATTTTAGAATTCAAAGGGGTACTTTGCTTTCCACACCGAGTGTTGATATGACCTGAAAATAAAGCTGTTTGGCAGAGGCATTTGTACAACACCATGGGAGGGAGGGGAAAAAAAATATCTCACCATATCACCCGGTGTGCATGCCTGCTTATGTATGTGCATTTTTCTGCTGACAGATCACAGAACACCGTGTTTCCATACCTCTACACTAAGTTTGAACAAGTGAGTGCAAAGTGCTGTGACTCTGGCCCCCGAGGCGTCCTATTTATTTGTTTATTTGTGTACATTCATTTCTCCCGTTCTTGGCAGGGGCTGGGGAGGGTAATTACTGATGTGGAACAGCGGGAGGAGAAGCCAATTTAAGAGTGGGTACCAGTGAGATGTGAGGCCGGCCCCGAGAGGCTGCGGTTCTTCACCTGTTCCATTTAGACCTGGAAGAGAAGAGGGTCCACCGGGGGCTCGCCAGAGTATGGGATTAGACACAGAATTTGGAAACGCTCAGGCACTCACTCTATCTCTCTTGCTCCTTCGCTAAATCAATAAATAATGCGTTCTGACGTTCGATATATTTGAGGAAGCCTTTTTTTTTTTTTTTTAGCCCATCTGGAAAGCAAACACATATAAATCATGTATTTAATCTCGTGTTTAACTGATTTCTATTTCAAATTATGTCAGCTTTCGGATATTTTTGTTTTGGTAATTCTTTTTTTTTTTTTCCCACTTTTTCCTGAACAGAACCGTGGAACCATACGCACAACTGAAAACAGCAGCTTTGCTCTTTCAAATAAAAGATGCTTGTTGGAAAACTGGTAGGAAAAATCAAGGACATACAGAGACGGGCACAAACTTCGAGTCTGACAGCTGGAATCATAAAAAGACACTTTCACACACATAAAACAATCTCCCTCAGGGGCTTAGGGCAAGGTCATAAAAATTGCGAGTTTCTCTGTGTTGCTCCTGAGGGCCAGGTGCAAAACAGAAACTCAGTTTGTGGAAAACTAACTCCAGTCCTGTGATAGCTTCATTTCAGCTCCCACTGTGCAACGCAATCACCCTCCTTCCAATTCTTTCATGCCGGATGAACACTTTAAGCTGTAAAGCATCCTCAGAGCCGGCCAGGCATTCCTGCATTGATGCTGTCAGAATATCTGGAAATCTCAACAATTAGTCAAACGAGTTCAGCGTAAAACTGGTATAGCGCTTTATCAGTGTGTTTGTCTCCGTTTTCTTTATAACTAGTGACATGAACAATGCCACTGATGTTCATTATTGTGACGTGACCTCAGGAGAACAGGAGGCAAGGTGGGAAAACAAAAGCTTTCGTGTGAAATTGAATGAAATGTATAAATAGTGTAAATCAATACAATACATTAACCAAAGGTACAACATACTTCAGGTAGCTGAGAGTGGACAAAGTAATTTATGGGCTGAATGAAGAAAGATCATTGTCAGAGCCCTGATCATTATCAAGATGAGAGTTGGACACAGCAGCATTTCAATCAGAGGCAACATCTCTGTCCCAAACGGATGCAACGTAATTTGCATCCACATTATGTTGTTTTTCAACCCTAATACGGATCAGGCAAATGGAAAAGAACCTCTAGTAGATATTTACAATATTAATGTACATCATATAGTTTTCTCATTCAGAGTGTTTGGTATTTTCAACTAAGCGCATTGAAATGAACAAAATGAAAGAATGAAAGATGTCTTATAAATTGTGGAAACAATTTGGAATTTGTAGCACACTACATGGCAATCCTTCTCTATGTTAAGATTCATCTGTATATCTGTGAGCCCAAAAAAAAAGAAAAAAAAACATAATTCTTTCATACACATACACAGAAACACACAGAGACCTGGCAGTGCCAGCAGCAGACAGTGGGTCTATGTTGTCATCAATAGAACTGGTCTAAAATCACCTTCTTTCACTGAATGATTCACAGACCAGTTCAGTCCAAGGACTGCAGGATGCTGACTAAGCTCAGCACTGTTGTTGTTGTTGTTTTTTATCCTCCACAATAGAAGTGGAAGGTCAGTTTTGGGTCCAGCATATAGGGTTTGTTTGAAGCCAATTGTGAGTACAGTTTGAGTGTCCTTTATACTTCATGTTTTGGTATTTGAAGAATTAAGAGCTGTGCAGCTCTGCAGCTCCAGAAAATAGTCTTGCCATATGAAATGCCAGTCCCCCTTAAGAGCTCTTAAATGAACTGTTTCAACATCTTTACACTTGTCTGGGAAAACTGTCACACAATTTGTCAGGCTTACACACGTCAGACAGGCCTTCAGAGTTTAGACTTCAGTCCTGATTGAAATTGACTTCCGTCTCTTCCCTGACTATGCCAATATCTCTGCTTTAATTGCTGCAGTATATTGGTGTGTCATGGTAATTGCATTACATTTGGCTACCAAATGGTCTCCGAGCTCACACTCATCCATATTCTCAGATACCCCAAAAGTGACATTAATCAGTTAGCTGATCCATATTCAAGTGTGCTCTGTAAACCTTTGCCACGCTTGTTTCTGTCGTCTGTCTGAAATCCATCCCTCCGTCTCTATGTTGGTCTTACCATCGATGTTCATGTCGAGTGTCTCTTGTGTTGCCTTGCTCTGGAAGATCCACAGGGGGCAGATCTTTACAGCCCCCCCACCCCCAATAGGAAAAAAAAAACATGAGGACCAACAAATAAACACAAATAAAAAGAAAAGGAAGGATAATAGAGGAGGGGGGATGACAGAGTATTAAAAGAAAAAAGCTAATTAAAAACAAAACATGCCTGCAAACGTGATTTTAGTCCACGACTGAAGTTTAGCAAAGCTCAAAGAACATTTAGTGTTTAGCCTCTTTCGCTCTCAGCTCAGTCCTCTTTTGCCAGCCGAACTAATTTTATATGTTGTTTCATATTTAATCTTATTTCAACATCTGCTCCGGACATCTTTCTGCAGAATATTTAATTATTTATGTTAATTACTGGCCCTACGCTTTATTTCATTTGGGTATTTTGCTTCAAAGTTCTCACGACCTTATTTTAACATACTCAACGTGGATAAGCTTGAAGTGAAACCGACTGAGACTTCGGATTTTTAAATTTTTTTAGGAACAGGAACAATAGATAGAACCTGTATGTTCAAGGCATGTGTCTCTACACACAATCAACAACTACTTTTAAAAATAAATTAATGAAATAAAAATGAAACCCTCCTCTAATGCCGGCATACTTTTAGATATTATACAGTGCAACATACACTTGTGTAGAAAGTATTGAAAAATCAATTTTTTGTCAAGGGTGGTATATTTAATTTAGCAGAACAAAGTACTGACCTTGCATTAAAAGCACCTAAGTTCCAGACTCACCCACACTGATCCCAATTTACTACTAAATGCATCATTTGCACCATGTTTGCATTACAACTAAAACAATATGAGTAATATATGTTGCTGCTAGCAAATGCACTTTACATAACTGACTTGAACTGTCAGCAGTCCGAGAATCACCGTAATTTGTTCCCTTTGATGTGTATGCATGTGTTATTTAGATTCACATATAAAATGTTTGCATATTGTATGTGAGCGTGGTCCATAAAATGGCAATGTCAATATTTCATTGAGACGCTGTTGCGTTTCCCCTAAGGCTAAATCTGAGAATATCTACTCCTATTTTCGATATTTAATGAGGTTTAGCTGGGAAAAAGCCAAGTTGCATGCTCAAATAAACAAGAGAAAGTCTGAAGTAAACAGGCTTCTGACTGATCATAGGAGGAAATACATATTCGTAAAGATAAAGGATGAACGTCTGAGGATGTGCAGAAACAAAGGGGAAAAAGAAATGGGAGATGTCACCATTACAAAGACTTATACTGAAAAATAAAGCTTTTAACAAAATAGTGGGTACAAGAGCTTGTGTGTGTATTGGTGAGGAGTGGTCGAGGGGGGTCAATCTTCTTTTTCTTCAATCATTCCTTTCTGGGGAACTGGCCTTGGGCCCTGACTGATCTTACTCACCTTCACTCAAACCACTCAGACAACTTACTACAGATGAAAGCAAAGCTTGTGGCTTTCCTGAAAGACAACAAGATCAACAGTCACTACACATATAAAGGAGGTAAACTAATAAAGAATGAGAGGGAAAAAATATACCTGCCATCTTGACATCAGAGGGAGAGAGAGAGAGAGATGCTAATGAAGTTGTTTTCTTCCAGTGAATGTTGTCACTTCCAATATTGTTCATTCAGCTTAAGTTGCCTTTCATACAATTTGTTAGATTCATTTGATCAGAATAGATTCCAGCATGTGTTTTGATTGTTTTTCTCTGCTTTATCTTCCAATGCCACAATGATTTGAAGCAGAGTCACTCAGCATTTTTTTTTTTTTTTAAGCCATTTGAAGGTAGACTTGCTGGTGTGTTTTGGATCATTGTCCCCCTGCACAACCCAAGCACACTTCAGCTTGAGGTCACAAGTTGATGGCTGGACATTCTCCTTTAGGAGTTTTTGGTAGAGAGGAGAACTCATGGTTACATCAACCAGAGCAAGTCGTCCAGGTCGTCAGCCCCAGACCATCACACTACCGCCACCGTGTTTCACGTTTTTTCTGAAGTGCTGTCACTTTTAGACCAGATGCAACGATTCACATACTTTCTGAAAAGTTCAGCTTTTGTTTCCTAAAACCACAGAATATTTACCCAAAAGTCTTGGTTTTCATCTAGATGTTTTTTTGGCAAAAGTGAGACGAACCTTTATGTTCTTTTTGGTCTGGTCTCTTTCTGATGGTTGACTCATGAACACTGACCTTTGCCGAAGCAAGTGAGGCCTGCAGTTTTTCAGATGTTGTTGAGGGTTCTTTTGTTATCTCTTCTATGTGTCATCACTGTGCTCTCGGGGTAATTTTTGTCAGCCGGCCACTCCTGGGAAGGCTCACCACTGTTCCGTGTTTTCTCCATTTGTGGATAACAGCTCTCAGTGTGGTTTGCTGGAGCCCCAGAGCTTTAGAAATGGCTTTGTAACCTGTTCCAGACTGATAGATTTCAGTTACTGTGTTCCTCATCTGTTCCTGAACGTCTTTGGATCATGGCGTTGTGTCTTGCTTTTAGGTATCTTTTGGCCTTTGTCAGACAGGTTTTATTTTAAGTGATCTCTTGATTTGAAAGGTCTGGCAGTAATCAAGCCTGGGTGTGGCCAGTGAAACTCAACTCAGCTTTCTAACAAAAAATAAATAAATAATGTGATTTAGCACGGTTACTTGATGATTTAACAAAGTAGGCGGTTTGTTTATCCATATAGGATTTGGATAGTTTTTTTCCTTAATAAATAAAATCACCACTTAAAAACTGCATTGTGTTTGCTGGGGTTATCTTTGTCGAATATTTAAGTCTGTTTGATGATCTGAAACATTTAAGTGTGACAAACATGTAAAAGAAATAAGTAATCAGGAAGGGTGTGTGTATGTACTCACTGTATATATACAGTATATATATATATATATATATATATATATATATATATATATATATATATATATATATATATATATATATATATATATATATATATATCATTCATTTCCCATTTTAAGAAAAAAAAGCCCCTGCTAAGCTTCACATATAGCTGGGAATACTTGGGACAGCTTCTGTTAATAATTGCATAGTTACCCTATGTGATTCAGAGATAAAGTGTGTCTAATCATTTTTCGCATTATGCTAATACCATGCAGCATATTATGGGAGAGTGATAAAATTCCTGGTAAGCCTTGCTAATCCGCCCTAGTGCTAAAATAATGATTGCTTTTTGTCTGCTGTGGAGAAAGTGGTGCAAACCATGTGGGTCATGCACCGCCTGAAAAATCTGCATCTGCATGCTTCCTTTTAATACACACTTTCTCTCTCTCTTTCTCTCCTTCTCTCTTTCTCTCTGCATCTTGCACCAAAGGATATTTACCAGTAGAAGTGAGCCCAGCCATTTCTATTAGCGGTGTGTGGACAGATGTGTGTACGTACATACAAATTCACAAATGAAAGTTGGTGCTTTTCTTTCACAAAAAAAAAAAAAAGCGCCAGCTTTCCTCCATGCTTACAAAGCATCTGTTGTGAGTTAATATTTTCTTTGAAAAATGTGAAGAAACATAAAATCGTAAGTGCATGGAGGAGAGCAGATTTAACGTGCCAAGAGAGAGCTGAGTACATCAAGAGACCCAGGGGCTTGTGTCCTGCTGCTAACTCAACAATACCGCCATCCACACTCTTGGCCATGTGTCAAAGAAATCTGTTTTTATTCAAGTGTGACACATGGTAATGGAAGTTGACATACCTTTTTCTGAATATTTATTGTAGATTTTTAATGCTTTTACTTCCCTGCATAGAAAATAAAACAGTTAAATTTTAAAAAGTTTTCTTCTCTTTTCAGGTTTTGCCTGTATACTCATTTTAAATACCCTCTTTGGTTGAAACACACTCAAAAATCTCTTTGGGCTTGTAAAGTCGAGGTTTAGTGTGCAGTGCAGACTGTCACCGACGAAAGATGACAAATGTAATAGAGTTCTGATATATTCGTAGTTGTGGCTTCAAAACAGTGCTCAGGCAGTCTGCTGTGAGAAAAGTTCAAAGAAGGCCATTGTAAGGATCTTGTGACCAAAAAATGGCCCAAAACAAAATCCAAAACCATCCGAAGGAAATGTAGTGTGACATGTGCTCTTCCCACTTTGTAAAATAAACTCAGACAGAACAAGATGTAAAATATCTAAAGTGAAATGTTTGGGATTCCAACAAGGAAGAGCCATTCTTGTAATGTGTCCTGTAATCTTGTGTGAGAACGAAACATCAGAAAATGTCGGAGGAATCACAGCCATTTGTCATAGCTTGAGAAGAAATAAGAAGGCGGTGCCATCAAAGAGTCTACATGCATCAAACATGATATCGTATCTCGCTCTGTTTTCATGTCTCACAGACTGGAGTTGCACTGAGTTTAGAAAACTTCTGAAATCTCCAAACATGCGGGTTCTTCAAGGGCCAGAACCTTGAGGACGATATGCTGGCTACACTATAAATACTTTGGCTGCGTTCACACTTGGCATGTTTGGTTTGATTTAAAGCGAGCTCTGGTGTGTTTGCGCTGTTGGTGCGATTCACTACAACATGTGTGAAGTACTTCCAAACAGACCAAAGCATCTTTGTGTCTTTTTGTCCATCTGATGTTGAAAAGCCAATGTGAAACAAACCAGGGCTTTCTTCTGAGGAACCAAACTAAATTTATGCATTTCTGCTTTGGAATAAACCAAAACCACAGAAATACCACAGTGAACACAGCCTATAAGTTCTGAAGAGACTTTTAGGATCAAAATCATTGTACAGATACATAACTTCCAAACGTTGTTATAAAATAAATGACAACCTACTATCTTAATGGAAGATGTCCCCTTGAAAAACCCATAGCATTACTATTTTGAAATAATGGAGGGAGATATACTCTCGCTGTGAATTATCCCCTATGCATGGCTGTGTTCTTCTGTGTGAGGATAGTAAATCCATTTTGACTTGTCATTATACTTTCCCTCCAAGGGTGCAGCCCTCATCATGCATTCCCTACACCAAGTAAAAGCATAATTAAAAATAAACATCTCTGCATTTTAAGCAATCTCTCCACTCATTTCCACAACCAGGCAAAAAAGAGCCGACTTTGTGTCTGTTCACCACTGCAGTGTTGTGCAGTAGTTTGTGCACAAATAAATGTCTGTTGTGCTGATAAACATTAGACCAGAGTCTATCGATTGCTCTTTACTCTGATTTGATGTGGACGATGGCTGAGCTGTATCTAGCTGAGAGGAGACTGCACTGTTGGCTGAGACCTCTGAAATCAGCAGGAATCGAGGCCCCACCGGCAAACAGGAAGAAATGGAGAATCGCAGGACACTTTCCCACTGGAAAGGCTAAAGGGGTAGTTTGTTTAACAGGATTGATGGGCAGTTGGGGGAGAAGAAAAATCTTTTTGTGCAGGAGCAAGCTATACATATCTCTGAAATGAATGACTAATGTTAGATTAATACAAATATGACGTATTAGATCAGTTCTGAAACTAAATGGAAGAAATGGGGAATAAGTGGAAATGAGAAATGGGCAACCACCAACACACATCAGGAATTCAAGAGAAAGTAACAGCCAGCTATTTCACATGTTCGACAAAAGAGGAGTTTTTTAAAGATGTGTGTGTAAGGGGAGATGAGGCATCATTATCACCGGTCGCCACCTCCTGTGTAACCGCAGACAGTAATAAACCTGTAGTGGTGCGTAAGCCAGTAAGCAGAAAACCAGTAGCTTGAAATTGGCTTTTGTGGTGGTTTTTGCTCTGCCCCGACATAAGATTGCTTTACTTTTAATCATAGTTGCTCCAGCAGGACTCCTCGGAGAGTTGTGGAGATGGCTGCATAAAGTGCCATTAGACTGTGGAGCTAAATTAAAGGTTTCAGTGGGCTTGAAAATTCAGGCATTTGCTTAACTGTCCCGTGTGAACTGAAGCTTCAGCTCAACGAGGCCTAAATCATCGTTCTTGTACTAATGGATGTACGTGGAGGAAAAAAAATTGTGACTGCTAAAAATAAATGTTCTTTCATCTCTCAGTATCTTAAACTAGATGATGTAGCACCAGGTTTACAACGAAAGTTAGTAGTAGCAATAATAACAAAGAAAATAATAATTCATCTTTCAACTTCAAATTAGAGCTTCAGATTTACTTGTTGGTCCATTTAAGGGAGATTAAAATATTCTGCAGTCTCGTGTTTCCAGCTATGACTGCATTTGGCTGCTACATAGGAGTTGTACAGTTGGCTTGCTAGTTTCTAATTTGTTCACTATCTAATGAATAAACACTTAAAGCGCTGCCCAAAATACGCTGAAAACATTTGAGGACACCTGTACTGTTATAACTACCTCTCTGCAAAAACTTTCGACTTTAGTTGAGCAACTGATCGCATCAAATATGAAACTGTATGTTCGGAAAATATCTCATTTCTGCAATTCCAGGGTGAACTGCGCAAGATACAAGATTGAGATGCACGTACTATATTAGTTCTCATAAAAGTGCAAATTGCATACAGTGTAATGCACTGTACATAAAGTGAATTTGATTGAGTGCAATACAGTCTAATTCTTTTCTTACTTAAAGGGACCTGTCAGGTTATATAAACTAATGACTCTTAAAACTTACTACTTTAATGGAGTGATTCGCGAATACATGCATGTGTCCTGGGGGGGGAAGACAAAAAAAAGCCAAGTCACTTTCAGTATCACGACTCCATTTTGCATTGCATGGCATTGCCGTTGTATTTTCTCCGAAGAAATCTCAAGGATTTCTGCTTCTGATATCACCGCATTTAGTAAAGACGCTGCGTCCTTTTAGCTTAACCTTTACCTCCATTGAAGTCTTGTCTGACATTTTGTGCACGTGAATCCATCTCAGCCATGCTTGGTTTAGCTTCGTCTTACAGCACATTCAGCCTCAGTCAGCTACATTTTTGTAGTATGAAATCATGTTCCTCTGGAGCCAGAAAGCTCCTTTTTGAATCGGTTTGAAATTAAATTCAGAATTAAGTCTCCAATGTTATCTGAGACTTTTGTCACTGCTTGCATCTTATTGAGCATTGGAGCTCCATAAATGAACTACATATTCCTTTTTTTCAGCAAGGTCGACATTTCCTTATTTATGAGCTTTATCTTTCTTAACCACTTAAAGTGATAGACTCTATATTAGGAACCCCTGTCACTGTCAAGAACCATGCTTCTTATTTTTTTCCATCTGACTGGCTGTGTGCGGTGGTAACATGGGGAATCATTCGGGTAATCAAAGTTAAATAAACGCTCGAGGCAAGGCTTCCATCAGCATATACATGGCCTCATGGGGAGCACAAAAGAGCCATGATAAAAGATGTCATTCATTTTTAAAAGACAAGGGTCAACAGCCTATATTTACTTTGAATTACTGCTGGAGCTGTGCACCTTATGTTCATGTCATCGTATTTGGTAAAAAAAAAAGCATGTACTGAGAAAGTAACTTTCTGTTTCAGCTCATGCCCACATCCAGTTTGTGTGTGTGTGCACCCATTGGCAGATGCAGAATTCCCAGCTATCCTTATTAATGTCAGGGACTTGTAGTGTTTTGGCTCTTGTCAGTATGTTTGAACTTAGTTGACAGTCCATTTTATCTTTCTTTTTGGGATAATTTGCCTGTGACTCACTGGAGAGTTTGTGCAAAACATCAGAAGCTGATATGATCAGGCACAGATCTCTTCACTTGCGCCCCCATCTTCCATTAACAAATACAGAAAACAGGACAGGCCTTATATGTCTCTGTCCTTCTCTTTCCTCATCAAATGATGATTCCAAAATCAAACTGCGTCACGCTCCACTTTACTTGTCATTAGTTATCTCTCTTCACAATGGGCGTTTCTGCCAGAAAAGATAAAACAGCGGACAGCCCATGATTTCATAATTTAGTCTCTCCTATAGAAAATGCCTTTTGTTTTATATTTCTTATTGTCTGTATATATATTAATGGTCTGTGCCATGCTTGAAAAAAAAAAAAAAAAAAAAAAAATATATATATATATATATATTTATATATATATATATATATATATATATATATATAGACACACACAGACATGCATATACATGATGCATATATTTACATAAGCAGGTCTGGCTAAGAAAATAATGCATGTCTTTGATGAGACATGCATTATTTTCGCTAAGGGTCCAAGACACCTCAGTGTTCTGTCTGCTGCAATGACCACAGATCCTTGTGTTGCAATGTATGTTATGAATTTAAGGATTTAATAAATTTGTTCCATATTCTGTTAAAATTGACAGATTGTTTTTGTACTGAAGCAGTGAATATTCCTTTTATATAAAATCAGTTAAGAAGTAAGCCAAAAAAAAATTAACACCGCTAATAGAGAAAAACAATGCTCTCAGAGCGTCTTATGGCCAGGAACTGTCACCCAAGAAAACAGGGAAATAAAAAAGTCCATTCTAGATTTGCAATCACTCAGCATGCAAGACAACCTTATATTTTCCAGAATTCCAGGTCAAACAAAAGAAGAAAATCCCAGACAAGTGAGAAAAGACTTCCTGGTTACCCAAGAGAAGTCATGGATAAAGACGTCACCTTTATACTAAAAGTCCATCGTATAGAACTTAAAAATCCAGCTAACAAACGCCCGCATCCAATTGTAGCAAAGTTTGAACATGTCAAGCAGAAATGGCTGGTACAACACCAAAAAAAAAAAAACCTAAAACGAACCAACTGCAGCCTGAACGACCGGTTTACTTATGAAATCTTGAACAGGAAAGTACTTTTCCGGAAACAATGCATAAAAGGACAAAAGGCAGTAGTGCAGTGGACAAATTGTGTATTGATGCTCAGATTTTCTGTGACAAGAACATCAGTCCTTGGCTATTCCACAAGTCCATAATCCACATCATTGTTAACTCATAATTACATCCTGTTGATTTATAGATTCACACCTTGGTTTGAAAAGTAACACTTTGCCTTTTTTTTCCCCTTTCTTTCTCTTAAAAATGTTTATGCTTTTTCTCTCTTTATGTAATGTGTTTATTTTATTGTTCTGTTTTGCTTTGCTCTGAGTGTTTCTCTGTCCACTTCGTTTCTCACCTCTTCTCATTTCTTTTTTCTTATAGACACATTCAACCAAAAAGCGTACATCGCGCACCCTCACATTTTATATCCACACCAAGCACATGTCTCGTTCACATAAATGGATTTTCAGGCTTTTTTAAACATCTTCAAAATTCGTACAGCGACATGAATCAACCAAAAATATCCTAATATTACGAAATCACTGAAGTTCAAAAGTTGGCATATTTGAGGAACCAATTCACACTTTAAAAAAAATAAATAAATAAATTGCAGACTGACCGATGTCTTTAATACAAGAATTAATGACATCACAATTCAGCCGCAAATCTTTTGCTAATAATTTAAGACAGAAATATCAAAATTAATTAAAAAAAAAAACAAACAAACAAGAAAAAACATCTTATTTATCCATAATGCTATGATCACAGCTCCTGAGTCAAAAGTCAAAATTAATAATATAACAATAAACAACAGTCCAATAACTGTAGCCAACATTTAAACAATGACAATTCTATATTTTTTCATGCTTGTTTTACTGCCATTTCCGATTCCCCAAAGTTCTGAAAACTGCATTATATATATCTAACAGCTACAACAGAATATTTAACTGCAAGTCCTCAGAAACAATAAAATTTCATAGTAGATTTTGGTCTTGAAGATAGTCTGAGGTTAAAACATCCCAAAAACAAATAGTTCTACCTTTTCTCACAAGCTCATCACTCCTATTCCTGAATCAACTACTTCCTGATTAGCAATTCTATTATCTATCTCAAATATAATTGACATATAAATGCATCCGATTATTATTAGCGATCACACACCAATTGCTTTTACCTTGAATTTAAATGAATCTATCAAAACCACCAACAGGTGGTGATTTAATACACCACCACCCAATGATCTTGTATTTGATAATTATATTAAAAGAAAGTGGGCATCCTTCCTTGAAATAAATGATTCACCGGAAATAGCTCCATTGATTCTTAGGGAAACAGGGAAAGCTGTGCTATGAGGACAGATTATCTCATATTCCATTCATAAGAAAATGAAAGGACAACAAGAAGAAAGAAGCTTGGAAAGAGATTAGATTTCACATCACCAGGTGTAGATAGCTTCCCTGCAGAATTTTAAAAGAAATTTTTGAGCATTTTAGCACCCATGTCTAGCACCCACAAAAGTCTAAGATACCTACAGAAATGAAAATAGCTATGATTTCTTTAATTTTAAAACATGGAGAAGATCCCACATTTCCATCAAGCTACCATCCACCATCTCTTATTAATACAGACACAAAAGTCATCAGTAAAGTGTGAGCACTACAAATAGAGAAAATAACTATTAGAATAATTATTATCCATTCAGGACAAACTGGCTCCATTAAAGGAAGACATTCCTCAAATAACTTAGGCAGGCTGTTTAATTGATTATACATTATAAACGAACACACCAATGGCCATATTTTAATTAGATGTAGAAAAGGCATTTGATAAAAATAACTGGGAATTTCTATTTCGAATACAATCAGAATGACACAGGGGAGGAAGAAAAGCAGAATACAATGAAGACAAGGCAGACCTTCAAAGTAAAACAGGAAACAGAGTAGACAAGAGATAGGGAGTGACGCCAACTTGACACAGAGAACATTGAATTGAAAATACTTTATTAATCCCTTGCGGGAAAACAAAGGAAAAACCAAAAGTGCCTGCCATGGCTGACCAGACCATGACAAAATGTTCATCATGGATCATCAAGCATCACACACCTTAAACATATCTAAAAAAAACATGCTATTTTCTCTTTTCTCACTTTGTGCAGAAGTATGGCAGTGGAGAAAGTCAGTTTCTAGAATATCTACAGATTAAATCTTCTGTACAATATAAAATGAACAGCAAAATACTTAACTTCAGTCTTATTCTCATGGTTTCAGAGTTACCTCAAGTCAAAATTAATTTTCTAAGACCAGCATAATGTTATCCATTTCTTAAATAAAATGGGAAAATAATTGAGAGTTCATTTCCAATAATGACTTCTTCCCCCAAATATGTAAAAATATATTCCTTTTAACTGCTAATGCAATTTTACAACTCATACAACACAAGATAATATACAAATTTCACTTTACTGGGGGGAGTTTAAAATGTACTTAAAAGATACAAACACTTTTTCTCACTGCATAAGAAATGGAACACACATACCACCAAGAAAACAACCCTCATGTACTGGAAAAGTAAGAACTGTTAATATCCTCTCTGGAAAAACCTATTACTTGATTATTTATTAATGATATATCATATCAAGGCTGTAAGTAGTTGTTTACTTTAGTTTGTCTCTCTTCACTTCGTAATGAACTGATGTTAAATATAAACCTTGTTCAGATGTAGCTGACTGCTGTTTTGTATCAACTACATACCATTTATGTGACTTCTCTTAATGACAGGTCATCATCATTTGTTGCTGACACTTTGAGTCTCATGCTACAGGGGTTTTAAAGCTGCACATGGAGTCAAATTGAAATGTCTTAAGGCTACAGTAATATACATGAGATGTGCCCTGTGCAAGTCTTGAGAGAAAGTCATTGAGCTGCCTATATTTTGCCAACCACAAAAGCTGAAGGGCAGAAATCACTATTGGAGACAGAACTGAATGATGCATTCACATCACACACAATTCATCTGAATGCTTCAGGGCTTAAATGTAAACAAGTGCGGTTTTGTATTCAAGCTCAGCTGCAAATGACAGGCTGCAAAAGAACAAGGGGGATGTGGTTCTTGGAAGAAATACTCTAGCATGCAATGAACTCCACTAACAAACCTAAAAAATGTAGTGAAAATATTGAACAGTCGAGGGGATAAAGGTGTAAGTTCTGCAAGACTACATAATCCTCTTACCTCAGAATTTCATAAATGAAGTTGTTTATGAATGTTAACTCTGTATCTCCATCTGGAGGTCATTCCAAATACACAATATTAATAGAAATGATGAAGCTTATGGAGACTATTATTTTTTAAGAAGATGGAATTCTGCCAAGGCTCGCAGTTATACACCTATCAGTGAGCAGACTGCAAAAAAATTATACAAAATCGATTGACTTTAAAATGGTGGTTCCTCAATCAAATATGGCATTTATTTACTGGGAGACTTGCTAATAACTGATTTTAGGAAGGAGAGCCAACAGAGGGCAGGCACTATACATCTTGACTGTGTGGATGACATTCACACCACACATTTTAATCGTCCTCCTTTTGCATCTGACAAAACATGTTTTTCAAAGATCATTCTGTGTGGCGTGTTGTCTGAAGGTCAGGCACTCATCTGAATGAGTAAAGTAGATCATAACATTTTTTTTTTTAAGCAGGTTGACCATTCAAGTCATAGCCTCACCACATGTTGAAGTGGACTTGGGCGAAACTCTGAATTAATATTCCCAGCATTCTCATTAGAGTGTGATTGTATGTTTAGTAAGCGATGTATGAGTGTGTGAATGGTTGGGTGAGTCAAGCATTGCAAAGACCTTTGCAGAAGATAAATGCCTTTGTAGAAGGTAAAAAAAAATCCCTAATATACCCCTTTCTGTCCCAACTATGGCTTTTTTTGAAGTCTCAAAAATATCTGAGTCAGTGGACTGTCCTTTTCTGTGAGATACCTTAAGTCTTTAACATCTGTGTGAAACTTCAAGTCCACACCAATCACTTTACCATTTTGGTTTGCATCTGTTCATATAGTCAACTTAGTAGTAAAACCAGCTAGCACAGTTCTAGCAAGACACAAATTTAGGCAGCTGGTATTAAACTGATTGGAAGTTGTGGATCAGAGTGCATGGATAGTGGTTCATATATCTTTTAATGACATCTTTCATAAAACTGACTACTCACTGCAGAGCAAACTCCTAACTTGCTACTGCCTTTGTGTTATTCTTTTGTGGGTAATTCTATGCACATATCACATAAAACTGAACAAGAAAACTGCTAAAATTAGTCTTTCCAAATGCTGCACTGACGTTTTTATCCATCTGCAAAAGGAATGCATTTTACTATCACTGAGCACTTGGGGGTATAGAGTGTGTATCAAACAGAATTACAAATATATGTGGAAATAAGGCATTAAAGTTACAAACATTTTCTGCACAGAAGCACATTAAAATCCCCTATGAATTTAATTTTATAGGAACCTTCCTATCCTTAAGCAGGGCTTTTTACTTTGAAAAATGTGCATTTTACAATATGCAGGAGACAGAAAGAGTTGATATAAAGTGGTTCATAAGGGGATATAGTGATCAAGGCAAAGAAAATTATTAAAACCTGTTCTTTCTATCCATTATGTTTCTATCCTAGATCCTTGACATTTTCTCTATAACACGTTTGGAGTAATTCCTGACATTATTTGGCCTTGAAAAAGCTCAATCAACTGCTCTCTCATGTAAACAGCTTAGCAGATGTATTGCATGACAACTATCCTGGTACTTGTTTCTTTGAACATCTATCAAAAATATCTTAGGCAACACCACAGCCTTCTTCGGGTGTCTCTATTTCTATTTCTTCCTCAAGAACAAAGAAAAGCAGCATAGAAAACAGTTTTAAAAAATATGCATTTTATTGGAAAATAAGGGAAAAAAAGATAGGAAATCTCAAGAATACTTCAAGTTGGACCACTTGCAGATAACTGAGGACACGTCATAACATGATTTACTAATTCTACCCTGAACTGCATATTGTCAAGGTTTTTTGGGCTCCAAAGAGAAGGCAGTGTGAAAGTGCCAATATCTCATTTTTGCCCACATTGAAATGTCCAACTTTACAGGGGAAATGAACACATTTGGAACCAAGGACAGGTGATAAATATCTAAAACTAGAGATTTTATTTTTACCATCATGATCTTGACATCATCATTTGTAATTCTTCTAAAAAAATTATTGCCCAAAAAAGGATTATAAAGTGCATGTTTTTACCAGATGGAAGTACTCTCAAGAGTACAATTATAATTCTTGTTAAAAGGCACAATTATGTCAAAGTAAAAAAAGTGTTTGCCTACACAACTCAAATCTGTAAATCTGTGATAAACAAAAGCTAAATTAAGGTGTAAAGGAGAGAGTGGTTATCCTATTTAGATACAGTATTAAGTGACTGTCAGTTAAGATATGGGCCTGTACTCTATGAGACTTTCTCTATCCATATATAAAAGTCTATTTACGGTACAGAATTAGTTAACAGACTAGTTCAATTAGGGCATAAAGATTTTGTTAAATTAGTATTGGCTGTAAGTTACTCAAAGTAAGATAGATATATAATATGAACATTTAAATTATAGTAGACTTTAGGGATCAGATATGTTTTGCATTCATGGTCTATTTAGTTTTGAACAAGGTGAGATTTCACTCTGTAATGAAACACAACCATCCAGACAATTAATGGCTGATGATGCAGTGGGTGGTATCCAATAAAAGTTTATGGGCTTGCACACGTTGCAGAGGCTGGTTAGTGACTCCTGTTGGAAACAGGGCTCCATAGAGTTTAATGAGCTCATTATAACACAGCCATGAGACATAAGCTTGTGTCACGTCTCTCACAAAGATTGGTTTAAAAAGGTGGAACCACGTCAGTGTCAACAGTACTGCAGGTCATGCTCACTCAGAGATGACTGCTGTTTTATTAATGAAAGCAGAAGCTGAAAGTAAAATTATACCTGTGAAATGTAACGCAGTGCAAACGTAGTGCATTATGTGAATTGGATATCTACACCACACCTCTTTAGCTTATTGCATTGTTATTGTGTGAACATCTACTGTATTGTCACATGCGGTTTCACTGGTAGCCGTGTTTGAAGCCCCTTTATTATTTTGATTAGTTAAGTTTATTGATGTTATTACTTTGGCTATTAAAATAGGTGGCATGGAAAAGATTTAAATGGTTGAAAAAATAGGCTTTATTTTCTTTTTTGCAAGTTAGATATGATGATGAGTAATGAACATCTTGTCATTTGCAGTTGAACTGTCCATTTAGGCATCAAAACTGCTTGGTTTAATTTGCATTACGGTATTTTCTGGTTTAGGCAACAACAGTAGGTGGTAGAATTAGGAACAAAAACTAGATCATGATTTGATTTTAAATACACCACCTCCCAACAATAATCCATCCTCTTGGCTGTTTAAGATGAAATACAATATTTCATCACATTCAGTCGTGTATCTGAAGGCTTTTTTCTAACTTTGAAAGGGACCTGACACAAGGGCAGAATGTGCCATAGAGAACGGACGATATCTGTTTGTTAATGTCATGCAGATACTGCCGGTTAACTTAACAGCAGCCATGGCTCGTCAGCGGCACAAGCTTTTTTTTTTCTTTTTTTTCTTTCTTTTTCATTCTCTTAGACACACTCATACAACCATCCTTTACATTAAAAAAATAAAAAAATTAAAAAAACGGAATTTCACTGTAAATGGGCTATATTTATTCAGACGATATTTATTCTATCATACAGTGTTGGCAATGTTGAGTTTAGTCTTTTGCCCAAGGACATCTTAAATATGGATAGACTGAAGATCAAACTGCCAACCCTGTTATTTTAATTTTTTTGTGCAAATGAAATAATTTTGGATAACATTTGATATCTCCTAACAGAACACATTTAGCTATTTCACTCTAGCCTTTATGGATTTGCACAGAAATGCATGTGCTGTTAGTGGCCCTTGTGTAAGCACCGAAGACAAATGTAGTGAGTGCATTTTCCAGTAACCCCAGGTTTCTTTTAATATTCAGTGTCCAGGCTCTAATGGTAGACCTGTCTTGGGGGAAACCATGGTTTATTGCCCGAGATTTTAGATAGCAAACAGCTTGGGCTAAATATGGATGTGCAAATTATCTGAGTGGTTTGGAAGATGCTAGATGTTCTTCCTTTCCCTCTGTGGGTCTCCCACCCCCTACTTCCTTCATTTATTCTTTTTTCTTCCCTTCTTATAAACACACAAATCTTCACAGACACACATACATATTCTTTATCCTTCATGCCTGCTCCCTGTCTGACTGCATAAGAGCAAATATGCAAGATTTAGTCTGGCGGCTATAAGTTCAGCATTCTGTTTATAGTCTAACCCTCCCATTAATGGCAGACCCCATCTGTATTTATTAATTCTCTTGTTTATGCTTTAATTACTCAACTGTAGAGCACTACCAAACCTTCAAGACCTTCTGTAGTGAGATACAAAAAGTTGAACACCAGTTGTCAGTGAATTCTGAAATGTTATATTATGAAAATATCAAGGGTTTCCAATTGTTGGGTTCCTCCAAATTGAAAAGCTGAAATGCAGCGTTCTTTAAGAGCACAGAGTAAATGTGCTGTTTGATCATCATCTGCTGAGAGCAATTGGTTTGTATCCCTCAAACATATCTTCAAAGACTGTGATTATTTTTTATAGCTCTCCCACTTTGTGACTTAGAGATTGTTTTTTATTGTGGCATACGGGAAGAACATAATACTAATATTCTAGCCTATCCCCATTTACGGGGGGGAGAAAAAAAAAGATTGATGACCATTTTGGTTTGTGGGCTCGTTCAGATGGGCCTCCATCTGTCTCAGAATCCTTGCTGACTGCACAGCGAACCTCGGAGGATGATTAGATAACAATTATCATTTGTTAACGTCAGATTTTATTTTCATTTTATTTAAGTTCAATTTAAATTTTGTTTTGGTATTTATTCATAAGCTTTTATTCCCTCCTTCTACGAGTGATGCAGTGGGATGGATCACTGCTTTGACTTGAGCTGGTTTTAGTGTCAACACATACTCACACTATCATTAAGCTGTCTTTTTTTGTATAAGGTTCCACTTAACCTGTCCGCCAGTCATTCAAAAATAAGCCTTTGAGCACTGCCACTCTTGAAGAACAACATTTTTTTTTTCTGAAATGTTGGGCTGGAGATCAGTAAAAATATATGTCTTAAACTGCAGGTACTGTATTCCCTCACATTAAGGCTCAGACTCAACCAACCCCATGTTTTTCTATAATTCCTTATTTCGATGTCCTCAATAAAAACATAGAACAGTTCACAATGACACCTCTTTTTCACATACATGTGTTTTATCGTCTGGCTCAGCTAGCTCTACAGCCATTCCTTCGCAAGTTAGAGTCCTAGTTTTTTTTTTTTTTTTTTTCCCTAACTTCTTCTCCTTCCCTTTTTTGTCAGGTCATTAAGGTCCAGTGTGTGGGAGGGACTGTCAGAAACTGCTACATTTTCCAGAAATTATGACCATCGCTGTTGACAAAGCATGAATGGTTGGCCAGCTTCCCTACTACCACCCACACAATGCCGAGCATGATTCATGTCTGTTTGCGTTATTATATTTGTGCTGGTGACATGCCACAAACTCATTCTCTTAAGCACCTTACTCTTGATGAGTTTCACAGTAGAGTTTTTCCCAGTCAGTCATTTATGACTTGAGGCACTCTGTTACGCAAACCTTAAAGTCGGGATGACAAAGTGTCAGCCAAGCTATGAGGAGATGCATATTTAAGATAGTCAGTTAGTCTCTTGTGTGTGTGTGTGTGCAGTCATGGTGCGACCATTTCACTCAGAAGTTGGAAATGGGAATGATGTCACACCAGAGTTGACCAGTCGCAACGTTGGAACAAACATTTGCGCTTGTAGCCCATGAACCTTTACAAACACTGGACAAGCTGCATCTGCTGCTGCCATCATTAGCAATACTAGTTCATATGTTGTGTGTAGTGTTTAGCACACACGATGTCCAATCAAAATCAAGCGAACAGTACAGTGTGTACGTCTGACTTAACCTGGATAAAATAAGACAAGTAGCAGACATGTTGGATTTTAATTTTGGGATGGGTGAGGTTTTTTCCTATTTCAGATTGGGAAATCCAACCTAAGAAGGCTTTCGGGTTTAAATTACTCTTTGAATCCACTGTTAGAACTGGCTTGGTTTAGGTGGCTAAAGTCGTCTTTAACACAAAAGGTGACAACAAAGTGACAGAGGCATTGGGAGTGAGATCTTGCTCCTAATAGCTTTGACTCCATGGCTCTCCTGACTTTTAGTAATTTAAAATCAACGTCTGATTCAGTTTTATTATTTATCAACTTTTCTTTGGCAGTATTTATTGCACATGTAGCCTTGAGTATGTTAGATAAAATTAGCTTCACTCAACCTGTTTGCTTTGCCGTACATTTAAATCAAAATTCACAGTTTCAGAACACCACTGCTCAAATGACTTGCTAACACAGTTGGCTCGACTCTTTTCATAAGCAGTCATGCTTATGGAGAACTGCGAAAACAGACATGTTAATGTTTTTTTTTTTTTTTTATGTGAATGAATGTGTTTGAGGAGAGCAGTATTATCTGTTTCTGGTGCTGTGAGAAACACTCTCACTCTTTTTTTGTCTTTTCTAAATTCCCTCTCTCCCCAACTGATACTAATACCACCAGTTTTCCCTTAAACAATGCTCCAGTGTTGCAGCGAGACTGGAATGTTGACTACATAATGCCAAGTGATGTGTCATTTATTTGAAAAGAGTAGTAAACATGCCCTTTCTGAGGCTTCTATGCAGAGGTCAAAGGCATGAGAGCTTCTGGAATAAAGCCTGGAGCGACAGACTCCGGCTGGGCCACTGGGTCAGCAGTTCCCCTTTTTGTGAATAGATGCATTTACGCTCACTGTTCCAAACTGCTGACACGGGACACACAATGCGTGCATGAACATTTACTGAAAGCTGATGCAAAATTCTCAGTAACATTAATTCATTAATTCAATGTTAATTTAAAAATAATAATGATAAATAATCATTAGCTAATATATAATCAGGTCATTTCAGGGAAAGAAATCAAATACTAAATCTCATTAGTTTTTAATGTAGTTATCAAATAATCTTTTCAAACCTGCTAAATCAGGACAGAGTACTTTGCTGCAACTGCTAATCTCATCAGTATGGACTCTGGGTAAAACAAATTGGCAAATATGAGCTGGTGCCACACCCAGGACAGGGACATTAGCTGGCTGTCCTTTATCCAGACTTTTCCATCTTTTCTCCCTGGCCTATGTTTTTCATTATAGTGATAGAGGACAGGATATTAGTCTTCCTCAAGGGCCGTGGAGAGAACTGTTTGTCACAGAGCAAAGAAATGGTGGCAAAAGCATGATAATGTGGAGCAAGAATGTCATGTTTTTTAAGGTGGTGACGTGTGTTTGGGGAGCAACAGTGAGCTGTAGTCTGATCCCAGAACAAGGCTCATCATCTTCCAAAGAAAGAACAATTAACTGCAGCAAAGATTTGAAGCCATGCTGTGTCACCACAGCCCTGTAAGCACTGTACAGCATACTCTCTCAGTATGCTGTTATGGCTAAATGGGTCTTTGGCCTTTTTTGAAAAATGCAAAAGATGCAAAATTCTCAGTCACAATAATTCAAAAAATCAATCATTCTGCATCAGAGTAACTTTTAAAAGATTTTCAATCAATCAGATTGAGTCACATCTTCTTCAAAGTTTCCGACAGAGAAGTTGATGATTTAATGATGATTTAATGATTTAATAAATGAAATCAATTGTATTTTTAATTGAACTGTAAATAATTAAATGCATTGTATATAATGAAGAATTTCATATTATAGGCACAAGGAAGTTTAACCAACCAAATAAACAGTGCTTCTCACCTTTTGGAATGACATATTCCAACCTTAAAAAAAAAAAAAAAAAAAAAAAAAAAAAGCAGCCAGAATGACCTAAATCAGGGGAGGTGATAACTCAGACGGATAGCTGGGGATTACCCAGGGATCAAGAGGCTCAGTGGCCTCTCAAACAACAATGACTGGAGAGCATATCCCCTCTCACTACCCCCCATAGGGACTCTATGCTGTTATGAACTAAAATGTGCATGTCTGGAATCTTCATAAAGCCCATTTGTCACATGGTTGTCTAGTTATTTCCACGTTTAATGGACTTCTCGTTTTAAAATGTTCCCAAGAGGCAGAAATGCTTTAAGCTCATTTTATGACTGTAAGATGATTTTGTTGATGCGGTTTAAGTACTTTTAGGTCTTTTTAGTGCTGCTTTGGAGAAAAATTATAGGATTTTTGGAATAGCATGTCATTTTTTTTCCCAGCAACCATTTGGTAAATGATTACAGCTATTGAATCACAGCACAGTTTAATGAAATGGCTTTTGTGATTTAATTCTGAGCCCTGTGTGTCCGTGAGACGAAAATCTGTATCTGTAGGCTTGTGTGACTGCAGGCTGCTTGTGTTTCAAGAGACAGCCAGACCATTAATTAATGATTGATTGATGAGCCTGCCATACTACGGCCAGTAACATGCCCATATTGTCCTCCAAGTACATCTGTGAGTGTGGGATGTGTTGGTGAGTGGGCTCACTGATTACGTTGTGCTTTGCACGGTCAGATTTTAAGTCCATCTTTTTCGTCAGCAACACCATTTTGTGGGGCACAGCAAGAGAACATATATTTCTATGGATGTAAAACACTGTCATGTCTCTCATAATCACGTTTTTGCAACATGAAGGCTTTAATTGCGTACATGCAGCTGTGGAAAAAAAAACTGTGAATGGCTTTAGATTGACTTGTCATAGCAATTTGAGAATGAAGAAAGAGGATGTCTTGGGTGTATGTGTGTGTGTCTGTATTTCGGGAGGAGGAAGGAGTGGGGGAGTTTGATCGCTCCAGGCGATGCTTGTTCTTGGGACCATCTGGTTTTCTAGATTCTGGCATTGTTCACTTTCTGTGCTTCAAACCTTCAACCCTCTTTTAGTCTTAGTTGTTCACTATCTCTCATTGAACGCTACAGTTGAGCTATTCCATCAATCACTTAACGTACTTGCATATTTGTTTAGTGTAATAAAAGTTAAAATTCACAGCCTTAACTACACAGTCCGTTTTACCAAACAAATAGGCAAGAGCCTCCCATTGGAAAAACACTGCAGTGATCACTGTTTCAGACAGCAACAAATCATTTAAATCTAAGTAATACAGTAGCTTCCTATTCCTGAAACGACCTTGATTGAGGAAAGATCCTGCAGTTGTGAGTCCTGTATCTCTTCAGGCGGGCTTTTCTGTGGACGATTCTGTTTAAATGGGTCCTAAATCAAGTTGTAGCCCTTGATATCAGCCACTCATGAAAAATGACACTCAACTATCTTTTATGTGCCATTATGTGCTGCAACATATGACATTTTAGCTCCCAAACTCTGTCACGTCATTCGTTTTTAATATTGATAACCATAATAGCAAAAACCACAATTTACAGCAAGTTTTTCCAAATGATTTGTTTTTCACATTTCTTGGGTTTTTTTTTTTCTTTTGAATGCTTAAAGTTTTTTAGAAAACCTTAAACTACTTGTTAAGTTGTCTCCTCAATATCTCTTCATTTATTATTATTTGTTTTTTTTTAAAGAAAAGAAAAAGAAAATATCTGATTACGTTATTCTCAACCACGAACATCCGGGCCACTGAACACATCCGGGCATATGCGGGCCATAGCAACCAGGCCAAAGGGGAAAACAAACGTCACGCCGATATCGAAGAATAATTCTGATAGTTTTCAATATAAAAATGTTAATGATTAATCGATTATTAATCATTAATTCTCACGACAATTGAACAAATAAATCTTCACCGAATTGCCCATCCCTAATTCACTCTAACTAGTATTATTATATTTATATATTTTTCTTTATTATTACTATTAATACATGTTATCACACTACAAAATTAAAAAAAATTTTAATTAAACATCACTGCATCATTACTGTATTAATGAGTAATAATGTCTTCAGAATGTGTTTGGAAAGCATATTTTAGTGTATATAATATACATTGGCCTTTTATAACTGCATCAATTATTCACAGATTTTTGTGATTTGCGCGGGGGGAAGGAACGTAACCTCCGCTAGAAATAAGGGTATAGTGTATATATATGCATATGTATATTCTTCACAAGTACATATCTGGTTAATTTTTGTGCAGATCATTAAATACATTTGGAATAAATTCCTAAAAGTGTTAAATGTCTTTTCTCTTTGTAGGCTTATCTGTGAATCAGTTGTGTTTTTCAGCATCATGTAAAGTTAGAGAGAGGAATCATTGTTCTTACCTTTTTTTTTTTTTTTTTGCATTCCAACTAATTAAAATATAATTTTAACTGGAGACGTGGAACATTAAAAAGATCTAAAGAGTGAAGAGTAACCTGAAAGTTCTTTTAAAGAGGAACCATTCTTTTTTTGTTTATTTATTTTTTTTAGATCAGATTTTTCGATACACCAGATCTTTTAATCAAATGTTCTACGTGCAGTTGTTAGTACGAACACCTAGGCAAGGCCAAAAACAAAGTACAGACTGGACCTAGCAGTTGCTCATCACACGTCCTCCCATTGTCATCAAAGATCCCACGGGTTTCATTAGTACCGGCTTAAACACAACAACTCTGATTCCCACTCCCACACTCTAATCCCAACTGATTTCAGTGAAGAAGGATGTAACACTTGCCTGAAGGGTACAATCATGTGAAGTTCCACAAAAACAACAACAACAACAAAAAAAGAAAAAACAGTCATATTGAAGTGTGCGCCATCACAATGTTAATTTACATTTCTATTTTCATAGTTTAAACAAATGTCAAAATTCAGATGTGTTATTAGTTTTGGGGTCACATATCTATTCTTTCCTGAGGTTTTGTTTGGTCTTCAATGAACACAAAATGAAAGACCGTACGAGATGTTAAATATGAAGCTGAATATTCTGTTCTGCCCTGAAACTGGAAACTTCAGTCTCTGCAGTGAATGGAGCAGGTGATCACATGTTATGAAACCTACTTTGCAGTGACTGCTGCCTTCTCTAATTGTTTTTACGGACCTGCAGGATTTAAAAAGCTGTTAATGCACCCAGGGCACCTAGCTTTACTTACCCAGCACACCCAACTTTTTTTCTTTTTTACTTTTTCTTTAAAGGCCGGGAGCAACTAAAATCTACATCACTCTTTGATTTTTCTTCCCTGCATGATCGCATGCAGCAGAGCCTCTAATGCAAGCATCTATTAATGAAAACAAGAAATAGCATAATTCTTTATGGTTTGGGAATTTTATTTTATTTTATTTTTATTTTTTTCATTTCTGTTAGTAGAATATTAACTAAATGCATAGAAGTGGACAACATCTGATTTTGTTGTTGCCTAGGAACAGCATAGATGTTTCCAGGGTCTCTTGCTGTGCTTATCAGCATATCAATGCGTACAGAGGTGAACAGTTGTGCTGGTACCTTAACAGCTCATGAAACAATGCTTCATTCCTCCTGAAAAGTGATTTGAAAAACAAGTGTTTCAGTTATAGCTTCATGCCTTAAGCATGTGGTGGAGTACGAGCAGAGAAAATCAATAAACTTATGAAAACAAAGGATGTTTGGTTTTTTTTTTTGGTTTTTTTTTATTTCACAAGGATATTCTTAAACAGCCAGATGGAATTTAGTTGCACCCTTAGAGCTGATTCTTAATCACTGTGTTGTGATGAAAATCATCAATACTTTTATCAGTCATTCAGTCCATTTAGTGGGAAGAACTTGTCAGTGTTTAGTTTGGTATCATTGTGTGTGTCATACTGGACATGGACCAGGAAAGAAATGTCTGAGGACCTCTTAATCAATCAACCAATGAATCAATAAGGAGGTAAGGAAGGAAGTATGGCATGTCTTTCCACCAGGCCCAGAAATCCTGGTGGTGCCCCTGGTGGTCATAAAAGGAAATGCAACCCCAGTTTGAACGGAAGGATAGTGTAAATGTTTGACAAATAGACAATCACGCTCACTCCAAGGTCAAGGGACATTACTCTCTGATCACATTATCTGTTGCTTTTTGAGCAACAATCAGCTCCATGGAAGAATGCCCGAGAAAACTCCATGATAGATGGAATAAATAAAAGACTCAAATTTGATAAAAGCCATGTTGACAAGCCTCAAAGTTTCCCGAAGAATGTCCTTTGGAGTGATGAGAAGAAAAAAAAAAAAAACTAGATGCTTTTTGGCAAGTCACATCAGCTCTACGTATGCTCACAGACTGAAAAATTCAGTTTTCAAAGAAAAGTACACCATGCTACCATGTGTTGCTGGGTTATGTTTTTTGGGCTCCTTCGCTGCATCTGGAACAAGGGGTCTTGAATCTGTAAAAGACACAATTCAGTGTTATGACCTTTAAGGAATCCTAGAATCCTACTGCCCAGTTTCATGGAGGCTCAGTCTTAGAATACACACATAAAAAACAAATTAACTGAGAAGAAAACCCTTCTATGGCCTGATCTTAATACTATTAAATGTCTTTAAAAGATTCAGAAAAAAAACAACAGCATGGAAAAGGTGTCCCTCAAACCTGAGCTAGCCAGTGCAGTTTGCTCAGGAAAGTGTGGGTTGATGCAGAAGTCTTACTGAGAGCCACAATTAATGTTGCTAAAGATTTTGCAATACTAAGTTAAGGGTTCCATAATTTGTGTCCATGTCATTTTCATTAACTGTAGAACAAGTTCTGAATCAGTCAAAATTCAAAAGCATAGTCTGTTTGTATTTAACATGAAATAAATAATGAAAGATATTGTTTACCTTTGTCCAGGCATTTCAGTGATTGTATTTATTTTAGTTCCTGTGGAAGGGCAGTGATGTCTTTGCCCACGTCTCTGTTTTACCTCTTGTTGTGTGACAAGTTACGTATGATCCGCTGGGACTGGTGTGGGGTTATTTTTCTGGCTATTCATTTGTGAAAATTACTGCAGTCTAAGGATTTCAAAAATGTGGTTCTAAAAACACTGTCATTTTTTTACAATACCATGACTGAACTGAAGCATAGTTTTCCTTTTATTCCATTTTTGCATTGTTTCTGGTGTATTGTAAGCTAGATGGAGACTTTTTTAGGAACCCTCACATGCAGCATATCTACAGAGATCAGACATTTTGCCATGCAGGGAACAGCTAGCAGGAGATGAGCTAGATTCAGGAATCCCAGCCAGAGAGCCACACTTATTCAGTATTCTGACAATGTATGATCCCCACCTTACTGTTGCATGTCCTTGGTGCATGCGGAGTGCAGCAACTGCCTTTTTTTGGGGGCGATTGCATGCTCTAGCCCATTTTGATTTAACTCTCTATTCCCAGCACAGCATCAGTAAGCCCTGCTGCATGAGCTCGGAGCAACCATTTTGATTATAAGGGTGACCGAATGAATGTTGCTGGAACTGACACTTCATGTTTTGTGATTGGTAAGATTAGGCATATCTATGTAGAGACAATGTTACACAGCTTGTCTAAACTAGCAGAAAGTCCAGACTACTCAATGTAAGCTCTAATCCACGCTAACAACTGGCACTGGAGCCAACATGTCTGAGTACAATGTGCTGTACATATTTTACGGTATGTGATAGACAAAGGGGGTTATCTCCATATGGAAGTTTTCTGTGGAAGCTTTCCTGTGCTTGAGAGCATTTATTTGGATATCAAAAGTGACTGCCACTTCAGAGAATCTGATTTAAAAACTCAACTCAGTCACTTTGTTTGTGGCAGAAGCTGGAAGAAGTCATTGCATTTTTCACTGAAAACACCATCAGTAGAGAAACAACATTTGTGTCATCTGGTTAACAAAAGTCCACGCTGGGGGCGTGTTCTTTTAGATAAAACACTCCCTGCTTTTCATCAGAAGGCTCTGCCCTCCTTTCCAGAACTTCTAGGAGCCACGAGTGAGTCTGCAGTCTTAGAGTGAAATGCTCTTTTTAGAAATATAAAACTTTGAGGTATTTAAGATACAATAGATCTTGGTCATTTAGAACATTATGTGTAATCAAAACGGCTTTAAAGGCTATTGGGGCTTTAACCTCGGATAACCCAATAAAGAGAAGATAAAATGGTTCTCATCAGAAATCTCACTGCACTGTTTTGGGTCAGCTCGAGGGGTCGGCTTGTCAAAGGACTTTTAGAACAGCATTGTAGGAATTGCAGTTGTTCAACACTTAAGTTACTGAAGTTACAAATGCAAGTTGAAGGTTTTTTTTTTTTTTTTGCATAAGTCTGAGGCTGGTTGCTGCTAATTTGATCATTTTGTTGGTGGGGGAGGGGAGATGTTAAAATGAATGTTATGTGTGAGGTACAGGAGATATCATGTTTAAAAAAAAAAACAAAACTCAAACGTTTTCTCCAGTTTCTCTGGAGACCAAGGAAATGCCATCCAGACTAGCAAGAAAGTGTATTCTTAAGGTGCCCCAGTGCAAAGACAAAAACCTCAGTACTGTCTAAAACTATTCAGGCCTTTCTATCTTGATTAACATTTGCTATGTATCCACCTGTTGTTTAGTATATAGTTAAAATGCAACTGACTTCACACACTACAGTATCACAGAGAACTTCTGCTTTGTTTCTGTGTTGTATTTTCAGTACTTCTCCCTTCCTCCAACAGTTTATCTGCCCATGTGTGTAAAAAAAAAAAAAAAAAAATCCTTAGTAAATGGGCAATAATGGTAAACCACAAAAAAGACACTTTTTTTCTTCGGATCAAATTTCATTTTTGGTAATGTAGTATGAGTTGTGCTCATTCATTGTTAAACTCCCTCTTTGTGCGCCAATAAAATCCCTAAAAACTAATAATTCAGTAAAAGTTCTTATACTTTCCAAACTTTCCTGCCTTGAAATGACTTGGATGCAGGTCTCCATGATTGGCTATGTGTGTGAATCTGTTTTAACAGTTTGCCTGGCTGCAACGCACCCTTTTCCTTGAATGTTCATGTTAAGTATGTTGGAAAACTGTAAACGTGTTGCTTATGTTGGAGAAATCTTGATTGCTGTCACCATCTATGTGTCCCACCCTACAAAGCAGCCAACATAGACAATACATTTTCTTAAGGCCACCAGACGCTTTCATCTAAATCAGAGGGCAAAGGTGGCATTACTAGACAATGTTCCTGACAGGGGTGGAGAGGTCAAGAAGGCGCCTTAGACTGTATGACTGAGTTCAGATAGTTTGATCCAGACTTGTCAGTTACTCCGCAAGCTAGCATTAATGACTCAAAATTTGATATGAACATCTGTTCTATGAAGTATTAGTACCCCAAGCTTGTTACGTCCATGTGAAAGAATACAGATACAGTAGGAGGTCATAGTTTACTGTGAATAATTAAATCTTAGTCTAAGTAGGTAACCGGCGCTACATTTATCAGTAAGGCTTGTTTTCATTGGAAGCAAAAATAAATACTTTTTTCAAATGTTAATAACTGTATCCACGTGCAAGGAATCACAACAGCTACTGTATAAAAATATGTCCTTTTAGTGATGGCATCATGCCCTGTGTATAAAGATATATAGTGGATCATATTTTAAGGAAGAAATACCCACCCCTACCCATGACAAATTATGATTTGGTTCAACAGGCCTCACAGTTACAGCTTGTGCAGGAAACCACATGCTCTGTCCTTAACACCCTCAACTCATGTGAGAAACGATTTCCATTGTTGCGAATATGAAAACATGGACTGTAATTTGACCTGTTAGCAGAAGAATTGGCTCCAGCCGTGAGGTCATATGCCCTATAAAATAGAGCATCAAGAAATTTGGTTGAAAATATAACACTTGGTAACCCACAGAAGATGTCAGATCAAGTATATGGAGAAATGACTTTAAATTAAAAAATGTGTTGCGTGGGGGCCTCAGGAGAAGCAGGAGGTACATCGACATCATGACACAGGCGACCTTATTGTTTCCAGTCCTAAAGACATCCCGAAGACATGTCATTTATGTGAGCCACTCTACTGAAACAAATCACTTGTAATTACTACGTTAAGCTGATCATTAACCTACATTTGACCCTTACCTTCCATGTAATAATCCTCATAAGTACTGAAGCACAGTATTTAACAGGTAGTACTTATGTTCTCCTACCTAAACAATTTTAATAGTCCTATCGTTAAAACCTGGAAACAGTGAGGTACCTAAGAGATGTAGATTTAGCTGTCTATAAGCATATATTTACTGCTGTGAAACAAACTCATTAAAAAAAAACAAAACATGTCCAGTAGCAGCCTGTGATGTTAATTTATTATCCAGTGTCAATGATGCAAACAAGCCTGACATCTATTTGTCCAACCATGTTGGATTGCATCTGTGATGGATTTGTGATGTGTCCAGGGTATATCCTGCCTATGACAGTCAGTATAGGCTCCAGCCCCTCTGCCACCCCCAACGGGATAAAGAGAGTATAGAAAAATAGATGAATGAATCAATGTTGGATGGCATAGAACAATAGTGTTATAAATTCATATACTTGCACTCGTGCTTGGCAGATTGGGATGGGTGGTTGTTGTTGTGGTTGGCAGCATGGGATGCCAGTGTTACCATTGCTTCACAACTCTTTGTCAGCAGTTTCCCAAGTTGTCAAGTACAATGGCTTGTCGCAAGTTAGACATTAAACGCACCATCAGTTTAACTGTAGTGCTGCAGACTCTTTAGTCTGTGCAGCGCAAACACCCTTTGTGCTCAAACATAGCCTGACAAATCTCATTATCTGTTCAAACCTGTGTTGTGTCATGTTTATGAAAAATGTACCATTGAACTGAGTTTTTTTTTTTAAACCATTAAAATGTATGAATATTCTCAGATGTGTTTTGATGTTGGAATTTTTTAATGAAATAACATAATTTTTAACAAAAGCTGTTCTCTTTTTTTTCTCTCTTTTCTTGGCATCCCTGTTGGATCCACTGGTCTTCGACCTTGCATTCATTATGACAGGTAAGTCCATCTTTTGTGTTTATGCTGAAGCCTCCGGGCTGGATTAGCTTCCGTGCATAGATTGTCACGGCAAGAATGTTTACCAGAATTGCATCTTAAGTACTTGTTGCACCAGGGATGCATTTTAGCTCAATGGTTTTGTGAACGGTGAACACATTCCCTTTTTCTCTGCTGACACTTGGAGAATGGGGCTATTCCATTTATGCAGCCAATCTCATTGGCTACTGGAGAGATGCCAATCTGCCCTCGCAGACAGGGAAGAGAGGGGGAGCAAGGAGAGCGGGTAGAATAGCATTTATTCATCCTGACACTGATCAGATAAAAGGGAAATGATAAATGCTGCCTATTTTTACTTCCCTTAACCTGTGGTAACTTAGAATTCAAAAAGAAATTCTCATGGTCATGCCACGTCTCAGAAAGTGTTATGTGTAGTTTTATTTGAGGTGATCTGACTTAGAATTATGCAATATGATCCTGTTTTGATGAAGGCTTATTTGGCTGATGGCTTGAGCTGATTTGTCTTTGTGCATACTGGCAGTCATTAACTGCAAAGGAAGAAAAAAATGGCTTTGTTTTGAGTTGAACTCATGAATGTGAGTTCTTTAGTAACTCATTTTGCTCACATCTTAGCCTAATGTATAATTGCTAAGAAGAACAGGGCATCCCCCAAGTAGCATTTGATATTATTGTAGATTTAGGCTATACACAACTTCTGCGTAACTTTGGCTCAGGAGGCAGAGCGGCCTGTCAGGTCAGTGAAATGACAGCCAGTGTCTTAAATCAACTTGAAAGAGCACTGTTATTTTTCAAGAAAAAATATAATTTTAGGCTTTTAACATAACTAACGTCAAACATTTAATGTCAGATATTTGCGATCTAAGATATTGAGAAGTCAGTGTGTTCTCAACAGAGACCAAGGTCACTCTCGTTTCATTTTTGTTGTAGTCCAAGCTCTTTTGCTGTGTTGTTTCAGGATAAGTGCATACATGTTCGTGTATGTGAGCCTTCCCTGCAGTCTCCAACTCTCAGATTTTCATCAAACAAGTAAACCACACTCCTTAGCTCATAAGGTAACCTTTAATGGAGAGGAACATGATTAAGGTCAACATTGGTTTGAATTTTCAGAGGTGGAGATCCCAAGTAACTGCTGGAGCTTCAAGTTTTGTTTTAGTCTTATTTTGGTCTGGCTGTTCTCAAGTACAGCACTGTGCTCAGTTCATGGAGCATCTTCAGTTATGTGATAAAGTACCTTTTTAATTTAAAAGTAGAAATTGTTGACTCTTCTTTCATCCATCCATCCATTAAGTTTTACCTATCCAAGTTTGGGGTCTGGGGGTTGCAGCTTAAACAAAGAGCCCCAGACTTCCCACAACCTGGCCACCTCCTCCAGCTCCACCAGAGGGATACCGAGGCGTTCCTAAGCCAGCCCACAGGTATAATCTCTCCAGAGTTTCCTGGGTCTCCCGAAGGGCTTCTGCCCAGCTGGACATGACCAAAATACCTCCCTAAGAAGTCTTCCAGATCAAATGACTGACCCACCTCAGCTTGTTTGTTCTTAATATGAAGAGATAGAAACTCTTCTACGAGCACCCACGCCCACCCAAAATTACTTGTTGCTCTATCTCATTAGGAGAGTCCAACCACCCTGCATAAGAAAGTCTTTTTAGCCACTTGTATCCACAATCTCATTCTTTGGTCACTATCCACAGTTCATGACCATAGATGAGGGTCAGAACAGGGATCAGTCAATAAAAAAAAAGGGCTTTGCCTTTTTACTCAGCTCTTTCTTCACCACAACAGAGCAGTACGCAGTCCAGATTACTGCAGACGTCGGCCTACTTGAGGCAGCGCCTCATCCCAAACCTAAAGAAGGTTATCCATCATTTTCCAACTAAGAAACACATTAGGGGGAAAATATATAATATATACAGTGCCTTGCAAAAGTATTCAGCACCCTTGAACTTTTCAACCGTTTGCCACATTTCTAACTTCAAACATAAAGATATACATTTTCAATTTTTTGTCAAGAATCAACAACAAGTGGGACACAATCGTGAAGTGGAATGAAATTTATTGGATATTTTTTACTTTTTTAACAAATGAAAAACTGAAAAGTGGGGCATGCAATATTATTCGGGCCCCTTGCTTTAAAAATTCAATTCAAAATTCAAAATACTTTATTCTTAATACTTTGTAGCACCACCTTTTGTTGCAATTACAGCAGCAGGTCTCTTGGGGTTTGTCTCTATCAGTTCTGCACATTGAGAGACTAAAATTCTTGCCCATTCTTCCTGTAAAACAGCTGGAGCTCAGTGAGGTTGGATGGAGAGCGTTTGTGAACAGCAGTCTTCAGCTCTTTCCACAGATTCTGGATTGGATTCAGGTCTGGACTTTGACTTGGCCGTTCTAACACCTGGATATGTTTATTTGTGAACCATTCCATTGTAGATTTGTATTCATGTTTTGGATCATTGTCCTGTTGGAAGGTAAATCTCCGTCCCAGTCTCAGGTCTTCTGCAGACTCCAACAGGTTTTCTTCCAGAATGCTCCTGTATTTGGCTCCATTCATCTTCCCATCAATTTTAACCATCTTCCCTGTCCCTGCTGAAGAAAAGCAGGCCCAGACCATGATGCTGCCACCACCATGTTTGACAGTGGGGATGGTGTGTTCAGGGTGATGAGTTGTGTTGCTTTTACCCCAAACATATAATTTTGCATTGTGGACAAAAAGTTTGATTTTGGTTTCATCTGACCAGAGCACCTTCTTCCACATGTTTGGTGTGTCTCCCAGGTGGCTTATGGCAAACTTTAAATGAGAAATATCTTTGAGAAATGGCTTTCTTCTTGCCACTTTGGCCAGATTTGTTCAGTGTACGACTGATTGTTGTCCTATGGACAGACTCTCCCACCTCAGCTGTAGATCTCTGCAGATAATCCAGAGTGATCATGGGCCTCTTGGCTGCATCTCTGATCAGTCTTCTCCTTGTTCCAGATGAAAGTTTAGAGGGACGGCTGGGTCTTGATAGATTTGCTGTGGTCTGATACTACTTCCATTCCAATATGATTGCTTGCACAGTGCTCTTTGAGATGTTTAAAGCTTGGGAAATCTTTTTGTATCCACATCCAGCTTTAAACTTCTCCACAACAGTATCTGGGACCTGCCTGGTGTGTTCCTTGGTCTCCATGATGCTCTCTGTGCTTTAACCAGAACCCTGAGACTATCACAGAGCAGGTGTATTTATGCGGAGACTTGATTACACACAGGTGGAATCTATTGATCATCATTAGTCATTTAGGACAACATTGGATCATTCAGAGATCCTCTCTGAACTTCTGGAGTCAGTTTGCTGCACTGAAAGTAAAATAATACCCATAATATTGCACATCCCACTTTTCAGTTTTTATTTGTTAAAAATGTTTAGCATATCCAATAAAAAACCACTAATCAGTGAGGCTAACCGGAAAAAAAAGGCTTCAAATTGCTAGGGAGCATAAAAATTGAACTCTGGATCAATGGAAGAAGGTCATGTGGTCTGATGAGGTCCAGATTGACCCTGTTCTAGAGTGATGGGAGCATCAGGGTAAGAAGAGAGGCAGATGAAGTGATGCTCCCATCATGCCTAGTGTCTACTGTACCAGCCTGTGGGGGCAGTGTTCTGATCTGGGGTTGCTGCAGTTGGTCAGGTCCAGGTTCAGCAACAGTATGAGGTCAAAGAATGAGGTCAGCTGACTACCTGAATGTAACTGAATGACCAGGTTATTACATCAATGGATTTTTTCTTCCCTGATGGCACGGCCATATTCCAAGACGACAATGCCAGGATTCATTGGGCTCAAATTGTGAAAGACTGGTTCAGGGAGCGTGACCCATCATTTTCACACATGGATTGGCCACCACAGAGTCCAGACCTGAACCCCATCGAGAATGTTTGGGCTGTGCTGGAGAAGGTTTGGTGCAGCGGTCATGTGTGTGTATATATATATATATATATATATATAAAATGCTCTTTTAGAACTGTGCGTTCGGAACAAAAGTGATGCACTTAAAGAAATGGAAAATATTTGACAAATGTGTGTGGTAGCAAGTTGTTGTGTTTCATATGTAGCTTGCATTGCTTTATTTGCAAATATTTATATAAAATCTGTGATTGCCAACCTGGAGTGTCCACCCCCTGAGGAGGTCACTAAATCAAAGGAGTGGTGTGCATGTCATCCATACTAACTCTGCATTGTTGTAATGCAGAAGCATAAATCATAGATTAGGTGGCAATGGTATTAATCTCCATATGTAGTGACGGTTTGCTGCTGAATACAGGCATATTTGATTCTCTGACATCCAAGGTCTTGTGTTATTGTATTGAAAGCATAAAGTGTTGTGGGGGAGGGAAAAGTAATTCTCGAGGGCCCTTAAAGAGAGAGGCTGTGGTTGTTTGAGTCTTTCAAAGCACCCGATGGTTTGATACAAAAATAAGTATCTGAGAAGGCCAAATTATCACAGGATCTGGTAAAGTTTTGCAGCTATCAGTGTCGATGTACTGCAAATATAATTGAAAAGAAATTGTACACATATGACTTGCATGGAAGGTTTGGCCTGCAAGTGTGTTTGTTTTTCTTGTTCAAAAAGAGCATTGTAGCCAGGATCATTCAGTATAAGCAAAGACAAGGCATTTTGAAAAGATCTATCATATAAACCAAAGGTTGACTTCTTGGCCACATTAATAATAGGTGTGTGTGGTCCCAAACAAAATACATATTTGCAATGCAAGAACCTTGTACCAGCATTAAAACATGTTTAAATTTCTTTTGCGGCTTCATAGTCCAGATAGCTTACCATCACTGATTCAAGACTGCTTAAAAACATGGCGAGGCCATCTGTCTAAAAGTTAACATTGAGCTAGAATTGGACCTTGAAAGAGAGTAATGACAGTCAGCTTAACAGGAAATATCTCAAAAGTCCAGAGTTAACTCTTTTTGAAAGGCCAGTTGGTTCAAAAACTGGCAGTGCCTCCAGGGGAATTTTAAAACATCTTTCAAAGAAAATTCATGGAAGATAAATAAAAAAAAAATCAAAGACCTTATGTCAGAGAGTAGTGCACATGAAAAATGCAGACCTTTTATGTCAATTCTGCCAAAATTATTTCCCCTGGTTCAGCTAGTTGTTTTAGAAAGTGTCTGTGTTGTGTAAATATGCCTGAAATATGTTTAGTTTCCACAACCTTTGTTAGATGCAGCAAACACATTCTCATTATTTCAGTGATTTCATTTTTTGCCACACAATATTTTCATTGTCCTCAAAATGCATGTTTGCTGCTTGTATCAAAGCCTTTTTATCTTTCCATTGTGGAGATTCTGGAGTGTATGTTAGACACATTTCTTTAGGTGATAATGTAATATATATGTAGGACTAGTGACACATGATAAAGAGAACTGGGTCGAAAAGATACATCAATGTCTGAGGTGCTAACATTTTTAGCTCGTATTATCATGGATTTCTTTTACATCACATCAGTGGTATCAATGTGTTCCTGGGGAAGTATGAATAACAATGATAAATGAGTTGAAAATCCTGTGTGCAGCTCTAGATAAAGCTCTGAAGATCAGCCACCACGGTAATACTCTGAATATTAGGCGCTGACCCACATCTGCTCTTATACAGGTTACATGGAGCCCCAGATGATGGCCCAGCTGTTGCTGGCCTGTGTATTATCTCACAGACTAACCCAAATGTTAATGCTAAAAGCAAGATAACACATCAGCATAGGCTAATCCTGTGTAGCATGGAGGTTTGCTGCAAAACATAATAATAATAATAATAATAATAATAATAATAATAATGACCTATTCCATTCTCACCCTCTGATTCAGTGTAATGAATATCCTAGTTTCAGATACAGCAGCCATTTCTGCTCTTCCTACAGTGTCATATGTATATAAGAATAATGACTCTAGACTCATTGTTATTAATTCAACATTGCTTGAGCATGGTGCATGTAAATGAGGCAGTGGGCAGAAAGACCTACAGGCTGCCTGGTGAGTTAGCCTGAGTAATGAATATAATTATACTTTTTTTGGCTAAGTTGTTATTTTGACAGTACGTTCGTAACAGCAGATTTGCTTCATACATGTATCCAAAATTCCCTGTCTGTGACACCCCCCCCCCCAAATTGTACGTGTAGATTATATAAACAGCAGGATTTTGTCAGTGGCCATCAGGACTTCATTACAGTGATTGGACATCAGTGATCATCAGGGTTTGTGGGGAAAAAAGAGGGGAGGGGGGTCGAATGGGGTTGTACAATGAGAAGATATATGTCCAAAAAAAAAAAAAAAAGAAATGTTGGATTTTAAAGATAATGTTGACAGTGATTAGAATATTGATCTTCATAACCCCCACCTGTTATGAAAGAAACAGTGCAAAGCCACCCACACATTGTCATTAGTCATCAGCAGCTTCTAACAGCCCTCTGCAGTAGATGCCGCCACCCATGATTTAGCTCTCCATCCAGTTATGAGGGGGTGTTAAGTGTTTATTATGCAGCACAGTCCAGTCCCAATGAGAAGGCAGAATGTAGCCCGATCAATACCTCTCACAGGAAGCCAGGTTAATTTATTTTTTAAGGATCTGCCTGCATCTCTAAGGACCCCTCTAGCTGAAATGCAAGCTGTGTCCTAAAGATCTGCAGAGTGACATTTTGTCACTCAGAAGCACACCACTGTCCAGGGACTTAAATGCTGGTACTCTGTGCGTGTGTGTGTGTGCTATTTTCTTTCTTGTGAATCTGTACAACAATTTTTTTGTTGTTTTATTAACAAGTCTCAGGACTCTTACAGTGCAAATTGTGATTCTTGCTGATTTATGGTGTGGCCTGCTTCTTTATTGGGAATTCTGCTGGCATCTACCCATTCAGTTTGAGTCTGCAGGTTCTCTGTATTGTTGACACTCAAACTTTTACTTTAAACATATAAACACAGTGTCCCATATTATGCACCTCACACTACCTCAGAATTTAGTAATTTATTTAATGGGACCTTTACTGTATTCATAATCCTGCCGTTTACTTCACAGTAATCCTACCTTTAGATCTGAGTGTTACTGGCCTATAACGTGGCTCTACGTCATCACAACGTCCGTGTCTGTAGGTCCTATTTTAATCACACTTACACAAACATAACTGCATGTGCACACAACAAATGTTTAATTTTGCACATATAAGCTACAAGACAATTGTTTCAGACCTATTTGCATATGCACACCACACACAACACCTGAATATCATCTGACCGGCAAACAACTGCAGCTTTTCCATGTTATGTTCTCCTGCGTGGCTACCCTTAAGCAAATATACAATATCACATTTTTCTTTTCTGCTTCAAAAATAGGCCTGATTTTTGTGGGTGTCACCAAACCTCCTCGTAGAACACTTATTATTTTTCTGTGTCACTTATGGGTTTTCATATAAATAATACATTTCATCCTTTATCAGCAGTTTGAGTGAAAATTTGTGGGAGGGACGAATACATTTGTTATCACCATGATCATTTTGGTTACCACTCAGCTGTATTGATTTTTACTGAGCATCATCAGTCAGGGTATTTATAATGGATGCTGTCTGAGAGCTCATATCTCCCTTCAGGGAATCATCGCACCAGGCTTGGGTCAAGCAGAGATTTGATCTGTTGTCAGTTAGATGAATTGATGTTTTTCTCTTCATTCACTGTGCCTTACACACCCACACACACCCACACACACACACACACACTGAAGTTAGAGACTGAAGGTAAAGGTGAATAGGCATAGTGAGAACTCTGGAGTAGTTTGTCAGCCCTTAAGACTCAAAGCTTTTAAAATATTCAGAGCCAGACTCCATCACCTTTCGCCCTGTTTGCTTGTTTAAGAAAAGAGTGAAATGAAATCAATAGCGGTGCCAGCACTGGCTTCTATGCCAGTCATCATCCAATATTTATACAAATGAGGTTTTAAAACCTCAAATTTACCCTGCAGCTGCATGTTCACGGGGCCGTGAAGAAGAGGGTGAAATTCTGGACTGGATGTGAAGACGGAGATTATAAAATAAATCTCTGTTCTCATCATGGTGGCTTCAGCAGTCATTTACATTCAAATGATATGACAAGTTAAGATTAACAGCCATGTTGAGTGGGACACCTTTGCAACCATAAATAGGAAATTGATCATAAATCCCACGTGGCAGCTCTCTGTGATTTTCACACCTTGAAACATGACTCCAAACAAATAACTGTGGAGTTCAGAGCTTTAGTTACTGTCGCACTGCATGATGGCACAGGAGGTGTTCACACAAGTTAATCTACCTGTTAATAGGCAAAAAAGATGAAAGTGCATTGTGAGCACTATATTTCATGATGACAAGTAAATATAGCTGTTTCACCTTTATTTTTTTCACTCTATTCCAGTTATTGGTTTGATGGTAATGATTAATAGAGTTATTTTACTGAGGTCCGTTTTCAGATAACCCATCCTCCACCGCAACTGGGAACAGATATGAATGAAGATAAACTCCCAGAAATTAATTTCAGTGTAGCAGTGAAAAAAGAATTCCCAACACTAACAGGATGATTCTGAACAGGATTTTACTTGAGAGAAATTGTAAGGCTGTAATTTAGTATTCCTGTCACTTTCAGTCTATCAGTCCAGTTTTTGTGTTTTACTTTTTTGAGTCTTTCCGGCCAATTCTTCAAATATTTTCACCAAGAACCACCTAACGTCTTACGAGAACATTAACAGGAAATGTCAGTTAGAAATATTCTACGGCAGAGCATAATCAGTGGCATCACAGTTTAAGTGATTCGACGGTTGTTGCCATTTTTTTTTCCATTAACAGAATTGGTTAAATGACCTTAAATCCTCTGCATTTCTGCTCAAACTGGGGTTAACCCTTCAAGCTCTGTTGCACCCACCCCCACCCCGCTCCCCAACACACACTGATTTAAAACACACAGAGCTGTCGTCAGCCACACCCTCGTTGCTGTTTTGCTGTTTTAAAGAAAACAGGATTACAGTCGACATTACATTTTTCTTTGTAGAACTTGAAGATTTAAAGAAAATGTCCATGTTGAACTAATTATATAATGATTGTCATTGAGTTCTTAAAACATTTTTTTATTCCTGCTGACTTACAAGTTGTAAACATTATCTTAATTTATCGCAAAAGAACACAAAACAATGCAAAAAATCTTAATTTCAAAAAGGCTGCTTAAAATTCAGTAAATCAGTTTTGCCCCAGGTGTGGGAGTTTGCAGAACATGGTGCACAATGTGTAAAATGCAGCCACAGTATGAGAATATGCACACTAGAGAGCAGTCTGAACCCCTTTTTCTGCAGTCATTTTGATCATCCACTCCTACTTTCCTGCAACATACTGTTCAAGTCAAAGGACCCAGGAAACACAACATCTGTCAGTGCACTAATTTGCACAATATACACCAGAGGAAGAAGGATATATACATACACCTCTAAATGGCCTTGTTTTCAACAAACATTTCACATCACATAAAAACACAGTGGAAAATACTGCATGTGCAAATCTTGCTTGAAGCTGGTGGATAATCTTTTCTGTGGTTTTGATACTACTTGAATTATATTTTGATCTAAGTGTGCATGGTCTAGATGATTGTTGCCTTCGTGTGCTTCATTTGATAAAATGGGGCGACACTCCTCTGTGACAGCCAAAGTGTGATAAGAGGCAATGAAAGGCATAGCTTTAGATATTTGACAGTCTACGTTCTTTACTTGGATGCTACACAAATAGTGGTATAATAAAAAGATAATATCCTGCCTGATAAAATTGAAATAGGTCATTTTGCATTTGTTCACAAAGAAGCAAATGGGAAATAATTTACACTAGTAGTGAGTCAACACAATGAATGATAAACCAACAAACGTGACTAAAACAGAGCTCTAAAATTCAGACCACGAATTTTACATCGGAGATGAGATGCAGATATCCCTCTGCCCCCTTTTATTTAAGACTTCTTTATTTATTTTTTCATTCATTTTTTTTCTTTGATACACTGCAGAGTCATAGCTCTCCGGTCAATGAGCACAGAGACTGCATCAATTGCCGTTCGTCCTCTGTGACAAGCTTATAACTTCAAAATGACTTAACTGTGAGTAGCAGTTCATTTATTTCAACATTTTTTTGTAGCTTACAAAAGAAATAGATTATCACTTTTTTTAAATTTTTGTCCACACTTGCACATCTTTTAACATATTTTACACAGACTTTCATTTTTACATTTTTAATTAAACATGTTCTTGATATTTTAAATGCGCATCAAATATCTTATGTACCATAATACAAATGTTTTCTTTTTCTTTTCTTGTGTGTCCCAGTTTTTTTTTCTTTTGTTTTTTTGACAATATTTATATGTCCTGAAGTAGAAAGACACATTAAAGCTCAAATATCCATCCACGAGAGAAAAGCCTCTGTGCCCACAATGTATTCCCTTGTGTTTCTTTAGAGTATCAACAGGTCCAAAAGTCAGGTCCCGATTATGCCTTGTGATTTCAGAACAGCAGTAGATAGCAGTAGCAGTAAATCCACCACAAAATGGTCAGCCACATAAAGCACACTCCCTCCACATCACAGTGAGTAAAAAGCATCCAAAGGATCCACTTATTCCCTTTGTCCCACAATGTACCCCTCCCCAGTGCATCCAAAATGGATTTACTCTGTATCCACATAATCACTGGTAAAGACTTACTCAAAAAGCAAGGTCACACCTCACATTCCCGAGAAGGTTGCTGTTGGCAAGTGCAGGAGCCATATTCATTTATGATTACCAAGGCTCCCTCGATGTGATTAGGTTTATAGTCAACATAGTATTCCGGTGTAGAAATCGTAGCCATCTGCTGCATGCTTTGCTTTTGCTTCTGCTTACGACGTTGACTGGTGAAGCATTGCCTCAGTTGCCTTATTCCAGCTGGAAAGCACTTCCATGCCACGTACAACATGAGCATTATGATGAGAAAGGTAAAAATGAGCGCCATGGTGCCAGTCACAACCTTGTGGATCTGCATGGTGCTCTCTGGGTCATCATAGCCCACTGTGACTGTAATAGAACTAGTGACCACCTTCACTACCTTCGCCGTCATAAGCATGAGTGAAGGGACCCAAGAACACAGAGCCACCCTGGGCCAGATCCCTCGTAGACGCATGTGAGCCTGCTGTGGTTACCTCTATGGGGGAATCCTCACATAGCTGAAAAGCGTAGACAGCATCCAACACATCCTCGCCCTGTGCAGTGTCGGGGCTTGAACACAGCAGGGAACTGTCACGCTGGCCTCGAAAGGCACTCAGCCAAGTGGCCAAGGCACACACATTGCGACTGCACTCCCAGTCATTCCCTGCCAGCGTAATGCTGTCCAGAGATGACCACGAATCCAGGATCTGCTGGTCCACAGAGGTCAAACGATTGGAGTCGAGCATCAGCACCTTAAGTTTGGGAGTGCTCTCAAAAACATGTGACTCAATGTATTCAATTTCATTGGCTGACAGGTCAATCTTCTCTAAAAAATGCCATGTCCACTGCAAGGTATTGACAACAATAGTGGCACGATTGTTGTGCATGTAAAGAGTACGTAAAGAGATTAGGCGGGGAAAGTGGGCAAGGTTGACTTTGACCAGCTCGTTGTGCTCAAGATGCAACTCAGTCAGCTTGAAGAGACCAGCAAAGGAATTCCGGGCCAGGCTCTGCAACTGGTTGTATCCCAAGTCCAGAAACTGCATGCTCCTGCAGTCTTGAAAAATCCGCACTGGCACAAATTTGAGAGCATTGTATCGCAAATGCAAATTAGTGAGCTTTCTAAGGCCATGGAACAAGTCAGGCTCGAGTGCCTGGAGCCTGTTGTATGAGAGGTCCAGGATGCGAAGGTTTGGAAGTGGCCTGAAGGTACCATTTGGCAGACTCTCAATCCGGTTGCTGCTCAGATCCAACTCCTTGACCCGTCTTAGCCTGTCAAATGCACCCTCTTCTACAATGTCAATGTTGTTGTGATCTAGATAAAGCCAGGTTAGCTGCGACAGACCAGCCAGTTGGCCTTCACGCAGCTCAGTCAAGTTGTTCTCTCTCATTGACAGGCCCATTGCACTGCTTAGATTGCGGGGAATGTCTGTGAGGTTGAGCCCCTCGCAATACAGCAGCTTGCTGTCGCAGCGGCACAGCTTTGGACAAACCCCCTCTACCAAGGCAACGGTTCTTAGAAAAATGCCCAATGAACACAGTATCAACCCAGGGGGCTTCTTCAGTGGCCACTTTAAGTACAGTCCAATTAGGAGGAAATCCATTAGCATAAATATCCAGGAATGTCACAGAGAAAATGTCCATTGAATCACTCTGGATATTGTTTTTGCACCTACCGGATCATATTTATCACATCACATTGAAATGAATAGCTTATTTTCTTTCCTTGTATTTCAGTTGCAGACTGATATTACATTACTTTTATTCAGTCCACCGAGGGAATCCTTGTCGATAATGCAAAGGATAAAGATTAAGTCTTGTTGATTGCGTTTGATATAAGGCAGTTAATGGATAGTAGAAGGGATGAAAAATAAAACTGTCCTCACCGGTCGATCTTACTCGAAAAGACTCCGACTCACCCCTATCCAAAAGCTGACAATCTCCATTCAGGTTCTTGCTTTGTACCCGAACGCTAATTATGTATACGATTCTAAAAAAGACCCCACTGTGGTACAAATTCTCCCCCCCGCCTTTCTCTCTTTTCAGTGGACACCAGATCCTTGGCAGGCTTACAATGTCTTAGTTCTCTTCAAGTGAAAGAGGCAGAAAGAGAAGGAATCCAAGTAGCTTTCAGCGAGATGGTAGGAAGTGCAAGTTCCCCCGTCTGCATACATGAGCTCTGTCTCTTTTGCTCCTCCGCAGTCCTCTGCTGCAATGATCAGAGGGAAGAAGAGACGACCGTAAAAAGAGAGAAAAAAAAGACCGCTGAAAAATTGTTTTTGAATATCTGCCTCGCTCTTTTCTTCTCCTCTCCCTGCGTAAGTTTCAGCAGATCTGTCAAAATATATTATCATCCATCTTTGGAGGAAATCACTGGTTTACAATGTTTAAATCCATTCAAGCTGTTTATCGCTCTTTCGGTGTCGGAAGCGAGGAGCAAAAAGCAAAAAAAGAATTTAAAGAGGGTGAACCCTGTTCACTGTTTTCTTGTGTAACATTATTCCTTGTCATCTCAATAGCTCAAATCGGTTTAGAGGCAGCTTGCATCCCCTGTGGCTTGCAGGTTTCGTTCACTCCCTTGCTTTTCTCAGCCAGCTGGAAGAGGCTGCTGAGGGCTGGTGCTGGTAGGCAGGCAGGGCAGTAAATGTGGGAAGCAAAGGAGCGCGCAATCCCTTGCAGCAGACCAGTACACTGACAGCGCATGCAGAAGCACCTTCTGTTCACTGAGTGTCGTAAGCCACTCACAATTCAGAGTGCTCGCTCTCTTTCCCTCACTCTCTTGCTCTCTGTCCCTTGATCGCTCACTCACTCGTTCGTGCTGCGTCCCTCCTCCCCCCTCCCCTTCTTTCTCTCTCGCATCCTCCATCCTTGATTTTCTCTGGCTGTGTTTGTCTCTGTGCCACAGATATTTACATATTCAGAATGAGTTGGACTTGAACCGAAAGCTTTAATGAACCCCCCCTCCTTCACTGACTGTAATGAATTGGGCTTCTTTTTGACATTTCTGTAAGAATGCTGTTTTCCTATTTCAGATTTGCAATGTGCAAGATTTTCCTATCTTAGAGGCATCATTTCCAGGGCACCCTGAAACCAGAGAGCTATGTGTAAGCATGTTAACAATAAAAAGTCTTTATATGACTGGATACATTGAAATTAAGAGTCATTTTTAATGCTGATTATGTTCACCATCTTCACATGATCATATCTACACAGAATTAGTTAATTTCAGTAATGATTTTCATCATATATATTTATCATCGCTTTTGTTTCATATCTGACTGTTTGGATCAATCTCAGCCAATTGTTATTCATTGTTCAGCCTTGCCAAGTATAAAAACTTAAATATGAGTCAAGACTGGAGGATGACATTCTTCATTTAATAAAACTGTGCTGTAGCCAGGCATTCTGTGTCATTTTCAATTATGCCGAGGCTGAATACAGATGTAATTGCTTGCCACATAATATTAGCATAAAGATGTAATGTAAATATTTCTGAAAGTCCACTCCCATCTTGCTGGGGCACCACTCTGGAATCACGACTGGTCTTGTCATTTTTCTCTTTTAAATGTTCAAGAATAATGAACTGTGACTGTGTCCTACACTTCTCGTATCAGCTAATTTTGGCAGTTGGGGGTGGGGGGGGTGGGGGGTGACGAAACAATGGCAGGTATAAATACACTGAGACTATCAGTTGTATTTGGAACAAATGGGGTGCGAAAGTCATGTGGTTGGAATCAGATAGAGACCCTGTGGAGTTCAGATGATTAAACACTTTTCCCCAAACACTTTCCCTTGTTCTCAACGGAAAACAGGATACGTTCAAGGAGACACATGGAAGAGAATTGATGAAGACAAATTGTGCGACATGAATCCTACATTACTCCTACAGAACTCATGAATAGACATCTGATGTGGTAATATAAAAAATAAATGAAAACTAGAAAGTCAAATCAATATGCATACCATAATTATCTGCCGTGGTGACCCTTACAAAGAGAAGAGCCAAATGAACCTACATTAAACTATAACATCTATTACAGATAAACATCTCCTCCTGCAGCTTGGTAAAAAATAAATAATATATATATATATATATATATATATATATATATATCAGGACTGGGCGAGTTAACGCGTTATTATCGCGTTAACGCATTCAATTATTAACGCCGAGACATTTATTTTATTGCGCGTTAACGCATGTTGCTCACGTGCTTTTGTTTTGAAAAGTCTGTTACTGACTGCCGCGGAACCGTAAAATAATTGGCAGGTAAACATGCATACATGGAGAGCGGTAAAAATCAGTGTACTTTACAGTTGGGGTAGCAACTCAGATAGCAATATTAACAATTCTGTTTGAAAGAAAGACTTTCAAACCCCTTTGTTCAAGACAATCGTGTCATTCCACCATTTATCATCAAATCTGCTCCATGTTTTCACTGTTGTGCTATTCTCTAGCTGGTTACTACAGTGCGGCTCCATCTAGTGGCACAGAAAATTTCTGGGTCATGTAAACCAGATAATAAAATATTAAAAACAAATTCAGTCCCGTGGCCTGTTTGCTAAAATTGAAATATAAAAAAACAGGCATTTTTTTTTTTGTTTTTTTTATGTTAGATTAAGAAACAGAAAACAATGTCACTTTTTTAATTTTTGAATGACAATTGAAAATGGAAAAAAAAAACAAATGATACACAGATAATTACGGATTGGTAAAGTTACAGAACTTTAACATGGACATTTTTATTTTAAAGTTCTCCCAGGAGAGAACTGCCAAGTTGAACTCCCTGTTAAAAGTTTCTGCTGTTACCTCAGAAATAACTTGTTTTAATGTTCTGATTGTGGCCTCTAGATAGTTAGGAATATGTTTGTAGACTTTTTTTATTTTTCAGAAAAAAACAGGATGACATTAATTCCCTGGCAGTGGCCATAAGCTTTACTTATTTGACATTTTTTAAGATGAGATTTACACTAAATATGTGTTACTGACAAGTGCTGATGTTACAAGTGTTATGTTATGGCACTTTAGTTCATATGGCAGCAGAACATTTAAATAAAAGTTACCTTTGCACTGCTTTTTAATTTATTATTTGATTTTCCGTACACAATGCGTTTAATTGTGATTAATCAGGGAAATCATGCAATTAATCGGGCTTAAAAAATTTTAATCGTTGCCCAGCCCTAATAAATATAGATAGATAGATAGATAACATCTGCTATTTTGTACTTCTAGATGTTTTTTTTTATTGACTTAACTAATCTTTGCATCCGTCGTTGTGCCTAATTGTGTGCTCATCATTTAGTCACCTTTAGTAAAAACATGATAAAATATAAAAACCTAGATAAAGTTAAATCAGCACCTGCTTGAGAAAAAAAGCAAAATATAACAAGCTATTTTCAAGTTTAAGCAAAAGCTGATGAAAACCTTGACATTTACTGGAGAACATAATGTCTTCCCACCGTTCCTGGCATCAACAGAATCCATAGTGACAGTGAGCTATTTTTGTCCAGTCATGCTAATTGAGATTCATGTAGATAAATTTGAGAACCATTCTGAAGATGAGGCCATTCTCAATTTGATGATGAATATGTTTTTCCACTGTTTGTTTATTCAAACCACCAATATTGGTAAAATCTTCCATTTTGTGAGGGTTTATTCTACTTATCCTGCTTTTAACAAAGTAGTACAAAAACCACAGACTGAGGTTCTTTCAGTGCTTTATCTTAAAAAGTTTCGGTTTCAAAATCGCTGAGCCACTTCACAGCCTTTTCAAAGCGTGTGAAATTGCAGAACACTTGACACCGTAGTTGTCTCTGTCATTTCTTTTCCTCATCTTCTCTCATGGAGGTGAAGGAAAAGTATGAAGGAAAACCTCCAATGCTGGGTTTGGACCACTGCTGCAATAAGTGTGTGTGATAAGAGGTGAAACTGTGGTTTTATCAGTGGTGCAGAAAATTGGTGAATCGCTTTATGTATGTTTCTCCTCGTTATGAGTTGAAAAAAAAATGAAAAAAAATGAATGATATGCTTTTTGTGTAAATATAGCAGTCATATTCAAACTTGTGGAAAACTGCTCAGTAACACAAAACTACCCACCTGGTAAAAATGTAATGACTTCCACAGAAAATGGAAGCAAAAGAAATGACATTGTCTCTGCATGTCCTCATGATCATCGATATGAAGTTGATTCTCCAGTGGACTTCTGCAACCTTCTAAATTATGTACACGTAGCCATTGCCTGGCTGCCCTGAGTTAAGCAGAGGCCACCTTTAAAATAGGCTGGCAGTTTTGCTCTCTGTATAATTACAATAATTATACAAAGGAAACACAATTACCTAACAGCCCTGCAGTTTGTTATGATCCTGTCTGGCATTTAGCAGCTTAACCTTAGATTCTCCATCTGCCACTGGGAGCTCTCAGCCCCCGTTCCCTTATAGACAGTGTGATTTTTTGCTGTCGGAAACATAAGTTTACAGCCTTAAATGGGAACATGGTGTCATCTGTACTCATCACTCTAAAGTGCTATACAATGACATCAAGTGTAAAGTGTTAATTGACAAAGGAGCCTTAGGAGTCATTCAAACATCGATGGATGAAGAAATGATGATGTGAAAAAAATGTTTCTCAGTTTAAAAAAAAAGAATCATATGTTGACAAAAAATATACCTTCATGGAGATACATAATTTAATTTTGTCAGTTACCAAGGTGAACTGGCCCCCCCAAAAAAGGAAGAGTTATTGTCCTGAAGATGATTAGGACATATTGAAGCTAGAAACATCTCACCCTGAGCTTTGCTTTATTTCCTCATAGCTGTAATGGATGACCACACCATCAGCTAATGACACGGTTCACCTTAATGACTTGACACAACGAACAGGAGATGAGAGCATCCAGAGCATCAGTTTTAGACTAAGAGCTTTGCCTCTGCTTTGAAGTTAAGGTCAGCACAAGTGTGACTGAAATCACATGGTCACAAGGCTGTGAAACATGCAGTTTGAAGCGAGACCATTCAGCCATTTCAATACTAAAAAAAAAGTAATTATCTTTACATAGAATAATCATTTCAGTATTCATACAAGCATAGTATATTAAACTCAAGTTGCTCAAAGAAACATAACGACAGTCGTTCACTGGTATCCACACCTCATGCCTAACGACTGTTGTCCACCAGTGGCCCCACTCACTCCTAACGACTGACCTTTCACTGGTGTGGCTCTCCTGACCCAAACAAAGGGTCCAGAGAAACTCCATTAAACAAGTATTGTCTTTGGAAAGTGGTGGGTGTAAAGGGCCGTGTATACTCTCGCGTCAATGTGTCGCCATCAGCTTGTCGCAGAGATGTCGCTGTCACTTTTGATTTATACTCGCGGGGCCTCCGCTATGTTATTCCACGCCACAACGCAAGATCAACATCCACGAACTAGCTAAACTTACTAAACTTATATCTTGCGTTTTTCCACTTCCTCACCGTCTCGGCCTTATCCAGACCCACATTCATCGCAATCTCCCGCCATGAATTACTAGAATATGTGCTGTCTTTGTAGTGTGGAGAACAAGAATCGTAGATGTGGGTACTTCCTCATTTCTTTGATGACGCGGATGTAGAATTGACCAATCAGAGGCCTCTTTTCTCTCCTCTCTGCGAGACTGTCTGAGTCGACCTACAATTTTGGCGAGGTGCACGGGAGTCTCTGTGTAGTGTCTGCGTAGGGTGGGGGGGCATCCCTGCCTCGTCTGCGTAGGTGACACAGACGACCTGACGTTCGAGTATAAATCAGGCTTAAACCTCCACAGAGGGTAAAAACCTGAGTCATACTCCACTGTTTGTCGGACTAGTGCTGACTAGTCAGACCAATGCATTGAGAACTGACGAAGCAGCTTGGATAAGAGGCGAAACATCTTCTAGACAAATCTAAGTCCAGTTGCCTATGATTCAATTGTTGCGAGAATGGAATTGACCTGGATAAATGAGAATATCCACAGACTTTATATGTCTTTCTTTGGTCTTTGAGTGTTGGGATAGTTGAACCTTGTTGGTGAAGTCTACAACTCTTTCAAACAATGCCCCTGATAATTCTGTTTTGAGTTTTTGTAGAAAATGGTCAGTCAAGGTTATTCATAAAACAACTTTTTATTGTACTATTACTTTAGAAAAAGAAACTCCCACAGAGATAACATTCTGTTGTGTTGTTAAACATTTAAATTATCTCATTCTTTTTTAGGAACTATGGTACCATATTTGCGTGTCAGATTTCCATGTTATTTAAGATCAAGGTATGGTACTATTTGATAAACTGTGTTCTCTTAAAATCCGAGACTGTGTCTCTGAATAAGCAACAACCATGTAATTCAATAACTGCATAACTATTGAAGTTGAGTTTTATTAAAGAACAACATTAAATAATTCAGTCTGTAAAAAACTAATTCTGGACTCCAACAAAACTTTCAAAGCCCTTTGCTTGAGTTGGCTGTGTGGTTCCTCCATTCTCACTGGTTACCTGGGTGCCGGCTCCAACTAGTGGCGCAGATGTGTAATTACAATAGAAAAGTCTAGTCCTCGATTATAAGACGACTCCCATTTTTTAAAATATGATTTCTAGAATAAAATATTGTCCCCTATTTGAGACAATATGGTAGATGTCTTGCATCCAGTGCATGAAGCTGTTATCAGTTTACTTAGTTACTTTTTAAGACCAAACTTTTATCTTTGAAGATGTACTGCCTGGCTAACTGAGTTGATATGAAAGATCAGATAAGGCCTAAAATGATGAGCATCCAATATTAAAGGAGTTATTATTTACATTAATTATTGAATCAGAAGATATCTGACTGTGTGAGTCCAACAAAACAATGCAGATGATGGCTAATTGGCTTGCTGCTGAGATGATGTTGATGCACATCTGGGAAAGGATTGTGGTAGGGTAGGGTTAGGCGTGGGTAGGGTTAGAGAGTGGAGACGTACCACAGAGCTGGTGTCAGTGATTTGATGTGGAAGAAATGATTCTGTATCCACCGTGTAGTACTTTGCTTCGGAGATCGAGATCGTGATTCACAGGGACAGAGGACTAATATTATGCTTCTTCACTCAGTTTTTGTGTCTCTGTTTTAAATGATTTAATGCCTAAATATAATAATTATCGGGTTAGGATGACCTGTGGAAGAGAGGAAATGTACTAACTGGGGATGCACACTGATATCGCCACAACATTGGTATCCACCGATAAAGACTAAAAAACTCCATAAAATGCAGATGGCTCAATGCAGATGTTTTTTTTTTTCTTTTTTAATGGTACCATGGTTACATCGAAGAGCTTAAAAGAGGGACAAACCAAAGGTGTCTGTTGTGAGGAGATTTTCAAAGTGTCGGAAAATGATACTCCAACACCACTAATATAATAACTTATACTCACCGCGGGCAGTATGAAGAATTTATGAAGATCACGCAACAAAAAGAGACTCCTGCGAAAAAGCTGCTTGTCACCTTTCTTAACCGAGGTAAAACATTTCACCGTGACCACCCCAGGACAAAGTTTAAAACAAATTTAAGAATAAAGTTATCGCCTAGATGTTTCCTAGTTTTCCTGCAGTTTTTTTTTTTTTTTTTTCGAGTTGAGGCTTTGTGTATTTTTTATTGTGAAGGAGCTTATATTAGCTGCTGCTCGTAACGCTGCATGTAGCTTAACTAGCAATATAACGTTATGAGCATGATTTGGCACTACCGTGAGACAAGATAGTGAATGTCTGGCTTGATGTATGAAAATGTGATTTTATTGAATAGAATAGATGGGAAGTCTGTGTACTGGCATCGTTATTTTGTTTCATGGAAATTACGTGAGAATATAATTGTTCGTGCTAAAGAGAAAACAAATGTCTTCCTGGGCCACGATGAATGAAGTGTGCATCATCGCTGGAAGAGAGGAAAAAATATTTAGGTATGAGAAAAACACTGACAGTAAATCAAAATGTGGCTTTGGACACAACATGATCTCAAATTGCCTTGTGAATACTTTATTGTGAAAATTGGGAAGTAATTTTCTCTTCTGAGAAGGAGACAGCAACAACATGAAATGAAATGAAAAATACTTTATCCATCCCAGAAGGGAAATTCAACATGTTTAAAACGTCAGCAGAAGCCTGTTATTTTTACTCACTCCCTTCATGTATGCCATGCCATCACTCAGATCTCAGACAGCTTGACCTTCTTCACAGATGCGTGTGCTTGGTGTCATTTAGGACAGCCAAGCATATTGTTTTTGACTGAATTTAAAAAAAAAAAAAAAAAAAAAAAATGCTGTATGGCTCCTTTGGCTTTAAATGAAGCAATGCTTATTGACCTTATTGACATAACTGATACCACAGCATATGGTTGACTTGTTTTCTGCTTTCCCTGAATTCACTAGCTGGGCTATTTTTAACCACATAACCTTTGGCTCTGCTTTGCAATATCGACATAAACTTACTTGTCTGAAATTTAACGTTAAAAAATGAATAGAATGGCATTTTATCAATTATTAAATCCATTCACTTACAAACAGTGTAATGGCTGACACTTTGTGAAACTGTTTCTATAGCCTGCATCTCTCTGAAACGTAACACTAAAAATGAAGGGGCATCTCTGACATTCTGTCAAAAATACTTATAGGAAACTACATTTTTGTTGTTTTCCTAAATGACCCACGTGTAATATTATGAAGCGTATGATCAAGGTAGGCATGTGTGCCACTCGCCACTGATTCTGAGCAGGGCATCCTGTGTATATGAACTGACTGATGTGTTATTTTAATGATGTGAAGCCACTGCACACCATCTGCCTCTGTGTAGTAATTGTGCAGATTCTTTGACAACACAGTTAATATTGTACAGCTGTGCCTTTTTCCCATGCAATATTAAAAGCTTTGTAAGACTTTTTTTTCATAATTACTTTTTTTTTTTTTTTTTTATAATTACTGACATGTTCAGTTTGTTGGGGTCTTGGCAGAGGAACCGTACAGGTTTGGAGGGATTTTTGGATTGACTAAGCCAAATCTCCTTTTTCTTTTTTTTAAAGCTACCACACAGTAATAAGTTAAACTTAACATTCATCAAAAAAGGAATAATTCCAAATTAAGTTGGTTAAAACGTTTTATTAAAATTTCCCTCTGCTTTCTTTGCTTATACTGATAATTTGAAGGGAACATTGGAATTTTCTTGTTCTTGCCATCCCGTTCTTTTATGATCAGGGAATGGTATGACTTTTTTTGATTCTGACCAGTTCTGAGATTCACTGTGTTTGTATTAACCAGTATATGATCCACTTGGTAAGGGTGCAATAATAGCAACAACACACTTATATAGCACCTATCTAGTCCAGGGAACACTCAAGGCACTTTTACAACGCTGGCAGCTTCATCTCACTCCCATGCACACGATCAGTTTATTTAATAGACCGAATTATCCTGAAAAGAGCTCAGTTATTATTTCTATTTAGGTGGGATTTATGTTGTCAGTTTGCCTGTCAGTTAGCCTGCATGTCATATCAGATGTTGAAACTGAGACATTTGACCATTGCATGGAAAATATTAGCTCATTTTAAATTTAATCATAGCAAGACATCTTAAAAAAGTTGGAACAGGGGCAACAAAAGGCTGAAAAACCAACTGTCACAAATATAAAACAGCAATTAATGAGTTAGTTTGCAGCAAGTCAGTAACACTGGGTAAAAAAGGACCATCTGTGACAAACTGAATTGTGGAACAATTTCAGAAAGATGTTCCTCATCTTAAAATTGCAAAGACTTTGAAGATCCCACCATCTACAGTACATACTATCATCAAAAGATTCAAAGCATCATGTGGACTGTGTGTGTGCGTGTGTGTGCAAAAGACAAGGCTGAAGGCCAAACGTGGATGCGCATGATCTTCTGGCCTTGAGGCAGCACTGCATTAAAAACAGGCATGAGTCTTTACTGGACATCACTGCATGGGCTCAGAAACACTTCCAGAAATTACTGTCTATGGACGCAGTTCACCGTGCAATCCACAAATGCAAGTTAAAGCTGTATCATGCAAAGAAGTCGTTTTGTGAATGAGATCCAGAAACACTATCTTCTCCAGGCTAAAGCTCATCTAAAATGGTCTATGGAAAAATGAAAAAACTGTTGTGTGGTCAGATTGTTTAAAATTGGAAGTTCTTTTTGGAAATGCGGTATCCTTTGGACTAAAGAAGAGAGGGACCTTCCAGCTTGTTGTCATCAGACAGTTCAAAAGCCTGCATCTCTGATGGTATTACGTTGCATTAGCATCTATGGTGTGGGCAGCTTACACATCTGGAAAGACACCATCAATGCTGAGTGTACATAGAGGTTTTATAGCAACATATTGCCCCATCCAGACAAGGACTCTCTCAGGGGAGGCCTTGCATATTTCAGCAGGAAAATGCTAAACTTCAAGCTCAGTATGGTTTGCAGGAGAGGAGTCCAGGTGCTAAACTGACCTGCCTGCAGCTCAGACCTTTCACTCACCCTGTTCCAGCTATCTGTTATTCGTGTTGCTGCCATTAAAGACAAAATGAACTACCATTTTCCATGAAATAGTAAAATGTCTCAGTTTCAGCATCTAATATGTTCTATCAGCAAAGAAAAATTGATTCATGAGATTTACAAATTTTTGCATTCTGTTTTTTTATTATCGTTTTACACAGCGTTCTAACTCTTTTGGAATTGGGTTTGTATATAAGGTTGGTGCGTAGATTTTGTGTTTGCAGTATTGAAGTCAATTACATATTTCATTCTTTTTTTTATATAATACCTTTTCTGTCTCTCTTTTATTGCATTCATTTGTGCTCTTCCTCTGATGTTTTGACTTCAGAGACCGCATCAAACAATGCTGGTGTCTATCATGTGTCAACCAGAGAATTTTTTTTTCAGCCGTCAGATGACACAAAATCCCACTGAGAGCCACCACGTCCATTTATAAAACCCAGTTCCACCGAGGAGCATGTCCTCACTTGTGATAGCCGAGACAAGTGTGGCTTATTGCCTCATCCTCATCCTCGCCACATCCTTCATGTTTCTACAAACTTCTCTGATGCTTGGATGAAGCAGAGAAGAATGCAGCAAACACAAGAGTTTGTGATGCAAAAGGCTGAAACACTTGTAAATTTTGCCAGAACATGAAATGTGTCTTTATCCTTTGCGTCTTTGCTGCAAGGTTAGGTAAGTACACCTGAGTAAACCTACATTTGAGAGCTGTTATCATGGGAATAGAGGACTCTTGAGAGCCCTTTGAATATAACATTAGGTTTTACATATTGAACTTTGACTTGAAACATTAAGGGCTGGTTAAATTATTTATTTTACATCAAGTGCACAGTTCATGAGAGGAAATATGTTGGGAGTGTTTTAGTGATTGGATTATGACATCGTCATTTTGTTGGTGCAGAGCTGCCATGAGGTGTGCAGAATCATATCCCTTATGGAGTTTAATTAGGCCTGTAATTATGCATGCAAGTCAGCATCATTATTCCAATCAGCCATAGATGTGCCTTAAAATGATCTTCTGACTCCACACCTTGTGGTTTCCATGCACATTATATTTTCATTTTTTTTATTTTTTGTGTGTCAAAAAAGAAAAAAAAAACAGGGCTACTGATATAGGAATGACTTGGAAATACTCAGTATTACGCACCTTCTGTTGTGTAATTTGTAAAGACCTGACATCCAGTAAGCTCTGACCTTGTAAGTTCTGCTTTTGATAATGGAGAAATGAAGAAAATATATCTCCTATACTGTTTCTCTGTTTCTAATTCAATACATCCATCAATGATGCAGTTTTTCAAGTCGCAGTTATGAAAGATCTTTCCATCAGAGTTTGTGTCTGAGTGGCCGTGGCAGCTATTCATTCACATGCTGTAACACCGTGCAGCACCTTCACACACCGAGCTCTCATTGGCTGAAAAATCCAAATGTTGAAACGTGTAGTCACACTTCTGTTGAGATGATGCGTGTACAACGCTCACTGCCACAAGTACCACTGATATGTTGCTGCTTGGCCAGAGACACAGAGAATCAGTGGAATCATCAAGGGGGTGTGCATAATATGCCGATGAAGAATTTTAGACCTCTCAGCGTTTCTGCAGAGGCTCATCTGCAGACGAGAGGCAGCGCAGTTACCAAAATTAAACGTGCATGAGACATTGACAGCATTCATCAATCATCTGATTGTTTAACTGAAGGCTGGCCCACACTAAGAGTTTTAAAACAGATTTTCTGAATGTGAGAGACCACATGCATAAAATGACAGAGACTTAGAGATTTTATTATTGTGTGCAGAGTAAAAAAAAAAAAAAAAGGTTTGGATGAAGTCTTCAGTGTGTGACCGGGGACTAGGGCTGTAGCGATACACTAAACTCCCGATACGATACATCTGGCTCACGATACGATATTATATCGATATTTTTCTAACAATACATTTACATCATTTTCTGAAAGATTTTAACAGGACAAAGTGATTTTGGTGACATCTTGTGAGTGTTCCAATTTGTTTGAATTAACTGAACTGAAAGGTAGGTGACTGCAAACAACGTCGCAGAGAGAAGAGAAAGGAGGCCTCTGATTGGTCAATTCTACATCCACGTCATCGAAGAAATGAGGAAGTACCCACATCTGTACGATTCTGGTTCTCCACACTACAAAGACAGCACATATTCTAGTAATTCATGGAGGAAGATAGCGATGAATGTGGGTCTGGACACGGACGAGACGGTGAGGAAGTGGAAAAACGCAAGAGATATGTTTAGTAAGTTTAGCTAGTTCGTGGTATTGCTCTTGCGTTGTGGCGTTGAATAACAGCGCAGACGCGCTTCAACATTAACATATATCAAAAATAACTGCGGCATACCGGGGACAAGATAACTGCGACATGTTGCCCCGAGAGTATACACAGCCCTTAAAGCCGGCGTTTTCCACCACTGAATACGGTCTCAAATCCTGACAAATAAAGTTTGGCTCGCTCTCAGTTAGCATTACCTTGTCCGGGTGGTTACGTTTCAGGTGGGCTCGCCTCGCGGGTTGGTGGTATTTCCAGAGTACTTTACGTTTGAGTGACACAGCTTGCAAACCGCCATACTTTTGTCTAAATCTTCGCTTTCCTTTTTCTTTTTCAACCCGAACTGCTCCCACACATCTACTTTTAAGCACGCAGGCGCTATGTTTATACTCGCCGCCATTCTGCTGACTGGCTCAGCTGTAGCCAGAAGAGTAAGCTTCTGGATACCCTGTTTGAAACGCTCTACAGCGACACTAGCGGCTGGAGGACTAAATGGCACTTTGCAGGAAGAGCACCCGTGCGAGACACGGGGGTTTTGAAGGGAGCTTATAATATCGATACCCGCGGCTGAAATATCGATACTCTCTGGGAAAAAAAATATCGATATATAGCGCCGAATCGATAAAATCGCCCAGCCCTACCGGGGACGTTATATGTTGTAGCATATAGATTCCAGTGAGCCAGTTGCAAAGTTATTGATTTTCAAATTTCGTATCCATGTAGCAATCCACAACAGCATTTCTGACCATTAACATTAAACATGCACAATATTACCTGTGTTCTGTGACTTATTCTGTCATTCAACACACCTCACACCACAGGGAAGTTCTATCACATGATTTGTAGCATGATTAAGGTGATTAAGACATCACCTTGAGTCACTGGAAGGGAGGAATTGGAACCAAAATCAGCTTGATTATCATGTGGTGTGCAGCTTAACGGTGTGTTCATAAAGTCCGTCTGATATGGCGATCGCAACATATGAACTGTTGTTTCATGTCTGCTTTTTCATTGAGGTGGTTTATTTCTTTCATTTAGAAGAAAAAGTTTTAATAGATCTTTAAGCAGTACTGTAAGATGAGGAGTAGTGTGTGAATCTTGTCCCAGTATAACCATCAAGAAAATATTTAGATTGTGTCAGCAGGAAATGCTGTGTATCTCAAACCGGTGTTAAAAAAAACAAAAAACAAAAATAAATCAGCGTTTAGACAAAAATGCAGAGAATGGACTAATGCCAGGAACCTTCCTGCTGCTCATCCACCTCCAGCGCCACAGGTGTTGAAGTCCAGTGAAGCTCTGCTTCCCCTTTGCTGATGACCGACCTTGATGGTAATTACTTACATGATGTATGAAAATCAGGATGACACTAAAATTCATTACAAACTCTGCATGGGGTGACCAAGGTTTCCTTAAAATGTCTTACCTAAGTACAAATTCATCATGTCAGACATCACATTGACCTCAGAAAGCGCACACGCACATGCACATGTATACACTTACACACAAAGTATAAACCCAGTAATTAATTAAAAAGCACAACCTTCTTTTTTTTTTCCTTCCCAGGGACAACAACATGCTAAGTAGTAATGTAATTATGTTCAGATGTATTTGGACAATGATTGTTTTCATGATTTTGCCTGTATATGCCATCACAATGGATTATAAAATAAATCTGTCAAAATGTATAGATGTTCAGCTTTAATTTAAGGACGGCTCATAAAAATATAGCATTTACCATTTAGAAATTAACAGCCCTTTTAATCTAATTACCTCAATTTGCCGGAGCTCAAAAGTATTTGGGTAAATGACTGAAAATAAGTTAACTGGCCAGATGTAGTTCATTCCCTTATTACGTCAAAATGAAAGAAGTAGATAAAAGGTCTGGAGTTAATATCAGGTGTTGAGTTGACTGGAGCTACCAATATGAACTCCAAGGAGTTCTCAATGAAATTGAAGGAGGCCATCATTAGGCTGAAAAGAGAATATGAATCTGTAAGAGAGATAGCAAAAAAACCTTAGTTGTGGCCAAACCAACAGATACATTCTTACATACAGGTACATTCTTAAAAAGAAAGACAGCACTGAGCTCAAGAGCATGTAAAGGCCAGGTTGTTGCCGCGGCAATCCAGAGTGAATAACCATTGACTCCCTTTCCTCGGTGAAGAAAAGGCTGAGGGTTTACAACAAGGCGCAAAAAACGGGTAGCATTCAAAAAATGCAAATGCCAGTTGAGATTTTGCCAGAAAACATCTAAAATACCCCCCCATTTTCTGGTATCAGAGTTTTGTATCAGAGGACAAATGAAACCAATATAAACTTGTGTCAGAATGATAGGAAGAGAGAAGTATGATGGAGGAAACAGCTCATGATCCAAAGGGACACTACAGGATGTGTCAGACATGGTTGAGGCAGTATTATGGTATGGACATGTATGACTGCCAATGGAATGGGCTCGCTGGTGTTTATTGATGATGCAACTGCTGACAGAGGTGGTCTGAGGTGTATAGAGTTGTATTATTATCAAAATCTGTCAAATGGTACTAAACTGATAAGCTGGCAGATGGATAGCGCAGATGAATAATGACCCTAATTATACTAAGAACGCATCTCAAGACTTTTTGACAGTAAAAATAATGGGTTGGTCTTCAATGACCCAGTTAGTCGCTTGATCAGAACATGATAGCGCATGTTTTTTTCACATGGTAAAACACAACCAGGAAGGAAAAGGAGAATTAACTGCATTGACTGCAAAAGATTTTCATCCAAGTATTAAAAAGTATGACTATATTTACACTTATGTCATTTAGTCTGAATACTTTTGAGCTCTTGAAAATGGAGGTACTTGTCTGCAATTCCTAAATGGTAGATGCCATATTATTTTGAAACCTCTTAACTTAAAGCAGAAAGTCTCCACTTTTTTCACTTTCATCCAGTATGATTTAAAGTAAAATCATACTTTATATAACATCCAGTATGATGTTATATAAAGGCAAAATTATTAGAAAAAAAAAACATCTGTCATTGTCCCAATACTTCTGACTTGAACTATACAATACCAGTTTTGTGAGGTTTCCATTCAAGCTATTATTCCATTTTCATTGACTGATATTTTAGGAATCGGCTCCTGAAAAATTTTAAATAAATGTTTCCTCTATTTAATATAAATGATAAATACATTTGTGAAAACATGAGGACAACCCATTAATATTCAGTTCACGTACTGATGTCTAAACGATCTGAGGAAAGTTTGCTTCACTCCACAATGCAGAATTCTCAAAAGTGTGAGATGTTTGAGGGGTTTCTTGCATGTACAGCCCGTTTCAAGTTACCCCACAGCATCTCAATGGGATAAAGATCTGGGCTTTGACTCAGCCATTCCACGACTCTCCACTTCTTGGTTTTCAGCCATTCCTTGGTGGATTTACTGGTATCTTTTGGGTCAGTGTTAGCTTGCAGGGTCTATTTTCACTTCAACTTTATTTATTTATTTATTTATTTTTATTTATTACAGATGGTCTCACATGTTCCCCAAGTACCCTCTGATACACAGTTAAATCAGTAAAATTCATAGTGGATTCTTGACTGTGAGCTGGCCAGGTCCTGCTGCAGCAAACCATCCCCAAACCACCTCCATGCTTCACAGTTAGTATGAGGTTATTTTAATGGGATGCTGTATTTGATTTATACCAAACATTTCTTCTTTTCTGGTTTCTAAATATTTCAACTTTAGAGTCATCTGTCCAAAGAACATTATTACAGAAGTCAGGGTTTTTGTCTACTTTCTTTATGGCAAACTTTAGTTTAGCCTTCATGTTTTTGTAAGGGGTCCTTTACACTGCACGATTTCTGGAGTCATTTAAGATCATAACATTGCACGCTGTGTATATTGCATTTGCTTAATTTTGGGTACGATGTCATGAATGGTATGTGCACACTGTACGATGATCAATCCTCATGAATCATAGTGAATCGTACTGATGCGGAGATGGGGTGGATGCAGAATTGAGTTATCTGTATGCGCTGACAATAAAACAAGTGGAAATAAACTGCTCTGTTGTAGCTTTTAAGTGAGTCTAACTGCTTTAAAAAAAAAGTGGCAAAGGAGACAAATATGTTCTGGTAAGAGAGAAGAGGCCAATTTTGCATTGTTTTTTGCATTCTAATTTTTCAGGTGCAAAATTAGTGCATCATATCAAGATCAATTTCAATTGGCTGGTAAGTAGAGTTGTAGGATTTCGGACACTGTCAGACATTTATGTCAGGCTGTCTTTGACCAGTGTGACAGTCATCAAACCACTCACATTGGAGGATGTTGGACAGCTGATTTTGGTCAAAGACCAAAAATATTCCCAGGATCCTTTCACGACATTGACCTTTTATCTGCAACAGCTCTAAATCGTGCTGTGTGTAAAAGCCCGTAGAGAGCAAAGGCTTTCTCCTTGCACACCTCAGATGAAAGTTAAACTTGTGGGGTCTCTTTCTGATTGCAAAGGCGTGCACTTTCACATAAGCAGCTGCAAGTGCCTGCTGTAGGTCCCATGATGACATTTCTTGGGGTGAACTTGCTTGAACAGCCAGACCTGGGCATGTAGGCCGTTGTTTTGAAGGTCCTCCAGTTGTAGACTAGTTTCTGAACACTGGAATGGCTGATTTCAAGTTTTTTGACTCATGAACTGCTACGTATTCTTTCTGAAGGCCTCAGACAGCTCTTTCAGTCTCACCATGGTGTTCAATTCCTCTTCAACAGCCTCCCTCAAAATCTTGAGTAACAATGTTCTCATCATGTGTACTTGATGTGGAACACTTGTGTGTTTGTGTGTGATTTTAGCCATTTTAACTGAGAATAAATGTGAAGATGTCTAAATGTATCGTTACCAGAATTGTTTTTTTTTATTACAAATTAATTTTGTAATTAATTAATATCTTTGAAAAGTCCAATGTTTGTCTAAATATGCAAAAAAAAATGATGCATGTTAAGCTACTGGTGTTAACAAGTCATCCAGCATCACTGAAGAAAAGAAAAAAAGAAACTTGGTAAAAAGTGCAACTTCAGAGTGACAGAGTTTGCGAACACACAGAAGCAACATCACAATACAAGAGAAGATGCAGCGCTGAGTCAGATTCCTGAGGGAAAAACAGCTCCTTCTACCGACGTGACAGGAACCAAGGCTCTCATTTTTGTTGTTTGTATTCAACTTTAGTTTTTTTTTTTTTTTTTTTTTTCAATTCAAAAATGAAAGTGAGATATTTTATGTTTCAAGTGTAAATAAAAATTATTCACTGTTTTTATTTGTTCTCCTCTCAGCATTTTATGCTTCTTGCCACAGTTGAGCATATTGGTAATTTGGTAAATCATGTTTTTTTTTTTTTTTTCTAATCACATCTCACAGTTATTTCAGACTTAATTAATCATCAGTCTCTTAAAGTTGTCCCTCCCTCTCTCTTTTTTTTCCTTAGTTTCACTTCCCTGGTTCGGTGCAGGGTGACTTATTGTCAGCTGGAAACAAAAAGGAGCAATCAAAACTTTAATGTCAAATTAAACATCCTTGCTTTTTCCTCTGTAATTAATGAAGACATTTGATAGAAGAAGACCAGCTCTAATCTTCTTAATTTGACTGTGTTTCATCTGAGTCGCAATGACTTTTCACTGTAAATTCATATAAAATTGATTATTATCAGTCTGCCAACAACAACAAAGGTTGTTCAAATTAAACAGGGGAAATCCTGGTGAACTTAACCAGCATATTTAGTTCAGATATACCAATTTTTGTTATCATAACTTTTTAATAACTAATTTTATACTTGACGATTTGATTAAACCTCGTCAGAAAGTACGCATGCAGTGGTAGCAGTCGCATTTTCATTGCTTAAGTATTTGTGAAGTCAGATTTTTACATGGATGATGTATAAACAATGCTAAAATATACAGGGTCGCTTTACAAATATTGCAAGAAACAACTGACTTCCCCTTCCCCTCCTCACACAGAAATCTGTGATAAATCACCTCAGACAACTTTCTTGGGAACCCTGTGGAAAATCTTTTTTTTTTTCCCCCTCCTTGTGAGCGGTTGTTCCTCGCAGATTGTCAAACTAACAAAGCGGTGTAAACACAGAATCATGTGCCCCAGGTGTGGCGTCTTCCCAACCAGGAGCTGCTCAAACAGATCAAAAATGCACTCTGAGTTGTCTCAGCATGAGCTACACATGTTTTACTGATAGCAGTGAAGAAAAATGTCAACAAATAACAAACATTTTTGGTGACATTGTGGCTCTTTCATGTTTAATAATGCCTTTTGGGTGAATGTGGAGATCTAAACGCTAAAACTGTCAAAATGTTCACTTTATCCTTTAATGCTACACTTTGGTTCGTCAGCCAACACGTAAAGCAACCGGGGCCACTCTGGTAAAAGTTAGGTGAGCTTCTACAGCACTTGATGAAATTACACCGACATCAGCTTAGTGGATGAAAACATTGTGATCATGCGCTCCAGTATCTGAGAGGGCTTGTGTTTATAAAGTTATGTGCATGATTTCACTCGAGTGTTTGTGTGCAAATGGCAGAATGCTAAGTGAGTGGTTGCTTGATTTTTATTCATAGTACTTCTCTCCAAGTATATATTTGCATCGCATAAAAAGACAAAATAGTTTATAAACATTTGAAAGAGAGAGACATAAACACCAAAGCAAGTTTAAGCCTAAATAAAATAGTATAGTTTTATGTCACAGTTCATGCTGGCCCTGCTGCCTGCATGCTGCCCAGCTAGTGTCACGATTTACAAAGCAACATTGTTTATAAAAACAAAACAAAAAAACAGATTGTGCTTGTGAATCATTTATTGTTAGAGCTACTTCTAGTTTGTCACAGATGAAGAAAAGAATACTAACATTCAGGCTCTTTGTACCTCAATGTGAATTCAGCACAAAAGAAGTCATGCCTGCTCTGGCAGGGATTTTTCAATTTGAAATGCATTGAATCTCATGGGGTCCTCAGCTCATGCTCAAGAGAAATTTTTTTTCTTCAGCTTTTCATTTATGCATCAAACTATTCATGACAAACATGAGGAAATTGATATGTTTGGTTGAAGGATAAATTTCAAGTGCCACATGGAGATGGGGCAGATCCCATTCATGGTTGAGGGCCCAAACTGATGTAATTCACTGATCAGGATGGAAATAATTGTACTGACCTCAAAATATATAAATACATACATACATACATACTGTCATGCAAACATAAACTGTGTTGTATTTGAATATATTCTGAAGTTCTGAAGGAAAAAGGGGGTTGAACCCAGTACTAGCAAGGTGGACCTAATAAAGTGTCCGGTGAGTGTATATAGCAGTTTTCAGTGAGCATTTAGCAAAGCTGAATCTGATTTCAAATCAGACTAATAGTGAACCATCAGCACGAATAAAACCCCTTTATCAGTTGCTTTCTGAGATGCTTTGTGAAATTATGGTACATTTGGAGATTTTTTTTCAATTATTGACCATACAGAGGTACAAATTACCTATTGTAACATCTGGCAACAGTGGAGGGAGTTGCATGTCAGGCTTGGCATAACTTAGAGCTGAGGGTTCACAGAAATGATGTACCCACTCTGTCACTCTTACACAAAAGCATAAATCAGCCTTTACAGTTTTTGCTGCGACCTGCTCAATGAAAATCATTTAGATATGTTTTAATTGAATGCTGATTTGTTTTTGTTTTTTTTTTTTTAATTTTCACAGAGAGAAGATGGAAGCATAGAATATGCAGTTATTTCTAGACTCGCGGGTGGTGGTTCATAATGCAAAATAATTACAAAATAATGCTCAATTTTGTCAGTTATACACCTGTTTTGTTGTTAATTTTAACACTTATTTGTTGCCTAGATACTGGGGTTACTGTGGCAGTGTACATGTTTTATTTTTCTTTTATTATAGCGAAAGTGAACTAGCCACAGTTTGCAGAAATCAGACAAGAATCGACAAAACACAACGGTTGATGAACAGTTGTGCTTTTATCTGTGCTCAGTCTGATTACTGATGTGGATGTTCTTGCCTTAGCTGTGGCATCCAGCACTGACAATCTTTAGGTAGATGGATTCGCCAGTATCTTGCAGGTGAAATGCACTTCAGTGTTTTGCATGTCAATGTTTTCCCTTACAGAATTTTGGCAAGTTTTGCTTTTATTTTCTCCTTGCGTAATGGTGAAATATTTAGAACCACATGTCTATATTTATGAGATTTAACCGAAGTCAAATAAGCGATCAACCGTCTATATTAATAGATACAACCTTACCCTCCCTGAAGGCTAACATGACCTCAACTGACCACTGCCAAAATGTAAAGTTACCTTGATCCCAGTGAGAACCATGCAGTGCGGGACTACATGACAACATGCCCCCAAACCCTACTCTGTAGAAGAGTAGAAAGAAGAAAAAAAAAGGTTGTTATCACGTCGTAATCACGTTCTTGATAACAATGCAGAGTCCTGTATATGGTGGCAGAAAGCAGCTAAATACTCCGATGAGGAAAAATTCTCAGCCTCACTTCCACTCCACTGTGTTCATGCGGGTGTGTATAAATGGGTCTGTTATGCTCAGTGTTGAACTGCTTAAAATGTTTTGCATGATTTACTTTTTCCACCCCAGTAATGTCAACTTAAGAGATGTGGAACTGAATTGAAATCACTCTTTGTTTACTGAACCATGAACATTTTGACAACACTAACTTCTCTAGTTTTGAAATAACTTAAAGTGGGCATTTTATACTTATTTCCAGACATCTAATTTTAATCTCTGGTACCTAAAACAGGATTGACTGAAGTGTTTTGATATCGGTTGATATTTCAAGAGGCTTGTTAGTGGCTCATAAATGGGCACAACTGTTGTTGGGCACACATTTTCATTATATCAGCTGTTATCAATTATATGTTTTCAACATTTTATGAAAACAGTTTCATCCTGTCAAACATTCCGTCCATGTTTGTGCCAGAATCAGATTCTGAATAAGAAAGCGGACAGGAAGGTGAACCACAACAACAAACAACACTGCAAGTGGGTGTTTCTTTCTGATAGATATCATGCTTATTACCTGCCATTGTACAGCATTTCTGATGATGTTGTCTTTAAGTCACTTATATGTCTGTTGATATGTAACAGTTTTAACAGGTATCGATGTGGAAAGTGAGGTGGAATGCTGAGACAGAAAACATCTGCAGCCATTAAATAGATGCTGTTGCTAAACTACATTTGACAACAATGGAGGCTCAACCAGTGCGTGATAATCTGTGAAATTAATTACCTGTTTTGCATTGGATGCATTGAAGGAAATATGTTTTTTTTTCTTCCTCTGCCTCCTTGCAAGCAAAAGACAAAGCAAGCATGAGAATTGGCAAATATGCTAATTGTATTAATTGTTTGCACTAAAATGCACACTCACAGTGGGCTGCCAGCACAGCAGAAACAATTATCTTAGCACTTTCACTCACCCGTGAAGTGTTGCCAAAAAAATAAATAAATACAATTTTAAAAAATGAAAAAAACACTAGAAGATGCTTCATCTTTGGTATTCGTAAACCTCTTTGCCTGGATAATATGAACATACAGAGAAACCTTTGCCCTCGATGACATATCAACAGCCAGTGCTTGAAAAAAACAGGACACTTTCTCAGCCCCCTGAGGAGAAAATCAAGTTTAATAATAATTTTATATGTATTTCTTTTCAGCCTTTGACCGTGTCTAAGATGATAGTTATAAAATTGTAAAAAGGTTGGAAAACACAGAAAAGCACAATATGGCTGCTTTAAGTATGGCAAATGATTTTAATCTGCAGCTTATGATGGTGTTTCAACCTCAGCTTCTTTCATTGATCTATTTGTTTCAGACTACCCAAATATCAGTTGTCTATATATATATATATATATATATATATATATATATATATATATATATATATATATATATATATATATATATATATATATATGAGAGAGAGAGAGCGAAAGAAATGTGTAACTGCACCCCTATAGCTGTTGAGCTGTTGCATATTGTGTCTAATAAGGATTTAAGGGCTCCAAGCATTTTGAACTGTAGTCTTTAGAGCCAGGAAAAAAGCTCTGTCTACAGTGTCTATTGAAATTACTTAAAGCAACGTACAATTGACATGATTCATCATGTCATTTTTCTATCAGAGACAGCCTTTTGCAGCTACCCACCTGTACCAGATGGGACATGCATAATTAAGATCATAACCCACAGCAGAGACCTGACCCCATCACCACAGTGAAAATAAAGTTGACCAGCCCTGGGCCACAATTATCCCAGATGCCCACTAGTTCAGTTTATGCTGTTCCCAGACTGGTCCTTTGCTCATTTCCAGGCAGAGCACGCACAATAAAGGCCAAGGTTTTGCAAACACGTTGTTAAATTCTCATAAAAAATGTTTTATGAAAATAACTTGCTTGTCCTTCCCGATTTGTTGTTTTGTCACTGTCTATTTGAATTTATAGTCAAAAAGACAATACAACTACTTATCATATAAAATATGTTCATTCGACTCTTGACGTTATCAGTTTCACAGTTTCCACCAGCAGTTGGTGTTGGTTTGGGAAACCTAACATTGATTCCAAAACTTTTGATGCAGGAATTATGCTAAAGCTCTAAAATATAATGCAAAATGTTCAAAATGATGATTAAACACCTCACCATGTCAGTTAAGACTGACACTACCCAGTAAAAACTATCTGAACTAAAACTTTGTTTTTTAAGTTTTATTATCAGGCAGTATTTGTTGTGCACGGTTCTAAGAGTGCACCCTCAGTTGTTATTCATTGGCATTATGCATGTAAAGCTTCTTATGATTTTATAGTAAAAATGGTAAATGGACTGCACTTATATAGCACTTTCTAGACACCATCATGGTGCCCCCGAAGCGCTTTACATCCACCGACCACCAACCTTACAGTGACTGGACGACCCGCTCTGCCAACTGAGCCACAGCCCCCTCTGTCAGATGCTGTAAGTTCTATAGTCCAAAAAAACCAATTGGGCCTCAAATGCCACAATATTAAAAGAGATGGCATGTTTTTCTTTTTCTTCTTCTTAATGGAAGCAGTTGAAAGATCTTGACACGGCAGAACTTGTGGTGGCCTAATTTGCAGCATGATAAATCTGAGTTGTGCTGCATATGGACGTATAACATCACCAGGCCTCTCTTATAAAAGGTCAAGAGTTGCTGAACATACATAATCAAGCATCTGTCAGATGTAAATAAAATACAGGCACGGCATGTCCTTGTTTCCACAGCGGAATCAATTTATCAGTCTGTGATCAAATCAGTGCTCATTTAGACATTGTTTGACAGTTTAATAAATCAGCTGTTGAGAGCTTCATATGTCTCCTGGAGTGTTGAATCTGCACAGTTTCCAAGACGGCTTGATAAATGACAGTCAATATTTTTCAAGGGTGATGTCTGCATGTCATTTCCTGAAAATACTGTTCGGGCTTTAATGGCTTTGGCCGTTGTTGGAATGTATTTTATAAGACAGCTTTGGGAACAGAATAGATGTCCTTTGAAAAGACATCAGTCCCCAAATACCCACCATGACAGTAAGCTCCCATCCCCTGATCCGTCCTCACACAGTGCACTGGTATCACATCCTGAAATTCGGAGGCTGTTGTTTTCCTTATCCCTTGCAACCAATAGCAACAGCTCTGTTAGTGGCTTGCACTGCTGCCTTGCTGAGCTGACAAAGCTGTCATGGAAAGACAGTGGGAGACATAATAATTTCACCAGTCCAGCCAGCTCCACCAGTCTTTGAAGTTGTTGCACCCTGGATCATTACAGCAAGGGAACACCCTGTTGATCTCTATAGTGCATCTGTATATATCCGTCTGTTTGAGTAGTGACTGTCACAGCGGCCTCAGGCACGGTAGACGTTTGTACATTTGTGTTATCACACTGCCATTAACAGCCTTTATTGGATCTACTGCTGGATTCATTTTGCTGTCCAGACCTGAGGACTTTTTTTTCCTCAACCACCCTAATCCCTGATTAGTGCTACCGACAAAACAACAAGCAGCCCAGAGGAGCAGCATGAGTCATCATTATCCAGGTTTATAAAAAAAACACTCCAAATAATGCAAACAGCCTTCTTTGCATATATAAGAAAAGACTTCAGACTCCGGCTCTGGAGAACTCCTTCTCTGTCCACACGTTTCGTATAATTTGAAGCCATTCTTTTGTGTGGGCTTGTGTCACCTAACGCCCCCACCATCTCTCCAGCCTCAGCTCCCCCTGCCATGCAAAGCTGAGAGAAGTGAAGATGGAAGGCATGTGGGTCTGAAAGCCTTCCTTTTTTGTCCATTTAGATTTCTGGAGCGACCTCACTGGCTTGTGACTCTGCGCTCTGCACAGAGTGGTGGGTTTGACAGTTGAGCCAAATGTGCAGGCGGATAATGTCTGAGCGCAGTAGCCTGCTCATTTATTTCTATGATTCTACCCATTTCTAGCATTCATTGTCATCTAATATGAGAGTCTTTTATTATACTACAATACTAACATATCTTATTACATATGTTTCTTCTTATCTCGCCAGACTCTCATGACTGTTGCATTGAACTCAATTGCACTGCTGGTGGTAACAGATATAAATCTGTATTTACATGAAGACCAGAGCACTATTCTGATATTTCAGACATGGATTAGCTACAAAGAGGATATACTCTACATCAGCCATTCCCAAACTTCAGAATACCAAGGCCCAATTTGAAATGTGAAAAATCTCCGCAGCCCACCGAAACCTTTAATCACAACTGTGATCAACATACAGGACAAGGAACCATGATCCGATATTAATGTAAGGGGTCAACAAATAAGGTGACAGTTGTCATATTAAGTTAAGATGGCGGTAGAATAACACTTAACTGGTTTGTTTTATTACTTCTTATTGTTTTTTTAATCATGTCATGAATATTTTACAGTAATTAAAAACATATTTAAAAAAGATGGAGGACTTAAAACACATTTGTTTAATTTTAATGACCTCTCACGGCCCACCTGCAGTCCCACGCGATGGCCCACCAGGGGGCCGTGGCCCACACTTTGGGAATCACTGCTCTACATGCCAGGCGTCGTTGCCCGGACGACGCCTGGCATGGAGGCTACTCGCTGCTGCTCCGGGACTTATCCCAGCGACGCTGGACGCTGGACGCTGGACCCTCCAGTTTGTGCCCGGTTTGTGGTGATCTGCGGTCGGATGTCAACATACTGTCTGCAGGGGGCGGATCGGTCCTCTTGCGGCTGGTGGAGACCAACCGCTGCGGACATGGACAGTGTCGCTGGAGGCCGGTTCGGGAAAGCTTAGTAGTCCTTGAACTGCTACCCGTGGCAACCACCGCCACTGGATCCGGGCTGCAGCGTCACTGAGCCGGGGCGGGAGCCCCTGACGTAGCAGCGGCGGCGTGGCCGTGACCGGCCAAACAGCTGTTGCCTCTGTCCAGCAGTCTACACGCCGGATGGGTCAGCTGACCTGGCAGGGGCCTTCTGGTGACCTGGTGGGGTCCCAGCACCGCCGGGGAAGACGACAACGGCCTGGTCCGGTCCGCATGATGAACCGGGCTCTGGGACAGTCGGCTCCGTCGCTCGCCGGACTGAAGGAGCTCAGTCTTCCCTGAGGAGATGGTTTGGTTCATCGGTGTTTCCTCCTCTGACCTGGAGATATCTCACTTGTCATCACTATGGAGATATACTGGTTTTAACGGCTGTTAACTGTTTTAACGGCTGTTAACTGGAGTTAGCACTCGGACCACGGGACCGGGCATGAAAAGGAGCGCTGGACGCCGGCAGCTCCTCTAGTACACCAGACTAGTGTACTGAAACTTGAATTTCCCCCTTAGGGGATTAATAAAGTACATTTGAATTTGAATTGAATTTGAATTGAGTTGAGCATGAAATGCATTTTAAGTAAAGTTACTTGATCACTTGAGACTTGCAGTCAATGGTAACGTCAGAACATGTCAGTGTTTTGTTTGATCCAGTACAAGGCAGTGGAGGATGCAATGATGTAATGCTGGAAAAGAGAATAATATGGGTTTATGATTTCTCGTATTAAGAACAAGTCCTTAAATTGGATTGGCCCTCTATAGCACTGTTGAAGGTTTTCTACTCGGTCTGTAGCTTTTGACCTGTAGAGAAGCTTCAGTCTTTTCCGAAAGTCTCACATTGGTACAGACAACAACCTCATGGCTGCACCTGCATGTATAGCAAAGTGTGTGTGCGATGTATCGACTTTGTCAGCTCTGCAGTGAAACAAAAGTACATCAATGATACTCAAACCTTCCTCTCACCCCATTGAGTCACTTTTTTTTTCTCATTTCTACACCACAGTTCTGCTCTCACAAATATCGCAACGCTCTCTTATTTTCTCACCCTCTGTAACCTATTCTCAGCCTCTCCATCCCTCACTTCTCTCCTCTCCTGCTGCCCTTCCTTCAGTCCCTCCCTCAGAAACTACTTGCTATTCAGTTCAGGGAGGCTGCAGGCAGCATTGCTCAACCTCCCCATACTGCTGCAGGACTAGACTTTGTTATTCCCTCCCTCTCTCTCTCTACCGCCCTCTCCCTCTCTCCCTCTGTGTCTGTCTGATTACCGGACATTTTCCCTCACCTCTTTCTGTTATCCTTCTGAAACTATGCACTTAGAACCTCAGCTTACGCCCCAATACGTTTAGCATTCAACCGTCCCTTTCCTGCTTTTTTTTCTTCCTTTCTTTCACAAGAGCAGGTAAACTATGAAAAGATAAGTCAGTAAAAACAACACCATGTTGGGTAACGGCCCAGTCACCGTCACACCTTGTTTTTCCAGGGTGTTTTTAAGAGGTTTTCATTCTTTGATGCAAACAGAAAAACTCAGGGCATTTGTCCCCAGCTTCATATTTCCATGACACTAATTTGGACGAAGGTAAAGCGAGGGATAAAAAGGTAATGGCGTCTGCAGCTTTATCCATGTGAAGGTAGTCGAGAACATGCTTTCATCCATGAATTAAAATTCTTGAATCTGGCTCTGGCAGATCGATTACAGACTTCTTATACACCTTAAATATGCTTCAAATCTGGGAATTGAACGGGGGGCACACTGAGAGGGGCAGACTGGCAGATGGCCTCTGCCGTCTTTATATAATTTTTTCCTCTTCTCTTCTGCGGCTGCTTATTTTCTGTCTCTTCTACGCTCATCTCTCAATCTCTATCATTCTTCTCTATCATTTTTTGAACATATATAGCATAATTTGTACACTTGTTGAAATGATCAGTTATTTAAAACTGCTGTGGCCAGTATGTCCTTGAGACTGATGTATGCATTTGTACTGATCACTCTTCCACTTCACCAGCTGGAGTTCATTAAATCTATGTGAGATTAGAAAATATTAATTATAATCTTTTGTCTTAGTATCACAATTATCCAGTCATTTACACAAGGTGTTAATACTGTGTTTTCTTGTTTCTCCCAAACAAGCTCCTAATGTCACATTTACAGTTGGCTTGATCAAAGCCAGATGCTTCCTCTCATCTGTATCCTGTTTGACCACAGATCCTGATAGCCTGTGACAGCCCTGCAGTCTAAACATGAGCCTGTGCAATCAGAGTTAGTAAATGGCTTCAGATATTAAAATGTAAGAGGGCTCGTGCCTGAAGGCACCCTGGCTCCTCCTCAGGCAGTGCCCTCCAAGGCTGCACTAACTCTAACTGACAAGAAACTGCCAGGCTCAAACAGCACTGCCATAGATACTATGGGCATATGTGTGTGTGCGAAGAAAAGACATGGAGACTGGGAGTTCAGTAGCTGTTCTGAGGCTTTGCATACTTACTTATCAGCCAGGATAACAAAGCTGTCGGTGTATATACTGAATGTATGCACGCTGCTGTATATTAATGGAGTGGGTGCAATCATGTGCAATCAAATGATAAAATGGTCCAGTGCTTGGGTGTTCATTTTTGTTGGTGTTCATGATAATGTAACATAAAAAATCTGCTTTGTCTGATGATTAATATACAAGGAATGCCACCAAAGGTTTTTGATTAAACCATGTTTAACATTTTTGCTCTTGTATTTGTAAATGTAGAAGATATCTAAGCTTCCTGTAGGCCACCATTGTAAGTGATAGGAGCAATCTGTGAAACAAAGGATAACGAACAATATGCGGTGCTCTGGTCAAGGACTGAGAGCCATTGCCTCAGGACATAATTATTTTCATTAAACCTCTTAAGAAAGAAAAGAAGATGAAGGTACATAAATAGCATCCAACTCCTCCCTTAGTCTGTGCCAACAACAAATCGTTTTATTTATTTTATGATCTCGCATAAAACAAAGTGCCACATCCTGATACGTGACGCGTCATGACAAAGAGGAAAATGTCTTGGTTCTGTCGAACCCTTCATTCTCTTCTCTACTGGGTACAAAAACTGTTCATAAATAGGCCGCAACTCAATGACAACAGCTGTGTTACATCAACCGTTTTGAATGCATGCTTTCCACATTATCCCCATGAAAGGAGAAAGCTGGAATGCCAACAGGAAATTTGATGCTCCATTTTTTTTTTTTTTTGTTTCCTTTCTTTTTTGAAAGCCTTGCAGGTGAACCGATGCCTCTAAATTACCTCTGGTGTGAATGTAAGTGTGAATGGCTGTTTGCCTGTTTGTGTTAGCCTTGTGATAGATGATGACTGTTGAAGATTACATCTGCGGTGTGAGCCTGCACATAATGGATAATAGATAAATAGAAAAAAAGAAAATGATATGCTCTTTTTGGTATACTGTGGATCATTTTCGGGTATGGATAATGGATGGTTGGATCATTTTTAATTAAGTTCAGATTGATTCATTTTATGTAATCAAATGCATTACCTGCTGAAGTGCGTGGATGCACATTAAAAGGAAACATGGGGTCTGTCAGCCTAAATATACTACTTCTTTTCCTACGTCTCTCAGCATTGCATTACGAGTGTACTGTCTGTTAGTTTATGATGGCTTGTTAGAGATTTTGATGTGTGTATTTTTGCTTTGGCGTCACAAAAAAAGAAAAAGAGGAGGCGAAATCTGAAGCACTCATCTGGAAGGGTTTGTTCTTGCTGTAGGCTCCGTGGAATGTTCTTTTCTTTTTGCGTATTCTGTAATCACACAAGCTGATAGCCACGCTGCACCTCTTTAAGTTGCACTTAATGAGAACAAGTCAAATTGGCCCATCTGTGGCACCACAGCAGAGGGAGCACAATTTATCTTAATGAGGATCTGGGTACCCATTATCAGCTGGTAACCCGACCAACATGTTACCACTATTATAGACCCGTTCTCCTGGCTCCGTTTCACACACACAAACACTTTCTCACCCTCTTGTTATCAGCTTCCCCTTTAAGCCTGCCACAGTGTAACCACATTGGACAGTAATTGTACCTCTCACTCCTGCCTAATTGAATTGACAAGGAGCCGGAATTGATATCATTTAACACATTGATCTTGAGAGACAATAAGATACACAGCCTCATGCCCCCCCTCCACCTGACTTCTATTTTCTTCCCTCTGATTCATCTGCACGCTCCTTTGATGTGCCATGTTATTGCCTATGAATTACGAGATTCGTTCCTCATCCTTTCACCGGTCTTCAGATTTCTTTGCAATTGTTGTTTTTTTATTGGATTAGTTTCAAGGGAGGTCCAGAGACACGGCGATGAAAACAAATAATTTAGATCAATTAGTAAGTGAATGCAGTCACCTTGTCTCTAAAAGTGTTGATCGATTTCTTATTACGTGTGTTCATTCCTCTCTTGCCAGAAATAAATGTTTTGGACAGACTGGAAAATAAAGAAAAAGAAAAGTGATTAAAGAGCCACAGAGTATGTTGTGTCATTCCCCAGTTCCCAATTTAAGTGCAAGGAAGAAAATCAGTTTCCCAAATGCCCCCTTCTGGACATTATTTGACACAGAAGCTACCACACTTGTAGGATTTCTTTTTTTTTTTTTTCCATTATTTTAGAGGTTTAAGGTCAGGAATGCAAAGAAACAGTTTGTGCTGCAGTGCACCAGCAAATTACACACTTACTGTGGGTGGGCCTGAGAGGATAAACATGCTCACAGCCCGCAGTCGCTCCACCAGCACACACCGGCCGCCAGCCATGTCCTGAGTAGGCAAGAGTAACTTCACTTCCACTCCGTCCATTATCTTGCACACAAGACGCCTATTGTCGGGCACCCTCTTCTGTCTTCCTCCTCCCAACAGAGTGTGAATGAGTGCACACCAGGGGGGTGGAGAATAATGGATGAGGGAGAGTTGGGAACATTGTCTGCAAGGCAGCTTGGGGAATTGTGTTTACCAGAACATCAAACTTGCACATTCCATTATGTAGCAGTCAAAAACCAGGCAATCAATGATGCTTCATGGGAGACAATTGAATCAACCGCCAGCCAAGCTTTTAATGGCTGTGAACCGAGGAACACAAGGCACACCTGGATCCAGATCCAGGAAAAAGCTAATAGATTTCCAGATAAATTCTCTGGACAGAAATGCGACAAGCTAAACCCCCTGTGTCCCCTCGGAGACGTGCACACGCACGAACCGGATATCTTGGATTGAAACCACTCAAGCTGAATGTGAGCTCGACACATTGACTAACCTATGAATCATCATTGCGGATGGCTTGGTATGTAACGTTTGTAATGGGGGATTCATGCGTAGTGTTTTTAATTGGGTGTTTTATGTTTTGCAGAAAACCCAATGTGAGCAGCACATTTTTCATCCCATCTCGAATGAACTTTGACAGTATCAAAGCAGAAAAACCATTACAGAACAACGGAAGCATTTTTTTAAATTAATTTTTGTCTTTCAGTTTAATGCAGCTGTCATAAGTATGCCACATACATTTCAAGGATCTCAAAAAGCTGTCGTGCTTGTAAGAGAATGTACACACAAAATAATACTGCTTAGGTGAGAGCTACACAAATGTCAAGGTTTTGTCCTTTAAGCTTGACATTGCCGTGCTGTTTTAATCTCCTTAACTCAGATTAAAGAGTTTTAAAGAGTTTTAAGAAATAAAGCAGCTGTGGCTTCTGGTTCTAGAAAATTGTACAATTAGTAATCAGAAAATGATTTGATCCGATTCTTGATACTGAATACGTCAGTTATCCTGTGCACCAGCAGGCGCAGGCTGGAAGTGTCAACAGGAAGGTTCCATTTAAACTCGCCTTTTTCAAATTTATGTTGGGTGTAGAGGACCTGTTATTCTGTGCATCTCTTTGGAGTCATAATGACACATTAGGCTCTTAAGGCAACACAATGACTAATGTTGCTATGTCCTCTGTTTTGGCATAGAAGAGCTTGTGTGTGCATCAAAGTCTGAGTGCTAGTTGGAATGTGTAGCACATAATGGAAGGTAACTGATTGCCATCTCCATTTCCTCTCCTTTCCTCTCTCTTATGCCAATCAACAACAGGCTAAAAGCCTTTGCCACTATATGTCAGAATTATACTTGCAAATATCTAAAAACCTTATGCATGCACTAAAGTGGTCATGTTAGGGTTAGGAGGGTTTCTTTTTTCCCCAGAGTAACAGGCTGAATCTCAAACTTATTGTTCAAGTTATGCGTGCCAGTTTTTATTCCTTTCAACTTGCTGCATTGCTCTGTGAAAGATGACTGCATTTTGCGATCGCTATTAGAAAAAGAAGTGACTGGCTATAAGGAGTAGCTAGGGACAAATGACTCATTCCTACTGTAATGTTTAACATCCATGTGAAGAAAAATGTTATATGAGCCTTGTCCAAGGGCAATCCAGCAATACATTAGACAGAAAAGGGATTTTTATTTTTTTGCTCCTGTTTTTTATGACTCTATTCTTTTCTATGAGCATCCATTCACATCACTAACGTTGCACGCATGTATTCCCTACAGCACATACTCACTTTAAAACCTATGTTAAGCAAAGAGTGTGGGATATCTGAAATTAGGGAAAAGTAAAAAGTTTATAGTCGTATGGTTGCTTTTCATTGTAAAAGCACCTTGAGTGGTTCCCAGAACTGGAGAGGCGATATACAAGTATGTTGTTGTTGTTGCTTGTTCTGAAACTGTTCTAAAACTTTTACAGGGTAAAAGAGGAGGAAGAAGTTGCTTTTAGCTACCAAAAACATGGTGTCTTCTCACGAGGATGCTGACGTTCAGTTGTTTCCTTAAGCAAGAAATGAGCCTTGTTGTTGGTGTTATCATGTTGCAGGTCTGAGTTTACTGTAGTGACTCTCACACACTCTTTCTTTCTCTCTGATGCTGTCTTTTTGTGATATCAGTATTTTTCATAACTAAGTAGAAAGCTGTTATATAACAAGATGAGAGTGACCAAGTCATTGGAAGTGACAATCACTGTTAACCTCGGAGTGAGTTTACAATGTGTGCATTTGATGTGGGCTCATTTACTTCTCTGTGACAGATAGATACGAGGTATTCTGTTCCACTCAATTATCGAAAGGGCAGAACAATATTACAGTACTGCAGAGATAAGCAACAACATTTGGTGTCTCATTAAACAGGATAGAGACTAAATAGCTGTTTTATTGGAGCTCTGAGTGGTCAGTGCATCTTAGACAGTCCTCATTTGAGGCAGACTTGGATAAGTGGGAGTCTGTGTCACCAGGTGTATGTTCCTCTGCCTGAAGTGATAAGTGGTTTGGTTACTTTCCTTCACACTATACCAGGCTGGACGGTCAGCGATGGTTGCCAAGCAACTATGCAAAGTATTATTAACCTTTATTTAACCAGGGTTGGTGCCATTGAGATCAACAATCTCTTTTATAAGGGAGACCTGGGCCACGCATCCACAATCACTCCTATGGGTAATTTAGAGTCACCAGTTAACTTAACATGCATGTTTCTGGACGTAGGAGGAAGCCGTAGTACCCAGAGGAAACCCATGCAAGCACGAGGAGAACGTGCAAACTCCACACGGAAAGTCCCCTGCCGGGGATCTGAACCAGGAACCTTCTTCCTGTGAGGCAACAGTAGAAGGAAAAAAGCCCTTTCTAATAAAAGATGGTCCAACTTTGAGAAGATTTTGAAATAACTTGTTTGTCCTTTGCTGCTATGACTGTTTGCAAAGGCCATGAATCACACCTGCCTCAAACAGAGGAGGTTTAAGAAGGGAGATGAGTCACACTTTTTCATTTGTCAGTTGTCAAAATAAGAGGACAGAGCAATTAGCATGACTGATTCTTTCAAGACATTTGGTTTGAAGTGGGCTGGCATTTGAATCAACACAATAGCAGATTAAAAGTACCTGAGCGAGAGTTACGGACAGACCAGTGAACAATAATAATTTTTTCCCCTTTAAAGGTGATATATTATGATTTTGAAAAAAAAAAGTGCTTTCAAGCACAGAGATGTATTTATTTATTTGTTTGCCTGTTTGTTTTCTGAGCTTTGACACATAGGTTTGGCTTTCTGAAGTAATTAGCAACTACCAATTAGCAAACTTTGAGTCAACTGTGTCACTTTTTTGGGTCCACTTAAGCCTGCAGATATCAGCGGAAACTGTGACACCTCGGATCCAGCTCTAGGTTGATTATTCAGCCTCCACATCTTGTTTAAATACATCGCTGCATTTGCTGTACCTCTCAGGAGGGTATGTTAAGAGAGGAAAGCGGAGAGGAGCAGATGACTCCAGCCCCTAAAACTAGCTCATTTGAACAGTGCTGTGGAGACACGGTTGAAGTGGAGCTTTTGTACAGTATCCCTGTGGTATTTTCACTAAAACATGCCACAGATATTTCACTATTGCCTGAAAATATTGTTCCAGTTTGAATAAAGGGCAGAATATATCTCCTTTAGAGATGTATCTGATGGCCCGTTGATGCTTCTACGTGAGCCATCCAGTGTTTGGTAGGGTAATTACAACACAACATTGACGACAACAAACAAGTACAAGCTACGACATATCGGTACTGTATTTTGGCTTTCCACAAAGTTGATGCGTCAAAGGCTAAATCATGCTTAAACGTGTGTCCAAATTCCAAAACTTATTGCTTATGCAATTAATTTCCTCCACCAAGGATATTATGTTTTTGCCAGCGTTTATCTGTTTGTTTGTCAGTCTGTCGGTGTTCGAGATAACTCAAAAAGTTATGGATGGATTTTGATTGCAAATTTGCACCAGACAAATAAGCTTTTTTCCTGTTATTTATTTTGTTCATTTAAAATAAAACCTCTTTATGTGCCAGAAGTTTGCCCTTTTAATGTGAAAGTTTCATTTTGATAAAATTTTGGCTTCTGATGTTTTAGTAGGACAAGAAAATTACAAGATTTTGTGAAATTATTCAAATATATGTGTTTTTTGGACATTTATACAGCAATAAAGAATACCGCGATAATATTGTAAACCGTGATAATTTGTTCATTATAATCGAGATATCAAATTTTCTATATCATTACATCCCTACTGTACAAATGCTTGTCTACTGTAATTATATGAATAGTAGTGAGTAATAGTAGTTTGCTTCATGATGATTTTAACTGCTTTCCATAAGGTGACGCTAACTTTCTCTCATTACTTTAGAAAGAGCTCAGTGTAGGACTGCATTTTGTTCTATAGCAGAAATGGTCTGCTTCAAGACAGTGACACCATCTTTCTAACCTCCAGGCCAAGCCATCATCCCAAATCAGATAGTAAAAGTAGAAATCTAATAACTTCTTCTTCATGCTTTCTGAGCAAAAACAGTAAGGCTTGGAAATGGTAAATTGAGCCCTAAGCTGAAAGTGGAGTTTCCTTTCAGTGAATAAGATTTGAAGTATTTGGTATTAAAGTCAGAGAACGACCCTGTCATATTATCGCCTTCAGTGACTCCTACTGGTTTGGTTGCTACGCTTGTTAACTGGAGAGAGGGGGAAACCAGTAAGAGGCTGCTCGCCCAGAGAAACACCCCACTGTCAAGTGAAAAGAAGCAGCTTGTGACTCTGTGTGTACCAGGTGAAGCATGTGGTAGTCTGCACCCTCCTCAGGCCACTAGTAGGAGTTGGCATTGACAGGAAGTGTCGCACAAAGGGAAATTGGCGACCAAATGAATTGATACTTGCCAAATTGGGGAGTTGCTCCAGTATGTAACATTATAAACTGCTTCAGTCAGGGTTTTTTCCCCCCTTTTTTTTGACCAAGGACCATGCCGACACGGTTTCACGACAGTGTATTTCGATTGTTGGAAATTCATATTCAACATACTTGCATGTTATGTCATGTTGAAAGAGATATATTATATGTTGAAATTGTAATTGTACACCTTAAAGCTTGTGCCTCAATGTACTGTAACTGCATTAAGACTTTTTTCTGTTTCCTTTCACAGACTGGCAGAAAAGAGAAGGGTGACCCACTGAACTCAGCTATCGACAAAATGACCAAAAAGACCAGGGACTTGCGCAGACAGGTGAGCTCATGGTTTTATGACGCTGCTGTCTCTCCATGCTCATCTCATTGCAGACAGCTGTGTACCTTTTTGCAATGAAGGCACAACTTTACGACTGTGAAGGAAAAAGGCCTATATATTTTGCCTGTCTGGTGGGCAGACGGAGAAAATTTATGGATGCTATACACAACAAGTACATCTTTGTGACATAAAAGACCAGCGCATGCGGATGACGTGGCCCTGCTGCAACCAGTGATAAGGCGAACGTAGTATTATTAGGGATCATAGGGGTTTACTTGAGATCTGTTATAATCTCGTGCTATTTCTTCAGCTGTACCTCAAAATTACTTTTTCTTTTTGATTGTAGCCAAACACAGTGAACTGAAAACTATTTTTTTATGAGATGCTAGATATCTTTGAGGCATTCAGAGATATTGATTCCACCTCTACTTTAAATTCTCAAAACTCTCAAATTTGTATCATGAAGCAGCAGTTAAATTCAAAGAAAAAAAACAAAAAAAGAAACACCTGGCAGTGAGGAATGAGTAATTGATTCATGCTGTGATCCACAGTATCAGCACTCATAAGAAATATTGATTTATTTCTCATTTTCACTAAAGACAAGGTTAATCTCTGTTTTCCCTGCTGGAATGTGTAAAGTATTATAAAAGAGCAAACATAGGTGCTTGTGACGTGCTCTTTCAACTGACGGGGGCTGAATGGGCCAAGCTGCTCATTGAATAACTTCACAGCAGACCTGCCATCGCAAATGTTGTTTCAGTGGCTATGTGAAATGACTGCTGCTCTTAGCGCGGCTACGCTAAGCTAAGCTTCGTCCTCAGACCCTTATAGATCGCCCACAGCCAGTCTTGGTGGTCTGTGTAAATGATGCAAAAACAATATTTTGAATTCCGGGGGTCAAAATTGGCACCCCCACTCCTGTTTTCCATCACGCCCGGAGTGACTGGTATTACACACGTACCAGAATACATCCGAGGGAGCATCTTTCTTCTGAGAAACACACCCAAGCACTTACTGTCAGGACATCGGTTGTGTTGTGTGATTTGTTTTCACACCCCAGCACAACCCCTTCCATCATGCAGCATGTTCTGTTTTTCTTCGTTGTTGTGTTTTGTTTTTTGTTTTTTTTGTCGTTGTGTTTTCTTTGCATCACAAAGGCACTCTACCTGCATAGAGTAATTGTATCTGCTATGACCTGTGAAGACCACGAGATCATACTGAATGAGCAGCTATAACTCTCTCCTGCCGGGCATTTGGCGAGGCTGACAGGCTGGCAGGCGGTATTCATTCTGACAGGATATTGTATTGACTTAGGGGTTGGTTTGACAGAATGGGCGGTGTGTTTAAGCTTCGAGTTAAGATGGGAGGGCAAACTCTCAGCACACATGCAGGCATTGCATAGAGTTGTGATACTGTAATTATGTCAACAAGACACGTGTTGAGTTTAGCAAGTCGCTGGCTCCATGTCGAGACGGCCCCTCCTGAGGGGAGGATCACAGTTGTGCGTTTCAGATTTTCAGCCTCCAACATCTCCTTTGTGAAAAGGAGGCATCAAATATTACAGCAAACAAACACAGATGACAGACGGCATTTGTGAAATGGGAGCAGGTAAGAACAAGCAAGGCTTGCGACAACCCCACCAGAGACATGCCGCATTGTTTTCTTTCTTATGCTGATGTGTACACATATGAGACAATACTCAGCTGTCTGTTTACCCATAGAGAGCTCAGTCGATCTCAAGCAAGCTTTACATTTACCCCTCAATTCTTTTCTTTTTTTTTCTTCATTTGAGAATGTATAATGTTGCACCACAATCGAGCTGGAGGCAGATATGCATTGGAGCAGTTACGTCACACAGGGTTTAAAGAAATGTTGATTTCCAGCGTGGCAGTAACGGTGCGTTCTTTATCCAAAGAACAGAAGTCAACGGTACGCAAGCAAACATGTCTTAGAGTCTTACATAAGGCTTTTAATCTTGACTAAATTGAAAAAGAAAACCAGAACCCCTTCAGTCATTAATTTGCTCTGGTGTTTAGGCTTATACGGTAGCAGGTAACAACGTGCCTGTGTCCCTCAGCAGGGCAGCACAAGGAAATTTACATATGCTCTTACCAGCCTCCCAGAAGATCACAAACACAGCGCAGACAGCCCAACCATGAAAACCCAATGGCATATGTGAAATTTTCTTGCATGACAAGAATATATCAAGACAAAAAGCTTTCCCGGGACTTCATCTCCATAAGTCAGTGCCCCTGATGCCTCACCAGTCAAGTTTAACAGCAGGTGACCCGCTGCTTTCCTGCTGTACATCTGGTACTGCCAGCAGTGGAGCTGCTTTCATGAACAAAGTTAATCATGACAAGGATGACAAGAAAAAGATAAATGCTTATATTGAGCATTTAAAAAGTATCACAATATTACAAAAAAAAAGAAGGAAAAGACAATAGATTGTACATATTAAACACTATTTCAAATGAATAATTCAGAAGCATGTAATCCATGCAAAAATGAAAATGCAATTATGACCAGACAATGGCATATGAAAAAAATTAAAAAATGTATGAGTACAGTCATAGTTAGAGTGAAAGCACAGTTGCTACGACGTCAAAAATGTACTTTCCTCTCTCTCTCTTATTTTTTATTTTTTTGGTAATGTTTTTACACAAACACACACACGCACGTGCAGCTAAGGGGCGCAAACCACAAAGCCACAATGTCAAAAGTTCAAGTTCCAACCAAAGGACCGTTGCTTCTTGTCCTACCACTTTATTTCTGTCTGTTAGCTTCCAAACACAGGAAATATGGGATGAAAGCCAGAAATGTGTGATATGATTATATTCCTTTAGTTGATGCTGCTGCAAATATCATTTGGTAAAGAGACTTTTTTTTTTTTTTTTTGCACAGGAGGAATATAAATGCTTAAATTCTATAAATGCACAAATGACATTAATTATTTTCAAAACACTAAATAATGATAATAAAAATGTTATATATATGTATATATATATATATATATATATATATATATATATATATATATTAGATTTTCTTTTCTTAGTCATTTTATGAAAAAAGACAAACTGCACCAGTAAATAACAGTTAAGGATTTACAGCTAAATATATAATGTAAGAGCATAATCAATAAATATAAAGATTTGCAAACCAGAATGTTTTCCAGAGAGTTTGAGTGGCTGCTGCCAATTAATATTAGTGCTGGTTATATTCTGCAACCTTTGCTCAAATCTTGAAATTAACAAAAAAAGCACAGACATTTTTACCTGAAATGTTCAAAAAGCTTACTTTTTAACTTTTTAAAGAGACATGCATGTAGACTAATGGAACAATGTTTATGTGATGAGAGTTCATGATTAGTTTACGATCAGTAGCAAAATTTATAGCAGGGAGGTGACTGACTGGCTCCAGACGGATTAAGCAGCATGGCAGCAGCCTCAAACATACAGATACAGTCAGCCAGATCTATCACGATATATTTTGATGGATACCATAGAGCTTAACATTATTAGATCTGTCCAGTGTTAAATAACAAGAAAAAAGCCTCTATAATAGAAGAGAAAAAAAAATCCATGGAAGTGTAGTTAATTCATTAAGACAAAACGTTCCTTGAAAACTGTATGTCTGTATTGGTGCATCAGGCAGAACATGGATGCAAATTCAGTGTGCTTTGTTTTGTTTAGGGTTTTTTTTTTTTTTAATGGTTTTTGATGTAAATACTACTTTTGATGAAATACTAAAACTGCATTGCACTTTAAAAAACATTGGTACAGTGCAGTTCGTCATGAAATGGCATCTCACAACATCCATGAAATCCGTAGGAATCAAATGTAGAGCAGCGTTCCTGATTGCAACGTCAGAGTAATGCTCATGTAGATTCTTGATCATCACTTCTAATAGTAATCTAAACATGGTAATTGAGTAATCAAATGTCCAAAAAAAAGAAAAAAGCTAATGGTTAATCATGTCATTTTTTGGCACATTGACATCAACAAAAAGCCTGAAAATAAGTTGTTCTCCACATTTTCCATCACTCAACATAAGCATAAACATATGATAGAACATGTTGATATTTATAGAATGTGATTACACAATTAAATTGATTTAAAGATTATCAATATTTAAAAAATGAAGCTTAAAATATTTTACTGTCTTTCAAAAAATACTCTTTGTGGCATAGATTACACCGAAAACAGATTACATTTTCTCCAATAACTTATTTATGATGTTCTTGAGCCTCTTTAAATTCTATCTGGTCCATCTGTCTAAATCTGACTTTACCTGGTCAGTCTACTTTAAGGTTCTGCATTAGTGCAGAATTTACATATTAATGCATCAATATGTAAGTTAATGCACGTGAAATAAGGTCCCGCTTTCTTAATGCATGAGTAGATAAGATAGGCAACGTCTTAATTTACAGACACTTCATATATGAGACTCGTGAGCTTGGTCAGTTCATTCAATTCAGAATCAGTGTAAAAGTCTGAATTTACTGATATAAAATATTAAATTCAAATAACACATCACCCTTTTTCGGTTGGATAACATTGGCAGATCATTTTCTTGGCCTGAAAAATGAAACCAACACTGACCTGCCAAAAGTAGTTGATCCTCAAATCTCAAATGTTTGTGCAAAGCTACACTCTGTAATAATCACAACTATTTATGTGGACTAATCGCTTTCTTATATTAATAGGTTTTATTTGTTTTTTTTTTTTTTATTACCACAGAACGAGCCATTTATATCTGTTTCAGCAGCAGGTCCTTCTAGATGGGAGAATGGCCACGTGGCCTGTTGCCATAAAAAGTTTCAAGTCATATAGAGAAGAAAACTCGTCACATGTCAGCAAGGAGGAAGAGAGTTTAGAAATCACCGGCTGTGGATGCTGTTGGACACACACACTCACTATTATACCAATCCCTCCCATCTTAATATATACGCTCTGGATCGATACACAATCAGACACGAGAGGAATGCTCGTCAGGTTACAGTGACTGCTCTGCTCAGCTTCGAGCGCAGAGAAGAAGTCGTGTCCATGTATTACTGTGATGACCTTAATAAAGAGCGCGCTTCAAGTAAATGTGGAGACTTGGTCCCCAACCACAATTTGTTCAGTGAGTGGCAGAAAGAACAAGGAGCATCACAGCAGCTGACGTGATGTGAAAGGTGAGGGAGAGGGAAATTTATAATGCCACTGCGTGGAAAAACACTTCTGGAGCTAATTTGAATAACTTAAAGGGGAAATTTTTTTTCCCCCAATATTCTACTGTTTATATTTACATGTTTGAAATAACTACTAAATTATGAACAGAACTATGTTACTCCAGTCTTACCAGATTTCCTTCCACCCAAGTTCACATGATGTAAAGTTGAGCTCCAGAGCAGTTGCAGACCTTTCAGAAGATACACACCAGACTGGTGGGAGGGGGGGAGTCAGATCAAGGGACTGACTCCACCCCTTAGAAAAACCTGCTCTGTACAAAGCTGTAAAGACAATGTGGACTAGGGAGCTATTACTTTATTTATTTCTTTAACTGATTTTTAAGGGTCGTTTTGAGTAAAAGGTGAAACCGATATGGAGCAGTTGCGACCACTAAAGGCTATACTTGATTCCTCGGATCAGTAGTTTGCAAACCAGTGGATTCCTTTGCAGTGGAAATGTATATCTTTTAACAGACAGCCAGAACCAGGTCACACCTCTTATATACCCTTCTGTGCCAGTTCTTTACATTTGTTTTCCTTCTTAGTACCTACTGGGTTGGCTCTGTTGTAAAGTGGTTAGGACTCACGTTATCTCAAAGCATGGAGGATTGAAGTTTCTCTCTCTCTCTCTCTCCTTCTCTCTCTCTTCTGGGTACTTCAATGTCCTTCCATACTCCAGAGACATGACATTTAGCTTAATTACTGACTCTAAATTAACCTTAGGTATGAATGGGCACGTGCATGATTGGGTGTCTCTGTCGCCCCAAACATATTGGCTTTTGTTTTGCGGAATATTTCCACCCTTTCACACTCTCGGTGTGTGTATCGAACTGCCACGTTGCGGAAAGGCAGGAATTGAGATAACCAAGGGCTGAAAAAGGGGCAGACAGCTTGTGTTTGTAAAGTGGAACCCCAACCCATATCGGAAACGAAATGCAACTAGGGATGTAACAATATGGAAAATTTGATATCTTGATTATAATGACCAAATTATCACGGTTAACGATATTATCGCGATATTCTTAACTGCTGTACAAAAATTGCCAAAAAAAAACAACATACATTTTAATAATTTCACAAAAACTTGTGAATTTCTTGTCATATTGAAACATTAGAAGCCAAAATCTTGTCAAAATGAAACTTTCACATTAAACGGAGAAACAACTGGCACAGAAAGAGGTTTTATTTTAAATAAACAAAATAAATAACAGGAATAAAGCCTATTTGTCTGGTGCAAATTTAAATATACACTTTAACAACCATAATAGGTCAAAATATGCAAACAATTATCATGAACAAAAATTATAGAGCAAGTTCAAATTAAAAAAAACTTTGGACTTTAAGATGAACCTTAAATACATATAAATGTGCAAATAAACAGTTGTTTGGGAGCCAAATATGTTGTTATGAATTGTAGTTCACTCTGTGTGTCTGTGGGTGTCGCTGTGTTGTGACCTGAGGGTCAGGTATAAAGGTAGAGCCTGTTATTGGTTAGGTGTTTGACCCAGAAGGGCAAAAGGTTTTTGACCGCTGTGGCGCTAACTGCCGGCGTTATGGTTATCGGATCAGTTAATGGAATAAATTATTATTTTAACTGCATCAGTAGAACATCGTTCCAGTCCAACACGCAACAGTAACATTTACAAAATGAGAGTTAGCGAAGCGCGTCAACCAGGTCACTCTTGGTCAAACATCTCAGTAGCTTGAAACATTAGGCTTAGCTCCTTCAAGTTGCTTGTACAAATCACAATAAAATGTAAACAAGTGCTCTGCAGACAGGATCATTGTCCTCCACTAGTTGTCCCTCTGCATTCTTAAAATAAATAAATAAATATGCCCAGACCTCGGATTTTGTCATTTTAGTGGGTTGGTAAATGTCCTGCGTGCTATCGCCAGTTTCAGCCATGCTCATGTTACAATGCCGATGTTACAAGCTACATATTCACGTGAGACACAGTCACGAGTCGCTCGCAGACTTGAATGACGCTGATATTACATATCCTGGTAATCGCCCGCAATAATGAGATGAAGTCAAACTTAAACGTAATCGTTATCGCGTAAAATTTAACTGCGCTTTAACGTAATACCGAAAACCGTTCCATCCCTAAATGCAACACCAGAGTATGTCTAGCAACACCATCGCCGGGACACAGAAGAAAACAGAGCCAACACATTTATCTGCATATATCTTTGTTCTCTCACTCTAAATAGCTTAACAAATTGGAGATATACAGAAATAAGAAAGCTTTTGAGTCCTCAGAAAGAAGATGAAATCAGGCGGTACATCACAGTCTCTTTTGAATTGAAACAGCTGAATGAATGCTGATGCGCTTGAGTAGCATTCATTCATGTTATGAGCAAATTAAAACAGTTAAAGAAATTCCACCGAGCAAACAACAACATTTTTCTTGTAGTTTTGACTTGACAGACAGTGTAGTGATGTCACGTATACAGTTAGACTCGCACTTTCATTTCCGGATACGCGTTGCCGGTTTTATGTAAGCAAGAGCGTGCGTTTGGCCTTCCTTGGTCCAGCATGTGAAAACCGACGGGGTGAGATTTGGGGATGCATCTTTCTGTAAATATTACAGAAGTATGCATGTGCCGTGTGTTAGACCTGAGATGGACCCACCCCTGGTGCACTGACTGCTGGACCAGGCTCCAGGCCCCTGCAGCCACAAACACAATAACATACGTGTTGAAAATGGATAGATGGCTTGCTTCTTTTTATGTGCCTATAAGTGAAGTATCATAAATACACACATTTTTCCCAGAGATAAAAAGTGAGAGAGAACGCTTGGTAATAAAAGGCAAGCATACACGTTCAAACCTGGAAATTGCTGCATAATGCTTAACATTTGAATTTCTTTCATGTATTTAATTAGCATTCTCTACATGTCCAACCTGTCAGAGCAGCTTGAAATGAACCATGTGTTTTACCCCCTGTATTCATGTCTGTAATGAATGTATCTGTCAAGTGATCTCTTTAGGCCATATTTTGACTGATGGTTGATTCCAGTATTCCCAGTAGCACAACAGCCTCAGATATTCTGTCTCATATGTTTCTTCTGTCTCTCTTTCTCTACCTCTCTTTATGCTTTGGGGTGTTAAAGTAATTTCCATTTTTGCCATTAGTTTTTTCGTTGGTATAGCTGTTGTTAATTGTGGAGGGTTTAATTTTAAGGAGAAACAGCTGCCATGAATCCCGTCAGGCTCCAACTCTTTGTTCAGACCGACAATTTTAGACTATTTTGAAAATCTTTATCGTCTTTTTTTTTTTTATCAAAAAGATTTTGATGTTATATGAATCTGATGTTATATGTTCATGCATCTGCTTTGACATGCCCTATTTTTATTTTTTATTTTTGATTCCTACAGAAGAATTAAGATGATGCCTCCCTTGAATACAAATCAAATAAAATTACATGGCAAATTTTTGTCAAAAAAAATTGTTTTCAAGCACGTAAATAATGCATCTCCCTGTCACCAAGCCCGATGTTAAAAATGTTTGTGTTTAAAGTCTTTTTTTTCCTCCTCTCTCAGCAGGTTCTTACTTAAAATGGGCATATTATGAACAGGAAAAAAAATCTGTGCTTGACAGCATATATTTGTCTCCACTGACTACCAGCTCCAACTCAGACATAATACAGCGCTGTCACCTTGTTTGAGGTTGTCTCAGTCTGAAAAATATGGGATTCAGTCAGCAGTTCAGGTTTACTGATACGTGACACACTTAGATTAGAGCAGAATTATCCAGCTTCCCCATCTTTATCTGGGCCTACCTTCACATCATGCTGCTTTTGCTGCACCTCGGAAGTGGGTAACACAAAAGTATAACAGCCATAATAAAACAGGCAGACTCTACGGCAGAAGGATTTCGGTGGAAAGGCTCACTGCACTTCCTAAAACAGACTACTTTGAAAAGAGATGTGAATAAGTAGTTAAAATGGTTCTGTTGTAATAAATCATTATATCTCTGTGATAATCCGACCAATGCAAGGGGATCAGTTGTTCATGTCAAAGGGGAATTTTTAGGTTTCATGTTGTAATATTGTTTCCTTTACCGTTTGTCACATAAGCAGGCTAGCTGTAAGCCCCTGTACCGTGACCCACCTGTTTATAGTTCATGTTTTGAAACCTTGATTCTGTAATATGGGCTTTGTCATCTTGTTGGACTGATTAAGAGGACATACTCATTAAGAAAATGTTACTGTAGCACCCTGTCAATTTCAAAGAGCACAGGCAAACCTGAGATCACACATGATCCCTTCTGACCAAGGCTGCTCATTTATTGTAAGTGCATAATGTCTAATCACTCTTTTGCTTCAGGAGAGCCGGAACAGCGGGTCATTATTCTTCTGATTTTCTTGCTATTTAATGTTTAATAATAATTACATTTGTATATGCTGCTGTGCACACAACATGGAGCACCACTCATAGTGATTGATTATAACTAGCATTTCCTAAACAAAATGATTTCTATATTATTTGAAGACATGGGGTTGCAGGTAAAACATGACAAAAATTACAATAAATGCTTTGAGAGAGATTTCATTTGCTGCATATTGGTTTAGTGTGAATTTTAAAAGGGTGTTTGTTTTTTTTTTAACTGTTATTTACCAATTCTGTCATTTGTTCTGAACCAATTCTAGTGAAAAAGTAACACCTTAAAAAAGATAATAAAATATGAGAAAGGAGGAGAAACACTTTCATGAGAATTTGGGATATTTTAATTTTGAATGATCCTGTATCTGGTAGATACAGGATCCAGATACAGGGTTTTGTGCAAATTCATCAGGCTCTCACTTGCAAATCTCCAAACATCAATTGTTAATTTTAGGTTATCTGTTCATTTCCAGTGCTTTTAATAATAACTCACAATTTAACCAGCATTTCTATTTAGTTTATCTGTTTTTTGTTTGTTTGTTTGTTTGTTTATTTAATGTAACATTCGTCAGATTTATTTCTTTTATGAATATATATTTCTATGATGTGGTACAAAAAAAAAAAGAAATAATTAAAAAAAACACCCCATGTACAGTAGTCATGGAGTTAAAGTCTATGCATTGATGAAAAAATCAATTTTAGTACCAAGTGATGGTTGCCACTTGGCGTAGGGGTGCACGATAACTATCGGACCTGTAACTATCGGGCCGATAACAGGGAATTATGACATCATCCCGATAAGTCCGATATCATGATGAATAGCCCCGATAACATATATATATTTTTTTTTTGTCAACACGGCAGTGCCTCGCTCCCTCTGAGCCTTGAATGACCGGCAGTGAATGAGAATATCCACAGACCAGCAGTGAATGTAATGTTTAAGTGACATCGGCATAATCAGAAAAACGATTACTCAATAAGGAAAATCAAGAATATTTCTATCAGTTCAAGGAGCCTTTATTTTTTATATCAGTCAGTAATGCACCTTATTTAAGTTAATGTGAGATATCAAATAGGTTTGTTTGATAGCTTTACGAAAATGTTTGAGAGGCTTGCTAATAGTTTTTCATTGGAAAAAATAAATATCTGTTCATTTAAATAGTCAAAACTATTTTTGATCTTGTTCATAGTATTGATGTAATGATCTTAGGTATATGTGTGTGTTATCGGTTATCGGTATCAGCCTTTAGGAGCTGAAAGTTATCGGTTATCGGTATCGGTAATAAAAAACAGTTATCGTGCATCCCTAACTTGGCGCTAACATCGGTGCTACCAACTGATTTTGAACATATGTGCAGTTTTGAGGAATTGATGTACCCCAGTGTTGAAAGATAAGAAATTTTGAAGTTTTGTACCAGTGGCTTAAAATTATTGTATTTTGAGGAAAATTATCATATGTACCTAATTTGCATTCCGACGTGTATCAGGACCATCTGCACAAATGGCGTATTATCAGAGGCATGATATAGCCTATAAAGCAGTTTTACCATTTAAAAGAAAAAAAAATTCTGGCAAACTCTCTTTCACAGGAATTTCCCAGAAATATTATTGGTCCGTTTACTACAGATCCAGAGTGAGTTTTTGTACCTGGGATGACAGTGCAAATATTCAGTGAGCATTTATGGTGGACTGTGTTGCTGCAGCGCACAGGAGGTGTTGTTTGTTGATGTTTTCTCATCATACCAAAACAGCCAATGATATTTCTTCCTGCTCGCTTCCCATATAGCCTGCATGATTTGAATTAGTCCCGCCTCCGTCTGCGATTTTGCTGTATAGCCGCAACCCAATTGGCTGATGGATGTGTTGAAGTGGGAAAAGGTGAAAAATATTTGTATCAAATTCCCGCAGACAAAAAAAAAAAAATATAAGTATTAAGTATAAAAGTTTTATGTGTGATTTTACTCAGTTTTTTCATTAGCTTTTTCTTAATACACAGCTTTAGATGAATGTGCACAAATGCTTGCTTATAGACGTGCATTGTTTTTGACAGCTGTCTTACTCCATACTCAGCTGTCACCGCTACTGTTTGCACCCAAGTGTGAAGCAGCAGGGAAGCGATTTGGTGTAGAGTCACTGCTCTTTCCACATTAACTTGCTGGCTGCCTTTGACGTACATAGTTGTCAGTTTGAATCCGAATACCGACATCAATGAGTAAAGAGGATCCAGTTGAGGTGGTTTGGATATCTTGTTAGGACGCCTGCTGGAAACCTGCTGCGAGGTGTTTTGGGCATATCCAACCAGGCGGAGGCCCCGCGGCGGACCCAAGACACATTGGAGACGTTTCATCTCTGAGAAGAAATATTGAATATATTATATAGACAGGATCATTTATGTACAATATAGACAAATAAATATTTCTTCAATTAACTAACTTCCTATTCTAATTAGCCAGAAACATGACTTGAATTTTGCTTTGCTTGAGTTCAACATATCAGTTTAATTCTCATATTTATTAACTATTTGTATCTCAAAGCTTAAGTCAGTTCCGATCTTTTTCAATTTTGTTTTGTTTTTCCTTTTTTTTTTTGTCTTTTGAAAGGCGCAACTTAATTTTTGATATGTATCTGTTTTCCTCCGAGTCAAGACTCTGTGTTTTTATGCTGTGATTGCTCTTGACATTTTAATAAAATTATTCCCATGCTGACCTTAAGATGCCCATCCCAAAGTGCTCTGAATCATAAATGCAACTGTAAACATTTAGAAATCCACCACAGCCTGTCTCTTTTAAATTCAGATCCTTGTCCTTTTGTTGTTGTTGTGTTTTTTCCCCATTTGGTAAGGCTCTGTTGAACTGGAAACGAGTCATGTTGCCAGCATCTCTAAATGCATGTGAATACTCATGATAACTCAGTGTTTATTTTTGTGGAATGCTTTGAACACAAATTCTTTTTGAGTCATAGACTGATCATAGTGGATGTTTGCAACGGCCTCCCTCGGGCATCTGCCTTTGTGACAGAGCAGGTTTCTACAAGATATAAACATTTCCCCAATAACAATCAATCATGCAAAATTAATGCCCATGTATCTTTGAAGATCACTTAAGCCACCCACATGTGAGTGGTCCACATGCATACTAATCTGTCAAGTTTTGTTACATATGCATCTGTCTAAGGATTTCATAAAGCTTCTTTTGATCCACCTCGCATATATGGTCAGCCAGCTGAAAAGTATGACTGAATAACTTCCTGTATAGAGCTGTAGTTTACTGTAAAGCTTGATCACTGTCCTTTCTTTCAGTCCACCAGCTAAACAAAGGCAAGCATTTAATTGCATTTTACAAAGGGGAAAAAAAGCTACAATAAGGTCTTTCCATTTCCTCTTCTGTCCTTGTAAACTTGTAAAAATAGACACTTGTTCATGTATCCATTGATTCATGCATTGGCCATCAAATCATGTAGAAATATAAATCTCTCTCTGGTATATGAGCTTTGGATCATATCCTTCCATAATCATTGATTTTAATATCAATTTTTTATGAAGGTAAATTGAGTTTGGTCTCACTCCCAGAACAGCAGATACTGAAGCTTTGTCATCACATAGCACAGTGCCGGTTTAATATTGTGAGAGGATCTATATTCCTGTCACCTTTTTCTAACCCAAACCAAGTAAATTTTGCGACAAAGCCAATCAACGAATTTTGCCGCTCGTTACTGAGCTAGTGTAGGTGCTAAAAATAATTAATAAGCTACTTTTGCCTCAAAACAAACTCCTGCTACGTATTCCTTAATGACCCCTCCTGCCTCTTGAAAATGATTTTGTTGCTTCTTAAAAAAAAACTTTGTTTGATTTAGATGTCAAATATCGCCATTGCGATGCCTGAAACGGTGCTCACCGCGCCTGTATCTCAGAGGCACTTCTGGCCTCAGCAGTATGCTCACTAAGAGCAGGTTGACACGTCTACTTATTTCAGAGGTCGCAAGTTTTTATTTGGCAATAAGCCCTGAATAAAAATGGATTTTCAAATACATCCTGCAGAAAAGATGTACATTGTTTTGCCATTTTCTTAATGAAAAGACTAATTTTTGTCAAAGCATCAGCTCTTAACTGATGACAGAAAGTATGAAGTAAATATCTTTTGAAAAATCACAATATATTGTTACTTTATCAAGCTATACTTTATATGTAATGGTGCATGACCAGCAATGTAATTCAACCTATCCATATCTTCTTAGCCTTTTATTGTAGCATAAATGATATTTCCATCTGTCATATTTCCAGTCTGGTATTTCTTCTCAACCCACATGCGTCAACTCAACATGCAAGTAGCATTTTTGAAAAATAAAATATATGTATATGGATGAAAATATAATGCCACCACCTGCTATGTTTCTCAGTGATTCAAAAAAAAAAGAGAAAAAATTTTAAATATAAAACAAAAACACATTGCATTGAAAGCCTGAGCCACTGTGGCTCTGCTCAGCTATGGAGACAAATGGCTTCCCCACTAACTTGTAATGAGCCGGGCCTGTGCCATCTATTGGAATTCCAGTTCTATTTCCTTTAAGTGTTAGTGAAATACAGAGGGAGTTTTAGGGGAGAGACAGTGGGAATGGAACATAGAGGGAGGGGAGCTCTGAAATATTGAAGATGGATTTCTGTGGGAGTTTTGTGTGGGCATTAGAATGCTGATGGTGCAGGAGAGACCACAACTTGGGAAATTACTCGTCTGCATCATTGCTCCACTCAAATCCGCCATCAGAATCTGTTTCGCTGTTGGACAGTTATGGGCATCCCAAGGCTGAGTACACTTTTATACACATCTTATGCTTATGTACTTAACTGCGCTATCAATTAATGATGCTCTAGAGTAACAACTAATAAAAACTTATAACAGTGATGTACTGCAGTGGGCCCATCCAGTTAGATCAAATAAATGTTCTCATGTAAATTTGCCCTTTTAATTTAATTTCTTGTTTAAATTGTTTAATAGCTTTATTGTCATTTCAAACAATACATTTAAATGAAAAGATAAACAATTCAAACTCAAAATGAGGATGCTAGTCAATTCATTAACTAATCCCTTCATTCATTTGTTCATTCTCCACATGTTGCGCACTTAATTGACATTCTTTACCATGCCAAGGTGTATTTACAACTAATTAGACAAGAAGCGCAAGGACAATGTGTGGTATGTTGACAACGTCCTTCAGAATCATCTTTAACACAAAAGTAAAATAGAGTTGGAGTATTATTGAGCTCATAATAAGAAAGATTCCAGGACGTTCTGTGATGCTGCAGAAACAATGCAAGAAGCGTATGCCATGCATTTCAGGTAACTGAGGTAGCCCAGTCACGATGGGTGTAGCTCAGGACACAAAATAAAAAAGGGAGCAAATTCAGAACTTAATTGAGGAACTGATTATGGACAAGTTTATTTATACATATTTTCTGTAATTACCGTGTTTTTGGATGTCTAAACCACTGAATACATGAATTTACCTCCCGAGTATCTTTTATTTTAGTTTGTTGTATTCTAATCTGAAAATTTTTGGGTATTAAACATTTAAATTTATTTCTGGAAACAAAACAAACTTGTAAAAAAAAAAAAAAAAATCAAGTACACAACAGAGCTTTGCTTTCTCAACAAAATATTAAAGACATACTTCAATTTTAAACAAATATTTGTGTGCTGAATTCTTAAACAGTCAACTGATTCATATATAATTCATAATAGGATGCATTAAGAATAAAAATTAGAAAGCAAACTAAATCCCTTTGAAATACACTTTTTTTTTTTTTTTTGAACATTTTTATTTATTTGCAGGAAAAGAGCAGAACAAGAAAATACACCTCAGTCATGACCATATTACTGTTCAAACCAAATAATATGCTAATAAGGAGTGGAAAGTTAGTGAATTAAATAAAAAATGCTTGAATAGACAATAAACTGAAGTGTTTTGCAAGTGTACTTTTGGCTGGGGAGTCGAGCAGTAAATGTGAGTTCATTTCTAAAACGATTAGGACATTACTGTAGTTCCTATATGTCTTTTAAACATGGATATACATTATAGAAGCAAAACAAAAACATAATCCCAGATATATTTTCACAGTCATGAAAAAACCAGGCCTTGTGGAAATATAAACAAATAAATCCAGGCTAACTTGAGCCAGGGTCTGTGCCTTATTGCTAATATTAGCAGTATTAATGGTGCCAAAGACTCGTTCACCCTAATGCTGACAAAGCCTTTGGTTCATGGTTTTTAAAGTCCCTACATTTTGCCTTTACAAGAAAATAAAAATTCAAATACATTTTTCCACAACGCCAGGAAATCTGTCCCTTTCGTCCCACGCTCTGGTCTATGTATTAAAAAACTGAAAAAGGTAATTACAGAGGATAAAGAGACAGTTGGTGTATTGATTTCAAAGAAGAAAAAAAAAAACTGACTCCAAAAACTTGACTCAGGTTTTTTATTTCTGTTTCTCAGCCGTATGTATATTTGCATGCACATACACCCAAGCATTCTACCTTCAGTTTACCTATGATGACTCTGCCTGTTGCCTTTCACTCTGTCTGTTCAGCTCTGTCAAAGACAACCCTAAAAATAAAGTATTGAAAACAAGTATGCTCACTGGAAGCCATTTCAAGTCATCCTTGACTACACCAAGGATTATTCCACTCTGTTTGATTTAATGCACAACCAATGTACACCTGGAATGAAATGATTGATGCTACATGATGGATAGAAACCCACTGCTTTTTATTTGCTCTTGCGCTTTACAACTTTTCACTCATTCCATCTTTGTCTTCATCATGTTTGACATCGTGAAAATGCGACATTATGTTTCAATAATATATGAGATGATGTCATCCCCCTCTTTGCTTTGATGGGCCTCACCTCCCAGGGCCTAACAGAAGCTTTTGACTGCTCTTGCCTCTTGCCATGACAGTTTTATCAAGCAACTTAGTGTTAAAGTCCCCATCAGCACGAGCTCAATGTAACGGTGCAACAACATGACAACAGTTCATCTTGATTATGCCGACACACAACCACAATCCTTTCAGCTGGCCCAGACTAACAACCGCTTTCCCCTGTGCTGCAGCGGCACTAACGGAGTGTGAAGATGGCTCTGGCATTGCAAGATTTTTATCTTCTGATTCTTCACCCTTCGTACCTGGTGGGAGATAGCAGAGTTGCACATTTTACTAATACAGAATGAAAAGGGTACAATATATTAAAAAAAAAAAAAAAAAGCAGCCTGGGTTATCAGCCTGTGTAGAAAACCTCACATGTCTTCTCTGATCCGTGATGCACCAGTATAAAGGAGTGTTTACAGGGAGCGTGTGTTTTTTTTTGCACGTGTACAAGCCTTTTCAGAGCTGTCATTTCTACTGAAATGACCAGTCACAGTCTGATCCCAGAAACAGCGAGGATGGATTTTCTGCCCTCAGAAAGTCATAATTCTCCATTGTTCCCCTCATCTTTGGTGGCATGCAGTTAAGATTTAATTGCTGGAGGTGATTTAAGTTGCACTGACAGAATTACATATGACTTCACTTTTGCTTCAATTAATTTCCTCCTGTCAAAGTCCAAGTCCTCTCTACCCTTTCTTGGATTTTTATTTAAAAATATGGTCATAATTTTTGTCATACATCAAATTACCGTTTAAAACGTGGCTTGAAAAAGTGAATCAAATCCCCATCACTCCTGCTTTTGATTAAACCAGTTTCCTTTTAATATGTTTAATATGTTGATAGATCATTTACAAGCCAATATGTGTTTGTCTGTAACAGGTACCAACGAGGGACACCTGTGCAGTTTATGATGCTGTTTTGTTTAATAACACTTTAATTGCATTTGACATTAATTCATACCGTGCTTGTAATGTTTATTCGCTGAATGAATGGATCAAAGGCTTTGAGTGTAATCAATTGTTAAGATTATTGAGGTTATTTTGCATCAAAATCAACTTAAACTTGGTTTTAAACATTAAGCAATTATGTTATTAGTCATTTTAGTAACATAGTAGTCATGCATATGAATAATGTTGTCATGGGAGGCATCTGAGACTGAACGCTACTTGGAAACAAAAGTGCTGCACATGTAGCAATCCTTTCCTCCCCGTGGTCCACTCCTTTCAGGCTCCGTGTGCTCGGAATAACTCCCACTTCATGTAAGATAAAGGACATGCCTGTGGTGGTTTCTCTGGGGCTACCCCCGGCATCTCATAGATCAGGTAGTGACAGAGATCAGGGACCATTTACTGTGTCATAAAACACCCAGTCTCAGTTGCCAGTTTGGTGCAAAATGATTCCATAAACAAGGATGTAAGTCACAATGTCTGCCCCTGTAAAAGCCCTAATGGGAAAAATGCCACCTTACAAGCAAATTACACCCCTGACCGTTGACAGTTCTTCTCTTTTCTTTTTTCCCCTCCTCTTCCCTAATGGGTTGCCCTTCTTCCTCCATCCATTTACCCCATTATGTTACTACACCATATTCATTACAGTGCTACGTGATGTGTAATCATTGCCAAATGTAATACAATGAAGTCATCTTCAATACTATTTAATGTGATCTCTTTTCTGTGTCTGCCCCTCTGTCCTGCAGTTGAGGAAGGCAGTAATGGACCACATCTCAGACTCTTTCCTTGAAACCAACGTGCCTCTCCTGGTGCTGATTGAGGCAGCTAAAAGCGGGAATGAGAAGGAGGTCAAGGAATACGCCCAGGTCTTCCGTGAGCATGCCAACAAGCTGGTGGAGGTAAGTTATGAGTTACACTTCAGCAGACACATATACGTCTCTTCTAATACAAGATGAGCAGATATTATCAGACTAAAAGTGATAATAATAGTGATGTTTTTAATGATTAAAATCCAAAAAACAAATGATCCAAAATTTCATTCAGTAGAAAGAGCAGAAATGCAGTCACTACTACTCTTATGTTATTTGACATCGATAAGCAATGATGCAACTGAGGACATTTGCTTTTTACATAAACATGTAGTTACTGCCAGTGCGGTGAAAAGAAACCTTAGTCATTTTTGGCTCACATGGTATTTAAAGGACTCTGTGTAGAACTTGTCTACGTGACTTTATTTTCACTGGTTGAAATCCATACGAATGCCTTTCCTCCCAGGGAATGGGGAAACGCAAATAAATAATTTGCAGCGTGGTAAGAGTCAAGATGCCAAACATCCCCTTCATCTGAACCACACACGATACAATTACGGTTACAATACTGCACGAGTGCAGTTTATAAAGCCTTCCTCACTTTACCTATGACCTCACTTGTTTTCTGTCCTGTTATTGTTGTTGTTGTTTTGAAGTAACATGATGGTTAGCTTAATTCACAAGGCTCGTCAGATTTAATTAAAGAGCATTGTATCTTGCACATTTAGTATAAGATGTATGTGTATTTTCCATCTTTCCCCCCCCAGACTGCTTAGCTATACAAAACAAGCTCTGCTGCATTTTATTTTTATTTTTTAAGAGTAGTAGTTAAATCCTTGACTTTACTTCTTTGGTACTAAATCTAAAAAGGCAAGGTGCCTTTTAAGGATCCATCCAGTCTTTATATTACCAACCCATCAAAATACTATTCACACTTGATCTAAAATTCTCCTGCAAGTAGGAGCAGAATGATATATCTTTTATCATTTACGAGGAGACAGTACATCCCTCTGATCTGATTTCCTCTTGTTTTTTGAAACGTTGAACTTGAAATGTTGTCCATCGCCTTTTTTTGCACAGAAGTTTTTGCTTTTTTTGCCCATCACCATCAGACCTGTGATATGTTTGTGTGGCTCTTAGTGGGAGTCACCTATTGTTCTCATGATCGGTTGAGACGAGCTTTCAGAATTCTTTACGTGGACCTTTCATAGCAAACTGTCATTTAAAATGGCACTCTGGCTTTCTTTGACAGCGGTTGGGAGAGTGAGTGATTTGTGTGCCCTTTTGGTCACTCCTGGCTGTTTGCTGATGAGACCGATGCTACATTCTAAATTGGTCCTTTGCATCCAGCTTTGTTTAAGTTTTGTGTAGCCCAAGGACATCTTAGACATTCTGCTTTCGTCATGGAAGAGGAGGCCTGTAGGTGTTCTTAAGGAGATGGGTAATGGATAATAATCTAGATCGAACTCCAGGCCCCACTTCTTAACCTAGTTTCTCAGGACTGGGACTTGTTTAATCTTAACCACAAACAAAATGAACAAATGCAATTGAAAAACACACTTCAGAGAATACATATATATTTTTAAATAAATATAATAACTTTTATGAGTGTCATCAACTCATCACCTAAAGTGATGAGGCAGTTTCATACTTGCACATGTCAAATCTACAAGTGACAGTTGCAGCTGCAGACTTCTCTCAGTGCAAGTGGGCCGGGGGACTTCAAGGTGAGCCTTGCCACTTTGCAGCCATCATCGAGATAGCCCAGGGCAGTTATTTTGAGTCAACAAGACCAGGTAATAATAGTTATTGACCTGACCAACAGCTGAAATCTCAACTCAGGGACACATACAAGCTGCATAGATTAAATCTCATATTAAATATGATCGAAAAAGATTAATGACCTGACCCCTAAAAAAAAAAGCCTTGTTTATTTATTGTTGTTGTTTTTTTTATTTGACAAGGCACATGCAAGGTTTCACGACAGTGTCATAGCTAATGGTTTCATTTGGAGATCCCTGAATGAATAATCTTTTAATGAATTATTGGAAGGTGCTAATTACCAAGTCCTCTTCTTTCTTAATTGTGCACATTTATTTTCTGTTTGAAATCTGATCCCTGACTTGACACTCTTGACTCTGTTGTAAACCTCAGTTGTGAATCGGTTGGCTACATGTATTTCCTGAAACAGCAGGCAATTGGCTTCTTTTGCTGTGAAAAGGGACATGCATCATCCATCTGTCATCTTTGGCATTATGGATTTCTCCCACAGATTTTTATCCAGAATTCTTTAAACTGCAGGTTTCTCCTTTATCGTGTCTCTGAGCAGGCATATGTTAAGAAGTCAGAACATTTCCTCTGCCCCCTGATGGCTCCTACCCACCTCCTATATGGTTTTTTTTTTTTACACAGATGGGTCATTACTGTTGTCATGCTGAAACATCTTCAGTGACAGTAGTTTTGACTGCACTGGTTTAATGATCAAAGGCACTACAGGCCTCTAAAAGGGGAAAGTATTTTTCAAATACGAGTATTTTTGATTGCATTGGAAACAAAGTTGTTGGTGAGCTGGAGCTTCCACCAAGAAGAAACCAGAGACTCGGTTCTCGCTAGGCACAAGAAAATATCAACTCCTGGAGGTGAAGCCACAGCAGTGTCATGAGGAGCCATTTATTATTTCAAACTATTGTTATACTTGTTTTGTAAGTATGAACAAAAGTAACCATTTGGAAGTAAAAAGCAGAAATGCAGTCTGATATCTCCAAGTGAACGAAACCAGAGCTTTTTGGGTAAAAAGTCATTGTGTATTTAGGGGCTTTTATTGAAAGAGACACGTCAGTACCCCTGAGCTCTGAGGAGTTAAATGCCTTCATCTTGCCATAATTGACAGAGCAACACTATCACCCAAATTTTAGTTCCATGATTTAGGGAATCCTTTGTCAGTAAAGTTCTTATTGTCAGTGAGTGCTTTGGTTGTGATCTGCAAGTCTTGATTTCTTGTAATCCTAAAAGAATACTACAAGAAATACTGAGACAAAAGATCTCAGTGCCACAGAAATGGAAATGACAAAAATGTGAATTTTGAAACAGTTGTATTTGACATCATGTTGAAACATTAGAAGTGTATTGTTTTCTGTCAAAGGGAATAACTGCATAAGTTCTCTGCAAAGGTCAATGCTTCAAACCGAATGCAAATCCATTGGAACGGCATTATTCCAGTCATTGCCCCAGTGTAATACAACCCCAATTCCAAAAAAGCTGGGACGCTGTGTAAAACGTAAATAAAAACAGAACGCAGTGATTTACAAATCCCATAAACCCATATGTTATTCCCAGTAGAACCAAAAGAACATATCAGATGTTGAAATTGAGACATTTTACAATTTCCTAGCAAATATTAGCTAATTTTGACTTTATGTCAAGTGGTGTATGAGATGTGCAAATTTAACCCTTTTTTGAAATTTTGGTTTTACACACTTGTGTAAAAAAATGAGACATACAATAAAAAAATTTATGGTGAAACCTCAGAGGACATGCAGTGTTAGACTGTTTGCTTATGTCAGGGTGAACATGTGGATTATTGAGCTGCAAAACTAAAACATTTGAATACTTTGCAGTGCCATTGTCATTGTGATCATCATGTCATCACCATTATTCCCCATCATCGCTGTCCTCTACTCTATCAGGGTAATCACTGTCAGTGCAGTCTTCTCTCTGATGTCACGGAGACATTAGCTCAGAGTTGGGACATGATCCACAATATCAAATTAAAGAGGTACTTTTTCCTCATACCTTCTGGGTTACGGTTAGCTCTTTCTTTTTTGGCAGCATAGAAAAAAAACAAAAAAAAATTAAATCTTTTTTCTTTTCCATTGTTCTCTGCTTCACCTCTCTGAAGAGCCAAGTTCACCTTGCCAGCTCCCTTAATCACTTATGTTCATTACATCAAATTGTTCAGCAACAGGAAACTAATGATTATTAAGCTGGGTATATGATTGGCTTAAAATCATGTAATGGATCCATGAAAGTTAATGAAACTGACCTGCCACAGTCAGCGAAAGAGCAATTATAACTCCTAAATTAAATTGTGATATTGATGCTATCATGTCAACTCATTATGTATGTTGTGTGCGAATACACTGTTTGATGTTTAATGTGTGCTCCAACATATGTTTAAAACGTGTTTTTCCTTCCTACCTTTACAAGATGCCTTTTCTCTTTGTAAGGGTTTATCTTACGTGGTCATTTTCTTCTATCTTTATTGGAACAGGAAAAGTTGTATAAAATGAATGAGTTATAAGTTAGATAAAGAGAGCAGAGAATAGAGAGCTAATTATTGCTTTCACTTATGTAATATACTGCACAAAGATGCCAGTTCCCATATAGAAAGACTACCACAGGCCTTAATGGGATAATCTGAGATAAGTATGATTCTCTGTACATGTTTATCTCTCTTGTACTTAAAAAGATTGTGCTGTTTAACCTTAAACACTTTGTTTCATGAGAGGACACTGATGCCAAATGACCATCACTTCAGTTTTTTGGGTTTTTTTGAGTCTGAAAGGACGATAGCAGAAATAATTTGCATTCAATAGTCTAAATAAAGTATATTAAAAAAAATAAGATTTCAACTTTATAATATCTTATTTAAGATCTGACATCTTGCTAATGTAACCCATACATAGGAGTTTAGCCTTAAACTTCACAAAAACTGTCAGTTTGCTTCAGTTGCACTTCTACATATCTGTATGGAACGATGTATTTCATCTATGGCTGGATCATGTGAGTCATAAAACAGCATTGTGAAAACCTCCAGCTTGCCCACCCACACCAGAGCTTTCCTTATCTTTTCAAGCCACTTCTTACTTCCATGTCATCTATCCATTTACTAGCCCTCTTTATCCCTGAGTGGGTAATGGATTGGAACTCATCCCTGACAGTAGGCAGGAGCTGGGGAACACCTTTGACTGGTCACTTGGATTAATGCAGACAGACAACCATGCACATCCATACTTCACACAAATGGCTAATTTGAAATCACAAATTAACACCTTTTGGCAGGAAGCTGAAAGCATGGGCAAAACAAGCTGGAGGCGTAGTATGCAACTTTTCAAGGTCCCCCACTGTCAAAACCAGAAGCATCTTATGAGGTAACACTGCTCGACACCCTGTTTGTCCACATAATCTTCCCTATTTATCTGCAGCATTTATTTCCTATTCAGTGTCATCTAGTGTAGACATATAATTGCTGTAATTAATTTTCCTTCATTAAACAAGCCTGTTTCTTTGGCACTGGAAACTAAGATCATCATTGAATTACTGCTGCCCACACGAATGTGCGCAGGATGAATATCCAATCTTTTTAAATTTCCAAGGTTCCTTTTTATTGCCTCTGCAATGAGTACGTCTTCGTGCCAGCAATTCTTGGGCATCTAAAGGACGTTCTGCTCCATCACTATTCTAATGTCAGTATGAGATTTTTCTTTGACCTTGACTCAGTTTCTGAGCTGTTCTCTTAGAAAATGTAAGTTTTATGAAGGACACCTTTATACCTGCCTTATCTCTGAGCAGAATTGCTCACCAGCTAGAACTAGTTGATGCAGAATATGTGCAATGTTGCCTACTTTATGGAGCTGCTTAGCTCCTCCTGAGCTTTTCAGGCTGTACATTGTGCATTCTGTATTATCTTTCTTTTTTTTTTTTTTTTTGCTATTGTTGTATTTTCTTCCCTCAGTCTTCTGTAAAGTCTCTCAATACCTCACATGCCACTCTGTTATTTCCCTTTGCACCTTCCTAAAAGCTGAATTCCACATTGATTACACAGAATGGATGTGCTGGGTTATAAATGCACTAATTAGTCACAGCAGTTTTACTAAAGCCTTCTTTCAGGAAGGCAGTATATTACTGTAGTTATAAGTCTTGTTTTGCTGTTCGGTTTATTGTGACCAGTTCATTAACTTTTCCTTGTTTCAGTTTACAGTAGTGACATTACTTTGAACACGAGGCGAATGAAAGGGAAAGATATTGTGCTTTATTATGCATAATCAATACGAAGTTGAATGTAACCAACAGTGAGCTGGCCTCCAGGGCTCACCGATACAGGATGAGCTGCAGCAGTAAACATGATTCGGGGGGGGGGGGGGGGGGGGGGGGCAGGCACTGCATTAAGTGCTTTAATGGACAGTTAAATGGATCAGCGTTTGAACAGGTGCATTGGTGATGACCCAAACGTATAGGCTGGCAATAATCCTCCCTTTCATTCAAAGTTGTAAGCCTCACAGAAAATCTGCCTTTGGAAGATTTAGCCACAGAAGTACACAAAGATATTTCACAGGCTATATAATCCATCTCAGGTATTTTGCACTTGGAGTTATTTTCAGGAGTTTGCACATTCTTTAGGGGGAAAAAAAAAAGTTTCAGAACACAAAGAATGCAGATCATTGTGTTATTTGAAACCTTGCCAGCAGAGAAAGTGAGTAAGCATAAGCCTTTAAACTCAGCCATCATCATTTTCTCACTTTCTTTTTTTCTTTTCTGTGTTGAATGTACCTTGTATACCTATACACACACACTAGTGCAGAAAACAAACAAATGAGGGCCAAGCCAAAGTTTTTTCTTCTTTTTTTTTCTTTTTCCCTCACTGATGCATACGCACTCTTGTGAAGCTGGTGACGTACAGAATGAAGTTACTTCTTACACCCACCAAAGCCCTCATATCATCACAGAGTAAGGTAGATTGTGGTCATATATTAGTCATCGTAGAACGCACATGAGTTGTCAAAGACTGTTTGGTTGAAGAGTGTTGGGTTTCTAATTATCATTCATCTGATTTAGTTTTTAATGACTTCAGAGTGCATTCCAGTTTTTATCTCTCCCATCTCACCTCCTCCCGAAATGTCATCTGTTGTGTGGTCACCTGTGAGTGCTTAGAAAGAATTTGAGCTTAATGTGTGAGGTGTTCTAATCATTGGTAGTGTATTTCATGAGCTCAGAAGTAACTTTAGAGGAGATGAGAGCCTGAAGTGCAATGTGCCAGATTAATGACCCCTGTGACTTAAAGTATAGGGAATTTGTAGATTGATCTGGATTTATCATACTGTTCAGGTGTGGTCTTGCAGTGTTGTGACAAAAAAAGCCACAAATTGAGCTCTACCCACAGATAGCACTACATTTAATTCAGTTCAGTTCAATTAAGTTCAATATTTGACGGGAAATTATATGTTGCACTAAGTGTCATTATTTTAGTTTCCTCAACGGGTCAATAGAGGTGTTTATAGCCAGGGTGTGACTTTTGTGGGTACCCAGTTACCAGTGGTACCCGACTTTCACAAGTCTCAATACTTGCTTGCCCCGGCGGGAAACCATCTTTTTTATTCGATAACTGTACAGAAATCCATCAAAACTGGACAACATTTGAACAAAATTTTCCTTCTTCCGACCTACACATACATAAAGCGTCATCAAAAATTTTTCTTTTCATTTGCACGTAACGCGCGGTTTAATTGGCGACCAGGTTGCTGCAGCTCTGTGACCGTGCCAGGAAACTGCTGCAGAAGCTGCTGGTGGTCCTGCTGCTGCCTGTACAGCAGGATCTCATGTGGACTCAGACCAGGGGTTGTGTTAACCGAGAATAATCCGTCATTGACAGATTTTATTAAGATTTGACGGAGAAATCTGAGGGCCATCTGAGATTTTGTGGGGTTGCAGAGCGCATGGAGCGGGCTTTCCTCCCGTTGAAACGAATGCTTGCAGGATCATTTATTAAAGGGTGCATGGAACATGAAGCTACGACCGTGCAGGAACAAGAAACTATTAAAGTACTCCCATTCCCAGTTTCAAGACCCTGCCATTGTTGGAAACAAGATTCCACCACAAAATGGTGCATTTTTACTCTTATAACTTCATAAGTGCATCATGTAGTCCATTCCAATTGAAATTGCATTAAATTAATTTTTAATGCTTCTACCTCAAAATGCAAAAAATCCCAAACATATGGAGGTGATTTTGGCCACAGATATCACCAGATGGCACCATTTGCATCTATTTTGGTCAAGATTTTTTGGGGGCCCCCCAGACCACCCTAGTTGCTTTGTTGCGTTGCAGGTGGTTTGCCAACCAACTTTTTAATAAGGGAACCAAACTTTTCTTAGTTTGGTGCCCTCATGGTAACAAACTATTTATTCTAAGGGCCAAACCCTGGTTATAGCACAGCTATAGCAGGATGGCTTCAAACCAAAGCCTGTAGAACCAACAGAGACGATGCCTAAGAAATATTTTTTCTTATTTTCTATAGCACTGTTGTGGCTCAAGACTTTTTTTTTTTTTAATGGTGCCAGTTTCTTTGGCCTCTAAGAATTTTCTGTCCATCAAAGGTCTAATGAGCAAACAACTGAGCTGTCCATTAGATATATTTGCCATTTGAGGGAATAACTGGTCAGAAAGTGCACAGTCATTTCAGTCCATTAGAATTCAGAGACAGCCTTATGAGAGGACATGCACTAAGGAATAGTAAAAGTAAAACAAAAGATTCTTTATAGAATGGTGTTTCCAAAAACACAAACCAGCCCTGACTTCCTCTCTTTGGAAAATGAAAAAAAAGTCCACATTTTAATAAGAAAATTTAGGAAAAAAGAAGAACAACAATCTTAATTCAACTGTGTTTCTATTTTTCTATGTCAGGATGTCACCATGACTGCAAAAGTAAAACTGCATCTGAGAAAACCAAGTATTGCCTACTGATGTTTTGCATGCCACTCCTCAGAAATTATTTTTACAGCTGTGAATTTAGGTTAGAGCCTTGATTTAAGATCATCTGATCAATGCTGCCATAGGCTGAAACAGGTGAGCCCTGATCAGTGGAAAGCTCCCACTAAAAAAAACAAATGCTGTAGGATCATAAGTTATCTGTCGGAGGTGGTGTTCTGCAGTACTGTGGTGCATTTGCCCCGTATCTGTTGCTTTTTATTATTTTAGTATCAGAATCACAATCAACAAACTAGCAGACATGGGTAGAGGGGAGAGGCTCAAACAAAACTTCCTATAGTCTTTAGGGAGACATGCACCGTTTTCAAAAGTTGACACAATTTACTGAGCTCTTAATGAAATCTCTGTGACACATGGCTGATATACAGAATGGACATAAGCAGCCTTTTTTTAGCGCTGCTGATAGCAGCTGCTTTAAGGGGGTGGAGTTAACATCTTAACTCCACTTCACCCACCCCCAACCTCTGAAAGGTGTCATTCTTCTGAAATCACTCTCTAACTTTGTGATTCCCATTTCTGAGAAGCAGCAGCTGCAACAAGATACGAATTGAATGGGTGCAGATGAAGATGGGGAAGTTGGATAATTTGACTCTGATGTCTGTGATGTCACAGGTCTCTGAAAATCTGAAGCAGTCCCTCAGATTTTCAGCCTTAGCTGCCCCAAATAAGAGGACCAGGTGCTGTCATCTCAATGTTCTTGGGTTGGTGGCCACGTCAGACGTCCAGATGTATGCTTTCAAGCACACACATTTAGAAAAAAGAAAAAAAAATCACATTCCCTTTAAGAGGTAAAGTTGTTTTTAATGCATTTACAGATAACTTTGTGAATACTTTATTTATTGGATTTCAGGATACTGCACACGGATAATAAAATGCAAACAATTGTTTTATACTAGTAAAATGAAACGCAAACTTAAAAAAAAACTTTTGAAACTTACATTTTTTTCAATTTCAGTTTTCCAACTTGTCTTCTACTGCCATTACTACTACTGATAATAATAATAATAAAATAATAATAATAATAATAACAAATTTAGAATTGATTAATTTTCCTATGGCAAACATCTGAGAGGATATTTATCGTCAGCTCTTTTAAGAGTTGCTGCAAGTCTTTTTATTGTCAGGCTGACATTTATAGTCTCAATGGGAGAAGGAAGGAAACATAATATATTGATATTGATACGATATTCACAAAATGCTGCCCCTGAACGTTTCAGTCAGTCTACTGCCGGTGAACTCATGGGTCTGTTATCCCTCCCAAAATTCATTTATCTTTGATGTCTGTCTGACACATTTCACAAAACCTTCCCCAAGAAAACTGCCATAAAGATAAGCTTATTTCTGAGACAACAATGTCAGCATTCCTGCAAAGAGCTTGGATGGCGTCTGTAAAGGTGTTATGTGACAGGACACGGAGGTATTCCTGTCATGTTTTCTCACTGATGACACTAAGTGGATTACATGAGATTAAGTGTGTCAAAAGCGAAAGCAAAAGAAGAATCGGGATTGTCAAAGATGCATGGTTCCATCCATTGAACAGGAAGACATTCTGTTGTAATATGATGAATAGTAAAGTATAAACCTTTAATTTAGTAATGTGCCCAGCGGGGCTGCGTAATGTCACCTATGATGTTGCATCATGCAACATCTTTTTGTTCCCCTCTGATTCATATTTTTATAAAAGGATGAACAACGCAGTGATTGAAAGTAGAGGACAGTCAGCCATACGTCATTTTACCTTTAAAGATACACACAGCCATTTAATCTCATCAGCAACGAGGCAATTAATGCTCAGTATGCAATCTACAGACAAAATAAATGTTGATCTTTTAAGGAAATCATTTGGTGATGACAGCTAGACATTTTTTTTGTCTCTGTCCATTGCAGGTCAATCAGTGATAGATGTCACATCCACGTTGAGTCACTGTGTTCTTGTGCAGAGGTGTAGTCGGGGCCTTTTGCATTTGTACGATTGCAAGAGCATGAGATGAATGCCAAATCAGTTTTCTTGTTCAAAGCAAAAGTTGAATGAGAACCTCGTCGATCTGTGAAAGGTATTTACTTTGAGCCTCATGTTACCTCCACAAATGAACTTATCTGTCACACAAGCCCCAGCGATGGGCCCCTTCTACGTACCCGTCCACACATGGCTAGTTCTGCTCCCGCAGCAGGATAATATTAAACGTCGCCTCTCCTGTGGAGGTGAATGTGAATCATGGGGCCACAGAAGTTATTACTCCAGGCCAAAATCTTCTGTTCTTGCATGCTATGAAATTTCAATTAATGTCCGTCTTTGTTTCACTCTCAGCGATATGGAATGCATTAGAGCACTTTATCCTTTTCACAAAAGCAAGCGGCAGACACACAGAGGCATTCAGGTACTTACAAATGTTAGATTTCACAGCTGTAAGTCTGTAGGAGATGATGTTGGCAATCAAGCTGGCAACATGTAAGAACTGAACAAGGTTTTGCTTGAATTCATTTTTATGACATCTGAACATGTTTTATAGTTTCTGCAGATGCAGTACAAAGAAACGATGTACACATTCAGCTTCGGGTCAGTGTTAGACCTCTCTGTGACTGAGATTATAGAATTAGCATCTACAATTACGGCTGTTCATGTTCCTGAGATTTGTCAAAGTCAGAGATGTTAAACTTCAACAGACTTAGAAGAGCTTTGAACCAAACTACCACATACATAAAGCTGACAGTCAAAAGCCTCACAACTTTTTAGTAAACTACTTTTTTTAGTATATCATTTTAAATCGTGAGCAACCCAGTTATCCTTTTTTTTCTCCATAACACTCATGTCTACTTTTGACTTACATGGCTTTTCCTGCGAAAAGGGTCAGTAGGCAACTTGGAAAACCACAGAGAGCCTTGATACATGTACGCACAGAGAAAACCATCATTTTCAATTTTTCTCATCACTTTTTCCATTTATGGAGAGACCTTCGGTAGCCATCTTTTGTCCATTAAATTTTATCATCCATGGAGCCAGTGTAATGGATGGTGAGGAGACCACATAGGACTTTCTGGCAGCTTATTTCAAAGTGAAAATGGACTCTTTGTACCTGCTGATGGATATTTTTAAACAGAGATCTTAAACTCACAGCTCAGAATGCCAGGCGCAAAGACAGACAGATATATGAAACACTGGCTGAGAAAATGAAATGCCATGCAGAAATGGAAATCATTTAGCCTGCCTTGCTAAATAAATCTCTATTTTCAATTACAGCTTGTACAAAAACAATTGAAATGTTTTCCTTTCCAAATTGAAGCATTCCTCTCTTCCAAGATTGTTCCAAATCAATATTGGTTCTATTGATTTACTGCACATATACCTGTGATTCTTTGATCGATTGGGAATATTGGCTGCTCTTCCAATTCCTTGCTCAACCCTTTTTTCCCCATCAGCATTGCTAATAAACCTATCCAGGAGTGTAACTCTTTTCTTGTGGCTCGTCAACAACCTCTTTATAAAAGGGTAAATTAAACCATGTCCCACAGCCATTTTACTTTACCGACAGCAGGTTAATGGCTCATCAAGAGTCTGTTCTCTCTCCTGAAACTAATCTCCTCATTCTCGCACCTGCTCGTCCTTATATTGCTCTGTTGGTGATATTGTGCCGTCGGTGTGTGCAGGCACAAGTTTTTCTGCTTTTTGTGCGAACTGCCGTGACAGTGCTTCTCAAAAATGCGGCGTGCGCGGTCGAAGTCGCAGACAAAAGAAAAGGAGACCTGAGAGAGAAGAGGGACAGAAACAAAGGGCTCGGTTTTCTATCAACATCACCGCTGAACTGTCCAGCTGCAGCTGTGAGGAAGTGTGCTATAATCAGAGACTGATGCAGCAGTAATGCGCGTCAGTTCCCAGAAGACATAAAGTGGCCATACCCACCTGATAGACCGGGGGAAATTGGTTCTGCTGCTTCACACAGGTGGAGCAGCAGAAGCACTGCAACCTGGGAAACTGGCAACAACCTTTTTCTTTTCTTTTTTTTTAAATCTTATTTATGTATTTATTTGTTATTACAATCAGTTGCCCTTGTTTGATCTTGAAAAGTCTTTTTGTCTGCAACCCACATCTTTTGAGGCTATATGATATTTAATCTAACTGAGACTAATTACCTCCGGAGGTTATGTTTTTGCTGACGTTTATCTGTCTATCTGTCTGTCTGTGTACAAGATAACTCAAAACGTTATGGATGGATTTTGATGAAATTTTCAGGAGTTGTCAGAAATGTGAAAAGGAAGAACTGATTTCATTTTGGATGTGATCCGGAAGAAATTCTGGATTCTGGATCACTTTCAAATTTTTTGATAACATTGCAGTCAATGAGGCCAAAAATTTTTTTTTTCAATATCTCCGTTAATTATTGCCCAAAACTCATGAAATTTGACTCAGGGATTGACAGTGGGAACCTATCAAATTTCAAAGGCTGATCCGGATCTGATCCAGAACGCGGATTTTATCGCAATCTGTAAATCGCTATATGGGGGAGTTATTGCACTTGGCCGAGGTCTGCGCTTTCCGAGTGCTTTTCTAGTTCAGATTACTGTTCCTTACATGATCAAAGATGTTGGACTTTTAAAAAGTGAAGGAGATTTGTTTTTAATCTGAAGTCTATTTGCTAAATAAGCTGTTTTTTTGGTTTTTGTTTTACAGTGATCCCTTATTTTTTGCGGTTAATGGGGACCGGCGTCCCCCTGCGAAAATCAATATCCGCGAACTGGAGCCGGAGACCCCCGAGCCTAAATAATGTGTTTAAAATATGTTTAAACACCGCAAAAAAGTAGAGAGGCACTGCAGTGACACACGACAAGGGCTCAACTGTGGTCTATCTGTGGTCTTTCTGCATAACATCCTGTGATGCTTGGGTGATGCGTCTCGGCCAATCAGCTAACAGATTCTAGAGTGCTGGGTCGTCTGCGTTTCTCGTGTTGCTTACAGGAGGCTGTGAGTCATCGTTTGATGTTTCGCTGGCAGCTGTGCCCTCTCGTCTGCTGTGGGGTGGATTTTTGGGGTATTTCCGCAATTTTTTTCTTGATTTTTTTTTTTTATATATATATATATATATTTCTGAAAAATCTGCGAATAACTAAAACTGCAGAACTTAAAATGCAAATTGGCAAGGGATCACTGTATTTTATTTTTTTATTTAAAACAGCACATTTACTTAAAACTTTAGCTTTTTTGAAAATGAAATTATTCATCACACAAACGACTTCAACAATTGCTCGATTCTTTCTGCTGCCAGGAAGTATTTGCCGATAAAATCTTTATCTTTCCTGAATGCACCCATTTAATATCTTCCGCTTGTATTAAGAGGGAGTCCTCAGATTTCACCCGCCAAAAACCTAAAATTAAGGGATGAAACCAACAGAAGGGATGGGACATCACTGATTTTCATGTGACTTCAACACCTTATGAGCTCAAAACCCCCCACCTGTCAGTTTGAATTGACAGAGCTTTCTGGAAGAAAGGTGAAACATCAAGTTCAGATACCTTGACTCAACCCTTTGAGAATATAAGAAGGAGCAAAGTCATCAATCTCTGTTTAAAAAGAATGATGGAAAGAACTTTTTGCTTAAATTGCTGAAAACAAAAGGGGTTTAATCTCAGAGTTCCCAGCAGCCAAACACATGATCTCATCATTTGATACCCTTTCATGTCTTACATTTTATAGAAAAAAAAAAAATCTCCTGCTGGTTTTTTGAAACCAGAAGAAGATCTTCTCTTTAACGTAACTGCAAAAAAAAAAAAGGAAAAAAAAGCTCAACTCTCCGGTTTGCAAATGCGGAAGTAAAATAAATCCCAGAGGAGCTGCTCCACAGCCCCGTCTCCCTTCCCTGAGGTGGAAAGCCCTAGTTTGAGTCTTCACTTACATCATCAAAGGGTCCTTCTGTCTCATGTAATATTAACTTGTGCTAAATCTGTTGCAAACAGCAGCAGCAATGTTTACATAACATTAGCACAGCCTCGCAAAGCCTCGTGGAGATGGGCTGTCTCCGTGTTCAAAAATTAGGAGGCTCTGACACCTACAGCGACGCTCAAAAGTGTTCTTTATATAGGTACACTCATAACAAGCTGGTATTTGGTATCTGTGCTTTTCAGGAGCCTTTCTGAGCAAGGACATTCATTCATAAACTCTTGACTTTTCGTGGATCAGAAAGCTTTCTTTGTTAAATCGTCTGTCATTGTGAAATCAAGTCTCCCAGAAATTAAGTCAATTAATCACATAATGTTCCATTACGTATTTTTCTATATAGCTCTGAATTGTGTCTGTATGAAGGTGTCGAGCCATCGGCTGGAGGGAAAAAAATGCTTGGTGGTGCAGAAGAAATGCCATCAATTCTCATTATGGCAAATAGATCATCTCTTCTAATTAGGACTATGACTTTTTTTTCTGCCACAGTACAAGTGCAGGATAACACAAGGAAGCAATGACAGGCACCACCCACTGCTGATTAATTAGGTGCATGAATAAAACCCAAGTACTTTTAAAGATATTGTCCTCCATCGCTTTTAAGGGTAAGGCCCAATATGTTACAGGTCATGTTCTTTGAGAAAACACGCAAAGGAGGGCGTTCATTTACTCCTCATTATTATCCGTCTTTCATGTAACAACCTCAGATGTAAAGTAAATCCAATAATATTAGTTTAAATATTAGTTTTGATTAAGAATCCTGCTTTAGTACCAGCTCCCATCACCTTCAACAATTAACATGTGAAGGCTTAAGATTGCAGACACTGATTAAATAATCATGAGACAATAGAATAGATGGCAAGAGCAGAAGTTGTTCGTTGTCAATTCTGGAGTGATTGGTTTGGGGAGGAAGAGAATTTTGGCACCAGGAAGGAGATATTGGTTGAGCGAGGACCACTATAGATAATTAGGATCTTCCTCTTTAGATGATTAAGACGGTGCCATAGACTTTTTTGAAGGCAGCAGGCGGGGAGGGGCTTCATTAAAGTAAAGAACTTTTTTTTCATCATCCTTTAGATGAAAGACTAATTTTGCAAAAGCAAGACTTTCATCTTTTTAATTTTTTCCTACCTCACCGTGTCGTATGAAAGCTGTGGACACGGTGATTTTAGGGCGGGGTGTTGGTGTGCAAAGATTGGGTTTTCTATTGGCATATTTTCGTAATTATGTTTTTTATTAATGTACAATCCAGCGACATTAAAAATGATGTCTTTGTGACTTTAATGACAGCCTTTTTTACATGCTTTCGCAAACAGAAAACTGCTAAATTCAGGGCTCTCACTCAGCGTCGCCTGCAGTGATGCTCCAGTTCATTTTAGCTGTTAAGGGGATGACCGCATGCTGGAGACCTAAAAAAGCGGCACACTTTAAATTGATTGATGATGTGTTGGAAAATAAACCCTTGCACGTTGCATTTATTCCTATATAAGATTTTTTTTTTCTTTCCCGACTGGTATACAAGTTACTTTTCATTAAGCGCACTTCTGTCGAGCACTCTTAAAAAACACTCGCAAACAATCGCTCTCGGACTCCTCAGCTTCGGTTGTGTGCAGTCCACTCTTCAGTGTAGCCCATGTGCACCCGTCTCGCTTGGTCACGCACGCGTGGGTCACATTCATTTACTCTCGGTCTTTGGTGCGTTATAAAACGCAGAACCCGCCCCCGGCTGAAAACCAACTCTTGAAAATTTGTCTTCTGTCGAAGCATAAAATGAAATCCAGGGCAGTTCTAGATTCATAAGAAGACCTCTTTTGTTGTCTGTTTTTAACAGCTATAGTAGCAGCAGTGTTCAGTCGGTTCTGGTCCACATCTAAACTAATGTTCGACGCTCAATTCCACACACTGCTCCTCAACCGCGCTGCAAAGCGAGCTAATAGGCCAAATCATTGTCTGAGTGAAAGTGAGGAAAGGCATGACGGAACATAACACATCAAAAGCCAATGATGTTCTGTTACATGTAGTTCTTCTGATTCTGGTGGGTTTTTTCCCTTTTTTTCTTTCTGATCATTCATACATGTTCAGGTTTTGAAATGACGTTCCATCATTCTGCCTGTGAAATTCCTGGCGACGGGTTACACCGTTACCATATTTCCGCTAATGCAACAGCTCTGTTTCTTAAATGTTATAAGTAAAACACGAGTATAAATCCAGCCAAGCACAAACGGGACATAAACCTAATTTCATTTCCTTTCTTCTCTGACCTGCCGGAGTCTTATCTCTCTCCTCTTCACTCTTCGTGCTTTGTTTGTTTATTTTCTCCTCTCCATCTTCCAGTTTCTTTTAAGACTTTAAGCCAGATAAGTTGTTTTGTTTTGTAAAGGTTGCAGGTTGAGAGAATATCCTAGAGAAGGTGAACACGCAGCAGTGCATCGCAGGCCTAAATGGACTCATAATGAAAATAGAACATTGCCTTGTGCATATTCATAAGGCAGGTACCGCTCATCCCGGCGTCTTTGATCTGTATCAATAGAGTATGCAAATGAAATGTGCACACAGAGGCACATAAAGCATTTCTCACCATCCTGCTAGCTCTTCACATCATTAGACCACAGTACCAGAGTTAGCTACATTAGCTCCCTCACCCCAGGATTTATATAGTAAACATAGTTTATTGGACCATCTCATACTGTTAGTTAAACCATAAACTCTTCATGTAGTGCACACATGATCTAATGGGCATTGCTAAAAGCATATAATGGCAAACATTATCCTGCAGTTCTAGTGCATGCTATTTTGGGTTCATTTGATCCATTATGCATTCACTGGTTTGATCTTATTGTATTACAGGCAGCCAGAGGGGGAAATGGTGTCACATGTTGCACACAGCTAAAATGCAACTTGAAATGGAAATTAAGAGTTACTTGGAAATGGATTAGGACACGTGAGTGCATGCACTTGGGTGTCATACAGCTGTTTCACAAAGATGTCACATTGTCCATCGGATGTGCAAAGATTATTCATACTTGAATTTTTACAAGTGCACACATTCTGAACATGTCTTTCTGTGTCGCGTGCTTAGTTTTAAAGCTTCTCACGTCTACATCAGTGAACTTGTCCATCATTCACCGTTTGAATTTGACAGTGATTTGTATATCGGGGCACCCTATGGCCCGGGTCCCACCGGGAGCGGAGGTGCAGTGGCCCACCTTCTCTGTGGTTTTGCTCCGTCCTCATCGTGACCTCAGCTCCCACCGTGAGTTCTCAGAAGCAGAGCGTTTAAAGCCTCCGGCCCGCGGGGAGTCGAAGCGCCGTGGTCTGGTTTTCCAGCACTATTACTCTGTCCTCGGGTCTCACTGGTGGTGCTTCAGAAGCGGCGGGCTAGTGAGCGCTGGCTGGTCGGCCGTATTCATGCAGGTCAGCGCAGCAAAGCCGTGCTGCGGCGCTTCTTCATGAGATGGGACCCTGGGGCAGGTTTTATTAAGTTAAAATGGAGCAAGGGGTAAAGAATCAAATATGATTTTCCAAACACTGGCTGTTGCTTGAGACCAAAACAAAATCTGTTCCAAAAACAGACTAAAATTAGAACGACTTTATCTCAGCGCAGACGCACATTACCTCCTCTGTCTTTATCCTTTAAGAGCTCCCTGTACCCCGAGCTGACAATCGGCTTTCAGGAACATCAGGAGCATCAGTGAATGTTTGTTTCTGCTGTTGTTCTGGTGTGTAACTGTTGGCTCTGTTAAGCCTAGTTTTTTTTTTTTTTTTGCATTTCTCTGTTTGTGAGACATGTCACTGTTCGGCTGCTCAGTCTAGTGCATTAGCATTTACATTAAAATAGCTGTGTTACTTTTTGTTTGATGAATCATAAACTCTTAATAAACTCAAATGTAACAATGAGCATAATGTATTGATATGAATTGAAACAGACGCTTTTGAGACGAGACACATTTAAACCTCCCTAACTGTGTAAAACGGTACTATGATGACCTGAATTTATGCAAACTGTCAACTTTCCTGCTTGTTTTTTACATTTATTTATGTGTCTGAATTATGTTTACCCCACTGCTCTTTTCTGCACAGTTATATGTTAACACACATTATGTTTTCTAGTTTTTACTTGGGTATATTCAGGTGGTATATTTCTTTGAACAGAAGGTGGTGGTATTAGGGGACCCTATTAGGGGCCCCTTGGTAACTGCTGGGTCTTTTAAGTCAGCTTGTTTTGTAAGAGGCCAAAATTCTAATGTCTGTAACATAGTGTAGAGTAAACCTTTAAAGTGCACAGAATGGTTTGCTCTTAGACAAACCTCTATTTCCAGCTATTTTCAAGTTCTTACGTGGCCTCTGCTTTGATTATCTGTAATAGCAATAAGCAGACTTGGAGTTGGTGGTTTCTTTGTGCACTCTTTGTAATCCAAAAGTGCAAAAGACGTTCTGCTTCATGAGTCATTTGTAATTCCCTAGAACTGAAATGCATGCGTTCCACCACATATTTCTTTAAATCACCAACATTGCTAGTGTAAAGAGTCTTTGTCATCTCGTAATTGCTGTAACTGCAGTCACAAATGATATTACAATGTAAAAAAAAAAAAACAGGTTACTCTTTCCTTTGTCTTTCAGAATGGCAAATTATGTTTGATTTGTGCTCTTTGCACAGTCGGTAATAAAAAAAAGTGTACCAGCGCCGCTTTCTCTGTCACCATGGCAACTAAAATCCCCTCCTGGTAACAAAGCAAAAGTCTCGATCAAGTCTAAGTCATCAAGGTGAAAAAATCTTTACCTTAGTACAGTATCCTTAAATCAGTATCCTTAAAACAGATATATATTTATAACCTTATTATTAAATAATGTCATTTTAGACCATCTAATAATATCTACTGGGCTCTTAAACACTGTATGTATTCAGAAATAGTCTGAATCTTTAGTGCTGTTGCTATTTGTTCCAGACTTCAATCATGTGTTTAGTAATGTAATCCATTGAAGGTTTATCGTAGTAGAATACTGAAAAGCCCCTGCAACTAATGACCTGAGGCTTTGTCATATGAGCCACTCATGTTTATAGGGCAGTGTCACACCAAAGCAGCTCTGTTCCATTAATTCTTATTGTGAGTAGGAATGTTTGGCACTTAACTTGACTTGGAGTGTCACACATTTGGTTAAGCAGCCCTGTCTGCTCTCGTTGTGTAGGAGGCCCATTTCTCCACTCTGGCCCCGCGCTATTCTCGGCCAACATCTCCACTGTTTGACAGCTAACTTCTGGTCGCCGTTTCCCCAGAGGTTAGGCTGAAGCAGACATCTTTCCTATGCGACACTGAACTGACACACACGCAGTCTGTTCTACTTACGGGCATCAGCAAGCAACACCACAGAGCAGTGACATTCCCAGAGGTGTCAGATGGAAGGGGATGTTTCTACGACGCGTAACACAGGACTTAGCTAAAAGCTCACCGCAGTCATGCAACGTATGGATTACAGTTAATGCGGCATCACATTTGTGCTGCTTCATGATTTATTGTTCTGTGTCAGCAGCTACGATTGACTCTTCAGAATTCTCAGCTGCAAAACTAGATTGGAGATGTGCGCACTTGTTCAGTCAGACAAGTAGCAATTAAATAAATCCAACATTCAGTGTGTGAATGGCTACAGTGCAGAAGAGCTCTTTTGTCTGCCTTTACTGAGAGTGACAAATCATGGCATGTTAAGAGCTGCTGAGCAGCCCAAACATTCGACTGACAGTGCTCTTGATCTCAAATTACCAAATACGATTCATCACACCATTATCAGCATCAGTATGCGATTTATTCTGGTAACCATGGACACCAGTGTAATATTAGCTGGCCGGCGTTTGTCTCCACCTTGCTTCTCTTTATTTTGTTTTCCTCCCTCCTTTACTGTCATTGCGCTATTGCATTCAAAAGATGGCAAAGATGGCATGATAAATGAAAAAGAAGCCAGTGGGGATGAGCAATGCCTCCTAAGCTGGTCTTAGTCACAGGGCATTGTCATTAGATTAATGGAGCAGAAGGAGCCATCCGTCCTCTCTCCAGAGGGGAGCTACACTTTTGGTGGAGTAGTGGGAGGAGAGGATGAGAGAAAGAGGGAGAGAGAGAATGTGGCTCTGCCTCAAATGGAGGATGATGTGGCATTTAACACTGTCCCTCCTCTACCAGCGTATCCTGGTGATTCTGTATAACCCCTGTGATGTTCCCTCTTGTCTCACTGATATTGCCACTGTATCACCTTGTTTCCACTTGCTTCTGCGTGATCCGTCTGTTCATCCAGTCATTTCTGTGAGAGCCTCTATAATTTCTGTCATAGTTATGAAACTCCTTCTGGGTTTTTTTGGAGCATTGTTTGTCTCATCCGCAATGAAAAAATGTCTGACTTTATGAGGACCTGTGCACCGTGCTAGCATCCAGCTAGCCAGCGCTGCACAAAAACAATCAAGCTTTTTAAAAACAAACCACTCTCAGCTGTTTGCCTGTATAGTAAAATTTGCATAGACTACAAATGTTGGCTGTTAATGAGAAAAGAGCAACAACGAGTTGTTGTCAGCCTTGTGTGCAACCTCCATAAACAACTGTATTTCCCTTCCTTAAACACAAGGTGGTACGATCAGTATTTCATACAGATTGATGGAAGGCTAGTGAAATAGAGTGTAAGCCATAAAAGTAAAAGTAAAAGTATATACTTTTTAAAAAAGATTTAATTCATATTCCTGACTAAGATGTTCCAGTTCAATCAAGCTGGACCAGGTGTGTCAGTTTACACCTACTTTCATGTCTCTCCATGTATGGTCTATTGGACTTAAGGCCAAACTCCAATGGGGTCACTCTTAAACTTTCACGAAGGCTATGTTTACACTCATTTTTTTTTTTTCATATCTGATTTTTCCCCAGTAGCTGTTCACATCATATTTTAAAATATGACTCATATCAGACTTCAGTGTAAACTCCTTAAAGCGCCTATTTGACCCATTTGCACAATAGACATGACGCCATGCACATCATGCTATGAATGAGTGTAACCAAGAAAATGTGTTGACAGATGACATGACAGACGAGACATGTGCGTGGACGGATCTTTGTCGTGGTTGCCTTGAAGGAGAAGTAGGAAGATGTTTTAGATCTTAATGATGAGGATGAGGAGAATGAAAAGAAAGAAAGCTAAGATAATGGCCGAGGCACTGTTTGAAGCAATAGCTGCTGCCTCCATTTTTGCCATTCCCTGCACTCTTTTTCCTCTTCCTGCGCATGATAATGATGAGTGTCGACCAAGGGTGACATCAAAGTCGGATGAAATTACAATACAGGCCACATAGCTGTTCTGAATAAGGTCGCATTTCAAAAACAATCAGATCTGTCTCTGAAATAAATATTCAAGTGGCCCCATACTGATCTGAGAAGAGCAGATTTCATGTTTTGTTTTGTTATGTTGTTATTTTTCTTAATCCTGTTTGCACTGTCAAGAAAAGAACAAAGAAAATAAGTCAGTGCTGGGTCACAGAGGGGTAAAAAAAAAAATCTAATTTGGGCCATTTTGGGCTGCTGTGTGAAGTTTTTCTTAAACAAAATAGTTTATTTATCATGTCAAAATATCAGTTTAATTTCATTTGCTTTATTATTTTTAGGAAGTGTTACGTAACTCTTGCTGTCTTCTATTCTTTGCTATTGGTTAAAACCACCCAAAGTAAATGTGGACTCCCCGTTGTCTCTTTCAGCAACTAAGTATGACTGTATGGCAACATGCCACAGATCAACAACGATGAAACTCGCTCACAGAGCCGGTGGAGTCCAATAAGAGACTGAAGAAAATAATGACAGCAGCTGATCAAAGGACTGGACAGGAATAAATCCTGTATTATATATTATATATATATTATATATTTTGAAATCCCTAATTTGTAATTTGTAAATTTGTAATTTTCTGTAATTTTTTTGTACATTGGGATTGCACATGTGGGCCAGAGTTATTTTGTCTAATGTGTTATTCTTATATATTTAATTCTTGGTAAGGTGTAGTATTTAAAGTGTTAATTCACTTATTTTATATGTAGAGTTTTGTTGTTTTTATAGGATGGAGCACTGCAACGAAAGAATTTCCCGCAAGGGATTAATAAAGTATTTTCAATTCAATTCAATTCAATTCAATTAGCAATTTAACCTCCACGCCCATAGGGGGACCCTTTGAGTAAATAACTGCAAAAGTTCCTTTGTACTACTTTCAGTTAATCCTCTGTTTTTTTCTTGACAGTTTGCCTCACAAGGTTGTCTTGTTGAAACGTAAACCTTCCTACAAGTCTGAAAACCTGACAACTGGGGAAGATATTCGCTCAAGATTCTCTTTACTTTTCTCGATATCTTCCTAATCCTTGTCATTCAGCAATTAGTATTATTACTTCATTTGTTCTAATTTTAAACAAATTGACACAGTACTCCAAAACATCCTTTTCTGCTTGGATATTGAGTGTTGCAGTTTGTAGGCGGCAAAAAAAAAACTATTTCTCTTACGTTGAAAATGGTTCTTCGGATTTTGTAAAGAAAATATTTGAAATATTCCATTAATGTCGTAATTGCAGTATTCCTCAGTTTAAAGATATAATTGTCTTTTTGTGCAGTCATTAATGCTTCATTAAGTAAGACGTTCTCTTTAACTACTCTGCTTTTAAAACAAGTTCTGCTGAAATGTTCTGAAAGCACAACTTCACAGCTTTGCCAGCAGCAAATGAATTTATGTCAACACAGTCACTTTGAAATTTAGTTCTTGCTCAATTACATTCATTCTGGAAAGTGAGGAAGCAATAAAGAGAAATCCTGCAGAGAATAAAGCTGAAAACCAGTGTTGGGTGAAGAAATTAGAGAGGAGTTGCAGTGGCAAATAGTTCAGAACTTCTTTATCATTTCCAGACATTTGCCCTAAACTTCTGTTTTATCTGGGTGACAGAAGTTTTCTCATTTTGGATTTACTGCTAGCTCTGACAGTATTTCATCAATAATGGGAGACTTTTTTTCTTTTTTGTTTCCTGTTGAATTAAATTATTGTGTTTTACATATTTTAAGATAACCTGGCCAGCAGTTCTAATTGTTTGTTTGTTTGTTTTTTTTTCTATTTGATGATTTCTCTGGATTCAACTTTGACGTCTATGGTAGAATAGCAAGACTCAAAAGAAACTGCCTCTGGATGCCGGTGGATAAGCATACAACCAGTCAGAGAAAGAAGCATGTGACATAGTCCGAACAACAGCCAGACAAGAGATCCAAAAGGGCGTTAAGTGGAGTAGGAACACCAGCGAATAACTGCTGTTGGTTTTGTAGGAAAAACTTGTTGACATAAGCTGGTGAAATTTGCGGTCATCCTGGTTGTTTGGAATAGTGACTTTTGGACGCTCCTGTGTGAGTCATTGCATAAATACCGCCCCGCTGTGGTGGGCTGTGTATGTTCTACACCAGAGAAAATGCCTGTGAATTGGAGGGGTCCCAGAAATTTTCAGTTATGTGGATGGGTATGGCTGGCTAGGCTACCTTTTGCACCAACCCAACATCAGTGACAGCAAAATGTCCAGTTACTCTTTTTTCCATCACCTGCCTCTGGGCAGAAAATATAGCACTGGAGGGGCCTGTGTGGTGCAGCTCTGGGCCCCTCACTATGGGTTTGGTCCGTCCTTTCTCTTCTGTGTCCTTTGGGGCTGAGACTGGGGGGGGCATGGATATAGAGGCTTGTGGGTCACCCTTCTCCCACCCTCCTGCCATACCCGCTGTACCCCTGGTTTGGTCTGTATATGCTGGCTGGTGACTTCCTGGACTCTGGGCCGCTCCTCTTTTCTGTTTCCTCTGGGGTATCGGGGGCTCATCACCTTGACTAGACTTGTGTCTTGTGGAGGGGCTGGCAGGGCTGGATGGTTCCTGTTGGGCCTCGAGGGAAATCCAGTGCACTGGCGGAGGTCTCTGCTGCTTGACACTGGCCCAGGAGACCAGCACCAACCGTGATCCATCCTGGAGTTCTGGTTGTCACTGGTTGAAGCTGAGGAAGAATTGGAGGTCAACATCACTGCTTTAAGTTTGGCTGCTGGACTGCTTTAGTTCTGCTGTGGATACGGGGTGAAATACAACATCACAACACAAACATCCACAGATTCATCTAGACACACCACGGAGAAACACACACATAGTACACACCCACATCTTTTGTATTTTGGTTAGTGTCTTTATCTGTCCTTATCTGTCTTTTTGAGCTTCAGTGTCGGTGATTTCAGTCCTATCTGACAAAATCAGGATTTTGGGAGTTAATAAAGCATGTTAGATTAGACTGACAAAGAGGGCTGGTGAAGGACACACTCACTATCACACTAACATCTGCTGCAAGATTAAATAGCATTTATATCCAGGTTTTGCCAGATTTTGGCACTAACCAGTAATATACATGCAGACAGTTATGAATGTGGAAAAAAAAAGAGGAAAATATCACATTTGAACACCATGAGGCTGAAACCAAAACTGGCAACTAGAATGTGTGATCTACTTCTGCACAAGAGGACATAAGGTCAAAAATGGAAACAAAGCAATGTTTGGATCCTTATTAGTTTAGTTTCCAGCATCCAGCATAGTTCTTTCTGAGTTACTTTGGTTTTAAAGCCATCAAGACTAAAAATACACATTTCAGTTTAAATAAACTCCAATTATACAATGTTTTGTACATCTGTGACTTCAATAAGTGTCTATTAATAACTTCCGTATTTAACTTATAGACTTAACAGCCAGTCAGAGTGATCTCTTTCACCCACAATGAGACAAATTCAACATGGTTAGTGAGCTAAAAAAAAAAAAAAAAAGACTTATCCAAAAGTGCAGATGGTGCATTACACATTGAAAAAGACAACACTGACAGACATTTGCTGACACTCCCGATGTTTCCGGCAGCTGATTGTTGGCTTGGTGCATAAGGGCTGTAAAACGTGTTCAACTCTTCACCCTTAGTTTAGCAAACAAAAACGTATGTGTTCACAGAGCTAGTGAAATGATATGATTTTCTGCCTGGTTGCTTGGCACTTTTAGCTGACACAATGCCAGATCACTGTGTTGCTCATATATTTTTAAGTGACTGCATTTTAAATGTTAACATTGTGGCAGTAAGTTGCAGTGGGAGTAAGAGTTTAGTGTTGTCAAGCATTGACAACTAGAAGGTGGAGATTTTAGTTTTGGGCCTGAGTAAGGCCTTTTTTAGTGTTGTATCTAAGATTACTACTCTGTTTACTAATTCAATATTTCCTTCTTTTTTATCTTTAAAAAATTAGGATCTAGTTTTGTTCCCCCTTGTGTTTTTGATGGTTATAAAATATTAATATTTTGGTGACTGCCAGACTAAAATTTAAAAGACAGATTAATTCACAGACAATGTTTTAGAATGTCAGTGAGACTTTTATACACCCATCCATCCATCCATCCCTGTTACTTATTTGTAAGATGGTGCTTTAAATGGTCAGTTACTTTTGACCATAGATATGAGAATTGAACCAGTGCCTGTACTTGAAAAATTGAACCATTTCAAGACAGGTCATAGCTGAGTTTGATCTGAGCAGTGGGACTAACATCCAATTTCTGCCTCTTCCTGGAAGGCAAAATTACAGTTCAGTCACTCATAAATGTTAGGCTTATGTCATTTGTTTACCATCATACCATGGTAAGAGTCATATTGTTAGTTTTTTTTTTTTTTTGTCTTTTTTTGTTAAAATGGGCCTGTTTAGATCATCTTTCCATGAATTAGAGGCTCACCTGTAAGCCCAGATAAGAACCAATTACAGTGAATTAAATTCAAGTCAATCATACTTTACTTCCCCAAGCATAATTGCACTATTTGTTGCAGTAACTGTCTTTTTTTTCTTCAAAGAGTAGATGGTTATGAACTGTGCTGCAGCAACACTGATCACACATGTTCATGTCCCCTGAACCTGCTCTAAAGTTACACTCTAGAAATGATCGTAAATGTTACGAGATGAAGCCAACCTGTTTATAAGGCAGTCATTCTCGAAAAGCTATTCATTACCACACCGTGTTTTAATGAGTATTGTATGCAAAGGTGCATTTTTCAAGGGAGTGAGTGAACATCATGAGCATTTTTTGATATCGTGGGAGCATCCAGACCATACTCCCCTAAGATCAATAGTAGCAGTGTTAGATTCCCAAAGTTTAATTACACACAGTTTGTAGTTCATCATTGTTATGTATGAAAATGACCTATTACACATATGCTTCTAGAGTTCACATCAATAGGCCATCCAGGGTAAAAGTTAGGTCTCATTATTTAATGGAGTTATCAAAGGTAGTGCATCAGAGGACTATGGTGGTTGTGAACTCAGCATCGTCTCATGTCTTCATTTGAATGGATTCTGTTCACACAAACTCATCCACAAAATCGTAAATGGATGTTCAGTGTCACTGATATTCTGCACTCAAAATATATGTCTTTGAAATGGAAAATGATATGCTAATGGTGACCTTCTTTCACCCTACTATAACAGAGCTCTGTGTGTACGAAGTGAAAGACAAGAAGGTGATCAACACAAAAACGCTGATCGTAAAATGTTTCTGCGGCTGCTGGTTTTAACTTTCCTACACTTTCTGTTTCATCATGTACGTATCATTGTAGCTCGGATAAATACAGACTGTCCGTGACCGCACTTTCATAGCACCTTTTTGATATTGTCTAGGTTCAACAGAGCACTCTCCAGTCTGCTATTATTCAGTATATATGCACTCTAAATACAGTATGTAATGCTTTGTTTCTACTTGACTCACACAATTCAGGGCCTTGCCTAATGACACTTCAACACATGCCAGGGATTGAAACACTGGCCTTCCATTTGCAGGACAAGCTATTTTACCCACTGAATCACAGCTGGCCCCCAATATGCATATTATCGCAGAAATTGCACTTACAACACCTTATTCCGAAGAGGTATGATTTCTTAAACCGTAATGGATGAGGACTAATGGCCATCTTGATGGTGACTGTTTTAATTGGGTTCTTGATTCTCCATACAGACTTTGGCAAGATGGCCTTTCACGTCTTCACACTCCTTTATTTTCACCTGGGAGATAATCACACAAGCATTGATTTAAAAGCACATGAGTCAGTGTGACATTTCCACTGGCAGATTTAAACCGCCTAAAACCCAAAGCATACATCTTTCCTTGTGATGTATTTGGAATCACTGAGGGACTCATTTGTTGTATGTAAATAGCTTTAATACAGGAAACCTACCTTGCTTTTATTTATTTATTTTTAAGCAGAAATAACAAGCGCTCATTACTTTTTTTCTTCTTTGAAGTGTGAGTTTTAGTGTTCACAAAGGGAGTTTCGCTCTTACTAAGTCAGCTTTTGGAAGGACGAGAGGTTTTTCTTGGCCCATGAGTTGACACGTTTACAAATTTCTATTATGTTTTGCATGCACATGATAGAGATTTATTATTTAATAATTGATTTTTTTTTTCAATCAAAACCTCCCTTCAGCTGTCCCCCAGTTGAAAGGTTGAGGCATTAAGGAATGACAACCACTGACCTTTCTGACTGCGTGCATCTATTATCCAAAAGGACTAATCATGCTTCTCTTGCGCTTAAGATAGATGTGAGAAGGCAGACGCATGTGATGTGGAGAAATGTCAAGGTCTTGCTGTGTTCACATTTTGTCTGAGATTTCTCTGTAGTGTTATATTTCCTTTGAATCTCCAGAAAATCCAGTTGTTAGTTCTCTCCTTACACTTTAGGATAACTTGTTTTTGGGGTATAGTCAGTTTATAAGCTCACAGAAATGTAATACGACAGCCTTGGATTGATAAGCCCTTTGGGTGCTATGGTTGCTGGTTCACACGCATGTGCTGCACTTGTCAGGTGTTCGGCTGAAACCGCCAAGCACTGAAATCTCACGCCGTTTTAGGAGTCGGACATCAGTCTATACAATATCTGTGCAGGTATTTCCAAATAGCTTTGGCTATAAGTGGCGATGTCTGACTTAGGCAGCAAATGATGCCATGACACCAATAACTAAACCATTCTTTTACAGTACAGTGGGTTAACATTCCAATTCCCCTGAAACAGTTTTTAAATAGCTTCTGTTGCAGCGGGAATGTGGAATGTACAGATAGATTAAAAGAAACAACCCAGAGGTCCATTTTCATAATTATGTTTTGGTGCCAAGCCTGACTGCTTGGCTAGCACTCCTTGAAAAGTAGAGTGGGTGAGAGAGAGGGGAGTGGGGGGGGAGCAACGAGAAATCAATACCTCAGTTAAAACGGGCTTAGTTGTGTTTTTTGGGGGGAGTGCAGAGGACTTCTGAGAGGTGGTTACAGCTTGACCGAAGGCAGGAGAGATTACAATACGAACAAACCACTGTACTTCCAGCCTCGGTAACATTTTTTTTTTTTTTTTTTGTATACGTAGTACTGAACAACCCACCGACTACCCCCAAGTGCAGGGCTGCTGCTAAACATAAAGCTCTGCTGGGACGATTCTCTTTAATGTCTGCACATGTGAAATACACAATACGATGTTAGATAAATTCACCTTTCTAAAGCCAGTAATCGTTTTTACATATCGTTGCTGCTGAAATTGAAAGAGGTGGTCTTTCCTCCTTCTGCATCCTTTTAATCTTTCTTTCAACACCAAAAAATAAAAAAAAATAAAAAGCCTCATGAACGATAGACTCGCTAACTTAATGGAATTTGCAGTATTATTTTAGTATGCTGCCTAGTTATGTGAAATCATTTGGGAGTCCACTGCAGTGAAAGTGGATGAAACAGAATCTGCCGTTGCATCATAATCATCTCTCTGTCCAGTTATTCACTTTGTTGTCTTTTTCTGTTGATTTCATCCTGATCTGCCTCCCCATCCTCCGTTCTCCCTTTATGAGCTGTCAATCACGAGCAGTCATGAAAACTGAACATAATTTCAAGTCTATATATCAATTTTTGTTATTGTTCTTTCATTTGGCTTGTTGTGGACCTGTTGGGGGGGGGGGGGGGGGGGGGGGGGGGGGGTCCAAAAGGTGATGGTTTGGCCCAAAAATTCAACTGCCTTGAACATTAAATAGAAACTCCTTTAGAATTACATTTATGGTGGCAACTTTTACTGAAACAATAAAGTGCATAGGTTATCTTAGGCACAGCCAGACAGGCTCATACTGGCAGCGCAAAACTGATTTTCAGCATTTCCAATCAGAATTCAATCTTTCCAACTAACCTTTTAGATTGTACATTGGAAGTGATCAGATCAGATCTGACGTTTCCTAATTTACACGGTTGCTATGGTAACCTGTATGCATAGAACAAATGTTAACAAACCAAACTGGAGGGCGGTGAACTCACTTTGCTACTGTCACAGATGGTTATGTGGAGACGCATTTTCAACGTTACTAGAAAGCGGTAGAGGCGGAGGACTCTGGGGCAGCCCTCTCTGGCAGTACGTCAGTAGAGCCGGGTGATTGGTCGAGGCAGGTTAGCTGTTGGGTCATGGACAACTAAAGCTAGCCAACAGAGAAATCTCCTGCCACTTCTCCGCTCTTGTCGTTTGTGTCGCGTTGTAAATGACGCAATAGACTATTCGGTATTCTATGTGAGTGACCAGATCATTGGCGTGAACACCTGTGCAAAATCTGATTGGAATCACGTTGTATGTGCTCTGTATGTGGTTCCGCTCTGATTTGAAAAAGAAAAATCAAATTTTTAACTGGTTTTTGGCTCTCCCCACACTGTTCAATCAATAAGGTATAATCTGAAGATGCTACAAACTGGGCTGGTCAGCGTGAACATTGCTGTGGAGCAGCTGAGTCTGTAGCCTAGTTTGCTGCTTTCTTTAGTCGTCATGCCTTGTCATAATGAGAAAATCGTAGACGCTTCGACAGTCCTTGTGTGTGTTGGAAACTGCAAATCAGTGCAACTGATTAGTACGTGCACAGGTGCCCACACTGCTGCACATGATCCATGACACTCCACAGACCCAGACTGCTTCACACAAGCCTGTATTTTTTAGTTGAACTCTTCTTCTATCATGTTACAAGGCGCACCATGTGCTATTATATAGACTGCTGTGTGCACACTTGGTGTATCAGTTACATGAAAAATGCTCCAAACTGTACAAATCTAAATAGGTTAGTGCTCACTTTAGATGTATTTTGAATTTAGCCACACTGACATCTTTAAGTAAAAGCTAACTGTCAGTGTTACTATTATTTAAAACTGCCAGCTTTTTTAAACTGCTATGTGTGATATAAATGCAGAACTATTCACAGGTCACATGCCTCAGTGAAAAGGCTCTATCAATACCTATGTCTGAGTGCTTGCATCATATTAACGATAGATTATTCTATCTCGTATTTACTCCTCTAAATATAAGAAGAGCAAAACAGCAGGACGCCAAGGCCAATACAAAATGTAAAGACAGCAGTTGTTCTATGCCTAAGGCAAAGTGAGTCAGACATTTGTTCTCTCCCTTTTCTCCTTAAAGCCTTGTCATTCCAAGCCATGCGAACAAGATAATCCAATACCCGAGACTTTAAACTGAAGCTGAGCAGTAAGGTTCTCCTCTACAGCGTGTTCAGGCTCATGATTTGATTTGTTTATATTGCTTTCAATTACCTATCTGTATCCCTTGTTGAGCTCAATCAAATTTTATACTGTGGATATTTATCTCTAGGTGCCCATTTGCTCCTCTGTGGGCCTTTGTCATACAGGCATTCAAATTTCAGTGTAAATATGAATCACATTATCAACCCTTGGTGTATGCGGTCACATAAAAATCCATTGGTCCCATGACATTTACAAAAGGACGAACAAGCCTGCAGTAAACAGATTGCTAGTGTATTCTTTTGTATTACATCAGGTGCCTTTACTCTCTGTCACTTTTTGTGTGTCCACGTACGTCTGCAACCAAGTGCGTGCGTTTGTGCTTGTCTTAACTGGGTTGTCATCCACCCCTGTTGTTCTGTGCTATCCCGCCTCCCCAGGAGCCTGTAGCAAATTATCCAGGAGCCAGCCATGGTATTAGCAGGAATACTCAAACAGCCACCGTGGCTCCAGAAACGACCACTGTAAATCACACTGTCAGCCTTTCATGCAAGCTCATGGTTGTCAAGGAGACTGTGACGTGATCGTAATGGTTATTCTGTTTCCTGCAGTATTCAGCAACAGCTTTGCTAAAAAATCCTATAAACCCACAAGAGAAAGAAGAAAAAAATAACCCAGCGTGAGTGTAGTTTAGTTTTCACAGTGAAAGTGAAAAGGTTAACAAGAACTCTTTGAATCCATGCTTTTATATTAGCTATTCTGAGTGAAAACTTCCCCTCAGCAGCGACTGCTGAGATACAGCCAGTGTTTCCTCCCTCTTTCCAAATTCAAATCAAATTCTTGGACAGACATTTTTATTTATTTCTGAGAATTCTACATTTTCCTTTAACATTCTGCTCTTAAAGTTAAATTATATAGTCCCTTAAGCATACAGCAGTTCACAACTGTTAACACATACAAATTCAAATGACATTTCTACAAAGAGTCCCTCTCCCTCTGTGTTATCAGAGCTCCTAGTTTTTCTGGGGGTTGTGTGAGCCAGAACTCCAGGTTTTCTTCAGCTGAATAAACTGCATACTTTGGCTAAAAAGCCTCCCACACAGATATGGAGAGTACCACGGTCAAACGTGCTCCTCCTGAGACAAAGAGATCTAAGAAATGCTGGAAGGGCTTCATTTTAGGCTCCACTTTAGGTTTGGCTCTGTTTTTTCTAGGACTGAGATTCTACTAGTCTCATATTACAAACTGTTGTATGTATAAATAACTGGGAGATGATAGATAGATAGATAGATAGATAGATAGATAGATAGATAGATAGATAGATAGATAGATAGATAGATAGATAGATAGATAGATAGATAGATAGATAGATAGATAGATAGATAGGATGTAGCCATCTGCTATAAAAAGGTTAACTCTCAGCGTTTTCACCCATCCACTGCACCCTAAAGCTTTCAGTATATTTTCAAGAGAGAGACTGTAAGAAAGAAAATGCCTGCATCAAATGGACTGGACTTTTTCTTGAGTTCATCCAGCTTGATTGCATCAGATTAATCTTCGAATGAGGCCATGTGTGAGTACAGCAGGTAATTCGACTGGGAATTCAAGGCGAGCAAATGTGTGGTGATAACAGCTGCTGCTTCATATGTTTTTCTACTGCTTATGTGATGCTCTCCACAGGTTTATCAATATGGTGCGATGTACTGTATATAACTGCGGTGTTGATATAAATGCAAGAACATTCACCGTTATGGATAAGTTCTGTCGTCATCATCATCATCATCCTTGATGTGCTATAAACAGATCGCTGTAATTTCTGCAGCATCCTTTTGGAATCACGTCCTGCCTCTTGTGTGCTCTACAATCCTGGTCTTATTCTCAGCACATCAAATACTGCTATAGCATTTTTAGTGAGGCACCATACCACTCTTCTTTTCTTTTTTTTATGTGATTTAGGTTCGCATGAGCCCCTGATACTGATAAGATCAGTCCCATCTCTTAACTATTGTGTTAAAAAACACCTATCTTAACTCATGACACGTCAGCACCATTACCCCGAATACAATGTTCACTCCCTTATTTTTCCCTTAGTTTTGATGTCAGGCTGTTTTAATGTGCTGTTCAAGCTTGAGCACAATGATTTCTGGGTTGGAATTGCTATTAAAACTACTTGGTTAGGACCAGTGTGAAAAAGCTGGCTCTGCTCGAGCACTTGGGTTGTAACTCTCCTGGGTGTTGAGGAAGCATCTCACACTCAGTATCTTCTACTGTCTGGAGTCCATATTAGAACTGGAGACAGTCTGCACCCTATCTGCCCACACTCTCCAATGATATTTGTGAAAATGGCTTACATCTCTAAGTATGGTGTGCTCGCAGGGAGGGTCAGTGAAGTGCCGCAGAGATCCACTAAAAGAAATGATTAGATTTTTTTTTGTCTTATTTCCAATTTGACTTTTTTTCCTCGTATACCTCTCGGTTTTGAGATTTTAGTTTTTTTTTCCATCCTATCTATCTTTTAATAGCATTAAGTGTGTATCTGGTAATGTATCATGTTTCAGTTGAAGCATTTTTTTTTTTTGCCATATCCTCCTGAGAACTGACAAAAGTAGTGTCTTACAGTTTCTTTTTTTGGGTTTTTCCTGTCTATTTTCGGGTCTAAAAAAAAACATCTTACAATTTAAATTTTTTTGAATATATTTTTAGTTTAAATTTTACAGCATGTCCACCATAGAGGACAACAGGACAATGCTTGTGTTAAAATAGAACTGGATTTAGAAAATTTAAAAAATAGCAGATTATCACTTTGAACACATTTTATTTGAACAAAAAAAAATTCTGTATAGGTTCTGTTGCTTGTTGCTTCCAAGGACAAAAGGACAAAAATGCATTTAATTCAACATTGAACTATAAGATATACTCTCACCGGGGCACTTTATTAAGTCCACCTTGCTAGTAGCGGGTTGGACCCCCTTTTGCCTTCAGAACTGCCTTAATCCTTTGTGGCATTGATTCAACAAGATACTGGAAACATTCCTCAGAGAGTTTGGTCCATATTGACATGATAACATCACCAGTTGCTGTAGATTTATCGGCTGCACATCCATGATGTGAATCTCCTGTTCCACCACATCCCAAAGCTGCTCTTCTGGATTGAGATCTGGTGACTGTGGAGGCCATTTGAGTCCAGTGGACTCATTGTCATGTTCAAGAAACCAGGATGAGATGATTTATGCCTTTATGACATGTTGTGTTATCCTGCTGGAAGTAGCCATCAGAAGATGGGTACACTGTGGTCATAAAGGGATGGACATGGTTTTCTATTCTCTATTCTCTATTTTCTATTCTATTCTCCATAAACCCCGGTAAATCCTAGTAGATCAGCAGTTTCTGAAATACTCAGACCAGCCTGTCTGGCACCAACAACCATGCCACATTCAAAGTCACTTAAATCACCTTTCTTCTCCATTCTGATACTGATTTGAACTGCAGCAGATTATCTTGACCATGTCTACACGAATAAATGCATTAAGTCGAGATAGAAATTTGCGTTAACGAGCAGTTTGACAGGTGAAACTAATAAATAGCCGGTGAGTGTAGAAAGAGACAGTTGTGCATTTTTGATTTTAGCGGTGATAATTTTGGAAGCATATTTCCTTTTAGTTATGCAGAGGAATATCTTGCATTTGATGCATCTCATGTAGGTCTTGTTATTGTAGTCCTTGTTTAAGTTGCTGCCCCCATGACCCAAACCAGATAAATGGGAGTTGATGGATGGATGGATAAACAGCAATAATTTAAGTGTCATGGATGTGATATTACTCCCTATTGAATATCCTCATATGCATATTTAAGGAAATTTACATATATTTATCAGCAGTAACAAATACTACAATAATCTAGCATTAAAATAAAATTGGATTCATTAGCCTGAAACTAAATAAAATATGCACGTTAGTCCTCGCCCACAAAAAACTATGATTTTACTGTTTTATTTTACCCTTTCTGGCTTCGACTCAGTCTCATCAGATTCTCCTGCATCTTCTTTCTCTCCTCTTCCTGATTTGTAAGCTCCAAATCTGAATACCCCTATATTATATCTATATCTGGAGTAAGCACTCGGACCACGGGACTTGGCATGAAAAGGAGCACTGGACGCTGGCAGCTCCCCTAGTACACCAGACTGGTGTACTGAAACTTGAATTTCCCCCTTGGGGGATTAATAAAGTATTTTTGAATTGAATTGAATTACCTGTATCTCAATCTGTATTATATATATTATAAAATCATCAATGCTTCACTTCTTTCTCCTTCAACAATGTACAGTCATTAAATATATTAAAATGGTCCTGGCATTGACGTTCATAAATGACTGTAATTTCAAAACATAATGAAACTGTTTTCAAGTGTAAAAATATTGTTATTGACATGTTAGTGAACAAGAATATATATCATTATCATGGTAAAATAGCGTTACATGAAGAATATTTGACTTAATTCTCCTCCTTTCATACAATGTGGTTGTTGCATTGGCGGGCATCTTGATAAAGAAAAAAAAAAGTTCCCAGCTTGCAAACCCATACTATACTATACTATACTATACTGTACTATACTATACTATAGAATACTATAGCGCTTTATTGGGTAAGTTCAAAATATTAAGGGAGATACAGGTAAACAAAATGTCCACTACAGAGAACATAAATGAATGGGCTGGGACTCGGGAGGCTATTCACGATCATGGTCTTTATTTTCTGATTGCTATGTGATCTGCATGCTCTACAGACAGTATTGATCATAAAATGAAAGGATCAAAACATTAATCCAAGATCTGAACTTTGAATACTTGTCTCGGAAAGTACAAACAGGACAGACACTGAACACAGTGGCACTCTTATTAAAAGCAGTGCTATCAACAGACGGGCTTAATCATCTAAGGCTCTGAGGAGAAGCTTTACACACATCACAGGGTAATTAATGTGGAAGTCATTTTCCAGCGCTTCACGCCATGTAACTATTACTGTTACGGAGTGGACTGTCTCATTTCCTTGACTTCTCCCATGCTCCATTTGTGCGTCCTCGTGTCACCTCCGTGTTCCTGTTGTAAAGGTTTGCTCAGAGGGGACGTGTACAATTGCTTGTGCTGACCTAGTAGCAGCTTTGTTAAGGAGTCATTGAGCGTATCGAATCGGGTCATTGAACTTCCATGTTGCCATCAAGAGGTCATTCTGAGCGTCATCACCTTGATCGGTTACGCTTAAGCAGCGCAGGATAAAAGGCACACTTTTATAATCCCTTTTTTTTTGTAACTCCACTCATTCATTTTAATTTTATATTTAATGTAGGTGGCTTGGTAGTTACTGTCTAATCGCTTTTATTTCTATTGTACACCGACTTTTGATGCGTGTTAATATTATGCGGACAAAAATGTTCCCACTAAGCACAATCCAAGGGTGGATTCCACATCATTAACTAATGGGTGAACTGTTGTCTTCCAAACTCTTATTAATTTATTTTATGCCTGAATTTATGCTGAAGCGGGTGGGAAATAGGTTTGGGGGGGGGGGGTTCAGCCACATGCTCATGGACAGTGACTCATTTCAAGTGTGACTTGAGAAGTGTAGAAAGAACTTGCTAAGTGCATTAGAGTCACTGGCAATTTAGGTCCACTTTGTCTTGTGTGTGGGCAGACAGAAAAAAAGGTAACTGAGGGAGAATTCCAACAGCAATCTGTAATCAAAGTGACACACTCATTGTTGTAGCCTCACCATACATATTAAGGTGAAAAAGCTTTCATTCCTGATTGATAAGCTATGTTGGGTAGGAATTGTAATTTTTACCATATGGCATGAACGCATCAGTGTCACTCAATAGGGAATCATTGTCTACACAGAGCTGCCTCCATCAGAACAAGCGTAGAGCAGGCACTGGAGTCATTATCATTCTGAACGTGTTTGAAACTCCACTGCCTTTGTTCTTGTTATTTCACACTTTCCTTGTTTAATATGCTACAAGGTCTGGCTTTGCTTTTGATGTTGTTGCAAGCCTGGTGGGCATTCCTCCTGAGGCAATATACACCTCACCCTTTAATAGGGATTGATTTTCAAAGGCGTGGTTTGTAGTCAGTCACAGCAGGTCGTCAGTTCCTGCAACTTGAAATTCCCTTGCAGACTTGAACCTTGAACAGCCTCCACAGCCTGTGTTGCCCAATGTCACGTACCACGACCTGTTTCTGTCAGGTCCACTCCATACTGTGTGCGTAGTAACCACTCAGAGCTGATGGCTCATGACTTGAAACAAATAAACATAGTCCAGCATGTCATTTTTTCCACATTTTGCATATTGTCTTCTTCCTTCCAGGTACTGGTACATCTATGTTGATATGATTTATCTACTGCACGGGTGTTTGTGGGAGAGAGGTGGGGGGGAAAGGTGGCTTTGTGCATTTTGAAATGGATAAAACGGCATTTTAGTCCATGTAAAGGAGGATTACAGCATCAAGTAAATTTTCATCTAGACGAGTACTGCTGTCTGACATCAAATATAGCGGGTTAAAATGTCAGCTCCGCTGAACGCTTCCTCAACTGTCATCGGCACTTGAAGTCTACCTCCTGCCTTTTCCTCAGGCAAAGATGTTCTTCCTTGGCTAACACCAGCACTATTAGCTTCTTCTTTTTTTTTTTTTTTTTCAGTTGAGTTAGAAGTGTAATTTATGTGGTGCAACGTCTGTGAGTGGCTACAGAAGCCATTGTTGGAGAGTTGTCATGATCAGTTTTTGTACTTTTTCTAAAAACAGAAATGAAAAATCTATTTATCAAGAAGCATTGTACATTGCATAAGGGGTGGCATTACAAAGGAAATGGTTGAGATTACATGAAGATTAACATCATGAACTTTGCTTGCAGTCAGTTCTAAATTGCACCAAAGAGACACTGCTAAGATATTATTTATTGCATTACTGCCTCTTTGCTTCCTGACAACACATTATAAGTTCTATTAGACATTGTCTTTGCTAAAGTAATAAAAGTAGGAAAAAAACTGACACTATCAGAGCTATTTCCAGTCACTCAGTTCCATTTCAGTGATTTGGATAGCTTATATGAGAATGCCCATTTCTCCAACTGCCATGGAAACCTTCATCAAATTAGAATTGAAGTGATTATCCAGGGCAGAGCTAAAGGACAAAATCGATAGTTCTTTGTTCAAAGCTAAAATGAAGAATGGTCATTCAGCAGAGATCTCTCTCTGTTTTTCCTCTCTCTCTCACGCACACTCACACACACACATGCTTGTGCCTATTTGAACTGCTTATTCTGTTACATCCCTGCATTGTCTAGTCTCAGACCCTTCTGACTTGGGTCTCTCCTTTCCCCCATTTAAAAAAATAAATACATATACACACACCCAAAGTAGCAGAGCTTCCTTAGATAATTCCAATTAGTAGTTTTGGCTGGATTTTGAAGTGTTGGCTTTGGTCTTCCTCCCTGTGTCGGGTAATTGGGAGTGGGAGTAGACCTTTTGGGCATGTTTCCAGCTATCAGAGAGCCCTTTGCTTTGCAGGAGAGCTGCATAAGTCAGAGAGCATAGCAGTAATACAGTAATCCCTTATTTTTCGCGGTTAATGGGAACCGGCGCCCCCCTGCGTAAATCAAAATCCTTCAAACTGGAGTCAGAGCCCCCCGAGCCCCAATTTTTTGGGTTTTTAAAATATGTTTAAAAACCCAAACAAAAGGTAGCGAGGCACTGCAGCGAAACAAGACAAAGGCTCAACTGTGGTCTTTCTGTTACCTTCACAGCCTCTGGTCTCTGAACCGTAGTAAACAAACTGCTGGTATTGTGCTATTTTTGGCTCGTAATTAGCGGCTAAAACGCTAACAACAATAAAAGAAAAAGTCCGATTTTCTCTGCATGGAACGAGCACTTTATTCTGGCACTGCAGGGACTTGTAATATCACACAGGTTGTATTGTTCGGGCTCCTGTCGGTTAACAGAGAATGTAAATCTCTACACGCTGGGTTGCTGTTAATGCTCACTCCACTTTTCATCTAACCCTGTGTTTTTCTGCCATCCCACGACACACACACACACTCCATTACCCATGAGGCCACATCATTACCCATAAGGCTACCTTCTTAAAGGGGCCAGGCTGGCTCACACCATTTCTTTACTGAGAGAACGTGCACAACATCCTGTGATCTTTCCGCGATTTTTAATTTTTTTTTAAATTATATTATATATTTCTGAAAAAATCCGTGAATAACTAAAACCGCTGAACTTAAACCGCGAAGTGGCAAGGGATCACTGTAGACAGGGCTGTCTCGATACTATATTTTCACTTCTGATACGATATCCAATATTTCAGCCTTGAATATCGGTCAATGCCGATATCAATCCGATGTCAGCAAGCTTCAGATGAAACATACTTGCATTATTTATTCTGTAGTCTGGAGTTTAAAAAAGGCAACATTGAATGATATTACTTAAACAAAGACTAATGGTCAACAACAGTAGTATTGGAGAACATACCATTTATTATAAACAATTTAAAAAATCTGCAGAATAGAAAAAAATGTAAAAAATAAATCAGGAGGCCCTGAACAATGAACCAAATAACTTGTACTGCAAACAATTCAAAACAGATTAACTAGTTTACTCCCTGTATATTCCGAAAACAATCTGCTACGTAAAGTCAGCGTCGATCCAATGCGCAGTCAGACTTAATAAAGACAGCGGACGATGATCTGATCTCCATGTGTCGGTAGTGAAGCTGAGAGTGTTTGCTTTCTCCACATCTGCGGCAGTATACTTGTTAACTTCTTCGTGCGTCTGAGGTATAGTTTTGTAGACAATGTAGTGGTGGCTAGGGATAACATAGCGTGGCTCGAGGTGCTCAATTAAGTGTTTAAATCCCGACATTACTCACCACCGACAGGGGCTGGTCATTGAGCACAATAAATGGGGCAATATTTCTGTTATTGCCGATGCCTTTTTGCCGTCGCGAGGGAGGTTTTCACGCTTTGACAATGTTTCAGCTAGCATTGGTTGTTTGAGGGAGGTAGAGATTAGATTTTTCTCCATCTCGATGGACTTTTGAAAATTGTAATGCTGTTGTTTATGCTTCTTTTTCAAAAGTGTGATGAGGTTGGTCGTATTAAATTTCCCTTGTTCTGTGCCACCACGGGAAACTTGTAAATGGCAAACTTTGCAGTCAATGACAGCGTCTTTGTTCGTCTTTTCGGGAAAGGTATTGCCACACACTCGACATTATTTCTCCCTAGGCCACATATGTTGTAACTGATGTGGTCACGTGAGCTCTACATGCTGAAGCCGAGCACTCTTCTTCTTCTTGAGCACGCCAGATGTTTTACCACCACCAACTACTGTGTAGGAGTATGAACCGCAGTATGTTAATATCCGAGACTTTACATGACATCCGACATAATCCGATATTCTTTTTTTTGGCTGATATCAGACCAAAACCCGATATCAATATCGGATCGGGACAGCCCTAGTAATCGAGATGAGAGACTGTGAGTAAAGTCAGAGACAGAGGACACAAGTTGTGCAGATAGACCGTAATTTGAGTGGTCAATTTTAAAAATGTAACTCTTGAAAATCTGCTACCATGCTGAGACAGAAATGCAGCAAAAGACACATCAGTGCTCTTCGGAGTGAATTTTTAGTTTAATTCCTTCTTTAGTCTATGAAAGTGTCACACACCCCACTATGATTTATTTGGATTCACTTTTCAAAGAAGAGAAGAAATTTTCAAAATGTTATAACAAGGAAACAACTCCAGAAACCTCTCATTACAGGCTGCATCAGGTAAAACAGTAAGTGAAGGGATGGACCTATGAAATATGATTTGCATGCCTCTCAAACAAATCCTCCCTAAACATCCACTCATGTTCACGCAGCACTGACTCTCAATCATACTCTGTCTTCCACTCTTTCAAATATGCCACTTTAAACACATACACACCATGCTTCACATAAAGGACTTGTAATCCATCAATGTGCTCATTGCTGTCATGAGTAAGGAGATGGAGCTCTAAGCAAGAGTCCTCTAAAACAAATTTGATTTACCTCCGTTTCGCTCAAACAGTGACATGTAAGCTCTGGAAGTGCTAATGCAGACTGGCACACATTGGTGCCAACAGGCATGTGTCTGTTTAGTTCAGTTTCAAAGCCAGGGCTCATGCTGAAATCTGATTTGTTTAGGGATAGTTTTATGTTATGAAGAGATTGAAGTTACAAAAATTAACTTTGACTGACAGTGATACTATGAAGAAATTGGATTACTTCATGAGGGACAAAAGCAGAGTGTGTGTGCATGTGGGTGTGTCTGCTGATTCTTGCCGAGCACAGTCTTTCTAAGCAAGGATGGGACTTGGCTCAACACTATATGCAAAATTCAGGGAATCATAAACCAGTCCCAGAAAAAAAAAAACTTTTCTCAAGATATATAGTGAGTAATAATTTCAAAATCCTCATTTGACTTGAGCAGTTATAACATTTAACTCCAATTTACAATCCATAAAGGCGTACGTATTTACATAAATAGAAGTCATTACATTGAGAGAGTAAAAACCTTTTAATTTCCATATTTCAAGTTATAAAATTGTGCCTTTTTTCCTTCCTTTATTCAGGTGGCCAATCTGGCTTGCTCCATTTCCAACAACGAGGAGGGTGTGAAGTTGGTACGAATGGCTGCCACCCAGATTGACAGCCTATGTCCACAGGTGAGTACTCAGAAAACAGTCCCATCCCTGATAAAGAAACTCTTTATACTCGCTGCAGTCAAAAAAAAAAGAGTTATTGACTCAAAGGAAGAGCTACACATAATGTGTAGGAGGAACTTGTAGCATTGTTTTTTTCTCAAAACAGGCAGAGGAGAATGTTAAAATTGATCTTTTATTTCCAAGGTTAAGATTGGGCGTCATTCACATGGGACATGAGAGAAGTGAAATGGAGAAGGGAGGCTGAATTTAAAATTCACACTCATGTCAGACTGTCCACCCTTCGCCATGTAAAGCTGCTGCAACCAACCAAGTTAGAAAAGCTAGGGAGGAATTGTCTCATGGCTTAGCAATGCCCTCCATGCGTATATTCAAAAAGATAATAGGTGGTGACTTGGAAATAAGGACCAAAGCGGAGGTGGAAGAGAGTTTTCCATCTGCTAATCACTGGTTTAGCACAGGCCCCTTATATTTTTTCTTTATTTTTTTACATAAAAAAAAAAGAAAAACTCACACAGACACACTCAGCAACTACCATGCCATAGATCATCATGTCTCTCCCGCTACCTCAGAGTGATTTAACTGAAAAATAAATCTGACAAGAAATGCTGATGAACATGAAAAAAAAAATCGTGGTCCTTGGAGTCAAACGCCAGTTGCCATAGTGACATGATTAATACTGCCCTTTCTTAGGGTCCAAGTCTGTCAGCAGGATTTTTGTAACAAAAAATTATTAGATCATTTTAGAGATATTTTTATTGTTCTTGAAAGCATGAAAATAAATATTGCATTACACTGTGTGATGATCTTGTGAGTTTTAAAGCCAAATGTAATTTAATCAGTAAAATATGCATCTGATTGTATCAGATGTGTACTGAAGTATATAAAAGGCTAGTGGTATTTTGTGTGGTCATATTTCTCAGAGTAATAATTTTTGTTTGGGGTTGGGGATTACTTACTGAAGTCTTTGTGCTGTACTGGCAACCAACAGGCCACAGCTTAGACCGATTGTGTACCTTAGCTGAGTCACCTACTATGCTATCGATGCTCCATTAGTCACCTCTGTCAGTAACAGACAGGCTGCTCCTAATTTCATACTCTCAGCCTGATACATTGACCTTGCTTTATCTTTTATGGTTGCAAACAGATGCAGAGAATGACCAGCAATGCTTTGCTATCATGACCCCAGAGTCAAGAGGAGCTCTTTGCATTTATTGGCAGGCTCATGGGTACAGCTCACCATCTTGCAGCTTGACAACCAATTAAAATAACAAATAACCATTGAGCGTGGCACTTATTGACAATAAATCCCACGAAGAAACCAAATCCATCTAATCATGTTAGCGATGTTATGATGAATTTAAAAATTGTTAGCTTGTTTCTGTGCAAAGTAGACCTTTCCTTTATAAAATATTAAAGAAGCTGCATGATGTATGGGGCGTTATCCTTGTTTATGACAAAAACAGGCACTAAATCCATCTCCACAAAAAGGTGCACAACTCCCACTATTAGTAACTTGGACATCAGAAATATATTGACTCACATTAACTGTTTAATAAGAAAAATAATAAGAATAGTAATGACTCCATATGTGAAAACCTTTTGCTAAATGATTACTGATATAAATGATCTGATTTTCATGAGTTGAGTTGATCTTTGCGCTAAGATCCACAATACATCAGAAATGGACAGATTTGATTGTACCCTTTCAAGAAAAACAAGGAACTTCAATTTATCACTGAAACTAACAGCATCCAACAATATTTATTTCTAGTTTTACACAAATCATGGTTTGCTTTAATTAGAGCCAAAGCACCAAGGGCGCCAGGACCCTATTGTATTTTGAGTGTGCCTGTTAAATAATAATGTTTCTCATCATTATTCTGTTAAAGAATCGCCTTTTGGAGTCTTTAATATGCCCAAAAACTCACAAAATCTTTCACACTCATCAGATGTGCATAGAAATGACATATTTTATAAGTGTTGAGCATGGGTATAAAAAAGATGCGCTTGATAGCGCCACCTGCTTCAAGTTTATCGACGTGCCCCGCTGTATGCATTATCATTATTTAATGAAATTTGTGTGACTAATGTATCAGCCTCAGACCTACAAAAAAGTCTCTTGGAGTCATCTTCTAACTCCCACAGGAAATTCAATATTTTGAATAGAAAATGCAATTTTTCCAGCCTTTTGATCATTTTCAACAAACTCCTTACTAGAGATTTGGCCAGATTGACTACAAAAAATCTTTTGCACCATCCAGACTTGACCATAGTGGCGAAGTTTGGTGTCATTTAAAAGACTCCCCATAGAAGAGAAACTGGCTGTAACTCAGCCATACATTTTTTAATCTGCTCCCAAATTGCTGAGTATGATTGTTGTCTGAGTATAAACACATCTAATGCCTAATATTCAGGAATGGTTGTAGCATCAGCTGTTGGCTACAGGGAATGTCACATTTTGTAAAATACATCCCTGCTCCTAGTGGGATGAGCCGATGCACCTCAAACCTGGTCAATCAGTAATTAAAACAGTGAACATGACTGACAGTGAAAACTGTAACTTTCTATCAAAGGGCATCACCATGAGAGTGCAGTGAATTTCACTGTCTTGCTCAATTGAAAAAGTTGCACATGTGTTGTCCAAGCTGCCAAAATCCATATTTTTGATGAGGCTTCTAGTCTGAAGTGTATATGGATAAACTCCAGAACCCCTCCTTCTGGTCAAAGGAACATGATTTTGGTTACATTATGCGGTGTTTTGTGAGTACTTCATCAGATCACCCTGAGTTTTGCACAAAATGTACTTATAAATGTCCTCATGCACCATATAAAGTTTAATGGATGGACATCCAACAGCACCTGTGTCATTCACTTTGAAACAGGAAATGGGTGGTTCTGCCACACAAAAAGTCCGCAAATCTTCTCTGGACATCACATTTGACTCTCCATATTTGTTTGAGGTGATAAAAAGCTGTTTTAGTTATGGCCTTGATGTGGCAGCTTAGCACTCGGCACTGAGTAGATTCCTAACCTGATTTTTGTGCTCTTACCTCTGGATTCAAAGTGGGCAATAACTTTTTTCCATCCCATTATATTGCCAAAAATTAATTATTTCTGTATCATCTTTATATCCGACTGGCGTGGGGCGGTGGCAATTGGTGACGAGGGCCCGATCAACGCTGCTTGCAGCTTTTATTTTTGTTTAAACTGAATATTTTAAAGAATCAAACTAATGAAATAGTATGGAGAAAAATACAGTAATCACTGCCAACGAGTGATTTCTGCTGCTCTCAATGAGAGTTCTACATCCGCCAACAGGTGCTTTGGCCTCCTGTCTCTGGATAAACTGCTTGGAGCGAGGTTTGGAGGGTGCCTTTTTCTATCTTTCTACAGATATTCACCAAAATTAGGATCAGAGTTCATACCATTGAATAAAGTTTTTCTTTTTTTCCATCACCCATTCTTGTGTGCTTTTAGGAGTGTGTTTTGGTTTATTATCCAGTTGGAGGACCCATGAACCTACAGCTGAGGCTGGAAATCCTAACACTGGAGAGTATGCTTTGCACCAGATTTCTTTGCTAGTCTTAAGACTTCATTGTGAATGGGTGCCCTCAGATTTAAGGCCACCCATTCCAGCTGCAGCAAAGCAGCCTTAAAGCATAACCGATCCCCCACCACGTTTCACAGTGGGTATAGTATTATTCTTTTTTTTTTCTTTGAAAGCTTAATTTCTCTGTTTGTGAACACAGAGCTGATGCGACTTGCCAAAAAGCTGCACTTTGGTCTTGTTAGTCCTAAGGACATTCTATTAGACACATTGTGGCTTGTCATCTTATATTTTAGTACATTTTTCAGATTTTTTTTTTTTTTTTTTTTTACTAGTGGAGCTGTACCTTTTTTTTTCTGAGGTGCTCAGTGTTCGAAAAGTAACTGCTGTGATCAGAAAGTGAAGCACTTTGACCTTGGAATTCATTCTAAATATCTTTAGATCTTTCCTTTGACTTCCTGTCAACCATCCACACTATCCTTCTGATCAACTTGGGGTTTCAATTTCGCCCCGTGGAAACGCCCTACCACATCCTTGAAGGTTGGCAGCTATCCCATGGATCTAATATTTCTTAATGATGTTTACAAGTGTAGCCACAGGAACACGAGGCTGCTTGGAGATGTTTTTATAACCTTTACCTTTAACACACCTATCCATAATTTTCTTTCTGGGCTTCTTAGACAGCTCTCATGCTAACTCTTTTCCATGATTGGTACGGTCCATCCAATGATACCCAACTACACACCAGCAGGTTTTCTCCTTTGAAACGGGCTAAAAATAAAAGGTTAATGCTATGAACCTATGAGTGAAGATTAAAAATATTGAAAGAACCAATTATACTATATAGAGATAGTTAGTTTGAAACATGACAATAACACAGTGACTTATGGTCATTTTAGGGGTACCAATAAATCTGTCCAGGCTATTTTAGGATGTGTTTCTAAATTAAACAATAAATCATTTTTTATCATAGTTTTATTGCTTCCTTTTGTCAGATACTGAAGCCATGCAGGTATACATGAGACAGTTGCTTTTAATTTAATTACTTTGCAGGAGTAATGGGGCATTATTTCAATGAGCCATAAGAGTGTCAACACATTTGTCCAAGTTTGTAACATTTTATGTGTTCTTATTGACCTACCTGCTGTTGAAAAAGAATATGACCATAGAGGAATCACAGAAGTGCATCAGTGGGTTTCAGGCCGCATCTGCATAAGTTTGCCCAAATGTTTGTTTGTTTTTTTTCCCCCCTTTTAAACACACACAATCACAGCAGCTCACATATTCCTCATGTTTACACCATGAACCCTCCTTCCATGCCAGGTTATCAATGCTGCACTCACTCTGGCCGCCCGCCCCCAAAGCAAGGTAGCCCAGGACAACATGGATGTCTTCAAAGATCAGTGGGAGAAGCAAGTGCGCATTCTGACCGAGGCTGTGGATGACATCACCTCTGTGGATGACTTCCTGTCAGTGTCAGGTATGCTGTAGCACAAATGCTTTGCAGATGAGCCAAAAGAAAAATGATTTTTTTTTTTTTTTTTTAAATGAGTTGTGTGTCGTTAATTATTAGTCCTTCACTCTGTTATTCTCCCTTTATGTCTTCACTTGCTACTCAGATGAAATCTAAGAAATCTCAACATTTGGAAAACAAATACAATCATGCAAAACAGAAGCAAAAAAAAGCGATTTAGTGGTAAAGTTAGGAGGGAGATTTCGATTGGTTATTGTGGTTGATTTGTGATGTTCGCGTGTTTTCATGCATCTGTGGTCTGTTTTTAGTCTTTGAAAATGTCACAATTTCTCTTGTTTGTTCTCTTTCTTCATTTCCTAAAAACAATCATTTGGAAATGTATTATTTTAGCCACATTTGTGTGTGTGAGAGAGAGAAAGAGAGAGAGAGGTTTTAAATTTAATCACAGGTGCACTTTTGCTCAATTGGCAAATTTTCCCAACATGTGTTCTTGAACAAGAAGATTGTGCCAATAGACTGAGCAACACACTTACATTTCCTTATCAACACGAATAGCTTCATTTGATTCTGGTAGTTATCAGCACACTGTACTAAAGATATGAATCATTTCCATTTACAAAGAAAAATAGTTTCTTTTCAGAAGTATTCAAACTTTAACGGTAATATTCTCTCCCATGAAGAAAAAGCCTTGGCTTCCTCTTTTTGAGTTCACATTCATCCTTTTCTTTTTCTAGAAAACCATATTCTTGAAGATGTCAACAAATGTGTAATTGCTCTGCAAGAAGGAGATGTGGACACTCTTGATCGAACTGCCGGAGCCATTCGGGGCCGAGCTGCTCGTGTGGTCCACATCATTAACGCTGAGATGGAAAACTATGAACCCGGGGTCTACACTGAGCGCGTGCTGGAGTCCATCAAGCTCCTGTCTGAGACAGGTTAGTGCACTCCAGTGTAGCAGTGCTGCGTAAAGAAGCACAGTTAAATTGGATTTTTATTTTTTTTATTTTGAATAACGTGTTTTAGAAACAAAAAAAATATTATCCCTAATTGTTGGACTGTGCTTGTGTGAAATATTTTGCTCTGAAGCTTTTTGGCGTGTGCAGCTATTTTGCTGTGAAGTAGCATTCATAAGTACACACACGGTAGTACTTAACTTTAACTTTCTACTTCAGCTTTGGCGCACAGATACACCCTTACTGGCAGAATACTTTTTCACATTTTGATTAGTGTCTTGCCTTTGACACAAATATTTAAGACCACCTGTGCACCCCTCCGACACCTCACTGCACACTGTCAGGGATTATTCTATAACACCCAGATTTTTCTCTTGGACAGAGTCTCATAAGTGACTGACTACTTTTCCACCTCATAGAAAGGAGCATCAGGTAAACTTTCACAGCTGTATTTGATGAGCAGGTTTGAACTGATATAATGGCAAAATGTATTGTTGATTGATACTCCACAGTATCAGTATCAGCATCAGTATCAGTATAAGCACTAGTATGCTGTAACTGGTGCTTATATTGAAAAAGTGCAGAGTTATGTTAATAGTCTACGTTTAATGAAAAAAATAGATATCCTGTTTGTTTCATGAGCTGTAATGTTTGTTGCCAGAATTGTCTGGTGTTTAATAGAGTCCTTTATCCCACCGCCATGCTGACCCAACTATAGAGCAATCCTGTTTTTTTTAGAGACAAATGTTTTTTTTTGAGGGGGAAAAAAATGAAACATGAAAAGTCAAGTTTATTTCTACAGCATAATTTAAAACAAGAAATAATAATAAAAACATAGCAAAGCAACATTTTCTACTGAAATTTTAAAAACAATAGTACTATAATAAAACAAAAAAAAAAAAATAAAAATGTAAATAAAATATGAATATCGTGGGTATACACAATAAAAGCCAAGGAATCATGCTCAGGATGGGGTCAAAGGCCAGTGAGAAAAGGTCGTTTTTTAATAATGATATAAAATGATCAGAGGTCTGGACAGATCTGATTTTAAAAAGGCAAACTGTTCCACAATCTGGGAGCAACAACAAATCAACTAAAGAAGCTCCATCACCTCTGCTTTTTAATTTATATCTTGGAGCTGTCAAAAGCAGCTGGTTGGTTCATCTCAGTGCTCTGACTGGACCATGAAAATTTAAACTGACTAATAAAGTGGCACCATACTGTTAAGATGCTTAAAAACAAGCAGTAGTAGCATCGTAAAATGGATCCTGAACTGGACAGGAAGCCAGTGAAGGGAAGCCAGCACACGAGTGATATTCTCAGACCGTTTTCTCCCTGTCAGGAGACGAGCTGTTGTGTTCTGAACAGACGCAGCAGCGACTGTTCCATCCCAACATAGTTGCAATAATCTAGTCGACAGGTAATAAAGAAATGAATAACTCTCTCAGTCTTTAGTGGGAAGATGGGCCTTCACCTGACTTTAGAGCCCAAGATGAAAAGAATTTGGACCGTCAATTGGACTGTCATGTCCATCTAACATGTCTGACTGACCAAAGACAATAATTTCTGTATTGTTCTCAAATTGAGGAAGTTTATCTCCAACTATGAGTTTACTCCCTTAAGACAGTCCAGCAAAGGTTGTATACAATCAGTCTTTCTCTGTATGGGCAAATAAATATGCAAATCATCAGCAAAACAGTAAAAAGCAATGTCCTGCTTCTGAAATATAGAGCCCAGAGGAAGCAAAGAGAACTGGACCCAGAACAGAGCCTCGCAGTACGATGCAGCTGAGGAAGATTGGCCCAGATAAACAGAAAAAAAACGCCTGTCAGTCAAATATGACCGGAAGCAATTAAGGATTATACCTTTGATGCCCACACGTGTCTAGTTGTGATAATGAAATGTCAGGGTCTACTGTTTCAAAGGCAGCGTTAAGATCCAAGAGCACCTCAACAGTCATAAGTGACCAGAGTCTTCAGACAGAAGCAGGTCACTGAAAACTCTTAACAGAGCTGTTTCTGTGATATGGCACGATTTTTAAAACAGGCCGGGAAGGGAACCTTGGAAATCGGCCTGGAATTTGATAGAAGAGAATTATCAAGATTTTGCCTTTTTGATCAGGAGCTGCACAACAGCATGTTTAAAGGCAACTAGAGCAGAACCAGACCTCAGAGATAAATAATCAGGCCAGCCACACATGGCCCTGTGCTGTTAAAGACATCCTTAAGGAGCCTAGAAGGGACACTGACAGTTTGAAGGCCTCAGGTGCTTCACAATCTTAGTAAAAGAGAACAGAGACACCTACTCAAAATTTTCGAACCCAAATCAACATGTAGAAGATGGTGCAGGATCAATGAGAAAATAATCAAAGCTTGTCTTGTTTTTTGATCCATGTAATTTTTTTTTTTTTTTTCGCTGCTTGGCAGTTGTTTGACAACTCTGCGGTGTTTATTATCATCATCCTAAAGTTAGCATCAAAACCTCTTATTTGTTTCTTCACTTGCTCTACATTTAAGCCACTTTGTTTGGGACGCTCACCATCTTCCTGCAGCTGTCAGACCCCCTGGCACCGTTGGGACATTTTGCTTAAAGCTCCAAATTGCAACAGGCACATTGAGGTTGTTGGCACTGTGCCACTACTTGTTTTAGATATAACAGTCCAGGTGTTGACCCAGAAAATAGAACGGTATATTATATTCAGGTCAGGGTAGTATTTTCCACATCACTGGCTGCAACACAAAGTCCGAAGCATGATCATTCCACCCCCGTGCCTAACAACTGCAGCGCTGTGTTTAATGACCTTCTGCACCTTCTTTTTCCTCCAAACTCAGTCTAAATGAGAGCCCAGTAGTCACTTTAAATGATATAAAAACCTTATGGCACCAGATGTTGTGGTGCGCACAGACAAAATGCCTTATTTTTTCTTTGATGGCTCTGCCTTGAAGATCATCATCTCAAGTATTGTACGTATAGAGTACAGCACTGCATCACTTCTGCTAATTACTCCTGAAGCTCCTTTGCTGTCAAAAGTGGGGTTTGCCTCTTCAGCAAGTACCTAAATGCATCGTCGTGTTGCATCTCCTTTTTCACATGATTGTATATTTCAAAAATTCTGCCTGAATCTTTGTTTTTTTTGGACTTAAAATAGACTTAAATGGCTAAATAACAGTAGAGCACCTTCCATGTTTCATATTAGTGCATATTGTATTCAGAAGGCGTCTGACAAAGAACAAAAGAGTTTAGTGTTTTTATATTTTGTATCAGAGAGACATTTTCTCTCTTTGATATAGTTCAGCAAATCCCTTTGAAAATGCTCCATCACAAAGGGCGAACAAAACAAAAACAGAATACAATGAAGTGAGTAATTTACAAATTACCTGTCCAGAGGAACAAAATCTAACAAAGATCCTTCTTTCATAATGAAAAAAAACTAGAACACCTTCTGACGTGCAATTGTGGTCTGCACCCACCCCTTGTTCTATTTTTTTTCTCCTCTTTCACCCATCTTTCCCGCCCCAGTTTCTGCCTCTCCCATTAGAGCCCATTTAGCGAGGCGGTATATCTGTTGTTTCACCCGTTTCTTTCATGTGCCAGGATAATTGAGAGACATAATCAGCTCCCCTCCCTGTTAGCTGATAAGTCTCAAACAGCATTAGGTGAGTCACATGTCCTCACAAAGCCATCTGTCTGAGCCTCTCTTCTGACAATCAACTCCACCACAATGGTCTACTCGTAATACTAGTTATATTGTATCTTAGCCACATTCTCTTCTATTATTGCATCATTTATTCTAATTGTTCATGGTAATTAATTGATGAAGTACAGTGGCAATATCTCATGGAAATCTAAGGTTAATTTCTTCCACCATAGCCTTGTCACTTGTCACTGCTTAGACGTTATAATTGCGCTGCCGTTCTATTAATCCTCCATGGAGCATGGATCTTGTTTCAAGAGTCAGCACCACCCAGAAGAATTATGTCAGCATTACTGAGAACAACAAACGGAGAACTGTTAATGTTGCAACATCACATCGATTCCCCAGTGACTCACATTTATCATGTATTTGCTGTTTTTAAGAGTTAAGATGACGACAGAAATCTGAGGGCTTGACCTCACAAACCTAATCCTAACCCTTACAAAGGGACTTGGTGTTCATGCAGAGATGTTATATAGTTAGAAAGTCATTAATTATAATCTTTCAACCATTGCAGATGGTTGTAAAAAAAAAAAATGAAATAAAAATCTTTGAACAAATTGGGCTATATGTACAACAAGTTTTCTGAAATACTTGAAGAGAACAGATTTAGCCTTTCTTCCACTGCTGGCACCAGATTCTTGATGACCAAAGACAAAGGAGAAAGAGGAGAGATGCCAAGGCCCAAAAAAAGGACAAATACTTGACACTATTATTTTGAATCTGGCTCTGTTCTGTCATTGGTGCTGCATGATTTGCAGCCACAGACATGATGGTTTTGTAGAACATGGACTAGGGGTGCATAGTATTGGATATTTGCTGATATTCCAATATTTTTTAAACAGATTTTTGCCAGTTGCCAGTACAGATATTATCCACCTATACTTCTGATGCAATACTTAATACTGACATTAAATCAATATTAAATTATGATGTCCTTATCGTTATGATGATGGGACTGATGCAAACACATTCTCATAACAAAATGAGAAAACTACTGAAGCTTACTGCAACTTGCATGTAAATTCCAGGAGTTTCTGAGTGATGGCTTTTGTCCAGAGTGGTCATGGTTATACTTTTTGGCAGCAGATAGCTGTTTTTTCTGTGGGAGTCTGTTTCTGTTGCTTGATCTTCACAAATTCCTCGGTCTACTGGGTACTGTGATTTGGACCTCAGGAATCTTTTCTTAGTTATCGTAACTATTGGAGGACATTTCTCTTCCATTTTCCATTTGCATTGCAGGAACTACAGCAAAGTCATAGGAGCAGCTTTTATAGGCACTTTCCCCCTTCTAGAGTTGAAAAAGTCAAACTGAAGAGGAACTGTCTGTTGAGCAGCTGAGAGTGTTAGATGGGTCAACAGCCTTGTACTTGCGCAACTACATTTATGCATATACTGAAGGCAGACGCCCTCGCAAGCATCCCTTTCTCACCTCTTAAAAACAATTCAATGTGCTTACAGAGCACAGATTCTCCCTCATGTTGTGGGAACTATTTCACAGGCTGATAACTTTTACACACTCTCTTAAGCTTGTTCTTATGCACATACTTTTTCGCATGTGCAGGTTTTAGAACTAATAAGATGTCATGTCGTACTGCACAAAGTGAGACAAAATGCAAGCCAGCACTGCCAAACTGTGTGTTCCGTCAAATATAGAGGGAAACATAGGGTATATACCCAGCGGCCGGTCTTTAATTCCTGGAACGCTGCATATTCTGTTCCTGCATGTTAACACTTGTTATGAAACAAGTGTTTAATTATGCTGAATGTTATCGCATTTGACATGTTAATGTGAGTGGTCTCAGATTGAGTAACCTGGTCTTCTCTTCAACGGCGTGTGATCTCCTCTCTCCTGCTTGGTGTATGTCAGGGGTGAAGCACAAATGCATTAAAGAGAAAGATAGTTGCAAAACACCAGAAAAGACTCTCTGAAGTGAAATAAAACTGATAAAATGACACAGTGATACAAGGCTTTGACTTGGCTATGTTAGCACACAGCCAATACTTTGCTGTTTCGTGCTAATGTAGCTCTTGCCACTACTTCCTTGTTTCCTTTTTTCATTATATATGTAAAAAACAACCTGACAGATTAAAAAAAACAACACTGGGGCATGTTATCTCTAAATTCATTATTTCCCCTGGAAATAGTCTTTGAGGTCTGAAAATAAAGTCTACACAGATGCAACAAACAGACCAGTTACATGGCCTTATTGGTGTATTTTTAATGATTCCGGATGCTAATAGAGATGTTAAGACAGGGAACAAGCAACTGTGTTAGACCAGTGTTTCATTGGTTCCATATTTCTCTTTGATGAAGTGTTGTTGTGTTTCCCCTTCCTGTTTGCCTCTTAGTGGTAGTTGGGGTTTTTAAGAGCTACCATGCACATCTGATCTGGACCATAAAGCATTTATTGATCCTTGTGAACTTTTGCCTCCCTCTCCCCTCAGTCCTCTCAGACCTGATGTCTATAGATCTGAGAACAGTCAAGGAGAAATCTATAGCTGGGGGAAAGATGATTAAGTGTAGCTGAACAAAGGGAAAGGATATAGGACCACACACTTTTTAGAGGGGACTGAGTCCAATTAACTAGGTCCTACCAAAGAAGTCAATAGCTGTCACCAAGGATTTCACTAAGCGATTTGAGCGAGGATTTTAGTGGAATTCATTGATGGGGTCCTCTTTTCTTCCTCGTCTCAGTGGTGTGCATGTGTTAAACATTTATGCTTTGTGTGTGTGCATGTTTGACATAGATTTTAGTGTTTTTTATTTTATTGCCCCTTTGTTTGTGCCCCCAGCAGCCTCCAGCAATCCCCACTACTTACTTGTCTTCCTGACAGCTGCCACACCAACGCAACTCTCACCACAACTACAGTACTTGCCCTATGACCTTGTCTCAATTTGCCCATCTCTCTCTCGCACATTAAGCGTGGCCAAATTTATGGCGGGACCGAATACAGGCAGCTAAGGCACACTGTGTAAAGCTGAGCCATAGATTCCTGACAGACAGTCCCCACATTGGCCTAGGATTGAAGAGTGTCCTTGAGAGGGAGAAAAATCAATAGCCTAATGGGAAAGTGGTTATGACTTCTCTCCCTTTTCCCCTCCCCCTTCTTCTTCCCTGATAAACTTTTCTCCCCACACTAACACTCCCTGTTTAAACTAATCTATCTCCCAAAAGATGGACACAATTTTAAGTTTATCATTAACGTAGTGCCTGCAGAGAGTAGATTAATAAAAAAAAAAAAAAACTCATATGGTCTGCAGTCAGTGTACTATTTGGAAATGGTAAGTTGATGTTGCTCCTTATTAAAACATTGTGGTACAGAAAATAGGATTAAGGCAGAGCTTTGCAATGAGTAATAACACATATGCTCACACCGAGTCCCACATGTCACGCCTGTAAATCAGTGGATCAAGTGCACTAAAAAGAAATGCAGCTGGGACTAGAGGGATAGCGGTAAAGACACTTCATACTGTCTGCCTCCAAAATGGTAGCCCCGAGGACCAGTCTGTTTTTTAGTTTTTAGGTTGTTTTTTTTTTTTTAATCTTTAATGGAAGAGCCATCTTGGCAACATTAATGGGCACCAATGTGGATAAAGAGTTTTATTCTTAAAACAGAAACAGGGATGTGAATCTGTGCTCTATTAATATTTAAAAAGCCTTCCTTATATGACCCACAGGTGTACCAAGCCCAGAGTCGGATGAGTCACTTTTCAAATCTGTGTCCATTGTTCTAATAATGGGAAAAGAGGTTTTTGCCAGAATGAGAAGCAGATGGCAAACTCAAAGCTTGAAAGGAGAGGCGGTAAGGTCTCTTAATCAGTGCATAAATAGAGGTGGGAGTTAGATGAGAGTACTGATGAGGAAATTGCAGAGGAGCAGTGCAGAAGGAGAAGGCTGGAGAAAAAAATTTAGATTTAGACCAGTGGAGAAGACTATGTGTGCATATCGGTTACATAAGTATTAAACCGTGGTTAGACCAAGGAGTTTTGAGGCTGTAAATAAGTCGAAGAGTGACATGAAAAATGGTATAAATTGAGGTTATGTTGTTCAGAGGATATTGGCCGAGAGGATGTCTTTAACAAGCTTGTGTGGGTATCTCCACAGACGCTTGCTGTTTTGATTTATGAATGTGCAAGGGCAAGTTATACAAAAGGTCAGACTAAGCTGTATTTTCAAAAAAAAAAAAAAAAAAAAAAAGACATTCTGGCCACGTTTCACCACATTCTGTGTTTGTGTGAAACGGGACAAGACACCTTCATGAAAACGTACCCACCCTTCTCATTTTAATCCAGAGTTCGATCTGATTTAACTTTCAGCTGCAGATAGGAAAGCCTCTCTGATGCGCAGCCGGTTTAAACTAGCCCCTCGCTTGGGGAGTACTGTAGTGTTCGAGGATATTTACTTTCTTGTTTTGATGACTACACAGTGATGTGATACAAGTAGAGAATAACAGAGACCTTGTTCAGCTGCAGCAAGTGAAAGCAAAAGCATTCATCACAGTAAAATGTTCAATAAAGAGTTGGACAATTTAGAGTTCAGTGGACTGTTGTTAACCCCTGTGGCTATACTGGCTCAAACAGGTTACATGTAAAATACTTCCCAAATGCTTTCTTTCCCTTTCATGCTTTAGAGCACATCATGGAAGCATTTTTTTTTTTTTTTATTTCTCATTTCCCTTTATTGATGCCTTTCTGGATACAGATTTTAAAAATACATTTCCTGTCTTTGACTGATATCTAGAGAGTAACTGCTGCACTGTATTCAGAAATGCAGAGCTAATTATATAGTAGTAACATGTCGTATCACTGTATTTAATACTTTATCGAAAACAAACTGCCCTTGCAATCTTACACTGAGCACAGCTCACATCCTGGGTATCGATGCTTTCAAACAGCCTTTCCATTAAACCGTGTCGCATGACGGTAATGGCTCAACAAATAGAGAGGCGTCTCCGGGAAAATTATATAACAGTGTTATTATGAAAAAGAGAAGCACAGCATGATCACCTAAAACGTGGAGCTGCACGAAGATACTATGAGATTTTGCAAAAGATAAAAAATACATTTTTAAACATTGTTGGTGCTCTGTATGTAGCCAGCAGTGTTACAGTTTTTTTTTCAACTGTGTGTGATTTCCAGTCATGTTCAGAACATGCCAAACAATTGGACACAACGATGTGTTTTGTTTTGTTTTTTTTTTCCTTAAATGTGTTGCAGCTGTAGGTGAACACGGTGGATGGTCCCAGATATTGACCATGCATTCTAGCGCTGTACAGCAAGCAGTCCTCAGAGGGCTTCAGGTGTTTGTTCAACTGAAGGAAAAGCTTCTACCAAAGTATAAAACATTTTTATAGAGGGCTACAAACAGTGCTCCAGCAATGTTTTTTCCCAGTTGTTTTTTTTTTTTGATAGAAATAAATCAAAATGTAAACACATCCACTGCCAAATGAAACAGTATATTCCTATAATTGTTGTGAGTTTGTTGATTTACTGATGCAGTAAAGTATTGATGTTGCACAGGAGACAGATACTGACCTTTCAGTTTAAAAGCTAAAGTATATTTTTCACCCCTTAAAAAAGTCACACTACATTGCTTCGTTTGATGAAAACTCTTTGCACCTTTCCCGCTAGATGCTCAGTGTGGAATTTGCACTTGGCAACGAAATACTAGACTTGTGTGCACAGGAAATTCAATGATCAGTAAAGTACCAACCCGCGAGACTGCTGCCTGCACCTGTCATGCTCCGGCGAAAAAAGGGCCCCGAAATACAAGCCACACTTTACAGGTGAAAGAAGTGAAATTTATTTAGCAGTGAAAGAAGTCTTAAATAATAACAAAATAATAAGGAAAAAAAAGATGGAAGACACTAAATGAGGTCCAGATGTTCAATTGAAGTGCTTCATCCCTTATATTCATCACAATAATTTGGACTTCAGAGGGGATCTGTGGAAATAATTGTGTTAAATCCAGTAATGCAATACTTCAACCACAAAGTGTCATAGATTATCCATAATAAATATAAAACAGTGTGAATGAGCTCATGTTACCAACATTCCAGGTGTTGTGGCAAAATTCTTGAGCAGACGACTGCCTATCAATATAATCTAGTTTACAAAGAGCTGCTTTAAGAC